>JAWUZG010000098.1:0-2410000 GCA_036785705.1 Acanthornis magna
CCCAAGGAGAGAAGAGAGCTAGAAAAACACACAGAGAGCTACCACCTCCTAGGCTTCCAGTAGAGGCAGGCCAGGAACTGCGTGCAGAGACATAGGCTGGGACCGTGTGCTGCCCTCATGCTTCGTCCTTTTAAGCCCCCTACGGCCTTCATGTGCTGCCCCTCAGGTGGGGCTGCCCGTGCCTTGGCCACTCAGGGCCCAGGTGAGCAGCGCCAGCCCAAGGGTCCAGGACTGACAGCTCAGCCAGGCCCTGGGGTGGCTCTGGGGGCCACACGGCAGGGCATGGCCTCACCTTCAGCAAAGCCCGGCCGGGCCCTCGCAGCACACACAGGCACTGGCACTCCACGATGTTCCGAGCCGTGCAGCATCCAGGCTCTGGCAGCAGCCTGCCGCCATGGATGCCCTTGCAATGCCCTTTCCAGTGCCACTGTCCCTGCAGCTGGAGGCTCCACAGCTCTCTGAAGCCTAAGCCCGAGCCACAGGGCAGAGCCTGTGCCTGGGGCCGAGGTGCCCACCCCTGGGGGGGTCCAGATCAGAAAAGTGTGGGAGCAGCAAGGTTGGGGCCTTGCCGCGTTCGTCTTGGCAGGCTCTTTCCAGCGCCAGTGCTCCTGGAGCCCGAGGCCCTTTAGATCTCCTAACCCTAACCCTAAGCGTAACCCTAACCCTAGCTCTACTTAATTACCCCAACACACTACCTGGCTTCTCCACCTCAGAAAGATGGAGGAGCAGCAATGTTGGGGCGCTGCTGCCATGGCCTCGGCAGGCCCTTTCCAGCCCCACTGTTCCCGGAGCTCGAGGCTCTTTAGATCTCTCCAGCCTGACCCAGGCCCCTGATGGCAGCTTGGCCCTGGGCCAGAGGGGCTCAGCACCATAGGTGGCACAGATTAAGAAGTCTGCAGTTGGCAACGGAGGCACCCGTGAAGCCCTGGACACTCAGATGGAGGGCTTTAACTCAAGGTTCTAGTCCTCCCTCTCTGCGCAAAGGCAAAATCCCCCACCAGATACACTCAAGAGGTGAAAAACACACCGAGGTTCACTGGCAAAAGGACCAAAATCAATCACTCAATCAATCAATCAATCAGAAAGCAATGTTCTTTGGCAAATGATGAAATACAACATAGAATGCCACATCAACCACTTCTCCTAGCATTACTTGGTGTTAATTTAGCACTTACCTAGCATAAACTTAGCCCGACCGAGAAAAACCTTTACACTTGGGAAATGCTGTGTTACCAAGAAGTTCCAGGAAAAGACAATTCGGAAAACAAAGACAGGCAGAGAGAAAGGCCCAAGGAGAGAAGAGAGCTAGAAAAACACACAGAGAGCTACCACCTCCTAGGCTTCCAGTAGAGGCAGGCCAGGAACTGCGTGCAGAGACATAGGCGGGGACCGTGTGCTGCCCTCATGCTTCGTCCTTTTAAGCCCCCTACGGCCTTCATGTGCTGCCCCTCAGGTGGGGCTGCCCGTGCCTTGGCCACTCAGGGCCCAGGTGAGCAGCGCCAGCCCAAGAGTCCAGGACTGACATCTCAGCCAGGCCCTGGGGTGGCTCTGGGGGCCACACGGCAGGGCATGGCCTCACCTTCAGCAAAGCCCGGCCGGGCCCTCGCAGCACACACAGGCACTGGCACTCCACGATGTTCCGAGCCGTGCAGCATCCAGGCTCTGGCAGCAGCCTGCCGCCATGGATGCCCTTGCAATGCCCTTTCCAGTGCCACTGTCCCTGCAGCTGGAGGCTCCACAGCTCTCTGAAGCCTAAGCCCGAGCCACAGGGCAGAGCCTGTGCCTGGGGCCGAGGTTCCCACCCCTGGGGGGGGTCCAGATCAGAAAAGTGTGGGAGCAGCAAGGTTGGGGCCTTGCCGCGTTCGTCTTGGCAGGCTCTTTCCAGCGCCAGTGCTCCTGGAGCCCGAGGCCCTTTAGATCTCCTAACCCTAACCCTAAGCGTAACCCTAACCCTAGCTCTACTTAATTACCCCAACACACTACCTGGCTTCTCCACCTCAGAAAGATGGAGGAGCAGCAATGTTGGGGCGCTGCTGCCATGGCCTCGGCAGGCCCTTTCCAGCCCCACTGTTCCCAGAGCTCGAGGCTCTTTAGATCTCTCCAGCCTGACCCAGGCCCCTGATTGCAGCTTGGCCCTGGGCCAGAGGGGCTCAGCACCATAGGTGGCACAGATTAAGAAGTCTGCAGTTGGCAACGGAGGCACCCGTGAAGCCCTGGACACTCAGATGGAGGGCTTTAACTCAAGGTTCTAGTCCTCCCTCTCTGCGCAAAGGCAAAATCCCCCACCCGATACACTCAAGAGGTGAAAAACACACCGAGGTTCACTGGCAAATAGACCAAAATCAATCAATCAATCAGAAAGCAATGTTCTTTGGCAAATGATGAAATACAACATAGAATGCAACATCAACCCCTTCTCCTAGCATTACTTGGTGTTAATTTAGCACTTACCTAGCATAAACTTAGCCCGACCGAGAAAAACCTTTACACTTGGGAAATGCTGTGTTACCAAGAAGTTCCAGGAAAAGACAATTCGGAAAACAAAGACAGGCAGAGAGAAAGGCCCAAGGAGAGAAGAGAGCTAGAAAAACACACAGAGAGCTACCACCTCCTAGGCTTCCAGTAGAGGCAGGCCAGGAACTGCGTGCAGAGACATAGGCGGGGACCGTGTGCTGCCCTCATGCTTCGTCCTTTTAAGCCCCCTACGGCCTTCATGTGCTGCCCCTCAGGTGGGGCTGCCCGTGCCTTGGCCACTCAGGGCCCAGGTGAGCAGCGCCAGCCCAAGAGTCCAGGACTGACATCTCAGCCAGGCCCTGGGGTGGCTCTGGGGGCCACACAGCAGGGCATGGCCTCACCTTCAGCAAAGCCCGGCCGGGCCCTCGCAGCACACACAGGCACTGGCACTCCACGATGTTCCGAGCCGTGCAGCATCCAGGCTCTGGCAGCAGCCTGCCGCCATGGATGCCCTTGCAATGCCCTTTCCAGTGCCACTGTCCCTGCAGCTGGAGGCTCCACAGCTCTCTGAAGCCTAAGCCCGAGCCACAGGGCAGAGCCTGTGCCTGGGGCCGAGGTGCCCACCCCTGGGGGGGTCCAGATCAGAAAAGTGTGGGAGCAGCAAGGTTGGGGCCTTGCCGCGTTCGTCTTGGCAGGCTCTTTCCAGCGCCAGTGCTCCTGGAGCCCGAGGCCCTTTAGATCTCCTAACCCTAACCCTAAGCGTAACCCTAACCCTAGCTCTACTTAATTACCCCAACACACTACCTGGCTTCTCCACCTCAGAAAGATGGAGGAGCAGCAATGTTGGGGCGCTGCTGCCATGGCCTCGGCAGGCCCTTTCCAGCCCCACTGTTCCCGGAGCTCGAGGCTCTTTAGATCTCTCCAGCCTGACCCAGGCCCCTGATGGCAGCTTGGCCCTGGGCCAGAGGGGCTCAGCACCATAGGTGGCACAGATTAAGAAGTCTGCAGTTGGCAACGGAGGCACCCGTGAAGCCCTGGACACTCAGATGGAGGGCTTTAACTCAAGGTTCTAGTCCTCCCTCTCTGCGCAAAGGAAAAATCCCCCACCCGATACACTCAAGAGGTGAAAAACACACCGAGGTTCACTGGCAAAAGGACCAAAATCAATCACTCAATCAATCAATCAATCAGAAAGCAATGTTCTTTGGCAAATGATGAAATACAACATAGAATGCAACATCAACCCCTTCTCCTAGCATTACTTGGTGTTAATTTAGCACTTACCTAGCATAAACTTAGCCCGACCGAGAAAAACCTTTACACTTGGGAAATGCTGTGTTACCAAGAAGTTCCAGGAAAAGACAATTCGGAAAACAAAGACAGGCAGAGAGAAAGGCCCAAGGAGAGAAGAGAGCTAGAAAAACACACAGAGAGCTACCACCTCCTAGGCTTCCAGTAGAGGCAGGCCAGGAACTGCGTGCAGAGACATAGGCGGGGACCGTGTGCTGCCCTCATGCTTCGTCCTTTTAAGCCCCCTACGGCCTTCATGTGTTGCCCCTCAGGTGGGGCTGCCCGTGCCTTGGCCACTCAGGGCCCAGGTGAGCAGCGCCAGCCCAAGAGTCCAGGACTGACATCTCAGCCAGGCCCTGGGGTGGCTCTGGGGGCCACACGGCAGGGCATGGCCTCACCTTCAGCAAAGCCCGGCCGGGCCCTCGCAGCACACACAGGCACCGGCACTCCACGATGTTCCGAGCCGTGCAGCATCCAGGCTCTGGCAGCAGCCTGCCGCCATGGATGCCCTTGCAATGCCCTTTCCAGTGCCACTGTCCCTGCAGCTGGAGGCTCCACAGCTCTCTGAAGCCTAAGCCCGAGCCACAGGGCAGAGCCTGTGCCTGGGGCCGAGGTTCCCACCCCTGGGGGGGGTCCAGATCAGAAAAGTGTGGGAGCAGCAAGGTTGGGGCCTTGCCGCGTTCGTCTTGGCAGGCTCTTTCCAGCGCCAGTGCTCCTGGAGCCCGAGGCCCTTTAGATCTCCTAACCCTAACCCTAAGCGTAACCCTAACCCTAGCTCTACTTAATTACCCCAACACACTACCTGGCTTCTCCACCTCAGAAAGATGGAGGAGCAGCAATGTTGGGGCGCTGCTGCCATGGCCTCGGCAGGCCCTTTCCAGCCCCACTGTTCCCAGAGCTCGAGGCTCTTTAGATCTCTCCAGCCTGACCCAGGCCCCTGATTGCAGCTTGGCCCTGGGCCAGAGGGGCTCAGCACCATAGGTGGCACAGATTAAGAAGTCTGCAGTTGGCAACGGAGGCACCCGTGAAGCCCTGGACACTCAGATGGAGGGCTTTAACTCAAGGTTCTAGTCCTCCCTCTCTGCGCAAAGGCAAAATCCCCCACCCGATACACTCAAGAGGTGAAAAACACACCGAGGTTCACTGGCAAAAGGACCAAAATCAATCAATCAATCAGAAAGCAATGTTCTTTGGCAAATGATGAAATACAACATAGAATGCAACATCAACCCCTTCTCCTAGCATTACTTGGTGTTAATTTAGCACTTACCTAACATAAACTTAGCCCGACCGAGAAAAACCTTTACACTTGGGAAATGCTGTGTTACCAAGAAGTTCCAGGAAAAGACAATTCGGAAAACAAAGACAGGCAGAGAGAAAGGCCCAAGGAGAGAAGAGAGCTAGAAAAACACACAGAGAGCTACCACCTCCTAGGCTTCCAGTAGAGGCAGGCCAGGAACTGTGTGCAGAGACATAGGCTGGGACCGTGTGCTGCCCTCATGCTTCGTCCTTTTAAGCCCCCTACGGCCTTCATGTGCTGCCCCTCAGGTGGGGCTGCCCGTGCCTTGGCCACTCAGGGCCCAGGTGAGCAGCGCCAGCCCAAGGGTCCAGGACTGACAGCTCAGCCAGGCCCTGGGGTGGCTCTGGGGGCCACACGGCAGGGCATGGCCTCACCTTCAGCAAAGCCCGGCCGGGCCCTCGCAGCACACACAGGCACTGGCACTCCACGATGTTCCGAGCCGTGCAGCATCCAGGCTCTGGCAGCAGCCTGCCGCCATGGATGCCCTTGCAATGCCCTTTCCAGTGCCACTGTCCCTGCAGCTGGAGGCTCCACAGCTCTCTGAAGCCTAAGCCCGAGCCACAGGGCAGAGCCTGTGCCTGGGGCCGAGGTGCCCACCCCTGGGGGGGTCCAGATCAGAAAAGTGTGGGAGCAGCAAGGTTGGGGCCTTGCCGCGTTCGTCTTGGCAGGCTCTTTCCAGCGCCAGTGCTCCTGGAGCCCGAGGCCCTTTAGATCTCCTAACCCTAACCCTAAGCGTAACCCTAACCCTAGCTCTACTTAATTACCCCAACACACTACCTGGCTTCTCCACCTCAGAAAGATGGAGGAGCAGCAATGTTGGGGCGCTGCTGCCATGGCCTCGGCAGGCCCTTTCCAGCCCCACTGTTCCCGGAACTCGAGGCTCTTTAGATCTCTCCAGCCTGACCCAGGCCCCTGATGGCAGCTTGGCCCTGGGCCAGAGGGGCTCAGCACCATAGGTGGCACAGATTAAGAAGTCTGCAGTTGGCAACGGAGGCACCCGTGAAGCCCTGGACACTCAGATGGAGGGCTTTAACTCAAGGTTCTAGTCCTCCCTCTCTGCGCAAAGGCAAAATCCCCCACCCGATACACTCAAGAGGTGAAAAACACACCGAGGTTCACTGGCAAAAGGACCAAAATCAATCACTCAATCAATCAATCAATCACAAAGCAATGTTCTTTGGCAAATGATGAAATACAACATAGAATGCAACATCAACCACTTCTCCTAGCATTACTTGGTGTTAATTTAGCACTTACCTAGCATAAACTTAGCCCGACCGAGAAAAACCTTTACACTTGGGAAATGCTGTGTTACCAAGAAGTTCCAGGAAAAGACAATTCGGAAAACAAAGACAGGCAGAGAGAAAGGCCCAAGGAGAGAAGAGAGCTAGAAAAACACACAGAGAGCTACCACCTCCTAGGCTTCCAGTAGAGGCAGGCCAGGAACTGCGTGCAGAGACATAGGCTGGGACCGTGTGCTGCCCTCATGCTTCGTCCTTTTAAGCCCCCTACGGCCTTCATGTGCTGCCCCTCAGGTGGGGCTGCCCGTGCCTTGGCCACTCAGGGCCCAGGTGAGCAGCGCCAGCCCAAGGGTCCAGGACTGACAGCTCAGCCAGGCCCTGGGGTGGCTCTGGGGGCCACACGGCAGGGCATGGCCTCACCTTCAGCAAAGCCCGGCCGGGCCCTCGCAGCACACACAGGCACTGGCACTCCACGATGTTCCGAGCCGTGCAGCATCCAGGCTCTGGCAGCAGCCTGCCGCCATGGATGCCCTTGCAATGCCCTTTCCAGTGCCACTGTCCCTGCAGCTGGAGGCTCCACAGCTCTCTGAAGCCTAAGCCCGAGCCACAGGGCAGAGCCTGTGCCTGGGGCCGAGGTGCCCACCCCTGGGGGGGTCCAGATCAGAAAAGTGTGGGAGCAGCAAGGTTGGGGCCTTGCCGCGTTCGTCTTGGCAGGCTCTTTCCAGCGCCAGTGCTCCTGGAGCCCGAGGCCCTTTAGATCTCCTAACCCTAACCCTAAGCGTAACCCTAACCCTAGCTCTACTTAATTACCCCAACACACTACCTGGCTTCTCCACCTCAGAAAGATGGAGGAGCAGCAATGTTGGGGCGCTGCTGCCATGGCCTCGGCAGGCCCTTTCCAGCCCCACTGTTCCCGGAGCTCGAGGCTCTTTAGATCTCTCCAGCCTGACCCAGGCCCCTGATGGCAGCTTGGCCCTGGGCCAGAGGGGCTCAGCACCATAGGTGGCACAGATTAAGAAGTCTGCAGTTGGCAACGGAGGCACCCGTGAAGCCCTGGACACTCAGATGGAGGGCTTTAACTCAAGGTTCTAGTCCTCCCTCTCTGCGCAAAGGCAAAATCCCCCACCCGATACACTCAAGAGGTGAAAAACACACCGAGGTTCACTGGCAAAAGGACCAAAATCAATCACTCAATCAATCAATCAATCAGAAAGCAATGTTCTTTGGCAAATGATGAAATACAACATAGAATGCCACATCAACCACTTCTCCTAGCATTACTTGGTGTTAATTTAGCACTTACCTAGCATAAACTTAGCCCGACCGAGAAAAACCTTTACACTTGGGAAATGCTGTGTTACCAAGAAGTTCCAGGAAAAGACAATTCGGAAAACAAAGACAGGCAGAGAGAAAGGCCCAAGGAGAGAAGAGAGCTAGAAAAACACACAGAGAGCTACCACCTCCTAGGCTTCCAGTAGAGGCAGGCCAGGAACTGCGTGCAGAGACATAGGCGGGGACCGTGTGCTGCCCTCATGCTTCGTCCTTTTAAGCCCCCTACGGCCTTCATGTGCTGCCCCTCAGGTGGGGCTGCCCGTGCCTTGGCCACTCAGGGCCCAGGTGAGCAGTGCCAGCCCAAGAGTCCAGGACTGACATCTCAGCCAGGCCCTGGGGTGGCTCTGGGGGCCACACGGCAGGGCATGGCCTCACCTTCAGCAAAGCCCGGCCGGGCCCTCGCAGCACACACAGGCACTGGCACTCCACGATGTTCCGAGCCGTGCAGCATCCAGGCTCTGGCAGCAGCCTGCCGCCATGGATGCCCTTGCAATGCCCTTTCCAGTGCCACTGTCCCTGCAGCTGGAGGCTCCACAGCTCTCTGAAGCCTAAGCCCGAGCCACAGGGCAGAGCCTGTGCCTGGGGCCGAGGTTCCCACCCCTGGGGGGGGTCCAGATCAGAAAAGTGTGGGAGCAGCAAGGTTGGGGCCTTGCCGCGTTCGTCTTGGCAGGCTCTTTCCAGCGCCAGTGCTCCTGGAGCCCGAGGCCCTTTAGATCTCCTAACCCTAACCCTAAGCGTAACCCTAACCCTAGCTCTAGTTAATTACCCCAACACACTACCTGGCTTCTCCACCTCAGAAAGATGGAGGAGCAGCAATGTTGGGGCGCTGCTGCCATGGCCTCGGCAGGCCCTTTCCAGCCCCACTGTTCCCAGAGCTCGAGGCTCTTTAGATCTCTCCAGCCTGACCCAGGCCCCTGATTGCAGCTTGGCCCTGGGCCAGAGGGGCTCAGCACCATAGGTGGCACAGATTAAGAAGTCTGCAGTTGGCAACGGAGGCACCCGTGAAGCCCTGGACACTCAGATGGAGGGCTTTAACTCAAGGTTCTAGTCCTCCCTCTCTGCGCAAAGGCAAAATCCCCCACCCGATACACTCAAGAGGTGAAAAACACACCGAGGTTCACTGGCAAATAGACCAAAATCAATCAATCAATCAGAAAGCAATGTTCTTTGGCAAATGATGAAATACAACATAGAATGCAACATCAACCACTTCTCCTAGCATTACTTGGTGTTAATTTAGCACTTACCTAGCATAAACTTAGCCCAACCGAGAAAAACCTTTACACTTGGGAAATGCTGTGTTACCAAGAAGTTCCAGGAAAAGACAATTCGGAAAACAAAGACAGGCAGAGAGAAAGGCCCAAGGAGAGAAGAGAGCTAGAAAAACACACAGAGAGCTACCACCTCCTAGGCTTCCAGTAGAGGCAGGCCAGGAACTGTGTGCAGAGACATAGGCTGGGACCGTGTGCTGCCCTCATGCTTCGTCCTTTTAAGCCCCCTACGGCCTTCATGTGCTGCCCCTCAGGTGGGGCTGCCCGTGCCTTGGCCACTCAGGGCCCAGGTGAGCAGCGCCAGCCCAAGGGTCCAGGACTGACAGCTCAGCCAGGCCCTGGGGTGGCTCTGGGGGCCACACGGCAGGGCATGGCCTCACCTTCAGCAAAGCCCGGCCGGGCCCTCGCAGCACACACAGGCACTGGCACTCCACGATGTTCCGAGCCGTGCAGCATCCAGGCTCTGGCAGCAGCCTGCCGCCATGGATGCCCTTGCAATGCCCTTTCCAGTGCCACTGTCCCTGCAGCTGGAGGCTCCACAGCTCTCTGAAGCCTAAGCCCGAGCCACAGGGCAGAGCCTGTGCCTGGGGCCGAGGTGCCCACCCCTGGGGGGGTCCAGATCAGAAAAGTGTGGGAGCAGCAAGGTTGGGGCCTTGCCGCGTTCGTCTTGGCAGGCTCTTTCCAGCGCCAGTGCTCCTGGAGCCCGAGGCCCTTTAGATCTCCTAACCCTAACCCTAAGCGTAACCCTAACCCTAGCTCTACTTAATTACCCCAACACACTACCTGGCTTCTCCACCTCAGAAAGATGGAGGAGCAGCAATGTTGGGGCGCTGCTGCCATGGCCTCAGCAGGCCCTTTCCAGCCCCACTGTTCCCGGAGCTCGAGGCTCTTTAGATCTCTCCAGCCTGACCCAGGCCCCTGATGGCAGCTTGGCCCTGGGCCAGAGGGGCTCAGCACCATAGGTGGCACAGATTAAGAAGTCTGCAGTTGGCAACGGAGGCACCCGTGAAGCCCTGGACACTCAGATGGAGGGCTTTAACTCAAGGTTCTAGTCCTCCCTCTCTGCGCAAAGGCAAAATCCCCCACCCGATACACTCAAGAGGTGAAAAACACACCGAGGTTCACTGGCAAAAGGACCAAAATCAATCAATCAATCAGAAAGCAATGTTCTTTGGCAAATGATGAAATACAACATAGAATGCAACATCAACCCCTTCTCCTAGCATTACTTGGTGTTAATTTAGCACTTACCTAGCATAAACTTAGCCCGACCGAGAAAAACCTTTACACTTGGGAAATGCTGTGTTACCAAGAAGTTCCAGGAAAAGACAATTCGGAAAACAAAGACAGGCAGAGAGAAAGGCCCAAGGAGAGAAGAGAGCTAGAAAAACACACAGAGAGCTACCACCTCCTAGGCTTCCAGTAGAGGCAGGCCAGGAACTGCGTGCAGAGACATAGGCTGGGACCGTGTGCTGCCCTCATGCTTCGTCCTTTTAAGCCCCCTACAGCCTTCATGTGCTGCCCCTCAGGTGGGGCTGCCCGTGCCTTGGCCACTCAGGGCCCAGGTGAGCAGCGCCAGCCCAAGGGTCCAGGACTGACAGCTCAGCCAGGCCCTGGGGTGGCTCTGGGGGCCACACGGCAGGGCATGGCCTCACCTTCAGCAAAGCCCGGCCGGGCCCTCGCAGCACACACAGGCACTGGCACTCCACGATGTTCCGAGCCGTGCAGCATCCAGGCTCTGGCAGCAGCCTGCCGCCATGGATGCCCTTGCAATGCCCTTTCCAGTGCCACTGTCCCTGCAGCTGGAGGCTCCACAGCTCTCTGAAGCCTAAGCCCGAGCCACAGGGCAGAGCCTGTGCCTGGGGCCGAGGTGCCCACCCCTGGGGGGGTCCAGATCAGAAAAGTGTGGGAGCAGCAAGGTTGGGGCCTTGCCGCGTTCGTCTTGGCAGGCTCTTTCCAGCGCCAGTGCTCCTGGAGCCCGAGGCCCTTTAGATCTCCTAACCCTAACCCTAAGCGTAACCCTAACCCTAGCTCTACTTAATTACCCCAACACACTACCTGGCTTCTCCACCTCAGAAAGATGGAGGAGCAGCAATGTTGGGGCGCTGCTGCCATGGCCTCGGCAGGCCCTTTCCAGCCCCACTGTTCCCGGAGCTCGAGGCTCTTTAGATCTCTCCAGCCTGACCCAGGCCCCTGATGGCAGCTTGGCCCTGGGCCAGAGGGGCTCAGCACCATAGGTGGCACAGATTAAGAAGTCTGCAGTTGGCAACAGAGGCACCCGTGAAGCCCTGGACACTCAGATGGAGGGCTTTAACTCAAGGTTCTAGTCCTCCCTCTCTGCGCAAAGGCAAAATCCCCCACCCAATACACTCAAGAGGTGAAAAACACACCGAGGTTCACTGGCAAAAGGACCAAAATCAATCAATCAATCAGAAAGCAATGTTCTTTGGCAAATGATGAAATACAACATAGAATGCAACATCAACCCCTTCTCCTAGCATTACTTGGTGTTAATTTAGCACTTACCTAGCATAAACTTAGCCCGACCGAGAAAAACCTTTACACTTGGGAAATGCTGTGTTACCAAGAAGTTCCAGGAAAAGACAATTCGGAAAACAAAGACAGGCAGAGAGAAAGGCCCAAGGAGAGAAGAGAGCTAGAAAAACACACAGAGAGCTACCACCTCCTAGGCTTCCAGTAGAGGCAGGCCAGGAACTGTGTGCAGAGACATAGGCTGGGACCGTGTGCTGCCCTCATGCTTCGTCCTTTTAAGCCCCCTACGGCCTTCATGTGCTGCCCCTCAGGTGGGGCTGCCCGTGCCTTGGCCACTCAGGGCCCAGGTGAGCAGCGCCAGCCCAAGGGTCCAGGACTGACAGCTCAGCCAGGCCCTGGGGTGGCTCTGGGGTCCACACGGCAGGGCATGGCCTCACCTTCAGCAAAGCCCGGCCGGGCCCTCGCAGCACACACAGGCACTGGCACTCCACGATGTTCCGAGCCGTGCAGCATCCAGGCTCTGGCAGCAGCCTGCCGCCATGGATGCCCTTGCAATGCCCTTTCCAGTGCCACTGTCCCTGCAGCTGGAGGCTCCACAGCTCTCTGAAGCCTAAGCCCGAGCCACAGGGCAGAGCCTGTGCCTGGGGCCGAGGTGCCCACCCCTGGGGGGGTCCAGATCAGAAAAGTGTGGGAGCAGCAAGGTTGGGGCCTTGCCGCGTTCGTCTTGGCAGGCTCTTTCCAGCGCCAGTGCTCCTGGAGCCCGAGGCCCTTTAGATCTCCTAACCCTAACCCTAAGCGTAACCCTAACCCTAGCTCTACTTAATTACCCCAACACACTACCTGGCTTCTCCACCTCAGAAAGATGGAGGAGCAGCAATGTTGGGGCGCTGCTGCCATGGCCTCGGCAGGCCCTTTCCAGCCCCACTGTTCCCGGAGCTCGAGGCTCTTTAGATCTCTCCAGCCTGACCCAGGCCCCTGATGGCAGCTTGGCCCTGGGCCAGAGGGGCTCAGCACCATAGGTGGCACAGATTAAAAAGTCTGCAGTTGGCAACGGAGGCACCCGTGAAGCCCTCGACACTCAGATGGAAGGCTTTAACTCAAGGTTCTAGTCCTCCCTCTCGGCGCAATGGCAAAATCCCCCACCCGATACACTCAAGAGGTGAAAAACACACCGAGGTTCACTGGCAAAAGGACCAAAATCAATCAATCAATCAGAAAGCAATGTTCTTTGGCAAATGATGAAATACAACATAGAATGCAACATCAACCACTTCTCCTAGCATTACTTGGTGTTAATTTAGCACTTACCTAGCATAAACTTAGCCCGACCGAGAAAAACCTTTACACTTGGGAAATGCTGTGTTACCAAGAAGTTCCAGGAAAAGACAATTCGGAAAACAAAGACAGGCAGAGAGAAAGGCCCAAGGAGAGGAGAGATCTAGAAAAACACACAGAGAGCTACCACCTCTTAGGCTTCCAGCAGAGGCAGGCCAGGAACTGCATGCAGGGATATAGGCTGGGACCATGCGTTGACCTCATGCCTGACCCAGGCCCCTGATGGCAGCTTGGCCCTGGGCCAGAGGGGCTCAGCACCATAGGTGGCACAGATTAAGAAGTCTGCAGTTGGCAACAGTGGCACCCGTGAAGCCCTGGACACTCAGATGGAGGGCTTTAACTCAAGGTTCTAGTCCTCCCTCTCGGCGCAATGGCAAAATCCCCCACCCGATACACTCAAGAGGTGAAAAACACACCGACGTTCACTGGCAAAAGGACCAAAATCAATCAATCAATCAGAAAGCAATGTTCTTTGGCAAATGATGAAATACAACATAGAATGCAACATCAACCCCTTCTCCTAGCATTACTTGGTGTTAATTTAGCACTTACCTAGCATAAACTTAGCCCGACCGAGAAAAACCTTTACACTTGGGAAATGCTGTGTTACCAAGAAGTTCCAGGAAAAGACAATTCGGAAAACAAGGACAGGCAGAGAGAAAGGCCCAAGGAGAGAAGAGATCTAGAAAAACACACAGAGAGCTACCACCTCCTAGGCTTCCAGTAGAGGCAGGCCAGGAACTGTGTACAGAGACATAGGCTGGGACCGTGTGCTGCCCTCATGCTTCGTCCTTTTAAGCCCCCTACGGCCTTCATGTGCTGCCCCTCAGGTGGGGCTGCCCGTGCCTTGGCCACTCAGGGCCCAGGTGAGCAGCGCCAGCCCAAGGGTCCAGGACTGACAGCTCAGCCAGGCCCTGGGGTGGCTCTGGGGGCCACACGGCAGGGCATGGCCTCACCTTCAGCAAAGCCCGGCCGGGCCCTCGCAGCACACACAGGCACTGGCACTCCACGATGTTCCGAGCCGTGCAGCATCCAGTCTCTGGCAGCAGCCTGCCGCCATGGATGCCCTTGCAATGCCCTTTCCAGTGCCACTGTCCCTGCAGCTGGAGGCTCCACAGCTCTCTGAAGCCTAAGCCCGAGCCACAGGGCAGAGCCTGTGCCTGGGGCCGAGGTGCCCACCCCTGGGGGGGTCCAGATCAGAAAAGTGTGGGAGCAGCAAGGTTGGGGCCTTGCCGCGTTCGTCTTGGCAGGCTCTTTCCAGCGCCAGTGCTCCTGGAGCCCAAGGCCCTTTAGATCTCCTAACCTTAACCCTAAGCGTAACCCTAACCCTAGCTCTACTTAATTACCCCAACACACTACCTGGCTTCTCCACCTCAGAAAGATGGAGGAGCAGCAATGTTGGGGCGCTGCTGCCATGGCCTCGGCAGGCCCTTTCCAGCCCCACTGTTCCCGGAGCTCGAGGCTCTTTAGATCTCTCCAGCCTGACCCAGGCCCCTGATGGCAGCTTGGCCCTGGGCCAGAGGGGCTCAGCACCATAGGTGGCACAGATTAAGAAGTCTGCAGTTGGCAACGGAGGCACCCGTGAAGCCCTGGACACTCAGATGGAGGGCTTTAACTCAAGGTTCTAGTCCTCCCTCTCTGCGCAATGGCAAAATCCCCCACCAGATACACTCAAGAGGTGAAAAACACACCGAGGTTCACTGGCAAAAGGACCAAAATCAATCACTCAATCAATCAGAAAGCAATATTCTTTGGCAAATGATGAAATACAACATAGAATGCAACATCAACCACTTCTCCTAGCATTACTTGGTGTTAATTTAGCACTTACCTAGCATAAACTTAGCCCGACCGAGAAAAACCTTTACACTTGGGAAATGCTGTGTTACCAAGAAGTTCCAGGAAAAGACAATTCGGAAAACAAAGACAGGCAGAGAGAAAGTCCCAAGGAGAGGAGAGATCTAGAAAAACACACAGAGAGCTACCACCTCCTAGGCTTCCAGTAGAGGCAGGCCAGGAACTGTGTGCAGAGACATAGGCTGGGACCGTGTGCTGCCCTCATGCTTCGTCCTTTTAAGCCCCCTACGGCCTTCATGTGCTGCCCCTCAGGTGGGGCTGCCCGTGCCTTGGCCACTCAGGGCCCAGGTGAGCAGCGCCAGCCCAAGAGTCCAGGACTGACAGCTCAGCCAGGCCCTGGGGTGGCTCTGGGGGCCACACGGCAGGGCATGGCCTCACCTTCAGCAAAGCCCGGCCGGGCCCTCGCAGCACACACAGGCACTGGCACTCCACGATGTTCCGAGCCGTGCAGCATCCAGTCTCTGGCAGCAGCCTGCCGCCATGGATGCCCTTGCAATGCCCTTTCCAGTGCCACTGTCCCTGCAGCTGGAGGCTCCACAGCTCTCTGAAGCCTAAGCCCGAGCCACAGGGCAGAGCCTGTGCCTGGGGCCGAGGTGCCCACCCCTGGGGGGGTCCAGATCAGAAAAGTGTGGGAGCAGCAAGGTTGGGGCCTTGCCGCGTTCGTCTTGGCAGGCTCTTTCCAGCGCCAGTGCTCCTGGAGCCCGAGGCCCTTTAGATCTCCTAACCCTAACCCTAAGCGTAACCCTAACCCTAGCTCTACTTAATTACCCCAACACACTACCTGGCTTCTCCACCTCAGAAAGATGGAGGAGCAGCAATGTTGGGGCGCTGCTGCCATGGCCTCGGCAGGCCCTTTCCAGCCCCACTGTTCCCGGAGCTCGAGGCTCTTTAGATCTCTCCAGCCTGACCCAGGCCCCTGATGGCAGCTTGGCCCTGGGCCAGAGGGGCTCAGCACCATAGGTGGCACAGATTAAAAAGTCTGCAGTTGGCAACGGAGGCACCCGTGAAGCCCTCGACACTCAGATGGAAGGCTTTAACTCAAGGTTCTAGTCCTCCCTCTCGGCGCAATGGCAAAATCCCCCACCCGATACACTCAAGAGGTGAAAAACACACCGAGGTTCACTGGCAAAAGGACCAAAATCAATCAATCAATCAGAAAGCAATGTTCTTTGGCAAATGATGAAATACAACATAGAATGCAACATCAACCACTTCTCCTAGCATTACTTGGTGTTAATTTAGCACTTACCTAGCATAAACTTAGCCCGACCGAGAAAAACCTTTACACTTGGGAAATGCTGTGTTACCAAGAAGTTCCAGGAAAAGACAATTCGGAAAACAAAGACAGGCAGAGAGAAAGGCCCAAGGAGAGGAGAGATCTAGAAAAACACACAGAGAGCTACCACCTCTTAGGCTTCCAGCAGAGGCAGGCCAGGAACTGCATGCAGGGATATAGGCTGGGACCATGCGTTGACCTCATGCCTGACCCAGGCCCCTGATGGCAGCTTGGCCCTGGGCCAGAGGGGCTCAGCACCATAGGTGGCACAGATTAAGAAGTCTGCAGTTGGCAACAGTGGCACCCGTGAAGCCCTGGACACTCAGATGGAGGGCTTTAACTCAAGGTTCTAGTCCTCCCTCTCGGCGCAATGGCAAAATCCCCCACCCGATACACTCAAGAGGTGAAAAACACACCGACGTTCACTGGCAAAAGGACCAAAATCAATCAATCAATCAGAAAGCAATGTTCTTTGGCAAATGATGAAATACAACATAGAATGCAACATCAACCCCTTCTCCTAGCATTACTTGGTGTTAATTTAGCACTTACCTAGCATAAACTTAGCCCGACCGAGAAAAACCTTTACACTTGGGAAATGCTGTGTTACCAAGAAGTTCCAGGAAAAGACAATTCGGAAAACAAGGACAGGCAGAGAGAAAGGCCCAAGGAGAGAAGAGATCTAGAAAAACACACAGAGAGCTACCACCTCCTAGGCTTCCAGTAGAGGCAGGCCAGGAACTGTGTACAGAGACATAGGCTGGGACCGTGTGCTGCCCTCATGCTTCGTCCTTTTAAGCCCCCTACGGCCTTCATGTGCTGCCCCTCAGGTGGGGCTGCCCGTGCCTTGGCCACTCAGGGCCCAGGTGAGCAGCGCCAGCCCAAGGGTCCAGGACTGACAGCTCAGCCAGGCCCTGGGGTGGCTCTGGGGGCCACACGGCAGGGCATGGCCTCACCTTCAGCAAAGCCCGGCCGGGCCCTCGCAGCACACACAGGCACTGGCACTCCACGATGTTCCGAGCCGTGCAGCATCCAGTCTCTGGCAGCAGCCTGCCGCCATGGATGCCCTTGCAATGCCCTTTCCAGTGCCACTGTCCCTGCAGCTGGAGGCTCCACAGCTCTCTGAAGCCTAAGCCCGAGCCACAGGGCAGAGCCTGTGCCTGGGGCCGAGGTGCCCACCCCTGGGGGGGTCCAGATCAGAAAAGTGTGGGAGCAGCAAGGTTGGGGCCTTGCCGCGTTCGTCTTGGCAGGCTCTTTCCAGCGCCAGTGCTCCTGGAGCCCAAGGCCCTTTAGATCTCCTAACCTTAACCCTAAGCGTAACCCTAACCCTAGCTCTACTTAATTACCCCAACACACTACCTGGCTTCTCCACCTCAGAAAGATGGAGGAGCAGCAATGTTGGGGCGCTGCTGCCATGGCCTCGGCAGGCCCTTTCCAGCCCCACTGTTCCCGGAGCTCGAGGCTCTTTAGATCTCTCCAGCCTGACCCAGGCCCCTGATGGCAGCTTGGCCCTGGGCCAGAGGGGCTCAGCACCATAGGTGGCACAGATTAAGAAGTCTGCAGTTGGCAACGGAGGCACCCGTGAAGCCCTGGACACTCAGATGGAGGGCTTTAACTCAAGGTTCTAGTCCTCCCTCTCTGCGCAATGGCAAAATCCCCCACCAGATACACTCAAGAGGTGAAAAACACACCGAGGTTCACTGGCAAAAGGACCAAAATCAATCACTCAATCAATCAGAAAGCAATATTCTTTGGCAAATGATGAATTACAACATAGAATGCAACATCAACCACTTCTCCTAGCATTACTTGGTGTTAATTTAGCACTTACCTAGCATAAACTTAGCCCGACCGAGAAAAACCTTTACACTTGGGAAATGCTGTGTTACCAAGAAGTTCCAGGAAAAGACAATTCGGAAAACAAAGACAGGCAGAGAGAAAGTCCCAAGGAGAGGAGAGATCTAGAAAAACACACAGAGAGCTACCACCTCCTAGGCTTCCAGTAGAGGCAGGCCAGGAACTGTGTGCAGAGACATAGGCTGGGACCGTGTGCTGCCCTCATGCTTCGTCCTTTTAAGCCCCCTACGGCCTTCATGTGCTGCCCCTCAGGTGGGGCTGCCCGTGCCTTGGCCACTCAGGGCCCAGGTGAGCAGCGCCAGCCCAAGAGTCCAGGACTGACAGCTCAGCCAGGCCCTGGGGTGGCTCTGGGGGCCACACGGCAGGGCATGGCCTCACCTTCAGCAAAGCCCGGCCGGGCCCTCGCAGCACACACAGGCACTGGCACTCCACGATGTTCCGAGCCGTGCAGCATCCAGTCTCTGGCAGCAGCCTGCCGCCATGGATGCCCTTGCAATGCCCTTTCCAGTGCCACTGTCCCTGCAGCTGGAGGCTCCACAGCTCTCTGAAGCCTAAGCCCGAGCCACAGGGCAGAGCCTGTGCCTGGGGCCGAGGTGCCCACCCCTGGGGGGGGTCCAGATCAGAAAGGTGTGGGAGCAGCAAGGTTGGGGCCTTGCCGCGTTCGTCTTGGCAGGCTCTTTCCAGCGCCAGTGCTCCTGGAGCCCGAGGCCCTTTAGATCTCCTAACCCTAACCCTAAGCGTAACCCTAACCCTAGCTCTACTTAATTACCCCAACACACTACCTGGCTTCTCCACCTCAGAAAGATGGAGGAGCAGCAATGTTGGGGCGCTGCTGCCATGGCCTCGGCAGGCCCTTTCCAGCCCCACTGTTCCCGGAGCTCGAGGCTCTTTAGATCTCTCCAGCCTGACCCAGGCCCCTGATGGCAGCTTGGCCCTGGGCCAGAGGGGCTCAGCACCATAGGTGGCACAGATTAAGAAGTCTGCAGTTGGCAACGGAGGCACCCGTGAAGCCCTGGACACTCAGATGGAGGGCTTTAACTCAAGGTTCTAGTCCTCCCTCTCTGCGCAATGGCAAAATCCCCCACCAGATACACTCAAGAGGTGAAAAACACACCGAGGTTCGCTGGCAAAAGGACCAAAATCAATCACTCAATCAATCAATCACAAAGCAATGTTCTTTGGCAAATGATGAAATACAACATAGAATGCAACATCAACCACTTCTCCTAGCATTACTTGGTGTTAATTTAGCACTTACCTAGCATAAACTTAGCCCGACCGAGAAAAACCTTTACACTTGGGAAATGCTGTGTTACACAGAAGTTCCAGGAAAAGACAATTCGGAAAACAAAGACAGGCAGAGAGAAAGGCCCAAGGAGAGGAGAGATCTAGAAAAACACACAGAGAGCTACCACCTCTTAGGCTTCCAGCAGAGGCACGCCGGGAACTGCAGCAGGGATATAGGCTGGGACCATGCGTTGACCTCATGCCTGACCCAGGCCCCTGATGGCAGCTTGGCCCTGGGCCAGAGGGGCTCAGCACCATAGGTGGCACAGATTAAGAAGTCTGCAGTTGGCAACGGAGGCACCCGTGAAGCCCTGGACACTCAGATGGAGGGCTTTAACTCAAGGTTCTAGTCCTCCCTCTCTGCGCAAAGGCAAAATCCCCCACCCGATACACTCAAGAGGTGAAAAACACACCGAGGTTCACTGGCAAATAGACCAAAATCAATCAATCAATCAGAAAGCAATGTTCTTTGGCAAATGATGAAATACAACATAGAATGCAACATCAACCACTTCTCCTAGCATTACTTGGTGTTAATTTAGCACTTACCTAGCATAAACTTAGCCCGACCGAGAAAAACCTTTACACTTGGGAAATGCTGTGTTACCAAGAAGTTCCAGGAAAAGACAATTCGGAAAACAAAGAGAGGCAGAGAGAAAGGCCCAAGGAGAGAAGAGAGCTAGAAAAACACACAGAGAGCTACCACCTCCTAGGCTTCCAGTAGAGGCAGGCCAGGAACTGTGTGCAGAGACATAGGCTGGGACCGTGTGCTGCCCTCATGCTTCGTCCTTTTAAGCCCCCTACGGCCTTCATGTGCTGCCCCTCAGGTGGGGCTGCCCGTGCCTTGGCCACTCAGGGCCCAGGTGAGCAGCGCCAGCCCAAGGGTCCAGGACTGACAGCTCAGCCAGGCCCTGGGGTGGCTCTGGGGGCCACACGGCAGGGCATGGCCTCACCTTCAGCAAAGCCCGGCCGGGCCCTCGCAGCACACACAGGCACTGGCACTCCACGATGTTCCGAGCCGTGCAGCATCCAGTCTCTGGCAGCAGCCTGCCGCCATGGATGCCCTTGCAATGCCCTTTCCAGTGCCACTGTCCCTGCAGCTGGAGGCTCCACAGCTCTCTGAAGCCTAAGCCCGAGCCACAGGGCAGAGCCTGTGCCTGGGGCCGAGGTGCCCACCCCTGGGGGGGTCCAGATCAGAAAGGTGTGGGAGCAGCAAGGTTGGGGCCTTGCCGCGTTCGTCTTGGCAGGCTCTTTCCAGCACCAGTGCTCCTGGAGCCCGAGGCCCTTTAGATCTCCTAACCCTAACCCTAAGCGTAACCCTAACCCTAGCTCTAGTTAATTACCCCAACACACTACCTGGCTTCTCCACCTCAGAAAGATGGAGGAGCAGCAATGTTGGGGCGCGGGTGCCATGGCCTCGGCAGGCCCTTTCCAGCCCCACTGTTCCCGGAGCTCGAGGCTCTTTAGATCTCTCCAGCCTGACCCAGGCCCCTGATGGCAGCTTGGCCCTGGGCCAGAGGGGCTCAGCACCATAGGTGGCACAGATTAAGAAGTCTGCAGTTGGCAACGGAGGCACCCGTGAAGCCCTGGACACTCAGATGGAGGGCTTTAACTCAAGGTTCTAGTCCTCCCTCTCTGCGCAATGGCAAAATCCCCCACCCGATACACTCAAGAGGTGAAAAACACACCGAGGTTCACTGGCAAAAGGACCAAAATCAATCACTCAATCAATCAATCACAAAGCAATGTTCTTTGGCAAATGATGAAATACAACATAGAATGCAACATCAACCCCTTCTCCTAGCATTACTTGGTGTTAATTTAGCACTTACCTAGCATAAACTTAGCCCGACCGAGAAAAACCTTTACACTTGGGAAATGCTGTGTTACCAAGAAGTTCCAGGAAAAGACAATTCGGAAAACAAAGACAGGCAGAGAGAAAGGCCCAAGGAGAGAAGAGAGCTAGAAAAACACACAGAGAGCTACCACCTCCTAGGCTTCCAGTAGAGGCAGGCCAGGAACTGCGTGCAGAGACATAGGCTGGGACCGTGTGCTGCCCTCATGCTTCGTCCTTTTAAGCCCCCTACAGCCTTCATGTGCTGCCCCTCAGGTGGGGCTGCCCGTGCCTTGGCCACTCAGGGCCCAGGTGAGCAGCGCCAGCCCAAGGGTCCAGGACTGACAGCTCAGCCAGGCCCTGGGGTGGCTCTGGGGGCCACACGGCAGGGCATGGCCTCACCTTCAGCAAAGCCCGGCCGGGCCCTCGCAGCACACACAGGCACTGGCACTCCACGATGTTCCGAGCCGTGCAGCATCCAGGCTCTGGCAGCAGCCTGCCGCCATGGATGCCCTTGCAATGCCCTTTCCAGTGCCACTGTCCCTGCAGCTGGAGGCTCCACAGCTCTCTGAAGCCTAAGCCCGAGCCACAGGGCAGAGCCTGTGCCTGGGGCCGAGGTGCCCACCCCTGGGGGGGTCCAGATCAGAAAAGTGTGGGAGCAGCAAGGTTGGGGCCTTGCCGCGTTCGTCTTGGCAGGCTCTTTCCAGCGCCAGTGCTCCTGGAGCCCGAGGCCCTTTAGATCTCCTAACCCTAACCCTAAGCGTAACCCTAACCCTAGCTCTACTTAATTACCCCAACACACTACCTGGCTTCTCCACCTCAGAAAGATGGAGGAGCAGCAATGTTGGGGCGCTGCTGCCATGGCCTCGGCAGGCCCTTTCCAGCCCCACTGTTCCCGGAGCTCGAGGCTCTTTAGATCTCTCCAGCCTGACCCAGGCCCCTGATGGCAGCTTGGCCCTGGGCCAGAGGGGCTCAGCACCATAGGTGGCACAGATTAAGAAGTCTGCAGTTGGCAACGGAGGCACCCGTGAAGCCCTGGACACTCAGATGGAGGGCTTTAACTCAAGGTTCTAGTCCTCCCTCTCTGCGCAAAGGCAAAATCCCCCACCCGATACACTCAAGAGGTGAAAAACACACCGAGGTTCACTGGCAAAAGGACCAAAATCAATCAATCAATCAGAAAGCAATGTTCTTTGGCAAATGATGAAATACAACATAGAATGCAACATCAACCCCTTCTCCTAGCATTACTTGGTGTTAATTTAGCACTTACCTAGCATAAACTTAGCCCGACCGAGAAAAACCTTTACACTTGGGAAATGCTGTGTTACCAAGAAGTTCCAGGAAAAGACAATTCGGAAAACAAAGACAGGCAGAGAGAAAGGCCCAAGGAGAGAAGAGAGCTAGAAAAACACACAGAGAGCTACCACCTCCTAGGCTTCCAGTAGAGGCAGGCCAGGAACTGTGTGCAGAGACATAGGCTGGGACCGTGTGCTGCCCTCATGCTTCGTCCTTTTAAGCCCCCTACGGCCTTCATGTGCTGCCCCTCAGGTGGGGCTGCCCGTGCCTTGGCCACTCAGGGCCCAGGTGAGCAGCGCCAGCCCAAGAGTCCAGGACTGACAGCTCAGCCAGGCCCTGGGGTGGCTCTGGGGGCCACACGGCAGGGCATGGCCTCACCTTCAGCAAAGCCCGGCCGGGCCCTCGCAGCACACACAGGCACTGGCACTCCACGATGTTCCGAGCCGTGCAGCATCCAGTCTCTGGCAGCAGCCTGCCGCCATGGATGCCCTTGCAATGCCCTTTCCAGTGCCACTGTCCCTGCAGCTGGAGGCTCCACAGCTCTCTGAAGCCTAAGCCCGAGCCACAGGGCAGAGCCTGTGCCTGGGGCCGAGGTGCCCACCCCTGGGGGGGTCCAGATCAGAAAAGTGTGGGAGCAGCAAGGTTGGGGCCTTGCCGCGTTCGTCTTGGCAGGCTCTTTCCAGCGCCAGTGCTCCTGGAGCCCGAGGCCCTTTAGATCTCCTAACCCTAACCCTAAGCGTAACCCTAACCCTAGCTCTACTTAATTACCCCAACACACTACCTGGCTTCTCCACCTCAGAAAGATGGAGGAGCAGCAATGTTGGGGCGCTGCTGCCATGGCCTCGGCAGGCCCTTTCCAGCCCCACTGTTCCCGGAGCTCGAGGCTCTTTAGATCTCTCCAGCCTGACCCAGGCCCCTGATGGCAGCTTGGCCCTGGGCCAGAGGGGCTCAGCACCATAGGTGGCACAGATTAAAAAGTCTGCAGTTGGCAACGGAGGCACCCGTGAAGCCCTCGACACTCAGATGGAAGGCTTTAACTCAAGGTTCTAGTCCTCCCTCTCGGCGCAATGGCAAAATCCCCCACCCGATACACTCAAGAGGTGAAAAACACACCGAGGTTCACTGGCAAAAGGACCAAAATCAATCAATCAATCAGAAAGCAATGTTCTTTGGCAAATGATGAAATACAACATAGAATGCAACATCAACCACTTCTCCTAGCATTACTTGGTGTTAATTTAGCACTTACCTAGCATAAACTTAGCCCGACCGAGAAAAACCTTTACACTTGGGAAATGCTGTGTTACCAAGAAGTTCCAGGAAAAGACAATTCGGAAAACAAAGACAGGCAGAGAGAAAGGCCCAAGGAGAGGAGAGATCTAGAAAAACACACAGAGAGCTACCACCTCTTAGGCTTCCAGCAGAGGCAGGCCAGGAACTGCATGCAGGGATATAGGCTGGGACCATGCGTTGACCTCATGCCTGACCCAGGCCCCTGATGGCAGCTTGGCCCTGGGCCAGAGGGGCTCAGCACCATAGGTGGCACAGATTAAGAAGTCTGCAGTTGGCAACAGTGGCACCCGTGAAGCCCTGGACACTCAGATGGAGGGCTTTAACTCAAGGTTCTAGTCCTCCCTCTCGGCGCAATGGCAAAATCCCCCACCCGATACACTCAAGAGGTGAAAAACACACCGACGTTCACTGGCAAAAGGACCAAAATCAATCAATCAATCAGAAAGCAATGTTCTTTGGCAAATGATGAAATACAACATAGAATGCAACATCAACCCCTTCTCCTAGCATTACTTGGTGTTAATTTAGCACTTACCTAGCATAAACTTAGCCCGACCGAGAAAAACCTTTACACTTGGGAAATGCTGTGTTACCAAGAAGTTCCAGGAAAAGACAATTCGGAAAACAAGGACAGGCAGAGAGAAAGGCCCAAGGAGAGAAGAGATCTAGAAAAACACACAGAGAGCTACCACCTCCTAGGCTTCCAGTAGAGGCAGGCCAGGAACTGTGTACAGAGACATAGGCTGGGACCGTGTGCTGCCCTCATGCTTCGTCCTTTTAAGCCCCCTACGGCCTTCATGTGCTGCCCCTCAGGTGGGGCTGCCCGTGCCTTGGCCACTCAGGGCCCAGGTGAGCAGCGCCAGCCCAAGGGTCCAGGACTGACAGCTCAGCCAGGCCCTGGGGTGGCTCTGGGGGCCACACGGCAGGGCATGGCCTCACCTTCAGCAAAGCCCGGCCGGGCCCTCGCAGCACACACAGGCACTGGCACTCCACGATGTTCCGAGCCGTGCAGCATCCAGTCTCTGGCAGCAGCCTGCCGCCATGGATGCCCTTGCAATGCCCTTTCCAGTGCCACTGTCCCTGCAGCTGGAGGCTCCACAGCTCTCTGAAGCCTAAGCCCGAGCCACAGGGCAGAGCCTGTGCCTGGGGCCGAGGTGCCCACCCCTGGGGGGGTCCAGATCAGAAAAGTGTGGGAGCAGCAAGGTTGGGGCCTTGCCGCGTTCGTCTTGGCAGGCTCTTTCCAGCGCCAGTGCTCCTGGAGCCCGAGGCCCTTTAGATCTCCTAACCTTAACCCTAAGCGTAACCCTAACCCTAGCTCTACTTAATTACCCCAACACACTACCTGGCTTCTCCACCTCAGAAAGATGGAGGAGCAGCAATGTTGGGGCGCTGCTGCCATGGCCTCGGCAGGCCCTTTCCAGCCCCACTGTTCCCGGAGCTCGAGGCTCTTTAGATCTCTCCAGCCTGACCCAGGCCCCTGATGGCAGCTTGGCCCTGGGCCAGAGGGGCTCAGCACCATAGGTGGCACAGATTAAGAAGTCTGCAGTTGGCAACGGAGGCACCCGTGAAGCCCTGGACACTCAGATGGAGGGCTTTAACTCAAGGTTCTAGTCCTCCCTCTCTGCGCAATGGCAAAATCCCCCACCCGATACACTCAAGAGGTGAAAAACACACCGAGGTTCGCTGGCAAAAGGACCAAAATCAATCACTCAATCAATCAATCACAAAGCAATGTTCTTTGGCAAATGATGAAATACAACATAGAATGCAACATCAACCACTTCTCCTAGCATTACTTGGTGTTAATTTAGCACTTACCTAGCATAAACTTAGCCCGACCGAGAAAAACCTTTACACTTGGGAAATGCTGTGTTACACAGAAGTTCCAGGAAAAGACAATTCGGAAAACAAAGACAGGCAGAGAGAAAGGCCCAAGGAGAGGAGAGATCTAGAAAAACACACAGAGAGCTACCACCTCTTAGGCTTCCAGCAGAGGCACGCCGGGAACTGCAGCAGGGATATAGGCTGGGACCATGCGTTGACCTCATGCCTGACCCAGGCCCCTGATGGCAGCTTGGCCCTGGGCCAGAGGGGCTCAGCACCATAGGTGGCACAGATTAAGAAGTCTGCAGTTGGCAACGGAGGCACCCGTGAAGCCCTGGACACTCAGATGGAGGGCTTTAACTCAAGGTTCTAGTCCTCCCTCTCTGCGCAAAGGCAAAATCCCCCACCCGATACACTCAAGAGGTGAAAAACACACCGAGGTTCACTGGCAAATAGACCAAAATCAATCAATCAATCAGAAAGCAATGTTCTTTGGCAAATGATGAAATACAACATAGAATGCAACATCAACCACTTCTCCTAGCATTACTTGGTGTTAATTTAGCACTTACCTAGCATAAACTTAGCCCGACCGAGAAAAACCTTTACACTTGGGAAATGCTGTGTTACCAAGAAGTTCCAGGAAAAGACAATTCGGAAAACAAAGAGAGGCAGAGAGAAAGGCCCAAGGAGAGAAGAGAGCTAGAAAAACACACAGAGAGCTACCACCTCCTAGGCTTCCAGTAGAGGCAGGCCAGGAACTGTGTGCAGAGACATAGGCTGGGACCGTGTGCTGCCCTCATGCTTCGTCCTTTTAAGCCCCCTACGGCCTTCATGTGCTGCCCCTCAGGTGGGGCTGCCCGTGCCTTGGCCACTCAGGGCCCAGGTGAGCAGCGCCAGCCCAAGGGTCCAGGACTGACAGCTCAGCCAGGCCCTGGGGTGGCTCTGGGGGCCACACGGCAGGGCATGGCCTCACCTTCAGCAAAGCCCGGCCGGGCCCTCGCAGCACACACAGGCACTGGCACTCCACGATGTTCCGAGCCGTGCAGCATCCAGTCTCTGGCAGCAGCCTGCCGCCATGGATGCCCTTGCAATGCCCTTTCCAGTGCCACTGTCCCTGCAGCTGGAGGCTCCACAGCTCTCTGAAGCCTAAGCCCGAGCCACAGGGCAGAGCCTGTGCCTGGGGCCGAGGTGCCCACCCCTGGGGGGGTCCAGATCAGAAAGGTGTGGGAGCAGCAAGGTTGGGGCCTTGCCGCGTTCGTCTTGGCAGGCTCTTTCCAGCACCAGTGCTCCTGGAGCCCGAGGCCCTTTAGATCTCCTAACCCTAACCCTAAGCGTAACCCTAACCCTAGCTCTAGTTAATTACCCCAACACACTACCTGGCTTCTCCACCTCAGAAAGATGGAGGAGCAGCAATGTTGGGGCGCGGGTGCCATGGCCTCGGCAGGCCCTTTCCAGCCCCACTGTTCCCGGAGCTCGAGGCTCTTTAGATCTCTCCAGCCTGACCCAGGCCCCTGATGGCAGCTTGGCCCTGGGCCAGAGGGGCTCAGCACCATAGGTGGCACAGATTAAGAAGTCTGCAGTTGGCAACGGAGGCACCCGTGAAGCCCTGGACACTCAGATGGAGGGCTTTAACTCAAGGTTCTAGTCCTCCCTCTCTGCGCAATGGCAAAATCCCCCACCCGATACACTCAAGAGGTGAAAAACACACCGAGGTTCACTGGCAAAAGGACCAAAATCAATCACTCAATCAATCAATCACAAAGCAATGTTCTTTGGCAAATGATGAAATACAACATAGAATGCAACATCAACCCCTTCTCCTAGCATTACTTGGTGTTAATTTAGCACTTACCTAGCATAAACTTAGCCCGACCGAGAAAAACCTTTACACTTGGGAAATGCTGTGTTACCAAGAAGTTCCAGGAAAAGACAATTCGGAAAACAAAGACAGGCAGAGAGAAAGGCCCAAGGAGAGAAGAGAGCTAGAAAAACACACAGAGAGCTACCACCTCCTAGGCTTCCAGTAGAGGCAGGCCAGGAACTGCGTGCAGAGACATAGGCTGGGACCGTGTGCTGCCCTCATGCTTCGTCCTTTTAAGCCCCCTACAGCCTTCATGTGCTGCCCCTCAGGTGGGGCTGCCCGTGCCTTGGCCACTCAGGGCCCAGGTGAGCAGCGCCAGCCCAAGGGTCCAGGACTGACAGCTCAGCCAGGCCCTGGGGTGGCTCTGGGGGCCACACGGCAGGGCATGGCCTCACCTTCAGCAAAGCCCGGCCGGGCCCTCGCAGCACACACAGGCACTGGCACTCCACGATGTTCCGAGCCGTGCAGCATCCAGGCTCTGGCAGCAGCCTGCCGCCATGGATGCCCTTGCAATGCCCTTTCCAGTGCCACTGTCCCTGCAGCTGGAGGCTCCACAGCTCTCTGAAGCCTAAGCCCGAGCCACAGGGCAGAGCCTGTGCCTGGGGCCGAGGTGCCCACCCCTGGGGGGGTCCAGATCAGAAAAGTGTGGGAGCAGCAAGGTTGGGGCCTTGCCGCGTTCGTCTTGGCAGGCTCTTTCCAGCGCCAGTGCTCCTGGAGCCCGAGGCCCTTTAGATCTCCTAACCCTAACCCTAAGCGTAACCCTAACCCTAGCTCTACTTAATTACCCCAACACACTACCTGGCTTCTCCACCTCAGAAAGATGGAGGAGCAGCAATGTTGGGGCGCTGCTGCCATGGCCTCGGCAGGCCCTTTCCAGCCCCACTGTTCCCGGAGCTCGAGGCTCTTTAGATCTCTCCAGCCTGACCCAGGCCCCTGATGGCAGCTTGGCCCTGGGCCAGAGGGGCTCAGCACCATAGGTGGCACAGATTAAGAAGTCTGCAGTTGGCAACGGAGGCACCCGTGAAGCCCTGGACACTCAGATGGAGGGCTTTAACTCAAGGTTCTAGTCCTCCCTCTCTGCGCAAAGGCAAAATCCCCCACCCGATACACTCAAGAGGTGAAAAACACACCGAGGTTCACTGGCAAAAGGACCAAAATCAATCAATCAATCAGAAAGCAATGTTCTTTGGCAAATGATGAAATACAACATAGAATGCAACATCAACCCCTTCTCCTAGCATTACTTGGTGTTAATTTAGCACTTACCTAGCATAAACTTAGCCCGACCGAGAAAAACCTTTACACTTGGGAAATGCTGTGTTACCAAGAAGTTCCAGGAAAAGACAATTCGGAAAACAAAGACAGGCAGAGAGAAAGGCCCAAGGAGAGAAGAGAGCTAGAAAAACACACAGAGAGCTACCACCTCCTAGGCTTCCAGTAGAGGCAGGCCAGGAACTGTGTGCAGAGACATAGGCTGGGACCGTGTGCTGCCCTCATGCTTCGTCCTTTTAAGCCCCCTACGGCCTTCATGTGCTGCCCCTCAGGTGGGGCTGCCCGTGCCTTGGCCACTCAGGGCCCAGGTGAGCAGCGCCAGCCCAAGAGTCCAGGACTGACAGCTCAGCCAGGCCCTGGGGTGGCTCTGGGGGCCACACGGCAGGGCATGGCCTCACCTTCAGCAAAGCCCGGCCGGGCCCTCGCAGCACACACAGGCACTGGCACTCCACGATGTTCCGAGCCGTGCAGCATCCAGTCTCTGGCAGCAGCCTGCCGCCATGGATGCCCTTGCAATGCCCTTTCCAGTGCCACTGTCCCTGCAGCTGGAGGCTCCACAGCTCTCTGAAGCCTAAGCCCGAGCCACAGGGCAGAGCCTGTGCCTGGGGCCGAGGTGCCCACCCCTGGGGGGGTCCAGATCAGAAAAGTGTGGGAGCAGCAAGGTTGGGGCCTTGCCGCGTTCGTCTTGGCAGGCTCTTTCCAGCGCCAGTGCTCCTGGAGCCCGAGGCCCTTTAGATCTCCTAACCCTAACCCTAAGCGTAACCCTAACCCTAGCTCTACTTAATTACCCCAACACACTACCTGGCTTCTCCACCTCAGAAAGATGGAGGAGCAGCAATGTTGGGGCGCTGCTGCCATGGCCTCGGCAGGCCCTTTCCAGCCCCACTGTTCCCGGAGCTCGAGGCTCTTTAGATCTCTCCAGCCTGACCCAGGCCCCTGATGGCAGCTTGGCCCTGGGCCAGAGGGGCTCAGCACCATAGGTGGCACAGATTAAAAAGTCTGCAGTTGGCAACGGAGGCACCCGTGAAGCCCTCGACACTCAGATGGAAGGCTTTAACTCAAGGTTCTAGTCCTCCCTCTCGGCGCAATGGCAAAATCCCCCACCCGATACACTCAAGAGGTGAAAAACACACCGAGGTTCACTGGCAAAAGGACCAAAATCAATCAATCAATCAGAAAGCAATGTTCTTTGGCAAATGATGAAATACAACATAGAATGCAACATCAACCACTTCTCCTAGCATTACTTGGTGTTAATTTAGCACTTACCTAGCATAAACTTAGCCCGACCGAGAAAAACCTTTACACTTGGGAAATGCTGTGTTACCAAGAAGTTCCAGGAAAAGACAATTCGGAAAACAAAGACAGGCAGAGAGAAAGGCCCAAGGAGAGGAGAGATCTAGAAAAACACACAGAGAGCTACCACCTCTTAGGCTTCCAGCAGAGGCAGGCCAGGAACTGCATGCAGGGATATAGGCTGGGACCATGCGTTGACCTCATGCCTGACCCAGGCCCCTGATGGCAGCTTGGCCCTGGGCCAGAGGGGCTCAGCACCATAGGTGGCACAGATTAAGAAGTCTGCAGTTGGCAACAGTGGCACCCGTGAAGCCCTGGACACTCAGATGGAGGGCTTTAACTCAAGGTTCTAGTCCTCCCTCTCGGCGCAATGGCAAAATCCCCCACCCGATACACTCAAGAGGTGAAAAACACACCGACGTTCACTGGCAAAAGGACCAAAATCAATCAATCAATCAGAAAGCAATGTTCTTTGGCAAATGATGAAATACAACATAGAATGCAACATCAACCCCTTCTCCTAGCATTACTTGGTGTTAATTTAGCACTTACCTAGCATAAACTTAGCCCGACCGAGAAAAACCTTTACACTTGGGAAATGCTGTGTTACCAAGAAGTTCCAGGAAAAGACAATTCGGAAAACAAGGACAGGCAGAGAGAAAGGCCCAAGGAGAGAAGAGATCTAGAAAAACACACAGAGAGCTACCACCTCCTAGGCTTCCAGTAGAGGCAGGCCAGGAACTGTGTACAGAGACATAGGCTGGGACCGTGTGCTGCCCTCATGCTTCGTCCTTTTAAGCCCCCTACGGCCTTCATGTGCTGCCCCTCAGGTGGGGCTGCCCGTGCCTTGGCCACTCAGGGCCCAGGTGAGCAGCGCCAGCCCAAGGGTCCAGGACTGACAGCTCAGCCAGGCCCTGGGGTGGCTCTGGGGGCCACACGGCAGGGCATGGCCTCACCTTCAGCAAAGCCCGGCCGGGCCCTCGCAGCACACACAGGCACTGGCACTCCACGATGTTCCGAGCCGTGCAGCATCCAGTCTCTGGCAGCAGCCTGCCGCCATGGATGCCCTTGCAATGCCCTTTCCAGTGCCACTGTCCCTGCAGCTGGAGGCTCCACAGCTCTCTGAAGCCTAAGCCCGAGCCACAGGGCAGAGCCTGTGCCTGGGGCCGAGGTGCCCACCCCTGGGGGGGTCCAGATCAGAAAAGTGTGGGAGCAGCAAGGTTGGGGCCTTGCCGCGTTCGTCTTGGCAGGCTCTTTCCAGCGCCAGTGCTCCTGGAGCCCGAGGCCCTTTAGATCTCCTAACCCTAACCCTAAGCGTAACCCTAACCCTAGCTCTACTTAATTACCCCAACACACTACCTGGCTTCTCCACCTCAGAAAGATGGAGGAGCAGCAATGTTGGGGCGCTGCTGCCATGGCCTCGGCAGGCCCTTTCCAGCCCCACTGTTCCCGGAGCTCGAGGCTCTTTAGATCTCTCCAGCCTGACCCAGGCCCCTGATGGCAGCTTGGCCCTGGGCCAGAGGGGCTCAGCACCATAGGTGGCACAGATTAAGAAGTCTGCAGTTGGCAACGGAGGCACCCGTGAAGCCCTGGACACTCAGATGGAGGGCTTTAACTCAAGGTTCTAGTCCTCCCTCTCTGCGCAAAGGCAAAATCCCCCACCCGATACACTCAAGAGGTGAAAAACACACCGAGGTTCACTGGCAAAAGGACCAAAATCAATCAATCAATCAGAAAGCAATGTTCTTTGGCAAATGATGAAATACAACATAGAATGCAACATCAACCCCTTCTCCTAGCATTACTTGGTGTTAATTTAGCACTTACCTAGCATAAACTTAGCCCGACCGAGAAAAACCTTTACACTTGGGAAATGCTGTGTTACCAAGAAGTTCCAGGAAAAGACAATTCGGAAAACAAAGACAGGCAGAGAGAAAGGCCCAAGGAGAGAAGAGAGCTAGAAAAACACACAGAGAGCTACCACCTCCTAGGCTTCCAGTAGAGGCAGGCCAGGAACTGTGTGCAGAGACATAGGCTGGGACCGTGTGCTGCCCTCATGCTTCGTCCTTTTAAGCCCCCTACGGCCTTCATGTGCTGCCCCTCAGGTGGGGCTGCCCGTGCCTTGGCCACTCAGGGCCCAGGTGAGCAGCGCCAGCCCAAGAGTCCAGGACTGACAGCTCAGCCAGGCCCTGGGGTGGCTCTGGGGGCCACACGGCAGGGCATGGCCTCACCTTCAGCAAAGCCCGGCCGGGCCCTCGCAGCACACACAGGCACTGGCACTCCACGATGTTCCGAGCCGTGCAGCATCCAGTCTCTGGCAGCAGCCTGCCGCCATGGATGCCCTTGCAATGCCCTTTCCAGTGCCACTGTCCCTGCAGCTGGAGGCTCCACAGCTCTCTGAAGCCTAAGCCCGAGCCACAGGGCAGAGCCTGTGCCTGGGGCCGAGGTGCCCACCCCTGGGGGGGTCCAGATCAGAAAAGTGTGGGAGCAGCAAGGTTGGGGCCTTGCCGCGTTCGTCTTGGCAGGCTCTTTCCAGCGCCAGTGCTCCTGGAGCCCGAGGCCCTTTAGATCTCCTAACCCTAACCCTAAGCGTAACCCTAACCCTAGCTCTACTTAATTACCCCAACACACTACCTGGCTTCTCCACCTCAGAAAGATGGAGGAGCAGCAATGTTGGGGCGCTGCTGCCATGGCCTCGGCAGGCCCTTTCCAGCCCCACTGTTCCCGGAGCTCGAGGCTCTTTAGATCTCTCCAGCCTGACCCAGGCCCCTGATGGCAGCTTGGCCCTGGGCCAGAGGGGCTCAGCACCATAGGTGGCACAGATTAAAAAGTCTGCAGTTGGCAACGGAGGCACCCGTGAAGCCCTCGACACTCAGATGGAAGGCTTTAACTCAAGGTTCTAGTCCTCCCTCTCGGCGCAATGGCAAAATCCCCCACCCGATACACTCAAGAGGTGAAAAACACACCGAGGTTCACTGGCAAAAGGACCAAAATCAATCAATCAATCAGAAAGCAATGTTCTTTGGCAAATGATGAAATACAACATAGAATGCAACATCAACCACTTCTCCTAGCATTACTTGGTGTTAATTTAGCACTTACCTAGCATAAACTTAGCCCGACCGAGAAAAACCTTTACACTTGGGAAATGCTGTGTTACCAAGAAGTTCCAGGAAAAGACAATTCGGAAAACAAAGACAGGCAGAGAGAAAGGCCCAAGGAGAGGAGAGATCTAGAAAAACACACAGAGAGCTACCACCTCTTAGGCTTCCAGCAGAGGCAGGCCAGGAACTGCATGCAGGGATATAGGCTGGGACCATGCGTTGACCTCATGCCTGACCCAGGCCCCTGATGGCAGCTTGGCCCTGGGCCAGAGGGGCTCAGCACCATAGGTGGCACAGATTAAGAAGTCTGCAGTTGGCAACAGTGGCACCCGTGAAGCCCTGGACACTCAGATGGAGGGCTTTAACTCAAGGTTCTAGTCCTCCCTCTCGGCGCAATGGCAAAATCCCCCACCCGATACACTCAAGAGGTGAAAAACACACCGACGTTCACTGGCAAAAGGACCAAAATCAATCAATCAATCAGAAAGCAATGTTCTTTGGCAAATGATGAAATACAACATAGAATGCAACATCAACCCCTTCTCCTAGCATTACTTGGTGTTAATTTAGCACTTACCTAGCATAAACTTAGCCCGACCGAGAAAAACCTTTACACTTGGGAAATGCTGTGTTACCAAGAAGTTCCAGGAAAAGACAATTCGGAAAACAAGGACAGGCAGAGAGAAAGGCCCAAGGAGAGAAGAGATCTAGAAAAACACACAGAGAGCTACCACCTCCTAGGCTTCCAGTAGAGGCAGGCCAGGAACTGTGTACAGAGACATAGGCTGGGACCGTGTGCTGCCCTCATGCTTCGTCCTTTTAAGCCCCCTACGGCCTTCATGTGCTGCCCCTCAGGTGGGGCTGCCCGTGCCTTGGCCACTCAGGGCCCAGGTGAGCAGCGCCAGCCCAAGGGTCCAGGACTGACAGCTCAGCCAGGCCCTGGGGTGGCTCTGGGGGCCACACGGCAGGGCATGGCCTCACCTTCAGCAAAGCCCGGCCGGGCCCTCGCAGCACACACAGGCACTGGCACTCCACGATGTTCCGAGCCGTGCAGCATCCAGTCTCTGGCAGCAGCCTGCCGCCATGGATGCCCTTGCAATGCCCTTTCCAGTGCCACTGTCCCTGCAGCTGGAGGCTCCACAGCTCTCTGAAGCCTAAGCCCGAGCCACAGGGCAGAGCCTGTGCCTGGGGCCGAGGTGCCCACCCCTGGGGGGGTCCAGATCAGAAAAGTGTGGGAGCAGCAAGGTTGGGGCCTTGCCGCGTTCGTCTTGGCAGGCTCTTTCCAGCGCCAGTGCTCCTGGAGCCCGAGGCCCTTTAGATCTCCTAACCTTAACCCTAAGCGTAACCCTAACCCTAGCTCTACTTAATTACCCCAACACACTACCTGGCTTCTCCACCTCAGAAAGATGGAGGAGCAGCAATGTTGGGGCGCTGCTGCCATGGCCTCGGCAGGCCCTTTCCAGCCCCACTGTTCCCGGAGCTCGAGGCTCTTTAGATCTCTCCAGCCTGACCCAGGCCCCTGATGGCAGCTTGGCCCTGGGCCAGAGGGGCTCAGCACCATAGGTGGCACAGATTAAGAAGTCTGCAGTTGGCAACGGAGGCACCCGTGAAGCCCTGGACACTCAGATGGAGGGCTTTAACTCAAGGTTCTAGTCCTCCCTCTCTGCGCAATGGCAAAATCCCCCACCCGATACACTCAAGAGGTGAAAAACACACCGAGGTTCGCTGGCAAAAGGACCAAAATCAATCACTCAATCAATCAATCACAAAGCAATGTTCTTTGGCAAATGATGAAATACAACATAGAATGCAACATCAACCACTTCTCCTAGCATTACTTGGTGTTAATTTAGCACTTACCTAGCATAAACTTAGCCCGACCGAGAAAAACCTTTACACTTGGGAAATGCTGTGTTACACAGAAGTTCCAGGAAAAGACAATTCGGAAAACAAAGACAGGCAGAGAGAAAGGCCCAAGGAGAGGAGAGATCTAGAAAAACACACAGAGAGCTACCACCTCTTAGGCTTCCAGCAGAGGCACGCCGGGAACTGCAGCAGGGATATAGGCTGGGACCATGCGTTGACCTCATGCCTGACCCAGGCCCCTGATGGCAGCTTGGCCCTGGGCCAGAGGGGCTCAGCACCATAGGTGGCACAGATTAAGAAGTCTGCAGTTGGCAACGGAGGCACCCGTGAAGCCCTGGACACTCAGATGGAGGGCTTTAACTCAAGGTTCTAGTCCTCCCTCTCTGCGCAAAGGCAAAATCCCCCACCCGATACACTCAAGAGGTGAAAAACACACCGAGGTTCACTGGCAAATAGACCAAAATCAATCAATCAATCAGAAAGCAATGTTCTTTGGCAAATGATGAAATACAACATAGAATGCAACATCAACCACTTCTCCTAGCATTACTTGGTGTTAATTTAGCACTTACCTAGCATAAACTTAGCCCGACCGAGAAAAACCTTTACACTTGGGAAATGCTGTGTTACCAAGAAGTTCCAGGAAAAGACAATTCGGAAAACAAAGAGAGGCAGAGAGAAAGGCCCAAGGAGAGAAGAGAGCTAGAAAAACACACAGAGAGCTACCACCTCCTAGGCTTCCAGTAGAGGCAGGCCAGGAACTGTGTGCAGAGACATAGGCTGGGACCGTGTGCTGCCCTCATGCTTCGTCCTTTTAAGCCCCCTACGGCCTTCATGTGCTGCCCCTCAGGTGGGGCTGCCCGTGCCTTGGCCACTCAGGGCCCAGGTGAGCAGCGCCAGCCCAAGAGTCCAGGACTGACAGCTCAGCCAGGCCCTGGGGTGGCTCTGGGGGCCACACGGCAGGGCATGGCCTCACCTTCAGCAAAGCCCGGCCGGGCCCTCGCAGCACACACAGGCACTGGCACTCCACGATGTTCCGAGCCGTGCAGCATCCAGTCTCTGGCAGCAGCCTGCCGCCATGGATGCCCTTGCAATGCCCTTTCCAGTGCCACTGTCCCTGCAGCTGGAGGCTCCACAGCTCTCTGAAGCCTAAGCCCGAGCCACAGGGCAGAGCCTGTGCCTGGGGCCGAGGTGCCCACCCCTGGGGGGGTCCAGATCAGAAAGGTGTGGGAGCAGCAAGGTTGGGGCCTTGCCGCGTTCGTCTTGGCAGGCTCTTTCCAGCACCAGTGCTCCTGGAGCCCGAGGCCCTTTAGATCTCCTAACCCTAACCCTAAGCGTAACCCTAACCCTAGCTCTAGTTAATTACCCCAACACACTACCTGGCTTCTCCACCTCAGAAAGATGGAGGAGCAGCAATGTTGGGGCGCGGGTGCCATGGCCTCGGCAGGCCCTTTCCAGCCCCACTGTTCCCGGAGCTCGAGGCTCTTTAGATCTCTCCAGCCTGACCCAGGCCCCTGATGGCAGCTTGGCCCTGGGCCAGAGGGGCTCAGCACCATAGGTGGCACAGATTAAGAAGTCTGCAGTTGGCAACGGAGGCACCCGTGAAGCCCTGGACACTCAGATGGAGGGCTTTAACTCAAGGTTCTAGTCCTCCCTCTCTGCGCAATGGCAAAATCCCCCACCCGATACACTCAAGAGGTGAAAAACACACCGAGGTTCACTGGCAAAAGGACCAAAATCAATCACTCAATCAATCAATCACAAAGCAATGTTCTTTGGCAAATGATGAAATACAACATAGAATGCAACATCAACCCCTTCTCCTAGCATTATTTGGTGTTAATTTAGCACTTACCTAGCATAAACTTAGCCCGACCGAGAAAAACCTTTACACTTGGGAAATGCTGTGTTACCAAGAAGTTCCAGGAAAAGACAATTCGGAAAACAAAGACAGGCAGAGAGAAAGGCCCAAGGAGAGGAGAGATCTAGAAAAACACAGAGAGCTACCACCTCTTAGGCTTCCAGCAGAGGCAGGCCGGGAACTGCATGCAGGGATATAGGCTGGGACCATGCGTTGACCTCATGCCTGACCCAGGCCCCTGATGGCAGCTTGGCCCTGGGCCAGAGGGGCTCAGCACCATAGGTGGCACAGATTAAGAAGTCTGCAGTTGGCAACGGAGGCACCCGTGAAGCCCTGGACACTCAGATGGAGGGCTTTAACTCAAGGTTCTAGTCCTCCCTCTCGGCGCAATGGCAAAATCCCCCACCCGATACACTCAAGAGGTGAAAAACACACCGAGGTTCACTGGCAAAAGGACCAAAATCAATCAATCAATCAGAAAGCAATGTTCTTTGGCAAATGATGAAATACAACATAGAATGCAACATCAACCACTTCTCCTAGCATTACTTGGTGTTAATTTAGCACTTACCTAGCATAAACTTAGCCCGACCGAGAAAAACCTTTACACTTGGGAAATGCTGTGTTACCAAGAAGTTCCAGGAAAAGACAATTCGGAAAACAAAGACAGGCAGAGAGAAAGGCCCAAGGAGAGGAGAGATCTAGAAAAACACACAGAGAGCTACCACCTCCTAGGCTTCCACCAGAGGCAGGCCGGGAACTGCATGCAGGGATATAGGCTGGGACCATGCGTTGACCTCATGCCTGACCCAGGCCCCTGATGGCAGCTTGGCCCTGGGCCAGAGGGGCTCAGCACCATAGGTGGCACAGATTAAGAAGTCTGCAGTTGGCAACGGAGGCACCCGTGAAGCCCTGGACACTCAGATGGAGGGCTTTAACTCAAGGTTCTAGTCCTCCCTCTCTGCGCAATGGCAAAATCCCCCACCAGATACACTCAAGAGGTGAAAAACACACCGAGGTTCACTGGCAAAAGGACCAAAATCAATCACTCAATCAATCAGAAAGCAATATTCTTTGGCAAATGATGAAATACAACATAGAATGCAACATCAACCCCTTCTCCTAGCATTACTTGGTGTTAATTTAGCACTTACCTAGCATAAACTTAGCCTGACCGAGAAAAACCTTTACACTTGGGAAATGCTGTGTTACCAAGAAGTTCCAGGAAAAGACAATTCGGAAAACAAAGACAGGCAGAGAGAAAGGCCCAAGGAGAGGAGAGATCTAGAAAAACACACAGAGAGCTACCACCTCCTAGGCTTCCAGTAGAGGCAGGCCAGGAACTGTGTGCAGAGACATAGGCTGGGACCGTGTGCTGCCCTCATGCTTCGTCCTTTTAAGCCCCCTACGGCCTTCATGTGCTGCCCCTCAGGTGGGGCTGCCCGTGCCTTGGCCACTCAGGGCCCAGGTGAGCAGCGCCAGCCCAAGGGTCCAGGACTGACAGCTCAGCCAGGCCCTGGGGTGGCTCTGGGGGCCACACGGCAGGGCATGGCCTCACCTTCAGCAAAGCCCGGCCGGGCCCTCGCAGCACACACAGGCACTGCCACTCCACGATGTTCCGAGCCGTGCAGCATCCAGTCTCTGGCAGCAGCCTGCCGCCATGGATGCCCTTGCAATGCCCTTTCCAGTGCCACTGTCCCTGCAGCTGGAGGCTCCACAGCTCTCTGAAGCCTAAGCCCGAGCCACAGGGCAGAGCCTGTGCCTGGGGCCGAGGTGCCCACCACTGGGGGGGTCCAGATCAGAAAAGTGTGGGAGCAGCAAGGTTGGGGCCTTGCCGCGTTCGTCTTGGCAGGCTCTTTCCAGCGCCAGTGCTCCTGGAGCCCGAGGCCCTTTAGATCTCCTAACCCTAACCCTAAGCGTAACCCTAACCCTAGCTCTACTTAATTACCCCAACACACTACCTGGCTTCTCCACCTCAGAAAGATGGAGGAGCAGCAATGTTGGGGCGCTGCTGCCATGGCCTCGGCAGGCCCTTTCCAGCCCCACTGTTCCCAGAGCTCGAGGCTCTTTAGATCTCTCCAGCTTGACCCAGGACCCTGATGGCAGCTTGGCCCTGGGCCAGAGGGGCTCAGCACCATAGGTGGCACAGATTAAGAAGTCTGCAGTTGGCAACGGAGGCACCCGTGAAGCCCGGGACACTCAGATGGAGGGCTTTAACTCAAGGTTCTAGTCCTCCCTCTCTGCGCAATGGCAAAATCCCCCACCCGATACACTCAAGAGGTGAAAAACACACCGAGGTTCACTGGCAAAAGGACCAAAATCAATCAATCAATCAGAAAGCAATGTTCTTTGGCAAATGATGAAATACAACATAGAATGCAACATCAACCACTTCTCCTAGCATTACTTGGTGTTAATTTAGCACTTACCTAGCATAAACTTAGCCCGACCGAGAAAAACCTTTACACTTGGGAAATGCTGTGTTACCAAGAAGTTCCAGGAAAAGACAATTCGGAAAACAAAGACAGGCAGAGAGAAAGGCCCAAGGAGAGAAGAGAGCTAGAAAAACACACAGAGAGCTACCACCTCCTAGGCTTCCAGTAGAGGCAGGCCAGGAACTGTGTGCAGAGACATAGGCTGGGACCGTGTGCTGCCCTCATGCTTCGTCCTTTTAAGCCCCCTACGGCCTTCATGTGCTGCCCCTCAGGTGGGGCTGCCCGTGCCTTGGCCACTCAGGGCCCAGGTGAGCAGCGCCAGCCCAAGGGTCCAGGACTGACAGCTCAGCCAGGCCCTGGGGTGGCTCTGGGGGCCACACGGCAGGGCATGGCCTCACCTTCAGCAAAGCCCGGCCGGGCCCTCGCAGCACACACAGGCACTGGCACTCCACGATGTTCCGAGCCGTGCAGCATCCAGTCTCTGGCAGCAGCCTGCCGCCATGGATGCCCTTGCAATGCCCTTTCCAGTGCCACTGTCCCTGCAGCTGGAGGCTCCACAGCTCTCTGAAGCCTAAGCCCGAGCCACAGGGCAGAGGCTGTGCCTGGGGCCGAGGTGCCCACCCCTGGGGGGGTCCAGATCAGAAAGGTGTGGGAGCAGCAAGGTTGGGGCCTTGCCGCGTTCGTCTTGGCAGGCTCTTTCCAGCGCCAGTGCTCCTGGAGCCCGAGGCCCTTTAGATCTCCTAACCCTAACCCTAAGCGTAACCCTAACCCTAGCTCTACTTAATTACCCCAACACACTACCTGGCTTCTCCACCTCAGAAAGATGGAGGAGCAGCAATGTTGGGGCGCTGCTGCCATGGCCTCGGCAGGCCCTTTCCAGCCCCACTGTTCCCGGAGCTCGAGGCTCTTTAGATCTCTCCAGCCTGACCCAGGCCCCTGATGGCAGCTTGGCCCTGGGCCAGAGGGGCTCAGCACCATAGGTGGCACAGATTAAGAAGTCTGCAGTTGGCAACGGAGGCACCCGTGAAGCCCTGGACACTCAGATGGAGGGCTTTAACTCAAGGTTCTAGTCCTCCCTCTCTGCGCAATGGCAAAATCCCCCACCCGATACACTCAAGAGGTGAAAAACACACCGAGGTTCACTGGCAAAAGGACCAAAATCAATCACTCAATCAATCAATCAGAAAGCAATGTTCTTTGGCAAATGATGAAATACAACATAGAATGCAACATCAACCACTTCTCCTAGCATTACTTGGTGTTAATTTAGCACTTACCTAGCATAAACTTAGCCCGACCGAGAAAAACCTTTACACTTGGGAAATGCTGTGTTACCAAGAAGTTCCAGGAAAAGACAATTCGGAAAACAAAGACAGGCAGAGAGAAAGGCCCAAGGAGAGGAGAGATCTAGAAAAACACACAGAGAGCTACCACCTCCTAGGCTTCCACCAGAGGCAGGCCGGGAACTGCATGCAGGGATATAGGCTGGGACCATGCGTTGACCTCATGCCTGACCCAGGCCCCTGATGGCAGCTTGGCCCTGGGCCAGAGGGGCTCAGCACCATAGGTGGCACAGATTAAGAAGTCTGCAGTTGGCAACGGAGGCACCCGTGAAGCCCTGGACACTCAGATGGAGGGCTTTAACTCAAGGTTCTAGTCCTCCCTCTCTGCGCAAAGGCAAAATCCCCCACCCGATACACTCAAGAGGTGAAAAACACACCGAGGTTCACTGGCAAAAGGACCAAAATCAATCAATCAATCAGAAAGCAATGTTCTTTGGCAAATGATGAAATACAACATAGAATGCAACATCAACCACTTCTCCTAGCATTACTTGGTGTTAATTTAGCACTTACCTAGCATAAACTTAGCCCGACCGAGAAAAACCTTTACACTTGGGAAATGCTGTGTTACCAAGAAGTTTCAGGAAAAGACAATTCGGAAAACAAAGACAGGCAGAGAGAAAGGCCCAAGGAGAGGAGAGATCTAGAAAAACACACAGAGAGCTACCACCTCCTAGGCTTCCACCAGAGGCAGGCCGGGAACTGCATGCAGGGATATAGGCTGGGACCATGCGTTGACCTCATGCCTGACCCAGGCCCCTGATGGCAGCTTGGCCCTGGGCCAGAGGGGCTCAGCACCATAGGTGGCACAGATTAAGAAGTCTGCAGTTGGCAACGGAGGCACCCGTGAAGCCCTGGACACTCAGATGGAGGGCTTTAACTCAAGGTTCTAGTCCTCCCTCTCTGCGCAATGGCAAAATCCCCCACCAGATACACTCAAGAGGTGAAAAACACACCGAGGTTCACTGGCAAAAGGACCAAAATCAATCACTCAATCAATCAGAAAGCAATATTTTTGGCAAATGATGAAATACAACATAGAATGCAACATCAACCCCTTCTCCTAGCATTACTTGGTGTTAATTTAGCACTTACCTAGCATAAACTTAGCCCGACCGAGAAAAACCTTTACACTTGGGAAATGCTGTGTTACCAAGAAGTTCCAGGAAAAGACAATTCGGAAAACAAGGACAGGCAGAGAGAAAGGCCCAAGGAGAGAAGAGATCTAGAAAAACACACAGAGAGCTACCACCTCCTAGGCTTCCAGTAGAGGCAGGCCAGGAACTGTGTACAGAGACATAGGCTGGGACCGTGTGCTGCCCTCATGCTTCGTCCTTTTAAGCCCCCTACGCCCTTCATGTGCTGCCCCTCAGGTGGGGCTGCCCGTGCCTTGGCCACTCAGGGCCCAGGTGAGCAGCGCCAGCCCAAGGGTCCAGGACTGACAGCTCAGCCAGGCCCTGGGGTGGCTCTGGGGGCCACACGGCAGGGCATGGCCTCACCTTCAGCAAAGCCCGGCCGGGCCCTCGCAGCACACACAGGCACTGGCACTCCACGATGTTCCGAGCCGTGCAGCATCCAGTCTCTGGCAGCAGCCTGCCGCCATGGATGCCCTTGCAATGCCCTTTCCAGTGCCACTGTCCCTGCAGCTGGAGGCTCCACAGCTCTCTGAAGCCTAAGCCCGAGCCACAGGGCAGAGCCTGTGCCTGGGGCCGAGGTGCCCACCCCTGGGGGGGTCCAGATCAGAAAAGTGTGGGAGCAGCAAGGTTGGGGCCTTGCCGCGTTCGTCTTGGCAGGCTCTTTCCAGCGCCAGTGCTCCTGGAGCCCAAGGCCCTTTAGATCTCCTAACCCTAACCCTAAGCGTAACCCTAACCCTAGCTCTAGTTAATTACCCCAACACACTACCTGGCTTCTCCACCTCAGAAAGATGGAGGAGCAGCAATGTTGGGGCGCTGCTGCCATGGCCTCGGCAGGCCCTTTCCAGCCCCACTGTTCCCGGAGCTCGAGGCTCTTTAGATCTCTCCAGCCTGACCCAGGCCCCTGATGGCAGCTTGGCCCTGGGCCAGAGGGGCTCAGCACCATAGGTGGCACAGATTAAGAAGTCTGCAGTTGGCAACGGAGGCACCCGTGAAGCCCTGGACACTCAGATGGAGGGCTTTAACTCAAGGTTCTAGTCCTCCCTCTCTGCGCAAAGGCAAAATCCCCCACCCGATACACTCAAGAGGTGAAAAACACACCGAGGTTCACTGGCAAATAGACCAAAATCAATCAATCAATCAGAAAGCAATGTTCTTTGGCAAATGATGAAATACAACATAGAATGCAACATCAACCACTTCTCCTAGCATTACTTGGTGTTAATTTAGCACTTACCTAGCATAAACTTAGCCCGACCGAGAAAAACCTTTACACTTGGGAAATGCTGTGTTACCAAGAAGTTCCAGGAAAAGACAATTCGGAAAACAAAGACAGGCAGAGAGAAAGGCCCAAGGAGAGAAGAGAGCTAGAAAAACACACAGAGAGCTACCACCTCCTAGGCTTCCAGTAGAGGCAGGCCAGGAACTGTGTGCAGAGACATAGGCTGGGACCGTGTGCTGCCCTCATGCTTCGTCCTTTTAAGCCCCCTACGGCCTTCATGTGCTGCCCCTCAGGTGGGGCTGCCCGTGCCTTGGCCACTCAGGGCCCAGGTGAGCAGCGCCAGCCCAAGGGTCCAGGACTGACAGCTCAGCCAGGCCCTGGGGTGGCTCTGGGGGCCACACGGCAGGGCATGGCCTCACCTTCAGCAAAGCCCGGCCGGGCCCTCGCAGCACACACAGGCACTGGCACTCCACGATGTTCCGAGCCGTGCAGCATCCAGTCTCTGGCAGCAGCCTGCCGCCATGGATGCCCTTGCAATGCCCTTTCCAGTGCCACTGTCCCTGCAGCTGGAGGCTCCACAGCTCTCTGAAGCCTAAGCCCGAGCCACAGGGCAGAGCCTGTGCCTGGGGCCGAGGTGCCCACCCCTGGGGGGGTCCAGATCAGAAAGGTGTGGGAGCAGCAAGGTTGGGGCCTTGCCGCGTTCGTCTTGGCAGGCTCTTTCCAGCGCCAGTGCTCCTGGAGCCCGAGGCCCTTTAGATCTCCTAACCCTAACCCTAAGCGTAACCCTAACCCTAGCTCTACTTAATTACCCCAACACACTACCTGGCTTCTCCACCTCAGAAAGATGGAGGAGCAGCAATGTTGGGGCGCTGCTGCCATGGCCTCGGCAGGCCCTTTCCAGCCCCACTGTTCCCGGAGCTCGAGGCTCTTTAGATCTCTCCAGCCTGACCCAGGCCCCTGATGGCAGCTTGGCCCTGGGCCAGAGGGGCTCAGCACCATAGGTGGCACAGATTAAGAAGTCTGCAGTTGGCAACGGAGGCACCCGTGAAGCCCTGGACACTCAGATGGAGGGCTTTAACTCAAGGTTCTAGTCCTCCCTCTCTGCGCAATGGCAAAATCCCCCACCCGATACACTCAAGAGGTGAAAAACACACCGAGGTTCACTGGCAAAAGGACCAAAATCAATCACTCAATCAATCAATCACAAAGCAATGTTCTTTGGCAAATGATGAAATACAACATAGAATGCAACATCAACCCCTTCTCCTAGCATTATTTGGTGTTAATTTAGCACTTACCTAGCATAAACTTAGCCCGACCGAGAAAAACCTTTACACTTGGGAAATGCTGTGTTACCAAGAAGTTCCAGGAAAAGACAATTCGGAAAACAAAGACAGGCAGAGAGAAAGGCCCAAGGAGAGGAGAGATCTAGAAAAACACAGAGAGCTACCACCTCTTAGGCTTCCAGCAGAGGCAGGCCGGGAACTGCATGCAGGGATATAGGCTGGGACCATGCGTTGACCTCATGCCTGACCCAGGCCCCTGATGGCAGCTTGGCCCTGGGCCAGAGGGGCTCAGCACCATAGGTGGCACAGATTAAGAAGTCTGCAGTTGGCAACGGAGGCACCCGTGAAGCCCTGGACACTCAGATGGAGGGCTTTAACTCAAGGTTCTAGTCCTCCCTCTCTGCGCAAAGGCAAAATCCCCCACCCGATACACTCAAGAGGTGAAAAACACACCGAGGTTCACTGGCAAAAGGACCAAAATCAATCAATCAATCAGAAAGCAATGTTCTTTGGCAAATGATGAAATACAACATAGAATGCAACATCAACCACTTCTCCTAGCATTACTTGGTGTTAATTTAGCACTTACCTAGCATAAACTTAGCCCGACCGAGAAAAACCTTTACACTTGGGAAATGCTGTGTTACCAAGAAGTTCCAGGAAAAGACAATTCGGAAAACAAAGACAGGCAGAGAGAAAGGCCCAAGGAGAGGAGAGATCTAGAAAAACACACAGAGAGCTACCACCTCCTAGGCTTCCACCAGAGGCAGGCCGGGAACTGCATGCAGGGATATAGGCTGGGACCATGCGTTGACCTCATGCCTGACCCAGGCCCCTGATGGCAGCTTGGCCCTGGGCCAGAGGGGCTCAGCACCATAGGTGGCACAGATTAAGAAGTCTGCAGTTGGCAACGGAGGCACCCGTGAAGCCCTGGACACTCAGATGGAGGGCTTTAACTCAAGGTTCTAGTCCTCCCTCTCTGCGCAATGGCAAAATCCCCCACCCGATACACTCAAGAGGTGAAAAACACACCGACGTTCACTGGCAAATAGACCAAAATCAATCAGTCAAAAAGCAATGTTCTTTGGCAAATGATGAAATACAACATAGAATGCAACATCAACCCCTTCTCCTAGCATTACTTGGTGTTAATTTAGCACTTACCTAGCATAAACTTAGCCTGACCGAGAAAAACCTTTACACTTGGGAAATGCTGTGTTACCAAGAAGTTCCAGGAAAAGACAATTCGGAAAACAAAGACAGGCAGAGAGAAAGGCCCAAGGAGAGAAGAGAGCTAGAAAAACACACAGAGAGCTACCACCTCCTAGGCTTCCAGTAGAGGCAGGCCAGGAACTGTGTGCAGAGACATAGGCTGGGACCGTGTGCTGCCCTCATGCTTCGTCCTTTTAAGCCCCCTACGGCCTTCATGTGCTGCCCCTCAGGTGGGGCTGCCCGTGCCTTGGCCACTCAGGGCCCAGGTGAGCAGCGCCAGCCCAAGGGTCCAGGACTGACAGCTCAGCCAGGCCCTGGGGTGGCTCTGGGGGCCACACGGCAGGACATGGCCTCACCTTCAGCAAAGCCCGGCCGGGCCCTCGCAGCACACACAGGCACTGGCACTCCACGATGTTCCGAGCCGTGCAGCATCCAGTCTCTGGCAGCAGCCTGCCGCCATGGATGCCCTTGCAATGCCCTTTCCAGTGCCACTGTCCCTGCAGCTGGAGGCTCCACAGCTCTCTGAAGCCTAAGCCCGAGCCACAGGGCAGAGCCTGTGCCTGGGGCCGAGGTGCCCACCCCTGGGGGGGTCCAGATCAGAAAGGTGTGGGAGCAGCAAGGTTGGGGCCTTGCCGCGTTCGTCTTGGCAGGCTCTTTCCAGCGCCAGTGCTCCTGGAGCCCGAGGCCCTTTAGATCTCCTAACCCTAACCCTAAGCGTAACCCTAACCCTAGCTCTACTTAATTACCCCAACACACTACCTGGCTTCTCCACCTCAGAAAGATGGAGGAGCAGCAATGTTGGGGCGCTGCTGCCATGGCCTCGGCAGGCCCTTTCCAGCCCCACTGTTCCCGGAGCTCGAGGCTCTTTAGATCTCTCCAGCCTGACCCAGGCCCCTGATGGCAGCTTGGCCCTGGGCCAGAGGGGCTCAGCACCATAGGTGGCACAGATTAAGAAGTCTGCAGTTGGCAACGGAGGCACCCGTGAAGCCCTGGACACTCAGATGGAGGGCTTTAACTCAAGGTTCTAGTCCTCCCTCTCGGCGCAATGGCAAAATCCCCCACCCGATACACTCAAGAGGTGAAAAACACACCGAGGTTCGCTGGCAAAAGGACCAAAATCAATCAATCAATCAGAAAGCAATGTTCTTTGGCAAATGATGAAATACAACATAGAATGCAACATCAACCACTTCTCCTAGCATTACTTGGTGTTAATTTAGCACTTACCTAGCATAAACTTAGCCCGACCGAGAAAAACCTTTACACTTGGGAAATGCTGTGTTACCAAGAAGTTCCAGGAAAAGACAATTCGGAAAACAAAGACAGGCAGAGAGAAAGGCCCAAGGAGAGGAGAGATCTAGAAAAACACACAGAGAGCTACCACCTCCTAGGCTTCCACCAGAGGCAGGCCGGGAACTGCATGCAGGGATATAGGCTGGGACCATGCGTTGACCTCATGCCTGACCCAGGCCCCTGATGGCAGCTTGGCCCTGGGCCAGAGGGGCTCAGCACCATAGGTGGCACAGATTAAGAAGTCTGCAGTTGGCAACGGAGGCACCCGTGAAGCCCTGGACACTCAGATGGAGGGCTTTAACTCAAGGTTCTAGTCCTCCCTCTCGGCGCAAAGGCAAAATCCCCCACCCGATACACTCAAGAGGTGAAAAACACACCGAGGTTCACTGGCAAAAGGACCAAAATCAATCAATCAATCAGAAAGCAATGTTCTTTGGCAAATGATGAAATACAACATAGAATGCAACATCAACCACTTCTCCTAGCATTAACTTGGTGTTAATTTAGCACTTACCTAGCATAAACTTAGCCCGACAGAGAAAAACCTTACACTTGGGAAATGCTGTGTTACCAAGAGTTTCAGGAAAAGACAATTCGGAAACAAAGACAGGCAGAGGAGAAAAGGCCAAGGAGAGGAGAGATCTAGAAAAACACACAGAGAGCTACCACCTCCTAGGCTTCCACCAGAGGCAGGCCGGGAACTGCATGCAGGGATATAGGCTGGGACCATGCGTTGAACCTCATGCCTGACCCAGGCCCCTGATGGCAGCTTGGCCCTGGGCCAGAGGGGCTCAGCACCATAGGTGGCACAGATTAAGAAGTCTGCAGTTGGCAACGGAGGCACCCGTGAAGCCCTGGACAACTCAGATGGAGGGCTTTAACTCAAGGTTCTAGTCTCCCTCTCTGCGCAATGGCAAAATCCCCCACCAGATACACTCAAGAGGTGAAAAACACACCGAGGTTCACTGGCAAAAGGACCAAAATCAATCACTCAATCAATCAGAAAGCAATATTTTTGGCAATGATGAAATACAACATAGAATGCAACATCAACCCCTTCTCCTAGCATTACTTGGTGTTAATTTAGCACTTACCTAGCATAAACTTAGCCCGACCGAGAAAAACCTTTACACTTGGGAAATGCTGTGTTACCAGAAGTTCCAGGAAAAGACAATTCGGAAAACAAGGACAGGCAGAGAGAAAGGCCCAAGGAGAGAAGAGATCTAGAAAAACACACAGAGAGCTACACCTCCTAGGCTTCCAGTAGAGGCAGGCCAGGAACTGTGTACAGAGACATAGGCTGGGACGTGTGCTGCCCTCATGCTTCGTCCTTTTAAGCCCCCTACGTCCTTCATGTGCTGCCCCTCAGGTGGGGCTGCCCGTGCCTTGGCCACTCAGGGCCCAGGTGAGCAGCGCCAGCCCAAGGGTCCAGGACTGGCAGCTCAGCCAGGCCCTGGGGTGGCTCTGGGGGCCCACACGGCAGGGCATGGCCTCACCTTCAGCAAAGCCCGGCCGGGCCCTCGCAGCACACACAGGCACTGGCACTCCACGATGTTCCGAGCCGTGCAGCATCCAGTCTCTGGCAGCAGCCTGCCGCCATGGATGCCCTTGCAATGCCCTTTCCAGTGCCACTGTCCCTGCAGCTGGAGGCTCCACAGCTCTCTGAAGCCTAAGCTGAGCCACAGGGCAGAGCCTGTGCCTGGGGCCGAGGTGCCCACCCCTGGGGGGGTCCAGATCAGAAAAGTGTGGGAGCAGCAAGGTTGGGGCCTCGCCGCGTTCGTCTTGGCAGGCTCTTTCCAGCGCCAGTGCTCCTGGAGCCCAAGGCCCTTTAGATCTCCTAACCCTAACCCTAAGCGTAACCCTAACCCTAGCTCTACTTAATTACCCCAACACACTACCTGGCTCTCCACCTCAGAAAGATGGAGGAGCAGCAATGTTGGGGCGCTGCTGCCATGGCCTCGGCAGGCCCTTTCCAGCCCCACAGTTCCCGGAGCTCGAGGCTCTTTAGATCTCTCCAGCCTGAACCAGGCCCCTGATGCAGCTTGGCCCTGGGCCAGAGGGGCTCAGCACCATAGGTGGCACAGATTAAGAAGTCTGCAGTTGGCAACGGAGGCACCCGTGAAGCCCTGGACACTCAGGATGGAGGGCTTTAACTCAAGGTTTCTACGTCCTCCCTCTCTGCGCAAAGTGGCAAAATCCCCACCAGATACACTCAAGAGGTGAAAAACACACCGAGGTTCACTGGCAAAAGGACCAAAATCAATCACTCAATCACAGATCAAAAAGCAATATTCTTGGCAAATGATGAAATACTACATAGAATGCAACATCAACCCATTCTCCTAGCATTACTTGGTGTTAATTTAGCACTTACCTAGCATAAACTTAGCCCGACCGAGAAAAACCTTTACACTTGGGAAATGCTGTGTACCAAGAAGTTCAGGAAAAGACAATTCGGAAAACAAAGACAGGCAGAGAGAAGTCCCAAGGAGAGGAGAGATCTAGAAAAAACACACAGAGAGCTACCACCTCCTAGGCTTCCAGTAGAGGCAGGCCAGGAACTGTGTGCAGAGACATAGGCTGGGACCGTGTGCTGCCCTCATGCTTCGTCCTTTTAAGCCCCCTACGGCCTTCATGTGCTGCCCCTCAGGTGGGGCTGCCCGTGCCTTGGCCACTCAGGGCCCAGGTGAGCAGCGCCAGCCCAAGAGTCCAGGACTGACAGCTCAGCCAGGCCTGGGGTGGCTCTGGGGGCCACACGGCAGGGCATGGCCTCACCTTCAGCAAAGCCCGGCCGGGCCCTCGCAGCACACACAGGCACTGGCACTCCACGATGTTCCGAGCCGTGCAGCATCCAGTCTCTGGCAGCAGCCTGCCGCCATGGATGCCCTTGCAATGCCCTTTCCAGTGCCACTGTCCCTGCAGCTGGAGGCTCCACAGCTCTCTGAAGCCTAAGCCCGAGCCACAGGGCAGAGCCTGTGCCTGGGGCCGAGGTGCCCACCCCTGGGGGGGGTCCAGATCAGAAAGGTGTGGGAGCAGCAAGGTTGGGGCCTTGCCGCGTTCGTCTTGGCAGGCTCTTTCCAGCGCCAGTGCTCCTGGAGCCCGAGGCCCTTTAGATCTCCTAACCCTAACCCTAAGCGTAACCCTAACCCTAGCTCTACTTAATTACCCCAACACACTACCTGGCTTCTCCACCTCAGAAAGATGGAGGAGCAGCAATGTTGGGGCGCTGCTGCCATGGCCTCGGCAGGCCCTTTCCAGCCCCACTGTTCCCGGAGCTCGAGGCTCTTTAGATCTCTCCAGCCTGACCCAGGCCCCTGATGGCAGCTTGGCCCTGGGCCAGAGGGGCTCAGCACCATAGGTGGCACAGATTAAGAAGTCTGCAGTTGGCAACGGAGGCACCCGTGAAGCCCTGGACACTCAGATGGAGGGCTTTAACTCAAGGTTCTAGTCCTCCCTCTCTGCGCAATGGCAAAATCCCCCACCCGATACACTCAAGAGGTGAAAAACACACCGAGGTTCACTGGCAAAAGGACCAAAATCAATCACTCAATCAATCAATCACAAAGCAATGTTCTTTGGCAAATGATGAAATACAACATAGAATGCAACATCAACCCCTTCTCCTAGCATTATTTGGTGTTAATTTAGCACTTACCTAGCATAAACTTAGCCCGACCGAGAAAAACCTTTACACTTGGGAAATGCTGTGTTACCAAGAAGTTCCAGGAAAAGACAATTCGGAAAACAAAGACAGGCAGAGAGAAAGGCCCAAGGAGAGGAGAGATCTAGAAAAACACAGAGAGCTACCACCTCTTAGGCTTCCAGCAGAGGCAGGCCGGGAACTGCATGCAGGGATATAGGCTGGGACCATGCGTTGACCTCATGCCTGACCCAGGCCCCTGATGGCAGCTTGGCCCTGGGCCAGAGGGGCTCAGCACCATAGGTGGCACAGATTAAGAAGTCTGCAGTTGGCAACGGAGGCACCCGTGAAGCCCTGGACACTCAGATGGAGGGCTTTAACTCAAGGTTCTAGTCCTCCCTCTCGGCGCAATGGCAAAATCCCCCACCCGATACACTCAAGAGGTGAAAAACACACCGAGGTTCACTGGCAAAAGGACCAAAATCAATCAATCAATCAGAAAGCAATGTTCTTTGGCAAATGATGAAATACAACATAGAATGCAACATCAACCACTTCTCCTAGCATTACTTGGTGTTAATTTAGCACTTACCTAGCATAAACTTAGCCCGACCGAGAAAAACCTTTACACTTGGGAAATGCTGTGTTACCAAGAAGTTCCAGGAAAAGACAATTCGGAAAACAAAGACAGGCAGAGAGAAAGGCCCAAGGAGAGGAGAGATCTAGAAAAACACACAGAGAGCTACCACCTCCTAGGCTTCCACCAGAGGCAGGCCGGGAACTGCATGCAGGGATATAGGCTGGGACCATGCGTTGACCTCATGCCTGACCCAGGCCCCTGATGGCAGCTTGGCCCTGGGCCAGAGGGGCTCAGCACCATAGGTGGCACAGATTAAGAAGTCTGCAGTTGGCAACGGAGGCACCCGTGAAGCCCTGGACACTCAGATGGAGGGCTTTAACTCAAGGTTCTAGTCCTCCCTCTCTGCGCAATGGCAAAATCCCCCACCCGATACACTCAAGAGGTGAAAAACACACCGACGTTCACTGGCAAATAGACCAAAATCAATCAGTCAAAAAGCAATGTTCTTTGGCAAATGATGAAATACAACATAGAATGCAACATCAACCCCTTCTCCTAGCATTACTTGGTGTTAATTTAGCACTTACCTAGCATAAACTTAGCCTGACCGAGAAAAACCTTTACACTTGGGAAATGCTGTGTTACCAAGAAGTTCCAGGAAAAGACAATTCGGAAAACAAAGACAGGCAGAGAGAAAGGCCCAAGGAGAGAAGAGAGCTAGAAAAACACACAGAGAGCTACCACCTCCTAGGCTTCCAGTAGAGGCAGGCCAGGAACTGTGTGCAGAGACATAGGCTGGGACCGTGTGCTGCCCTCATGCTTCGTCCTTTTAAGCCCCCTACGGCCTTCATGTGCTGCCCCTCAGGTGGGGCTGCCCGTGCCTTGGCCACTCAGGGCCCAGGTGAGCAGCGCCAGCCCAAGGGTCCAGGACTGACAGCTCAGCCAGGCCCTGGGGTGGCTCTGGGGGCCACACGGCAGGACATGGCCTCACCTTCAGCAAAGCCCGGCCGGGCCCTCGCAGCACACACAGGCACTGGCACTCCACGATGTTCCGAGCCGTGCAGCATCCAGTCTCTGGCAGCAGCCTGCCGCCATGGATGCCCTTGCAATGCCCTTTCCAGTGCCACTGTCCCTGCAGCTGGAGGCTCCACAGCTCTCTGAAGCCTAAGCCCGAGCCACAGGGCAGAGCCTGTGCCTGGGGCCGAGGTGCCCACCCCTGGGGGGGTCCAGATCAGAAAGGTGTGGGAGCAGCAAGGTTGGGGCCTTGCCGCGTTCGTCTTGGCAGGCTCTTTCCAGCGCCAGTGCTCCTGGAGCCCGAGGCCCTTTAGATCTCCTAACCCTAACCCTAAGCGTAACCCTAACCCTAGCTCTACTTAATTACCCCAACACACTACCTGGCTTCTCCACCTCAGAAAGATGGAGGAGCAGCAATGTTGGGGCGCTGCTGCCATGGCCTCGGCAGGCCCTTTCCAGCCCCACTGTTCCCGGAGCTCGAGGCTCTTTAGATCTCTCCAGCCTGACCCAGGCCCCTGATGGCAGCTTGGCCCTGGGCCAGAGGGGCTCAGCACCATAGGTGGCACAGATTAAGAAGTCTGCAGTTGGCAACGGAGGCACCCGTGAAGCCCTGGACACTCAGATGGAGGGCTTTAACTCAAGGTTCTAGTCCTCCCTCTCGGCGCAATGGCAAAATCCCCCACCCGATACACTCAAGAGGTGAAAAACACACCGAGGTTCGCTGGCAAAAGGACCAAAATCAATCAATCAATCAGAAAGCAATGTTCTTTGGCAAATGATGAAATACAACATAGAATGCAACATCAACCACTTCTCCTAGCATTACTTGGTGTTAATTTAGCACTTACCTAGCATAAACTTAGCCCGACCGAGAAAAACCTTTACACTTGGGAAATGCTGTGTTACCAAGAAGTTCCAGGAAAAGACAATTCGGAAAACAAAGACAGGCAGAGAGAAAGGCCCAAGGAGAGGAGAGATCTAGAAAAACACACAGAGAGCTACCACCTCCTAGGCTTCCACCAGAGGCAGGCCGGGAACTGCATGCAGGGATATAGGCTGGGACCATGCGTTGACCTCATGCCTGACCCAGGCCCCTGATGGCAGCTTGGCCCTGGGCCAGAGGGGCTCAGCACCATAGGTGGCACAGATTAAGAAGTCTGCAGTTGGCAACGGAGGCACCCGTGAAGCCCTGGACACTCAGATGGAGGGCTTTAACTCAAGGTTCTAGTCCTCCCTCTCGGCGCAAAGGCAAAATCCCCCACCCGATACACTCAAGAGGTGAAAAACACACCGAGGTTCACTGGCAAAAGGACCAAAATCAATCAATCAATCAGAAAGCAATGTTCTTTGGCAAATGATGAAATACAACATAGAATGCAACATCAACCACTTCTCCTAGCATTACTTGGTGTTAATTTAGCACTTACCTAGCATAAACTTAGCCCGACCGAGAAAAACCTTTACACTTGGGAAATGCTGTGTTACCAAGAAGTTTCAGGAAAAGACAATTCGGAAAACAAAGACAGGCAGAGAGAAAGGCCCAAGGAGAGGAGAGATCTAGAAAAACACACAGAGAGCTACCACCTCCTAGGCTTCCACCAGAGGCAGGCCGGGAACTGCATGCAGGGATATAGGCTGGGACCATGCGTTGACCTCATGCCTGACCCAGGCCCCTGATGGCAGCTTGGCCCTGGGCCAGAGGGGCTCAGCACCATAGGTGGCACAGATTAAGAAGTCTGCAGTTGGCAACGGAGGCACCCGTGAAGCCCTGGACACTCAGATGGAGGGCTTTAACTCAAGGTTCTAGTCCTCCCTCTCTGCGCAATGGCAAAATCCCCCACCAGATACACTCAAGAGGTGAAAAACACACCGAGGTTCACTGGCAAAAGGACCAAAATCAATCACTCAATCAATCAGAAAGCAATATTTTTGGCAAATGATGAAATACAACATAGAATGCAACATCAACCCCTTCTCCTAGCATTACTTGGTGTTAATTTAGCACTTACCTAGCATAAACTTAGCCCGACCGAGAAAAACCTTTACACTTGGGAAATGCTGTGTTACCAAGAAGTTCCAGGAAAAGACAATTCGGAAAACAAGGACAGGCAGAGAGAAAGGCCCAAGGAGAGAAGAGATCTAGAAAAACACACAGAGAGCTACCACCTCCTAGGCTTCCAGTAGAGGCAGGCCAGGAACTGTGTACAGAGACATAGGCTGGGACCGTGTGCTGCCCTCATGCTTCGTCCTTTTAAGCCCCCTACGGCCTTCATGTGCTGCCCCTCAGGTGGGGCTGCCCGTGCCTTGGCCACTCAGGGCCCAGGTGAGCAGCGCCAGCCCAAGGGTCCAGGACTGACAGCTCAGCCAGGCCCTGGGGTGGCTCTGGGGGCCACACGGCAGGGCATGGCCTCACCTTCAGCAAAGCCCGGCCGGGCCCTCGCAGCACACACAGGCACTGGCACTCCACGATGTTCCGAGCCGTGCAGCATCCAGTCTCTGGCAGCAGCCTGCCGCCATGGATGCCCTTGCAATGCCCTTTCCAGTGCCACTGTCCCTGCAGCTGGAGGCTCCACAGCTCTCTGAAGCCTAAGCCCGAGCCACAGGGCAGAGCCTGTGCCTGGGGCCGAGGTGCCCACCCCTGGGGGGGTCCAGATCAGAAAAGTGTGGGAGCAGCAAGGTTGGGGCCTTGCCGCGTTCGTCTTGGCAGGCTCTTTCCAGCGCCAGTGCTCCTGGAGCCCAAGGCCCTTTAGATCTCCTAACCCTAACCCTAAGCGTAACCCTAACCCTAGCTCTACTTAATTACCCCAACACACTACCTGGCTTCTCCACCTCAGAAAGATGGAGGAGCAGCAATGTTGGGGCGCTGCTGCCATGGCCTCGGCAGGCCCTTTCCAGCCCCACTGTTCCCGGAGCTCGAGGCTCTTTAGATCTCTCCAGCCTGAACCAGGCCCCTGATGGCAGCTTGGCCCTGGGCCAGAGGGGCTCAGCACCATAGGTGGCACAGATTAAGAAGTCTGCAGTTGGCAACGGAGGCACCCGTGAAGCCCTGGACACTCAGATGGAGGGCTTTAACTCAAGGTTCTAGTCCTCCCTCTCTGCGCAATGGCAAAATCCCCCACCAGATACACTCAAGAGGTGAAAAACACACCGAGGTTCACTGGCAAAAGGACCAAAATCAATCACTCAATCAATCAGAAAGCAATATTCTTTGGCAAATGATGAAATACAACATAGAATGCAACATCAACCACTTCTCCTAGCATTACTTGGTGTTAATTTAGCACTTACCTAGCATAAACTTAGCCCGACCGAGAAAAACCTTTACACTTGGGAAATGCTGTGTTACCAAGAAGTTCCAGGAAAAGACAATTCGGAAAACAAAGACAGGCAGAGAGAAAGTCCCAAGGAGAGGAGAGATCTAGAAAAACACACAGAGAGCTACCACCTCCTAGGCTTCCAGTAGAGGCAGGCCAGGAACTGTGTGCAGAGACATAGGCTGGGACCGTGTGCTGCCCTCATGCTTCGTCCTTTTAAGCCCCCTACGGCCTTCATGTGCTGCCCCTCAGGTGGGGCTGCCCGTGCCTTGGCCACTCAGGGCCCAGGTGAGCAGCGCCAGCCCAAGAGTCCAGGACTGACAGCTCAGCCAGGCCCTGGGGTGGCTCTGGGGGCCACACGGCAGGGCATGGCCTCACCTTCAGCAAAGCCCGGCCGGGCCCTCGCAGCACACACAGGCACTGGCACTCCACGATGTTCCGAGCCGTGCAGCATCCAGTCTCTGGCAGCAGCCTGCCGCCATGGATGCCCTTGCAATGCCCTTTCCAGTGCCACTGTCCCTGCAGCTGGAGGCTCCACAGCTCTCTGAAGCCTAAGCCCGAGCCACAGGGCAGAGCCTGTGCCTGGGGCCGAGGTGCCCACCCCTGGGGGGGGTCCAGATCAGAAAGGTGTGGGAGCAGCAAGGTTGGGGCCTTGCCGCGTTCGTCTTGGCAGGCTCTTTCCAGCGCCAGTGCTCCTGGAGCCCGAGGCCCTTTAGATCTCCTAACCCTAACCCTAAGCGTAACCCTAACCCTAGCTCTACTTAATTACCCCAACACACTACCTGGCTTCTCCACCTCAGAAAGATGGAGGAGCAGCAATGTTGGGGCGCTGCTGCCATGGCCTCGGCAGGCCCTTTCCAGCCCCACTGTTCCCGGAGCTCGAGGCTCTTTAGATCTCTCCAGCCTGACCCAGGCCCCTGATGGCAGCTTGGCCCTGGGCCAGAGGGGCTCAGCACCATAGGTGGCACAGATTAAGAAGTCTGCAGTTGGCAACGGAGGCACCCGTGAAGCCCTGGACACTCAGATGGAGGGCTTTAACTCAAGGTTCTAGTCCTCCCTCTCTGCGCAATGGCAAAATCCCCCACCCGATACACTCAAGAGGTGAAAAACACACCGAGGTTCGCTGGCAAAAGGACCAAAATCAATCACTCAATCAATCAATCACAAAGCAATGTTCTTTGGCAAATGATGAAATACAACATAGAATGCAACATCAACCACTTCTCCTAGCATTACTTGGTGTTAATTTAGCACTTACCTAGCATAAACTTAGCCCGACCGAGAAAAACCTTTACACTTGGGAAATGCTGTGTTACCAAGAAGTTCCAGGAAAAGACAATTCGGAAAACAAAGACAGGCAGAGAGAAAGGCCCAAGGAGAGGAGAGATCTAGAAAAACACACAGAGAGCTACCACCTCTTAGGCTTCCAGCAGAGGCACGCCGGGAACTGCAGCAGGGATATAGGCTGGGACCATGCGTTGACCTCATGCCTGACCCAGGCCCCTGATGGAAGCTTGGCCCTGGGCCAGATGGGCTCAGCACCATAGGTGGCACAGATTAAGAAGTCTGCAGTTGGCAACGGAGGCACCCGTGAAGCCCTGGACACTCAGATGGAGGGCTTTAACTCAAGGTTCTAGTCCTCCCTCTCTGCGCAAAGGCAAAATCCCCCACCCGATACACTCAAGAGGTGAAAAACACACCGAGGTTCACTGGCAAAAGGACCAAAATCAATCACTCAATCAATCAATCACAAAGCAATGTTCTTTGGCAAATGATGAAATACAACATAGAATGCAACATCAACCACTTCTCCTAGCATTACTTGGTGTTAATTTAGCACTTACCTAGCATAAACTTAGCCCGACCGAGAAAAACCTTTACACTTGGGAAATGCTGTGTTACCAAGAAGTTCCAGGAAAAGACAATTCGGAAAACAAAGACAGGCAGAGAGAAAGGCCCAAGGAGAGAAGAGAGCTAGAAAAACACACAGAGAGCTACCACCTCCTAGGCTTCCAGTAGAGGCAGGCCAGGAACTGTGTGCAGAGACATAGGCTGGGACCGTGTGCTGCCCTCATGCTTCGTCCTTTTAAGCCCCCTACGGCCTTCATGTGCTGCCCCTCAGGTGGGGCTGCCCGTGCCTTGGCCACTCAGGGCCCAGGTGAGCAGCGCCAGCCCAAGGGTCCAGGACTGACAGCTCAGCCAGGCCCTGGGGTGGCTCTGGGGGCCACACGGCAGGGCATGGCCTCACCTTCAGCAAAGCCCGGCCGGGCCCTCGCAGCACACACAGGCACTGGCACTCCACGATGTTCCGAGCCGTGCAGCATCCAGTCTCTGGCAGCAGCCTGCCGCCATGGATGCCCTTGCAATGCCCTTTCCAGTGCCACTGTCCCTGCAGCTGGAGGCTCCACAGCTCTCTGAAGCCTAAGCCCGAGCCACAGGGCAGAGCCTGTGCCTGGGGCCGAGGTGCCCACCCCTGGGGGGGTCCAGATCAGAAAGGTGTGGGAGCAGCAAGGTTGGGGCCTTGCCGCGTTCGTCTTGGCAGGCTCTTTCCAGCGCCAGTGCTCCTGGAGCCCGAGGCCCTTTAGATCTCCTAACCCTAACCCTAAGCGTAACCCTAACCCTAGCTCTAGTTAATTACCCCAACACACTACCTGGCTTCTCCACCTCAGAAAGATGGAGGAGCAGCAATGTTGGGGCGCGGGTGCCATGGCCTCGGCAGGCCCTTTCCAGCCCCACTGTTCCCGGAGCTCGAGGCTCTTTAGATCTCTCCAGCCTGACCCAGGCCCCTGATGGCAGCTTGGCCCTGGGCCAGAGGGGCTCAGCACCATAGGTGGCACAGATTAAGAAGTCTGCAGTTGGCAACGGAGGCACCCGTGAAGCCCTGGACACTCAGATGGAGGGCTTTAACTCAAGGTTCTAGTCCTCCCTCTCTGCGCAATGGCAAAATCCCCCACCCGATACACTCAAGAGGTGAAAAACACACCGAGGTTCACTGGCAAAAGGACCAAAATCAATCACTCAATCAATCAATCACAAAGCAATGTTCTTTGGCAAATGATGAAATACAACATAGAATGCAACATCAACCCCTTCTCCTAGCATTACTTGGTGTTAATTTAGCACTTACCTAGCATAAACTTAGCCCGACCGAGAAAAACCTTTACACTTGGGAAATGCTGTGTTACCAAGAAGTTCCAGGAAAAGACAATTCGGAAAACAAAGACAGGCAGAGAGAAAGGCCCAAGGAGAGGAGAGATCTAGAAAAACACAGAGAGCTACCACCTCTTAGGCTTCCAGCAGAGGCAGGCCGGGAACTGCATGCAGGGATATAGGCTGGGACCATGCGTTGACCTCATGCCTGACCCAGGCCCCTGATGGCAGCTTGGCCCTGGGCCAGAGGGGCTCAGCACCATAGGTGGCACAGATTAAGAAGTCTGCAGTTGGCAACGGAGGCACCCGTGAAGCCCTGGACACTCAGATGGAGGGCTTTAACTCAAGGTTCTAGTCCTCCCTCTTGGCGCAATGGCAAAATCCCCCACCCGATACACTCAAGAGGTGAAAAACACACCGAGGTTCACTGGCAAAAGGACCAAAATCAATCAATCAATCAGAAAGCAATGTTCTTTGGCAAATGATGAAATACAACATAGAATGCAACATCAACCACTTCTCCTAGCATTACTTGGTGTTAATTTAGCACTTACCTAGCATAAACTTAGCCCGACCGAGAAAAACCTTTACACTTGGAAATGCTGTGTTACCAAGAAGTTCCAGGAAAAGACAATTCGGAAAAACAAAGACAGGCAGAGAGAAAGGCCCAAGGAGAGGAGAGATCTAGAAAACACACAGAGAGCTACCACCCTCCTAGGCTTCCACCAGAGGCAGGCCGGGAACTGCATGCAGGGATATAGGCTGGACCATGCGTTGACCTCATGCCTGACCAGGCCCCTGATGGCAGCTTGGCCTGGGCCAGAGGGGCTCAGCACCATAGGTGGCACAGATTAAGAGTCTGCAGTTGGCAACGGAGGCACCCGTGAAGCCCTGGACAACTCAGATGGAGGGCTTATTACTCAAGGTTCTAGTCCTCCCTCTCTGCGCAATGGCAAAATCCCCCACCAGATACACTCAAGAGGTGAAAAACACACCGAGGTTCACTGGCAAAAGGACCAAAATCAATCACTCAATCAATCAGAAAGCAATATTCTTTGGCAAATGATGAAATACAACATAGAATGCAACATCAACCCCTTCTCCTAGCATTACTTGGTGTTAATTTAGCACTTACCTAGCATAAACTTAGCCCGACCGAGAAAAACCTTTACACTTGGGAAATGCTGTGTTACCAAGAAGTTCCAGGAAAAGACCAATTCGGAAAACAAAGACAGGCAGAGAGAAGGCCCAAGGAGAGGAGAGATCTAGAAAAACACACAGAGAGCTACCACCTCCTAGGCTTCCAGTAGAGGCAGGCCAGGAACTGTGTGCAGAGACATAGGCTGGGACCGTGTGCTGCCCTCATGCTTCGTCCTTTTAAGCCCCCTACGGCCTTCATGTGCTGCCCCTCAGGTGGGGCTGCCCGTGCCTTGGCCACTCAGGGCCCAGGTGAGCAGCGCCAGCCCAAGGGTCCAGGACTGACAGCTCAGCCAGGCCCTGGGGTGGCTCTGGGGGCCACACGGCAGGGCATGGCCTCACCTTCAGCAAAGCCCGGCCGGCCCTCGCAGCACACACAGGCACTGGCACTCCACGATGTTCCGAGCCGTGCAGCATCCAGGCTCTGGCAGCAGCCTGCCGCCATGGATGCCCTTGCAATGCCCTTTCCAGTGCCACTGTCCCTGCAGCTGGAGGCTCCACAGCTCTCTGAAGCCTAAGCCCGAGCCACAGGGCAGAGCCTGTGCCTGGGGCCGAGGTGCCCACCACTGGGGGGGTCCAGATCAGAAAGTGTGGGAGCAGCAAGGTTGGGGCCTTGCGCGTTCGTCTTGGCAGGCTCTTTCCAGCGCCAGTGCTCCTGGAGCCCGAGGCCCTTTAGATCTCCTAACCCTAACCCTAAGCGTAACCCTAACCCTAGCTCTACTTAATTACCCCAACACACTACCTGGCTTCTCCACCTCAGAAGATGGAGGAGCAGCAATGTTGGGGCGCTGCTGCCATGGCCTCGGCAGGCCTTTCCAGCCCCACTGTTCCCAGAGCTCGAGGCTCTTTAGATCTCTCCAGCTTGACCCAGGACCCTGATGGCAGCTTGGCCCTGGGCCAGAGGGGCTCAGCACCATAGGTGGCACAGATTAAGAAGTCTGCAGTTGGCAACGGAGGCACCCGTGAAGCCCGGGACACTCAGATGGAGGGCTTTAACTCAAGGTTCTAGTCCTCCCTCTCTGCGCAATGGCAAAATCCCCCACCCGATACACTCAAGAGGTGAAAAACACACCGAGGTTCACTGGCAAAAGGACCAAAATCAATCAATCAATCAGAAAGCAATGTTCTTTGGCAAATGATGAAATACAACATAGAATGCAACATCAACCACTTCTCCTAGCATTACTTGGTGTTAATTTAGCACTTACCTAGCATAAACTTAGCCCGACCGAGAAAAACCTTTACACTTGGGAAATGCTGTGTTACCAAGAAGTTCCAGGAAAAGACAATTCGGAAAACAAAGACAGGCAGAGAGAAAGGCCCAAGGAGAGAAGAGAGCTAGAAAAACACACAGAGAGCTACCACCTCCTAGGCTTCCAGTAGAGGCAGGCCAGGAACTGTGTGCAGAGACATAGGCTGGGACCGTGTGCTGCCCTCATGCTTCGTCCTTTTAAGCCCCCTACGGCCTTCATGTGCTGCCCCTCAGGTGGGGCTGCCCGTGCCTTGGCCACTCAGGGCCCAGGTGAGCAGCGCCAGCCCAAGGGTCCAGGACTGACAGCTCAGCCAGGCCCTGGGGTGGCTCTGGGGGCCACACGGCAGGGCATGGCCTCACCTTCAGCAAAGCCCGGCCGGGCCCTCGCAGCACACACAGGCACTGGCACTCCACGATGTTCCGAGCCATGCAGCATCCAGTCTCTGGCAGCAGCCTGCCACCATGGATGCCCTTGCAATGCCCTTTCCAGTGCCACTGTCCCTGCAGCTGGAGGCTCCACAGCTCTCTGAAGCCTAAGCCCGAGCCACAGGGCAGAGCCTGTGCCTGGGGCCGAGGTGCCCACCACTGGGGGGGTCCAGATCAGAAAAGTGTGGGAGCAGCAAGGTTGGGGCCTTGCCGCGTTCGTCTTGGCAGGCTCTTTCCAGCGCCAGTGCTCCTGGAGCCCGAGGCCCTTTAGATCTCCTAACCTTAACCCTAAGCGTAACCCTAACCCTAGCTCTAGTTAATTACCCCAACACACTACCTGGCTTCTCCACCTCAGAAAGATGGAGGAGCAGCAATGTTGGGGCGCTGCTGCCATGGCCTCGGCAGGCCCTTTCCAGCCCCACTGTTCCTGGAGCTCGAGGCTCTTTAGATCTCTCCAGCCTGACCCAGGCCCCTGATGGCAGCTTGGCCCTGGGCCAGAGGGGCTCAGCACCATAGGTGGCACAGATTAAGAAGTCTGCAGTTGGCAACGGAGGCACCCGTGAAGCCCTGGACACTCAGATGGAGGGCTTTAACTCAAGGTTCTAGTCCTCTCTCTCGGCGCAAAGGCAAAATCCCCCACCCGATACACTCAAGAGGTGAAAAACACACCGACGTTCACTGGCAAATAGACCAAAATCAATCAGTCAAAAAGCAATGTTCTTTGGCAAATGATGAAATACAACATAGAATGCAACATCAACCCCTTCTCCTAGCATTACTTGGTGTTAATTTAGCACTTACCTAGCATAAACTTAGCCTGACCGAGAAAAACCTTTACACTTGGGAAATGCTGTGTTACCAAGAAGTTCCAGGAAAAGACAATTCGGAAAACAAAGACAGGCAGAGAGAAAGGCCCAAGGAGAGAAGAGAGCTAGAAAAACACACAGAGAGCTACCACCTCCTAGGCTTCCAGTAGAGGCAGGCCAGGAACTGTGTGCAGAGACATAGGCTGGGACCGTGTGCTGCCCTCATGCTTCGTCCTTTTAAGCCCCCTACGGCCTTCATGTGCTGCCCCTCAGGTGGGGCTGCCCGTGCCTTGGCCACTCAGGGCCCAGGTGAGCAGCGCCAGCCCAAGGGTCCAGGACTGACAGCTCAGCCAGGCCCTGGGGTGGCTCTGGGGGCCACACGGCAGGGCATGGCCTCACCTTCAGCAAAGCCCGGCCGGGCCCTCGCAGCACACACAGGCACTGGCACTCCACGATGTTCCGAGCCGTGCAGCATCCAGGCTCTGGCAGCAGCCTGCCGCCATGGATGCCCTTGCAATGCCCTTTCCAGTGCCACTGTCCCTGCAGCTGGAGGCTCCACAGCTCTCTGAAGCCTAAGCCCGAGCCACAGGGCAGAGCCTGTGCCTGGGGCCGAGGTGCCCACCACTGGGGGGGTCCAGATCAGAAAAGTGTGGGAGCAGCAAGGTTGGGGCCTTGCCGCGTTCGTCTTGGCAGGCTCTTTCCAGCGCCAGTGCTCCTGGAGCCCGAGGCCCTTTAGATCTCCTAACCCTAACCCTAAGCGTAACCCTAACCCTAGCTCTACTTAATTACCCCAACACACTACCTGGCTTCTCCACCTCAGAAAGATGGAGGAGCAGCAATGTTGGGGCGCTGCTGCCATGGCCTCGGCAGGCCCTTTCCAGCCCCACTGTTCCCGGAGCTCGAGGCTCTTTAGATCTCTCCAGCCTGACCCAGGCCCCTGATGGCAGCTTGGCCCTGGGCCAGAGGGGCTCAGCACCATAGGTGGCACAGATTAAGAAGTCTGCAGTTGGCAACGGAGGCACCCGTGAAGCCCTGGACACTCAGATGGAGGGCTTTAACTCAAGGTTCTAGTCCTCCCTCTCTGCGCAATGGCAAAATCCCCCACCCGATACACTCAAGAGGTGAAAAACACACCGAGGTTCGCTGGCAAAAGGACCAAAATCAATCAATCAATCAGAAAGCAATGTTCTTTGGCAAATGATGAAATACAACATAGAATGCAACATCAACCACTTCTCCTAGCATTACTTGGTGTTAATTTAGCACTTACCTAGCATAAACTTAGCCCGACCGAGAAAAACCTTTACACTTGGGAAATGCTGTGTTACCAAGAAGTTCCAGGAAAAGACAATTCGGAAAACAAAGACAGGCAGAGAGAAAGGCCCAAGGAGAGGAGAGATCTAGAAAAACACACAGAGAGCTACCACCTCCTAGGCTTCCACCAGAGGCAGGCCGGGAACTGCATGCAGGGATATAGGCTGGGACCATGCGTTGACCTCATGCCTGACCCAGGCCCCTGATGGCAGCTTGGCCCTGGGCCAGAGGGGCTCAGCACCATAGGTGGCACAGATTAAGAAGTCTGCAGTTGGCAACGGAGGCACCCGTGAAGCCCTGGACACTCAGATGGAGGGCTTTAACTCAAGGTTCTAGTCCTCCCTCTCTGCGCAAAGGCAAAATCCCCCACCCGATACACTCAAGAGGTGAAAAACACACCGAGGTTCACTGGCAAAAGGACCAAAATCAATCAATCAATCAGAAAGCAATGTTCTTTGGCAAATGATGAAATACAACATAGAATGCAACATCAACCACTTCTCCTAGCATTACTTGGTGTTAATTTAGCACTTACCTAGCATAAACTTAGCCCGACCGAGAAAAACCTTTACACTTGGGAAATGCTGTGTTACCAAGAAGTTCCAGGAAAAGACAATTCGGAAAACAAAGACAGGCAGAGAGAAAGGCCCAAGGAGAGGAGAGATCTAGAAAAACACACAGAGAGCTACCACCTCCTAGGCTTCCACCAGAGGCAGGCCGGGAACTGCATGCAGGGATATAGGCTGGGACCATGCGTTGACCTCATGCCTGACCCAGGCCCCTGATGGCAGCTTGGCCCTGGGCCAGAGGGGCTCAGCACCATAGGTGGCACAGATTAAGAAGTCTGCAGTTGGCAACGGAGGCACCCGTGAAGCCCTGGACACTCAGATGGAGGGCTTTAACTCAAGGTTCTAGTCCTCCCTCTCTGCGCAATGGCAAAATCCCCCACCAGATACACTCAAGAGGTGAAAAACACACCGAGGTTCACTGGCAAAAGGACCAAAATCAATCACTCAATCAATCAGAAAGCAATATTTTTGGCAAATGATGAAATACAACATAGAATGCAACATCAACCCCTTCTCCTAGCATTACTTGGTGTTAATTTAGCACTTACCTAGCATAAACTTAGCCCGACCGAGAAAAACCTTTACACTTGGGAAATGCTGTGTTACCAAGAAGTTCCAGGAAAAGACAATTCGGAAAACAAAGACAGGCAGAGAGAAAGGCCCAAGGAGAGGAGAGATCTAGAAAAACACACAGAGAGCTACCACCTCCTAGGCTTCCAGTAGAGGCAGGCCAGGAACTGTGTGCAGAGACATAGGCTGGGACCGTGTGCTGCCCTCATGCTTCGTCCTTTTAAGCCCCCTACGCCCTTCATGTGCTGCACCTCAGGTGGGGCTGCCCGTGCCTTGGCCACTCAGGGCCCAGGTGAGCAGCGCCAGCCCAAGGGTCCAGGACTGACAGCTCAGCCAGGCCCTGGGGTGGCTCTGGGGGCCACACGGCAGGGCATGGCCTCACCTTCAGCAAAGCCCGGCCGGGCCCTCGCAGCACACACAGGCACTGCCACTCCACGATGTTCCGAGCCGTGCAGCATCCAGTCTCTGGCAGCAGCCTGCCGCCATGGATGCCCTTGCAATGCCCTTTCCAGTGCCACTGTCCCTGCAGCTGGAGGCTCCACAGCTCTCTGAAGCCTAAGCCCGAGCCACAGGGCAGAGCCTGTGCCTGGGGCCGAGGTGCCCACCACTGGGGGGGTCCAGATCAGAAAAGTGTGGGAGCAGCAAGGTTGGGGCCTTGCCGCGTTCGTCTTGGCAGGCTCTTTCCAGCGCCAGTGCTCCTGGAGCCCGAGGCCCTTTAGATCTCCTAACCCTAACCCTAAGCGTAACCCTAACCCTAGCTCTACTTAATTACCCCAACACACTACCTGGCTTCTCCACCTCAGAAAGATGGAGGAGCAGCAATGTTGGGGCGCTGCTGCCATGGCCTCGGCAGGCCCTTTCCAGCCCCACTGTTCCCAGAGCTCGAGGCTCTTTAGATCTCTCCAGCCTGACCCAGGCCCCTGATGGCAGCTTGGCCCTGGGCCAGAGGGGCTCAGCACCATAGGTGGCACAGATTAAGAAGTCTGCAGTTGGCAACGGAGGCACCCGTGAAGCCCGGGACACTCAGATGGAGGGCTTTAACTCAAGGTTCTAGTCCTCCCTCTCTGCGCAATGGCAAAATCCCCCACCCGATACACTCAAGAGGTGAAAAACACACCGAGGTTCACTGGCAAAAGGACCAAAATCAATCAATCAATCAGAAAGCAATGTTCTTTGGCAAATGATGAAATACAACATAGAATGCAACATCAACCACTTCTCCTAGCATTACTTGGTGTTAATTTAGCACTTACCTAGCATAAACTTAGCCCGACCGAGAAAAACCTTTACACTTGGGAAATGCTGTGTTACCAAGAAGTTCCAGGAAAAGACAATTCGGAAAACAAAGACAGGCAGAGAGAAAGGCCCAAGGAGAGAAGAGATCTAGAAAAACACACAGAGAGCTACCACCTCCTAGGCTTCCAGTAGAGGCAGGCCAGGAACTGTGTGCAGAGACATAGGCTGGGACCGTGTGCTGCCCTCATGCTTCGTCCTTTTAAGCCCCCTACGGCCTTCATGTGCTGCCCCTCAGGTGGGGCTGCCCGTGCCTTGGCCACTCAGGGCCCAGGTGAGCAGCGCCAGCCCAAGGGTCCAGGACTGACAGCTCAGCCAGGCCCTGGGGTGGCTCTGGGGGCCACACGGCAGGGCATGGCCTCACCTTCAGCAAAGCCCGCCGGGCCCTCGCAGCACACACAGGCACTGGCACTCCACGATGTTCCGAGCCATGCAGCATCCAGTCTCTGGCAGCAGCCTGCCGCCATGGATGCCCTTGCAATGCCCTTTCCAGTGCCACTGTCCCTGCAGCTGGAGGCTCCACAGCTCTCTGAAGCCTAAGCCCGAGCCACAGGGCAGAGCCTGTGCCTGGGGCCGAGGTGCCCACCACTGGGGGGGTCCAGATCAGAAAAGTGTGGGAGCAGCAAGGTTGGGGCCTTGCCGCGTTCGTCTTGGCAGGCTCTTTCCAGCGCCAGTGCTCCTGGAGCCCGAGGCCCTTTAGATCTCCTAACCTTAACCCTAAGCGTAACCCTAACCCTAGCTCTAGTTAATTACCCCAACACACTACCTGGCTTCTCCACCTCAGAAAGATGGAGGAGCAGCAATGTTGGGGCGCTGCTGCCATGGCCTCGGCAGGCCCTTTCCAGCCCCACTGTTCCTGGAGCTCGAGGCTCTTTAGATCTCTCCAGCCTGACCCAGGCCCCTGATGGCAGCTTGGCCCTGGGCCAGAGGGGCTCAGCACCATAGGTGGCACAGATTAAGAAGTCTGCAGTTGGCAACGGAGGCACCCGTGAAGCCCTGGACACTCAGATGGAGGGCTTTAACTCAAGGTTCTAGTCCTCTCTCTCGGCGCAAAGGCAAAATCCCCCACCCGATACACTCAAGAGGTGAAAAACACACCGACGTTCACTGGCAAATAGACCAAAATCAATCAGTCAAAAAGCAATGTTCTTTGGCAAATGATGAAATACAACATAGAATGCAACATCAACCCCTTCTCCTAGCATTACTTGGTGTTAATTTAGCACTTACCTAGCATAAACTTAGCCTGACCGAGAAAAACCTTTACACTTGGGAAATGCTGTGTTACCAAGAAGTTCCAGGAAAAGACAATTCGGAAAACAAAGACAGGCAGAGAGAAAGGCCCAAGGAGAGAAGAGAGCTAGAAAAACACACAGAGAGCTACCACCTCCTAGGCTTCCAGTAGAGGCAGGCCAGGAACTGTGTGCAGAGACATAGGCTGGGACCGTGTGCTGCCCTCATGCTTCGTCCTTTTAAGCCCCCTACGGCCTTCATGTGCTGCCCCTCAGGTGGGGCTGCCCGTGCCTTGGCCACTCAGGGCCCAGGTGAGCAGCGCCAGCCCAAGGGTCCAGGACTGACAGCTCAGCCAGGCCCTGGGGTGGCTCTGGGGGCCACACGGCAGGGCATGGCCTCACCTTCAGCAAAGCCCGGCCGGGCCCTCGCAGCACACACAGGCACTGGCACTCCACGATGTTCCGAGCCGTGCAGCATCCAGGCTCTGGCAGCAGCCTGCCGCCATGGATGCCCTTGCAATGCCCTTTCCAGTGCCACTGTCCCTGCAGCTGGAGGCTCCACAGCTCTCTGAAGCCTAAGCCCGAGCCACAGGGCAGAGCCTGTGCCTGGGGCCGAGGTGCCCACCACTGGGGGGGTCCAGATCAGAAAAGTGTGGGAGCAGCAAGGTTGGGGCCTTGCCGCGTTCGTCTTGGCAGGCTCTTTCCAGCGCCAGTGCTCCTGGAGCCCGAGGCCCTTTAGATCTCCTAACCCTAACCCTAAGCGTAACCCTAACCCTAGCTCTACTTAATTACCCCAACACACTACCTGGCTTCTCCACCTCAGAAAGATGGAGGAGCAGCAATGTTGGGGCGCTGCTGCCATGGCCTCGGCAGGCCCTTTCCAGCCCCACTGTTCCCGGAGCTCGAGGCTCTTTAGATCTCTCCAGCCTGACCCAGGCCCCTGATGGCAGCTTGGCCCTGGGCCAGAGGGGCTCAGCACCATAGGTGGCACAGATTAAGAAGTCTGCAGTTGGCAACGGAGGCACCCGTGAAGCCCTGGACACTCAGATGGAGGGCTTTAACTCAAGGTTCTAGTCCTCCCTCTCTGCGCAATGGCAAAATCCCCCACCCGATACACTCAAGAGGTGAAAAACACACCGAGGTTCGCTGGCAAAAGGACCAAAATCAATCAATCAATCAGAAAGCAATGTTCTTTGGCAAATGATGAAATACAACATAGAATGCAACATCAACCACTTCTCCTAGCATTACTTGGTGTTAATTTAGCACTTACCTAGCATAAACTTAGCCCGACCGAGAAAAACCTTTACACTTGGGAAATGCTGTGTTACCAAGAAGTTCCAGGAAAAGACAATTCGGAAAACAAAGACAGGCAGAGAGAAAGGCCCAAGGAGAGGAGAGATCTAGAAAAACACACAGAGAGCTACCACCTCCTAGGCTTCCACCAGAGGCAGGCCGGGAACTGCATGCAGGGATATAGGCTGGGACCATGCGTTGACCTCATGCCTGACCCAGGCCCCTGATGGCAGCTTGGCCCTGGGCCAGAGGGGCTCAGCACCATAGGTGGCACAGATTAAGAAGTCTGCAGTTGGCAACGGAGGCACCCGTGAAGCCCTGGACACTCAGATGGAGGGCTTTAACTCAAGGTTCTAGTCCTCCCTCTCTGCGCAAAGGCAAAATCCCCCACCCGATACACTCAAGAGGTGAAAAACACACCGAGGTTCACTGGCAAAAGGACCAAAATCAATCAATCAATCAGAAAGCAATGTTCTTTGGCAAATGATGAAATACAACATAGAATGCAACATCAACCACTTCTCCTAGCATTACTTGGTGTTAATTTAGCACTTACCTAGCATAAACTTAGCCCGACCGAGAAAAACCTTTACACTTGGGAAATGCTGTGTTACCAAGAAGTTCCAGGAAAAGACAATTCGGAAAACAAAGACAGGCAGAGAGAAAGGCCCAAGGAGAGGAGAGATCTAGAAAAACACACAGAGAGCTACCACCTCCTAGGCTTCCACCAGAGGCAGGCCGGGAACTGCATGCAGGGATATAGGCTGGGACCATGCGTTGACCTCATGCCTGACCCAGGCCCCTGATGGCAGCTTGGCCCTGGGCCAGAGGGGCTCAGCACCATAGGTGGCACAGATTAAGAAGTCTGCAGTTGGCAACGGAGGCACCCGTGAAGCCCTGGACACTCAGATGGAGGGCTTTAACTCAAGGTTCTAGTCCTCCCTCTCTGCGCAATGGCAAAATCCCCCACCAGATACACTCAAGAGGTGAAAAACACACCGAGGTTCACTGGCAAAAGGACCAAAATCAATCACTCAATCAATCAGAAAGCAATATTTTTGGCAAATGATGAAATACAACATAGAATGCAACATCAACCCCTTCTCCTAGCATTACTTGGTGTTAATTTAGCACTTACCTAGCATAAACTTAGCCCGACCGAGAAAAACCTTTACACTTGGGAAATGCTGTGTTACCAAGAAGTTCCAGGAAAAGACAATTCGGAAAACAAAGACAGGCAGAGAGAAAGGCCCAAGGAGAGGAGAGATCTAGAAAAACACACAGAGAGCTACCACCTCCTAGGCTTCCAGTAGAGGCAGGCCAGGAACTGTGTGCAGAGACATAGGCTGGGACCGTGTGCTGCCCTCATGCTTCGTCCTTTTAAGCCCCCTACGGCCTTCATGTGCTGCACCTCAGGTGGGGCTGCCCGTGCCTTGGCCACTCAGGGCCCAGGTGAGCAGCGCCAGCCCAAGGGTCCAGGACTGACAGCTCAGCCAGGCCCTGGGGTGGCTCTGGGGGCCACACGGCAGGGCATGGCCTCACCTTCAGCAAAGCCCGGCCGGGCCCTCGCAGCACACACAGGCACTGGCACTCCACGATGTTCCGAGCCGTGCAGCATCCAGGCTCTGGCAGCAGCCTGCCGCCATGGATGCCCTTGCAATGCCCTTTCCAGTGCCACTGTCCCTGCAGCTGGAGGCTCCACAGCTCTCTGAAGCCTAAGCCCGAGCCACAGGGCAGAGCCTGTGCCTGGGGCCGAGGTGCCCACCACTGGGGGGGTCCAGATCAGAAAAGTGTGGGAGCAGCAAGGTTGGGGCCTTGCCGCGTTCGTCTTGGCAGGCTCTTTCCAGCGCCAGTGCTCCTGGAGCCCGAGGCCCTTTAGATCTCCTAACCCTAACCCTAAGCGTAACCCTAACCCTAGCTCTACTTAATTACCCCAACACACTACCTGGCTTCTCCACCTCAGAAAGATGGAGGAGCAGCAATGTTGGGGCGCTGCTGCCATGGCCTCGGCAGGCCCTTTCCAGCCCCACTGTTCCCAGAGCTCGAGGCTCTTTAGATCTCTCCAGCCTGACCCAGGCCCCTGATGGCAGCTTGGCCCTGGGCCAGAGGGGCTCAGCACCATAGGTGGCACAGATTAAGAAGTCTGCAGTTGGCAACGGAGGCACCCGTGAAGCCCGGGACACTCAGATGGAGGGCTTTAACTCAAGGTTCTAGTCCTCCCTCTCTGCGCAATGGCAAAATCCCCCACCCGATACACTCAAGAGGTGAAAAACACACCGAGGTTCACTGGCAAAAGGACCAAAATCAATCAATCAATCAGAAAGCAATGTTCTTTGGCAAATGATGAAATACAACATAGAATGCAACATCAACCACTTCTCCTAGCATTACTTGGTGTTAATTTAGCACTTACCTAGCATAAACTTAGCCCGACCGAGAAAAACCTTTACACTTGGGAAATGCTGTGTTACCAAGAAGTTCCAGGAAAAGACAATTCGGAAAACAAAGACAGGCAGAGAGAAAGGCCCAAGGAGAGAAGAGATCTAGAAAAACACACAGAGAGCTACCACCTCCTAGGCTTCCAGTAGAGGCAGGCCAGGAACTGTGTGCAGAGACATAGGCTGGGACCGTGTGCTGCCCTCATGCTTCGTCCTTTTAAGCCCCCTACGCCCTTCATGTGCTGCCCCTCAGGTGGGGCTGCCCGTGCCTTGGCCACTCAGGGCCCAGGTGAGCAGCGCCAGCCCAAGGGTCCAGGACTGACAGCTCAGCCAGGCCCTGGGGTGGCTCTGGGGGCCACACGGCAGGGCATGGCCTCACCTTCAGCAAAGCCCGGCCGGGCCCTCGCAGCACACACAGGCACTGGCACTCCACGATGTTCCGAGCCATGCAGCATCCAGTCTCTGGCAGCAGCCTGCCGCCATGGATGCCCTTGCAATGCCCTTTCCAGTGCCACTGTCCCTGCAGCTGGAGGCTCCACAGCTCTCTGAAGCCTAAGCCCGAGCCACAGGGCAGAGCCTGTGCCTGGGGCCGAGGTGCCCACCCCTGGGGGGGTCCAGATCAGAAAAGTGTGGGAGCAGCAAGGTTGGGGCCTTGCCGCGTTCGTCTTGGCAGGCTCTTTCCAGCGCCAGTGGTCCTGGAGCCCGAGGCCCTTTAGATCTCCTAACCTTAACCCTAAGCGTAACCCTAACCCTAGCTCTAGTTAATTACCCCAACACACTACCTGGCTTCTCCACCTCAGAAAGATGGAGGAGCAGCAATGTTGGGGCGCTGCTGCCATGGCCTCGGCAGGCCCTTTCCAGCCCCACTGTTCCCGGAGCTCGAGGCTCTTTAGATCTCTCCAGCCTGACCCAGGCCCCTGATGGCAGCTTGGCCCTGGGCCAGAGGGGCTCAGCACCATAGGTGGCACAGATTAAGAAGTCTGCAGTTGGCAACGGAGGCACCCGTGAAGCCCTGGACACTCAGATGGAGGGCTTTAAGTCAAGGTTCTAGTCCTCTCTCTCGGCGCAAAGGCAAAATCCCCCACCCGATACACTCAAGAGGTGAAAAACACACCGACGTTCACTGGCAAATAGACCAAAATCAATCAGTCAAAAAGCAATGTTCTTTGGCAAATGATGAAATACAACATAGAATGCAACATCAACCCCTTCTCCTAGCATTACTTGGTGTTAATTTAGCACTTACCTAGTATAAACTTAGCCCGACCGAGAAAAACCTTTACACTTGGGAAATGCTGTGTTACCAAGAAGTTCCAGGAAAAGACAATTCGGAAAACAAAGACAGGCAGAGAGAAAGGCCCAAGGAGAGAAGAGAGCTAGAAAAACACACAGAGAGCTACCACCTCCTAGGCTTCCAGTAGAGGCAGGCCAGGAACTGTGTGCAGAGACATAGGCTGGGACCGTGTGCTGCCCTCATGCTTCGTCCTTTTAAGCCCCCTACGGCCTTCATGTGCTGCCCCTCAGGTGGGGCTGCCCGTGCCTTGGCCACTCAGGGCCCAGGTGAGCAGCGCCAGCCCAAGGGTCCAGGACTGACAGCTCAGCCAGGCCCTGGGGTGGCTCTGGGGGCCACACGGCAGGGCATGGCCTCACCTTCAGCAAAGCCCGGCCGGGCCCTCGCAGCACACACAGGCACTGGCACTCCACGATGTTCCGAGCCGTGCAGCATCCAGGCTCTGGCAGCAGCCTGCCGCCATGGATGCCCTTGCAATGCCCTTTCCAGTGCCACTGTCCCTGCAGCTGGAGGCTCCACAGCTCTCTGAAGCCTAAGCCCGAGCCACAGGGCAGAGCCTGTGCCTGGGGCCGAGGTGCCCACCCCTGGGGGGGTCCAGATCAGAAAAGTGTGGGAGCAGCAAGGTTGGGGCCTTGCCGCGTTCGTCTTGGCAGGCTCTTTCCAGCGCCAGTGCTCCTGGAGCCCGAGGCCCTTTAGATCTCCTAACCCTAACCCTAAGCGTAACCCTAACCCTAGCTCTACTTAATTACCCCAACACACTACCTGGCTTCTCCACCTCAGAAAGATGGAGGAGCAGCAATGTTGGGGCGCTGCTGCCATGGCCTCGGCAGGCCCTTTCCAGCCCCACTGTTCCCGGAGCTCGAGGCTCTTTAGATCTCTCCAGCCTGACCCAGGCCCCTGATGGCAGCTTGGCCCTGGGCCAGAGGGGCTCAGCACCATAGGTGGCACAGATTAAGAAGTCTGCAGTTGGCAACGGAGGCACCCGTGAAGCCCTGGACACTCAGATGGAGGGCTTTAACTCAAGGTTCTAGTCCTCCCTCTCTGCGCAATGGCAAAATCCCCCACCAGATACACTCAAGAGGTGAAAAACACACCGAGGTTCGCTGGCAAAAGGACCAAAATCAATCAATCAATCAGAAAGCAATGTTCTTTGGCAAATGATGAAATACAACATAGAATGCAACATCAACCACTTCTCCTAGCATTACTTGGTGTTAATTTAGCACTTACCTAGCATAAACTTAGCCCGACCGAGAAAAACCTTTACACTTGGGAAATGCTGTGTTACCAAGAAGTTCCAGGAAAAGACAATTCGGAAAACAAAGACAGGCAGAGAGAAAGGCCCAAGGAGAGGAGAGATCTAGAAAAACACACAGAGAGCTACCACCTCCTAGGCTTCCACCAGAGGCAGGCCGGGAACTGCATGCAGGGATATAGGCTGGGACCATGCGTTGACCTCATGCCTGACCCAGGCCCCTGATGGCAGCTTGGCCCTGGGCCAGAGGGGCTCAGCACCATAGGTGGCACAGATTAAGAAGTCTGCAGTTGGCAACGGAGGCACCCGTGAAGCCCTGGACACTCAGATGGAGGGCTTTAACTCAAGGTTCTAGTCCTCCCTCTCTGCGCAATGGCAAAATCCCCCACCCGATACACTCAAGAGGTGAAAAACACACTGAGGTTCGCTGGCAAAAGGACCAAAATCAATCACTCAATCAATCAATCACAAAGCAATGTTCTTTGGCAAATGATGAAATACAACATAGAATGCAACATCAACCACTTCTCCTAGCATTACTTGGTGTTAATTTAGCACTTACCTAGCATAAACTTAGCCCGACCGAGAAAAACCTTTACACTTGGGAAATGCTGTGTTACCAAGAAGTTCCAGGAAAAGACAATTCGGAAAACAAAGACAGGCAGAGAGAAAGGCCCAAGGAGAGAAGAGAGCTAGAAAAACACACAGAGAGCTACCACCTCCTAGGCTTCCAGTAGAGGCAGGCCAGGAACTGTGTGCAGAGACATAGGCTGGGACCGTGTGCTGCCCTCATGCTTCGTCCTTTTAAGCCCCCTACGGCCTTCATGTGCTGCCCCTCAGGTGGGGCTGCCTGTGCCTTGGCCACTCAGGGCCCAGGTGAGCAGCGCCAGCCCAAGGGTCCAGGACTGACAGCTCAGGCAGGCCCTGGGGTGGCTCTGGGGGCCACACGGCAGGGCATGGCCTCACCTTCAGCAAAGCCCGGCCGGGCCCTCGCAGCACACACAGGCACTGGCACTCCACGATGTTCCGAGCCGTGCAGCATCCAGTCTCTGGCAGCAGCCTGCCGCCATGGATGCCCTTGCAATGCCCTTTCCAGTGCCACTGTCCCTGCAGCTGGAGGCTCCACAGCTCTCTGAAGCCTAAGCCCGAGCCACAGGGCAGAGCCTGTGCCTGGGGCCGAGGTGCCCACCCCTGGGGGGGTCCAGATCAGAAAGGTGTGGGAGCAGCAAGGTTGGGGCCTTGCCGCGTTCGTCTTGGCAGGCTCTTTCCAGCGCCAGTGCTCCTGGAGCCCAAGGCCCTTTAGATCTCCTAACCCTAACCCTAAGCGTAACCCTAACCCTAGCTCTACTTAATTACCCCAACACACTACCTGGCTTCTCCACCTCAGAAAGATGGAGGAGCAGCAATGTTGGGGCGCTGCTGCCATGGCCTCGGCAGGCCCTTTCCAGCCCCACTGTTCCCGGAGCTCGAGGCTCTTTAGATCTCTCCAGCCTGACCCAGGCCCCTGATGGCAGCTTGGCCCTGGGCCAGAGGGGCTCAGCACCATAGGTGGCACAGATTAAGAAGTCTGCAGTTGGCAACGGAGGCACCCGTGAAGCCCTGGACACTCAGATGGAGGGCTTTAACTCAAGGTTCTAGTCCTCCCTCTCTGCGCAATGGCAAAATCCCCCACCAGATACACTCAAGAGGTGAAAAACACACCGAGGTTCACTGGCAAAAGGACCAAAATCAATCAATCAATCAATCAGAAAGCAATGTTCTTTGGCAAATGATGAAATACAACATAGAATGCAACATCAACCCCTTCTCCTAGCATTACTTGGTGTTAATTTAGCACTTACCTAGCATAAACTTAGCCCGACCGAGAAAAACCTTTACACTTGGGAAATGCTGTGTTACCAAGAAGTTCCAGGAAAAGACAATTCGGAAAACAAAGACAGGCAGAGAGAAAGGCCCAAGGAGAGGAGAGATCTAGAAAAACACACAGAGAGCTACCACCTCTTAGGCTTCCAGCAGAGGCACGCCGGGAACTGCAGCAGGGATATAGGCTGGGACCATGCGTTGACCTCATGCCTGACCCAGGCCCCTGATGGCAGCTTGGCCCTGGGCCAGAGGGGCTCAGCACCATAGGTGGCACAGATTAAGAAGTCTGCAGTTGGCAACGGAGGCACCCGTGAAGCCCTGGACACTCAGATGGAGGGCTTTAACTCAAGGTTCTAGTCCTCCCTCTCTGCGCAAAGGCAAAATCCCCCACCCGATACACTCAAGAGGTGAAAAACACACCGAGGTTCACTGGAAAAAGGACCAAAATCAATCACTCAATCAATCAATCACAAAGCAATGTTCTTTGGCAAATGATGAAATACAACATAGAATGCAACATCAACCCCTTCTCCTAGCATTACTTGGTGTTAATTTAGCACTTACCTAGCATAAACTTAGCCCGACCGAGAAAAACCTTTACACTTGGGAAATGCTGTGTTACCAAGAAGTTCCAGGAAAAGACAATTCGGAAAACAAAGACAGGCAGAGAGAAAGGCCCAAGGAGAGGAGAGATCTAGAAAAACACACAGAGAGCTACCACCTCCTAGGCTTCCACCAGAGGCAGGCCGGGAACTGCATGCAGGGATATAGGCTGGGACCATGCGTTGACCTCATGCCTGACCCAGGCCCCTTATGGCAGCTTGGCCCTGGGCCAGAGGGGCTCAGCACCATAGGTGGCACAGATTAAGAAGTCTGCAGTTGGCAACGGAGGCACCCGTGAAGCCCTGGACACTCAGATGGAGGGCTTTAACTCAAGGTTCTAGTCCTCCCTCTCTGCGCAATGGCAAAATCCCCCACCCGATACACTCAAGAGGTGAAAAACACACCGAGGTTCACTGGCAAAAGGACCAAAATCAATCACTCAATCAATCAATCACAAAGCAATGTTCTTTGGCAAATGATGAAATACAACATAGAATGCAACATCAACCCCTTCTCCTAGCATTATTTGGTGTTAATTTAGCACTTACCTAGCATAAACTTAGCCCGACCGAGAAAAACCTTTACACTTGGGAAATGCTGTGTTACCAAGAAGTTCCAGGAAAAGACAATTCGGAAAACAAAGACAGGCAGAGAGAAAGGCCCAAGGAGAGGAGAGATCTAGAAAAACACACAGAGAGCTACCACCTCTTAGGCTTCCAGCAGAGGCATGCCGGGAACTGCAGCAGGGATATAGGCTGGGACCATGCGTTGACCTCATGCCTGACCCAGGCCCCTGATGGCAGCTTGGCCCTGGGCCAGAGGGGCTCAGCACCATAGGTGGCACAGATTAAGAAGTCTGCAGTTGGCAACGGAGGCACCCGTGAAGCCCTGGACACTCAGATGGAGGGCTTTAACTCAAGGTTCTAGTCCTCCCTCTCTGCGCAAAGGAAAAATCCCCCACCCGATACACTCAAGAGGTGAAAAACACACCGAGGTTCACTGGCAAAAGGACCAAAATCAATCAATCAATCAGAAAGCAATGTTCTTTGGCAAATGATGAAATACAACATAGAATGCAACATCAACCCCTTCTCCTAGCATTACTTGGTGTTAATTTAGCACTTACCTAGCATAAACTTAGCCCGACCGAGAAAAACCTTTACACTTGGGAAATGCTGTGTTACCAAGAAGTTCCAGGAAAAGACAATTCGGAAAACAAAGACAGGCAGAGAGAAAGGCCCAAGGAGAGGAGAGATCTAGAAAAACACAGAGAGCTACCACTTCTTAGGCTTCCAGCAGAGGCAGGCCGGGAACTGCATGCAGGGATATAGGCTGGGACCATGCGTTGACCTCATGCCTGACCCAGGCCCCTGATGGCAGCTTGGCCCTGGGCCAGAGGGGCTCAGCACCATAGGTGGCACAGATTAAGAAGTCTGCAGTTGGCAACGGAGGCACCCGTGAAGCCCTGGACACTCAGATGGAGGGCTTTAACTCAAGGTTCTAGTCCTCCCTCTCGGCGCAATGGCAAAATCCCCCACCCGATACACTCAAGAGGTGAAAAACACACCGAGGTTCACTGGCAAAAGGACCAAAATCAATCACTCAATCAATCAATCAATCAGAAAGCAATGTTCTTTGGCAAATGATGAAATACAACATAGAATGCAACATCAACCACTTCTCCTAGCATTACTTGGTGTTAATTTAGCACTTACCTAGCATAAACTTAGCCCGACCGAGAAAAACCTTTACACTTGGGAAATGCTGTGTTACCAAGAAGTTCCAGGAAAAGACAATTCGGAAAACAAAGACAGGCAGAGAGAAAGGCCCAAGGAGAGAAGAGAGCTAGAAAAACACACAGAGAGCTACCACCTCCTAGGCTTCCAGTAGAGGCAGGCCAGGAACTGTGTGCAGAGACATAGGCTGGGACCGTGTGCTGCCCTCATGCTTCGTCCTTTTAAGCCCCCTACGGCCTTCATGTGCTGCCCCTCAGGTGGGGCTGCCTGTGCCTTGGCCACTCAGGGCCCAGGTGAGCAGCGCCAGCCCAAGGGTCCAGGACTGACAGCTCAGCCAGGCCCTGGGGTGGCTCTGGGGGCCACACGGCAGGGCATGGCCTCACCTTCAGCAAAGCCCGGCCGGGCCCTCGCAGCACACACAGGCACTGGCACTCCACGATGTTCCGAGCCGTGCAGCATCCAGGCTCTGGCAGCAGCCTGCCGCCATGGATGCCCTTGCAATGCCCTTTCCAGTGCCACTGTCCCTGCAGCTGGAGGCTCCACAGCTCTCTGAAGCCTAAGCCCGAGCCACAGGGCAGAGCCTGTGCCTGGGGCCGAGGTGCCCACCCCTGGGGGGGGTCCAGATCAGAAAGGTGTGGGAGCAGCAAGGTTGGGGCCTTGCCGCGTTCGTCTTGGCAGGCTCTTTCCAGCGCCCGTGCTCCTGGAGCCCGAGGCCCTTTAGATCTCCTAACCCTAACCCTAAGCGTAACCCTAACCCTAGCTCTACTTAATTACCCCAACACACTACCTGGCTTCTCCACCTCAGAAAGATGGAGGAGCAGCAATGTTGGGGCGCTGCTGCCATGGCCTCGGCAGGCCCTTTCCAGCCCCACTGTTCCCGGAGCTCGAGGCTCTTTAGATCTCTCCAGCCTGACCCAGGCCCCTGATGGCAGCTTGGCCCTGGGCCAGAGGGGCTCAGCACCATAGGTGGCACAGATTAAGAAGTCTGCAGTTGGCAACGGAGGCACCCGTGAAGCCCGGGACACTCAGATGGAGGGCTTTAACTCAAGGTTCTAGTCCTCCCTCTCTGCGCAATGGCAAAATCCCCCACCCGATACACTCAAGAGGTGAAAAACACACCGAGGTTCACTGGCAAAAGGACCAAAATCAATCAGTCAAAAAGCAATGTTCTTTGGCAAATGATGAAATACAACATAGAATGCAACATCAACCCCTTCTCCTAGCATTACTTGGTGTTAATTTAGCACTTACCTAGCATAAACTTAGCCCGACCGAGAAAAACCTTTACACTTGGGAAATGCTGTGTTACCAAGAAGTTCCAGGAAAAGACAATTCGGAAAACAAAGACAGGCAGAGAGAAAGGCCCAAGGAGAGGAGAGATCTAGAAAAATACACAGAGAGCTACCACCTCTTAGGCTTCCAGCAGAGGCAGGCCGGGAACTGCATGCAGGGATATAGGCTGGGACCATGCGTTGACCTCATGCCTGACCCAGGCCCCTGATGGCAGCTTGGCCCTGGGCCAGAGGGGCTCAGCACCATAGGTGGCACAGATTAAGAAGTCTGCAGTTGGCAACGGAGGCACCCGTGAAGCCCTGGACACTCAGATGGAGGGCTTTAACTCAAGGTTCTAGTCCTCCCTCTCTGCGCAAAGGCAAAATCCCCCACCCGATACACTCAAGAGGTGAAAAACACACCGAGGTTCACTGGCAAAAGGACCAAAATCAATCACTCAATCAGAAAGCAATGTTCTTTGGCAAATGATGAAATACAACATAGAATGCAACATCAACCCCTTCTCCTAGCATTACTTGGTGTTAATTTAGCACTTACCTAGCATAAACTTAGCCCGACCGAGAAAAACCTTTACACTTGGGAAATGCTGTGTTACCAAGAAGTTCCAGGAAAAGACAATTCGGAAAACAAAGATAGGCAGAGAGAAAGGCCCAAGGAGAGGAGAGATCTAGAAAAACACACAGAGAGCTACCACCTCCTAGGCTTCCAGTAGAGGCAGGCCAGGAACTGTGTGCAGAGACATAGGCTGGGACCGTGTGCTGCCCTCATGCTTCGTCCTTTTAAGCCCCCTACGGCCTTCATGTGCTGCCCCTCAGGTGGGGCTGCCCGTGCCTTGGCCACTCAGGGCCCAGGTGAGCAGCGCCAGCCCAAGGGTCCAGGACTGACAGCTCAGCCAGGCCCTGGGGTGGCTCTGGGGGCCACACGGCAGGGCATGGCCTCACCTTCAGCAAAGCCCGGCCGGGCCCTCGCAGCACACACAGGCACTGGCACTCCACGATGTTCCGAGCCGTGCAGCATCCAGTCTCTGGCAGCAGCCTGCCGCCATGGATGCCCTTGCAATGCCCTTTCCAGTGCCACTGTCCCTGCAGCTGGAGGCTCCACAGCTCTCTGAAGCCTAAGCCCGAGCCACAGGGCAGAGCCTGTGCCTGGGGCCGAGGTGCCCACCCCTGGGGGGGTCCAGATCAGAAAGGTGTGGGAGCAGCAAGGTTGGGGCCTTGCCGCGTTCGTCTTGGCAGGCTCTTTCCAGCGCCAGTGCTCCTGGAGCCCGAGGCCCTTTAGATCTCCTAACCCTAACCCTAAGCGTAACCCTAACCCTAGCTCTACTTAATTACCCCAACACACTACCTGGCTTCTCCACCTCAGAAAGATGGAGGAGCAGCAATGTTGGGGCGCTGCTGCCATGGCCTCGGCAGGCCCTTTCCAGCCCCACTGTTCCCGGAGCTCGAGGCTCTTTAGATCTCTCCAGCCTGACCCAGGCCCCTGATGGCAGCTTGGCCCTGGGCCAGAGGGGCTCAGCACCATAGGTGGCACAGATTAAGAAGTCTGCAGTTGGCAACGGAGGCACCCGTGAAGCCCTGGACACTCAGATGGAGGGCTTTAACTCAAGGTTCTAGTCCTCTCTCTCGGCGCAAAGGCAAAATCCCCCACCCGATACACTCAAGAGGTGAAAAACACACCGAAGTTTACTGGCAAATAGACCAAAATCAATCAGTCAAAAAGCAATTCTCTTTGGCAAATGATGAAATACAACATAGAATGCAACATCAACCCCTTCTCCTAGCATTACTTGGTGTTAATTTAGCACTTACCTAGCATAAACTTAGCCCGACCGAGAAAAACCTTTACACTTGGGAAATGCTGTGTTACCAAGAAGTTCCAGGAAAAGACAATTCGGAAAACAAAGACAGGCAGAGAGAAAGGCCCAAGGAGAGGAGAGATCTAGAAAAACACACAGAGAGCTACCACCTCCTAGGCTTCCAGCAGAGGCAGGCCAGGAACTGTGTGCAGAGACATAGGCTGGGACCGTGTGCTGCCCTCATGCTTCGTCCTTTTAAGCCCCCTACGCCCTTCATGTGCTGCCCCTCAGGTGGGGCTGCCCGTGCCTTGGCCACTCAGGGCCCAGGTGAGCAGCGCCAGCCCAAGGGTCCAGGACTGACAGCTCAGCCAGGCCCTGGGGTGGCTCTGGGGGCCACACGGCAGGGCATGGCCTCACCTTCAGCAAAGCCCGGCCGGGCCCTCGCAGCACACACAGGCACTGGCACTCCACGATGTTCCGAGCCGTGCAGCATCCAGTCTCTGGCAGCAGCCTGCCGCCATGGATGCCCTTGCAATGCCCTTTCCAGTGCCACTGTCCCTGCAGCTGGAGGCTCCACAGCTCTCTGAAGCCTAAGCCCGAGCCACAGGGCAGAGCCTGTGCCTGGGGCCGAGGTGCCCACCCCTGGGGGGGTCCAGATCAGAAAAGTGTGGGAGCAGCAAGGTTGGGGCCTTGCCGCGTTCGTCTTGGCAGGCTCTTTCCAGCGCCAGTGCTCCTGGAGCCCGAGGCCCTTTAGATCTCCTAACCCTAACCCTAAGCGTAACCCTAACCCTAGCTCTACTTAATTACCCCAACACACTACCTGGCTTCTCCACCTCAGAAAGATGGAGGAGCAGCAATGTTGGGGCGCTGCTGCCATGGCCTCGGCAGGCCCTTTCCAGCCCCACTGTTCCCAGAGCTCGAGGCTCTTTAGATCTCTCCAGCCTGACCCAGGCCCCTGATGGCAGCTTGGCCCTGGGCCAGAGGGGCTCAGCACCATAGGTGGCACAGATTAAGAAGTCTGCAGTTGGCAACGGAGGCACCCGTGAAGCCCTGGACACTCAGATGGAGGGCTTTAACTCAAGGTTCTAGTCCTCCCTCTCGGCGCAATGGCAAAATCCCCCACCAGATACACTCAAGAGGTGAAAAACACACCGAGGTTCACTGGCAAAAGGACCAAAATCAATCACTCAATCAATCAATCAATCAGAAAGCAATGTTCTTTGGCAAATGATGAAATACAACATAGAATGCAACATCAACCACTTCTCCTAGCATTACTTGGTGTTAATTTAGCACTTACCTAGCATAAACTTAGCCCGACCGAGAAAAACCTTTACACTTGGGAAATGCTGTGTTACCAAGAAGTTCCAGGAAAAGACAATTCGGAAAACAAAGACAGGCAGAGAGAAAGGCCCAAGGAGAGGAGAGATCTAGAAAAACACACAGAGAGCTACCACCTCCTAGGCTTCCAGCAGAGGCAGGCCAGGAACTGTGTGCAGAGACATAGGCTGGGACCGTGTGCTGCCCTCATGCTTCGTCCTTTTAAGCCCCCTACGCCCTTCATGTGCTGCCCCTCAGGTGGGGCTGCCCGTGCCTTGGCCACTCAGGGCCCAGGTGAGCAGCGCCAGCCCAAGGGTCCAGGACTGACAGCTCAGCCAGGCCCTGGGGTGGCTCTGGGGGCCACACGGCAGGGCATGGCCTCACCTTCAGCAAAGCCCGGCCGGGCCCTCGCAGCACACACAGGCACTGGCACTCCACGATGTTCCGAGCCGTGCAGCATCCAGTCTCTGGCAGCAGCCTGCCGCCATGGATGCCCTTGCAATGCCCTTTCCAGTGCCACTGTCCCTGCAGCTGGAGGCTCCACAGCTCTCTGAAGCCTAAGCCCGAGCCACAGGGCAGAGCCTGTGCCTGGGGCCGAGGTGCCCACCCCTGGGGGGGTCCAGATCAGAAAAGTGTGGGAGCAGCAAGGTTGGGGCCTTGCCGCGTTCGTCTTGGCAGGCTCTTTCCAGCGCCAGTGCTCCTGGAGCCCGAGGCCCTTTAGATCTCCTAACCCTAACCCTAAGCGTAACCCTAACCCTAGCTCTACTTAATTACCCCAACACACTACCTGGCTTCTCCACCTCAGAAAGATGGAGGAGCAGCAACGTTGGGGCGCTGCTGCCATGGCCTCGGCAGGCCCTTTCCAGCCCCACTGTTCCCGGAGCTCGAGGCTCTTTAGATCTCTCCAGCCTGACCCAGGCCCCTGATGGCAGCTTGGCCCTGGGCCAGAGGGGCTCAGCACCATAGGTGGCACAGATTAAGAAGTCTGCAGTTGGCAACGGAGGCACCCGTGAAGCCCTGGACACTCAGATGGAGGGCTTTAACTCAAGGTTCTAGTCCTCCCTCTCTGCGCAATGGCAAAATCCCCCACCCGATACACTCAAGAGGTGAAAAACACACCGAGGTTCACTGGCAAAAGGACCAAAATCAATCAATCAATCAATCAGAAAGCAATGTTCTTTGGCAAATGATGAAATACAACATAGAATGCAACATCAACCCCTTCTCCTAGCATTACTTGGTGTTAATTTAGCACTTACCTAGCATAAACTTAGCCCGACCGAGAAAAACCTTTACACTTGGGAAATGCTGTGTTACCAAGAAGTTCCAGGAAAAGACAATTCGGAAAACAAAGACAGGCAGAGAGAAAGGCCCAAGGAGAGAAGAGATCTAGAAAAACACACAGAGAGCTACCACCTCCTAGGCTTCCAGTAGAGGCAGGCCAGGAACTGTGTGCAGAGACATAGGCTGGGACCGTGTGCTGCCCTCATGCTTCGTCCTTTTAAGCCCCCTACGGCCTTCATGTGCTGCCCCTCAGGTGGGGCTGCCCGTGCCTTGGCCACTCAGGGCCCAGGTGAGCAGCGCCAGCCCAAGGGTCCAGGACTGACAGCTCAGCCAGGCCCTGGGGTGGCTCTGGGGGCCACACGGCAGGGCATGGCCTCACCTTCAGCAAAGCCCGGCCGGGCCCTCGCAGCACACACAGGCACTGGCACTCCACGATGTTCCGAGCCGTGCAGCATCCAGTCTCTGGCAGCAGCCTGCCGCCATGGATGCCCTTGCAATGCCCTTTCCAGTGCCACTGTCCCTGCAGCTGGAGGCTCCACAGCTCTCTGAAGCCTAAGCCCGAGCCACAGGGCAGAGCCTGTGCCTGGGGCCGAGGTGCCCACCCCTGGGGGGGTCCAGATCAGAAAAGTGTGGGAGCAGCAAGGTTGGGGCCTTGCTGCGTTCGTCTTGGCAGGCTCTTTCCAGCGCCAGTGCTCCTGGAGCCCGAGGCCCTTTAGATCTCCTAACCCTAACCCTAAGCGTAACCCTAACCCTAGCTCTACTTAATTACCCCAACACACTACCTGGCTTCTCCACCTCAGAAAGATGGAGGAGCAGCAACGTTGGGGCGCTGCTGCCATGGCCTCGGCAGGCCCTTTCCAGCCCCACTGTTCCCGGAGCTCGAGGCTCTTTAGATCTCTCCAGCCTGACCCAGGCCCCTGATGGCAGCTTGGCCCTGGGCCAGAGGGGCTCAGCACCATAGGTGGCACAGATTAAGAAGTCTGCAGTTGGCAACGGAGGCACCCGTGAAGCCCTGGACACTCAGATGGAGGGCTTTAACTCAAGGTTCTAGTCCTCCCTCTCTGCGCAAAGGAAAAATCCCCCACCAGATACACTCAAGAGGTGAAAAACACACCGAGGTTCACTGGCAAAAGGACCAAAATCAATCACTCAATCAATCAATCACAAAGCAATGTTCTTTGGCAAATGATGAAATACAACATAGAATGCAACATCAACCACTTCTCCTAGCATTACTTGGTGTTAATTTAGCACTTACCTAGCATAAACTTAGCCCGACCGAGAAAAACCTTTACACTTGGGAAATGCTGTGTTACCAAGAAGTTCCAGGAAAAGACAATTCGGAAAACAAAGAGACGCAGAGAGAAAGGCCCAAGGAGAGGAGAGATCTAGAAAAACACACAGAGAGCTACCACCTCCCAGGCTTCCAGCAGAGGCAGGCCAGGAACTGTGTGCAGAGACATAGGCTGGGACCGTGTGCTGCCCTCATGCTTCGTCCTTTTAAGCCCCCTACGGCCTTCATGTGCTGCCCCTCAGGTGGGGCTGCCCGTGCCTTGGCCACTCAGGGCCCAGGTGAGCAGCGCCAGCCCAAGGGTCCAGGACTGACAGCTCAGCCAGGCCCTGGGGTGGCTCTGGGGGCCACACGGCAGGGCATGGCCTCACCTTCAGCAAAGCCCGGCCGGGCCCTCGCAGCACACACAGGCACTGGCACCCCACGATGTTCCGAGCCGTGCAGCATCCAGTCTCTGGCAGCAGCCTGCCGCCATGGATGCCCTTGCAATGCCCTTTCCAGTGCCACTGTCCCTGCAGCTGGAGGCTCCACAGCTCTCTGAAGCCTAAGCCCGAGCCACAGGGCAGAGCCTGTGCCTGGGGCCGAGGTGCCCACCCCTGGGGGGGTCCAGATCAGAAAAGTGTGGGAGCAGCAAGGTTGGGGCCTTGCCGCGTTCGTCTTGGCAGGCTCTTTCCAGCGCCAGTGCTCCTGGAGCCCGAGGCCCTTTAGATCTCCTAACCCTAACCCTAAGCGTAACCCTAACCCTAGCTCTACTTAATTACCCCAACACACTACCTGGCTTCTCCACCTCAGAAAGATGGAGGAGCAGCAATGTTGGGGCGCTGCTGCCATGGCCTCGGCAGGCCCTTTCCAGCCCCACTGTTCCCGGAGCTCGAGGCTCTTTAGATCTCTCCAGCCTGACCCAGGCCCCTGATGGCAGCTTGGCCCTGGGCCAGAGGGGCTCAGCACCATAGGTGGCACAGATTAAGAAGTCTGCAGTTGGCAACGGAGGCACCCGTGAAGCCCTGGACACTCAGATGGAGGGCTTTAACTCAAGGTTCTAGTCCTCCCTCTCTGCGCAATGGCAAAATCCCCCACCCGATACACTCAAGAGGTGAAAAACACACCGAGGTTCACTGGCAAAAGGACCAAAATCAATCAATCAATCAATCAGAAAGCAATGTTCTTTGGCAAATGATGAAATACAACATAGAATGCAACATCAACCACTTCTCCTAGCATTACTTGGTGTTAATTTAGCACTTACCTAGCATAAACTTAGCCCGACCGAGAAAAACCTTTACACTTGGGAAATGCTGTGTTACCAAGAAGTTCCAGGAAAAGACAATTCGGAAAACAAAGACAGGCAGAGAGAAAGGCCCAAGGAGAGGAGAGATCTAGAAAAACACACAGAGAGCTACCACCTCCTAGGCTTCCAGTAGAGGCAGGCCAGGAACTGTGTGCAGAGACATAGGCTGGGACCGTGTGCTGCCCTCATGCTTCGTCCTTTTAAGCCCCCTACGGCCTTCATGTGCTGCCCCTCAGGTGGGGCTGCCCGTGCCTTGGCCACTCAGGGCCCAGGTGAGCAGCGCCAGCCCAAGGGTCCAGGACTGACAGCTCAGCCAGGCCCTGGGGTGGCTCTGGGGGCCACACGGCAGGGCATGGCCTCACCTTCAGCAAAGCCCGGCCGGGCCCTCGCAGCACACACAGGCACTGGCACTCCACGATGTTCCGAGCTGTGCAGCATCCAGTCTCTGGCAGCAGCCTGCCGCCATGGATGCCCTTGCAATGCCCTTTCCAGTGCCACTGTCCCTGCAGCTGGAGGCTCCACAGCTCTCTGAAGCCTAAGCCCGAGCCACAGGGCAGAGCCTGTGCCTGGGGCCGAGGTGCCCACCCCTGGGGGGGTCCAGATCAGAAAAGTGTGGGAGCAGCAAGGTTGGGGCCTTGCCGCGTTCGTCTTGGCAGGCTCTTTCCAGCGCCAGTGCTCCTGGAGCCCGAGGCCCTTTAGATCTCCTAACCCTAACCCTAAGCGTAACCCTAACCCTAGCTCTACTTAATTACCCCAACACACTACCTGGCTTCTCCACCTCAGAAAGATGGAGGAGCAGCAATGTTGGGGCGCTGCTGCCATGGCCTCGGCAGGCCCTTTCCAGCCCCACTGTTCCCAGAGCTCGAGGCTCTTTAGATCTCTCCAGCCTGACCCAGGCCCCTGATGGCAGCTTGGCCCTGGGCCAGAGGGGCTCAGCACCATAGGTGGCACAGATTAAGAAGTCTGCAGTTGGCAACAGAGGCACCCGTGAAGCCCGGGACACTCAGATGGAGGGCTTTAACTCAAGGTTCTAGTCCTCCCTCTCTGCGCAATGGCCAAATCCCCCACCAGATACACTCAAGAGGTGAAAAACACACCGAGGTTCACTGGCAAAAGGACCAAAATCAATCAATCAATCAATCAGAAAGCAATGTTCTTGGGCAAATGATGAAATACAACATAGAATGCAACATCAACCACTTCTCCTAGCATTACTTGGTGTTAATTTAGCACTTACCTAGCATAAACTTAGCCCGACCGAGAAAAACCTTTACACTTGGGAAATGCTGTGTTACCAAGAAGTTCCAGGAAAAGACAATTCGGAAAACAAAGACAGGCAGAGAGAAAGGCCCAAGGAGAGGAGAGATCTAGAAAAATACACAGAGAGCCACCACCTCTTAGGCTTCCAGCAGAGGCAGGCCGGGAACTGCATGCAGGGATATAGGCTGGGACCATGCGTTGACCTCATGCCTGACCCAGGCCCCGGATGGCAGCTTGGCCCTGGGCCAGAGGGGCTCAGCACCATAGGTGGCACAGATTAAGAAGTCTGCAGTTGGCAACGGAGGCACCCGTGAAGCCCTGGACACTCAGATGGAGGGCTTTAACTCAAGGTTCTAGTCCTCCCTCTCTGCGCAATGGCAAAATCCCCCACCAGATACACTCAAGAGGTGAAAAACACACCGAGGTTCACTGGCAAAAGGACCAAAATCAATCACTCAATCAATCAATCACAAAGCAATGTTCTTTGGCAAATGATGAAATACAACATAGAATGCAACATCAACCACTTCTCCTAGCATTACTTGGTGTTAATTTAGCACTTACCTAGCATAAACTTAGCCCGACCGAGAAAAACCTTTACACTTGGGAAATGCTGTGTTACCAAGAAGTTCCAGGAAAAGACAATTCGGAAAACAAAGACAGGCAGAGAGAAAGGCCCAAGGAGAGGAGAGATCTAGAAAAACACACAGAGAGCTACCACCTCCTAGGCTTCCAGTAGAGGCAGGCCAGGAACTGTGTGCAGAGACATAGGCTGGGACCGTGTGCTACCCTCATGCTTCGTCCTTTTAAGCCCCCTACGGCCTTCATGTGCTGCACCTCAGGTGGGGCTGCCCGTGCCTTGGCCACTCAGGGCCCAGGTGAGCAGCGCCAGCCCAAGGGTCCAGGACTGACAGCTCAGCCAGGCCCTGGGGTGGCTCTGGGGGCCACACGGCAGGGCATGGCCTCACCTTCAGCAAAGCCCGGCCGGGCCCTCGCAGCACACACAGGCACTGGCACTCCACGATGTTCCGAGCCGTGCAGCATCCAGGCTCTGGCAGCAGCCTGCCGCCATGGATGCCCTTGCAATGCCCTTTCCAGTGCCACTGTCCCTGCAGCTGGAGGCTCCACAGCTCTCTGAAGCCTAAGCCCGAGCCACAGGGCAGAGCCTGTGCCTGGGGCCGAGGTGCCCACCCCTGGGGGGGTCCAGATCAGAAAAGTGTGGGAGCAGCAAGGTTGGGGCCTTGCCGCGTTCGTCTTGGCAGGCTCTTTCCAGCGCCAGTGCTCCTGGAGCCCGAGGCCCTTTAGATCTCCTAACCCTAACCCTAAGCGTAACCCTAACCCTAGCTCTACTTAATTACCCCAACACACTACCTGGCTTCTCCACCTCAGAAAGATGGAGGAGCAGCAATGTTGGGGCGCTGCTGCCATGGCCTCGGCAGGCCCTTTCCAGCCCCACTGTTCCCAGAGCTCGAGGCTCTTTAGATCTCTCCAGCCTGACCCAGGCCCCTGATGGCAGCTTGGCCCTGGGCCAGAGGGGCTCAGCACCATAGGTGGCACAGATTAAGAAGTCTGCAGTTGGCAACAGAGGCACCCGTGAAGCCCGGGACACTCAGATGGAGGGCTTTAACTCAAGGTTCTAGTCCTCCCTCTCTGCGCAATGGCAAAATCCCCCACCCGATACACTCAAGAGGTGAAAAACACACCGAGGTTCACTGGCAAAAGGACCAAAATCAATCAATCAATCAGAAAGCAATGTTCTTGGGCAAATGATGAAATACAACATAGAATGCAACATCAACCACTTCTCCTAGCATTACTTGGTGTTAATTTAGCACTTACCTAGCATAAACTTAGCCCGACCGAGAAAAACCTTTACACTTGGGAAATGCTGTGTTACCAAGAAGTTCCAGGAAAAGACAATTCGGAAAACAAAGACAGGCAGAGAGAAAGGCCCAAGGAGAGGAGAGATCTAGAAAAACACACAGAGAGCTACCACCTCCTAGGCTTCCAGCAGAGGCAGGCCAGGAACTGTGTGCAGAGACATAGGCTGGGACCGTGTGCTGCCCTCATGCTTCGTCCTTTTAAGCCCCCTACGGCCTTCATGTGCTGCCCCTCAGGTGGGGCTGCCCGTGCCTTGGCCACTCAGGGCCCAGGTGAGCAGCGCCAGCCCAAGGGTCCAGGACTGACAGCTCAGCCAGGCCCTGGGGTGGCTCTGGGGGCCACACGGCAGGGCATGGCCTCACCTTCAGCAAAGCCCCGCCCGGGCCCTCGCAGCACACACAGGCACTGGCACTCCACGATGTTCCGAGCCGTGCAGCATCCAGTCTCTGGCAGCAGCCTGCCGCCATGGATGCCCTTGCAATGCCCTTTCCAGTGCCACTGTCCCTGCAGCTGGAGGCTCCACAGCTCTCTGAAGCCTAAGCCCGAGCCACAGGGCAGAGCCTGTGCCTGGGGCCGAGGTGCCCACCCCTGGGGGGGTCCAGATCAGAAAAGTGTGGGAGCAGCAAGGTTGGGGCCTTGCCGCGTTCGTCTTGGCAGGCTCTTTCCAGCGCCAGTGCTCCTGGAGCCCGAGGCCCTTTAGATCTCCTAACCCTAACCCTAAGCGTAACCCTAACCCTAGCTCTACTTAATTACCCCAACACACTACCTGGCTTCTCCACCTCAGAAAGATGGAGGAGCAGCAATGTTGGGGCGCTGCTGCCATGGCCTCGGCAGGCCCTTTCCAGCCCCACTGTTCCCAGAGCTCGAGGCTCTTTAGATCTCTCCAGCCTGACCCAGGCCCCTGATGGCAGCTTGGCCCTGGGCCAGAGGGGCTCAGAAGTCTGCAGTTGGCAACGGAGGCACCCGTGAAGCCCTGGACACTCAGATGGAGGGCTTTAACTCAAGGTTCTAGTCCTCCCTCTCTGCGCAATGGCAAAATCCCCCACCCGATACACTCAAGAGGTGAAAAACACACCGAGGTTCACTGGCAAAAGGACCAAAATCAATCAATCAATCAGAAAGCAATGTTCTTGGGCAAATGATGAAATACAACATAGAATGCAACATCAACCACTTCTCCTAGCATTACTTGGTGTTAATTTAGCACTTACCTAGCATAAACTTAGCCCGACCGAGAAAAACCTTTACACTTGGGAAATGCTGTGTTACCAAGAAGTTCCAGGAAAAGACAATTCGGAAAACAAAGACAGGCAGAGAGAAAGGCCCAAGGAGAGGAGAGATCTAGAAAAACACACAGAGAGCTACCACCTCCTAGGCTTCCAGCAGAGGCAGGCCAGGAACTGTGTGCAGAGACATAGGCTGGGACCGTGTGCTGCCCTCATGCTTCGTCCTTTTAAGCCCCCTACGGCCTTCATGTGCTGCCCCTCAGGTGGGGCTGCCCGTGCCTTGGCCACTCAGGGCCCAGGTGAGCAGCGCCAGCCCAAGGGTCCAGGACTGACAGCTCAGCCAGGCCCTGGGGTGGCTCTGGGGGCCACACGGCAGGGCATGGCCTCACCTTCAGCAAAGCCCGGCCGGGCCCTCGCAGCACACACAGGCACTGGCACTCCACGATGTTCCGAGCCGTGCAGCATCCAGGCTCTGGCAGCAGCCTGCCGCCATGGATGCCCTTGCAATGCCCTTTCCAGTGCCACTGTCCCTGCAGCTGGAGGCTCCACAGCTCTCTGAAGCCTAAGCCCGAGCCACAGGGCAGAGCCTGTGCCTGGGGCCGAGGTGCCCACCCCTGGGGGGGTCCAGATCAGAAAAGTGTGGGAGCAGCAAGGTTGGGGCCTTGCTGCGTTCGTCTTGGCAGGCTCTTTCCAGCGCCAGTGCTCCTGGAGCCCGAGGCCCTTTAGATCTCCTAACCCTAACCCTAAGCGTGACCCTAACCCTAGCTCTAGTTAATTACCCCAACACACTACCTGGCTTCTCCACCTCAGAAAGATGGAGGAGCAGCAATGTTGGGGCGCTGCTGCCATGGCCTCGGCAGGCCCTTTCCAGCCCCACTGTTCCCGGAGCTCGAGGCTCTTTAGATCTCTCCAGCCTGACCCAGGCCCCTGATGGCAGCTTGGCCCTGGGCCAGAGGGGCTCAGAAGTCTGCAGTTGGCAACGGAGGCACCCGTGAAGCCCTGGACACTCAGATGGAGGGCTTTAACTCAAGGTTCTAGTCCTCCCTCTCTGCGCAATGGCAAAATCCCCCACCCGATACACTCAAGAGGTGAAAAACACACCGACGTTCACTGGCAAATAGACCAAAATCAATCAGTCAAAAAGCAATTCTCTTTGGCAAATGATGAAATACAACATAGAATGCAACATCAACCCCTTCTCCTAGCATTACTTGGTGTTAATTTAGCACTTACCTAGCATAAACTTAGCCCGACCGAGAAAAACCTTTACACTTGGGAAATGCTGTGTTACCAAGAAGTTCCAGGAAAAGACAATTCGGAAAACAAAGACAGGCAGAGAGAAAGGCCCAAGGAGAGGAGAGATCTAGAAAAACACACAGAGAGCTACCACCTCCTAGGCTTCCAGCAGAGGCAGGCCAGGAACTGTGTGCAGAGACATAGGCTGGGACCGTGTGCTGCCCTCATGCTTCGTCCTTTTAAGCCCCCTACGGCCTTCATGTGCTGCACCTCAGGTGGGGCTGCCCGTGCCTTGGCCACTCAGGGCCCAGGTGAGCAGCGCCAGCCCAAGGGTCCAGGACTGACAGCTCAGCCAGGCCCTGGGGTGGCTCTGGGGGCCACACGGCAGGGCATGGCCTCACCTTCAGCAAAGCCCGGCCGGGCCCTCGCAGCACACACAGGCACTGCCACTCCACGATGTTCCGAGCCGTGCAGCATCCAGTCTCTGGCAGCAGCCTGCCGCCATGGATGCCCTTGCAATGCCCTTTCCAGTGCCACTGTCCCTGCAGCTGGAGGCTCCACAGCTCTCTGAAGCCTAAGCCCGAGCCACAGGGCAGAGCCTGTGCCTGGGGCCGAGGTGCCCACCCCTGGGGGGGTCCAGATCAGAAAAGTGTGGGAGCAGCAAGGTTGGGGCCTTGCCGCGTTCGTCTTGGCAGGCTCTTTCCAGCGCCAGTGCTCCTGGAGCCCGAGGCCCTTTAGATCTCCTAACCCTAACCCTAAGCGTAACCCTAACCCTAGCTCTACTTAATTACCCCAACACACTACCTGGCTTCTCCACCTCAGAAAGATGGAGGAGCAGCAATGTTGGGGCGCTGCTGCCATGGCCTCGGCAGGCCCTTTCCAGCCCCACTGTTCCCAGAGCTCGAGGCTCTTTAGATCTCTCCAGCCTGACCCAGGCCCCTGATGGCAGCTTGGCCCTGGGCCAGAGGGGCTCAGCACCATAGGTGGCACAGATTAAGAAGTCTGCAGTTGGCAACAGAGGCACCCGTGAAGCCCGGGACACTCAGATGGAGGGCTTTAACTCAAGGTTCTAGTCCTCCCTCTCTGCGCAATGGCAAAATCCCCCACCCGATACACTCAAGAGGTGAAAAACACACCGAGGTTCACTGGCAAAAGGACCAAAATCAATCAATCAATCAGAAAGCAATGTTCTTGGGCAAATGATGAAATACAACATAGAATGCAACATCAACCACTTCTCCTAGCATTACTTGGTGTTAATTTAGCACTTACCTAGCATAAACTTAGCCCGACCGAGAAAAACCTTTACACTTGGGAAATGCTGTGTTACCAAGAAGTTCCAGGAAAAGACAATTCGGAAAACAAAGACAGGCAGAGAGAAAGGCCCAAGGAGAGGAGAGATCTAGAAAAACACACAGAGAGCTACCACCTCCTAGGCTTCCAGCAGAGGCAGGCCAGGAACTGTGTGCAGAGACATAGGCTGGGACCGTGTGCTGCCCTCATGCTTCGTCCTTTTAAGCCCCCTACGGCCTTCATGTGCTGCCCCTCAGGTGGGGCTGCCCGTGCCTTGGCCACTCAGGGCCCAGGTGAGCAGCGCCAGCCCAAGGGTCCAGGACTGACAGCTCAGCCAGGCCCTGGGGTGGCTCTGGGGGCCACACGGCAGGGCATGGCCTCACCTTCAGCAAAGCCCGGCCGGGCCCTCGCAGCACACACAGGCACTGGCACTCCACGATGTTCCGAGCCGTGCAGCATCCAGTCTCTGGCAGCAGCCTGCCGCCATGGATGCCCTTGCAATGCCCTTTCCAGTGCCACTGTCCCTGCAGCTGGAGGCTCCACAGCTCTCTGAAGCCTAAGCCCGAGCCACAGGGCAGAGCCTGTGCCTGGGGCCGAGGTGCCCACCCCTGGGGGGGTCCAGATCAGAAAAGTGTGGGAGCAGCAAGGTTGGGGCCTTGCCGCGTTCGTCTTGGCAGGCTCTTTCCAGCGCCAGTGCTCCTGGAGCCCGAGGCCCTTTAGATCTCCTAACCCTAACCCTAAGCGTAACCCTAACCCTAGCTCTACTTAATTACCCCAACACACTACCTGGCTTCTCCACCTCAGAAAGATGGAGGAGCAGCAATGTTGGGGCGCTGCTGCCATGGCCTCAGCAGGCCCTTTCCAGCCCCACTGTTCCCGGAGCTCGAGGCTCTTTAGATCTCTCCAGCCTGACCCAGGCCCCTGATGGCAGCTTGGCCCTGGGCCAGAGGGGCTCAGCACCATAGGTGGCACAGATTAAGAAGTCTGCAGTTGGCAACGGAGGCACCCGTGAAGCCCTGGACACTCAGATGGAGGGCTTTAACTCAAGGTTCTAGTCCTCCCTCTCTGCGCAATGGCAAAATCCCCCACCCGATACACTCAAGAGGTGAAAAACACACCGACGTTCACTGGCAAATAGACCAAAATCAATCAGTCAAAAAGCAATTCTCTTTGGCAAATGATGAAATACAACATAGAATGCAACATCAACCCCTTCTCCTAGCATTACTTGGTGTTAATTTAGCACTTACCTAGCATGAACTTAGCCCGACCGAGAAAAACCTTTACACTTGGGAAATGCTGTGTTACCAAGAAGTTCCAGGAAAAGACAATTCGGAAAACAAAGACAGGCAGAGAGAAAGGCCCAAGGAGAGGAGAGATCTAGAAAAACACACAGAGAGCTACCACCTCCTAGGCTTCCAGCAGAGGCAGGCCAGGAACTGTGTGCAGAGACATAGGCTGGGACCGTGTGCTGCCCTCATGCTTCGTCCTTTTAAGCCCCCTACGGCCTTCATGTGCTGCCCCTCAGGTGGGGCTGCCCGTGCCTTGGCCACTCAGGGCCCAGGTGAGCAGCGCCAGCCCAAGGGTCCAGGACTGACAGCTCAGCCAGGCCCTGGGGTGGCTCTGGGGGCCACACGGCAGGGCATGGCCTCACCTTCAGCAAAGCCCGGCCGGGCCCTCGCAGCACACACAGGCACTGGCACTCCACGATGTTCCGAGCCGTGCAGCATCCAGTCTCTGGCAGCAGCCTGCCGCCATGGATGCCCTTGCAATGCCCTTTCCAGTGCCACTGTCCCTGCAGCTGGAGGCTCCACAGCTCTCTGAAGCCTAAGCCCGAGCCACAGGGCAGAGCCTGTGCCTGGGGCCGAGGTGCCCACCCCTGGGGGGGTCCAGATCAGAAAAGTGTGGGAGCAGCAAGGTTGGGGCCTTGCCGCGTTCGTCTTGGCAGGCTCTTTCCAGCGCCAGTGCTCCTGGAGCCCGAGGCCCTTTAGATCTCCTAACCCTAACCCTAAGCGTAACCCTAACCCTAGCTCTACTTAATTACCCCAACACACTACCTGGCTTCTCCACCTCAGAAAGATGGAGGAGCAGCAATGTTGGGGCGCTGCTGCCATGGCCTCGGCAGGCCCTTTCCAGCCCCACTGTTCCCAGAGCTCGAGGCTCTTTAGATCTCTCCAGCCTGACCCAGGCCCCTGATGGCAGCTTGGCCCTGGGCCAGAGGGGCTCAGCACCATAGGTGGCACAGATTAAGAAGTCTGCAGTTGGCAACGGAGGCACCCGTGAAGCCCTGGACACTCAGATGGAGGGCTTTAACTCAAGGTTCTAGTCCTCTCTCTCGGCGCAAAGGCAAAATCCCCCACCCGATACACTCAAGAGGTGAAAAACACACCGACGTTCACTGGCAAATAGACCAAAATCAATCACTCAATCAATCAATCAATCAGAAAGCAATGTTCTTGGGCAAATGATGAAATACAACATAGAATGCAACATCAACCACTTCTCCTAGCATTACTTGGTGTTAATTTAGCACTTACCTAGCATAAACTTAGCCCGACCGAGAAAAACCTTTACACTTGGGAAATGCTGTGTTACCAAGAAGTTCCAGGAAAAGACAATTCGGAAAACAAAGACAGGCAGAGAGAAAGGCCCAAGGAGAGGAGAGATCTAGAAAAACACACAGAGAGCTACCACCTCCTAGGCTTCCAGTAGAGGCAGGCCAGGAACTGTGTGCAGAGACATAGGCTGGGACCGTGTGCTGCCCTCATGCTTCGTCCTTTTAAGCCCCCTACGCCCTTCATGTGCTGCCCCTCAGGTGGGGCTGCCCGTGCCTTGGCCACTCAGGGCCCAGGTGAGCAGCGCCAGCCCAAGGGTCCAGGACTGACAGCTCAGCCAGGCCCTGGGGTGGCTCTGGGAGCCACACGGCAGGGCATGGCCTCACCTTCAGCAAAGCCCGGCCGGGCCCTCGCAGCACACACAGGCAGTGGCACTCCACGATGTTCCGAGCCGTGCAGCATCCAGTCTCTGGCAGCAGCCTGCCGCCATGGATGCCCTTGCAATGCCCTTTCCAGTGCCACTGTCCCTGCAGCTGGAGGCTCCACAGCTCTCTGAAGCCTAAGCCCGAGCCACAGGGCAGAGCCTGTGCCTGGGGCCGAGGTGCCCACCCCTGGGGGGGTCCAGATCAGAAAGGTGTGGGAGCAGCAAGGTTGGGGCCTTGCCGCGTTCGTCTTGGCAGGCTCTTTCCAGCGCCAGTGCTCCTGGAGCCCGAGGCCCTTTAGATCTCCTAACCCTAACCCTAAGCGTAACCCTAACCCTAGCTCTACTTAATTACCCCAACACACTACCTGGCTTCTCCACCTCAGAAAGATGGAGGAGCAGCAATGTTGGGGCGCTGCTGCCATGGCCTCGGCAGGCCCTTTCCAGCCCCACTGTTCCCGGAGCTCGAGGCTCTTTAGATCTCTCCAGCCTGACCCAGGCCCCTGATGGCAGCTTGGCCCTGGGCCAGAGGGGCTCAGCACCATAGGTGGCACAGATTAAAAAGTCTGCAGTTGGCAACGGAGGCACCCGTGAAGCCCTGGACACTCAGATGGAGGGCTTTAACTCAAGGTTCTAGTCCTCCCTCTCTGCGCAATGGCAAAATCCCCCACCCGATACACTCAAGAGGTGAAAAACACACCGACGTTCACTGGCAAATAGACCAAAATCAATCAATCAATCAATCAGAAAGCAATGTTCTTTGGCAAATGATGAAATACAACATAGAATGCAACATCAACCCCTTCTCCTAGCATTACTTGGTGTTAATTTAGCACTTACCTAGCATAAACTTAGCCCGACCGAGAAAAACCTTTACACTTGGGAAATGCTGTGTTACCAAGAAGTTCCAGGAAAAGACAATTCGGAAAACAAAGACAGGCAGAGAGAAAGGCCCAAGGAGAGGAGAGATCTAGAAAAACACACAGAGAGCTACCACCTCCTAGGCTTCCAGCAGAGGCAGGCCAGGAACTGTGTGCAGAGACATAGGCTGGGACCGTGTGCTGCCCTCATGCTTCGTCCTTTTAAGCCCCCTACGGCCTTCATGTGCTGCCCCTCAGGTGGGGCTGCCCGTGCCTTGGCCACTCAGGGCCCAGGTGAGCAGCGCCAGCCCAAGGGTCCAGGACTGACAGCTCAGCCAGGCCCTGGGGTGGCTCTGGGGGCCACACGGCAGGGCATGGCCTCACCTTCAGCAAAGCCCGGCCGGGCCCTCGCAGCACACACAGGCACTGGCACTCCACGATGTTCCGAGCCGTGCAGCATCCAGTCTCTGGCAGCAGCCTGCCGCCATGGATGCCCTTGCAATGCCCTTTCCAGTGCCACTGTCCCTGCAGCTGGAGGCTCCACAGCTCTCTGAAGCCTAAGCCCGAGCCACAGGGCAGAGCCTGTGCCTGGGGCCGAGGTGCCCACCCCTGGGGGGGTCCAGATCAGAAAAGTGTGGGAGCAGCAAGGTTGGGGCCTTGCCGCGTTCGTCTTGGCAGGCTCTTTCCAGCGCCAGTGCTCCTGGAGCCCGAGGCCCTTTAGATCTCCTAACCCTAACCCTAAGCGTAACCCTAACCCTAGCTCTACTTAATTACCCCAACACACTACCTGGCTTCTCCACCTCAGAAAGATGGAGGAGCAGCAATGTTGGGGCGCTGCTGCCATGGCCTCGGCAGGCCCTTTCCAGCCCCACTGTTCCCGGAGCTCGAGGCTCTTTAGATCTCTCCAGCCTGACCCAGGCCCCTGATGGCAGCTTGGCCCTGGGCCAGAGGGGCTCAGAAGTCTGCAGTTGGCAACGGAGGCACCCGTGAAGCCCTGGACACTCAGATGGAGGGCTTTAACTCAAGGTTCTAGTCCTCCCTCTCTGCGCAATGGCAAAATCCCCCACCCGATACACTCAAGAGGTGAAAAACACACCGAGGTTCACTGGCAAAAGGACCAAAATCAATCAATCAATCAGAAAGCAATGTTCTTTGGCAAATGATGAAATACAACATAGAATGCAACATCAACCACTTCTCCTAGCATTACTTGGTGTTAATTTAGCACTTACCTAGCATAAACTTAGCCCGACCGAGAAAAACCTTTACACTTGGGAAATGCTGTGTTACCAAGAAGTTCCAGGAAAAGACAATTCGGAAAACAAAGACAGGCAGAGAGAAAGGCCCAAGGAGAGGAGAGATCTAGAAAAACACACAGAGAGCTACCACCTCCTAGGCTTCCAGCAGAGGCAGGCCAGGAACTGTGTGCAGAGACATAGGCTGGGACCGTGTGCTGCCCTCATGCTTCGTCCTTTTAAGCCCCCTACGGCCTTCATGTGCTGCCCCTCAGGTGGGGCTGCCCGTGCCTTGGCCACTCAGGGCCCAGGTGAGCAGCGCCAGCCCAAGGGTCCAGGACTGACAGCTCAGCCAGGCCCTGGGGTGGCTCTGGGGGCCACACGGCAGGGCATGGCCTCACCTTCAGCAAAGCCCGGCCGGGCCCTCGCAGCACACACAGGCACTGGCACTCCACGATGTTCCGAGCCGTGCAGCATCCAGGCTCTGGCAGCAGCCTGCCGCCATGGATGCCCTTGCAATGCCCTTTCCAGTGCCACTGTCCCTGCAGCTGGAGGCTCCACAGCTCTCTGAAGCCTAAGCCCGAGCCACAGGGCAGAGCCTGTGCCTGGGGCCGAGGTGCCCACCCCTGGGGGGGTCCAGATCAGAAAAGTGTGGGAGCAGCAAGGTTGGGGCCTTGCTGCGTTCGTCTTAGCAGGCTCTTTCCAGCGCCAGTGCTCCTGGAGCCCGAGGCCCTTTAGATCTCCTAACCCTAACCCTAAGCGTAACCCTAACCCTAGCTCTAGTTAATTACCCCAACGCACTACCTGGCTTCTCCACCTCAGAAAGATGGAGGAGCAGCAATGTTGGGGCGCTGCTGCCATGGCCTCGGCAGGCCCTTTCCAGCCCCACTGTTCCCGGAGCTCGAGGCTCTTTAGATCTCTCCAGCCTGACCCAGGCCCCTGATGGCAGCTTGGCCCTGGGCCAGAGGGGCTCAGAAGTCTGCAGTTGGCAACGGAGGCACCCGTGAAGCCCTGGACACTCAGATGGAGGGCTTTAACTCAAGGTTCTAGTCCTCCCTCTCTGCGCAATGGCAAAATCCCCCACCCGATACACTCAAGAGGTGAAAAACACACCGACGTTCACTGGCAAATAGACCAAAATCAATCAGTCAAAAAGCAATTCTCTTTGGCAAATGATGAAATACAACATAGAATGCAACATCAACCCCTTCTCCTAGCATTACTTGGTGTTAATTTAGCACTTACATAGCATAAACTTAGCCCGACCGAGAAAAACCTTTACACTTGGGAAATGCTGTGTTACCAAGAAGTTCCAGGAAAAGACAATTCGGAAAACAAAGACAGGCAGAGAGAAAGGCCCAAGGAGAGGAGAGATCTAGAAAAACACACAGAGAGCTACCACCTCCTAGGCTTCCAGCAGAGGCAGGCCAGGAACTGTGTGCAGAGACATAGGCTGGGACCGTGTGCTGCCCTCATGCTTCGTCCTTTTAAGCCCCCTACGGCCTTCATGTGCTGCACCTCAGGTGGGGCTGCCCGTGCCTTGGCCACTCAGGGCCCAGGTGAGCAGCGCCAGCCCAAGGGTCCAGGACTGACAGCTCAGCCAGGCCCTGGGGTGGCTCTGGGGGCCACACGGCAGGGCATGGCCTCACCTTCAGCAAAGCCCGGCCGGGCCCTCGCAGCACACACAGGCACTGGCACTCCACGATGTTCCGAGCCGTGCAGCATCCAGTCTCTGGCAGCAGCCTGCCGCCATGGATGCCCTTGCAATGCCCTTTCCAGTGCCACTGTCCCTGCAGCTGGAGGCTCCACAGCTCTCTGAAGCCTAAGCCCGAGCCACAGGGCAGAGCCTGTGCCTGGGGCCGAGGTGCCCACCCCTGGGGGGGTCCAGATCAGAAAAGTGTGGGAGCAGCAAGGTTGGGGCCTTGCCGCGTTCGTCTTGGCAGGCTCTTTCCAGCGCCAGTGCTCCTGGAGCCCGAGGCCCTTTAGATCTCCTAACCCTAACCCTAAGCGTAACCCTAACCCTAGCTCTACTTAATTACCCCAACACACTACCTGGCTTCTCCACCTCAGAAAGATGGAGGAGCAGCAATGTTGGGGCGCTGCTGCCATGGCCTCGGCAGGCCCTTTCCAGCCCCACTGTTCCCAGAGCTCGAGGCTCTTTAGATCTCTCCAGCCTGACCCAGGCCCCTGATGGCAGCTTGGCCCTGGGCCAGAGGGGCTCAGCACCATAGGTGGCACAGATTAAGAAGTCTGCATTTGGCAACGGAGGCACCCGTGAAGCCCTGGACACTCAGATGGAGGGCTTTAACTCAAGGTTCTAGTCCTCCCTCTCTGCGCAAAGGAAAAATCCCCCACCCGATACACTCAAGAGGTGAAAAACACACCGAGGTTCACTGGCAAAAGGACCAAAATCAATCACTCAATCAATCAATCAATCAGAAAGCAATGTTCTTGGGCAAATGATGAAATACAACATAGAATGCAACATCAACCCCTTCTCCTAGCATTACTTGGTGTTAATTTAGCACTTACCTAGCATAAACTTAGCCCGACCTAGAAAAACCTTTACACTTGGGAAATGCTGTGTTACCAAGAAGTTCCAGGAAAAGACAATTCGGAAAACAAAGACAGGCAGAGAGAAAGGCCCAAGGAGAGGAGAGATCTAGAAAAATACACAGAGAGCTACCACCTCTTAGGCTTCCAGCAGAGGCAGGCCGGGAACTGCATGCAGGGATATAGGCTGGGACCATGCATTGACCTCATGCCTGACCCAGGCCCCTGATGGCAGCTTGGCCCTGGGCCAGAGGGGCTCAGCACCATAGGTGGCACAGATTAAGAAGTCTGCAGTTGGCAATGGAGGCACCCGTGAAGCCCGGGACACTCAGATGGAGGGCTTTAACTCAAGGTTCTAGTCCTCCCTCTCTGCGCAATGGCAAAATCCCCCACCAGATACACTCAAGAGGTGAAAAACACACCGAGGTTCACTGGCAAAAGGACCAAAATCAATCACTCAATCAATCAATCAGAAAGCAATGTTCTTGGGCAAATGATGAAATACAACATAGAATGCAACATCAACCACTTCTCCTAGCATTACTTGGTGTTAATTTAGCACTTACCTAGCATAAACTTAGCCCGACCGAGAAAAACCTTTACACTTGGGAAATGCTGTGTTACCAAGAAGTTCCAGGAAAAGACAATTCGGAAAACAAAGACAGGCAGAGAGAAATGCCCAAGGAGAGGAGAGATCTAGAAAAACACACAGAGAGCTACCACCTCCTAGGCTTCCAGTAGAGGCAGGCCAGGAACTGTGTGCAGAGACATAGGCTGGGACCGTGTGCTACCCTCATGCTTCGTCCTTTTAAGCCCCCTACGGCCTTCATGTGCTGCCCCTCAGGTGGGGCTGCCCGTGCCTTGGCCACTCAGGGCCCAGGTGAGCAGCGCCAGCCCAAGGGTCCAGGACTGACAGCTCAGCCAGGCCCTGGGGTGGCTCTGGGGGCCACACGGCAGGGCATGGCCTCACCTTCAGCAAAGCCCGGCCGGGCCCTCGCAGCACACACAGGCACTGGCACTCCACGATGTTCCGAGCCGTGCAGCATCCAGTCTCTGGCAGCAGCCTGCCGCCATGGATGCCCTTGCAATGCCCTTTCCAGTGCCACTGTCCCTGCAGCTGGAGGCTCCACAGCTCTCTGAAGCCTAAGCCCGAGCCACAGGGCAGAGCCTGTGCCTGGGGCCGAGGTGCCCACCCCTGGGGGGGTCCAGATCAGAAAAGTGTGGGAGCAGCAAGGTTGGGGCCTTGCCGCGTTCGTCTTGGCAGGCTCTTTCCAGCGCCAGTGCTCCTGGAGCCCGAGGCCCTTTAGATCTCCTAACCCTAACCCTAAGCGTAACCCTAACCCTAGCTCTAGTTAATTACCCCAACACACTACCTGGCTTCTCCACCTCAGAAAGATGGAGGAGCAGCAATGTTGGGGCGCTGCTGCCATGGCCTCGGCAGGCCCTTTCCAGCCCCACTGTTCCCGGAGCTCGAGGCTCTTTAGATCTCTCCAGCCTGACCCAGGCCCCTGATGGCAGCTTGGCCCTGGGCCAGAGGGGCTCAGCACCATAGGTGGCACAGATTAAGAAGTCTGCAGTTGGCAACAGAGGCACCCGTGAAGCCCGGGACACTCAGATGGAGGGCTTTAACTCAAGGTTCTAGTCCTCCCTCTCTGCGCAATGGCAAAATCCCCCACCCGATACACTCAAGAGGTGAAAAACACACCGAGGTTCACTGGCAAAAGGACCAAAATCAATCAATCAATCAGAAAGCAATGTTCTTGGGCAAATGATGAAATACAACATAGAATGCAACATCAACCACTTCTCCTAGCATTACTTGGTGTTAATTTAGCACTTACCTAGCATAAACTTAGCCCGACCGAGAAAAACCTTTACACTTGGGAAATGCTGTGTTACCAAGAAGTTCCAGGAAAAGACAATTCGGAAAACAAAGACAGGCAGAGAGAAAGGCCCAAGGAGAGGAGAGAGCTAGAAAAACACACAGAGAGCTACCACCTCCTAGGCTTCCAGCAGAGGCAGGCCAGGAACTGTGTGCAGAGACATAGGCTGGGACCGTGTGCTGCCCTCATGCTTCGTCCTTTTAAGCCCCCTACGGCCTTCATGTGCTGCCCCTCAGGTGGGGCTGCCCGTGCCTTGGCCACTCAGGGCCCAGGTGAGTAGCGCCAGCCCAAGGGTCCAGGACTGACAGCTCAGCCAGGCCCTGGGGTGGCTCTGGGGGCCACACGGCAGGGCATGGCCTCACCTTCAGCAAAGCCCGGCCGGGCCCTCGCAGCACACACAGGCACCGGCACTCCACGATGTTCCGAGCCGTGCAGCATCCAGGCTCTGGCAGCAGCCTGCCGCCATGGATGCCCTTGCAATGCCCTTTCCAGTGCCACTGTCCCTGCAGCTGGAGGCTCCACAGCTCTCTGAAGCCTAAGCCCGAGCCACAGGGCAGAGCCTGTGCCTGGGGCCGAGGTGCCCACCCCTGGGGGGGTCCAGATCAGAAAAGTGTGGGAGCAGCAAGGTTGGGGCCTTGCCGCGTTCGTCTTGGCAGGCTCTTTCCAGCGCCAGTGCTCCTGGAGCCCGAGGCCCTTTAGATCTCCTAACCCTAACCCTAAGCGTAACCCTAACCCTAGCTCTACTTAATTACCCCAACACACTACCTGGCTTCTCCACCTCAGAAAGATGGAGGAGCAGCAATGTTGGGGCGCTGCTGCCATGGCCTCGGCAGGCCCTTTCCAGCCCCACTGTTCCCAGAGCTCGAGGCTCTTTAGATCTCTCCAGCCTGACCCAGGCCCCTGATGGCAGCTTGGCCCTGGGCCAGAGGGGCTCAGCACCATAGGTGGCACAGATTAAGAAGTCTGCATTTGGCAACGGAGGCACCCGTGAAGCCCTGGACACTCAGATGGAGGGCTTTAACTCAAGGTTCTAGTCCTCCCTCTCTGCGCAAAGGAAAAATCCCCCACCCGATACACTCAAGAGGTGAAAAACACACCGAGGTTCACTGGCAAAAGGACCAAAATCAATCACTCAATCAATCAATCAATCAGAAAGCAATGTTCTTGGGCAAATGATGAAATACAACATAGAATGCAACATCAACCCCTTCTCCTAGCATTACTTGGTGTTAATTTAGCACTTACCTAGCATAAACTTAGCCCGACCTAGAAAAACCTTTACACTTGGGAAATGCTGTGTTACCAAGAAGTTCCAGGAAAAGACAATTCGGAAAACAAAGACAGGCAGAGAGAAAGGCCCAAGGAGAGGAGAGATCTAGAAAAATACACAGAGAGCTACCACCTCTTAGGCTTCCAGCAGAGGCAGGCCGGGAACTGCATGCAGGGATATAGGCTGGGACCATGCATTGACCTCATGCCTGACCCAGGCCCCTGATGGCAGCTTGGCCCTGGGCCAGAGGGGCTCAGCACCATAGGTGGCACAGATTAAGAAGTCTGCAGTTGGCAACGGAGGCACCCGTGAAGCCCGGGACACTCAGATGGAGGGCTTTAACTCAAGGTTCTAGTCCTCCCTCTCTGCGCAATGGCAAAATCCCCCACCAGATACACTCAAGAGGTGAAAAACACACCGAGGTTCACTGGCAAAAGGACCAAAATCAATCACTCAATCAATCAATCACAAAGCAATGTTCTTTGGCAAATGATGAAATACAACATAGAATGCAACATCAACCCCTTCTCCTAGCATTACTTGGTGTTAATTTAGCACTTACCTAGCATAAACTTAGCCCGACCGAGAAAAACCTTTACACTTGGGAAATGCTGTGTTACCAAGAAGTTCCAGGAAAAGACAATTCGGAAAACAAAGACAGGCAGAGAGAAATGCCCAAGGAGAGGAGAGATCTAGAAAAACACACAGAGAGCTACCACCTCCTAGGCTTCCAGTAGAGGCAGGCCAGGAACTGTGTGCAGAGACATAGGCTGGGACCGTGTGCTACCCTCATGCTTCGTCCTTTTAAGCCCCCTACGGCCTTCATGTGCTGCCCCTCAGGTGGGGCTGCCCGTGCCTTGGCCACTCAGGGCCCAGGTGAGCAGCGCCAGCCCAAGGGTCCAGGACTGACAGCTCAGCCAGGCCCTGGGGTGGCTCTGGGGGCCACACGGCAGGGCATGGCCTCACCTTCAGCAAAGCCCGGCCGGGCCCTCGCAGCACACACAGGCACTGGCACTCCACGATGTTCCGAGCCGTGCAGCATCCAGTCTCTGGCAGCAGCCTGCCGCCATGGATGCCCTTGCAATGCCCTTTCCAGTGCCACTGTCCCTGCAGCTGGAGGCTCCACAGCTCTCTGAAGCCTAAGCCCGAGCCACAGGGCAGAGCCTGTGCCTGGGGCCGAGGTGCCCACCCCTGGGGGGGTCCAGATCAGAAAAGTGTGGGAGCAGCAAGGTTGGGGCCTTGCCGCGTTCGTCTTGGCAGGCTCTTTCCAGCGCCAGTGCTCCTGGAGCCCGAGGCCCTTTAGATCTCCTAACCCTAACCCTAAGCGTAACCCTAACCCTAGCTCTAGTTAATTACCCCAACACACTACCTGGCTTCTCCACCTCAGAAAGATGGAGGAGCAGCAATGTTGGGGCGCTGCTGCCATGGCCTCGGCAGGCCCTTTCCAGCCCCACTGTTCCCGGAGCTCGAGGCTCTTTAGATCTCTCCAGCCTGACCCAGGCCCCTGATGGCAGCTTGGCCCTGGGCCAGAGGGGCTCAGCACCATAGGTGGCACAGATTAAGAAGTCTGCAGTTGGCAACAGAGGCACCCGTGAAGCCCGGGACACTCAGATGGAGGGCTTTAACTCAAGGTTCTAGTCCTCCCTCTCTGCGCAATGGCAAAATCCCCCACCCGATACACTCAAGAGGTGAAAAACACACCGAGGTTCACTGGCAAAAGGACCAAAATCAATCAATCAATCAGAAAGCAATGTTCTTGGGCAAATGATGAAATACAACATAGAATGCAACATCAACCACTTCTCCTAGCATTACTTGGTGTTAATTTAGCACTTACCTAGCATAAACTTAGCCCGACCGAGAAAAACCTTTACACTTGGGAAATGCTGTGTTACCAAGAAGTTCCAGGAAAAGACAATTCGGAAAACAAAGACAGGCAGAGAGAAAGGCCCAAGGAGAGGAGAGAGCTAGAAAAACACACAGAGAGCTACCACCTCCTAGGCTTCCAGCAGAGGCAGGCCAGGAACTGTGTGCAGAGACATAGGCTGGGACCGTGTGCTGCCCTCATGCTTCGTCCTTTTAAGCCCCCTACGGCCTTCATGTGCTGCCCCTCAGGTGGGGCTGCCCGTGCCTTGGCCACTCAGGGCCCAGGTGAGTAGCGCCAGCCCAAGGGTCCAGGACTGACAGCTCAGCCAGGCCCTGGGGTGGCTCTGGGGGCCACACGGCAGGGCATGGCCTCACCTTCAGCAAAGCCCGGCCGGGCCCTCGCAGCACACACAGGCACCGGCACTCCACGATGTTCCGAGCCGTGCAGCATCCAGGCTCTGGCAGCAGCCTGCCGCCATGGATGCCCTTGCAATGCCCTTTCCAGTGCCACTGTCCCTGCAGCTGGAGGCTCCACAGCTCTCTGAAGCCTAAGCCCGAGCCACAGGGCAGAGCCTGTGCCTGGGGCCGAGGTGCCCACCCCTGGGGGGGTCCAGATCAGAAAAGTGTGGGAGCAGCAAGGTTGGGGCCTTGCCGCGTTCGTCTTGGCAGGCTCTTTCCAGCGCCAGTGCTCCTGGAGCCCGAGGCCCTTTAGATCTCCTAACCCTAACCCTAAGCGTAACCCTAACCCTAGCTCTACTTAATTACCCCAACACACTACCTGGCTTCTCCACCTCAGAAAGATGGAGGAGCAGCAATGTTGGGGCGCTGCTGCCATGGCCTCGGCAGGCCCTTTCCAGCCCCACTGTTCCCAGAGCTCGAGGCTCTTTAGATCTCTCCAGCCTGACCCAGGCCCCTGATGGCAGCTTGGCCCTGGGCCAGAGGGGCTCAGCACCATAGGTGGCACAGATTAAGAAGTCTGCATTTGGCAACGGAGGCACCCGTGAAGCCCTGGACACTCAGATGGAGGGCTTTAACTCAAGGTTCTAGTCCTCCCTCTCTGCGCAAAGGAAAAATCCCCCACCCGATACACTCAAGAGGTGAAAAACACACCGAGGTTCACTGGCAAAAGGACCAAAATCAATCACTCAATCAATCAATCAATCAGAAAGCAATGTTCTTGGGCAAATGATGAAATACAACATAGAATGCAACATCAACCCCTTCTCCTAGCATTACTTGGTGTTAATTTAGCACTTACCTAGCATAAACTTAGCCCGACCTAGAAAAACCTTTACACTTGGGAAATGCTGTGTTACCAAGAAGTTCCAGGAAAAGACAATTCGGAAAACAAAGACAGGCAGAGAGAAAGGCCCAAGGAGAGGAGAGATCTAGAAAAATACACAGAGAGCTACCACCTCTTAGGCTTCCAGCAGAGGCAGGCCGGGAACTGCATGCAGGGATATAGGCTGGGACCATGCATTGACCTCATGCCTGACCCAGGCCCCTGATGGCAGCTTGGCCCTGGGCCAGAGGGGCTCAGCACCATAGGTGGCACAGATTAAGAAGTCTGCAGTTGGCAACGGAGGCACCCGTGAAGCCCGGGACACTCAGATGGAGGGCTTTAACTCAAGGTTCTAGTCCTCCCTCTCTGCGCAATGGCAAAATCCCCCACCAGATACACTCAAGAGGTGAAAAACACACCGAGGTTCACTGGCAAAAGGACCAAAATCAATCACTCAATCAATCAATCAATCAATCACAAAGCAATGTTCTTTGGCAAATGATGAAATACAACATAGAATGCAACATCAACCCCTTCTCCTAGCATTACTTGGTGTTAATTTAGCACTTACCTAGCATAAACTTAGCCCGACCGAGAAAAACCTTTACACTTGGGAAATGCTGTGTTACCAAGAAGTTCCAGGAAAAGACAATTCGGAAAACAAAGACAGGCAGAGAGAAATGCCCAAGGAGAGGAGAGATCTAGAAAAACACACAGAGAGCTACCACCTCCTAGGCTTCCAGTAGAGGCAGGCCAGGAACTGTGTGCAGAGACATAGGCTGGGACCGTGTGCTACCCTCATGCTTCGTCCTTTTAAGCCCCCTACGGCCTTCATGTGCTGCCCCTCAGGTGGGGCTGCCCGTGCCTTGGCCACTCAGGGCCCAGGTGAGCAGCGCCAGCCCAAGGGTCCAGGACTGACAGCTCAGCCAGGCCCTGGGGTGGCTCTGGGGGCCACACGGCAGGGCATGGCCTCACCTTCAGCAAAGCCCGGCCGGGCCCTCGCAGCACACACAGGCACTGGCACTCCACGATGTTCCGAGCCGTGCAGCATCCAGTCTCTGGCAGCAGCCTGCCGCCATGGATGCCCTTGCAATGCCCTTTCCAGTGCCACTGTCCCTGCAGCTGGAGGCTCCACAGCTCTCTGAAGCCTAAGCCCGAGCCACAGGGCAGAGCCTGTGCCTGGGGCCGAGGTGCCCACCCCTGGGGGGGTCCAGATCAGAAAAGTGTGGGAGCAGCAAGGTTGGGGCCTTGCCGCGTTCGTCTTGGCAGGCTCTTTCCAGCGCCAGTGCTCCTGGAGCCCGAGGCCCTTTAGATCTCCTAACCCTAACCCTAAGCGTAACCCTAACCCTAGCTCTACTTAATTACCCCAACACACTACCTGGCTTCTCCACCTCAGAAAGATGGAGGAGCAGCAATGTTGGGGCGCTGCTGCCATGGCCTCGGCAGGCCCTTTCCAGCCCCACTGTTCCCGGAGCTCGAGGCTCTTTAGATCTCTCCAGCCTGACCCAGGCCCCTGATGGCAGCTTGGCCCTGGGCCAGAGGGGCTCAGCACCATAGGTGGCACAGATTAAGAAGTCTGCAGTTGGCAACAGAGGCACCCGTGAAGCCCGGGACACTCAGATGGAGGGCTTTAACTCAAGGTTCTAGTCCTCCCTCTCTGCGCAATGGCAAAATCCCCCACCCGATACACTCAAGAGGTGAAAAACACACCGAGGTTCACTGGCAAAAGGACCAAAATCAATCAATCAATCAGAAAGCAATGTTCTTGGGCAAATGATGAAATACAACATAGAATGCAACATCAACCACTTCTCCTAGCATTACTTGGTGTTAATTTAGCACTTACCTAGCATAAACTTAGCCCGACCGAGAAAAACCTTTACACTTGGGAAATGCTGTGTTACCAAGAAGTTCCAGGAAAAGACAATTCGGAAAACAAAGACAGGCAGAGAGAAAGGCCCAAGGAGAGGAGAGATCTAGAAAAACACACAGAGAGCTACCACCTCCTAGGCTTCCAGCAGAGGCAGGCCAGGAACTGTGTGCAGAGACATAGGCTGGGACCGTGTGCTGCCCTCATGCTTCGTCCTTTTAAGCCCCCTACGGCCTTCATGTGCTGCCCCTCAGGTGGGGCTGCCCGTGCCTTGGCCACTCAGGGCCCAGGTGAGCAGCGCCAGCCCAAGGGTCCAGGACTGACAGCTCAGCCAGGCCCTGGGGTGGCTCTGGGGGCCACACGGCAGGGCATGGCCTCACCTTCAGCAAAGCCCGGCCAGGCCCTCGCAGCACACACAGGCACCGGCACTCCACGATGTTCCGAGCCGTGCAGCATCCAGGCTCTGGCAGCAGCCTGCCGCCATGGATGCCCTTGCAATGCCCTTTCCAGTGCCACTGTCCCTGCAGCTGGAGGCTCCACAGCTCTCTGAAGCCTAAGCCCGAGCCACAGGGCAGAGCCTGTGCCTGGGGCCGAGGTGCCCACCCCTGGGGGGGTCCAGATCAGAAAAGTGTGGGAGCAGCAAGGTTGGGGCCTTGCCGCGTTCGTCTTGGCAGGCTCTTTCCAGCGCCAGTGCTCCTGGAGCCCGAGGCCCTTTAGATCTCCTAACCCTAACCCTAAGCGTAACCCTAACCCTAGCTCTACTTAATTACCCCAACACACTACCTGGCTTCTCCACCTCAGAAAGATGGAGGAGCAGCAATGTTGGGGCGCTGCTGCCATGGCCTCGGCAGGCCCTTTCCAGCCCCACTGTTCCCGGAGCTCGAGGCTCTTTAGATCTCTCCAGCCTGACCCAGGCCCCTGATGGCAGCTTGGCCCTGGGCCAGAGGGGCTCAGAAGTCTGCAGTTGGCAACGGAGGCACCCGTGAAGCCCTGGACACTCAGATGGAGGGCTTTAACTCAAGGTTCTAGTCCTCCCTCTCTGCGCAATGGCAAAATCCCCCACCCGATACACTCAAGAGGTGAAAAACACACCGAGGTTCACTGGCAAAAGGACCAAAATCAATCAGTCAAAAAGCAATTCCCTTTGGCAAACGATTAAATACAACATAGAATGCAACATCAACCCCTTCTCCTAGCATTACTTGGTGTTAATTTAGCACTTACCTAGCATAAACTTAGCCCGACCGAGAAAAACCTTTACACTTGGGAAATGCTGTGTTACCAAGAAGTTCCAGGAAAAGACAATTCGGAAAACAAAGACAGGCAGAGAGAAAGGCCCAAGGAGAGAAGAGAGCTAGAAAAACACACATAGAGCTACCACCTCCTAGGCTTCCAGCAGAGGCAGGCCAGGAACTGTGTGCAGAGACATAGGCTGGGACCGTGTGCTGCCCTCATGCTTCGTCCTTTTAAGCCCCCTACGGCCTTCATGTGCTGCCCCTCAGGTGGGGCTGCCCGTGCCTTGGCCACTCAGGGCCCAGGTGAGCAGCGCCAGCCCAAGGGTCCAGGACTGACAGCTCAGCCAGGCCCTGGGGTGGCTCTGGGGGCCACACGGCAGGGCATGGCCTCACCTTCAGCAAAGCCCGGCCGGGCCCTCGCAGCACACACAGGCACTGGCACTCCACGATGTTCCGAGCTGTGCAGCATCCAGGCTCTGGCAGCAGCCTGCCGCCATGGATGCCCTTGCAATGCCCTTTCCAGTGCCACTGTCCCTGCAGCTGGAGGCTCCACAGCTCTCTGAAGCCTAAGCCCGAGCCACAGGGCAGAGCCTGTGCCTGGGGCCGAGGTGCCCACCCCTGGGGGGGTCCAGATCAGAAAAGTGTGGGAGCAGCAAGGTTGGGGCCTTGCCGCGTTCGTCTTGGCAGGCTCTTTCCAGCGCCAGTGCTCCTGGAGCCCGAGGCCCTTTAGATCTCCTAACCCTAACCCTAAGCGTAACCCTAACCCTAGCTCTACTTAATTACCCCAACACACTACCTGGCTTCTCCACCTCAGAAAGATGGAGGAGCAGCAATGTTGGGGCGCTGCTGCCATGGCCTCGGCAGGCCCTTTCCAGCCCCACTGTTCCCGGAGCTCGAGGCTCTTTAGATCTCTCCAGCCTGACCCAGGCCCCTGATGGCAGCTTGGCCCTGGGCCAGAGGGGCTCAGAAGTCTGCAGTTGGCAACGGAGGCACCCGTGAAGCCCTGGACACTCAGATGGAGGGCTTTAACTCAAGGTTCTAGTCCTCCCTCTCTGCGCAATGGCAAAATCCCCCACCCGATACACTCAAGAGGTGAAAAACACACCGACGTTCACTGGCAAATAGACCAAAATCAATCAGTCAAAAAGCAATTCTCTTTGGCAAATGATGAAATACAACATAGAATGCAACATCAACCCCTTCTCCTAGCATTACTTGGTGTTAATTTAGCACTTACCTAGCATAAACTTAGCCCGACCGAGAAAAACCTTTACACTTGGGAAATGCTGTGTTACCAAGAAGTTCCAGGAAAAGACAATTCGGAAAACAAAGACAGGCAGAGAGAAAGGCCCAAGGAGAGGAGAGATCTAGAAAAACACACAGAGAGCTACCACCTCCTAGGCTTCCAGCAGAGGCAGGCCAGGAACTGTGTGCAGAGACATAGGCTGGGACCGTGTGCTGCCCTCATGCTTCGTCCTTTTAAGCCCCCTACGGCCTTCATGTGCTGCACCTCAGGTGGGGCTGCCCGTGCCTTGGCCACTCAGGGCCCAGGTGAGCAGCGCCAGCCCAAGGGTCCAGGACTGACAGCTCAGCCAGGCCCTGGGGTGGCTCTGGGGGCCACACGGCAGGGCATGGCCTCACCTTCAGCAAAGCCCGGCCGGGCCCTCGCAGCACACACAGGCACTGGCACTCCACGATGTTCCGAGCCGTGCAGCATCCAGTCTCTGGCAGCAGCCTGCCGCCATGGATGCCCTTGCAATGCCCTTTCCAGTGCCACTGTCCCTGCAGCTGGAGGCTCCACAGCTCTCTGAAGCCTAAGCCCGAGCCACAGGGCAGAGCCTGTGCCTGGGGCCGAGGTGCCCACCCCTGGGGGGGTCCAGATCAGAAAAGTGTGGGAGCAGCAAGGTTGGGGCCTTGCCGCGTTCGTCTTGGCAGGCTCTTTCCAGCGCCAGTGCTCCTGGAGCCCGAGGCCCTTTAGATCTCCTAACCCTAACCCTAAGCGTAACCCTAACCCTAGCTCTACTTAATTACCCCAACACACTACCTGGCTTCTCCACCTCAGAAAGATGGAGGAGCAGCAATGTTGGGGCGCTGCTGCCATGGCCTCGGCAGGCCCTTTCCAGCCCCACTGTTCCCAGAGCTCGAGGCTCTTTAGATCTCTCCAGCCTGACCCAGGCCCCTGATGGCAGCTTGGCCCTGGGCCAGAGGGGCTCAGAAGTCTGCAGTTGGCAACGGAGGCACCCGTGAAGCCCTGGACACTCAGATGGAGGGCTTTAACTCAAGGTTCTAGTCCTCCCTCTCTGCGCAATGGCAAAATCCCCCACCCGATACACTCAAGAGGTGAAAAACACACCGAGGTTCACTGGCAAAAGGACCAAAATCAATCAATCAATCAGAAAGCAATGTTCTTGGGCAAATGATGAAATACAACATAGAATGCAACATCAACCACTTCTCCTAGCATTACTTGGTGTTAATTTAGCACTTACCTAGCATAAACTTAGCCCGACCGAGAAAAACCTTTACACTTGGGAAATGCTGTGTTACCAAGAAGTTCCAGGAAAAGACAATTCGGAAAACAAAGACAGGCAGAGAGAAAGGCCCAAGGAGAGGAGAGATCTAGAAAAACACACAGAGAGCTACCACCTCCTAGGCTTCCAGCAGAGGCAGGCCAGGAACTGTGTGCAGAGACATAGGCTGGGACCGTGTGCTGCCCTCATGCTTCGTCCTTTTAAGCCCCCTACGGCCTTCATGTGCTGCCCCTCAGGTGGGGCTGCCCGTGCCTTGGCCACTCAGGGCCCAGGTGAGCAGCGCCAGCCCAAGGGTCCAGGACTGACAGCTCAGCCAGGCCCTGGGGTGGCTCTGGGGGCCACACGGCAGGGCATGGCCTCACCTTCAGCAAAGCCCGGCCGGGCCCTCGCAGCACACACAGGCACTGGCACTGCACGATGTTCCGAGCCGTGCAGCATCCAGGCTCTGGCAGCAGCCTGCCGCCATGGATGCCCTTGCAATGCCCTTTCCAGTGCCACTGTCCCTGCAGCTGGAGGCTCCACAGCTCTCTGAAGCCTAAGCCCGAGCCACAGGGCAGAGCCTGTGCCTGGGCCGAGGTGCCCACCCCTGGGGGGGTCCAGATCAGAAAAGTGTGGGAGCAGCAAGGTTGGGGCCTTGCCGCGTTCGTCTTGGCAGGCTCTTTCCAGCGCCAGTGCTCCTGGAGCCCGAGGCCCTTTAGATCTCCTAACCCTAACCCTAAGCGTAACCCTAACCCTAGCTCTACTTAATTACCCCAACACACTACCTGGCTTCTCCACCTCAGAAAGATGGAGGAGCAGCAATGTTGGGGCGCTGCTGCCATGGCCTCGGCAGGCCCTTTCCAGCCCCACTGTTCCCGGAGCTCGAGGCTCTTTAGATCTCTCCAGCCTGACCCAGGCCCCTGATGGCAGCTTGGCCCTGGGCCAGAGGGGCTCAGAAGTCTGCAGTTGGCAACGGAGGCACCCGTGAAGCCCTGGACACTCAGATGGAGGGCTTTAACTCAAGGTTCTAGTCCTCCCTCTCTGCGCAATGGCAAAATCCCCCACCCGATACACTCAAGAGGTGAAAAACACACCGACGTTCACTGGCAAATAGACCAAAATCAATCAGTCAAAAAGCAATTCTCTTTGGCAAACGATTAAATACAACATAGAATGCAACATCAACCCCTTCTCCTAGCATTACTTGGTGTTAATTTAGCACTTACCTAGCATAAACTTAGCCCGACCGAGAAAAACCTTTACACTTGGAAATGCTGTGTTACCAAGAAGTTCCAGGAAAAGACAATTCGGAAAACAAAGACAGGCAGAGAGAAAGGCCCAAGGAGAGGAGAGATCTAGAAAAACACACAGAGAGCTACCACCTCCTAGGCTTCCAGCAGAGGCAGGCCAGGAACTGTGTGCAGAGACATAGGCTGGGACCGTGTGCTGCCCTCATGCTTCGTCCTTTTAAGCCCCCTACGGCCTTCATGTGCTGCCCCTCAGGTGGGGCTGCCCGTGCCTTGGCCACTCAGGGCCCAGGTGAGCAGCGCCAGCCCAAGGGTCCAGGACTGACAGCTCAGCCAGGCCCTGGGGTGGCTCTGGGGGCCACACGGCAGGGCATGGCCTCACCTTCAGCAAAGCCCGGCCGGGCCCTCGCAGCACACACAGGCACTGGCACTCCACGATGTTCCGAGCCGTGCAGCATCCAGTCTCTGGCAGCAGCCTGCCGCCATGGATGCCCTTGCAATGCCCTTTCCAGTGCCACTGTCCCTGCAGCTGGAGGCTCCACAGCTCTCTGAAGCCTAAGCCCGAGCCACAGGGCAGAGCCTGTGCCTGGGGCCGAGGTGCCCACCCCTGGGGGGGTCCAGATCAGAAAAGTGTGGGAGCAGCTAGGTTGGGGCCTTGCCGCGTTCGTCTTGGCAGGCTCTTTCCAGCGCCAGTGCTCCTGGAGCCCGAGGCCCTTTAGATCTCCTAACCCTAACCCTAAGCGTAACCCTAACCCTAGCTCTACTTAATTACCCCAACACACTACCTGGCTTCTCCACCTCAGAAAGATGGAGGAGCAGCAATGTTGGGGCGCTGCTGCCATGGCCTCGGCAGGCCCTTTCCAGCCCCACTGTTCCCGGAGCTCGAGGCTCTTTAGATCTCTCCAGCCTGACCCAGGCCCCTGATGGCAGCTTGGCCCTGGGCCAGAGGGGCTCAGCACCATAGGTGGCACAGATTAAGAAGTCTGCAGTTGGCAACGGAGGCACCCGTGAAGCCCTGGACACTCAGATGGAGGGCTTTAACTCAAGGTTCTAGTCCTCCCTCTCTGCGCAATGGCAAAATCCCCCACCCGATACACTCAAGAGGTGAAAAACACACCGACGTTCACTGGCAAGAGGACCAAAATCAATCAATCAATCAATCAGAAAGCAATGTTCTTTGGCAAATGATGAAATACAACATAGAATGCAACATCAACCACTTCTCCTAGCATTACTTGGTGTTAATTTAGCACTTACCTAGCATAAACTTAGCCCGACCGAGAAAAACCTTTACACTTGGGAAATGCTGTGTTACCAAGAAGTTCCAGGAAAAGACAATTCGGAAAACAAAGACAGGCAGAGAGAAAGGCCCAAGGAGAGGAGAGATCTAGAAAAACACACAGAGAGCTACCACCTCCTAGGCTTCCAGTAGAGGCAGGCCAGGAACTGTGTGCAGAGACATAGGCTGGGACCGTGTGCTGCCCTCATGCTTCGTCCTTTTAAGCCCCCTACGGCCTTCATGTGCTGCCCCTCAGGTGGGGCTGCCCGTGCCTTGGCCACTCAGGGCCCAGGTGAGCAGCGCCAGCCCAAGGGTCCAGGACTGACAGCTCAGCCAGGCCCTGGGGTGGCTCTGGGGGCCACACGGCAGGGCATGGCCTCACCTTCAGCAAAGCCCGGCCAGGCCCTCGCAGCACACACAGGCACCGGCACTCCACGATGTTCCGAGCCGTGCAGCATCCAGGCTCTGGCAGCAGCCTGCCGCCATGGATGCCCTTGCAATGCCCTTTCCAGTGCCACTGTCCCTGCAGCTGGAGGCTCCACAGCTCTCTGAAGCCTAAGCCCGAGCCACAGGGCAGAGCCTGTGCCTGGGGCCGAGGTGCCCACCCCTGGGGGGGTCCAGATCAGAAAAGTGTGGGAGCAGCAAGGTTGGGGCCTTGCCACGTTCGTCTTGGCAGGCTCTTTCCAGCGCCAGTGCTCCTGGAGCCCGAGGCCCTTTAGATCTCCTAACCCTAACCCTAAGCGTAACCCTAACCCTAGCTCTACTTAATTACCCCAACACACTACCTGGCTTCTCCACCTCAGAAAGATGGAGGAGCAGCAATGTTGGGGCGCTGCTGCCATGGCCTCGGCAGGCCCTTTCCAGCCCCACTGTTCCCGGAGCTCGAGGCTCTTTAGATCTCTCCAGCCTGACCCAGGCCCCTGATGGCAGCTTGGCCCTGGGCCAGAGGGGCTGAGAAGTCTGCAGTTGGCAACGGAGGCACCCGTGAAGCCCTGGACACTCAGATGGAGGGCTTTAACTCAAGGTTCTAGTCCTCCCTCTCTGCGCAATGGCAAAATCCCCCACCCGATACACTCAAGAGGTGAAAAACACACCGACGTTCACTGGCAAATAGACCAAAATCAATCAGTCAAAAAGCAATTCTCTTTGGCAAACGATTAAATACAACATAGAATGCAACATCAACCCCTTCTCCTAGCATTACTTGGTGTTAATTTAGCACTTACCTAGCATAAACTTAGCCCGACCGAGAAAAACCTTTACACTTGGGAAATGCTGTGTTACCAAGAAGTTCCAGGAAAAGACAATTCGGAAAACAAAGACAGGCAGAGAGAAAGGCCCAAGGAGAGGAGAGATCTAGAAAAACACACAGAGAGCTACCACCTCCTAGGCTTCCAGCAGAGGCAGGCCAGGAACTGTGTGCAGAGACATAGGCTGGGACCGTGTGCTGCCCTCATGCTTCGTCCTTTTAAGCCCCCTACGGCCTTCATGTGCTGCCCCTCAGGTGGGGCTGCCCGTGCCTTGGCCACTCAGGGCCCAGGTGAGCAGCGCCAGCCCAAGGGTCCAGGACTGACAGCTCAGCCAGGCCCTGGGGTGGCTCTGGGGGCCACACGGCAGGGCATGGCCTCACCTTCAGCAAAGCCCGGCCGGGCCCTCGCAGCACACACAGGCACTGGCACTCCACGATGTTCCGAGCCGTGCAGCATCCAGTCTCTGGCAGCAGCCTGCCGCCATGGATGCCCTTGCAATGCCCTTTCCAGTGCCACTGTCCCTGCAGCTGGAGGCTCCACAGCTCTCTGAAGCCTAAGCCCGAGCCACAGGGCAGAGCCTGTGCCTGGGGCCGAGGTGCCCACCCCTGGGGGGGTCCAGATCAGAAAAGTGTGGGAGCAGCTAGGTTGGGGCCTTGCCGCGTTCGTCTTGGCAGGCTCTTTCCAGCGCCAGTGCTCCTGGAGCCCGAGGCCCTTTAGATCTCCTAACCCTAACCCTAAGCGTAACCCTAACCCTAGCTCTACTTAATTACCCCAACACACTACCTGGCTTCTCCACCTCAGAAAGATGGAGGAGCAGCAATGTTGGGGCGCTGCTGCCATGGCCTCGGCAGGCCCTTTCCAGCCCCACTGTTCCCGGAGCTCGAGGCTCTTTAGATCTCTCCAGCCTGACCCAGGCCCCTGATGGCAGCTTGGCCCTGGGCCAGAGGGGCTCAGCACCATAGGTGGCACAGATTAAGAAGTCTGCAGTTGGCAACAGAGGCACCCGTGAAGCCCGGGACACTCAGATGGAGGGCTTTAACTCAAGGTTCTAGTCCTCCCTCTCTGCGCAATGGCAAAATCCCCCACCCGATACACTCAAGAGGTGAAAAACACACCGAGGTTCACTGGCAAAAGGACCAAAATCAATCAATCAATCAGAAAGCAATGTTCTTTGGCAAATGATGAAATACAACATAGAATGCAACATCAACCACTTCTCCTAGCATTACTTGGTGTTAATTTAGCACTTACCTAGCATAAACTTAGCCCGACCGAGAAAAACCTTTACACTTGGGAAATGCTGTGTTACCAAGAAGTTCCAGGAAAAGACAATTCGGAAAACAAAGACAGGCAGAGAGAAAGGCCCAAGGAGAGGAGAGATCTAGAAAAACACACAGAGAGCTACCACCTCCTAGGCTTCCAGCAGAGGCAGGCCAGGAACTGTGTGCAGAGACATAGGCTGGGACCGTGTGCTGCCCTCATGCTTCGTCCTTTTAAGCCCCCTACGGCCTTCATGTGCTGCCCCTCAGGTGGGGCTGCCCGTGCCTTGGCCACTCAGGGCCCAGGTGAGCAGCGCCAGCCCAAGGGTCCAGGACTGACAGCTCAGCCAGGCCCTGGGGTGGCTCTGGGGGCCACACGGCAGGGCATGGCCTCACCTTCAGCAAAGCCCGGCCGGGCCCTCGCAGCACACACAGGCACTGGCACTCCACGATGTTCCGAGCCGTGCAGCATCCAGTCTCTGGCAGCAGCCTGCCGCCATGGATGCCCTTGCAATGCCCTTTCCAGTGCCACTGTCCCTGCAGCTGGAGGCTCCACAGCTCTCTGAAGCCTAAGCCCGAGCCACAGGGCAGAGCCTGTGCCTGGGGCCGAGGTGCCCACCCCTGGGGGGGTCCAGATCAGAAAAGTGTGGGAGCAGCAAGGTTGGGGCCTTGCCGCGTTCGTCTTGGCAGGCTCTTTCCAGCGCCAGTGCTCCTGGAGCCCGAGGCCCTTTAGATCTCCTAACCCTAACCCTAAGCGTAACCCTAACCCTAGCTCTACTTAATTACCCCAACACACTACCTGGCTTCTCCACCTCAGAAAGATGGAGGAGCAGCAATGTTGGGGCGCTGCTGCCATGGCCTCGGCAGGCCCTTTCCAGCCCCACTGTTCCCGGAGCTCGAGGCTCTTTAGATCTCTCCAGCCTGACCCAGGCCCCTGATGGCAGCTTGGCCCTGGGCCAGAGGGGCTCAGCACCATAGGTGGCACAGATTAAGAAGTCTGCAGTTGGCAACAGAGGCACCCGTGAAGCCCGGGACACTCAGATGGAGGGCTTTAACTCAAGGTACTAGTCCTCCCTCTCTGCGCAAAGGCAAAATCCCCCACCCGATACACTCAAGAGGTGAAAAACACACCGAGGTTCACTGGCAAATAGACCAAAATCAATCAATCAATCAGAAAGCAATGTTCTTGGACAAATGATGAAATACAACATAGAATGCAACATCAACCACTTCTCCTAGCATTACTTGGTGTTAATTTAGCACTTACCTAGCATAAACTTAGCCCGACCGAGAAAAACCTTTACACTTGGGAAATGCTGTGTTACCAAGAAGTTCCAGGAAAAGACAATTCGGAAAACAAAGACAGGCAGAGAGAAAGGCCCAAGGAGAGGAGAGATCTAGAAAAACACACAGAGAGCTACCACCTCCTAGGCTTCCAGCAGAGGCAGGCCAGGAACTGTGTGCAGAGACATAGGCTGGGACCGTGTGCTGCCCTCATGCTTCGTCCTTTTAAGCCCCCTACGGCCTTCATGTGCTGCCCCTCAGGTGGGGCTGCCCGTGCCTTGGCCACTCAGGGCCCAGGTGAGCAGCGCCAGCCCAAGGGTCCAGGACTGACAGCTCAGCCAGGCCCTGGGGTGGCTCTGGGGGCCACACGGCAGGGCATGGCCTCACCTTCAGCAAAGCCCGGCCGGGCCCTCGCAGCACACACAGGCACTGGCACTGCACGATGTTCCGAGCCGTGCAGCATCCAGGCTCTGGCAGCAGCCTGCCGCCATGGATGCCCTTGCAATGCCCTTTCCAGTGCCACTGTCCCTGCAGCTGGAGGCTCCACAGCTCTCTGAAGCCTAAGCCCGAGCCACAGGGCAGAGCCTGTGCCTGGGGCCGAGGTGCCCACCCCTGGGGGGGTCCAGATCAGAAAAGTGTGGGAGCAGCAAGGTTGGGGCCTTGCCGCGTTCGTCTTGGCAGGCTCTTTCCAGCGCCAGTGCTCCTGGAGCCCGAGGCCCTTTAGATCTCCTAACCCTAACCCTAAGCGTAACCCTAACCCTAGCTCTACTTAATTACCCCAACACACTACCTGGCTTCTCCACCTCAGAAAGATGGAGGAGCAGCAATGTTGGGGCGCTGCTGCCATGGCCTCGGCAGGCCCTTTCCAGCCCCACTGTTCCCGGAGCTCGAGGCTCTTTAGATCTCTCCAGCCTGACCCAGGCCCCTGATGGCAGCTTGGCCCTGGGCCAGAGGGGCTCAGAAGTCTGCAGTTGGCAACGGAGGCACCCGTGAAGCCCTGGACACTCAGATGGAGGGCTTTAACTCAAGGTTCTAGTCCTCCCTCTCTGCGCAATGGCAAAATCCCCCACCCGATACACTCAAGAGGTGAAAAACACACCGACGTTCACTGGCAAATAGACCAAAATCAATCAGTCAAAAAGCAATTCTCTTTGGCAAACGATTAAATACAACATAGAATGCAACATCAACCCCTTCTCCTAGCATTACTTGGTGTTAATTTAGCACTTACCTAGCATAAACTTAGCCCGACCGAGAAAAACCTTTACACTTGGGAAATGCTGTGTTACCAAGAAGTTCCAGGAAAAGACAATTCGGAAAACAAAGACAGGCAGAGAGAAAGGCCCAAGGAGAGGAGAGATCTAGAAAAACACACAGAGAGCTACCACCTCCTAGGCTTCCAGCAGAGGCAGGCCAGGAACTGTGTGCAGAGACATAGGCTGGGACCGTGTGCTGCCCTCATGCTTCGTCCTTTTAAGCCCCCTACGGCCTTCATGTGCTGCCCCTCAGGTGGGGCTGCCCGTGCCTTGGCCACTCAGGGCCCAGGTGAGCAGCGCCAGCCCAAGGGTCCAGGACTGACAGCTCAGCCAGGCCCTGGGGTGGCTCTGGGGGCCACACGGCAGGGCATGGCCTCACCTTCAGCAAAGCCCGGCCGGGCCCTCGCAGCACACACAGGCACTGGCACTCCACGATGTTCCGAGCCGTGCAGCATCCAGTCTCTGGCAGCAGCCTGCCGCCATGGATGCCCTTGCAATGCCCTTTCCAGTGCCACTGTCCCTGCAGCTGGAGGCTCCACAGCTCTCTGAAGCCTAAGCCCGAGCCACAGGGCAGAGCCTGTGCCTGGGGCCGAGGTGCCCACCCCTGGGGGGGTCCAGATCAGAAAAGTGTGGGAGCAGCTAGGTTGGGGCCTTGCCGCGTTCGTCTTGGCAGGCTCTTTCCAGCGCCAGTGCTCCTGGAGCCCGAGGCCCTTTAGATCTCCTAACCCTAACCCTAAGCGTAACCCTAACCCTAGCTCTACTTAATTACCCCAACACACTACCTGGCTTCTCCACCTCAGAAAGATGGAGGAGCAGCAATGTTGGGGCGCTGCTGCCATGGCCTCGGCAGGCCCTTTCCAGCCCCACTGTTCCCGGAGCTCGAGGCTCTTTAGATCTCTCCAGCCTGACCCAGGCCCCTGATGGCAGCTTGGCCCTGGGCCAGAGGGGCTCAGCACCATAGGTGGCACAGATTAAGAAGTCTGCAGTTGGCAACGGAGGCACCCGTGAAGCCCTGGACACTCAGATGGAGGGCTTTAACTCAAGGTTCTAGTCCTCCCTCTCTGCGCAATGGCAAAATCCCCCACCCGATACACTCAAGAGGTGAAAAACACACCGACGTTCACTGGCAAGAGGACCAAAATCAATCAATCAATCAATCAGAAAGCAATGTTCTTTGGCAAATGATGAAATACAACATAGAATGCAACATCAACCACTTCTCCTAGCATTACTTGGTGTTAATTTAGCACTTACCTAGCATAAACTTAGCCCGACCGAGAAAAACCTTTACACTTGGGAAATGCTGTGTTACCAAGAAGTTCCAGGAAAAGACAATTCGGAAAACAAAGACAGGCAGAGAGAAAGGCCCAAGGAGAGGAGAGATCTAGAAAAACACACAGAGAGCTACCACCTCCTAGGCTTCCAGTAGAGGCAGGCCAGGAACTGTGTGCAGAGACATAGGCTGGGACCGTGTGCTGCCCTCATGCTTCGTCCTTTTAAGCCCCCTACGGCCTTCATGTGCTGCCCCTCAGGTGGGGCTGCCCGTGCCTTGGCCACTCAGGGCCCAGGTGAGCAGCGCCAGCCCAAGGGTCCAGGACTGACAGCTCAGCCAGGCCCTGGGGTGGCTCTGGGGGCCACACGGCAGGGCATGGCCTCACCTTCAGCAAAGCCCGGCCGGGCCCTCGCAGCACACACAGGCACTGGCACTCCACGATGTTCCGAGCCGTGCAGCATCCAGTCTCTGGCAGCAGCCTGCCGCCATGGATGCCCTTGCAATGCCCTTTCCAGTGCCACTGTCCCTGCAGCTGGAGGCTCCACAGCTCTCTGAAGCCTAAGCCCGAGCCACAGGGCAGAGCCTGTGCCTGGGGCCGAGGTGCCCACCCCTGGGGGGGTCCAGATCAGAAAAGTGTGGGAGCAGCAAGGTTGGGGCCTTGCCGCGTTCGTCTTGGCAGGCTCTTTCCAGCGCCAGTGCTCCTGGAGCCCGAGGCCCTTTAGATCTCCTAACCCTAACCCTAAGCGTAACCCTAACCCTAGCTCTACTTAATTACCCCAACACACTACCTGGCTTCTCCACCTCAGAAAGATGGAGGAGCAGCAATGTTGGGGCGCTGCTGCCATGGCCTCGGCAGGCCCTTTCCAGCCCCACTGTTCCCGGAGCTCGAGGCTCTTTAGATCTCTCCAGCCTGACCCAGGCCCCTGATGGCAGCTTGGCCCTGGGCCAGAGGGGCTCAGCACCATAGGTGGCACAGATTAAGAAGTCTGCAGTTGGCAACAGAGGCACCCGTGAAGCCCGGGACACTCAGATGGAGGGCTTTAACTCAAGGTTCTAGTCCTCCCTCTCTGCGCAATGGCAAAATCCCCCACCCGATACACTCAAGAGGTGAAAAACACACCGAGGTTCACTGGCAAAAGGACCAAAATCAATCAATCAATCAGAAAGCAATGTTCTTGGGCAAATGATGAAATACAACATAGAATGCAACATCAACCACTTCTCCTAGCATTACTTGGTGTTAATTTAGCACTTACCTAGCATAAACTTAGCCCGACCGAGAAAAACCTTTACACTTGGGAAATGCTGTGTTACCAAGAAGTTCCAGGAAAAGACAATTCGGAAAACAAAGACAGGCAGAGAGAAAGGCCCAAGGAGAGGAGAGATCTAGAAAAACACACAGAGAGCTACCACCTCCTAGGCTTCCAGCAGAGGCAGGCCAGGAACTGTGTGCAGAGACATAGGCTGGGACCGTGTGCTGCCCTCATGCTTCGTCCTTTTAAGCCCCCTACGGCCTTCATGTGCTGCCCCTCAGGTGGGGCTGCCCGTGCCTTGGCCACTCAGGGCCCAGGTGAGCAGCGCCAGCCCAAGGGTCCAGGACTGACAGCTCAGCCAGGCCCTGGGGTGGCTCTGGGGGCCACACGGCAGGGCATGGCCTCACCTTCAGCAAAGCCCGGCCAGGCCCTCGCAGCACACACAGGCACCGGCACTCCACGATGTTCCGAGCCGTGCAGCATCCAGGCTCTGGCAGCAGCCTGCCGCCATGGATGCCCTTGCAATGCCCTTTCCAGTGCCACTGTCCCTGCAGCTGGAGGCTCCACAGCTCTCTGAAGCCTAAGCCCGAGCCACAGGGCAGAGCCTGTGCCTGGGGCCGAGGTGCCCACCCCTGGGGGGGTCCAGATCAGAAAAGTGTGGGAGCAGCAAGGTTGGGGCCTTGCCGCGTTCGTCTTGGCAGGCTCTTTCCAGCGCCAGTGCTCCTGGAGCCCGAGGCCCTTTAGATCTCCTAACCCTAACCCTAAGCGTAACCCTAACCCTAGCTCTACTTAATTACCCCAACACACTACCTGGCTTCTCCACCTCAGAAAGATGGAGGAGCAGCAATGTTGGGGCGCTGCTGCCATGGCCTCGGCAGGCCCTTTCCAGCCCCACTGTTCCCGGAGCTCGAGGCTCTTTAGATCTCTCCAGCCTGACCCAGGCCCCTGATGGCAGCTTGGCCCTGGGCCAGAGGGGCTGAGAAGTCTGCAGTTGGCAACGGAGGCACCCGTGAAGCCCTGGACACTCAGATGGAGGGCTTTAACTCAAGGTTCTAGTCCTCCCTCTCTGCGCAATGGCAAAATCCCCCACCCGATACACTCAAGAGGTGAAAAACACACCGAGGTTCACTGGCAAAAGGACCAAAATCAATCAGTCAAAAAGCAATTCCCTTTGGCAAACGATTAAATACAACATAGAATGCAACATCAACCCCTTCTCCTAGCATTACTTGGTGTTAATTTAGCACTTACCTAGCATAAACTTAGCCCGACCGAGAAAAACCTTTACACTTGGGAAATGCTGTGTTACCAAGAAGTTCCAGGAAAAGACAATTCGGAAAACAAAGACAGGCAGAGAGAAAGGCCCAAGGAGAGAAGAGAGCTAGAAAAACACACAGAGAGCTACCACCTCCTAGGCTTCCAGCAGAGGCAGGCCAGGAACTGTGTGCAGAGACATAGGCTGGGACCGTGTGCTGCCCTCATGCTTCGTCCTTTTAAGCCCCCTACGGCCTTCATGTGCTGCCCCTCAGGTGGGGCTGCCCGTGCCTTGGCCACTCAGGGCCCAGGTGAGCAGCGCCAGCCCAAGGGTCCAGGACTGACAGCTCAGCCAGGCCCTGGGGTGGCTCTGGGGGCCACACGGCAGGGCATGGCCTCACCTTCAGCAAAGCCCGGCCGGGCCCTCGCAGCACACACAGGCACTGGCACTCCACGATGTTCCGAGCCGTGCAGCATCCAGGCTCTGGCAGCAGCCTGCCGCCATGGATGCCCTTGCAATGCCCTTTCCAGTGCCACTGTCCCTGCAGCTGGAGGCTCCACAGCTCTCTGAAGCCTAAGCCCGAGCCACAGGGCAGAGCCTGTGCCTGGGGCCGAGGTGCCCACCCCTGGGGGGGTCCAGATCAGAAAAGTGTGGGAGCAGCAAGGTTGGGGCCTTGCCGCGTTCGTCTTGGCAGGCTCTTTCCAGCGCCAGTGCTCCTGGAGCCCGAGGCCCTTTAGATCTCCTAACCCTAACCCTAAGCGTAACCCTAACCCTAGCTCTACTTAATTACCCCAACACACTACCTGGCTTCTCCACCTCAGAAAGATGGAGGAGCAGCAATGTTGGGGCGCTGCTGCCATGGCCTCGGCAGGCCCTTTCCAGCCCCACTGTTCCCAGAGCTCGAGGCTCTTTAGATCTCTCCAGCCTGACCCAGGCCCCTGATGGCAGCTTGGCCCTGGGCCAGAGGGGCTCAGCACCATAGGTGGCACAGATTAAGAAGTCTGCAGTTGGCAACGGAGGCACCCGTGAAGCCCTGGACACTCAGATGGAGGGCTTTAACTCAAGGTTCTAGTCCTCCCTCTCTGCGCAAAGGAAAAATCCCCCACCCGATACACTCAAGAGGTGAAAAACACACCGAGGTTCACTGGCAAAAGGACCAAAATCAATCACTCAATCAATCAATCAATCAGAAAGCAATGTTCTTGGGCAAATGATGAAATACAACATAGAATGCAACATCAACCACTTCTCCTAGCATTACTTGGTGTTAATTTAGCACTTACCTAGCATAAACTTAGCCCGACCGAGAAAAACCTTTACACTTGGGAAATGCTGTGTTACCAAGAAGTTCCAGGAAAAGACAATTCGGAAAACAAAGACAGGCAGAGAGAAAGGCCCAAGGAGAGGAGAGATCTAGAAAAATACACAGAGAGCTACCACCTCTTAGGCTTCCAGCAGAGGCAGGCCGGGAACTGCATGCAGGGATATAGGCTGGGACCATGCATTGACCTCATGCCTGACCCAGGCCCCTGATGGCAGCTTGGCCCTGGGCCGGAGGGGCTCAGCACCATAGGTGGCACAGATTAAGAAGTCTGCAGTTGGCAACGGAGGCACCCGTGAAGCCCGGGACACTCAGATGGAGGGCTTTAACTCAAGGTTCTAGTCCTCCCTCTCTGCGCAATGGCAAAATCCCCCACCAGATACACTCAAGAGGTGAAAAACACACCGAGGTTCACTGGCAAAAGGACCAAAATCAATCACTCAATCAATCAATCACAAAGCAATGTTCTTTGGCAAATGATGAAATACAACATAGAATGCAACATCAACCCCTTCTCCTAGCATTACTTGGTGTTAATTTAGCACTTACCTAGCATAAACTTAGCCCGACCGAGAAAAACCTTTACACTTGGGAAATGCTGTGTTACCAAGAAGTTCCAGGAAAAGACAATTCGGAAAACAAAGACAGGCAGAGAGAAATGCCCAAGGAGAGGAGAGATCTAGAAAAACACACAGAGAGCTACCACCTCCTAGGCTTCCAGTAGAGGCAGGCCAGGAACTGTGTGCAGAGACATAGGCTGGGACCGTGTGCTACCCTCATGCTTCGTCCTTTTAAGCCCCCTACGGCCTTCATGTGCTGCCCCTCAGGTGGGGCTGCCCGTGCCTTGGCCACTCAGGGCCCAGGTGAGCAGCGCCAGCCCAAGGGTCCAGGACTGACAGCTCAGCCAGGCCCTGGGGTGGCTCTGGGGGCCACACGGCAGGGCATGGCCTCACCTTCAGCAAAGCCCGGCCGGGCCCTCGCAGCACACACAGGCACTGGCACTCCACGATGTTCCGAGCCGTGCAGCATCCAGTCTCTGGCAGCAGCCTGCCGCCATGGATGCCCTTGCAATGCCCTTTCCAGTGCCACTGTCCCTGCAGCTGGAGGCTCCACAGCTCTCTGAAGCCTAAGCCCGAGCCACAGGGCAGAGCCTGTGCCTGGGGCCGAGGTGCCCACCCCTGGGGGGGTCCAGATCAGAAAAGTGTGGGAGCAGCAAGGTTGGGGCCTTGCCGCGTTCGTCTTGGCAGGCTCTTTCCAGCGCCAGTGCTCCTGGAGCCCGAGGCCCTTTAGATCTCCTAACCCTAACCCTAAGCGTAACCCTAACCCTAGCTCTACTTAATTACCCCAACACACTACCTGGCTTCTCCACCTCAGAAAGATGGAGGAGCAGCAATGTTGGGGCGCTGCTGCCATGGCCTCGGCAGGCCCTTTCCAGCCCCACTGTTCCCGGAGCTCGAGGCTCTTTAGATCTCTCCAGCCTGACCCAGGCCCCTGATGGCAGCTTGGCCCTGGGCCAGAGGGGCTCAGCACCATAGGTGGCACAGATTAAGAAGTCTGCAGTTGGCAACAGAGGCACCCGTGAAGCCCGGGACACTCAGATGGAGGGCTTTAACTCAAGGTTCTAGTCCTCCCTCTCTGCGCAATGGCAAAATCCCCCACCCGATACACTCAAGAGGTGAAAAACACACCGAGGTTCACTGGCAAAAGGACCAAAATCAATCAATCAATCAGAAAGCAATGTTCTTGGGCAAATGATGAAATACAACATAGAATGCAACATCAACCACTTCTCCTAGCATTACTTGGTGTTAATTTAGCACTTACCTAGCATAAACTTAGCCCGACCGAGAAAAACCTTTACACTTGGGAAATGCTGTGTTACCAAGAAGTTCCAGGAAAAGACAATTCGGAAAACAAAGACAGGCAGAGAGAAAGGCCCAAGGAGAGGAGAGATCTAGAAAAACACACAGAGAGCTACCACCTCCTAGGCTTCCAGCAGAGGCAGGCCAGGAACTGTGTGCAGAGACATAGGCTGGGACCGTGTGCTGCCCTCATGCTTCGTCCTTTTAAGCCCCCTACGGCCTTCATGTGCTGCCCCTCAGGTGGGGCTGCCCGTGCCTTGGCCACTCAGGGCCCAGGTGAGCAGCGCCAGCCCAAGGGTCCAGGACTGACAGCTCAGCCAGGCCCTGGGGTGGCTCTGGGGGCCACACGGCAGGGCATGGCCTCACCTTCAGCAAAGCCCGGCCAGGCCCTCGCAGCACACACAGGCACCGGCACTCCACGATGTTCCGAGCCGTGCAGCATCCAGGCTCTGGCAGCAGCCTGCCGCCATGGATGCCCTTGCAATGCCCTTTCCAGTGCCACTGTCCCTGCAGCTGGAGGCTCCACAGCTCTCTGAAGCCTAAGCCCGAGCCACAGGGCAGAGCCTGTGCCTGGGGCCGAGGTGCCCACCCCTGGGGGGGTCCAGATCAGAAAAGTGTGGGAGCAGCAAGGTTGGGGCCTTGCCGCGTTCGTCTTGGCAGGCTCTTTCCAGCGCCAGTGCTCCTGGAGCCCGAGGCCCTTTAGATCTCCTAACCCTAACCCTAAGCGTAACCCTAACCCTAGCTCTACTTAATTACCCCAACACACTACCTGGCTTCTCCACCTCAGAAAGATGGAGGAGCAGCAATGTTGGGGCGCTGCTGCCATGGCCTCGGCAGGCCCTTTCCAGCCCCACTGTTCCCAGAGCTCGAGGCTCTTTAGATCTCTCCAGCCTGACCCAGGCCCCTGATGGCAGCTTGGCCCTGGGCCAGAGGGGCTCAGAAGTCTGCAGTTGGCAACGGAGGCACCCGTGAAGCCCTGGACACTCAGATGGAGGGCTTTAACTCAAGGTTCTAGTCCTCCCTCTCTGCGCAATGGCAAAATCCCCCACCCGATACACTCAAGAGGTGAAAAACACACCGAGGTTCACTGGCAAAAGGACCAAAATCAATCAGTCAAAAAGCAATTCCCTTTGGCAAACGATTAAATACAACATAGAATGCAACATCAACCCCTTCTCCTAGCATTACTTGGTGTTAATTTAGCACTTACCTAGCATAAACTTAGCCCGACCGAGAAAAACCTTTACACTTGGGAAATGCTGTGTTACCAAGAAGTTCCAGGAAAAGACAATTCGGAAAACAAAGACAGGCAGAGAGAAAGGCCCAAGGAGAGAAGAGAGCTAGAAAAACACACAGAGAGCTACCACCTCCTAGGCTTCCAGCAGAGGCAGGCCAGGAACTGTGTGCAGAGACATAGGCTGGGACCGTGTGCTGCCCTCATGCTTCGTCCTTTTAAGCCCCCTACGGCCTTCATGTGCTGCCCCTCAGGTGGGGCTGCCCGTGCCTTGGCCACTCAGGGCCCAGGTGAGCAGCGCCAGCCCAAGGGTCCAGGACTGACAGCTCAGCCAGGCCCTGGGGTGGCTCTGGGGGCCACACGGCAGGGCATGGCCTCACCTTCAGCAAAGCCCGGCCGGGCCCTCGCAGCACACACAGGCACTGGCACTCCACGATGTTCCGAGCCGTGCAGCATCCAGGCTCTGGCAGCAGCCTGCCGCCATGGATGCCCTTGCAATGCCCTTTCCAGTGCCACTGTCCCTGCAGCTGGAGGCTCCACAGCTCTCTGAAGCCTAAGCCCGAGCCACAGGGCAGAGCCTGTGCCTGGGGCCGAGGTGCCCACCCCTGGGGGGGTCCAGATCAGAAAAGTGTGGGAGCAGCAAGGTTGGGGCCTTGCCGCGTTCGTCTTGGCAGGCTCTTTCCAGCGCCAGTGCTCCTGGAGCCCGAGGCCCTTTAGATCTCCTAACCCTAACCCTAAGCGTAACCCTAACCCTAGCTCTACTTAATTACCCCAACACACTACCTGGCTTCTCCACCTCAGAAAGATGGAGGAGCAGCAATGTTGGGGCGCTGCTGCCATGGCCTCGGCAGGCCCTTTCCAGCCCCACTGTTCCCGGAGCTCGAGGCTCTTTAGATCTCTCCAGCCTGACCCAGGCCCCTGATGGCAGCTTGGCCCTGGGCCAGAGGGGCTCAGAAGTCTGCAGTTGGCAACGGAGGCACCCGTGAAGCCCTGGACACTCAGATGGAGGGCTTTAACTCAAGGTTCTAGTCCTCCCTCTCTGCGCAATGGCAAAATCCCCCACCCGATACACTCAAGAGGTGAAAAACACACCGACGTTCACTGGCAAATAGACCAAAATCAATCAGTCAAAAAGCAATTCTCTTTGGCAAATGATGAAATACAACATAGAATGCAACATCAACCCCTTCTCCTAGCATTACTTGGTGTTAATTTAGCACTTACCTAGCATAAACTTAGCCCGACCGAGAAAAACCTTTACACTTGGGAAATGCTGTGTTACCAAGAAGTTCCAGGAAAAGACAATTCGGAAAACAAAGACAGGCAGAGAGAAAGGCCCAAGGAGAGGAGAGATCTAGAAAAACACACAGAGAGCTACCACCTCCTAGGCTTCCAGCAGAGGCAGGCCAGGAACTGTGTGCAGAGACATAGGCTGGGACCGTGTGCTGCCCTCATGCTTCGTCCTTTTAAGCCCCCTACGGCCTTCATGTGCTGCACCTCAGGTGGGGCTGCCCGTGCCTTGGCCACTCAGGGCCCAGGTGAGCAGCGCCAGCCCAAGGGTCCAGGACTGACAGCTCAGCCAGGCCCTGGGGTGGCTCTGGGGGCCACACGGCAGGGCATGGCCTCACCTTCAGCAAAGCCCGGCCGGGCCCTCGCAGCACACACAGGCACTGGCACTCCACGATGTTCCGAGCCGTGCAGCATCCAGTCTCTGGCAGCAGCCTGCCGCCATGGATGCCCTTGCAATGCCCTTTCCAGTGCCACTGTCCCTGCAGCTGGAGGCTCCACAGCTCTCTGAAGCCTAAGCCCGAGCCACAGGGCAGAGCCTGTGCCTGGGGCCGAGGTGCCCACCCCTGGGGGGGTCCAGATCAGAAAAGTGTGGGAGCAGCAAGGTTGGGGCCTTGCCGCGTTCGTCTTGGCAGGCTCTTTCCAGCGCCAGTGCTCCTGGAGCCCGAGGCCCTTTAGATCTCCTAACCCTAACCCTAAGCGTAACCCTAACCCTAGCTCTACTTAATTACCCCAACACACTACCTGGCTTCTCCACCTCAGAAAGATGGAGGAGCAGCAATGTTGGGGCGCTGCTGCCATGGCCTCGGCAGGCCCTTTCCAGCCCCACTGTTCCCGGAGCTCGAGGCTCTTTAGATCTCTCCAGCCTGACCCAGGCCCCTGATGGCAGCTTGGCCCTGGGCCAGAGGGGCTCAGCACCATAGGTGGCACAGATTAAGAAGTCTGCAGTTGGCAACAGAGGCACCCGTGAAGCCCGGGACACTCAGATGGAGGGCTTTAACTCAAGGTTCTAGTCCTCCCTCTCTGCGCAAAGGCAAAATCCCCCACCCGATACACTCAAGAGGTGAAAAACACACCGAGGTTCACTGGCAAATAGACCAAAATCAATCAATCAATCAGAAAGCAATGTTCTTGGACAAATGATGAAATACAACATAGAATGCAACATCAACCACTTCTCCTAGCATTACTTGGTGTTAATTTAGCACTTACCTAGCATAAACTTAGCCCGACCGAGAAAAACCTTTACACTTGGGAAATGCTGTGTTACCAAGAAGTTCCAGGAAAAGACAATTCGGAAAACAAAGACAGGCAGAGAGAAAGGCCCAAGGAGAGGAGAGATCTAGAAAAACACACAGAGAGCTACCACCTCCTAGGCTTCCAGCAGAGGCAGGCCAGGAACTGTGTGCAGAGACATAGGCTGGGACCGTGTGCTGCCCTCATGCTTCGTCCTTTTAAGCCCCCTACGGCCTTCATGTGCTGCCCCTCAGGTGGGGCTGCCCGTGCCTTGGCCACTCAGGGCCCAGGTGAGCAGCGCCAGCCCAAGGGTCCAGGACTGACAGCTCAGCCAGGCCCTGGGGTGGCTCTGGGGGCCACACGGCAGGGCATGGCCTCACCTTCAGCAAAGCCCGGCCGGGCCCTCGCAGCACACACAGGCACTGGCACTGCACGATGTTCCGAGCCGTGCAGCATCCAGGCTCTGGCAGCAGCCTGCCGCCATGGATGCCCTTGCAATGCCCTTTCCAGTGCCACTGTCCCTGCAGCTGGAGGCTCCACAGCTCTCTGAAGCCTAAGCCCGAGCCACAGGGCAGAGCCTGTGCCTGGGGCCGAGGTGCCCACCCCTGGGGGGGTCCAGATCAGAAAAGTGTGGGAGCAGCAAGGTTGGGGCCTTGCCGCGTTCGTCTTGGCAGGCTCTTTCCAGCGCCAGTGCTCCTGGAGCCCGAGGCCCTTTAGATCTCCTAACCCTAACCCTAAGCGTAACCCTAACCCTAGCTCTACTTAATTACCCCAACACACTACCTGGCTTCTCCACCTCAGAAAGATGGAGGAGCAGCAATGTTGGGGCGCTGCTGCCATGGCCTCGGCAGGCCCTTTCCAGCCCCACTGTTCCCGGAGCTCGAGGCTCTTTAGATCTCTCCAGCCTGACCCAGGCCCCTGATGGCAGCTTGGCCCTGGGCCAGAGGGGCTCAGAAGTCTGCAGTTGGCAACGGAGGCACCCGTGAAGCCCTGGACACTCAGATGGAGGGCTTTAACTCAAGGTTCTAGTCCTCCCTCTCTGCGCAATGGCAAAATCCCCCACCCGATACACTCAAGAGGTGAAAAACACACCGACGTTCACTGGCAAATAGACCAAAATCAATCAGTCAAAAAGCAATTCTCTTTGGCAAACGATTAAATACAACATAGAATGCAACATCAACCCCTTCTCCTAGCATTACTTGGTGTTAATTTAGCACTTACCTAGCATAAACTTAGCCCGACCGAGAAAAACCTTTACACTTGGGAAATGCTGTGTTACCAAGAAGTTCCAGGAAAAGACAATTCGGAAAACAAAGACAGGCAGAGAGAAAGGCCCAAGGAGAGGAGAGATCTAGAAAAACACACAGAGAGCTACCACCTCCTAGGCTTCCAGCAGAGGCAGGCCAGGAACTGTGTGCAGAGACATAGGCTGGGACCGTGTGCTGCCCTCATGCTTCGTCCTTTTAAGCCCCCTACGGCCTTCATGTGCTGCCCCTCAGGTGGGGCTGCCCGTGCCTTGGCCACTCAGGGCCCAGGTGAGCAGCGCCAGCCCAAGGGTCCAGGACTGACAGCTCAGCCAGGCCCTGGGGTGGCTCTGGGGGCCACACGGCAGGGCATGGCCTCACCTTCAGCAAAGCCCGGCCGGGCCCTCGCAGCACACACAGGCACTGGCACTCCACGATGTTCCGAGCCGTGCAGCATCCAGTCTCTGGCAGCAGCCTGCCGCCATGGATGCCCTTGCAATGCCCTTTCCAGTGCCACTGTCCCTGCAGCTGGAGGCTCCACAGCTCTCTGAAGCCTAAGCCCGAGCCACAGGGCAGAGCCTGTGCCTGGGGCCGAGGTGCCCACCCCTGGGGGGGTCCAGATCAGAAAAGTGTGGGAGCAGCTAGGTTGGGGCCTTGCCGCGTTCGTCTTGGCAGGCTCTTTCCAGCGCCAGTGCTCCTGGAGCCCGAGGCCCTTTAGATCTCCTAACCCTAACCCTAAGCGTAACCCTAACCCTAGCTCTACTTAATTACCCCAACACACTACCTGGCTTCTCCACCTCAGAAAGATGGAGGAGCAGCAATGTTGGGGCGCTGCTGCCATGGCCTCGGCAGGCCCTTTCCAGCCCCACTGTTCCCGGAGCTCGAGGCTCTTTAGATCTCTCCAGCCTGACCCAGGCCCCTGATGGCAGCTTGGCCCTGGGCCAGAGGGGCTCAGCACCATAGGTGGCACAGATTAAGAAGTCTGCAGTTGGCAACGGAGGCACCCGTGAAGCCCTGGACACTCAGATGGAGGGCTTTAACTCAAGGTTCTAGTCCTCCCTCTCTGCGCAATGGCAAAATCCCCCACCCGATACACTCAAGAGGTGAAAAACACACCGACGTTCACTGGCAAAAGGACCAAAATCAATCAATCAATCAATCAGAAAGCAATGTTCTTTGGCAAATGATGAAATACAACATAGAATGCAACATCAACCACTTCTCCTAGCATTACTTGGTGTTAATTTAGCACTTACCTAGCATAAACTTAGCCCGACCGAGAAAAACCTTTACACTTGGGAAATGCTGTGTTACCAAGAAGTTCCAGGAAAAGACAATTCGGAAAACAAAGACAGGCAGAGAGAAAGGCCCAAGGAGAGGAGAGATCTAGAAAAACACACAGAGAGCTACCACCTCCTAGGCTTCCAGTAGAGGCAGGCCAGGAACTGTGTGCAGAGACATAGGCTGGGACCGTGTGCTGCCCTCATGCTTCGTCCTTTTAAGCCCCCTACGGCCTTCATGTGCTGCCCCTCAGGTGGGGCTGCCCGTGCCTTGGCCACTCAGGGCCCAGGTGAGCAGCGCCAGCCCAAGGGTCCAGGACTGACAGCTCAGCCAGGCCCTGGGGTGGCTCTGGGGGCCACACGGCAGGGCATGGCCTCACCTTCAGCAAAGCCCGGCCGGGCCCTCGCAGCACACACAGGCACTGGCACTCCACGATGTTCCGAGCCGTGCAGCATCCAGTCTCTGGCAGCAGCCTGCCGCCATGGATGCCCTTGCAATGCCCTTTCCAGTGCCACTGTCCCTGCAGCTGGAGGCTCCACAGCTCTCTGAAGCCTAAGCCCGAGCCACAGGGCAGAGCCTGTGCCTGGGGCCGAGGTGCCCACCCCTGGGGGGGTCCAGATCAGAAAAGTGTGGGAGCAGCAAGGTTGGGGCCTTGCCGCGTTCGTCTTGGCAGGCTCTTTCCAGCGCCAGTGCTCCTGGAGCCCGAGGCCCTTTAGATCTCCTAACCCTAACCCTAAGCGTAACCCTAACCCTAGCTCTACTTAATTACCCCAACACACTACCTGGCTTCTCCACCTCAGAAAGATGGAGGAGCAGCAATGTTGGGGCGCTGCTGCCATGGCCTCGGCAGGCCCTTTCCAGCCCCACTGTTCCCGGAGCTCGAGGCTCTTTAGATCTCTCCAGCCTGACCCAGGCCCCTGATGGCAGCTTGGCCCTGGGCCAGAGGGACTCAGCACCATAGGTGGCACAGATTAAGAAGTCTGCAGTTGGCAACGGAGGCACCCGTGAAGCCCTGGACACTCAGATGGAGGGCTTTAACTCAAGGTTCTAGTCCTCCCTCTCTGCGCAAAGGAAAAATCCCCCACCCGACACACTCAAGAGGTGAAAAACACACCGAGGTTCACTGGCAAAAGGACCAAAATCAATCACTCAATCAATCAATCAATCAGAAAGCAATGTTCTTTGGCAAATGATGAAATACAACATAGAATGCAACATCAACCACTTCTCCTAGCATTACTTGGTGTTAATTTAGCACTTACCTAGCATAAACTTAGCCCGACCGAGAAAAACCTTTACACTTGGGAAATGCTGTGTTACCAAGAAGTTCCAGGAAAAGACAATTCGGAAAACAAAGACAGGCAGAGAGAAAGGCCCAAGGAGAGGAGAGATCTAGAAAAACACACAGAGAGCTACCACCTCCTAGGCTTCCAGTAGAGGCAGGCCAGGAACTGTGTGCAGAGACATAGGCTGGGACCGTGTGCTGCCCTCATGCTTCGTCCTTTTAAGCCCCCTACGGCCTTCATGTGCTGCCCCTCAGGTGGGGCTGCCCGTGCCTTGGCCACTCAGGGCCCAGGTGAGCAGCGCCAGCCCAAGGGTCCAGGACTGACAGCTCAGCCAGGCCCTGGGGTGGCTCTGGGGGCCACACGGCAGGGCATGGCCTCACCTTCAGCAAAGCCCGGCCGGGCCCTCGCAGCACACACAGGCACTGCCACTCCACGATGTTCCGAGCCGTGCAGCATCCAGGCTCTGGCAGCAGCCTGCCGCCATGGATGCCCTTGCAATGCCCTTTCCAGTGCCACTGTCCCTGCAGCTGGAGGCTCCACAGCTCTCTGAAGCCTAAGCCCGAGCCACAGGGCAGAGCCTGTGCCTGGGGCCGAGGTGCCCACCCCTGGGGGGGTCCAGATCAGAAAAGTGTGGGAGCAGCAAGGTTGGGGCCTTGCCGCGTTCGTCTTGGCAGGCTCTTTCCAGCGCCCGTGCTCCTGGAGCCCGAGGCCCTTTAGATCTCCTAACCCTAACCCTAAGCGTAACCCTAACCCTAGCTCTACTTAATTACCCCAACACACTACCTGGCTTCTCCACCTCAGAAAGATGGAGGAGCAGCAATGTTGGGGCGCTGCTGCCATGGCCTCGGCAGGCCCTTTCCAGCCCCACTGTTCCCAGAGCTCGAGGCTCTTTAGATCTCTCCAGCCTGACCCAGGCCCCTGATGGCACCTTGGCCCTGGGCCAGAGGGGCTCAGCACCATAGGTGGCACAGATTAAAAAGTCTGCAGTTGGCAACGGAGGCACCCGTGAAGCCCTGGACACTCAGATGGAGGGCTTTAACTCAAGGTTCTAGTCCTCCCTCTCTGCGCAAAGGAAAAATCCCCCACCCGATACACTCAAGAGGTGAAAAACACACCGAGGTTCACTGGCAAAAGGACCAAAATCAATCACTCAATCAATCCATCAATCACAAAGCAATGTTCCTGGGCAAATGATGAAATACAACATAGAATGCAACATCAACCCCTTCTCCTAGCATTACTTGGTGTTAATTTAGCACTTACCTAGCATAAACTTAGCCCGACCGAGAAAAACCTTTACACTTGGGAAATGCTGTGTTACCAAGAAGTTCCAGGAAAAGACAATTCGGAAAACAAAGACAGGCAGAGAGAAAGGCCCAAGGAGAGGAGAGATCTAGAAAAACACACAGAGAGCTACCACCTCCTAGGCTTCCAGTAGAGGCAGGCCAGGAACTGTGTGCAGAGACATAGGCTGGGACCGTGTGCTGCCCTCATGCTTCGTCCTTTTAAGCCCCCTACGGCCTTCATGTGCTGCCCCTCAGGTGGGGCTGCCCGTGCCTTGGCCACTCAGGGCCCAGGTGAGCAGCGCCAGCCCAAGGGTCCAGGACTGACAGCTCAGCCAGGCCCTGGGGTGGCTCTGGGGGCCACACGGCAGGGCATGGCCTCACCTTCAGCAAAGCCCGGCCGGGCCCTCGCAGCACACACAGGCACTGCCACTCCACGATGTTCCGAGCCGTGCAGCATCCAGGCTCTGGCAGCAGCCTGCCGCCATGGATGCCCTTGCAATGCCCTTTCCAGTGCCACTGTCCCTGCAGCTGGAGGCTCCACAGCTCTCTGAAGCCTAAGCCCGAGCCACAGGGCAGAGCCTGTGCCTGGGGCCGAGGTGCCCACCCCTGGGGGGGTCCAGATCAGAAAAGTGTGGGAGCAGCAAGGTTGGGGCCTTGCCGCGTTCGTCTTGGCAGGCTCTTTCCAGCGCCCGTGCTCCTGGAGCCCGAGGCCCTTTAGATCTCCTAACCCTAACCCTAAGCGTAACCCTAACCCTAGCTCTACTTAATTACCCCAACACACTACCTGGCTTCTCCACCTCAGAAAGATGGAGGAGCAGCAATGTTGGGGCGCTGCTGCCATGGCCTCGGCAGGCCCTTTCCAGCCCCACTGTTCCCAGAGCTCGAGGCTCTTTAGATCTCTCCAGCCTGACCCAGGCCCCTGATGGCACCTTGGCCCTGGGCCAGAGGGGCTCAGCACCATAGGTGGCACAGATTAAAAAGTCTGCAGTTGGCAACGGAGGCACCCGTGAAGCCCTGGACACTCAGATGGAGGGCTTTAACTCAAGGTTCTAGTCCTCCCTCTCTGCGCAAAGGAAAAATCCCCCACCCGATACACTCAAGAGGTGAAAAACACACCGAGGTTCACTGGCAAAAGGACCAAAATCAATCACTCAATCAATCCATCAATCACAAAGCAATGTTCCTGGGCAAATGATGAAATACAACATAGAATGCAACATCAACCCCTTCTCCTAGCATTACTTGGTGTTAATTTAGCACTTACCTAGCATAAACTTAGCCCGACCGAGAAAAACCTTTACACTTGGGAAATGCTGTGTTACCAAGAAGTTCCAGGAAAAGACAATTCGGAAAACAAAGACAGGCAGAGAGAAAGGCCCAAGGAGAGAAGAGAGCTAGAAAAACACACAGAGAGCTACCACCTCCTAGGCTTCCAGTAGAGGCAGGCCAGGAACTGTGTGCAGAGACATAGGCTGGGACCGTGTGCTGCCCTCGTGCTTCGTCCTTTTAAGCCCCCTACGGCCTTCATGTGCTGCCCCTCAGGTGGGGCTGCCCGTGCCTTGGCCACTCAGGGCCCAGGTGAGCAGCGCCAGCCCAAGGGTCCAGGACTGACAGCTCAGCCAGGCCCTGGGGTGGCTCTGGGGGCCACACGGCAGGGCATGGCCTCACCTTCAGCAAAGCCCGGCCGGGCCCTCACAGCACACACAGGCACTGGCACTCCACGATGTTCCGAGCCGTGCAGCATCCAGTCTCTGGCAGCAGCCTGCCGCCATGGATGCCCTTGCAATGCCCTTTCCAGTGCCACTGTCCCTGCAGCTGGAGGCTCCACAGCTCTCTGAAGCCTAAGCCCGAGCCACAGGGCAGAGCCTGTGCCTGGGGCCGAGGTGCCCACCCCTGGGGGGGTCCAGATCAGAAAAGTGTGGGAGCAGCAAGGTTGGGGCCTTGCCGCGTTCGTCTTGGCAGGCTCTTTCCAGCGCCAGTGCTCCTGGAGCCCGAGGCCCTTTAGATCTCCTAACCCTAACCCTAAGCGTAACCCTAACCCTAGCTCTACTTAATTACCCCAACACACTACCTGGCTTCTCCACCTCAGAAAGATGGAGGAGCAGCAATGTTGGGGCGCTGCTGCCATGGCCTCGGCAGGCCCTTTCCAGCCCCACTGTTCCCAGAGCTCGAGGCTCTTTAGATCTCTCCAGCCTGACCCAGGCCCCTGATGGCAGCTTGGCCCTGGGCCAGAGGGGCTCAGCACCATAGGTGGCACAGATTAAGAAGTCTGCAGTTGGCAACGGAGGCACCCGTGAAGCCCTGGACACTCAGATGGAGGGCTTTAACTCAAGGTTCTAGTCCTCTCTCTCGGCGCAAAGGAAAAATCCCCCACCCGATACACTCAAGAGGTGAAAAACACACCGACGTTCACTGGCAAATAGACCAAAATCAATCAGTCAAAAAGCAATTCTCTTTGGCAAATGATGAAATACAACATAGAATGCAACATCAACCCCTTCTCCTAGCATTACTTGGTGTTAATTTAGCACTTACCTAGCATAAACTTAGCCCGACCGAGAAAAACCTTTACACTTGGGAAATGCTGTGTTACCAAGAAGTTCCAGGAAAAGACAATTCGGAAAACAAAGACAGGCAGAGAGAAAGGCCCAAGGAGAGGAGAGATCTAGAAAAACACACAGAGAGCTACCACCTCCTAGGCTTCCAGCAGAGGCAGGCCAGGAACTGTGTGCAGAGACATAGGCTGGGACCATGTGCTGCCCTCATGCTTCGTCCTTTTAAGCCCCCTACGGCCTTCATGTGCTGCCCCTCAGGTGGGGCTGCCCGTGCCTTGGCCACTCAGGGCCCAGGTGAGCAGCGCCAGCCCAAGGGTCCAGGACTGACAGCTCAGCCAGGCCCTGGGGTGGCTCTGGGGGCCACACGGCAGGGCATGGCCTCACCTTCAGCAAAGCCCGGCCGGGCCCTCGCAGCACACACAGGCACTGGCACTCCACGATGTTCCGAGCCGTGCAGCATCCAGTCTCTGGCAGCAGCCTGCCGCCATGGATGCCCTTGCAATGCCCTTTCCAGTGCCACTGTCCCTGCAGCTGGAGGCTCCACAGCTCTCTGAAGCCTAAGCCCGAGCCACAGGGCAGAGCCTGTGCCTGGGGCCGAGGTGCCCACCCCTGGGGGGGTCCAGATCAGAAAAGTGTGGGAGCAGCAAGGTTGGGGCCTTGCCGCGTTCGTCTTGGCAGGCTCTTTCCAGCGCCAGTGCTCCTGGAGCCCGAGGCCCTTTAGATCTCCTAACCCTAACCCTAAGCGTAACCCTAACCCTAGCTCTACTTAATTACCCCAACACACTACCTGGCTTCTCCATCTCAGAAAGATGGAGGAGCAGCAATGTTGGGGCGCTGCTGCCATGGCCTCGGCAGGCCCTTTCCAGCCCCACTGTTCCCAGAGCTCGAGGCTCTTTAGATCTCTCCAGCCTGACCCAGGCCCCTGATGGCAGCTTGGCCCTGGGCCAGAGGGGCTCAGCACCATAGGTGGCACAGATTAAGAAGTCTGCAGTTGGCAACGGAGGCACCCGTGAAGCCCTGGACACTCAGATGGAGGGCTTTAACTCAAGGTTCTAGTCCTCCCTCTCTGCGCAAAGGAAAAATCCCCCACCCGATACACTCAAGAGGTGAAAAACACACCGAGGTTCACTGGCAAAAGGACCAAAATCAATCACTCAATCACTCAATCAATCAATCAGAAAGCAATGTTCTTTGGCAAATGATGAAATACAACATAGAATGCAACATCAACCCCTTCTCCTAGCATTACTTGGTGTTAATTTAGCACTTACCTAGCATAAACTTAGCCCGACCGAGAAAAACCTTTACACTTGGGAAATGCTGTGTTACCAAGAAGTTCCAGGAAAAGACAATTCGGAAAACAAAGACAGGCAGAGAGAAAGGCCCAAGGAGAGGAGAGATCTAGAAAAACACACAGAGAGCTACCACCTCCTAGGCTTCCAGTAGAGGCAGGCCAGGAACTGTGTGCAGAGACATAGGCTGGGACCGTGTGCTGCCCTCATGCTTCGTCCTTTTAAGCCCCCTACGGCCTTCATGTGCTGCCCCTCAGGTGGGGCTGCCCGTGCCTTGGCCACTCAGGGCCCAGGTGAGCAGCGCCAGCCCAAGGGTCCAGGACTGACAGCTCAGCCAGGCCCTGGGGTGGCTCTGGGGGCCACACGGCATGGCATGGCCTCACCTTCAGCAAAGCCCGGCCGGGCCCTCGCAGCACACACAGGCACTGGCACTCCACGATGTTCCGAGCCGTGCAGCATCCAGTCTCTGGCAGCAGCCTGCCGCCATGGATGCCCTTGCAATGCCCTTTCCAGTGCCACTGTCCCTGCAGCTGGAGGCTCCACAGCTCTCTGAAGCCTAAGCCCGAGCCACAGGGCAGAGCCTGTGCCTGGGGCCGAGGTGCCCACCCCTGGGGGGGTCCAGATCAGAAAAGTGTGGGAGCAGCAAGGTTGGGGCCTTGCCGCGTTCGTCTTGGCAGGCTCTTTCCAGCGCCAGTGCTCCTGGAGCCCGAGGCCCTTTAGATCTCCTAACCCTAACCCTAAGCGTAACCCTAACCCTAGCTCTACTTAATTACCCCAACACACTACCTGGCTTCTCCACCTCAGAAAGATGGAGGAGCAGCAATGTTGGGGCGCTGCTGCCATGGCCTCGGCAGGCCCTTTCCAGCCCCACCGTTCCCAGAGCTCGAGGCTCTTTAGATCTCTCCAGCCTGACCCAGGCCCCTGATGGCAGCTTGGCCCTGGGCCAGAGGGACTCAGCACCATAGGTGGCACAGATTAAGAAGTCTGCAGTTGGCAACGGAGGCACTCGTGAAGCCCTGGACACTCAGATGGAGGGCTTTAACTCAAGGTTCTAGTCCTCCCTCTCTGCGCAATGGCAAAATCCCCCACCCGATACACTCAAGAGGTGAAAAACACACCGAGGTTCACTGGCAAAAGGACCAAAATCAATCAATCAATCAATCAGAAAGCAATGTTCTTTGGCAAATGATGAAATACAACATAGAATGCAACATCAACCACTTCTCCTAGCATTACTTGGTGTTAATTTAGCACTTACCTAGCATAAACTTAGCCCGACCGAGAAAAACCTTTACACTTGGGAAATGCTGTGTTACCAAGAAGTTCCAGGAAAAGACAATTCGGAAAACAAAGACAGGCAGAGAGAAAGGCCCAAGGAGAGAAGAGATCTAGAAAAACACACAGAGAGCTACCACCTCCTAGGCTTCCAGTAGAGGCAGGCCAGGAACTGTGTGCAGAGACATAGGCTGGGACCGTGTGCTGCCCTCATGCTTCGTCCTTTTAAGCCCCCTACGGCCTTCATGTGCTGCCCCTCAGGTGGGGCTGCCCGTGCCTTGGCCACTCAGGGCCCAGGTGAGCAGCGCCAGCCCAAGGGTCCAGGACTGACAGCTCAGCCAGGCCCTGGGGTGGCTCTGGGGGCCACACGGCAGGGCATGGCCTCACCTTCAGCAAAGCCCGGCCGGGCCCTCGCAGCACACACAGGCACTGGCACTCCACGATGTTCCGAGCCGTGCAGCATCCAGTCTCTGGCAGCAGCCTGCCGCCATGGATGCCCTTGCAATGCCCTTTCCAGTGCCACTGTCCCTGCAGCTGGAGGCTCCACAGCTCTCTGAAGCCTAAGCCCGAGCCACAGGGCAGAGCCTGTGCCTGGGGCCGAGGTGCCCACCCCTGGGGGGGTCCAGATCAGAAAAGTGTGGGAGCAGCAAGGTTGGGGCCTTGCCGCGTTCGTCTTGGCAGGCTCTTTCCAGCGCCAGTGCTCCTGGAGCCCGAGGCCCTTTAGATCTCCTAACCCTAACCCTAAGCGTAACCCTAACCCTAGCTCTACTTAATTACCCCAACACACTACCTGGCTTCTCCACCTCAGAAAGATGGAGGAGCAGCAATGTTGGGGCGCTGCTGCCATGGCCTCGGCAGGCCCTTTCCAGCCCCACTGTTCCCGGAGCTCGAGGCTCTTTAGATCTCTCCAGCCTGACCCAGGCCCCTGATGGCAGCTTGGCCCTGGGCCAGAGGGGCTCAGCACCATAGGTGGCACAGATTAAGAAGTCTGCAGTTGGCAACGGAGGCACCCGTGAAGCCCTGGACACTCAGATGGAGGGCTTTAACTCAAGGTTCTAGTCCTCTCTCTCTGCGCAAAGGCAAAATCCCCCACCCGATACACTCAAGAGGTGAAAAACACACCGAGGTTCACTGGCAAAAGGACCAAAATCAATCAGTCAAAAAGCAATTCTCTTTGGCAAATGATGAAATACAACATAGAATGCCACATCAACCACTTCTCCTAGCATTACTTGGTGTTAATTTAGCACTTACCTAGCATAAACTTAGCCCGACCGAGAAAAACCTTTACACTTGGGAAATGCTGTGTTACCAAGAAGTTCCAGGAAAAGACAATTCGGAAAACAAAGACAGGCAGAGAGAAAGGCCCAAGGAGAGGAGAGATCTAGAAAAACACACAGAGAGCTACCACCTCCTAGGCTTCCAGCAGAGGCAGGCCAGGAACTGTGTGCAGAGACATAGGCTGGGACCGTGTGCTGCCCTCATGCTTCGTCCTTTTAAGCCCCCTACGGCCTTCATGTGCTGCCCCTCAGGTGGGGCTGCCCGTGCCTTGGCCACTCAGGGCCCAGGTGAGCAGCGCCAGCCCAAGGGTCCAGGACTGACAGCTCAGCCAGGCCCTGGGGTGGCTCTGGGGGCTACACGGCAGGGCATGGCCTCACCTTCAGCAAAGCCCGGCCGGGCCCTCGCAGCACACACAGGCACTGGCACTCCACGATGTTCCGAGCCGTGCAGCATCCAGTCTCTGGCAACAGCCTGCCGCCATGGATGCCCTTGCAATGCCCTTTCCAGTGCCACTGTCCCTGCAGCTGGAGGCTCCACAGCTCTCTGAAGCCTAAGCCCGAGCCACAGGGCAGAGCCTGTGCCTGGGGCCGAGGTGCCCACCCCTGGGGGGGTCCAGATCAGAAAAGTGTGGGAGCAGCAAGGTTGGGGCCTTGCCGCGTTCGTCTTGGCAGGCTCTTTCCAGCGCCAGTGCTCCTGGAGCCCGAGGCCCTTTAGATCTCCTAACCCTAACCCTAAGCGTAACCCTAACCCTAGCTCTACTTAATTACCCCAACACACTACCTGGCTTCTCCACCTCAGAAAGATGGAGGAGCAGCAATGTTGGGGCGCTGCTGCCATGGCCTCGGCAGGCCCTTTCCAGCCCCACTGTTCCCAGAGCTCGAGGCTCTTTAGATCTCTCCAGCCTGACCCAGGCCCCTGATGGCAGCTTGGCCCTGGGCCAGAGGGACTCAGCACCATAGGTGGCACAGATTAAGAAGTCTGCAGTTGGCAACGGAGGCACCCGTGAAGCCCTGGACACTCAGATGGAGGGCTTTAACTCAAGGTTCTAGTCCTCCCTCTCTGCGCAATGGCAAAATCCCCCACCCGATACACTCAAGAGGTGAAAAACACACCGAGGTTCACTGGCAAAAGGACCAAAATCAATCAATCAATCAATCAGAAAGCAATGTTCTTTGGCAAATGATGAAATACAACATAGAATGCAACATCAACCACTTCTCCTAGCATTACTTGGTGTTAATTTAGCACTTACCTAGCATAAACTTAGCCCGACCGAGAAAAACCTTTACACTTGGGAAATGCTGTGTTACCAAGAAGTTCCAGGAAAAGACAATTCGGAAAACAAAGACAGGCAGAGAGAAAGGCCCAAGGAGAGAAGAGATCTAGAAAAACACACAGAGAGCTACCACCTCCTAGGCTTCCAGTAGAGGCAGGCCAGGAACTGTGTGCAGAGACATAGGCTGGGACCGTGTGCTGCCCTCATGCTTCGTCCTTTTAAGCCCCCTACGGCCTTCATGTGCTGCCCCTCAGGTGGGGCTGCCCGTGCCTTGGCCACTCAGGGCCCAGGTGAGCAGCGCCAGCCCAAGGGTCCAGGACTGACAGCTCAGCCAGGCCCTGGGGTGGCTCTGGGGGCCACACGGCAGGGCATGGCCTCACCTTCAGCAAAGCCCGGCCGGGCCCTCGCAGCACACACAGGCACTGGCACTCCACGATGTTCCGAGCCGTGCAGCATCCAGTCTCTGGCAGCAGCCTGCCGCCATGGATGCCCTTGCAATGCCCTTTCCAGTGCCACTGTCCCTGCAGCTGGAGGCTCCACAGCTCTCTGAAGCCTAAGCCCGAGCCACAGGGCAGAGCCTGTGCCTGGGGCCGAGGTGCCCACCCCTGGGGGGGTCCAGATCAGAAAAGTGTGGGAGCAGCAAGGTTGGGGCCTTGCCGCGTTCGTCTTGGCAGGCTCTTTCCAGCGCCAGTGCTCCTGGAGCCCGAGGCCCTTTAGATCTCCTAACCCTAACCCTAAGCGTAACCCTAACCCTAGCTCTACTTAATTACCCCAACACACTACCTGGCTTCTCCACCTCAGAAAGATGGAGGAGCAGCAATGTTGGGGCGCTGCTGCCATGGCCTCGGCAGGCCCTTTCCAGCCCCACTGTTCCCGGAGCTCGAGGCTCTTTAGATCTCTCCAGCCTGACCCAGGCCCCTGATGGCAGCTTGGCCCTGGGCCAGAGGGGCTCAGCACCATAGGTGGCACAGATTAAGAAGTCTGCAGTTGGCAACGGAGGCACCCGTGAAGCCCTGGACACTCAGATGGAGGGCTTTAACTCAAGGTTCTAGTCCTCTCTCTCTGCGCAAAGGCAAAATCCCCCACCCGATACACTCAAGAGGTGAAAAACACACCGAGGTTCACTGGCAAAAGGACCAAAATCACTCAGTCAAAAAGCAATTCTCTTTGGCAAATGATGAAATACAACATAGAATGCCACATCAACCCCTTCTCCTAGCATTACTTGGTGTTAATTTAGCACTTACCTAGCATAAACTTAGCCCGACCGAGAAAAACCTTTACACTTGGGAAATGCTGTGTTACCAAGAAGTTCCAGGAAAAGACAATTCGGAAAACAAAGACAGGCAGAGAGAAAGGCCCAAGGAGAGGAGAGATCTAGAAAAACACACAGAGAGCTACCACCTCCTAGGCTTCCAGCAGAGGCAGGCCAGGAACTGTGTGCAGAGACATAGGCTGGGACCGTGTGCTGCCCTCATGCTTCGTCCTTTTAAGCCCCCTACGGCCTTCATGTGCTGCCCCTCAGGTGGGGCTGCCCGTGCCTTGGCCACTCAGGGCCCAGGTGAGCAGCGCCAGCCCAAGGGTCCAGGACTGACAGCTCAGCCAGGCCCTGGGGTGGCTCTGGGGGCTACACGGCAGGGCATGGCCTCACCTTCAGCAAAGCCCGGCCGGGCCCTCGCAGCACACACAGGCACTGGCACTCCACGATGTTCCGAGCCGTGCAGCATCCAGTCTCTGGCAACAGCCTGCCGCCATGGATGCCCTTGCAATGCCCTTTCCAGTGCCACTGTCCCTGCAGCTGGAGGCTCCACAGCTCTCTGAAGCCTAAGCCCGAGCCACAGGGCAGAGCCTGTGCCTGGGGCCGAGGTGCCCACCCCTGGGGGGGTCCAGATCAGAAAAGTGTGGGAGCAGCAAGGTTGGGGCCTTGCCGCGTTCGTCTTGGCAGGCTCTTTCCAGCGCCAGTGCTCCTGGAGCCCGAGGCCCTTTAGATCTCCTAACCCTAACCCTAAGCGTAACCCTAACCCTAGCTCTACTTAATTACCCCAACACACTACCTGGCTTCTCCACCTCAGAAAGATGGAGGAGCAGCAATGTTGGGGTGCTGCTGCCATGGCCTCGGCAGGCCCTTTCCAGCCCCACTGTTCCCAGAGCTCGAGGCTCTTTAGATCTCTCCAGCCTGACCCAGGCCCCTGATGGCAGCTTGGCCCTGGGCCAGAGGGGCTCAGCACCATAGGTGGCACAGATTAAGAAGTCTGCAGTTGGCAACAGAGGCACCCGTGAAGCCCGGGACACTCAGATGGAGGGCTTTAACTCAAGGTTCTAGTCCTCCCTCTCTGCGCAATGGCAAAATCCCCCACCCGATACACTCAAGAGGTGAAAAACACACCGAGGTTCGCTGGCAAAAGGACCAAAATCAATCAATCAATCAATCAGAAAGCAATGTTCTTTGGCAAATGATGAAATACAACATAGAATGCAACATCAACCCCTTCTCCTAGCATTACTTGGTGTTAATTTAGCACTTACCTAGCATAAACTTAGCCCGACCGAGAAAAACCTTTACACTTGGGAAATGCTGTGTTACCAAGAAGTTCCAGGAAAAGACAATTCGGAAAACAAAGACAGGCAGAGAGAAGGGCCCAAGGAGAGGAGAGATCTAGAAAAACACACAGAGAGCTACCACCTCCTAGGCTTCCAGTAGAGGCAGGCCAGGAACTGTGTGCAGAGACATAGGCTGGGACCGTGTGCTGCCCTCATGCTTCGTCCTTTTAAGCCCCCTACGGCCTTCATGTGCTGCCCCTCAGGTGGGGCTGCCCGTGCCTTGGCCACTCAGGGCCCAGGTGAGCAGCGCCAGCCCAAGGGTCCAGGACTGACAGCTCAGCCAGGCCCTGGGGTGGCTCTGGGGGCCACACGGCAGGGCATGGCCTCACCTTCAGCAAAGCCCGGCCGGGCCCTCGCAGCACACACAGGCACTGGCACTCCACGATGTTCCGAGCCGTGCAGCATCCAGTCTCTGGCAGCAGCCTGCCGCCATGGATGCCCTTGCAATGCCCTTTCCAGTGCCACTGTCCCTGCAGCTGGAGGCTCCACAGCTCTCTGAAGCCTAAGCCCGAGCCACAGGGCAGAGCCTGTGCCTGGGGCCGAGGTGCCCACCCCTGGGGGGGTCCAGATCAGAAAAGTGTGGGAGCAGCAAGGTTGGGGCCTTGCCGCGTTCGTCTTGGCAGGCTCTTTCCAGCGCCAGTGCTCCTGGAGCCCGAGGCCCTTTAGATCTCCTAACCCTAACCCTAAGCGTAACCCTAACCCTAGCTCTACTTAATTACCCCAACACACTACCTGGCTTCTCCACCTCAGAAAGATGGAGGAGCAGCAATGTTGGGGCGCTGCTGCCATGGCCTCGGCAGGCCCTTTCCAGCCCCACTGTTCCCAGAGCTCGAGGCTCTTTAGATCTCTCCAGCCTGACCCAGGCCCCTGATGGCAGCTTGGCCCTGGGCCAGAGGGGCTCAGCACCATAGGTGGCACAGATTAAGAAGTCTACAGTTGGCAACGGAGGCACCCGTGAAGCCCTGGACACTCAGATGGAGGGCTTTAACTCAAGGTTCTAGTCCTCCCTCTCTGCGCAAAGGAAAAATCCCCCACCCGATACACTCAAGAGGTGAAAAACACACCGAGGTTCACTGGCAAAAGGACCAAAATCAATCACTCAATCAATCAATCAATCAATCAGAAAGCAATGTTCTTTGGCAAATGATGAAATACAACATAGAATGCAACATCAACCACTTCTCCTAGCATTACTTGGTGTTAATTTAGCACTTACCTAGCATAAACTTAGCCCGACCGAGAAAAACCTTTACACTTGGGAAATGCTGTGTTACCAAGAAGTTCCAGGAAAAGACAATTCGGAAAACAAAGACAGGCAGAGAGAAAGGCCCAAGGAGAGAAGAGATCTAGAAAAACACACAGAGAGCTACCACCTCCTAGGCTTCCAGTAGAGGCAGGCCAGGAACTGTGTGCAGAGACATAGGCTGGGACCGTGTGCTGCCCTCATGCTTCGTCCTTTTAAGCCCCCTACGGCCTTCATGTGCTGCCCCTCAGGTGGGGCTGCCCGTGCCTTGGCCACTCAGGGCCCAGGTGAGCAGCGCCAGCCCAAGGGTCCAGGACTGACAGCTCAGCCAGGCCCTGGGGTGGCTCTGGGGGCCACACGGCAGGGCATGGCCTCACCTTCAGCAAAGCCCGGCCGGGCCCTCGCAGCACACACAGGCACTGGCACTCCACGATGTTCCAAGCCGTGCAGCATCCAGTCTCTGGCAGCAGCCTGCCGCCATGGATGCCCTTGCAATGCCCTTTCCAGTGCCACTGTCCCTGCAGCTGGAGGCTCCACAGCTCTCTGAAGCCTAAGCCCGAGCCACAGGGCAGAGCCTGTGCCTGGGGCCGAGGTGCCCACCCCTGGGGGGGTCCAGATCAGAAAAGTGTGGGAGCAGCAAGGTTGGGGCCTTGCCGCGTTCGTCTTGGCAGGCTCTTTCCAGCGCCAGTGCTCCTGGAGCCCGAGGCCCTTTAGATCTCCTAACCCTAACCCTAAGCGTAACCCTAACCCTAGCTCTACTTAATTACCCCAACACACTACCTGGCTTCTCCACCTCAGAAAGATGGAGGAGCAGCAATGTTGGGGCGCTGCTGCCATGGCCTCGGCAGGCCCTTTCCAGCCCCACTGTTCCCAGAGCTCGAGGCTCTTTAGATCTCTCCAGCCTGACCCAGGCCCCTGATGGCAGCTTGGCCCTGGGCCAGAGGGGCTCAGCACCATAGGTGGCACAGATTAAGAAGTCTGCAGTTGGCAACGGAGGCACCCGTGAAGCCCTGGACACTCAGATGGAGGGCTTTAACTCAAGGTTCTAGTCCTCCCTCTCTGCGCAAAGGAAAAATCCCCCACCCGATACACTCAAGAGGTGAAAAACACACCGAGGTTCACTGGCAAAAGGACCAAAATCAATCACTCAATCAATCAATCAATCAATCAGAAAGCAATGTTCTTTGGCAAATGATGAAATACAACATAGAATGCAACATCAACCCCTTCTCCTAGCATTACTTGGTGTTAATTTAGCACTTACCTAGCATAAACTTAGCCCGACCGAGAAAAACCTTTACACTTGGGAAATGCTGTGTTACCAAGAAGTTCCAGGAAAAGACAATTCGGAAAACAAAGACAGGCAGAGAGAAAGGCCCAAGGAGAGAAGAGAGCTAGAAAAACACACAGAGAGCTACCACCTCCTAGGCTTCCAGTAGAGGCAGGCCAGGAACTGTGTGCAGAGACATAGGCTGGGACCGTGTGCTGCCCTCATGCTTCGTCCTTTTAAGCCCCCTACGGCCTTCATGTGCTGCCCCTCAGGTGGGGCTGCCCGTGCCTTGGCCACTCAGGGCCCAGGTGAGCAGCGCCAGCCCAAGGGTCCAGGACTGACAGCTCAGCCAGGCCCTGGGGTGGCTCTGGGGGCCACACGGCAGGGCATGGCCTCACCTTCAGCAAAGCCCGGCCGGGCCCTCGCAGCACACACAGGCACTGGCACTCCACGATGTTCCGAGCCGTGCAGCATCCAGTCTCTGGCAGCAGCCTGCCGCCATGGATGCCCTTGCAATGCCCTTTCCAGTGCCACTGTCCCTGCAGCTGGAGGCTCCACAGCTCTCTGAAGCCTAAGCCCGAGCCACAGGGCAGATCCTGTGCCGGGGGCCGAGGTGCCCACCCCTGGGGGGGTCCAGATCAGAAAAGTGTGGGAGCAGCAAGGTTGGGGCCTTGCCGCGTTCGTCTTGGCAGGCTCTTTCCAGCGCCAGTGCTCCTGGAGCCCGAGGCCCTTTAGATCTCCTAACCCTAACCCTAAGCGTAACCCTAACCCTAGCTCTACTTAATTACCCCAACACACTACCTGGCTTCTCCACCTCAGAAAGATGGAGGAGCAGCAATGTTGGGGCGCTGCTGCCATGGCCTCGGCAGGCCCTTTCCAGCCCCACTGTTCCCGGAGCTCGAGGCTCTTTAGATCTCTCCAGCCTGACCCAGGCCCCTGATGGCAGCTTGGCCCTGGGCCAGAGGGGCTCAGCACCATAGGTGGCACAGATTAAGAAGTCTGCAGTTGGCAACGGAGGCACCCGTGAAGCCCTGGACACTCAGATGGAGGGCTTTAACTCAAGGTTCTAGTCCTCTCTCTCGGCGCAAAGGCAAAATCCCCCACCCGATACACTCAAGAGGTGAAAAACACACCGAGGTTCACTGGCAAAAGGACCAAAATCAATCAGTCAAAAAGCAATTCTCTTTGGCAAATGATGAAATACAACATAGAATGCAACATCAACCCCTTCTCCTAGCATTACTTGGTGTTAATTTAGCACTTACCTAGCATAAACTTAGCCCGACCGAGAAAAACCTTTACACTTGGGAAATGCTGTGTTACCAAGAAGTTCCAGGAAAAGACAATTCGGAAAACAAAGACAGGCAGAGAGAAAGGCCCAAGGAGAGGAGAGATCTAGAAAAACACACAGAGAGCTACCACCTCCTAGGCTTCCAGCAGAGGCAGGCCAGGAACTGTGTGCAGAGACATAGGCTGGGACCGTGTGCTGCCCTCATGCTTCGTCCTTTTAAGCCCCCTACGGCCTTCATGTGCTGCCCCTCAGGTGGGGCTGCCCGTGCCTTGGCCACTCAGGGCCCAGGTGAGCAGCGCCAGCCCAAGGGTCCAGGACTGACAGCTCAGCCAGGCCCTGGGGTGGCTCTGGGGGCTACACGGCAGGGCATGGCCTCACCTTCAGCAAAGCCCGGCCGGGCCCTCGCAGCACACACAGGCACTGGCACTCCACGATGTTCCGAGCCGTGCAGCATCCAGTCTCTGGCAACAGCCTGCCGCCATGGATGCCCTTGCAATGCCCTTTCCAGTGCCACTGTCCCTGCAGCTGGAGGCTCCACAGCTCTCTGAAGCCTAAGCCCGAGCCACAGGGCAGAGCCTGTGCCTGGGGCCGAGGTGCCCACCCCTGGGGGGGTCCAGATCAGAAAAGTGTGGGAGCAGCAAGGTTGGGGCCTTGCCGCGTTCGTCTTGGCAGGCTCTTTCCAGCGCCAGTGCTCCTGGAGCCCGAGGCCCTTTAGATCTCCTAACCCTAACCCTAAGCGTAACCCTAACCCTAGCTCTACTTAATTACCCCAACACACTACCTGGCTTCTCCACCTCAGAAAGATGGAGGAGCAGCAATGTTGGGGTGCTGCTGCCATGGCCTCGGCAGGCCCTTTCCAGCCCCACTGTTCCCAGAGCTCGAGGCTCTTTAGATCTCTCCAGCCTGACCCAGGCCCCTGATGGCAGCTTGGCCCTGGGCCAGAGGGGCTCAGCACCATAGGTGGCACAGATTAAGAAGTCTGCAGTTGGCAACAGAGGCACCCGTGAAGCCCGGGACACTCAGATGGAGGGCTTTAACTCAAGGTTCTAGTCCTCCCTCTCTGCGCAATGGCAAAATCCCCCACCCGATACACTCAAGAGGTGAAAAACACACCGAGGTTCACTGGCAAAAGGACCAAAATCAATCAATCAATCAGAAAGCAATGTTCTTTGGCAAATGATGAAATACAACATAGAATGCAACATCAACCACTTCTCCTAGCATTACTTGGTGTTAATTTAGCACTTACCTAGCATAAACTTAGCCCGACCGAGAAAAACCTTTACACTTGGGAAATGCTGTGTTACCAAGAAGTTCCAGGAAAAGACAATTCGGAAAACAAAGACAGGCAGAGAGAAAGGCCCAAGGAGAGAAGAGATCTAGAAAAACACACAGAGAGCTACCACCTCCTAGGCTTCCAGTAGAGGCAGGCCAGGAACTGTGTGCAGAGACATAGGCTGGGACCGTGTGCTGCCCTCATGCTTCGTCCTTTTAAGCCCCCTACGGCCTTCATGTGCTGCCCCTCAGGTGGGGCTGCCCGTGCCTTGGCCACTCAGGGCCCAGGTGAGCAGCGCCAGCCCAAGGGTCCAGGACTGACAGCTCAGCCAGGCCCTGGGGTGGCTCTGGGGGCCACACGGCAGGGCATGGCCTCACCTTCAGCAAAGCCCGGCCGGGCCCTCGCAGCACACACAGGCACTGGCACTCCACGATGTTCCGAGCCATGCAGCATCCAGTCTCTGGCAGCAGCCTGCCGCCATGGATGCCCTTGCAATGCCCTTTCCAGTGCCACTGTCCCTGCAGCTGGAGGCTCCACAGCTCTCTGAAGCCTAAGCCCGAGCCACAGGGCAGAGCCTGTGCCTGGGGCCGAGGTGCCCACCCCTGGGGGGGTCCAGATCAGAAAAGTGTGGGAGCAGCAAGGTTGGGGCCTTGCCGCGTTCGTCTTGGCAGGCTCTTTCCAGCGCCAGTGCTCCTGGAGCCCGAGGCCCTTTAGATCTCCTAACCCTAACCCTAAGCGTAACCCTAACCCTAGCTCTACTTAATTACCCCAACACACTACCTGGCTTCTCCACCTCAGAAAGATGGAGGAGCAGCAATGTTGGGGCGCTGCTGCCATGGCCTCGGCAGGCCCTTTCCAGCCCCACTGTTCCCGGAGCTCGAGGCTCTTTAGATCTCTCCAGCCTGACCCAGGCCCCTGATGGCAGCTTGGCCCTGGGCCAGAGGGGCTCAGCACCATAGGTGGCACAGATTAAGAAGTCTGCAGTTGGCAACGGAGGCACCCGTGAAGCCCTGGACACTCAGATGGAGGGCTTTAACTCAAGGTTCTAGTCCTCCCTCTCGGCGCAAAGGAAAAATCCCCCACCCGATACACTCAAGAGGTGAAAAACACACCGAGGTTCACTGGCAAAAGGACCAAAATCAATCACTCAATCAATCAATCAGAAAGCAATGTTCTTTGGCAAATGATGAAATACAACATAGAATGCAACATCAACCCCTTCTCCTAGCATTACTTGGTGTTAATTTAGCACTTACCTAGCATAAACTTAGCCCGACCGAGAAAAACCTTTACACTTGGGAAATGCTGTGTTACCAAGAAGTTCCAGGAAAAGACAATTCGGAAAACAAAGACAGGCAGAGAGAAAGGCCCAAGGAGAGAAGAGAGCTAGAAAAACACACAGAGAGCTACCACCTCCTAGGCTTCCAGTAGAGGCAGGCCAGGAACTGTGTGCAGAGACATAGGCTGGGACCGTGTGCTGCCCTCATGCTTCGTCCTTTTAAGCCCCCTACGGCCTTCATGTGCTGCCCCTCAGGTGGGGCTGCCCGTGCCTTGGCCACTCAGGGCCCAGGTGAGCAGCGCCAGCCCAAGGGTCCAGGACTGACAGCTCAGCCAGGCCCTGGGGTGGCTCTGGGGGCCACACGGCAGGGCATGGCCTCACCTTCAGCAAAGCCCGGCCGGGCCCTCGCAGCACACACAGGCACTGGCACTCCACGATGTTCCGAGCCGTGCAGCATCCAGGCTCTGGCAGCAGCCTGCCGCCATGGATGCCCTTGCAATGCCCTTTCCAGTGCCACTGTCCCTGCAGCTGGAGGCTCCACAGCTCTCTGAAGCCTAAGCCCGAGCCACAGGGCAGAGCCTGTGCCTGGGGCCGAGGTGCCCACCCCTGGGGGGGTCCAGATCAGAAAAGTGTGGGAGCAGCAAGGTTGGGGCCTTGCCGCGTTCGTCTTGGCAGGCTCTTTCCAGCGCCAGTGCTCCTGGAGCCCGAGGCCCTTTAGATCTCCTAACCCTAACCCTAAGCGTAACCCTAACCCTAGCTCTACTTAATTACCCCAACACACTACCTGGCTTCTCCACCTCAGAAAGATGGAGGAGCAGCAATGTTGGGGCGCTGCTGCCATGGCCTCGGCAGGCCCTTTCCAGCCCCACTGTTCCCGGAGCTCGAGGCTCTTTAGATCTCTCCAGCCTGACCCAGGCCCCTGATGGCAGCTTGGCCCTGGGCCAGAGGGGCTCAGCACCATAGGTGGCACAGATTAAGAAGTCTGCAGTTGGCAACGGAGGCACCCGTGAAGCCCTGGACACTCAGATGGAGGGCTTTAACTCAAGGTTCTAGTCCTCCCTCTCTGCGCAAAGGAAAAATCCCCCACCCGATACACTCAAGAGGTGAAAAACACACCGAGGTTCACTGGCAAAAGGACCAAAATCAATCACTCAATCAATCAATCAGAAAGCAATGTTCTTTGGCAAATGATGAAATACAACATAGAATGCAACATCAACCACTTCTCCTAGCATTACTTGGTGTTAATTTAGCACTTACCTAGCATAAACTTAGCCCGACCGAGAAAAACCTTTACACTTGGGAAATGCTGTGTTACCAAGAAGTTCCAGGAAAAGACAATTCGGAAAACAAAGAGAGGCAGAGAGAAAGGCCCAAGGAGAGAAGAGATCTAGAAAAACACACAGAGAGCTACCACCTCCTAGGCTTCCAGTAGAGGCAGGCCAGGAACTGTGTGCAGAGACATAGGCTGGGACCGTGTGCTGCCCTCATGCTTCGTCCTTTTAAGCCCCCTACGGCCTTCATGTGCTGCCCCTCAGGTGGGGCTGCCCGTGCCTTGGCCACTCAGGGCCCAGGTGAGCAGCGCCAGCCCAAGGGTCCAGGACTGACAGCTCAGCCAGGCCCTGGGGTGGCTCTGGGGGCCACACGGCAGGGCATGGCCTCACCTTCAGCAAAGCCCGGCCGGGCCCTCGCAGCACACACAGGCACTGGCACTCCACGATGTTCCGAGCCGTGCAGCATCCAGTCTCTGGCAGCAGCCTGCCGCCATGGATGCCCTTGCAATGCCCTTTCCAGTGCCACTGTCCCTGCAGCTGGAGGCTCCACAGCTCTCTGAAGCCTAAGCCCGAGCCACAGGGCAGAGCCTGTGCCTGGGGCCGAGGTGCCCACCCCTGGGGGGGTCCAGATCAGAAAAGTGTGGGAGCAGCAAGGTTGGGGCCTTGCCGCGTTCGTCTTGGCAGGCTCTTTCCAGCGCCAGTGCTCCTGGAGCCCGAGGCCCTTTAGATCTCCTAACCCTAACCCTAAGCGTAACCCTAACCCTAGCTCTACTTAATTACCCCAACACACTACCTGGCTTCTCCACCTCAGAAAGATGGAGGAGCAGCAATGTTGGGGCGCTGCTGCCATGGCCTCGGCAGGCCCTTTCCAGCCCCACTGTTCCCGGAGCTCGAGGCTCTTTAGATCTCTCCAGCCTGACCCAGGCCCCTGATGGCAGCTTGGCCCTGGGCCAGAGCGACTCAGCACCATAGGTGGCACAGATTAAGAAGTCTGCAGTTGGCAACGGAGGCACCCGTGAAGCCCTGGACACTCAGATGGAGGGCTTTAACTCAAGGTTCTAGTCCTCCCTCTCTGCGCAAAGGAAAAATCCCCCACCAGATACACTCAAGAGGTGAAAAACACACCGAGGTTCACTGGCAAAAGGACCAAAATCAATCACTCAATCAATCAATCACAAAGCAATGTTCTTTGGCAAATGATGAAATACAACATAGAATGCAACATCAACCCCTTCTCCTAGCATTACTTGGTGTTAATTTAGCACTTACCTAGCATAAACTTAGCCCGACCGAGAAAAACCTTTACACTTGGGAAATGCTGTGTTACCAAGAAGTTCCAGGAAAAGACAATTCGGAAAACAAAGACAGGCAGAGAGAAAGGCCCAAGGAGAGGAGAGATCTAGAAAAACACACAGAGAGCTACCACCTCCTAGGCTTCCAGTAGAGGCAGGCCAGGAACTGTGTGCAGAGACATAGGCTGGGACCGTGTGCTGCCCTCATGCTTCGTCCTTTTAAGCCCCCTACGGCCTTCATGTGCTGCCCCTCAGGTGGGGCTGCCCGTGCCTTGGCCACTCAGGGCCCAGGTGAGCAGCGCCAGCCCAAGGGTCCAGGACTGACAGCTCAGCCAGGCCCTGGGGTGGCTCTGGGGGCCACACGGCAGGGCATGGCCTCACCTTCAGCAAAGCCCGGCCGGGCCCTCGCAGCACACACAGGCACTGGCACTCCACGATGTTCCGAGCCGTGCAGCATCCAGTCTCTGGCAGCAGCCTGCCGCCATGGATGCCCTTGCAATGCCCTTTCCAGTGCCACTGTCCCTGCAGCTGGAGGCTCCACAGCTCTCTGAAGCCTAAGCCCGAGCCACAGGGCAGAGCCTGTGCCTGGGGCCGAGGTGCCCACCCCTGGGGGGGTCCAGATCAGAAAAGTGTGGGAGCAGCAAGGTTGGGGCCTTGCCGCGTTCGTCTTGGCAGGCTCTTTCCAGCGCCAGTGCTCCTGGAGCCCGAGGCCCTTTAGATCTCCTAACCCTAACCCTAAGCGTAACCCTAACCCTAGCTCTACTTAATTACCCCAACACACTACCTGGCTTCTCCACCTCAGAAAGATGGAGGAGCAGCAATGTTGGGGCGCTGCTGCCATGGCCTCGGCAGGCCCTTTCCAGCCCCACTGTTCCCAGAGCTCGAGGCTCTTTAGATCTCTCCAGCCTGACCCAGGCCCCTGATGGCAGCTTGGCCCTGGGCCAGAGCGACTCAGCACCATAGGTGGCACAGATTAAGAAGTCTGCAGTTGGCAACGGAGGCACCCGTGAAGCCCTGGACACTCAGATGGAGGGCTTTAACTCAAGGTTCTAGTCCTCCCTCTCTGCGCAATGGCAAAATCCCCCACCAGATACACTCAAGAGGTGAAAAACACACCGAGGTTCACTGGCAAAAGGACCAAAATCAATCAATCAATCAGAAAGCAATGTTCTTTGGCAAATGATGAAATACAACATAGAATGCAACATCAACCACTTCTCCTAGCATTACTTGGTGTTAATTTAGCACTTACCTAGCATAAACTTAGCCCGACCGAGAAAAACCTTTACACTTGGGAAATGCTGTGTTACCAAGAAGTTCCAGGAAAAGACAATTCGGAAAACAAAGACAGGCAGAGAGAAAGGCCCAAGGAGAGAAGAGATCTAGAAAAACACACAGAGAGCTACCACCTCCTAGGCTTCCAGTAGAGGCAGGCCAGGAACTGTGTGCAGAGACATAGGCTGGGACCGTGTGCTGCCCTCATGCTTCGTCCTTTTAAGCCCCCTACGGCCTTCATGTGCTGCCCCTCAGGTGGGGCTGCCCGTGCCTTGGCCACTCAGGGCCCAGGTGAGCAGCGCCAGCCCAAGGGTCCAGGACTGACAGCTCAGCCAGGCCCTGGGGTGGCTCTGGGGGCCACACGGCAGGGCATGGCCTCACCTTCAGCAAAGCCCGGCCAGGCCCTCGCAGCACACACAGGCACTGGCACTCCACGATGTTCCGAGCCGTGCAGCATCCAGTCTCTGGCAGCAGCCTGCCGCCATGGATGCCCTTGCAATGCCCTTTCCAGTGCCACTGTCCCTGCAGCTGGAGGCTCCACAGCTCTCTGAAGCCTAAGCCCGAGCCACAGGGCAGAGCCTGTGCCTGGGGCCGAGGTGCCCACCCCTGGGGGGGTCCAGATCAGAAAAGTGTGGGAGCAGCAAGGTTGGGGCCTTGCCGCGTTCGTCTTGGCAGGCTCTTTCCAGCGCCAGTGCTCCTGGAGCCCGAGGCCCTTTAGATCTCCTAACCCTAACCCTAAGCGTAACCCTAACCCTAGCTCTACTTAATTACCCCAACACACTACCTGGCTTCTCCACCTCAGAAAGATGGAGGAGCAGCAATGTTGGGGCGCTGCTGCCATGGCCTCGGCAGGCCCTTTCCAGCCCCACTGTTCCCGGAGCTCGAGGCTCTTTAGATCTCTCCAGCCTGACCCAGGCCCCTGATGGCAGCTTGGCCCTGGGCCAGAGGGGCTCAGCACCATAGGTGGCACAGATTAAGAAGTCTGCAGTTGGCAACGGAGGCACCCGTGAAGCCCTGGACACTCAGATGGAGGGCTTTAACTCAAGGTTCTAGTCCTCCCTCTCTGCGCAAAGGAAAAATCCCCCACCCGATACACTCAAGAGGTGAAAAACACACCGAGGTTCACTGGCAAAAGGACCAAAATCAATCACTCAATCAATCAATCACAAAGCAATGTTCTTTGGCAAATGATGAAATACAACATAGAATGCAACATCAACCACTTCTCCTAGCATTACTTGGTGTTAATTTAGCACTTACCTAGCATAAACTTAGCCCGACCGAGAAAAACCTTTACACTTGGGAAATGCTGTGTTACCAAGAAGTTCCAGGAAAAGACAATTCGGAAAACAAAGACAGGCAGAGAGAAAGGCCCAAGGAGAGGAGAGATCTAGAAAAACACACAGAGAGCTACCACCTCCTAGGCTTCCAGTAGAGGCAGGCCAGGAACTGTGTGCAGAGACATAGGCTGGGACCGTGTGCTGCCCTCATGCTTCGTCCTTTTAAGCCCCCTACGGCCTTCATGTGCTGCCCCTCAGGTGGGGCTGCCCGTGCCTTGGCCACTCAGGGCCCAGGTGAGCAGCGCCAGCCCAAGGGTCCAGGACTGACATCTCAGCCAGGCCCTGGGGTGGCTCTGGGGGCCACACGGCAGGGCATGGCCTCACCTTCAGCAAAGCCCGGCCGGGCCCTCGCAGCACACACAGGCACTGGCACTCCACGATGTTCCGAGCCGTGCAGCATCCAGTCTCTGGCAGCAGCCTGCCGCCATGGATGCCCTTGCAATGCCCTTTCCAGTGCCACTGTCCCTGCAGCTGGAGGCTCCACAGCTCTCTGAAGCCTAAGCCCGAGCCACAGGGCAGAGCCTGTGCCTGGGGCCGAGGTGCCCACCCCTGGGGGGGTCCAGATCAGAAAAGTGTGGGAGCAGCAAGGTTGGGGCCTTGCCGCGTTCGTCTTGGCAGGCTCTTTCCAGCGCCAGTGCTCCTGGAGCCCGAGGCCCTTTAGATCTCCTAACCCTAACCCTAAGCGTAACCCTAACCCTAGCTCTACTTAATTACCCCAACACACTACCTGGCTTCTCCACCTCAGAAAGATGGAGGAGCAGCAATGTTGGGGCGCTGCTGCCATGGCCTCGGCAGGCCCTTTCCAGCCCCACTGTTCCCAGAGCTCGAGGCTCTTTAGATCTCTCCAGCCTGACCCAGGCCCCTGATGGCAGCTTGGCCCTGGGCCAGAGCGACTCAGCACCATAGGTGGCACAGATTAAGAAGTCTGCAGTTGGCAACGGAGGCACCCGTGAAGCCCTGGACACTCAGATGGAGGGCTTTAACTCAAGGTTCTAGTCCTCCCTCTCTGCGCAATGGCAAAATCCCCCACCAGATACACTCAAGAGGTGAAAAACACACCGAGGTTCACTGGCAAAAGGACCAAAATCAATCAATCAATCAGAAAGCAATGTTCTTTGGCAAATGATGAAATACAACATAGAATGCAACATCAACCACTTCTCCTAGCATTACTTGGTGTTAATTTAGCACTTACCTAGCATAAACTTAGCCCGACCGAGAAAAACCTTTACACTTGGGAAATGCTGTGTTACCAAGAAGTTCCAGGAAAAGACAATTCGGAAAACAAAGACAGGCAGAGAGAAAGGCCCAAGGAGAGAAGAGATCTAGAAAAACACACAGAGAGCTACCACCTCCTAGGCTTCCAGTAGAGGCAGGCCAGGAACTGTGTGCAGAGACATAGGCTGGGACCGTGTGCTGCCCTCATGCTTCGTCCTTTTAAGCCCCCTACGGCCTTCATGTGCTGCCCCTCAGGTGGGGCTGCCCGTGCCTTGGCCACTCAGGGCCCAGGTGAGCAGCGCCAGCCCAAGGGTCCAGGACTGACAGCTCAGCCAGGCCCTGGGGTGGCTCTGGGGGCCACACGGCAGGGCATGGCCTCACCTTCAGCAAAGCCCGGCCAGGCCCTCGCAGCACACACAGGCACTGGCACTCCACGATGTTCCGAGCCGTGCAGCATCCAGTCTCTGGCAGCAGCCTGCCGCCATGGATGCCCTTGCAATGCCCTTTCCAGTGCCACTGTCCCTGCAGCTGGAGGCTCCACAGCTCTCTGAAGCCTAAGCCCGAGCCACAGGGCAGAGCCTGTGCCTGGGGCCGAGGTGCCCACCCCTGGGGGGGTCCAGATCAGAAAAGTGTGGGAGCAGCAAGGTTGGGGCCTTGCCGTGTTCGTCTTGGCAGGCTCTTTCCAGCGCCAGTGCTCCTGGAGCCCGAGGCCCTTTAGATCTCCTAACCCTAACCCTAAGCGTAACCCTAACCCTAGCTCTACTTAATTACCCCAACACACTACCTGGCTTCTCCACCTCAGAAAGATGGAGGAGCAGCAATGTTGGGGCGCTGCTGCCATGGCCTCGGCAGGCCCTTTCCAGCCCCACTGTTCCCGGAGCTCGAGGCTCTTTAGATCTCTCCAGCCTGACCCAGGCCCCTGATGGCAGCTTGGCCCTGGGCCAGAGGGGCTCAGCACCATAGGTGGCACAGATTAAGAAGTCTGCAGTTGGCAACGGAGGCACCCGTGAAGCCCTGGACACTCAGATGGAGGGCTTTAACTCAAGGTTCTAGTCCTCCCTCTCTGCGCAATGGCAAAATCCCCCACCCGATACACTCAAGAGGTGAAAAACACACCGAGGTTCACTGGCAAAAGGACCAAAATCAATCAATCAATCAATCAGAAAGCAATGTTCTTTGGCAAATGATGAAATACAACATAGAATGCAACATCAACCCCTTCTCCTAGCATTACTTGGTGTTAATTTAGCACTTACCTAGCATAAACTTAGCCCGACCGAGAAAAACCTTTACACTTGGGAAATGCTGTGTTACCAAGAAGTTCCAGGAAAAGACAATGACAATTCGGAAAACAAAGACAGGCAGAGAGAAGGGCCCAAGGAGAGGAGAGATCTAGAAAAACACACAGAGAGCTACCACCTCCTAGGCTTCCAGTAGAGGCAGGCCAGGAACTGTGTGCAGAGACATAGGCTGGGACCGTGTGCTGCCCTCATGCTTCGTCCTTTTAAGCCCCCTACGGCCTTCATGTGCTGCCCTCAGGTGGGGCTGCCCGTGCCTTGGCCACTCAGGGCCCAGGTGAGCAGCGCCAGCCCAAGGGTCCAGGACTGACAGCTCAGCCAGGCCCTGGGGTGGCTCTGGGGGCCACACGGCAGGGCATGGCCTCACCTTCAGCAAAGCCTGGCCGGGCCCTCGCAGCACACACAGGCACTGGCACTCCACGATGTTCCGAGCCGTGCAGCATCCAGTCTCTGGCAGCAGCCTGCCGCCATGGATGCCCTTGCAATGCCCTTTCCAGTGCCACTGTCCCTGCAGCTGGAGGCTCCACAGCTCTCTGAAGCCTAAGCCCGAGCCACAGGGCAGAGCCTGTGCCTGGGCCGAGGTGCCCACCCCTGGGGGGTCCAGATCAGAAAAGTGTGGGAGCAGCAAGGTTGGGGCCTTGCCGCGTTCGTCTTGGCAGGCTCTTTCCAGCGCCAGTGCTCCTGGAGCCCGAGGCCCTTTAGATCTCCTAACCCTAACCCTAAGCGTAACCCTAACCCTAGCTCTACTTAATTACCCCAACACACTACCTGGCTTCTCCACCTCAGAAAGATGGAGGAGCAGCAATGTTGGGGCGCTGCTGCCATGGCCTCGGCAGGCCCTTTCCAGCCCCACTGTTCCCAGAGCTCGAGGCTCTTTAGATCTCTCCAGCCTGACCCAGGCCCTGATGGCAGCTTGGCCCTGGGCCAGAGGGCTCAGCACCATAGGTGGCACAGATTAAGAAGTCTGCAGTTGGCAACGGAGGCACCCGTGAAGCCCTGGACACTCAGATGGAGGGCTTTAACTCAAGGTTCTAGTCCTCTCTCTCGGCGCAAAGGAAAAATCCCCCACCCGATACACTCAAGAGGTGAAAAACACACCGACGTTCACTGGCAAATAGACCAAAATCAATCAGTCAAAAAGCAATTCTCTTTGGCAAATGATGAAATACAACATAGAATGCAACATCAACCCCTTCTCCTAGCATTACTTGGTGTTAATTTAGCACTTACCTAGCATAAACTTAGCCCGACCGAGAAAAACCTTTACACTTGGGAAATGCTGTGTTACCAAGAAGTTCCAGGAAAAGACAATTCGGAAACAAAGACAGGCAGAGAGAAAGGCCCAAGGAGAGGAGAGATCTAGAAAAACACACAGAGAGCTACCACCTCCTAGGCTTCCAGCAGAGGCAGGCCAGGAACTGTGTGCCAGAGACATAGGCTGGGACCATGTGCTGCCCTCATGCTTCGTCCTTTTAAGCCCCCTACGGCCTTCATGTGCTGCCCCTCAGGTGGGGCTGCCCGTGCCTTGGCCACTCAGGGCCCAGGTGAGCAGCGCCAGCCCAAGGGTCCAGGACTGACAGCTCAGCCAGGCCCTGGGGTGGCTCTGGGGGCCACACGGCAGGGCATGGCCTCACCTTCAGCAAAGCCCGGCCGGGCCCTCGCAGCACACACAGGCACTGGCACTCCACGATGTTCCGAGCCGTGCAGCATCCAGTCTCTGGCAGCAGCCTGCCGCCATGGATGCCCTTGCAATGCCCTTTCCAGTGCCACTGTCCCTGCAGCTGGAGGCTCCACAGCTCTCTGAAGCCTAAGCCCGAGCCACAGGGCAGAGCCTGTGCCTGGGGCCGAGGTGCCCACCCCTGGGGGGGTCCAGATCAGAAAAGTGTGGGAGCAGCAAGGTTGGGGCCTTGCCGCGTTCGTCTTGGCAGGCTCTTTCCAGCGCCAGTGCTCCTGGAGCCCGAGGCCCTTTAGATCTCCTAACCCTAACCCTAAGCGTAACCCTAACCCTAGCTCTACTTAATTACCCCAACACACTACCTGGCTTCTCCATCTCAGAAAGATGGAGGAGCAGCAATGTTGGGGCGCTGCTGCCATGGCCTCGGCAGGCCCTTTCCAGCCCCACTGTTCCCAGAGCTCGAGGCTCTTTAGATCTCTCCAGCCTGACCCAGGCCCCTGATGGCAGCTTGGCCCTGGGCCAGAGGGGCTCAGCACCATAGGTGGCACAGATTAAGAAGTCTGCAGTTGGCAACGGAGGCACCCGTGAAGCCCTGGACACTCAGATGGAGGGCTTTAACTCAAGGTTCTAGTCCTCCCTCTCTGCGCAAAGGAAAAATCCCCACCCGATACACTCAAGAGGTGAAAAACACACCGAGGTTCACTGGCAAAAGGACCAAAATCAATCACTCAATCACTCAATCAATCAATCAGAAAGCAATGTTCTTTGGCAAATGATGAAATACAACATAGAATGCAACATCAACCCCTTCTCCTAGCATTACTTGGTGTTAATTTAGCACTTACCTAGCATAAACTTAGCCCGACCGAGAAAAACCTTTACACTTGGGAAATGCTGTGTTACCAAGAAGTTCCAGGAAAAGACAATTCGGAAAACAAAGACAGGCAGAGAGAAAGGCCCAAGGAGAGGAGAGATCTAGAAAAACACACAGAGAGCTACCACCTCCTAGGCTTCCAGTAGAGGCAGGCCAGGAACTGTGTGCAGAGACATAGGCTGGGACCGTGTGCTGCCCTCATGCTTCGTCCTTTTAAGCCCCCTACGGCCTTCATGTGCTGCCCCTCAGGTGGGGCTGCCCGTGCCTTGGCCACTCAGGGCCCAGGTGAGCAGCGCCAGCCCAAGGGTCCAGGACTGACAGCTCAGCCAGGCCCTGGGGTGGCTCTGGGGGCCACACGGCAGGGCATGGCCTCACCTTCAGCAAAGCCCGGCCGGGCCCTCGCAGCACACACAGGCACTGGCACTCCACGATGTTCCGAGCCGTGCAGCATCCAGTCTCTGGCAGCAGCCTGCCGCCATGGATGCCCTTGCAATGCCCTTTCCAGTGCCACTGTCCCTGCAGCTGGAGGCTCCACAGCTCTCTGAAGCCTAAGCCCGAGCCACAGGGCAGAGCCTGTGCCTGGGGCCGAGGTGCCCACCCCTGGGGGGGTCCAGATCAGAAAAGTGTGGGAGCAGCAAGGTTGGGGCCTTGCCGCGTTCGTCTTGGCAGGCTCTTTCCAGCGCCAGTGCTCCTGGAGCCCGAGGCCCTTTAGATCTCCTAACCCTAACCCTAAGCGTAACCCTAACCCTAGCTCTACTTAATTACCCCAACACACTACCTGGCTTCTCCACCTCAGAAAGATGGAGGAGCAGCAATGTTGGGGCGCTGCTGCCATGGCCTCGGCAGGCCCTTTCCAGCCCCACCGTTCCCAGAGCTCGAGGCTCTTTAGATCTCTCCAGCCTGACCCAGGCCCCTGATGGCAGCTTGGCCCTGGGCCAGAGGGACTCAGCACCATAGGTGGCACAGATTAAGAAGTCTGCAGTTGGCAACGGAGGCACCCGTGAAGCCCTGGACACTCAGATGGAGGGCTTTAACTCAAGGTTCTAGTCCTCCCTCTCTGCGCAATGGCAAAATCCCCCACCCGATACACTCAAGAGGTGAAAAACACACCGAGGTTCACTGGCAAAAGGACCAAAATCAATCAATCAATCAATCAGAAAGCAATGTTCTTTGGCAAATGATGAAATACAACATAGAATGCAACATCAACCACTTCTCCTAGCATTACTTGGTGTTAATTTAGCACTTACCTAGCATAAACTTAGCCCGACCGAGAAAAACCTTTACACTTGGGAAATGCTGTGTTACCAAGAAGTTCCAGGAAAAGACAATTCGGAAAACAAAGACAGGCAGAGAGAAAGGCCCAAGGAGAGAAGAGATCTAGAAAAACACACAGAGAGCTACCACCTCCTAGGCTTCCAGTAGAGGCAGGCCAGGAACTGTGTGCAGAGACATAGGCTGGGACCGTGTGCTGCCCTCATGCTTCGTCCTTTTAAGCCCCCTACGGCCTTCATGTGCTGCCCCTCAGGTGGGGCTGCCCGTGCCTTGGCCACTCAGGGCCCAGGTGAGCAGCGCCAGCCCAAGGGTCCAGGACTGACAGCTCAGCCAGGCCCTGGGGTGGCTCTGGGGGCCACACGGCAGGGCATGGCCTCACCTTCAGCAAAGCCCGGCCGGGCCCTCGCAGCACACACAGGCACTGGCACTCCACGATGTTCCGAGCCGTGCAGCATCCAGTCTCTGGCAGCAGCCTGCCGCCATGGATGCCCTTGCAATGCCCTTTCCAGTGCCACTGTCCCTGCAGCTGGAGGCTCCACAGCTCTCTGAAGCCTAAGCCCGAGCCACAGGGCAGAGCCTGTGCCTGGGGCCGAGGTGCCCACCCCTGGGGGGGTCCAGATCAGAAAAGTGTGGGAGCAGCAAGGTTGGGGCCTTGCCGTGTTCGTCTTGGCAGGCTCTTTCCAGCGCCAGTGCTCCTGGAGCCCGAGGCCCTTTAGATCTCCTAACCCTAACCCTAAGCGTAACCCTAACCCTAGCTCTACTTAATTACCCCAACACACTACCTGGCTTCTCCACCTCAGAAAGATGGAGGAGCAGCAATGTTGGGGCGCTGCTGCCATGGCCTCGGCAGGCCCTTTCCAGCCCCACTGTTCCCGGAGCTCGAGGCTCTTTAGATCTCTCCAGCCTGACCCAGGCCCCTGATGGCAGCTTGGCCCTGGGCCAGAGGGGCTCAGCACCATAGGTGGCACAGATTAAGAAGTCTGCAGTTGGCAACGGAGGCACCCGTGAAGCCCTGGACACTCAGATGGAGGGCTTTAACTCAAGGTTCTAGTCCTCCCTCTCTGCGCAATGGCAAAATCCCCCACCCGATACACTCAAGAGGTGAAAAACACACCGAGGTTCACTGGCAAAAGGACCAAAATCAATCAATCAATCAATCAGAAAGCAATGTTCTTTGGCAAATGATGAAATACAACATAGAATGCAACATCAACCCCTTCTCCTAGCATTACTTGGTGTTAATTTAGCACTTACCTAGCATAAACTTAGCCCGACCGAGAAAAACCTTTACACTTGGGAAATGCTGTGTTACCAAGAAGTTCCAGGAAAAGACAATTCGGAAAACAAAGACAGGCAGAGAGAAGGGCCCAAGGAGAGGAGAGATCTAGAAAAACACACAGAGAGCTACCACCTCCTAGGCTTCCAGTAGAGGCAGGCCAGGAACTGTGTGCAGAGACATAGGCTGGGACCGTGTGCTGCCCTCATGCTTCGTCCTTTTAAGCCCCCTACGGCCTTCATGTGCTGCCCCTCAGGTGGGGCTGCCCGTGCCTTGGCCACTCAGGGCCCAGGTGAGCAGCGCCAGCCCAAGGGTCCAGGACTGACAGCTCAGCCAGGCCCTGGGGTGGCTCTGGGGGCCACACGGCAGGGCATGGCCTCACCTTCAGCAAAGCCTGGCCGGGCCCTCGCAGCACACACAGGCACTGGCACTCCACGATGTTCCGAGCCGTGCAGCATCCAGTCTCTGGCAGCAGCCTGCCGCCATGGATGCCCTTGCAATGCCCTTTCCAGTGCCACTGTCCCTGCAGCTGGAGGCTCCACAGCTCTCTGAAGCCTAAGCCCGAGCCACAGGGCAGAGCCTGTGCCTGGGGCCGAGGTGCCCACCCCTGGGGGGGTCCAGATCAGAAAAGTGTGGGAGCAGCAAGGTTGGGGCCTTGCCGCGTTCGTCTTGGCAGGCTCTTTCCAGCGCCAGTGCTCCTGGAGCCCGAGGCCCTTTAGATCTCCTAACCCTAACCCTAAGCGTAACCCTAACCCTAGCTCTACTTAATTACCCCAACACACTACCTGGCTTCTCCACCTCAGAAAGATGGAGGAGCAGCAATGTTGGGGCGCTGCTGCCATGGCCTCGGCAGGCCCTTTCCAGCCCCACTGTTCCCAGAGCTCGAGGCTCTTTAGATCTCTCCAGCCTGACCCAGGCCCCTGATGGCAGCTTGGCCCTGGGCCAGAGGGGCTCAGCACCATAGGTGGCACAGATTAAGAAGTCTGCAGTTGGCAACGGAGGCACCCGTGAAGCCCTGGACACTCAGATGGAGGGCTTTAACTCAAGGTTCTAGTCCTCTCTCTCGGCGCAAAGGAAAAATCCCCCACCCGATACACTCAAGAGGTGAAAAACACACCGACGTTCACTGGCAAATAGACCAAAATCAATCAGTCAAAAAGCAATTCTCTTTGGCAAATGATGAAATACAACATAGAATGCAACATCAACCCCTTCTCCTAGCATTACTTGGTGTTAATTTAGCACTTACCTAGCATAAACTTAGCCCGACCGAGAAAAACCTTTACACTTGGGAAATGCTGTGTTACCAAGAAGTTCCAGGAAAAGACAATTCGGAAAACAAAGACAGGCAGAGAGAAAGGCCCAAGGAGAGGAGAGATCTAGAAAAACACACAGAGAGCTACCACCTCCTAGGCTTCCAGCAGAGGCAGGCCAGGAACTGTGTGCAGAGACATAGGCTGGGACCATGTGCTGCCCTCATGCTTCGTCCTTTTAAGCCCCCTACGGCCTTCATGTGCTGCCCCTCAGGTGGGGCTGCCCGTGCCTTGGCCACTCAGGGCCCAGGTGAGCAGCGCCAGCCCAAGGGTCCAGGACTGACAGCTCAGCCAGGCCCTGGGGTGGCTCTGGGGGCCACACGGCAGGGCATGGCCTCACCTTCAGCAAAGCCCGGCCGGGCCCTCGCAGCACACACAGGCACTGGCACTCCACGATGTTCCGAGCCGTGCAGCATCCAGTCTCTGGCAGCAGCCTGCCGCCATGGATGCCCTTGCAATGCCCTTTCCAGTGCCACTGTCCCTGCAGCTGGAGGCTCCACAGCTCTCTGAAGCCTAAGCCCGAGCCACAGGGCAGAGCCTGTGCCTGGGGCCGAGGTGCCCACCCCTGGGGGGGTCCAGATCAGAAAAGTGTGGGAGCAGCAAGGTTGGGGCCTTGCCGCGTTCGTCTTGGCAGGCTCTTTCCAGCGCCAGTGCTCCTGGAGCCCGAGGCCCTTTAGATCTCCTAACCCTAACCCTAAGCGTAACCCTAACCCTAGCTCTACTTAATTACCCCAACACACTACCTGGCTTCTCCATCTCAGAAAGATGGAGGAGCAGCAATGTTGGGGCGCTGCTGCCATGGCCTCGGCAGGCCCTTTCCAGCCCCACTGTTCCCAGAGCTCGAGGCTCTTTAGATCTCTCCAGCCTGACCCAGGCCCCTGATGGCAGCTTGGCCCTGGGCCAGAGGGGCTCAGCACCATAGGTGGCACAGATTAAGAAGTCTGCAGTTGGCAACGGAGGCACCCGTGAAGCCCTGGACACTCAGATGGAGGGCTTTAACTCAAGGTTCTAGTCCTCCCTCTCTGCGCAAAGGAAAAATCCCCCACCCGATACACTCAAGAGGTGAAAAACACACCGAGGTTCACTGGCAAAAGGACCAAAATCAATCACTCAATCACTCAATCAATCAATCAGAAAGCAATGTTCTTTGGCAAATGATGAAATACAACATAGAATGCAACATCAACCCCTTCTCCTAGCATTACTTGGTGTTAATTTAGCACTTACCTAGCATAAACTTAGCCCGACCGAGAAAAACCTTTACACTTGGGAAATGCTGTGTTACCAAGAAGTTCCAGGAAAAGACAATTCGGAAAACAAAGACAGGCAGAGAGAAAGGCCCAAGGAGAGGAGAGATCTAGAAAAACACACAGAGAGCTACCACCTCCTAGGCTTCCAGTAGAGGCAGGCCAGGAACTGTGTGCAGAGACATAGGCTGGGACCGTGTGCTGCCCTCATGCTTCGTCCTTTTAAGCCCCCTACGGCCTTCATGTGCTGCCCCTCAGGTGGGGCTGCCCGTGCCTTGGCCACTCAGGGCCCAGGTGAGCAGCGCCAGCCCAAGGGTCCAGGACTGACAGCTCAGCCAGGCCCTGGGGTGGCTCTGGGGGCCACACGGCAGGGCATGGCCTCACCTTCAGCAAAGCCCGGCCGGGCCCTCGCAGCACACACAGGCACTGGCACTCCACGATGTTCCGAGCCGTGCAGCATCCAGTCTCTGGCAGCAGCCTGCCGCCATGGATGCCCTTGCAATGCCCTTTCCAGTGCCACTGTCCCTGCAGCTGGAGGCTCCACAGCTCTCTGAAGCCTAAGCCCGAGCCACAGGGCAGAGCCTGTGCCTGGGGCCGAGGTGCCCACCCCTGGGGGGGTCCAGATCAGAAAAGTGTGGGAGCAGCAAGGTTGGGGCCTTGCCGCGTTCGTCTTGGCAGGCTCTTTCCAGCGCCAGTGCTCCTGGAGCCCGAGGCCCTTTAGATCTCCTAACCCTAACCCTAAGCGTAACCCTAACCCTAGCTCTACTTAATTACCCCAACACACTACCTGGCTTCTCCACCTCAGAAAGATGGAGGAGCAGCAATGTTGGGGCGCTGCTGCCATGGCCTCGGCAGGCCCTTTCCAGCCCCACCGTTCCCAGAGCTCGAGGCTCTTTAGATCTCTCCAGCCTGACCCAGGCCCCTGATGGCAGCTTGGCCCTGGGCCAGAGGGACTCAGCACCATAGGTGGCACAGATTAAGAAGTCTGCAGTTGGCAACGGAGGCACCCGTGAAGCCCTGGACACTCAGATGGAGGGCTTTAACTCAAGGTTCTAGTCCTCCCTCTCTGCGCAATGGCAAAATCCCCCACCCGATACACTCAAGAGGTGAAAAACACACCGAGGTTCACTGGCAAAAGGACCAAAATCAATCAATCAATCAATCAGAAAGCAATGTTCTTTGGCAAATGATGAAATACAACATAGAATGCAACATCAACCACTTCTCCTAGCATTACTTGGTGTTAATTTAGCACTTACCTAGCATAAACTTAGCCCGACCGAGAAAAACCTTTACACTTGGGAAATGCTGTGTTACCAAGAAGTTCCAGGAAAAGACAATTCGGAAAACAAAGACAGGCAGAGAGAAAGGCCCAAGGAGAGAAGAGATCTAGAAAAACACACAGAGAGCTACCACCTCCTAGGCTTCCAGTAGAGGCAGGCCAGGAACTGTGTGCAGAGACATAGGCTGGGACCGTGTGCTGCCCTCATGCTTCGTCCTTTTAAGCCCCCTACGGCCTTCATGTGCTGCCCCTCAGGTGGGGCTGCCCGTGCCTTGGCCACTCAGGGCCCAGGTGAGCAGCGCCAGCCCAAGGGTCCAGGACTGACAGCTCAGCCAGGCCCTGGGGTGGCTCTGGGGGCCACACGGCAGGGCATGGCCTCACCTTCAGCAAAGCCCGGCCGGGCCCTCGCAGCACACACAGGCACTGGCACTCCACGATGTTCCGAGCCGTGCAGCATCCAGTCTCTGGCAGCAGCCTGCCGCCATGGATGCCCTTGCAATGCCCTTTCCAGTGCCACTGTCCCTGCAGCTGGAGGCTCCACAGCTCTCTGAAGCCTAAGCCCGAGCCACAGGGCAGAGCCTGTGCCTGGGGCCGAGGTGCCCACCCCTGGGGGGGTCCAGATCAGAAAAGTGTGGGAGCAGCAAGGTTGGGGCCTTGCCGCGTTCGTCTTGGCAGGCTCTTTCCAGCGCCAGTGCTCCTGGAGCCCGAGGCCCTTTAGATCTCCTAACCCTAACCCTAAGCGTAACCCTAACCCTAGCTCTACTTAATTACCCCAACACACTACCTGGCTTCTCCACCTCAGAAAGATGGAGGAGCAGCAATGTTGGGGCGCTGCTGCCATGGCCTCGGCAGGCCCTTTCCAGCCCCACTGTTCCCGGAGCTCGAGGCTCTTTAGATCTCTCCAGCCTGACCCAGGCCCCTGATGGCAGCTTGGCCCTGGGCCAGAGGGGCTCAGCACCATAGGTGGCACAGATTAAGAAGTCTGCAGTTGGCAACGGAGGCACCCGTGAAGCCCTGGACACTCAGATGGAGGGCTTTAACTCAAGGTTCTAGTCCTCTCTCTCTGCGCAAAGGCAAAATCCCCCACCCGATACACTCAAGAGGTGAAAAACACACCGAGGTTCACTGGCAAAAGGACCAAAATCAATCAGTCAAAAAGCAATTCTCTTTGGCAAATGATGAAATACAACATAGAATGCCACATCAACCCCTTCTCCTAGCATTACTTGGTGTTAATTTAGCACTTACCTAGCATAAACTTAGCCCGACCGAGAAAAACCTTTACACTTGGGAAATGCTGTGTTACCAAGAAGTTCCAGGAAAAGACAATTCGGAAAACAAAGACAGGCAGAGAGAAAGGCCCAAGGAGAGGAGAGATCTAGAAAAACACACAGAGAGCTACCACCTCCTAGGCTTCCAGCAGAGGCAGGCCAGGAACTGTGTGCAGAGACATAGGCTGGGACCGTGTGCTGCCCTCATGCTTCGTCCTTTTAAGCCCCCTACGGCCTTCATGTGCTGCCCCTCAGGTGGGGCTGCCCGTGCCTTGGCCACTCAGGGCCCAGGTGAGCAGCGCCAGCCCAAGGGTCCAGGACTGACAGCTCAGCCAGGCCCTGGGGTGGCTCTGGGGGCTACACGGCAGGGCATGGCCTCACCTTCAGCAAAGCCCGGCCGGGCCCTCGCAGCACACACAGGCACTGGCACTCCACGATGTTCCGAGCCGTGCAGCATCCAGTCTCTGGCAACAGCCTGCCGCCATGGATGCCCTTGCAATGCCCTTTCCAGTGCCACTGTCCCTGCAGCTGGAGGCTCCACAGCTCTCTGAAGCCTAAGCCCGAGCCACAGGGCAGAGCCTGTGCCTGGGGCCGAGGTGCCCACCCCTGGGGGGGTCCAGATCAGAAAAGTGTGGGAGCAGCAAGGTTGGGGCCTTGCCGCGTTCGTCTTGGCAGGCTCTTTCCAGCGCCAGTGCTCCTGGAGCCCGAGGCCCTTTAGATCTCCTAACCCTAACCCTAAGCGTAACCCTAACCCTAGCTCTACTTAATTACCCCAACACACTACCTGGCTTCTCCACCTCAGAAAGATGGAGGAGCAGCAATGTTGGGGCGCTGCTGCCATGGCCTCGGCAGGCCCTTTCCAGCCCCACTGTTCCCAGAGCTCGAGGCTCTTTAGATCTCTCCAGCCTGACCCAGGCCCCTGATGGCAGCTTGGCCCTGGGCCAGAGCGACTCAGCACCATAGGTGGCACAGATTAAGAAGTCTGCAGTTGGCAACGGAGGCACCCGTGAAGCCCTGGACACTCAGATGGAGGGCTTTAACTCAAGGTTCTAGTCCTCCCTCTCTGCGCAATGGCAAAATCCCCCACCCGATACACTCAAGAGGTGAAAAACACACCGAGGTTCACTGGCAAAAGGACCAAAATCAATCAATCAATCAATCAGAAAGCAATGTTCTTTGGCAAATGATGAAATACAACATAGAATGCAACATCAACCACTTCTCCTAGCATTACTTGGTGTTAATTTAGCACTTACCTAGCATAAACTTAGCCCGACCGAGAAAAACCTTTACACTTGGGAAATGCTGTGTTACCAAGAAGTTCCAGGAAAAGACAATTCGGAAAACAAAGACAGGCAGAGAGAAAGGCCCAAGGAGAGAAGAGATCTAGAAAAACACACAGAGAGCTACCACCTCCTAGGCTTCCAGTAGAGGCAGGCCAGGAACTGTGTGCAGAGACATAGGCTGGGACCGTGTGCTGCCCTCATGCTTCGTCCTTTTAAGCCCCCTACGGCCTTCATGTGCTGCCCCTCAGGTGGGGCTGCCCGTGCCTTGGCCACTCAGGGCCCAGGTGAGCAGCGCCAGCCCAAGGGTCCAGGACTGACAGCTCAGCCAGGCCCTGGGGTGGCTCTGGGGGCCACACGGCAGGGCATGGCCTCACCTTCAGCAAAGCCCGGCCGGGCCCTCGCAGCACACACAGGCACTGGCACTCCACGATGTTCCGAGCCGTGCAGCATCCAGTCTCTGGCAGCAGCCTGCCGCCATGGATGCCCTTGCAATGCCCTTTCCAGTGCCACTGTCCCTGCAGCTGGAGGCTCCACAGCTCTCTGAAGCCTAAGCCCGAGCCACAGGGCAGAGCCTGTGCCTGGGGCCGAGGTGCCCACCCCTGGGGGGGTCCAGATCAGAAAAGTGTGGGAGCAGCAAGGTTGGGGCCTTGCCGCGTTCGTCTTGGCAGGCTCTTTCCAGCGCCAGTGCTCCTGGAGCCCGAGGCCCTTTAGATCTCCTAACCCTAACCCTAAGCGTAACCCTAACCCTAGCTCTACTTAATTACCCCAACACACTACCTGGCTTCTCCACCTCAGAAAGATGGAGGAGCAGCAATGTTGGGGCGCTGCTGCCATGGCCTCGGCAGGCCCTTTCCAGCCCCACTGTTCCCGGAGCTCGAGGCTCTTTAGATCTCTCCAGCCTGACCCAGGCCCCTGATGGCAGCTTGGCCCTGGGCCAGAGGGGCTCAGCACCATAGGTGGCACAGATTAAGAAGTCTGCAGTTGGCAACGGAGGCACCCGTGAAGCCCTGGACACTCAGATGGAGGGCTTTAACTCAAGGTTCTAGTCCTCCCTCTCTGCGCAATGGCAAAATCCCCCACCCGATACACTCAAGAGGTGAAAAACACACCGAGGTTCACTGGCAAAAGGACCAAAATCAATCAGTCAAAAAGCAATTCTCTTTGGCAAATGATGAAATACAACATAGAATGCCACATCAACCCCTTCTCCTAGCATTACTTGGTGTTAATTTAGCACTTACCTAGCATAAACTTAGCCCGACCGAGAAAAACCTTTACACTTGGGAAATGCTGTGTTACCAAGAAGTTCCAGGAAAAGACAATTCGGAAAACAAAGACAGGCAGAGAGAAAGGCCCAAGGAGAGGAGAGATCTAGAAAAACACACAGAGAGCTACCACCTCCTAGGCTTCCAGCAGAGGCAGGCCAGGAACTGTGTGCAGAGACATAGGCTGGGACCGTGTGCTGCCCTCATGCTTCGTCCTTTTAAGCCCCCTACGGCCTTCATGTGCTGCCCCTCAGGTGGGGCTGCCCGTGCCTTGGCCACTCAGGGCCCAGGTGAGCAGCGCCAGCCCAAGGGTCCAGGACTGACAGCTCAGCCAGGCCCTGGGGTGGCTCTGGGGGCTACACGGCAGGGCATGGCCTCACCTTCAGCAAAGCCCGGCCGGGCCCTCGCAGCACACACAGGCACTGGCACTCCACGATGTTCCGAGCCGTGCAGCATCCAGTCTCTGGCAACAGCCTGCCGCCATGGATGCCCTTGCAATGCCCTTTCCAGTGCCACTGTCCCTGCAGCTGGAGGCTCCACAGCTCTCTGAAGCCTAAGCCCGAGCCACAGGGCAGAGCCTGTGCCTGGGGCCGAGGTGCCCACCCCTGGGGGGGTCCAGATCAGAAAAGTGTGGGAGCAGCAAGGTTGGGGCCTTGCCGCGTTCGTCTTGGCAGGCTCTTTCCAGCGCCAGTGCTCCTGGAGCCCGAGGCCCTTTAGATCTCCTAACCCTAACCCTAAGCGTAACCCTAACCCTAGCTCTACTTAATTACCCCAACACACTACCTGGCTTCTCCACCTCAGAAAGATGGAGGAGCAGCAATGTTGGGGTGCTGCTGCCATGGCCTCGGCAGGCCCTTTCCAGCCCCACTGTTCCCAGAGCTCGAGGCTCTTTAGATCTCTCCAGCCTGACCCAGGCCCCTGATGGCAGCTTGGCCCTGGGCCAGAGGGGCTCAGCACCATAGGTGGCACAGATTAAGAAGTCTGCAGTTGGCAACAGAGGCACCCGTGAAGCCCGGGACACTCAGATGGAGGGCTTTAACTCAAGGTTCTAGTCCTCCCTCTCTGCGCAATGGCAAAATCCCCCACCCGATACACTCAAGAGGTGAAAAACACACCGAGGTTCGCTGGCAAAAGGACCAAAATCAATCAATCAATCAATCAGAAAGCAATGTTCTTTGGCAAATGATGAAATACAACATAGAATGCAACATCAACCCCTTCTCCTAGCATTACTTGGTGTTAATTTAGCACTTACCTAGCATAAACTTAGCCCGACCGAGAAAAACCTTTACACTTGGGAAATGCTGTGTTACCAAGAAGTTCCAGGAAAAGACAATTCGGAAAACAAAGACAGGCAGAGAGAAGGGCCCAAGGAGAGGAGAGATCTAGAAAAACACACAGAGAGCTACCACCTCCTAGGCTTCCAGTAGAGGCAGGCCAGGAACTGTGTGCAGAGACATAGGCTGGGACCGTGTGCTGCCCTCATGCTTCGTCCTTTTAAGCCCCCTACGGCCTTCATGTGCTGCCCCTCAGGTGGGGCTGCCCGTGCCTTGGCCACTCAGGGCCCAGGTGAGCAGCGCCAGCCCAAGGGTCCAGGACTGACAGCTCAGCCAGGCCCTGGGGTGGCTCTGGGGGCCACACGGCAGGGCATGGCCTCACCTTCAGCAAAGCCCGGCCGGGCCCTCGCAGCACACACAGGCACTGGCACTCCACGATGTTCCGAGCCGTGCAGCATCCAGTCTCTGGCAGCAGCCTGCCGCCATGGATGCCCTTGCAATGCCCTTTCCAGTGCCACTGTCCCTGCAGCTGGAGGCTCCACAGCTCTCTGAAGCCTAAGCCCGAGCCACAGGGCAGAGCCTGTGCCTGGGGCCGAGGTGCCCACCCCTGGGGGGGTCCAGATCAGAAAAGTGTGGGAGCAGCAAGGTTGGGGCCTTGCCGCGTTCGTCTTGGCAGGCTCTTTCCAGCGCCAGTGCTCCTGGAGCCCGAGGCCCTTTAGATCTCCTAACCCTAACCCTAAGCGTAACCCTAACCCTAGCTCTACTTAATTACCCCAACACACTACCTGGCTTCTCCACCTCAGAAAGATGGAGGAGCAGCAATGTTGGGGCGCTGCTGCCATGGCCTCGGCAGGCCCTTTCCAGCCCCACTGTTCCCAGAGCTCGAGGCTCTTTAGATCTCTCCAGCCTGACCCAGGCCCCTGATGGCAGCTTGGCCCTGGGCCAGAGGGGCTCAGCACCATAGGTGGCACAGATTAAGAAGTCTGCAGTTGGCAACGGAGGCACCCGTGAAGCCCTGGACACTCAGATGGAGGGCTTTAACTCAAGGTTCTAGTCCTCCCTCTCTGCGCAAAGGAAAAATCCCCCACCCGATACACTCAAGAGGTGAAAAACACACCGAGGTTCACTGGCAAAAGGACCAAAATCAATCACTCAATCAATCAATCAATCAATCAGAAAGCAATGTTCTTTGGCAAATGATGAAATACAACATAGAATGCAACATCAACCCCTTCTCCTAGCATTACTTGGTGTTAATTTAGCACTTACCTAGCATAAACTTAGCCCGACCGAGAAAAACCTTTACACTTGGGAAATGCTGTGTTACCAAGAAGTTCCAGGAAAAGACAATTCGGAAAACAAAGACAGGCAGAGAGAAAGGCCCAAGGAGAGAAGAGATCTAGAAAAACACACAGAGAGCTACCACCTCCTAGGCTTCCAGTAGAGGCAGGCCAGGAACTGTGTGCAGAGACATAGGCTGGGACCGTGTGCTGCCCTCATGCTTCGTCCTTTTAAGCCCCCTACGGCCTTCATGTGCTGCCCCTCAGGTGGGGCTGCCCGTGCCTTGGCCACTCAGGGCCCAGGTGAGCAGCGCCAGCCCAAGGGTCCAGGACTGACAGCTCAGCCAGGCCCTGGGGTGGCTCTGGGGGCCACACGGCAGGGCATGGCCTCACCTTCAGCAAAGCCCGGCCGGGCCCTCGCAGCACACACAGGCACTGGCACTCCACGATGTTCCAAGCCGTGCAGCATCCAGTCTCTGGCAGCAGCCTGCCGCCATGGATGCCCTTGCAATGCCCTTTCCAGTGCCACTGTCCCTGCAGCTGGAGGCTCCACAGCTCTCTGAAGCCTAAGCCCGAGCCACAGGGCAGAGCCTGTGCCTGGGGCCGAGGTGCCCACCCCTGGGGGGGTCCAGATCAGAAAAGTGTGGGAGCAGCAAGGTTGGGGCCTTGCCGCGTTCGTCTTGGCAGGCTCTTTCCAGCGCCAGTGCTCCTGGAGCCCGAGGCCCTTTAGATCTCCTAACCCTAACCCTAAGCGTAACCCTAACCCTAGCTCTACTTAATTACCCCAACACACTACCTGGCTTCTCCACCTCAGAAAGATGGAGGAGCAGCAATGTTGGGGCGCTGCTGCCATGGCCTCGGCAGGCCCTTTCCAGCCCCACTGTTCCCAGAGCTCGAGGCTCTTTAGATCTCTCCAGCCTGACCCAGGCCCCTGATGGCAGCTTGGCCCTGGGCCAGAGCGACTCAGCACCATAGGTGGCACAGATTAAGAAGTCTGCAGTTGGCAACGGAGGCACCCGTGAAGCCCTGGACACTCAGATGGAGGGCTTTAACTCAAGGTTCTAGTCCTCTCTCTCGGCGCAAAGGCAAAATCCCCCACCCGATACACTCAAGAGGTGAAAAACACACCGAGGTTCACTGGCAAAAGGACCAAAATCAATCAGTCAAAAAGCAATTCTCTTTGGCAAATGATGAAATACAACATAGAATGCAACATCAACCCCTTCTCCTAGCATTACTTGGTGTTAATTTAGCACTTACCTAGCATAAACTTAGCCCGACCGAGAAAAACCTTTACACTTGGGAAATGCTGTGTTACCAAGAAGTTCCAGGAAAAGACAATTCGGAAAACAAAGACAGGCAGAGAGAAAGGCCCAAGGAGAGGAGAGATCTAGAAAAACACACAGAGAGCTACCACCTCCTAGGCTTCCAGCAGAGGCAGGCCAGGAACTGTGTGCAGAGACATAGGCTGGGACCGTGTGCTGCCCTCATGCTTCGTCCTTTTAAGCCCCCTACGGCCTTCATGTGCTGCCCCTCAGGTGGGGCTGCCCGTGCCTTGGCCACTCAGGGCCCAGGTGAGCAGCGCCAGCCCAAGGGTCCAGGACTGACAGCTCAGCCAGGCCCTGGGGTGGCTCTGGGGGCTACACGGCAGGGCATGGCCTCACCTTCAGCAAAGCCCGGCCGGGCCCTCGCAGCACACACAGGCACTGGCACTCCACGATGTTCCGAGCCGTGCAGCATCCAGTCTCTGGCAACAGCCTGCCGCCATGGATGCCCTTGCAATGCCCTTTCCAGTGCCACTGTCCCTGCAGCTGGAGGCTCCACAGCTCTCTGAAGCCTAAGCCCGAGCCACAGGGCAGAGCCTGTGCCTGGGGCCGAGGTGCCCACCCCTGGGGGGGTCCAGATCAGAAAAGTGTGGGAGCAGCAAGGTTGGGGCCTTGCCGCGTTCGTCTTGGCAGGCTCTTTCCAGCGCCAGTGCTCCTGGAGCCCGAGGCCCTTTAGATCTCCTAACCCTAACCCTAAGCGTAACCCTAACCCTAGCTCTACTTAATTACCCCAACACACTACCTGGCTTCTCCACCTCAGAAAGATGGAGGAGCAGCAATGTTGGGGTGCTGCTGCCATGGCCTCGGCAGGCCCTTTCCAGCCCCACTGTTCCCAGAGCTCGAGGCTCTTTAGATCTCTCCAGCCTGACCCAGGCCCCTGATGGCAGCTTGGCCCTGGGCCAGAGGGGCTCAGCACCATAGGTGGCACAGATTAAGAAGTCTGCAGTTGGCAACAGAGGCACCCGTGAAGCCCGGGACACTCAGATGGAGGGCTTTAACTCAAGGTTCTAGTCCTCCCTCTCTGCGCAATGGCAAAATCCCCCACCCGATACACTCAAGAGGTGAAAAACACACCGAGGTTCACTGGCAAAAGGACCAAAATCAATCAATCAATCAGAAAGCAATGTTCTTTGGCAAATGATGAAATACAACATAGAATGCAACATCAACCACTTCTCCTAGCATTACTTGGTGTTAATTTAGCACTTACCTAGCATAAACTTAGCCCGACCGAGAAAAACCTTTACACTTGGGAAATGCTGTGTTACCAAGAAGTTCCAGGAAAAGACAATTCGGAAAACAAAGACAGGCAGAGAGAAAGGCCCAAGGAGAGAAGAGATCTAGAAAAACACACAGAGAGCTACCACCTCCTAGGCTTCCAGTAGAGGCAGGCCAGGAACTGTGTGCAGAGACATAGGCTGGGACCGTGTGCTGCCCTCATGCTTCGTCCTTTTAAGCCCCCTACGGCCTTCATGTGCTGCCCCTCAGGTGGGGCTGCCCGTGCCTTGGCCACTCAGGGCCCAGGTGAGCAGCGCCAGCCCAAGGGTCCAGGACTGACAGCTCAGCCAGGCCCTGGGGTGGCTCTGGGGGCCACACGGCAGGGCATGGCCTCACCTTCAGCAAAGCCCGGCCGGGCCCTCGCAGCACACACAGGCACTGGCACTCCACGATGTTCCGAGCCATGCAGCATCCAGTCTCTGGCAGCAGCCTGCCGCCATGGATGCCCTTGCAATGCCCTTTCCAGTGCCACTGTCCCTGCAGCTGGAGGCTCCACAGCTCTCTGAAGCCTAAGCCCGAGCCACAGGGCAGAGCCTGTGCCTGGGGCCGAGGTGCCCACCCCTGGGGGGGTCCAGATCAGAAAAGTGTGGGAGCAGCAAGGTTGGGGCCTTGCCGCGTTCGTCTTGGCAGGCTCTTTCCAGCGCCAGTGCTCCTGGAGCCCGAGGCCCTTTAGATCTCCTAACCCTAACCCTAAGCGTAACCCTAACCCTAGCTCTACTTAATTACCCCAACACACTACCTGGCTTCTCCACCTCAGAAAGATGGAGGAGCAGCAATGTTGGGGCGCTGCTGCCATGGCCTCGGCAGGCCCTTTCCAGCCCCACTGTTCCCGGAGCTCGAGGCTCTTTAGATCTCTCCAGCCTGACCCAGGCCCCTGATGGCAGCTTGGCCCTGGGCCAGAGGGGCTCAGCACCATAGGTGGCACAGATTAAGAAGTCTGCAGTTGGCAACGGAGGCACCCGTGAAGCCCTGGACACTCAGATGGAGGGCTTTAACTCAAGGTTCTAGTCCTCCCTCTCGGCGCAAAGGAAAAATCCCCCACCCGATACACTCAAGAGGTGAAAAACACACCGAGGTTCACTGGCAAAAGGACCAAAATCAATCACTCAATCAATCAATCAGAAAGCAATGTTCTTTGGCAAATGATGAAATACAACATAGAATGCAACATCAACCCCTTCTCCTAGCATTACTTGGTGTTAATTTAGCACTTACCTAGCATAAACTTAGCCCGACCGAGAAAAACCTTTACACTTGGGAAATGCTGTGTTACCAAGAAGTTCCAGGAAAAGACAATTCGGAAAACAAAGACAGGCAGAGAGAAAGGCCCAAGGAGAGAAGAGAGCTAGAAAAACACACAGAGAGCTACCACCTCCTAGGCTTCCAGTAGAGGCAGGCCAGGAACTGTGTGCAGAGACATAGGCTGGGACCGTGTGCTGCCCTCATGCTTCGTCCTTTTAAGCCCCCTACGGCCTTCATGTGCTGCCCCTCAGGTGGGGCTGCCCGTGCCTTGGCCACTCAGGGCCCAGGTGAGCAGCGCCAGCCCAAGGGTCCAGGACTGACAGCTCAGCCAGGCCCTGGGGTGGCTCTGGGGGCCACACGGCAGGGCATGGCCTCACCTTCAGCAAAGCCCGGCCGGGCCCTCGCAGCACACACAGGCACTGGCACTCCACGATGTTCCGAGCCGTGCAGCATCCAGGCTCTGGCAGCAGCCTGCCGCCATGGATGCCCTTGCAATGCCCTTTCCAGTGCCACTGTCCCTGCAGCTGGAGGCTCCACAGCTCTCTGAAGCCTAAGCCCGAGCCACAGGGCAGAGCCTGTGCCTGGGGCCGAGGTGCCCACCCCTGGGGGGGTCCAGATCAGAAAAGTGTGGGAGCAGCAAGGTTGGGGCCTTGCCGCGTTCGTCTTGGCAGGCTCTTTCCAGCGCCAGTGCTCCTGGAGCCCGAGGCCCTTTAGATCTCCTAACCCTAACCCTAAGCGTAACCCTAACCCTAGCTCTACTTAATTACCCCAACACACTACCTGGCTTCTCCACCTCAGAAAGATGGAGGAGCAGCAATGTTGGGGCGCTGCTGCCATGGCCTCGGCAGGCCCTTTCCAGCCCCACTGTTCCCGGAGCTCGAGGCTCTTTAGATCTCTCCAGCCTGACCCAGGCCCCTGATGGCAGCTTGGCCCTGGGCCAGAGGGGCTCAGCACCATAGGTGGCACAGATTAAGAAGTCTGCAGTTGGCAACGGAGGCACCCGTGAAGCCCTGGACACTCAGATGGAGGGCTTTAACTCAAGGTTCTAGTCCTCCCTCTCTGCGCAAAGGAAAAATCCCCCACCCGATACACTCAAGAGGTGAAAAACACACCGAGGTTCACTGGCAAAAGGACCAAAATCAATCACTCAATCAATCAATCAGAAAGCAATGTTCTTTGGCAAATGATGAAATACAACATAGAATGCAACATCAACCACTTCTCCTAGCATTACTTGGTGTTAATTTAGCACTTACCTAGCATAAACTTAGCCCGACCGAGAAAAACCTTTACACTTGGGAAATGCTGTGTTACCAAGAAGTTCCAGGAAAAGACAATTCGGAAAACAAAGAGAGGCAGAGAGAAAGGCCCAAGGAGAGAAGAGATCTAGAAAAACACACAGAGAGCTACCACCTCCTAGGCTTCCAGTAGAGGCAGGCCAGGAACTGTGTGCAGAGACATAGGCTGGGACCGTGTGCTGCCCTCATGCTTCGTCCTTTTAAGCCCCCTACGGCCTTCATGTGCTGCCCCTCAGGTGGGGCTGCCCGTGCCTTGGCCACTCAGGGCCCAGGTGAGCAGCGCCAGCCCAAGGGTCCAGGACTGACAGCTCAGCCAGGCCCTGGGGTGGCTCTGGGGGCCACACGGCAGGGCATGGCCTCACCTTCAGCAAAGCCCGGCCGGGCCCTCGCAGCACACACAGGCACTGGCACTCCACGATGTTCCGAGCCGTGCAGCATCCAGTCTCTGGCAGCAGCCTGCCGCCATGGATGCCCTTGCAATGCCCTTTCCAGTGCCACTGTCCCTGCAGCTGGAGGCTCCACAGCTCTCTGAAGCCTAAGCCCGAGCCACAGGGCAGAGCCTGTGCCTGGGGCCGAGGTGCCCACCCCTGGGGGGGTCCAGATCAGAAAAGTGTGGGAGCAGCAAGGTTGGGGCCTTGCCGCGTTCGTCTTGGCAGGCTCTTTCCAGCGCCAGTGCTCCTGGAGCCCGAGGCCCTTTAGATCTCCTAACCCTAACCCTAAGCGTAACCCTAACCCTAGCTCTACTTAATTACCCCAACACACTACCTGGCTTCTCCACCTCAGAAAGATGGAGGAGCAGCAATGTTGGGGCGCTGCTGCCATGGCCTCGGCAGGCCCTTTCCAGCCCCACTGTTCCCGGAGCTCGAGGCTCTTTAGATCTCTCCAGCCTGACCCAGGCCCCTGATGGCAGCTTGGCCCTGGGCCAGAGCGACTCAGCACCATAGGTGGCACAGATTAAGAAGTCTGCAGTTGGCAACGGAGGCACCCGTGAAGCCCTGGACACTCAGATGGAGGGCTTTAACTCAAGGTTCTAGTCCTCCCTCTCTGCGCAAAGGAAAAATCCCCCACCAGATACACTCAAGAGGTGAAAAACACACCGAGGTTCACTGGCAAAAGGACCAAAATCAATCACTCAATCAATCAATCACAAAGCAATGTTCTTTGGCAAATGATGAAATACAACATAGAATGCAACATCAACCCCTTCTCCTAGCATTACTTGGTGTTAATTTAGCACTTACCTAGCATAAACTTAGCCCGACCGAGAAAAACCTTTACACTTGGGAAATGCTGTGTTACCAAGAAGTTCCAGGAAAAGACAATTCGGAAAACAAAGACAGGCAGAGAGAAAGGCCCAAGGAGAGGAGAGATCTAGAAAAACACACAGAGAGCTACCACCTCCTAGGCTTCCAGTAGAGGCAGGCCAGGAACTGTGTGCAGAGACATAGGCTGGGACCGTGTGCTGCCCTCATGCTTCGTCCTTTTAAGCCCCCTACGGCCTTCATGTGCTGCCCCTCAGGTGGGGCTGCCCGTGCCTTGGCCACTCAGGGCCCAGGTGAGCAGCGCCAGCCCAAGGGTCCAGGACTGACAGCTCAGCCAGGCCCTGGGGTGGCTCTGGGGGCCACACGGCAGGGCATGGCCTCACCTTCAGCAAAGCCCGGCCGGGCCCTCACAGCACACACAGGCACTGGCACTCCACGATGTTCCGAGCCGTGCAGCATCCAGTCTCTGGCAGCAGCCTGCCGCCATGGATGCCCTTGCAATGCCCTTTCCAGTGCCACTGTCCCTGCAGCTGGAGGCTCCACAGCTCTCTGAAGCCTAAGCCCGAGCCACAGGGCAGAGCCTGTGCCTGGGGCCGAGGTGCCCACCCCTGGGGGGGTCCAGATCAGAAAAGTGTGGGAGCAGCAAGGTTGGGGCCTTGCCGCGTTCGTCTTGGCAGGCTCTTTCCAGCGCCAGTGCTCCTGGAGCCCGAGGCCCTTTAGATCTCCTAACCCTAACCCTAAGCGTAACCCTAACCCTAGCTCTACTTAATTACCCCAACACACTACCTGGCTTCTCCACCTCAGAAAGATGGAGGAGCAGCAATGTTGGGGCGCTGCTGCCATGGCCTCGGCAGGCCCTTTCCAGCCCCACTGTTCCCAGAGCTCGAGGCTCTTTAGATCTCTCCAGCCTGACCCAGGCCCCTGATGGCAGCTTGGCCCTGGGCCAGAGCGACTCAGCACCATAGGTGGCACAGATTAAGAAGTCTGCAGTTGGCAACGGAGGCACCCGTGAAGCCCTGGACACTCAGATGGAGGGCTTTAACTCAAGGTTCTAGTCCTCCCTCTCTGCGCAATGGCAAAATCCCCCACCAGATACACTCAAGAGGTGAAAAACACACCGAGGTTCACTGGCAAAAGGACCAAAATCAATCAATCAATCAGAAAGCAATGTTCTTTGGCAAATGATGAAATACAACATAGAATGCAACATCAACCACTTCTCCTAGCATTACTTGGTGTTAATTTAGCACTTACCTAGCATAAACTTAGCCCGACCGAGAAAAACCTTTACACTTGGGAAATGCTGTGTTACCAAGAAGTTCCAGGAAAAGACAATTCGGAAAACAAAGACAGGCAGAGAGAAAGGCCCAAGGAGAGAAGAGATCTAGAAAAACACACAGAGAGCTACCACCTCCTAGGCTTCCAGTAGAGGCAGGCCAGGAACTGTGTGCAGAGACATAGGCTGGGACCGTGTGCTGCCCTCATGCTTCGTCCTTTTAAGCCCCCTACGGCCTTCATGTGCTGCCCCTCAGGTGGGGCTGCCCGTGCCTTGGCCACTCAGGGCCCAGGTGAGCAGCGCCAGCCCAAGGGTCCAGGACTGACAGCTCAGCCAGGCCCTGGGGTGGCTCTGGGGGCCACACGGCAGGGCATGGCCTCACCTTCAGCAAAGCCCGGCCAGGCCCTCGCAGCACACACAGGCACTGGCACTCCACGATGTTCCGAGCCGTGCAGCATCCAGTCTCTGGCAGCAGCCTGCCGCCATGGATGCCCTTGCAATGCCCTTTCCAGTGCCACTGTCCCTGCAGCTGGAGGCTCCACAGCTCTCTGAAGCCTAAGCCCGAGCCACAGGGCAGAGCCTGTGCCTGGGGCCGAGGTGCCCACCCCTGGGGGGGTCCAGATCAGAAAAGTGTGGGAGCAGCAAGGTTGGGGCCTTGCCGCGTTCGTCTTGGCAGGCTCTTTCCAGCGCCAGTGCTCCTGGAGCCCGAGGCCCTTTAGATCTCCTAACCCTAACCCTAAGCGTAACCCTAACCCTAGCTCTACTTAATTACCCCAACACACTACCTGGCTTCTCCACCTCAGAAAGATGGAGGAGCAGCAATGTTGGGGCGCTGCTGCCATGGCCTCGGCAGGCCCTTTCCAGCCCCACTGTTCCCGGAGCTCGAGGCTCTTTAGATCTCTCCAGCCTGACCCAGGCCCCTGATGGCAGCTTGGCCCTGGGCCAGAGGGGCTCAGCACCATAGGTGGCACAGATTAAGAAGTCTGCAGTTGGCAACGGAGGCACCCGTGAAGCCCTGGACACTCAGATGGAGGGCTTTAACTCAAGGTTCTAGTCCTCCCTCTCTGCGCAAAGGAAAAATCCCCCACCCGATACACTCAAGAGGTGAAAAACACACCGAGGTTCACTGGCAAAAGGACCAAAATCAATCACTCAATCAATCAATCAGAAAGCAATGTTCTTTGGCAAATGATGAAATACAACATAGAATGCAACATCAACCACTTCTCCTAGCATTACTTGGTGTTAATTTAGCACTTACCTAGCATAAACTTAGCCCGACCGAGAAAAACCTTTACACTTGGGAAATGCTGTGTTACCAAGAAGTTCCAGGAAAAGACAATTCGGAAAACAAAGACAGGCAGAGAGAAAGGCCCAAGGAGAGGAGAGATCTAGAAAAACACACAGAGAGCTACCACCTCCTAGGCTTCCAGTAGAGGCAGGCCAGGAACTGTGTGCAGAGACATAGGCTGGGACCGTGTGCTGCCCTCATGCTTCGTCCTTTTAAGCCCCCTACGGCCTTCATGTGCTGCCCCTCAGGTGGGGCTGCCCGTGCCTTGGCCACTCAGGGCCCAGGTGAGCAGCGCCAGCCCAAGGGTCCAGGACTGACATCTCAGCCAGGCCCTGGGGTGGCTCTGGGGGCCACACGGCAGGGCATGGCCTCACCTTCAGCAAAGCCCGGCCGGGCCCTCGCAGCACACACAGGCACTGGCACTCCACGATGTTCCGAGCCGTGCAGCATCCAGTCTCTGGCAGCAGCCTGCCGCCATGGATGCCCTTGCAATGCCCTTTCCAGTGCCACTGTCCCTGCAGCTGGAGGCTCCACAGCTCTCTGAAGCCTAAGCCCGAGCCACAGGGCAGAGCCTGTGCCTGGGGCCGAGGTGCCCACCCCTGGGGGGGTCCAGATCAGAAAAGTGTGGGAGCAGCAAGGTTGGGGCCTTGCCGCGTTCGTCTTGGCAGGCTCTTTCCAGCGCCAGTGCTCCTGGAGCCCGAGGCCCTTTAGATCTCCTAACCCTAACCCTAAGCGTAACCCTAACCCTAGCTCTACTTAATTACCCCAACACACTACCTGGCTTCTCCACCTCAGAAAGATGGAGGAGCAGCAATGTTGGGGCGCTGCTGCCATGGCCTCGGCAGGCCCTTTCCAGCCCCACTGTTCCCAGAGCTCGAGGCTCTTTAGATCTCTCCAGCCTGACCCAGGCCCCTGATGGCAGCTTGGCCCTGGGCCAGAGGGGCTCAGCACCATAGGTGGCACAGATTAAGAAGTCTGCAGTTGGCAACGGAGGCACCCGTGAAGCCCTGGACACTCAGATGGAGGGCTTTAACTCAAGGTTCTAGTCCTCCCTCTCTGCGCAATGGCAAAATCCCCCACCAGATACACTCAAGAGGTGAAAAACACACCGAGGTTCACTGGCAAAAGGACCAAAATCAATCAATCAATCAGAAAGCAATGTTCTTTGGCAAATGATGAAATACAACATAGAATGCAACATCAACCACTTCTCCTAGCATTACTTGGTGTTAATTTAGCACTTACCTAGCATAAACTTAGCCCGACCGAGAAAAACCTTTACACTTGGGAAATGCTGTGTTACCAAGAAGTTCCAGGAAAAGACAATTCGGAAAACAAAGAGAGGCAGAGAGAAAGGCCCAAGGAGAGAAGAGATCTAGAAAAACACACAGAGAGCTACCACCTCCTAGGCTTCCAGTAGAGGCAGGCCAGGAACTGTGTGCAGAGACATAGGCTGGGACCGTGTGCTGCCCTCATGCTTCGTCCTTTTAAGCCCCCTACGGCCTTCATGTGCTGCCCCTCAGGTGGGGCTGCCCGTGCCTTGGCCACTCAGGGCCCAGGTGAGCAGCGCCAGCCCAAGGGTCCAGGACTGACAGCTCAGCCAGGCCCTGGGGTGGCTCTGGGGGCCACACGGCAGGGCATGGCCTCACCTTCAGCAAAGCCCGGCCGGGCCCTCGCAGCACACACAGGCACTGGCACTCCACGATGTTCCGAGCCGTGCAGCATCCAGTCTCTGGCAGCAGCCTGCCGCCATGGATGCCCTTGCAATGCCCTTTCCAGTGCCACTGTCCCTGCAGCTGGAGGCTCCACAGCTCTCTGAAGCCTAAGCCCGAGCCACAGGGCAGAGCCTGTGCCTGGGGCCGAGGTGCCCACCCCTGGGGGGGTCCAGATCAGAAAAGTGTGGGAGCAGCAAGGTTGGGGCCTTGCCGCGTTCGTCTTGGCAGGCTCTTTCCAGCGCCAGTGCTCCTGGAGCCCGAGGCCCTTTAGATCTCCTAACCCTAACCCTAAGCGTAACCCTAACCCTAGCTCTACTTAATTACCCCAACACACTACCTGGCTTCTCCACCTCAGAAAGATGGAGGAGCAGCAATGTTGGGGCGCTGCTGCCATGGCCTCGGCAGGCCCTTTCCAGCCCCACTGTTCCCGGAGCTCGAGGCTCTTTAGATCTCTCCAGCCTGACCCAGGCCCCTGATGGCAGCTTGGCCCTGGGCCAGAGCGACTCAGCACCATAGGTGGCACAGATTAAGAAGTCTGCAGTTGGCAACGGAGGCACCCGTGAAGCCCTGGACACTCAGATGGAGGGCTTTAACTCAAGGTTCTAGTCCTCCCTCTCTGCGCAAAGGAAAAATCCCCCACCAGATACACTCAAGAGGTGAAAAACACACCGAGGTTCACTGGCAAAAGGACCAAAATCAATCACTCAATCAATCAATCACAAAGCAATGTTCTTTGGCAAATGATGAAATACAACATAGAATGCAACATCAACCCCTTCTCCTAGCATTACTTGGTGTTAATTTAGCACTTACCTAGCATAAACTTAGCCCGACCGAGAAAAACCTTTACACTTGGGAAATGCTGTGTTACCAAGAAGTTCCAGGAAAAGACAATTCGGAAAACAAAGACAGGCAGAGAGAAAGGCCCAAGGAGAGGAGAGATCTAGAAAAACACACAGAGAGCTACCACCTCCTAGGCTTCCAGTAGAGGCAGGCCAGGAACTGTGTGCAGAGACATAGGCTGGGACCGTGTGCTGCCCTCATGCTTCGTCCTTTTAAGCCCCCTACGGCCTTCATGTGCTGCCCCTCAGGTGGGGCTGCCCGTGCCTTGGCCACTCAGGGCCCAGGTGAGCAGCGCCAGCCCAAGGGTCCAGGACTGACAGCTCAGCCAGGCCCTGGGGTGGCTCTGGGGGCCACACGGCAGGGCATGGCCTCACCTTCAGCAAAGCCCGGCCGGGCCCTCACAGCACACACAGGCACTGGCACTCCACGATGTTCCGAGCCGTGCAGCATCCAGTCTCTGGCAGCAGCCTGCCGCCATGGATGCCCTTGCAATGCCCTTTCCAGTGCCACTGTCCCTGCAGCTGGAGGCTCCACAGCTCTCTGAAGCCTAAGCCCGAGCCACAGGGCAGAGCCTGTGCCTGGGGCCGAGGTGCCCACCCCTGGGGGGGTCCAGATCAGAAAAGTGTGGGAGCAGCAAGGTTGGGGCCTTGCCGCGTTCGTCTTGGCAGGCTCTTTCCAGCGCCAGTGCTCCTGGAGCCCGAGGCCCTTTAGATCTCCTAACCCTAACCCTAAGCGTAACCCTAACCCTAGCTCTACTTAATTACCCCAACACACTACCTGGCTTCTCCACCTCAGAAAGATGGAGGAGCAGCAATGTTGGGGCGCTGCTGCCATGGCCTCGGCAGGCCCTTTCCAGCCCCACTGTTCCCAGAGCTCGAGGCTCTTTAGATCTCTCCAGCCTGACCCAGGCCCCTGATGGCAGCTTGGCCCTGGGCCAGAGCGACTCAGCACCATAGGTGGCACAGATTAAGAAGTCTGCAGTTGGCAACGGAGGCACCCGTGAAGCCCTGGACACTCAGATGGAGGGCTTTAACTCAAGGTTCTAGTCCTCCCTCTCTGCGCAATGGCAAAATCCCCCACCAGATACACTCAAGAGGTGAAAAACACACCGAGGTTCACTGGCAAAAGGACCAAAATCAATCAATCAATCAGAAAGCAATGTTCTTTGGCAAATGATGAAATACAACATAGAATGCAACATCAACCACTTCTCCTAGCATTACTTGGTGTTAATTTAGCACTTACCTAGCATAAACTTAGCCCGACCGAGAAAAACCTTTACACTTGGGAAATGCTGTGTTACCAAGAAGTTCCAGGAAAAGACAATTCGGAAAACAAAGACAGGCAGAGAGAAAGGCCCAAGGAGAGAAGAGATCTAGAAAAACACACAGAGAGCTACCACCTCCTAGGCTTCCAGTAGAGGCAGGCCAGGAACTGTGTGCAGAGACATAGGCTGGGACCGTGTGCTGCCCTCATGCTTCGTCCTTTTAAGCCCCCTACGGCCTTCATGTGCTGCCCCTCAGGTGGGGCTGCCCGTGCCTTGGCCACTCAGGGCCCAGGTGAGCAGCGCCAGCCCAAGGGTCCAGGACTGACAGCTCAGCCAGGCCCTGGGGTGGCTCTGGGGGCCACACGGCAGGGCATGGCCTCACCTTCAGCAAAGCCCGGCCAGGCCCTCGCAGCACACACAGGCACTGGCACTCCACGATGTTCCGAGCCGTGCAGCATCCAGTCTCTGGCAGCAGCCTGCCGCCATGGATGCCCTTGCAATGCCCTTTCCAGTGCCACTGTCCCTGCAGCTGGAGGCTCCACAGCTCTCTGAAGCCTAAGCCCGAGCCACAGGGCAGAGCCTGTGCCTGGGGCCGAGGTGCCCACCCCTGGGGGGGTCCAGATCAGAAAAGTGTGGGAGCAGCAAGGTTGGGGCCTTGCCGCGTTCGTCTTGGCAGGCTCTTTCCAGCGCCAGTGCTCCTGGAGCCCGAGGCCCTTTAGATCTCCTAACCCTAACCCTAAGCGTAACCCTAACCCTAGCTCTACTTAATTACCCCAACACACTACCTGGCTTCTCCACCTCAGAAAGATGGAGGAGCAGCAATGTTGGGGCGCTGCTGCCATGGCCTCGGCAGGCCCTTTCCAGCCCCACTGTTCCCGGAGCTCGAGGCTCTTTAGATCTCTCCAGCCTGACCCAGGCCCCTGATGGCAGCTTGGCCCTGGGCCAGAGGGGCTCAGCACCATAGGTGGCACAGATTAAGAAGTCTGCAGTTGGCAACGGAGGCACCCGTGAAGCCCTGGACACTCAGATGGAGGGCTTTAACTCAAGGTTCTAGTCCTCCCTCTCTGCGCAAAGGAAAAATCCCCCACCCGATACACTCAAGAGGTGAAAAACACACCGAGGTTCACTGGCAAAAGGACCAAAATCAATCACTCAATCAATCAATCAGAAAGCAATGTTCTTTGGCAAATGATGAAATACAACATAGAATGCAACATCAACCACTTCTCCTAGCATTACTTGGTGTTAATTTAGCACTTACCTAGCATAAACTTAGCCCGACCGAGAAAAACCTTTACACTTGGGAAATGCTGTGTTACCAAGAAGTTCCAGGAAAAGACAATTCGGAAAACAAAGACAGGCAGAGAGAAAGGCCCAAGGAGAGGAGAGATCTAGAAAAACACACAGAGAGCTACCACCTCCTAGGCTTCCAGTAGAGGCAGGCCAGGAACTGTGTGCAGAGACATAGGCTGGGACCGTGTGCTGCCCTCATGCTTCGTCCTTTTAAGCCCCCTACGGCCTTCATGTGCTGCCCCTCAGGTGGGGCTGCCCGTGCCTTGGCCACTCAGGGCCCAGGTGAGCAGCGCCAGCCCAAGGGTCCAGGACTGACATCTCAGCCAGGCCCTGGGGTGGCTCTGGGGGCCACACGGCAGGGCATGGCCTCACCTTCAGCAAAGCCCGGCCGGGCCCTCGCAGCACACACAGGCACTGGCACTCCACGATGTTCCGAGCCGTGCAGCATCCAGTCTCTGGCAGCAGCCTGCCGCCATGGATGCCCTTGCAATGCCCTTTCCAGTGCCACTGTCCCTGCAGCTGGAGGCTCCACAGCTCTCTGAAGCCTAAGCCCGAGCCACAGGGCAGAGCCTGTGCCTGGGGCCGAGGTGCCCACCCCTGGGGGGGTCCAGATCAGAAAAGTGTGGGAGCAGCAAGGTTGGGGCCTTGCCGCGTTCGTCTTGGCAGGCTCTTTCCAGCGCCAGTGCTCCTGGAGCCCGAGGCCCTTTAGATCTCCTAACCCTAACCCTAAGCGTAACCCTAACCCTAGCTCTACTTAATTACCCCAACACACTACCTGGCTTCTCCACCTCAGAAAGATGGAGGAGCAGCAATGTTGGGGCGCTGCTGCCATGGCCTCGGCAGGCCCTTTCCAGCCCCACTGTTCCCAGAGCTCGAGGCTCTTTAGATCTCTCCAGCCTGACCCAGGCCCCTGATGGCAGCTTGGCCCTGGGCCAGAGCGACTCAGCACCATAGGTGGCACAGATTAAGAAGTCTGCAGTTGGCAACGGAGGCACCCGTGAAGCCCTGGACACTCAGATGGAGGGCTTTAACTCAAGGTTCTAGTCCTCCCTCTCTGCGCAATGGCAAAATCCCCCACCAGATACACTCAAGAGGTGAAAAACACACCGAGGTTCACTGGCAAAAGGACCAAAATCAATCAATCAATCAGAAAGCAATGTTCTTTGGCAAATGATGAAATACAACATAGAATGCAACATCAACCACTTCTCCTAGCATTACTTGGTGTTAATTTAGCACTTACCTAGCATAAACTTAGCCCGACCGAGAAAAACCTTTACACTTGGGAAATGCTGTGTTACCAAGAAGTTCCAGGAAAAGACAATTCGGAAAACAAAGACAGGCAGAGAGAAAGGCCCAAGGAGAGAAGAGATCTAGAAAAACACACAGAGAGCTACCACCTCCTAGGCTTCCAGTAGAGGCAGGCCAGGAACTGTGTGCAGAGACATAGGCTGGGACCGTGTGCTGCCCTCATGCTTCGTCCTTTTAAGCCCCCTACGGCCTTCATGTGCTGCCCCTCAGGTGGGGCTGCCCGTGCCTTGGCCACTCAGGGCCCAGGTGAGCAGCGCCAGCCCAAGGGTCCAGGACTGACAGCTCAGCCAGGCCCTGGGGTGGCTCTGGGGGCCACACGGCAGGGCATGGCCTCACCTTCAGCAAAGCCCGGCCAGGCCCTCGCAGCACACACAGGCACTGGCACTCCACGATGTTCCGAGCCGTGCAGCATCCAGTCTCTGGCAGCAGCCTGCCGCCATGGATGCCCTTGCAATGCCCTTTCCAGTGCCACTGTCCCTGCAGCTGGAGGCTCCACAGCTCTCTGAAGCCTAAGCCCGAGCCACAGGGCAGAGCCTGTGCCTGGGGCCGAGGTGCCCACCCCTGGGGGGGTCCAGATCAGAAAAGTGTGGGAGCAGCAAGGTTGGGGCCTTGCCGTGTTCGTCTTGGCAGGCTCTTTCCAGCGCCAGTGCTCCTGGAGCCCGAGGCCCTTTAGATCTCCTAACCCTAACCCTAAGCGTAACCCTAACCCTAGCTCTACTTAATTACCCCAACACACTACCTGGCTTCTCCACCTCAGAAAGATGGAGGAGCAGCAATGTTGGGGCGCTGCTGCCATGGCCTCGGCAGGCCCTTTCCAGCCCCACTGTTCCCGGAGCTCGAGGCTCTTTAGATCTCTCCAGCCTGACCCAGGCCCCTGATGGCAGCTTGGCCCTGGGCCAGAGGGGCTCAGCACCATAGGTGGCACAGATTAAGAAGTCTGCAGTTGGCAACGGAGGCACCCGTGAAGCCCTGGACACTCAGATGGAGGGCTTTAACTCAAGGTTCTAGTCCTCCCTCTCTGCGCAATGGCAAAATCCCCCACCCGATACACTCAAGAGGTGAAAAACACACCGAGGTTCACTGGCAAAAGGACCAAAATCAATCAATCAATCAATCAGAAAGCAATGTTCTTTGGCAAATGATGAAATACAACATAGAATGCAACATCAACCCCTTCTCCTAGCATTACTTGGTGTTAATTTAGCACTTACCTAGCATAAACTTAGCCCGACCGAGAAAAACCTTTACACTTGGGAAATGCTGTGTTACCAAGAAGTTCCAGGAAAAGACAATTCGGAAAACAAAGACAGGCAGAGAGAAGGGCCCAAGGAGAGGAGAGATCTAGAAAAACACACAGAGAGCTACCACCTCCTAGGCTTCCAGTAGAGGCAGGCCAGGAACTGTGTGCAGAGACATAGGCTGGGACCGTGTGCTGCCCTCATGCTTCGTCCTTTTAAGCCCCCTACGGCCTTCATGTGCTGCCCCTCAGGTGGGGCTGCCCGTGCCTTGGCCACTCAGGGCCCAGGTGAGCAGCGCCAGCCCAAGGGTCCAGGACTGACAGCTCAGCCAGGCCCTGGGGTGGCTCTGGGGGCCACACGGCAGGGCATGGCCTCACCTTCAGCAAAGCCTGGCCGGGCCCTCGCAGCACACACAGGCACTGGCACTCCACGATGTTCCGAGCCGTGCAGCATCCAGTCTCTGGCAGCAGCCTGCCGCCATGGATGCCCTTGCAATGCCCTTTCCAGTGCCACTGTCCCTGCAGCTGGAGGCTCCACAGCTCTCTGAAGCCTAAGCCCGAGCCACAGGGCAGAGCCTGTGCCTGGGGCCGAGGTGCCCACCCCTGGGGGGGTCCAGATCAGAAAAGTGTGGGAGCAGCAAGGTTGGGGCCTTGCCGCGTTCGTCTTGGCAGGCTCTTTCCAGCGCCAGTGCTCCTGGAGCCCGAGGCCCTTTAAATCTCCTAACCCTAACCCTAAGCGTAACCCTAACCCTAGCTCTACTTAATTACCCCAACACACTACCTGGCTTCTCCACCTCAGAAAGATGGAGGAGCAGCAATGTTGGGGCGCTGCTGCCATGGCCTCGGCAGGCCCTTTCCAGCCCCACTGTTCCCAGAGCTCGAGGCTCTTTAGATCTCTCCAGCCTGACCCAGGCCCCTGATGGCAGCTTGGCCCTGGGCCAGAGGGGCTCAGCACCATAGGTGGCACAGATTAAGAAGTCTGCAGTTGGCAACGGAGGCACCCGTGAAGCCCTGGACACTCAGATGGAGGGCTTTAACTCAAGGTTCTAGTCCTCCCTCTCTGCGCAAAGGAAAAATCCCCCACCCGATACACTCAAGAGGTGAAAAACACACCGAGGTTCACTGGCAAAAGGACCAAAATCAATCACTCAATCAATCAATCAATCAGAAAGCAATGTTCTTTGGCAAATGATGAAATACAACATAGAATGCCACATCAACCACTTCTCCTAGCATTACTTGGTGTTAATTTAGCACTTACCTAGCATAAACTTAGCCCGACCGAGAAAAACCTTTACACTTGGGAAATGCTGTGTTACCAAGAAGTTCCAGGAAAAGACAATTCGGAAAACAAAGACAGGCAGAGAGAAAGGCCCAAGGAGAGAAGAGAGCTAGAAAAACACACAGAGAGCTACCACCTCCTAGGCTTCCAGTAGAGGCAGGCCAGGAACTGTGTGCAGAGACATAGGCTGGGACCGTGTGCTGCCCTCATGCTTCGTCCTTTTAAGCCCCCTACGGCCTTCATGTGCTGCCCCTCAGGTGGGGCTGCCCGTGCCTTGGCCACTCAGGGCCCAGGTGAGCAGCGCCAGCCCAAGGGTCCAGGACTGACAGCTCAGCCAGGCCCTGGGGTGGCTCTGGGGGCCACACGGCAGGGCATGGCCTCACCTTCAGCAAAGCCCGGCCGGGCCCTCGCAGCACACACAGGCACTGGCACTCCACGATGTTCCGAGCCGTGCAGCATCCAGTCTCTGGCAGCAGCCTGCCGCCATGGATGCCCTTGCAATGCCCTTTCCAGTGCCACTGTCCCTGCAGCTGGAGGCTCCACAGCTCTCTGAAGCCTAAGCCCGAGCCACAGGGCAGATCCTGTGCCGGGGGCCGAGGTGCCCACCCCTGGGGGGGTCCAGATCAGAAAAGTGTGGGAGCAGCAAGGTTGGGGCCTTGCCGCGTTCGTCTTGGCAGGCTCTTTCCAGCGCCAGTGCTCCTGGAGCCCGAGGCCCTTTAGATCTCCTAACCCTAACCCTAAGCGTAACCCTAACCCTAGCTCTACTTAATTACCCCAACACACTACCTGGCTTCTCCACCTCAGAAAGATGGAGGAGCAGCAATGTTGGGGCGCTGCTGCCATGGCCTCGGCAGGCCCTTTCCAGCCCCACTGTTCCCGGAGCTCGAGGCTCTTTAGATCTCTCCAGCCTGACCCAGGCCCCTGATGGCAGCTTGGCCCTGGGCCAGAGGGGCTCAGCACCATAGGTGGCACAGATTAAGAAGTCTGCAGTTGGCAACGGAGGCACCCGTGAAGCCCTGGACACTCAGATGGAGGGCTTTAACTCAAGGTTCTAGTCCTCTCTCTCGGCGCAAAGGCAAAATCCCCCACCCGATACACTCAAGAGGTGAAAAACACACCGAGGTTCACTGGCAAAAGGACCAAAATCAATCAGTCAAAAAGCAATTCTCTTTGGCAAATGATGAAATACAACATAGAATGCCACATCAACCCCTTCTCCTAGCATTACTTGGTGTTAATTTAGCACTTACCTAGCATAAACTTAGCCCGACCGAGAAAAACCTTTACACTTGGGAAATGCTGTGTTACCAAGAAGTTCCAGGAAAAGACAATTCGGAAAACAAAGACAGGCAGAGAGAAAGGCCCAAGGAGAGAAGAGATCTAGAAAAACACACAGAGAGCTACCACCTCCTAGGCTTCCAGCAGAGGCAGGCCAGGAACTGTGTGCAGAGACATAGGCTGGGACCGTGTGCTGCCCTCATGCTTCGTCCTTTTAAGCCCCCTACGGCCTTCATGTGCTGCCCCTCAGGTGGGGCTGCCCGTGCCTTGGCCACTCAGGGCCCAGGTGAGCAGCGCCAGCCCAAGGGTCCAGGACTGACAGCTCAGCCAGGCCCTGGGGTGGCTCTGGGGGCTACACGGCAGGGCATGGCCTCACCTTCAGCAAAGCCCGGCCGGGCCCTCGCAGCACACACAGGCACTGGCACTCCACGATGTTCCGAGCCGTGCAGCATCCAGTCTCTGGCAACAGCCTGCCGCCATGGATGCCCTTGCAATGCCCTTTCCAGTGCCACTGTCCCTGCAGCTGGAGGCTCCACAGCTCTCTGAAGCCTAAGCCCGAGCCACAGGGCAGAGCCTGTGCCTGGGGCCGAGGTGCCCACCCCTGGGGGGGTCCAGATCAGAAAAGTGTGGGAGCAGCAAGGTTGGGGCCTTGCCGCGTTCGTCTTGGCAGGCTCTTTCCAGCGCCAGTGCTCCTGGAGCCCGAGGCCCTTTAGATCTCCTAACCCTAACCCTAAGCGTAACCCTAACCCTAGCTCTACTTAATTACCCCAACACACTACCTGGCTTCTCCACCTCAGAAAGATGGAGGAGCAGCAATGTTGGGGTGCTGCTGCCATGGCCTCGGCAGGCCCTTTCCAGCCCCACTGTTCCCAGAGCTCGAGGCTCTTTAGATCTCTCCAGCCTGACCCAGGCCCCTGATGGCAGCTTGGCCCTGGGCCAGAGGGGCTCAGCACCATAGGTGGCACAGATTAAGAAGTCTGCAGTTGGCAACGGAGGCACCCGTGAAGCCCTGGACACTCAGATGGAGGGCTTTAACTCAAGGTTCTAGTCCTCCCTCTCTGCGCAAAGGAAAAATCCCCCACCCGATACACTCAAGAGGTGAAAAACACACCGAGGTTCACTGGCAAAAGGACCAAAATCAATCACTCAATCAATCAATCAGAAAGCAATGTTCTTGGGCAAATGATGAAATACAACATAGAATGCAACATCAACCCCTTCTCCTAGCATTACTTGGTGTTAATTTAGCACTTACCTAGCATAAACTTAGCCCGACCGAGAAAAACCTTTACACTTGGGAAATGCTGTGTTACCAAGAAGTTCCAGGAAAAGACAATTCGGAAAACAAAGACAGGCAGAGAGAAAGGCCCAAGGAGAGAAGAGAGCTAGAAAAACACACAGAGAGCTACCACCTCCTAGGCTTCCAGTAGAGGCAGGCCAGGAACTGTGTGCAGAGACATAGGCTGGGACCGTGTGCTGCCCTCATGCTTCGTCCTTTTAAGCCCCCTACGGCCTTCATGTGCTGCCCCTCAGGTGGGGCTGCCCGTGCCTTGGCCACTCAGGGCCCAGGTGAGCAGCGCCAGCCCAAGGGTCCAGGACTGACAGCTCAGCCAGGCCCTGGGGTGGCTCTGGGGGCCACACGGCAGGGCATGGCCTCACCTTCAGCAAAGCCCGGCCGGGCCCTCGCAGCACACACAGGCACTGGCACTCCACGATGTTCCGAGCCGTGCAGCATCCAGTCTCTGGCAGCAGCCTGCCGCCATGGATGCCCTTGCAATGCCCTTTCCAGTGCCACTGTCCCTGCAGCTGGAGGCTCCACAGCTCTCTGAAGCCTAAGCCCGAGCCACAGGGCAGAGCCTGTGCCTGGGGCCGAGGTGCCCACCCCTGGGGGGGTCCAGATCAGAAAAGTGTGGGAGCAGCAAGGTTGGGGCCTTGCCGCGTTCGTCTTGGCAGGCTCTTTCCAGCGCCAGTGCTCCTGGAGCCCGAGGCCCTTTAGATCTCCTAACCCTAACCCTAAGCGTAACCCTAACCCTAGCTCTACTTAATTACCCCAACACACTACCTGGCTTCTCCACCTCAGAAAGATGGAGGAGCAGCAATGTTGGGGCGCTGCTGCCATGGCCTCGGCAGGCCCTTTCCAGCCCCACTGTTCCCGGAGCTCGAGGCTCTTTAGATCTCTCCAGCCTGACCCAGGCCCCTGATGGCAGCTTGGCCCTGGGCCAGAGGGGCTCAGCACCATAGGTGGCACAGATTAAGAAGTCTGCAGTTGGCAACGGAGGCACCCGTGAAGCCCTGGACACTCAGATGGAGGGCTTTAACTCAAGGTTCTAGTCCTCCCTCTCTGCGCAAAGGAAAAATCCCCCACCCGATACACTCAAGAGGTGAAAAACACACCGAGGTTCGCTGGCAAAATGACCAAAATCAATCAATCAATCAATCAATCAGAAAGCAATGTTCTTTGGCAAATGATGAAATACAACATAGAATGCAACATCAACCACTTCTCCTAGCATTACTTGGTGTTAATTTAGCACTTACCTAGCATAAACTTAGCCCGACCGAGAAAAACCTTTACACTTGGGAAATGCTGTGTTACCAAGAAGTTCCAGGAAAAGACAATTCGGAAAACAAAGACAGGCAGAGAGAAAGGCCCAAGGAGAGGAGAGATCTAGAAAAACACACAGAGAGCTACCACCTCCTAGGCTTCCAGTAGAGGCAGGCCAGGAACTGTGTGCAGAGACATAGGCTGGGACCGTGTGCTGCCCTCATGCTTCGTCCTTTTAAGCCCCCTACGGCCTTCATGTGCTGCCCCTCAGGTGGGGCTGCCCGTGCCTTGGCCACTCAGGGCCCAGGTGAGCAGCGCCAGCCCAAGGGTCCAGGACTGACAGCTCAGCCAGGCCCTGGGGTGGCTCTGGGGGCCACACGGCAGGGCATGGCCTCACCTTCAGCAAAGCCCGGCCGGGCCCTCGCAGCACACACAGGCACTGGCACTCCACGATGTTCCGAGCCGTGCAGCATCCAGTCTCTGGCAGCAGCCTGCCGCCATGGATGCCCTTGCAATGCCCTTTCCAGTGCCACTGTCCCTGCAGCTGGAGGCTCCACAGCTCTCTGAAGCCTAAGCCCGAGCCACAGGGCAGAGCCTGTGCCTGGGGCCGAGGTGCCCACCCCTGGGGGGGTCCAGATCAGAAAAGTGTGGGAGCAGCAAGGTTGGGGCCTTGCCGCGTTCGTCTTGGCAGGCTCTTTCCAGCGCCAGTGCTCCTGGAGCCCGAGGCCCTTTAGATCTCCTAACCCTAACCCTAAGCGTAACCCTAACCCTAGCTCTACTTAATTACCCCAACACACTACCTGGCTTCTCCACCTCAGAAAGATGGAGGAGCAGCAATGTTGGGGCGCTGCTGCCATGGCCTCGGCAGGCCCTTTCCAGCCCCACTGTTCCCGGAGCTCGAGGCTCTTTAGATCTCTCCAGCCTGACCCAGGCCCCTGATGGCAGCTTGGCCCTGGGCCAGAGCGACTCAGCACCATAGGTGGCACAGATTAAGAAGTCTGCAGTTGGCAACGGAGGCACCCGTGAAGCCCTGGACACTCAGATGGAGGGCTTTAACTCAAGGTTCTAGTCCTCCCTCTCTGCGCAATGGCAAAATCCCCCACCCGATACACTCAAGAGGTGAAAAACACACCGACGTTCACTGGCAAAAGGACCAAAATCAATCAATCAATCAGAAAGCAATGTTCTTTGGCAAATGATGAAATACAACATAGAATGCAACATCAACCACTTCTCCTAGCATTACTTGGTGTTAATTTAGCACTTACCTAGCATAAACTTAGCCCGACCGAGAAAAACCTTTACACTTGGGAAATGCTGTGTTACCAAGAAGTTCCAGGAAAAGACAATTCGGAAAACAAAGACAGGCAGAGAGAAAGGCCCAAGGAGAGAAGAGATCTAGAAAAACACACAGAGAGCTACCACCTCCTAGGCTTCCAGCAGAGGCAGGCCAGGAACTGTGTGCAGAGACATAGGCTGGGACCGTGTGCTGCCCTCATGCTTCGTCCTTTTAAGCCCCCTACGGCCTTCATGTGCTGCCCCTCAGGTGGGGCTGCCCGTGCCTTGGCCACTCAGGGCCCAGGTGAGCAGCGCCAGCCCAAGGGTCCAGGACTGACAGCTCAGCCAGGCCCTGGGGTGGCTCTGGGGGCCACACGGCAGGGCATGGCCTCACCTTCAGCAAAGCCCGGCCAGGCCCTCGCAGCACACACAGGCACTGGCACTCCACGATGTTCCGAGCCGTGCAGCATCCAGTCTCTGGCAGCAGCCTGCCGCCATGGATGCCCTTGCAATGCCCTTTCCAGTGCCACTGTCCCTGCAGCTGGAGGCTCCACAGCTCTCTGAAGCCTAAGCCCGAGCCACAGGGCAGAGCCTGTGCCTGGGGCCGAGGTGCCCACCCCTGGGGGGGTCCAGATCAGAAAAGTGTGGGAGCAGCAAGGTTGGGGCCTTGCCGTGTTCGTCTTGGCAGGCTCTTTCCAGCGCCAGTGCTCCTGGAGCCCGAGGCCCTTTAGATCTCCTAACCCTAACCCTAAGCGTAACCCTAACCCTAGCTCTACTTAATTACCCCAACACACTACCTGGCTTCTCCACCTCAGAAAGATGGAGGAGCAGCAATGTTGGGGCGCTGCTGCCATGGCCTCGGCAGGCCCTTTCCAGCCCCACTGTTCCCGGAGCTCGAGGCTCTTTAGATCTCTCCAGCCTGACCCAGGCCCCTGATGGCAGCTTGGCCCTGGGCCAGAGGGGCTCAGCACCATAGGTGGCACAGATTAAGAAGTCTGCAGTTGGCAACGGAGGCACCCGTGAAGCCCTGGACACTCAGATGGAGGGCTTTAACTCAAGGTTCTAGTCCTCCCTCTCTGCGCAATGGCAAAATCCCCCACCCGATACACTCAAGAGGTGAAAAACACACCGAGGTTCACTGGCAAAAGGACCAAAATCAATCAATCAATCAATCAGAAAGCAATGTTCTTTGGCAAATGATGAAATACAACATAGAATGCCACATCAACCCCTTCTCCTAGCATTACTTGGTGTTAATTTAGCACTTACCTAGCATAAACTTAGCCCGACCGAGAAAAACCTTTACACTTGGGAAATGCTGTGTTACCAAGAAGTTCCAGGAAAAGACAATTCGGAAAACAAAGACAGGCAGAGAGAAAGGCCCAAGGAGAGGAGAGATCTAGAAAAACACACAGAGAGCTACCACCTCCTAGGCTTCCAGTAGAGGCAGGCCAGGAACTGTGTGCAGAGACATAGGCTGGGACCGTGTGCTGCCCTCATGCTTCGTCCTTTTAAGCCCCCTACGGCCTTCATGTGCTGCCCCTCAGGTGGGGCTGCCCGTGCCTTGGCCACTCAGGGCCCAGGTGAGCAGCGCCAGCCCAAGGGTCCAGGACTGACAGCTCAGCCAGGCCCTGGGGTGGCTCTGGGGGCCACACGGCAGGGCATGGCCTCACCTTCAGCAAAGCCCGGCCGGGCCCTCGCAGCACACACAGGCACTGGCACTCCACGATGTTCCGAGCCGTGCAGCATCCAGTCTCTGGCAGCAGCCTGCCGCCATGGATGCCCTTGCAATGCCCTTTCCAGTGCCACTGTCCCTGCAGCTGGAGGCTCCACAGCTCTCTGAAGCCTAAGCCCGAGCCACAGGGCAGAGCCTGTGCCTGGGGCCGAGGTGCCCACCCCTGGGGGGGTCCAGATCAGAAAAGTGTGGGAGCAGCAAGGTTGGGGCCTTGCCGCGTTCGTCTTGGCAGGCTCTTTCCAGCGCCAGTGCTCCTGGAGCCCGAGGCCCTTTAGATCTCCTAACCCTAACCCTAAGCGTAACCCTAACCCTAGCTCTACTTAATTACCCCAACACACTACCTGGCTTCTCCACCTCAGAAAGATGGAGGAGCAGCAATGTTGGGGCGCTGCTGCCATGGCCTCGGCAGGCCCTTTCCAGCCCCACTGTTCCCAGAGCTCGAGGCTCTTTAGATCTCTCCAGCCTGACCCAGGCCCCTGATGGCAGCTTGGCCCTGGGCCAGAGCGACTCAGCGCCATAGGTGGCACAGATTAAGAAGTCTGCAGTTGGCAACGGAGGCACCCGTGAAGCCCTGGACACTCAGATGGAGGGCTTTAACTCAAGGTTCTAGTCCTCCCTCTCTGCGCAATGGCAAAATCCCCCACCAGATACACTCAAGAGGTGAAAAACACACCGAGGTTCACTGGCAAAAGGACCAAAATCAATCAATCAATCAATCAGAAAGCAATGTTCTTTGGCAAATGATGAAATACAACATAGAATGCAACATCAACCACTTCTCCTAGCATTACTTGGTGTTAATTTAGCACTTACCTAGCATAAACTTAGCCCGACCGAGAAAAACCTTTACACTTGGGAAATGCTGTGTTACCAAGAAGTTCCAGGAAAAGACAATTCGGAAAACAAAGACAGGCAGAGAGAAAGGCCCAAGGAGAGAAGAGAGCTAGAAAAACACACAGAGAGCTACCACCTCCTAGGCTTCCAGTAGAGGCAGGCCAGGAACTGTGTGCAGAGACATAGGCTGGGACCGTGTGCTGCCCTCATGCTTCGTCCTTTTAAGCCCCCTACGGCCTTCATGTGCTGCCCCTCAGGTGGGGCTGCCCGTGCCTTGGCCACTCAGGGCCCAGGTGAGCAGCGCCAGCCCAAGGGTCCAGGACTGACAGCTCAGCCAGGCCCTGGGGTGGCTCTGGGGGCCACACGGCAGGGCATGGCCTCACCTTCAGCAAAGCCCGGCCGGGCCCTCGCAGCACACACAGGCACTGGCACTCCACGATGTTCCGAGCCGTGCAGCATCCAGGCTCTGGCAGCAGCCTGCCGCCATGGATGCCCTTGCAATGCCCTTTCCAGTGCCACTGTCCCTGCAGCTGGAGGCTCCACAGCTCTCTGAAGCCTAAGCCCGAGCCACAGGGCAGAGCCTGTGCCTGGGGCCGAGGTGCCCACCCCTGGGGGGGTCCAGATCAGAAAAGTGTGGGAGCAGCAAGGTTGGGGCCTTGCCGTGTTCGTCTTGGCAGGCTCTTTCCAGCGCCAGTGCTCCTGGAGCCCGAGGCCCTTTAGATCTCCTAACCCTAACCCTAAGCGTAACCCTAACCCTAGCTCTACTTAATTACCCCAACACACTACCTGGCTTCTCCACCTCAGAAAGATGGAGGAGCAGCAACGTTGGGGCGCTGCTGCCATGGCCTCGGCAGGCCCTTTCCAGCCCCACTGTTCCCGGAGCTCGAGGCTCTTTAGATCTCTCCAGCCTGACCCAGGCCCCTGATGGCAGCTTGGCCCTGGGCCAGAGGGGCTCAGCACCATAGGTGGCACAGATTAAGAAGTCTGCAGTTGGCAACGGAGGCACCCGTGAAGCCCTGGACACTCAGATGGAGGGCTTTAACTCAAGGTTCTAGTCCTCCCTCTCTGCGCAATGGCAAAATCCCCCACCCGATACACTCAAGAGGTGAAAAACACACCGAGGTTCACTGGCAAAAGGACCAAAATCAATCAATCAATCAATCAGAAAGCAATGTTCTTTGGCAAATGATGAAATACAACATAGAATGCAACATCAACCCCTTCTCCTAGCATTACTTGGTGTTAATTTAGCACTTACCTAGCATAAACTTAGCCCGACCGAGAAAAACCTTTACACTTGGGAAATGCTGTGTTACCAAGAAGTTCCAGGAAAAGACAATTCGGAAAACAAAGACAGGCAGAGAGAAGGGCCCAAGGAGAGGAGAGATCTAGAAAAACACACAGAGAGCTACCACCTCCTAGGCTTCCAGTAGAGGCAGGCCAGGAACTGTGTGCAGAGACATAGGCTGGGACCGTGTGCTGCCCTCATGCTTCGTCCTTTTAAGCCCCCTACGGCCTTCATGTGCTGCCCCTCAGGTGGGGCTGCCCGTGCCTTGGCCACTCAGGGCCCAGGTGAGCAGCGCCAGCCCAAGGGTCCAGGACTGACAGCTCAGCCAGGCCCTGGGGTGGCTCTGGGGGCCACACGGCAGGGCATGGCCTCACCTTCAGCAAAGCCCGGCCGGGCCCTCGCAGCACACACAGGCACTGGCACTCCACGATGTTCCGAGCCGTGCAGCATCCAGTCTCTGGCAGCAGCCTGCCGCCATGGATGCCCTTGCAATGCCCTTTCCAGTGCCACTGTCCCTGCAGCTGGAGGCTCCACAGCTCTCTGAAGCCTAAGCCCGAGCCACAGGGCAGAGCCTGTGCCTGGGGCCGAGGTGCCCACCCCTGGGGGGGTCCAGATCAGAAAAGTGTGGGAGCAGCAAGGTTGGGGCCTTGCCGCGTTCGTCTTGGCAGGCTCTTTCCAGCGCCAGTGCTCCTGGAGCCCGAGGCCCTTTAGATCTCCTAACCCTAACCCTAAGCGTAACCCTAACCCTAGCTCTACTTAATTACCCCAACACACTACCTGGCTTCTCCACCTCAGAAAGATGGAGGAGCAGCAATGTTGGGGCGCTGCTGCCATGGCCTCGGCAGGCCCTTTCCAGCCCCACTGTTCCCGGAGCTCGAGGCTCTTTAGATCTCTCCAGCCTGACCCAGGCCCCTGATGGCAGCTTGGCCCTGGGCCAGAGCGACTCAGCACCATAGGTGGCACAGATTAAGAAGTCTGCAGTTGGCAACGGAGGCACCCGTGAAGCCCTGGACACTCAGATGGAGGGCTTTAACTCAAGGTTCTAGTCCTCCCTCTCTGCGCAATGGCAAAATCCCCCACCCGATACACTCAAGAGGTGAAAAACACACCGAGGTTCACTGGCAAAAGGACCAAAATCAATCAATCAATCAGAAAGCAATGTTCTTTGGCAAATGATGAAATACAACATAGAATGCAACATCAACCACTTCTCCTAGCATTACTTGGTGTTAATTTAGCACTTACCTAGCATAAACTTAGCCCGACCGAGAAAAACCTTTACACTTGGGAAATGCTGTGTTACCAAGAAGTTCCAGGAAAAGACAATTCGGAAAACAAAGACAGGCAGAGAGAAAGGCCCAAGGAGAGAAGAGATCTAGAAAAACACACAGAGAGCTACCACCTCCTAGGCTTCCAGTAGAGGCAGGCCAGGAACTGTGTGCAGAGACATAGGCTGGGACCGTGTGCTGCCCTCATGCTTCGTCCTTTTAAGCCCCCTACGGCCTTCATGTGCTGCCCCTCAGGTGGGGCTGCCCGTGCCTTGGCCACTCAGGGCCCAGGTGAGCAGCGCCAGCCCAAGGGTCCAGGACTGACAGCTCAGCCAGGCCCTGGGGTGGCTCTGGGGGCCACACGGCAGGGCATGGCCTCACCTTCAGCAAAGCCCGGCCAGGCCCTCGCAGCACACACAGGCACTGGCACTCCACGATGTTCCGAGCCGTGCAGCATCCAGTCTCTGGCAGCAGCCTGCCGCCATGGATGCCCTTGCAATGCCCTTTCCAGTGCCACTGTCCCTGCAGCTGGAGGCTCCACAGCTCTCTGAAGCCTAAGCCCGAGCCACAGGGCAGAGCCTGTGCCTGGGGCCGAGGTGCCCACCCCTGGGGGGGTCCAGATCAGAAAAGTGTGGGAGCAGCAAGGTTGGGGCCTTGCCGTGTTCGTCTTGGCAGGCTCTTTCCAGCGCCAGTGCTCCTGGAGCCCGAGGCCCTTTAGATCTCCTAACCCTAACCCTAAGCGTAACCCTAACCCTAGCTCTACTTAATTACCCCAACACACTACCTGGCTTCTCCACCTCAGAAAGATGGAGGAGCAGCAATGTTGGGGCGCTGCTGCCATGGCCTCGGCAGGCCCTTTCCAGCCCCACTGTTCCCGGAGCTCGAGGCTCTTTAGATCTCTCCAGCCTGACCCAGGCCCCTGATGGCAGCTTGGCCCTGGGCCAGAGGGGCTCAGCACCATAGGTGGCACAGATTAAGAAGTCTGCAGTTGGCAACGGAGGCACCCGTGAAGCCCTGGACACTCAGATGGAGGGCTTTAACTCAAGGTTCTAGTCCTCCCTCTCTGCGCAATGGCAAAATCCCCCACCCGATACACTCAAGAGGTGAAAAACACACCGAGGTTCACTGGCAAAAGGACCAAAATCAATCAATCAATCAATCAGAAAGCAATGTTCTTTGGCAAATGATGAAATACAACATAGAATGCAACATCAACCCCTTCTCCTAGCATTACTTGGTGTTAATTTAGCACTTACCTAGCATAAACTTAGCCCGACCGAGAAAAACCTTTACACTTGGGAAATGCTGTGTTACCAAGAAGTTCCAGGAAAAGACAATTCGGAAAACAAAGACAGGCAGAGAGAAGGGCCCAAGGAGAGGAGAGATCTAGAAAAACACACAGAGAGCTACCACCTCCTAGGCTTCCAGCAGAGGCAGGCCAGGAACTGTGTGCAGAGACATAGGCTGGGACCGTGTGCTGCCCTCATGCTTCGTCCTTTTAAGCCCCCTACGGCCTTCATGTGCTGCCCCTCAGGTGGGGCTGCCCGTGCCTTGGCCACTCAGGGCCCAGGTGAGCAGCGCCAGCCCAAGGGTCCAGGACTGACAGCTCAGCCAGGCCCTGGGGTGGCTCTGGGGGCCACACGGCAGGGCATGGCCTCACCTTCAGCAAAGCCCGGCCGGGCCCTCGCAGCACACACAGGCACTGGCACTCCACGATGTTCCGAGCCGTGCAGCATCCAGTCTCTGGCAGCAGCCTGCCGCCATGGATGCCCTTGCAATGCCCTTTCCAGTGCCACTGTCCCTGCAGCTGGAGGCTCCACAGCTCTCTGAAGCCTAAGCCCGAGCCACAGGGCAGAGCCTGTGCCTGGGGCCGAGGTGCCCACCCCTGGGGGGGTCCAGATCAGAAAAGTGTGGGAGCAGCAAGGTTGGGGCCTTGCCGCGTTCGTCTTGGCAGGCTCTTTCCAGCGCCAGTGCTCCTGGAGCCCGAGGCCCTTTAGATCTCCTAACCCTAACCCTAAGCGTAACCCTAACCCTAGCTCTACTTAATTACCCCAACACACTACCTGGCTTCTCCACCTCAGAAAGATGGAGGAGCAGCAATGTTGGGGCGCTGCTGCCATGGCCTCGGCAGGCCCTTTCCAGCCCCACTGTTCCCAGAGCTCGAGGCTCTTTAGATCTCTCCAGCCTGACCCAGGCCCCTGATGGCAGCTTGGCCCTGGGCCAGAGGGGCTCAGCACCATAGGTGGCACAGATTAAGAAGTCTGCAGTTGGCAACGGAGGCACCCGTGAAGCCCTGGACACTCAGATGGAGGGCTTTAACTCAAGGTTCTAGTCCTCCCTCTCTGCGCAAAGGAAAAATCCCCCACCCGATACACTCAAGAGGTGAAAAACACACCGAGGTTCACTGGCAAAAGGACCAAAATCAATCACTCAATCAATCAATCAATCAATCAGAAAGCAATGTTCTTTGGCAAATGATGAAATACAACATAGAATGCAACATCAACCCCTTCTCCTAGCATTACTTGGTGTTAATTTAGCACTTACCTAGCATAAACTTAGCCCGACCGAGAAAAACCTTTACACTTGGGAAATGCTGTGTTACCAAGAAGTTCCAGGAAAAGACAATTCGGAAAACAAAGACAGGCAGAGAGAAAGGCCCAAGGAGAGAAGAGAGCTAGAAAAACACACAGAGAGCTACCACCTCCTAGGCTTCCAGTAGAGGCAGGCCAGGAACTGTGTGCAGAGACATAGGCTGGGACCGTGTGCTGCCCTCATGCTTCGTCCTTTTAAGCCCCCTACGGCCTTCATGTGCTGCCCCTCAGGTGGGGCTGCCCGTGCCTTGGCCACTCAGGGCCCAGGTGAGCAGCGCCAGCCCAAGGGTCCAGGACTGACAGCTCAGCCAGGCCCTGGGGTGGCTCTGGGGGCCACACGGCAGGGCATGGCCTCACCTTCAGCAAAGCCCGGCCGGGCCCTCGCAGCACACACAGGCACTGGCACTCCACGATGTTCCGAGCCGTGCAGCATCCAGTCTCTGGCAGCAGCCTGCCGCCATGGATGCCCTTGCAATGCCCTTTCCAGTGCCACTGTCCCTGCAGCTGGAGGCTCCACAGCTCTCTGAAGCCTAAGCCCGAGCCACAGGGCAGATCCTGTGCCGGGGGCCGAGGTGCCCACCCCTGGGGGGGTCCAGATCAGAAAAGTGTGGGAGCAGCAAGGTTGGGGCCTTGCCGCGTTCGTCTTGGCAGGCTCTTTCCAGCGCCAGTGCTCCTGGAGCCCGAGGCCCTTTAGATCTCCTAACCCTAACCCTAAGCGTAACCCTAACCCTAGCTCTACTTAATTACCCCAACACACTACCTGGCTTCTCCACCTCAGAAAGATGGAGGAGCAGCAATGTTGGGGCGCTGCTGCCATGGCCTCGGCAGGCCCTTTCCAGCCCCACTGTTCCCGGAGCTCGAGGCTCTTTAGATCTCTCCAGCCTGACCCAGGCCCCTGATGGCAGCTTGGCCCTGGGCCAGAGGGGCTCAGCACCATAGGTGGCACAGATTAAGAAGTCTGCAGTTGGCAACGGAGGCACCCGTGAAGCCCTGGACACTCAGATGGAGGGCTTTAACTCAAGGTTCTAGTCCTCTCTCTCGGCGCAAAGGCAAAATCCCCCACCCGATACACTCAAGAGGTGAAAAACACACCGAGGTTCACTGGCAAAAGGACCAAAATCAATCAGTCAAAAAGCAATTCTCTTTGGCAAATGATGAAATACAACATAGAATGCCACATCAACCCCTTCTCCTAGCATTACTTGGTGTTAATTTAGCACTTACCTAGCATAAACTTAGCCCGACCGAGAAAAACCTTTACACTTGGGAAATGCTGTGTTACCAAGAAGTTCCAGGAAAAGACAATTCGGAAAACAAAGACAGGCAGAGAGAAAGGCCCAAGGAGAGAAGAGATCTAGAAAAACACACAGAGAGCTACCACCTCCTAGGCTTCCAGCAGAGGCAGGCCAGGAACTGTGTGCAGAGACATAGGCTGGGACCGTGTGCTGCCCTCATGCTTCGTCCTTTTAAGCCCCCTACGGCCTTCATGTGCTGCCCCTCAGGTGGGGCTGCCCGTGCCTTGGCCACTCAGGGCCCAGGTGAGCAGCGCCAGCCCAAGGGTCCAGGACTGACAGCTCAGCCAGGCCCTGGGGTGGCTCTGGGGGCTACACGGCAGGGCATGGCCTCACCTTCAGCAAAGCCCGGCCGGGCCCTCGCAGCACACACAGGCACTGGCACTCCACGATGTTCCGAGCCGTGCAGCATCCAGTCTCTGGCAACAGCCTGCCGCCATGGATGCCCTTGCAATGCCCTTTCCAGTGCCACTGTCCCTGCAGCTGGAGGCTCCACAGCTCTCTGAAGCCTAAGCCCGAGCCACAGGGCAGAGCCTGTGCCTGGGGCCGAGGTGCCCACCCCTGGGGGGGTCCAGATCAGAAAAGTGTGGGAGCAGCAAGGTTGGGGCCTTGCCGCGTTCGTCTTGGCAGGCTCTTTCCAGCGCCAGTGCTCCTGGAGCCCGAGGCCTTTTAGATCTCCTAACCCTAACCCTAAGCGTAACCCTAACCCTAGCTCTACTTAATTACCCCAACACACTACCTGGCTTCTCCACCTCAGAAAGATGGAGGAGCAGCAATGTTGGGGTGCTGCTGCCATGGCCTCGGCAGGCCCTTTCCAGCCCCACTGTTCCCAGAGCTCGAGGCTCTTTAGATCTCTCCAGCCTGACCCAGGCCCCTGATGGCAGCTTGGCCCTGGGCCAGAGGGGCTCAGCACCATAGGTGGCACAGATTAAGAAGTCTGCAGTTGGCAACAGAGGCACCCGTGAAGCCCGGGACACTCAGATGGAGGGCTTTAACTCAAGGTTCTAGTCCTCCCTCTCTGCGCAATGGCAAAATCCCCCACCCGATACACTCAAGAGGTGAAAAACACACCGAGGTTCACTGGCAAAAGGACCAAAATCAATCAATCAATCAGAAAGCAATGTTCTTTGGCAAATGATGAAATACAACATAGAATGCAACATCAACCCCTTCTCCTAGCATTACTTGGTGTTAATTTAGCACTTACCTAGCATAAACTTAGCCCGACCGAGAAAAACCTTTACACTTGGGAAATGCTGTGTTACCAAGAAGTTCCAGGAAAAGACAATTCGGAAAACAAAGACAGGCAGAGAGAAAGGCCCAAGGAGAGAAGAGATCTAGAAAAACACACAGAGAGCTACCACCTCCTAGGCTTCCAGTAGAGGCAGGCCAGGAACTGTGTGCAGAGACATAGGCTGGGACCGTGTGCTGCCCTCATGCTTCGTCCTTTTAAGCCCCCTACGGCCTTCATGTGCTGCCCCTCAGGTGGGGCTGCCCGTGCCTTGGCCACTCAGGGCCCAGGTGAGCAGCGCCAGCCCAAGGGTCCAGGACTGACAGCTCAGCCAGGCCCTGGGGTGGCTCTGGGGGCCACACGGCAGGGCATGGCCTCACCTTCAGCAAAGCCCGGCCGGGCCCTCGCAGCGCACACAGGCACTGGCACTCCACGATGTTCCGAGCCATGCAGCATCCAGTCTCTGGCAGCAGCCTGCCGCCATGGATGCCCTTGCAATGCCCTTTCCAGTGCCACTGTCCCTGCAGCTGGAGGCTCCACAGCTCTCTGAAGCCTAAGCCCGAGCCACAGGGCAGAGCCTGTGCCTGGGGCCGAGGTGCCCACCCCTGGGGGGGTCCAGATCAGAAAAGTGTGGGAGCAGCAAGGTTGGGGCCTTGCCGCGTTCGTCTTGGCAGGCTCTTTCCAGCGCCAGTGCTCCTGGAGCCCGAGGCCCTTTAGATCTCCTAACCCTAACCCTAAGCGTAACCCTAACCCTAGCTCTACTTAATTACCCCAACACACTACCTGGCTTCTCCACCTCAGAAAGATGGAGGAGCAGCAACGTTGGGGCGCTGCTGCCATGGCCTCGGCAGGCCCTTTCCAGCCCCACTGTTCCCGGAGCTCGAGGCTCTTTAGATCTCTCCAGCCTGACCCAGGCCCCTGATGGCAGCTTGGCCCTGGGCCAGAGGGACTCAGCACCATAGGTGGCACAGATTAAGAAGTCTGCAGTTGGCAACGGAGGCACCCGTGAAGCCCTGGACACTCAGATGGAGGGCTTTAACTCAAGGTTCTAGTCCTCCCTCTCTGCGCAAAGGAAAAATCCCCCACCCGATACACTCAAGAGGTGAAAAACACACCGAGGTTCACTGGCAAAAGGACCAAAATCAATCACTCAATCAATCAATCAGAAAGCAATGTTCTTTGGCAAATGATGAAATACAACATAGAATGCAACATCAACCCCTTCTCCTAGCATTACTTGGTGTTAATTTAGCACTTACCTAGCATAAACTTAGCCCGACCGAGAAAAACCTTTACACTTGGGAAATGCTGTGTTACCAAGAAGTTCCAGGAAAAGACAATTCGGAAAACAAAGACAGGCAGAGAGAAAGGCCCAAGGAGAGAAGAGAGCTAGAAAAACACACAGAGAGCTACCACCTCCTAGGCTTCCAGTAGAGGCAGGCCAGGAACTGTGTGCAGAGACATAGGCTGGGACCGTGTGCTGCCCTCATGCTTCGTCCTTTTAAGCCCCCTACGGCCTTCATGTGCTGCCCCTCAGGTGGGGCTGCCCGTGCCTTGGCCACTCAGGGCCCAGGTGAGCAGCGCCAGCCCAAGGGTCCAGGACTGACAGCTCAGCCAGGCCCTGGGGTGGCTCTGGGGGCCACACGGCAGGGCATGGCCTCACCTTCAGCAAAGCCCGGCCGGGCCCTCGCAGCACACACAGGCACTGGCACTCCACGATGTTCCGAGCCGTGCAGCATCCAGGCTCTGGCAGCAGCCTGCCGCCATGGATGCCCTTGCAATGCCCTTTCCAGTGCCACTGTCCCTGCAGCTGGAGGCTCCACAGCTCTCTGAAGCCTAAGCCCGAGCCACAGGGCAGAGCCTGTGCCTGGGGCCGAGGTGCCCACCCCTGGGGGGGTCCAGATCAGAAAAGTGTGGGAGCAGCAAGGTTGGGGCCTTGCCGCGTTCGTCTTGGCAGGCTCTTTCCAGCGCCAGTGCTCCTGGAGCCCGAGGCCCTTTAGATCTCCTAACCCTAACCCTAAGCGTAACCCTAACCCTAGCTCTACTTAATTACCCCAACACACTACCTGGCTTCTCCACCTCAGAAAGATGGAGGAGCAGCAATGTTGGGGCGCTGCTGCCATGGCCTCGGCAGGCCCTTTCCAGCCCCACTGTTCCCGGAGCTCGAGGCTCTTTAGATCTCTCCAGCCTGACCCAGGCCCCTGATGGCAGCTTGGCCCTGGGCCAGAGGGGCTCAGCACCATAGGTGGCACAGATTAAGAAGTCTGCAGTTGGCAACGGAGGCACCCGTGAAGCCCTGGACACTCAGATGGAGGGCTTTAACTCAAGGTTCTAGTCCTCCCTCTCTGCGCAAAGGAAAAATCCCCCACCCGATACACTCAAGAGGTGAAAAACACACCGAGGTTCGCTGGCAAAAGGACCAAAATCAATCAATCAATCAATCAATCAGAAAGCAATGTTCTTTGGCAAATGATGAAATACAACATAGAATGCAACATCAACCACTTCTCCTAGCATTACTTGGTGTTAATTTAGCACTTACCTAGCATAAACTTAGCCCGACCGAGAAAAACCTTTACACTTGGGAAATGCTGTGTTACCAAGAAGTTCCAGGAAAAGACAATTCGGAAAACAAAGACAGGCAGAGAGAAAGGCCCAAGGAGAGGAGAGATCTAGAAAAACACACAGAGAGCTACCACCTCCTAGGCTTCCAGTAGAGGCAGGCCAGGAACTGTGTGCAGAGACATAGGCTGGGACCGTGTGCTGCCCTCATGCTTCGTCCTTTTAAGCCCCCTACGGCCTTCATGTGCTGCCCCTCAGGTGGGGCTGCCCGTGCCTTGGCCACTCAGGGCCCAGGTGAGCAGCGCCAGCCCAAGGGTCCAGGACTGACAGCTCAGCCAGGCCCTGGGGTGGCTCTGGGGGCCACACGGCAGGGCATGGCCTCACCTTCAGCAAAGCCCGGCCGGGCCCTCGCAGCACACACAGGCACTGGCACTCCACGATGTTCCGAGCCGTGCAGCATCCAGTCTCTGGCAGCAGCCTGCCGCCATGGATGCCCTTGCAATGCCCTTTCCAGTGCCACTGTCCCTGCAGCTGGAGGCTCCACAGCTCTCTGAAGCCTAAGCCCGAGCCACAGGGCAGAGCCTGTGCCTGGGGCCGAGGTGCCCACCCCTGGGGGGGTCCAGATCAGAAAAGTGTGGGAGCAGCAAGGTTGGGGCCTTGCCGCGTTCGTCTTGGCAGGCTCTTTCCAGCGCCAGTGCTCCTGGAGCCCGAGGCCCTTTAGATCTCCTAACCCTAACCCTAAGCGTAACCCTAACCCTAGCTCTACTTAATTACCCCAACACACTACCTGGCTTCTCCACCTCAGAAAGATGGAGGAGCAGCAATGTTGGGGCGCTGCTGCCATGGCCTCGGCAGGCCCTTTCCAGCCCCACTGTTCCCAGAGCTCGAGGCTCTTTAGATCTCTCCAGCCTGACCCAGGCCCCTGATGGCAGCTTGGCCCTGGGCCAGAGCGACTCAGCGCCATAGGTGGCACAGATTAAGAAGTCTGCAGTTGGCAACGGAGGCACCCGTGAAGCCCTGGACACTCAGATGGAGGGCTTTAACTCAAGGTTCTAGTCCTCCCTCTCTGCGCAATGGCAAAATCCCCCACCAGATACACTCAAGAGGTGAAAAACACACCGAGGTTCACTGGCAAAAGGACCAAAATCAATCAATCAATCAATCAGAAAGCAATGTTCTTTGGCAAATGATGAAATACAACATAGAATGCAACATCAACCACTTCTCCTAGCATTACTTGGTGTTAATTTAGCACTTACCTAGCATAAACTTAGCCCGACCGAGAAAAACCTTTACACTTGGGAAATGCTGTGTTACCAAGAAGTTCCAGGAAAAGACAATTCGGAAAACAAAGACAGGCAGAGAGAAAGGCCCAAGGAGAGAAGAGATCTAGAAAAACACACAGAGAGCTACCACCTCCTAGGCTTCCAGTAGAGGCAGGCCAGGAACTGTGTGCAGAGACATAGGCTGGGACCGTGTGCTGCCCTCATGCTTCGTCCTTTTAAGCCCCCTACGGCCTTCATGTGCTGCCCCTCAGGTGGGGCTGCCCGTGCCTTGGCCACTCAGGGCCCAGGTGAGCAGCGCCAGCCCAAGGGTCCAGGACTGACAGCTCAGCCAGGCCCTGGGGTGGCTCTGGGGGCCACACGGCAGGGCATGGCCTCACCTTCAGCAAAGCCCGGCCGGGCCCTCGCAGCGCACACAGGCACTGGCACTCCACGATGTTCCGAGCCATGCAGCATCCAGTCTCTGGCAGCAGCCTGCCGCCATGGATGCCCTTGCAATGCCCTTTCCAGTGCCACTGTCCCTGCAGCTGGAGGCTCCACAGCTCTCTGAAGCCTAAGCCCGAGCCACAGGGCAGAGCCTGTGCCTGGGGCCGAGGTGCCCACCCCTGGGGGGGTCCAGATCAGAAAAGTGTGGGAGCAGCAAGGTTGGGGCCTTGCCGCGTTCGTCTTGGCAGGCTCTTTCCAGCGCCAGTGCTCCTGGAGCCCGAGGCCCTTTAGATCTCCTAACCCTAACCCTAAGCGTAACCCTAACCCTAGCTCTACTTAATTACCCCAACACACTACCTGGCTTCTCCACCTCAGAAAGATGGAGGAGCAGCAACGTTGGGGCGCTGCTGCCATGGCCTCGGCAGGCCCTTTCCAGCCCCACTGTTCCCGGAGCTCGAGGCTCTTTAGATCTCTCCAGCCTGACCCAGGCCCCTGATGGCAGCTTGGCCCTGGGCCAGAGGGACTCAGCACCATAGGTGGCACAGATTAAGAAGTCTGCAGTTGGCAACGGAGGCACCCGTGAAGCCCTGGACACTCAGATGGAGGGCTTTAACTCAAGGTTCTAGTCCTCCCTCTCTGCGCAAAGGAAAAATCCCCCACCCGATACACTCAAGAGGTGAAAAACACACCGAGGTTCACTGGCAAAAGGACCAAAATCAATCACTCAATCAATCAATCAGAAAGCAATGTTCTTTGGCAAATGATGAAATACAACATAGAATGCAACATCAACCCCTTCTCCTAGCATTACTTGGTGTTAATTTAGCACTTACCTAGCATAAACTTAGCCCGACCGAGAAAAACCTTTACACTTGGGAAATGCTGTGTTACCAAGAAGTTCCAGGAAAAGACAATTCGGAAAACAAAGACAGGCAGAGAGAAAGGCCCAAGGAGAGAAGAGAGCTAGAAAAACACACAGAGAGCTACCACCTCCTAGGCTTCCAGTAGAGGCAGGCCAGGAACTGTGTGCAGAGACATAGGCTGGGACCGTGTGCTGCCCTCATGCTTCGTCCTTTTAAGCCCCCTACGGCCTTCATGTGCTGCCCCTCAGGTGGGGCTGCCCGTGCCTTGGCCACTCAGGGCCCAGGTGAGCAGCGCCAGCCCAAGGGTCCAGGACTGACAGCTCAGCCAGGCCCTGGGGTGGCTCTGGGGGCCACACGGCAGGGCATGGCCTCACCTTCAGCAAAGCCCGGCCGGGCCCTCGCAGCACACACAGGCACTGGCACTCCACGATGTTCCGAGCCGTGCAGCATCCAGGCTCTGGCAGCAGCCTGCCGCCATGGATGCCCTTGCAATGCCCTTTCCAGTGCCACTGTCCCTGCAGCTGGAGGCTCCACAGCTCTCTGAAGCCTAAGCCCGAGCCACAGGGCAGAGCCTGTGCCTGGGGCCGAGGTGCCCACCCCTGGGGGGGTCCAGATCAGAAAAGTGTGGGAGCAGCAAGGTTGGGGCCTTGCCGCGTTCGTCTTGGCAGGCTCTTTCCAGCGCCAGTGCTCCTGGAGCCCGAGGCCCTTTAGATCTCCTAACCCTAACCCTAAGCGTAACCCTAACCCTAGCTCTACTTAATTACCCCAACACACTACCTGGCTTCTCCACCTCAGAAAGATGGAGGAGCAGCAATGTTGGGGCGCTGCTGCCATGGCCTCGGCAGGCCCTTTCCAGCCCCACTGTTCCCGGAGCTCGAGGCTCTTTAGATCTCTCCAGCCTGACCCAGGCCCCTGATGGCAGCTTGGCCCTGGGCCAGAGGGGCTCAGCACCATAGGTGGCACAGATTAAGAAGTCTGCAGTTGGCAACGGAGGCACCCGTGAAGCCCTGGACACTCAGATGGAGGGCTTTAACTCAAGGTTCTAGTCCTCCCTCTCTGCGCAAAGGAAAAATCCCCCACCCGATACACTCAAGAGGTGAAAAACACACCGAGGTTCGCTGGCAAAAGGACCAAAATCAATCAATCAATCAATCAATCAGAAAGCAATGTTCTTTGGCAAATGATGAAATACAACATAGAATGCAACATCAACCACTTCTCCTAGCATTACTTGGTGTTAATTTAGCACTTACCTAGCATAAACTTAGCCCGACCGAGAAAAACCTTTACACTTGGGAAATGCTGTGTTACCAAGAAGTTCCAGGAAAAGACAATTCGGAAAACAAAGACAGGCAGAGAGAAAGGCCCAAGGAGAGGAGAGATCTAGAAAAACACACAGAGAGCTACCACCTCCTAGGCTTCCAGTAGAGGCAGGCCAGGAACTGTGTGCAGAGACATAGGCTGGGACCGTGTGCTGCCCTCATGCTTCGTCCTTTTAAGCCCCCTACGGCCTTCATGTGCTGCCCCTCAGGTGGGGCTGCCCGTGCCTTGGCCACTCAGGGCCCAGGTGAGCAGCGCCAGCCCAAGGGTCCAGGACTGACAGCTCAGCCAGGCCCTGGGGTGGCTCTGGGGGCCACACGGCAGGGCATGGCCTCACCTTCAGCAAAGCCCGGCCGGGCCCTCGCAGCACACACAGGCACTGGCACTCCACGATGTTCCGAGCCGTGCAGCATCCAGTCTCTGGCAGCAGCCTGCCGCCATGGATGCCCTTGCAATGCCCTTTCCAGTGCCACTGTCCCTGCAGCTGGAGGCTCCACAGCTCTCTGAAGCCTAAGCCCGAGCCACAGGGCAGAGCCTGTGCCTGGGGCCGAGGTGCCCACCCCTGGGGGGGTCCAGATCAGAAAAGTGTGGGAGCAGCAAGGTTGGGGCCTTGCCGCGTTCGTCTTGGCAGGCTCTTTCCAGCGCCAGTGCTCCTGGAGCCCGAGGCCCTTTAGATCTCCTAACCCTAACCCTAAGCGTAACCCTAACCCTAGCTCTACTTAATTACCCCAACACACTACCTGGCTTCTCCACCTCAGAAAGATGGAGGAGCAGCAATGTTGGGGCGCTGCTGCCATGGCCTCGGCAGGCCCTTTCCAGCCCCACTGTTCCCAGAGCTCGAGGCTCTTTAGATCTCTCCAGCCTGACCCAGGCCCCTGATGGCAGCTTGGCCCTGGGCCAGAGCGACTCAGCGCCATAGGTGGCACAGATTAAGAAGTCTGCAGTTGGCAACGGAGGCACCCGTGAAGCCCTGGACACTCAGATGGAGGGCTTTAACTCAAGGTTCTAGTCCTCCCTCTCTGCGCAATGGCAAAATCCCCCACCAGATACACTCAAGAGGTGAAAAACACACCGAGGTTCACTGGCAAAAGGACCAAAATCAATCAATCAATCAATCAGAAAGCAATGTTCTTTGGCAAATGATGAAATACAACATAGAATGCAACATCAACCACTTCTCCTAGCATTACTTGGTGTTAATTTAGCACTTACCTAGCATAAACTTAGCCCGACCGAGAAAAACCTTTACACTTGGGAAATGCTGTGTTACTAAGAAGTTCCAGGAAAAGACAATTCGGAAAACAAAGACAGGCAGAGAGAAAGGCCCAAGGAGAGAAGAGAGCTAGAAAAACACACAGAGAGCTACCACCTCCTAGGCTTCCAGTAGAGGCAGGCCAGGAACTGTGTGCAGAGACATAGGCTGGGACCGTGTGCTGCCCTCATGCTTCGTCCTTTTAAGCCCCCTACGGCCTTCATGTGCTGCCCCTCAGGTGGGGCTGCCCGTGCCTTGGCCACTCAGGGCCCAGGTGAGCAGCGCCAGCCCAAGGGTCCAGGACTGACAGCTCAGCCAGGCCCTGGGGTGGCTCTGGGGGCCACACGGCAGGGCATGGCCTCACCTTCAGCAAAGCCCGGCCGGGCCCTCGCAGCACACACAGGCACTGGCACTCCACGATGTTCCGAGCCGTGCAGCATCCAGTCTCTGGCAGCAGCCTGCCGCCATGGATGCCCTTGCAATGCCCTTTCCAGTGCCACTGTCCCTGCAGCTGGAGGCTCCACAGCTCTCTGAAGCCTAAGCCCGAGCCACAGGGCAGAGCCTGTGCCTGGGGCCGAGGTGCCCACCCCTGGGGGGGTCCAGATCAGAAAAGTGTGGGAGCAGCAAGGTTGGGGCCTTGCCGCGTTCGTCTTGGCAGGCTCTTTCCAGCGCCAGTGCTCCTGGAGCCCGAGGCCCTTTAGATCTCCTAACCCTAACCCTAAGCGTAACCCTAACCCTAGCTCTACTTAATTACCCCAACACACTACCTGGCTTCTCCACCTCAGAAAGATGGAGGAGCAGCAACGTTGGGGCGCTGCTGCCATGGCCTCGGCAGGCCCTTTCCAGCCCCACTGTTCCCGGAGCTCGAGGCTCTTTAGATCTCTCCAGCCTGACCCAGGCCCCTGATGGCAGCTTGGCCCTGGGCCAGAGGGGCTCAGCACCATAGGTGGCACAGATTAAGAAGTCTGCAGTTGGCAACGGAGGCACCCGTGAAGCCCTGGACACTCAGATGGAGGGCTTTAACTCAAGGTTCTAGTCCTCCCTCTCTGCGCAATGGCAAAATCCCCCACCCGATACACTCAAGAGGTGAAAAACACACCGAGGTTCACTGGCAAAAGGACCAAAATCAATCAATCAATCAATCAGAAAGCAATGTTCTTTGGCAAATGATGAAATACAACATAGAATGCAACATCAACCCCTTCTCCTAGCATTACTTGGTGTTAATTTAGCACTTACCTAGCATAAACTTAGCCCGACCGAGAAAAACCTTTACACTTGGGAAATGCTGTGTTACCAAGAAGTTCCAGGAAAAGACAATTCGGAAAACAAAGACAGGCAGAGAGAAGGGCCCAAGGAGAGGAGAGATCTAGAAAAACACACAGAGAGCTACCACCTCCTAGGCTTCCAGTAGAGGCAGGCCAGGAACTGTGTGCAGAGACATAGGCTGGGACCGTGTGCTGCCCTCATGCTTCGTCCTTTTAAGCCCCCTACGGCCTTCATGTGCTGCCCCTCAGGTGGGGCTGCCCGTGCCTTGGCCACTCAGGGCCCAGGTGAGCAGCGCCAGCCCAAGGGTCCAGGACTGACAGCTCAGCCAGGCCCTGGGGTGGCTCTGGGGGCCACACGGCAGGGCATGGCCTCACCTTCAGCAAAGCCCGGCCGGGCCCTCGCAGCACACACAGGCACTGGCACTCCACGATGTTCCGAGCCGTGCAGCATCCAGTCTCTGGCAGCAGCCTGCCGCCATGGATGCCCTTGCAATGCCCTTTCCAGTGCCACTGTCCCTGCAGCTGGAGGCTCCACAGCTCTCTGAAGCCTAAGCCCGAGCCACAGGGCAGAGCCTGTGCCTGGGGCCGAGGTGCCCACCCCTGGGGGGGTCCAGATCAGAAAAGTGTGGGAGCAGCAAGGTTGGGGCCTTGCCGCGTTCGTCTTGGCAGGCTCTTTCCAGCGCCAGTGCTCCTGGAGCCCGAGGCCCTTTAGATCTCCTAACCCTAACCCTAAGCGTAACCCTAACCCTAGCTCTACTTAATTACCCCAACACACTACCTGGCTTCTCCACCTCAGAAAGATGGAGGAGCAGCAATGTTGGGGCGCTGCTGCCATGGCCTCGGCAGGCCCTTTCCAGCCCCACTGTTCCCGGAGCTCGAGGCTCTTTAGATCTCTCCAGCCTGACCCAGGCCCCTGATGGCAGCTTGGCCCTGGGCCAGAGGGGCTCAGCACCATAGGTGGCACAGATTAAGAAGTCTGCAGTTGGCAACGGAGGCACCCGTGAAGCCCTGGACACTCAGATGGAGGGCTTTAACTCAAGGTTCTAGTCCTCCCTCTCTGCGCAAAGGAAAAATCCCCCACCCGATACACTCAAGAGGTGAAAAACACACCGAGGTTCACTGGCAAAAGGACCAAAATCAATCACTCAATCAATCAATCAATCAATCAGAAAGCAATGTTCTTTGGCAAATGATGAAATACAACATAGAATGCAACATCAACCCCTTCTCCTAGCATTACTTGGTGTTAATTTAGCACTTACCTAGCATAAACTTAGCCCGACCGAGAAAAACCTTTACACTTGGGAAATGCTGTGTTACCAAGAAGTTCCAGGAAAAGACAATTCGGAAAACAAAGACAGGCAGAGAGAAAGGCCCAAGGAGAGAAGAGAGCTAGAAAAACACACAGAGAGCTACCACCTCCTAGGCTTCCAGTAGAGGCAGGCCAGGAACTGTGTGCAGAGACATAGGCTGGGACCGTGTGCTGCCCTCATGCTTCGTCCTTTTAAGCCCCCTACGGCCTTCATGTGCTGCCCCTCAGGTGGGGCTGCCCGTGCCTTGGCCACTCAGGGCCCAGGTGAGCAGCGCCAGCCCAAGGGTCCAGGACTGACAGCTCAGCCAGGCCCTGGGGTGGCTCTGGGGGCCACACGGCAGGGCATGGCCTCACCTTCAGCAAAGCCCGGCCGGGCCCTCGCAGCACACACAGGCACTGGCACTCCACGATGTTCCGAGCCGTGCAGCATCCAGTCTCTGGCAGCAGCCTGCCGCCATGGATGCCCTTGCAATGCCCTTTCCAGTGCCACTGTCCCTGCAGCTGGAGGCTCCACAGCTCTCTGAAGCCTAAGCCCGAGCCACAGGGCAGATCCTGTGCCGGGGGCCGAGGTGCCCACCCCTGGGGGGGTCCAGATCAGAAAAGTGTGGGAGCAGCAAGGTTGGGGCCTTGCCGCGTTCGTCTTGGCAGGCTCTTTCCAGCGCCAGTGCTCCTGGAGCCCAAGGCCCTTTAGATCTCCTAACCCTAACCCTAAGTGTAACCCTAACCCTAGCTCTACTTAATTACCCCAACACACTACCTGGCTTCTCCACCTCAGAAAGATGGAGGAGCAGCAATGTTGGGGCGCTGCTGCCATGGCCTCGGCAGGCCCTTTCCAGCCCCACTGTTCCCAGAGCTCGAGGCTCTTTAGATCTCTCCAGCCTGACCCAGGCCCCTGATGGCAGCTTGGCCCTGGGCCAGAGGGACTCAGCACCATAGGTGGCACAGATTAAGAAGTCTGCAGTTGGCAACGGAGGCACCCGTGAAGCCCTGGACACTCAGATGGAGGGCTTTAACTCAAGGTTCTAGTCCTCCCTCTCTGCGCAATGGCAAAATCCCCCACCCGATACACTCAAGAGGTGAAAAACACACCGAGGTTCACTGGCAAAAGGACCAAAATCAATCAATCAATCAATCAGAAAGCAATGTTCTTTGGCAAATGATGAAATACAACATAGAATGCAACATCAACCACTTCTCCTAGCATTACTTGGTGTTAATTTAGCACTTACCTAGCATAAACTTAGCCCGACCGAGAAAAACCTTTACACTTGGGAAATGCTGTGTTACCAAGAAGTTCCAGGAAAAGACAATTCGGAAAACAAAGACAGGCAGAGAGAAAGGCCCAAGGAGAGAAGAGATCTAGAAAAACACACAGAGAGCTACCACCTCTTAGTCTTCCAGCAGAGGCAGCCCGGGAACTGCATGCAGGGATATAGGCTGGGACCATGCGTTGACCTCATGCCTGACCCAGGCCCCTGATGGCAGCTTGGCCCTGGGCCAGAGGGGCTCAGCACCATAGGTGGCACAGATTAAGAAGTCTGCAGTTGGCAACGGAGGCACCCGTGAAGCCCTGGACACTCAGATGGAGGGCTTTAACTCAAGGTTCTAGTCCTCCCTCTCTGCGCAAAGGCAAAATCCCCCACCCGATACACTCAAGAGGTGAAAAACACACCGAGGTTCACTGGCAAAAGGACCAAAATCAATCACTCAATCAATCAATCAATCAATCAGAAAGCAATGTTCTTTGGCAAATGATGAAATACAACATAGAATGCAACATCAACCCCTTCTCCTAGCATTACTTGGTGTTAATTTAGCACTTACCTAGCATAAACTTAGCCCGACCGAGAAAAACCTTTACACTTGGGAAATGCTGTGTTACCAAGAAGTTCCAGGAAAAGACAATTCGGAAAACAAAGACAGGCAGAGAGAAAGGCCCAAGGAGAGGAGAGATCTAGAAAAACACACAGAGAGCTACCACCTCCTAGGCTTCCAGTAGAGGCAGGCCAGGAACTGTGTGCAGAGACATAGGCTGGGACCGTGTGCTGCCCTCATGCTTCGTCCTTTTAAGCCCCCTACGGCCTTCATGTGCTGCCCCTCAGGTGGGGCTGCCCGTGCCTTGGCCACTCAGGGCCCAGGTGAGCAGCGCCAGCCCAAGGGTCCAGGACTGACAGCTCAGCCAGGCCCTGGGGTGGCTCTGGGGGCCACACGGCAGGGCATGGCCTCACCTTCAGCAAAGCCCGGCCGGGCCCTCGCAGCACACACAGGCACTGGCACTCCACGATGTTCCGAGCCGTGCAGCATCCAGGCTCTGGCAGCAGCCTGCCGCCATGGATGCCCTTGCAATGCCCTTTCCAGTGCCACTGTCCCTGCAGCTGGAGGCTCCACAGCTCTCTGAAGCCTAAGCCCGAGCCACAGGGCAGAGCCTGTGCCTGGGGCCGAGGTGCCCACCCCTGGGGGGGTCCAGATCAGAAAAGTGTGGGAGCAGCAAGGTTGGGGCCTTGCCGCGTTCGTCTTGGCAGGCTCTTTCCAGCGCCAGTGCTCCTGGAGCCCGAGGCCCTTTAGATCTCCTAACCCTAACCCTAAGCGTAACCCTAACCCTAGCTCTACTTAATTACCCCAACACACTACCTGGCTTCTCCACCTCAGAAAGATGGAGGAGCAGCAATGTTGGGGCGCTGCTGCCATGGCCTCGGCAGGCCCTTTCCAGCCCCACTGTTCCCGGAGCTCGAGGCTCTTTAGATCTCTCCAGCCTGACCCAGGCCCCTGATGGCAGCTTGGCCCTGGGCCAGAGGGGCTCAGCACCATAGGTGGCACAGATTAAGAAGTCTGCAGTTGGCAACGGAGGCACCCGTGAAGCCCTGGACACTCAGATGGAGGGCTTTAACTCAAGGTTCTAGTCCTCCCTCTCTGCGCAAAGGAAAAATCCCCCACCCGATACACTCAAGAGGTGAAAAACACACCGAGGTTCGCTGGCAAAAGGACCAAAATCAATCACTCAATCAATCAATCAGAAAGCAATGTTCTTTGGCAAATGATGAAATACAACATAGAATGCAACATCAACCACTTCTCCTAGCATTACTTGGTGTTAATTTAGCACTTACCTAGCATAAACTTAGCCCGACCGAGAAAAACCTTTACACTTGGGAAATGCTGTGTTACCAAGAAGTTCCAGGAAAAGACAATTCGGAAAACAAAGACAGGCAGAGAGAAAGGCCCAAGGAGAGGAGAGATCTAGAAAAACACACAGAGAGCTACCACCTCCTAGGCTTCCAGTAGAGGCAGGCCAGGAACTGTGTGCAGAGACATAGGCTGGGACCGTGTGCTGCCCTCATGCTTCGTCCTTTTAAGCCCCCTACGGCCTTCATGTGCTGCCCCTCAGGTGGGGCTGCCCGTGCCTTGGCCACTCAGGGCCCAGGTGAGCAGCGCCAGCCCAAGGGTCCAGGACTGACAGCTCAGCCAGGCCCTGGGGTGGCTCTGGGGGCCACACGGCAGGGCATGGCCTCACCTTCAGCAAAGCCCGGCCGGGCCCTCGCAGCACACACAGGCACTGGCACTCCACGATGTTCCGAGCCGTGCAGCATCCAGTCTCTGGCAGCAGCCTGCCGCCATGGATGCCCTTGCAATGCCCTTTCCAGTGCCACTGTCCCTGCAGCTGGAGGCTCCACAGCTCTCTGAAGCCTAAGCCCGAGCCACAGGGCAGAGCCTGTGCCTGGGGCCAAGGTGCCCACCCCTGGGGGGGTCCAGATCAGAAAAGTGTGGGAGCAGCAAGGTTGGGGCCTTGCCGCGTTCGTCTTGGCAGGCTCTTTCCAGCGCCAGTGCTCCTGGAGCCCGAGGCCCTTTAGATCTCCTAACCCTAACCCTAAGCGTAACCCTAACCCTAGCTCTACTTAATTACCCCAACACACTACCTGGCTTCTCCACCTCAGAAAGATGGAGGAGCAGCAATGTTGGGGCGCTGCTGCCATGGCCTCGGCAGGCCCTTTCCAGCCCCACTGTTCCCAGAGCTCGAGGCTCTTTAGATCTCTCCAGCCTGACCCAGGCCCCTGATGGCAGCTTGGCCCTGGGCCAGAGCGACTCAGCGCCATAGGTGGCACAGATTAAGAAGTCTGCAGTTGGCAACGGAGGCACCCGTGAAGCCCTGGACACTCAGATGGAGGGCTTTAACTCAAGGTTCTAGTCCTCCCTCTCTGCGCAATGGCAAAATCCCCCACCAGATACACTCAAGAGGTGAAAAACACACCGAGGTTCACTGGCAAAAGGACCAAAATCAATCAATCAATCAATCAGAAAGCAATGTTCTTTGGCAAATGATGAAATACAACATAGAATGCAACATCAACCACTTCTCCTAGCATTACTTGGTGTTAATTTAGCACTTACCTAGCATAAACTTAGCCCGACCGAGAAAAACCTTTACACTTGGGAAATGCTGTGTTACCAAGAAGTTCCAGGAAAAGACAATTCGGAAAACAAAGACAGGCAGAGAGAAAGGCCCAAGGAGAGAAGAGAGCTAGAAAAACACACAGAGAGCTACCACCTCCTAGGCTTCCAGTAGAGGCAGGCCAGGAACTGTGTGCAGAGACATAGGCTGGGACCGTGTGCTGCCCTCATGCTTCGTCCTTTTAAGCCCCCTACGGCCTTCATGTGCTGCCCCTCAGGTGGGGCTGCCCGTGCCTTGGCCACTCAGGGCCCAGGTGAGCAGCGCCAGCCCAAGGGTCCAGGACTGACAGCTCAGCCAGGCCCTGGGGTGGCTCTGGGGGCCACACGGCAGGGCATGGCCTCACCTTCAGCAAAGCCCGGCCGGGCCCTCGCAGCACACACAGGCACTGGCACTCCACGATGTTCCGAGCCGTGCAGCATCCAGTCTCTGGCAGCAGCCTGCCGCCATGGATGCCCTTGCAATGCCCTTTCCAGTGCCACTGTCCCTGCAGCTGGAGGCTCCACAGCTCTCTGAAGCCTAAGCCCGAGCCACAGGGCAGAGCCTGTGCCTGGGGCCGAGGTGCCCACCCCTGGGGGGGTCCAGATCAGAAAAGTGTGGGAGCAGCAAGGTTGGGGCCTTGCCGTGTTCGTCTTGGCAGGCTCTTTCCAGCGCCAGTGCTCCTGGAGCCCGAGGCCCTTTAGATCTCCTAACCCTAACCCTAAGCGTAACCCTAACCCTAGCTCTACTTAATTACCCCAACACACTACCTGGCTTCTCCACCTCAGAAAGATGGAGGAGCAGCAACGTTGGGGCGCTGCTGCCATGGCCTCGGCAGGCCCTTTCCAGCCCCACTGTTCCCGGAGCTCGAGGCTCTTTAGATCTCTCCAGCCTGACCCAGGCCCCTGATGGCAGCTTGGCCCTGGGCCAGAGGGGCTCAGCACCATAGGTGGCACAGATTAAGAAGTCTGCAGTTGGCAACGGAGGCACCCGTGAAGCCCTGGACACTCAGATGGAGGGCTTTAACTCAAGGTTCTAGTCCTCCCTCTCTGCGCAATGGCAAAATCCCCCACCCGATACACTCAAGAGGTGAAAAACACACCGAGGTTCACTGGCAAAAGGACCAAAATCAATCAATCAATCAATCAGAAAGCAATGTTCTTTGGCAAATGATGAAATACAACATAGAATGCAACATCAACCCCTTCTCCTAGCATTACTTGGTGTTAATTTAGCACTTACCTAGCATAAACTTAGCCCGACCGAGAAAAACCTTTACACTTGGGAAATGCTGTGTTACCAAGAAGTTCCAGGAAAAGACAATTCGGAAAACAAAGACAGGCAGAGAGAAGGGCCCAAGGAGAGGAGAGATCTAGAAAAACACACAGAGAGCTACCACCTCCTAGGCTTCCAGTAGAGGCAGGCCAGGAACTGTGTGCAGAGACATAGGCTGGGACCGTGTGCTGCCCTCATGCTTCGTCCTTTTAAGCCCCCTACGGCCTTCATGTGCTGCCCCTCAGGTGGGGCTGCCCGTGCCTTGGCCACTCAGGGCCCAGGTGAGCAGCGCCAGCCCAAGGGTCCAGGACTGACAGCTCAGCCAGGCCCTGGGGTGGCTCTGGGGGCCACACGGCAGGGCATGGCCTCACCTTCAGCAAAGCCCGGCCGGGCCCTCGCAGCACACACAGGCACTGGCACTCCACGATGTTCCGAGCCGTGCAGCATCCAGTCTCTGGCAGCAGCCTGCCGCCATGGATGCCCTTGCAATGCCCTTTCCAGTGCCACTGTCCCTGCAGCTGGAGGCTCCACAGCTCTCTGAAGCCTAAGCCCGAGCCACAGGGCAGAGCCTGTGCCTGGGGCCGAGGTGCCCACCCCTGGGGGGGTCCAGATCAGAAAAGTGTGGGAGCAGCAAGGTTGGGGCCTTGCCGCGTTCGTCTTGGCAGGCTCTTTCCAGCGCCAGTGCTCCTGGAGCCCGAGGCCCTTTAGATCTCCTAACCCTAACCCTAAGCGTAACCCTAACCCTAGCTCTACTTAATTACCCCAACACACTACCTGGCTTCTCCACCTCAGAAAGATGGAGGAGCAGCAATGTTGGGGCGCTGCTGCCATGGCCTCGGCAGGCCCTTTCCAGCCCCACTGTTCCCGGAGCTCGAGGCTCTTTAGATCTCTCCAGCCTGACCCAGGCCCCTGATGGCAGCTTGGCCCTGGGCCAGAGGGGCTCAGCACCATAGGTGGCACAGATTAAGAAGTCTGCAGTTGGCAACGGAGGCACCCGTGAAGCCCTGGACACTCAGATGGAGGGCTTTAACTCAAGGTTCTAGTCCTCCCTCTCTGCGCAAAGGAAAAATCCCCCACCCGATACACTCAAGAGGTGAAAAACACACCGAGGTTCACTGGCAAAAGGACCAAAATCAATCACTCAATCAATCAATCAATCAATCAGAAAGCAATGTTCTTTGGCAAATGATGAAATACAACATAGAATGCAACATCAACCCCTTCTCCTAGCATTACTTGGTGTTAATTTAGCACTTACCTAGCATAAACTTAGCCCGACCGAGAAAAACCTTTACACTTGGGAAATGCTGTGTTACCAAGAAGTTCCAGGAAAAGACAATTCGGAAAACAAAGACAGGCAGAGAGAAAGGCCCAAGGAGAGAAGAGAGCTAGAAAAACACACAGAGAGCTACCACCTCCTAGGCTTCCAGTAGAGGCAGGCCAGGAACTGTGTGCAGAGACATAGGCTGGGACCGTGTGCTGCCCTCATGCTTCGTCCTTTTAAGCCCCCTACGGCCTTCATGTGCTGCCCCTCAGGTGGGGCTGCCCGTGCCTTGGCCACTCAGGGCCCAGGTGAGCAGCGCCAGCCCAAGGGTCCAGGACTGACAGCTCAGCCAGGCCCTGGGGTGGCTCTGGGGGCCACACGGCAGGGCATGGCCTCACCTTCAGCAAAGCCCGGCCGGGCCCTTGCAGCACACACAGGCACTGGCACTCCACGATGTTCCAAGCCGTGCAGCATCCAGTCTCTGGCAGCAGCCTGCCGCCATGGATGCCCTTGCAATGCCCTTTCCAGTGCCACTGTCCCTGCAGCTGGAGGCTCCACAGCTCTCTGAAGCCTAAGCCCGAGCCACAGGGCAGAGCCTGTGCCTGGGGCCGAGGTGCCCACCCCTGGGGGGGTCCAGATCAGAAAAGTGTGGGAGCAGCAAGGTTGGGGCCTTGCCGCGTTCGTCTTGGCAGGCTCTTTCCAGCGCCAGTGCTCCTGGAGCCCGAGGCCCTTTAGATCTCCTAACCCTAACCCTAAGCGTAACCCTAACCCTAGCTCTACTTAATTACCCCAACACACTACCTGGCTTCTCCACCTCAGAAAGATGGAGGAGCAGCAATGTTGGGGCGCTGCTGCCATGGCCTCGGCAGGCCCTTTCCAGCCCCACTGTTCCCAGAGCTCGAGGCTCTTTAGATCTCTCCAGCCTGACCCAGGCCCCTGATGGCAGCTTGGCCCTGGGCCAGAGGGGCTCAGCACCATAGGTGGCACAGATTAAGAAGTCTGCAGTTGGCAACGGAGGCACCCGTGAAGCCCTGGACACTCAGATGGAGGGCTTTAACTCAAGGTTCTAGTCCTCCCTCTCTGCGCAAAGGAAAAATCCCCCACCCGATACACTCAAGAGGTGAAAAACACACCGAGGTTCACTGGCAAAAGGACCAAAATCAATCACTCAATCAATCAATCAATCAATCAGAAAGCAATGTTCTTTGGCAAATGATGAAATACAACATAGAATGCAACATCAACCCCTTCTCCTAGCATTACTTGGTGTTAATTTAGCACTTACCTAGCATAAACTTAGCCCGACCGAGAAAAACCTTTACACTTGGGAAATGCTGTGTTACCAAGAAGTTCCAGGAAAAGACAATTCGGAAAACAAAGACAGGCAGAGAGAAAGGCCCAAGGAGAGAAGAGAGCTAGAAAAACACACAGAGAGCTACCACCTCCTAGGCTTCCAGTAGAGGCAGGCCAGGAACTGTGTGCAGAGACATAGGCTGGGACCGTGTGCTGCCCTCATGCTTCGTCCTTTTAAGCCCCCTACGGCCTTCATGTGCTGCCCCTCAGGTGGGGCTGCCCGTGCCTTGGCCACTCAGGGCCCAGGTGAGCAGCGCCAGCCCAAGGGTCCAGGACTGACAGCTCAGCCAGGCCCTGGGGTGGCTCTGGGGGCCACACGGCAGGGCATGGCCTCACCTTCAGCAAAGCCCGGCCGGGCCCTCGCAGCACACACAGGCACTGGCACTCCACGATGTTCCGAGCCGTGCAGCATCCAGTCTCTGGCAGCAGCCTGCCGCCATGGATGCCCTTGCAATGCCCTTTCCAGTGCCACTGTCCCTGCAGCTGGAGGCTCCACAGCTCTCTGAAGCCTAAGCCCGAGCCACAGGGCAGATCCTGTGCCGGGGGCCGAGGTGCCCACCCCTGGGGGGGTCCAGATCAGAAAAGTGTGGGAGCAGCAAGGTTGGGGCCTTGCCGCGTTCGTCTTGGCAGGCTCTTTCCAGCGCCAGTGCTCCTGGAGCCCAAGGCCCTTTAGATCTCCTAACCCTAACCCTAAGCGTAACCCTAACCCTAGCTCTACTTAATTACCCCAACACACTACCTGGCTTCTCCACCTCAGAAAGATGGAGGAGCAGCAATGTTGGGGCGCTGCTGCCATGGCCTCGGCAGGCCCTTTCCAGCCCCACTGTTCCCAGAGCTCGAGGCTCTTTAGATCTCTCCAGCCTGACCCAGGCCCCTGATGGCAGCTTGGCCCTGGGCCAGAGGGACTCAGCACCATAGGTGGCACAGATTAAGAAGTCTGCAGTTGGCAACGGAGGCACCCGTGAAGCCCTGGACACTCAGATGGAGGGCTTTAACTCAAGGTTCTAGTCCTCCCTCTCTGCGCAATGGCAAAATCCCCCACCAGATACACTCAAGAGGTGAAAAACACACCGAGGTTCACTGGCAAAAGGACCAAAATCAATCAATCAATCAATCAGAAAGCAATGTTCTTTGGCAAATGATGAAATACAACATAGAATGCAACATCAACCACTTCTCCTAGCATTACTTGGTGTTAATTTAGCACTTACCTAGCATAAACTTAGCCCGACCGAGAAAAACCTTTACACTTGGGAAATGCTGTGTTACCAAGAAGTTCCAGGAAAAGACAATTCGGAAAACAAAGACAGGCAGAGAGAAAGGCCCAAGGAGAGAAGAGAGCTAGAAAAACACACAGAGAGCTACCACCTCTTAGTCTTCCAGCAGAGGCAGCCCGGGAACTGCATGCAGGGATATAGGCTGGGACCATGCGTTGACCTCATGCCTGACCCAGGCCCCTGATGGCAGCTTGGCCCTGGGCCAGAGGGGCTCAGCACCATAGGTGGCACAGATTAAGAAGTCTGCAGTTGGCAACGGAGGCACCCGTGAAGCCCTGGACACTCAGATGGAGGGCTTTAACTCAAGGTTCTAGTCCTCCCTCTCTGCGCAAAGGCAAAATCCCCCACCCGATACACTCAAGAGGTGAAAAACACACCGAGGTTCACTGGCAAAAGGACCAAAATCAATCACTCAATCAATCAATCAATCAATCAGAAAGCAATGTTCTTTGGCAAATGATGAAATACAACATAGAATGCAACATCAACCCCTTCTCCTAGCATTACTTGGTGTTAATTTAGCACTTACCTAGCATAAACTTAGCCCGACCGAGAAAAACCTTTACACTTGGGAAATGCTGTGTTACCAAGAAGTTCCAGGAAAAGACAATTCGGAAAACAAAGACAGGCAGAGAGAAAGGCCCAAGGAGAGAAGAGAGCTAGAAAAACACACAGAGAGCTACCACCTCCTAGGCTTCCAGTAGAGGCAGGCCAGGAACTGTGTGCAGAGACATAGGCTGGGACCGTGTGCTGCCCTCATGCTTCGTCCTTTTAAGCCCCCTACGGCCTTCATGTGCTGCCCCTCAGGTGGGGCTGCCCGTGCCTTGGCCACTCAGGGCCCAGGTGAGCAGCGCCAGCCCAAGGGTCCAGGACTGACAGCTCAGCCAGGCCCTGGGGTGGCTCTGGGGGCCACACGGCAGGGCATGGCCTCACCTTCAGCAAAGCCCGGCCGGGCCCTCGCAGCACACACAGGCACTGGCACTCCACGATGTTCCAAGCCGTGCAGCATCCAGTCTCTGGCAGCAGCCTGCCGCCATGGATGCCCTTGCAATGCCCTTTCCAGTGCCACTGTCCCTGCAGCTGGAGGCTCCACAGCTCTCTGAAGCCTAAGCCCGAGCCACAGGGCAGAGCCTGTGCCTGGGGCCGAGGTGCCCACCCCTGGGGGGGTCCAGATCAGAAAAGTGTGGGAGCAGCAAGGTTGGGGCCTTGCCGCGTTCGTCTTGGCAGGCTCTTTCCAGCGCCAGTGCTCCTGGAGCCCGAGGCCCTTTAGATCTCCTAACCCTAACCCTAAGCGTAACCCTAACCCTAGCTCTACTTAATTACCCCAACACACTACCTGGCTTCTCCACCTCAGAAAGATGGAGGAGCAGCAATGTTGGGGCGCTGCTGCCATGGCCTCGGCAGGCCCTTTCCAGCCCCACTGTTCCCAGAGCTCGAGGCTCTTTAGATCTCTCCAGCCTGACCCAGGCCCCTGATGGCAGCTTGGCCCTGGGCCAGAGGGGCTCAGCACCATAGGTGGCACAGATTAAGAAGTCTGCAGTTGGCAACGGAGGCACCCGTGAAGCCCTGGACACTCAGATGGAGGGCTTTAACTCAAGGTTCTAGTCCTCCCTCTCTGCGCAAAGGCAAAATCCCCCACCCGATACACTCAAGAGGTGAAAAACACACCGAGGTTCACTGGCAAAAGGACCAAAATCAATCACTCAATCAATCAATCAATCAATCAGAAAGCAATGTTCTTTGGCAAATGATGAAATACAACATAGAATGCAACATCAACCCCTTCTCCTAGCATTACTTGGTGTTAATTTAGCACTTACCTAGCATAAACTTAGCCCGACCGAGAAAAACCTTTACACTTGGGAAATGCTGTGTTACCAAGAAGTTCCAGGAAAAGACAATTCGGAAAACAAAGACAGGCAGAGAGAAAGGCCCAAGGAGAGAAGAGAGCTAGAAAAACACACAGAGAGCTACCACCTCCTAGGCTTCCAGTAGAGGCAGGCCAGGAACTGTGTGCAGAGACATAGGCTGGGACCGTGTGCTGCCCTCATGCTTCGTCCTTTTAAGCCCCCTACGGCCTTCATGTGCTGCCCCTCAGGTGGGGCTGCCCGTGCCTTGGCCACTCAGGGCCCAGGTGAGCAGCGCCAGCCCAAGGGTCCAGGACTGACAGCTCAGCCAGGCCCTGGGGTGGCTCTGGGGGCCACACGGCAGGGCATGGCCTCACCTTCAGCAAAGCCCGGCCGGGCCCTCGCAGCACACACAGGCACTGGCACTCCACGATGTTCCGAGCCGTGCAGCATCCAGTCTCTGGCAGCAGCCTGCCGCCATGGATGCCCTTGCAATGCCCTTTCCAGTGCCACTGTCCCTGCAGCTGGAGGCTCCACAGCTCTCTGAAGCCTAAGCCCGAGCCACAGGGCAGAGCCTGTGCCTGGGGCCGAGGTGCCCACCCCTGGGGGGGTCCAGATCAGAAAAGTGTGGGAGCAGCAAGGTTGGGGCCTTGCCGCGTTCGTCTTGGCAGGCTCTTTCCAGCGCCAGTGCTCCTGGAGCCCGAGGCCCTTTAGATCTCCTAACCCTAACCCTAAGCGTAACCCTAACCCTAGCTCTACTTAATTACCCCAACACACTACCTGGCTTCTCCACCTCAGAAAGATGGAGGAGCAGCAATGTTGGGGCGCTGCTGCCATGGCCTCGGCAGGCCCTTTCCAGCCCCACTGTTCCCGGAGCTCGAGGCTCTTTAGATCTCTCCAGCCTGACCCAGGCCCCTGATGGCAGCTTGGCCCTGGGCCAGAGGGGCTCAGCACCATAGGTGGCACAGATTAAGAAGTCTGCAGTTGGCAACGGAGGCACCCGTGAAGCCCTGGACACTCAGATGGAGGGCTTTAACTCAAGGTTCTAGTCCTCCCTCTCTGCGCAAAGGAAAAATCCCCCACCCGATACACTCAAGAGGTGAAAAACACACCGAGGTTCACTGGCAAAAGGACCAAAATCAATCACTCAATCAATCAATCAATCAATCAGAAAGCAATGTTCTTTGGCAAATGATGAAATACAACATAGAATGCAACATCAACCCCTTCTCCTAGCATTACTTGGTGTTAATTTAGCACTTACCTAGCATAAACTTAGCCCGACCGAGAAAAACCTTTACACTTGGGAAATGCTGTGTTACCAAGAAGTTCCAGGAAAAGACAATTCGGAAAACAAAGACAGGCAGAGAGAAAGGCCCAAGGAGAGAAGAGAGCTAGAAAAACACACAGAGAGCTACCACCTCCTAGGCTTCCAGTAGAGGCAGGCCAGGAACTGTGTGCAGAGACATAGGCTGGGACCGTGTGCTGCCCTCATGCTTCGTCCTTTTAAGCCCCCTACGGCCTTCATGTGCTGCCCCTCAGGTGGGGCTGCCCGTGCCTTGGCCACTCAGGGCCCAGGTGAGCAGCGCCAGCCCAAGGGTCCAGGACTGACAGCTCAGCCAGGCCCTGGGGTGGCTCTGGGGGCCACACGGCAGGGCATGGCCTCACCTTCAGCAAAGCCCGGCCGGGCCCTCGCAGCACACACAGGCACTGGCACTCCACGATGTTCCAAGCCGTGCAGCATCCAGTCTCTGGCAGCAGCCTGCCGCCATGGATGCCCTTGCAATGCCCTTTCCAGTGCCACTGTCCCTGCAGCTGGAGGCTCCACAGCTCTCTGAAGCCTAAGCCCGAGCCACAGGGCAGAGCCTGTGCCTGGGGCCGAGGTGCCCACCCCTGGGGGGGTCCAGATCAGAAAAGTGTGGGAGCAGCAAGGTTGGGGCCTTGCCGCGTTCGTCTTGGCAGGCTCTTTCCAGCGCCAGTGCTCCTGGAGCCCGAGGCCCTTTAGATCTCCTAACCCTAACCCTAAGCGTAACCCTAACCCTAGCTCTACTTAATTACCCCAACACACTACCTGGCTTCTCCACCTCAGAAAGATGGAGGAGCAGCAATGTTGGGGCGCTGCTGCCATGGCCTCGGCAGGCCCTTTCCAGCCCCACTGTTCCCAGAGCTCGAGGCTCTTTAGATCTCTCCAGCCTGACCCAGGCCCCTGATGGCAGCTTGGCCCTGGGCCAGAGGGGCTCAGCACCATAGGTGGCACAGATTAAGAAGTCTGCAGTTGGCAACGGAGGCACCCGTGAAGCCCTGGACACTCAGATGGAGGGCTTTAACTCAAGGTTCTAGTCCTCCCTCTCTGCGCAAAGGAAAAATCCCCCACCCGATACACTCAAGAGGTGAAAAACACACCGAGGTTCACTGGCAAAAGGACCAAAATCAATCACTCAATCAATCAATCAATCAATCAGAAAGCAATGTTCTTTGGCAAATGATGAAATACAACATAGAATGCAACATCAACCCCTTCTCCTAGCATTACTTGGTGTTAATTTAGCACTTACCTAGCATAAACTTAGCCCGACCGAGAAAAACCTTTACACTTGGGAAATGCTGTGTTACCAAGAAGTTCCAGGAAAAGACAATTCGGAAAACAAAGACAGGCAGAGAGAAAGGCCCAAGGAGAGAAGAGAGCTAGAAAAACACACAGAGAGCTACCACCTCCTAGGCTTCCAGTAGAGGCAGGCCAGGAACTGTGTGCAGAGACATAGGCTGGGACCGTGTGCTGCCCTCATGCTTCGTCCTTTTAAGCCCCCTACGGCCTTCATGTGCTGCCCCTCAGGTGGGGCTGCCCGTGCCTTGGCCACTCAGGGCCCAGGTGAGCAGCGCCAGCCCAAGGGTCCAGGACTGACAGCTCAGCCAGGCCCTGGGGTGGCTCTGGGGGCCACACGGCAGGGCATGGCCTCACCTTCAGCAAAGCCCGGCCGGGCCCTCGCAGCACACACAGGCACTGGCACTCCACGATGTTCCGAGCCGTGCAGCATCCAGTCTCTGGCAGCAGCCTGCCGCCATGGATGCCCTTGCAATGCCCTTTCCAGTGCCACTGTCCCTGCAGCTGGAGGCTCCACAGCTCTCTGAAGCCTAAGCCCGAGCCACAGGGCAGATCCTGTGCCGGGGGCCGAGGTGCCCACCCCTGGGGGGGTCCAGATCAGAAAAGTGTGGGAGCAGCAAGGTTGGGGCCTTGCCGCGTTCGTCTTGGCAGGCTCTTTCCAGCGCCAGTGCTCCTGGAGCCCAAGGCCCTTTAGATCTCCTAACCCTAACCCTAAGCGTAACCCTAACCCTAGCTCTACTTAATTACCCCAACACACTACCTGGCTTCTCCACCTCAGAAAGATGGAGGAGCAGCAATGTTGGGGCGCTGCTGCCATGGCCTCGGCAGGCCCTTTCCAGCCCCACTGTTCCCAGAGCTCGAGGCTCTTTAGATCTCTCCAGCCTGACCCAGGCCCCTGATGGCAGCTTGGCCCTGGGCCAGAGGGACTCAGCACCATAGGTGGCACAGATTAAGAAGTCTGCAGTTGGCAACGGAGGCACCCGTGAAGCCCTGGACACTCAGATGGAGGGCTTTAACTCAAGGTTCTAGTCCTCCCTCTCTGCGCAATGGCAAAATCCCCCACCAGATACACTCAAGAGGTGAAAAACACACCGAGGTTCACTGGCAAAAGGACCAAAATCAATCAATCAATCAATCAGAAAGCAATGTTCTTTGGCAAATGATGAAATACAACATAGAATGCAACATCAACCACTTCTCCTAGCATTACTTGGTGTTAATTTAGCACTTACCTAGCATAAACTTAGCCCGACCGAGAAAAACCTTTACACTTGGGAAATGCTGTGTTACCAAGAAGTTCCAGGAAAAGACAATTCGGAAAACAAAGACAGGCAGAGAGAAAGGCCCAAGGAGAGAAGAGAGCTAGAAAAACACACAGAGAGCTACCACCTCTTAGTCTTCCAGCAGAGGCAGCCCGGGAACTGCATGCAGGGATATAGGCTGGGACCATGCGTTGACCTCATGCCTGACCCAGGCCCCTGATGGCAGCTTGGCCCTGGGCCAGAGGGGCTCAGCACCATAGGTGGCACAGATTAAGAAGTCTGCAGTTGGCAACGGAGGCACCCGTGAAGCCCTGGACACTCAGATGGAGGGCTTTAACTCAAGGTTCTAGTCCTCCCTCTCTGCGCAAAGGCAAAATCCCCCACCCGATACACTCAAGAGGTGAAAAACACACCGAGGTTCACTGGCAAAAGGACCAAAATCAATCACTCAATCAATCAATCAATCAATCAGAAAGCAATGTTCTTTGGCAAATGATGAAATACAACATAGAATGCAACATCAACCCCTTCTCCTAGCATTACTTGGTGTTAATTTAGCACTTACCTAGCATAAACTTAGCCCGACCGAGAAAAACCTTTACACTTGGGAAATGCTGTGTTACCAAGAAGTTCCAGGAAAAGACAATTCGGAAAACAAAGACAGGCAGAGAGAAAGGCCCAAGGAGAGAAGAGAGCTAGAAAAACACACAGAGAGCTACCACCTCCTAGGCTTCCAGTAGAGGCAGGCCAGGAACTGTGTGCAGAGACATAGGCTGGGACCGTGTGCTGCCCTCATGCTTCGTCCTTTTAAGCCCCCTACGGCCTTCATGTGCTGCCCCTCAGGTGGGGCTGCCCGTGCCTTGGCCACTCAGGGCCCAGGTGAGCAGCGCCAGCCCAAGGGTCCAGGACTGACAGCTCAGCCAGGCCCTGGGGTGGCTCTGGGGGCCACACGGCAGGGCATGGCCTCACCTTCAGCAAAGCCCGGCCGGGCCCTCGCAGCACACACAGGCACTGGCACTCCACGATGTTCCAAGCCGTGCAGCATCCAGTCTCTGGCAGCAGCCTGCCGCCATGGATGCCCTTGCAATGCCCTTTCCAGTGCCACTGTCCCTGCAGCTGGAGGCTCCACAGCTCTCTGAAGCCTAAGCCCGAGCCACAGGGCAGAGCCTGTGCCTGGGGCCGAGGTGCCCACCCCTGGGGGGGTCCAGATCAGAAAAGTGTGGGAGCAGCAAGGTTGGGGCCTTGCCGCGTTCGTCTTGGCAGGCTCTTTCCAGCGCCAGTGCTCCTGGAGCCCGAGGCCCTTTAGATCTCCTAACCCTAACCCTAAGCGTAACCCTAACCCTAGCTCTACTTAATTACCCCAACACACTACCTGGCTTCTCCACCTCAGAAAGATGGAGGAGCAGCAATGTTGGGGCGCTGCTGCCATGGCCTCGGCAGGCCCTTTCCAGCCCCACTGTTCCCAGAGCTCGAGGCTCTTTAGATCTCTCCAGCCTGACCCAGGCCCCTGATGGCAGCTTGGCCCTGGGCCAGAGGGGCTCAGCACCATAGGTGGCACAGATTAAGAAGTCTGCAGTTGGCAACGGAGGCACCCGTGAAGCCCTGGACACTCAGATGGAGGGCTTTAACTCAAGGTTCTAGTCCTCCCTCTCTGCGCAATGGCAAAATCCCCCACCCGATACACTCAAGAGGTGAAAAACACACCGAGGTTCACTGGCAAAAGGACCAAAATCAATCACTCAATCAATCAATCAATCAATCAGAAAGCAATGTTCTTTGGCAAATGATGAAATACAACATAGAATGCAACATCAACCCCTTCTCCTAGCATTACTTGGTGTTAATTTAGCACTTACCTAGCATAAACTTAGCCCGACCGAGAAAAACCTTTACACTTGGGAAATGCTGTGTTACCAAGAAGTTCCAGGAAAAGACAATTCGGAAAACAAAGACAGGCAGAGAGAAAGGCCCAAGGAGAGAAGAGAGCTAGAAAAACACACAGAGAGCTACCACCTCCTAGGCTTCCAGTAGAGGCAGGCCAGGAACTGTGTGCAGAGACATAGGCTGGGACCGTGTGCTGCCCTCATGCTTCGTCCTTTTAAGCCCCCTACGGCCTTCATGTGCTGCCCCTCAGGTGGGGCTGCCCGTGCCTTGGCCACTCAGGGCCCAGGTGAGCAGCGCCAGCCCAAGGGTCCAGGACTGACAGCTCAGCCAGGCCCTGGGGTGGCTCTGGGGGCCACACGGCAGGGCATGGCCTCACCTTCAGCAAAGCCCGGCCGGGCCCTCGCAGCACACACAGGCACTGGCACTCCACGATGTTCCGAGCCGTGCAGCATCCAGTCTCTGGCAGCAGCCTGCCGCCATGGATGCCCTTGCAATGCCCTTTCCAGTGCCACTGTCCCTGCAGCTGGAGGCTCCACAGCTCTCTGAAGCCTAAGCCCGAGCCACAGGGCAGAGCCTGTGCCTGGGGCCGAGGTGCCCACCCCTGGGGGGGTCCAGATCAGAAAAGTGTGGGAGCAGCAAGGTTGGGGCCTTGCCGCGTTCGTCTTGGCAGGCTCTTTCCAGCGCCAGTGCTCCTGGAGCCCGAGGCCCTTTAGATCTCCTAACCCTAACCCTAAGCGTAACCCTAACCCTAGCTCTACTTAATTACCCCAACACACTACCTGGCTTCTCCACCTCAGAAAGATGGAGGAGCAGCAATGTTGGGGCGCTGCTGCCATGGCCTCGGCAGGCCCTTTCCAGCCCCACTGTTCCCAGAGCTCGAGGCTCTTTAGATCTCTCCAGCCTGACCCAGGCCCCTGATGGCAGCTTGGCCCTGGGCCAGAGGGACTCAGCACCATAGGTGGCACAGATTAAGAAGTCTGCAGTTGGCAACGGAGGCACCCGTGAAGCCCTGGACACTCAGATGGAGGGCTTTAACTCAAGGTTCTAGTCCTCCCTCTCTGCGCAATGGCAAAATCCCCCACCAGATACACTCAAGAGGTGAAAAACACACCGAGGTTCACTGGCAAAAGGACCAAAATCAATCAATCAATCAATCAGAAAGCAATGTTCTTTGGCAAATGATGAAATACAACATAGAATGCAACATCAACCACTTCTCCTAGCATTACTTGGTGTTAATTTAGCACTTACCTAGCATAAACTTAGCCCGACCGAGAAAAACCTTTACACTTGGGAAATGCTGTGTTACCAAGAAGTTCCAGGAAAAGACAATTCGGAAAACAAAGACAGGCAGAGAGAAAGGCCCAAGGAGAGAAGAGAGCTAGAAAAACACACAGAGAGCTACCACCTCTTAGTCTTCCAGCAGAGGCAGCCCGGGAACTGCATGCAGGGATATAGGCTGGGACCATGCGTTGACCTCATGCCTGACCCAGGCCCCTGATGGCAGCTTGGCCCTGGGCCAGAGGGGCTCAGCACCATAGGTGGCACAGATTAAGAAGTCTGCAGTTGGCAACGGAGGCACCCGTGAAGCCCTGGACACTCAGATGGAGGGCTTTAACTCAAGGTTCTAGTCCTCCCTCTCTGCGCAAAGGCAAAATCCCCCACCCGATACACTCAAGAGGTGAAAAACACACCGAGGTTCACTGGCAAAAGGACCAAAATCAATCACTCAATCAATCAATCAATCAATCAATCAGAAAGCAATGTTCTTTGGCAAATGATGAAATACAACATAGAATGCAACATCAACCACTTCTCCTAGCATTACTTGGTGTTAATTTAGCACTTACCTAGCATAAACTTAGCCCGACCGAGAAAAACCTTTACACTTGGGAAATGCTGTGTTACCAAGAAGTTCCAGGAAAAGACAATTCGGAAAACAAAGACAGGCAGAGAGAAAGGCCCAAGGAGAGAAGAGAGCTAGAAAAACACACAGAGAGCTACCACCTCCTAGGCTTCCAGTAGAGGCAGGCCAGGAACTGTGTGCAGAGACATAGGCTGGGACCGTGTGCTGCCCTCATGCTTCGTCCTTTTAAGCCCCCTACGGCCTTCATGTGCTGCCCCTCAGGTGGGGCTGCCCGTGCCTTGGCCACTCAGGGCCCAGGTGAGCAGCGCCAGCCCAAGGGTCCAGGACTGACAGCTCAGCCAGGCCCTGGGGTGGCTCTGGGGGCCACACGGCAGGGCATGGCCTCACCTTCAGCAAAGCCCGGCCGGGCCCTCGCAGCACACACAGACACTGGCACTCCACGATGTTCCAAGCCGTGCAGCATCCAGTCTCTGGCAGCAGCCTGCCGCCATGGATGCCCTTGCAATGCCCTTTCCAGTGCCACTGTCCCTGCAGCTGGAGGCTCCACAGCTCTCTGAAGCCTAAGCCCGAGCCACAGGGCAGAGCCTGTGCCTGGGGCCGAGGTGCCCACCCCTGGGGGGGTCCAGATCAGAAAAGTGTGGGAGCAGCAAGGTTGGGGCCTTGCCGCGTTCGTCTTGGCAGGCTCTTTCCAGCGCCAGTGCTCCTGGAGCCCGAGGCCCTTTAGATCTCCTAACCCTAACCCTAAGCGTAACCCTAACCCTAGCTCTACTTAATTACCCCAACACACTACCTGGCTTCTCCACCTCAGAAAGATGGAGGAGCAGCAATGTTGGGGCGCTGCTGCCATGGCCTCGGCAGGCCCTTTCCAGCCCCACTGTTCCCAGAGCTCGAGGCTCTTTAGATCTCTCCAGCCTGACCCAGGCCCCTGATGGCAGCTTGGCCCTGGGCCAGAGGGGCTCAGCACCATAGGTGGCACAGATTAAGAAGTCTGCAGTTGGCAACGGAGGCACCCGTGAAGCCCTGGACACTCAGATGGAGGGCTTTAACTCAAGGTTCTAGTCCTCCCTCTCTGCGCAAAGGAAAAATCCCCCACCCGATACACTCAAGAGGTGAAAAACACACCGAGGTTCACTGGCAAAAGGACCAAAATCAATCACTCAATCAATCAATCAATCAATCAGAAAGCAATGTTCTTTGGCAAATGATGAAATACAACATAGAATGCAACATCAACCCCTTCTCCTAGCATTACTTGGTGTTAATTTAGCACTTACCTAGCATAAACTTAGCCCGACCGAGAAAAACCTTTACACTTGGGAAATGCTGTGTTACCAAGAAGTTCCAGGAAAAGACAATTCGGAAAACAAAGACAGGCAGAGAGAAAGGCCCAAGGAGAGAAGAGATCTAGAAAAACACACAGAGAGCTACCACCTCCTAGGCTTCCAGTAGAGGCAGGCCAGGAACTGTGTGCAGAGACATAGGCTGGGACCGTGTGCTGCCCTCATGCTTCGTCCTTTTAAGCCCCCTACGGCCTTCATGTGCTGCCCCTCAGGTGGGGCTGCCCGTGCCTTGGCCACTCAGGGCCCAGGTGAGCAGCGCCAGCCCAAGGGTCCAGGACTGACAGCTCAGCCAGGCCCTGGGGTGGCTCTGGGGGCCACACGGCAGGGCATGGCCTCACCTTCAGCAAAGCCCGGCCGGGCCCTCGCAGCACACACAGGCACTGGCACTCCACGATGTTCCGAGCCGTGCAGCATCCAGTCTCTGGCAGCAGCCTGCCGCCATGGATGCCCTTGCAATGCCCTTTCCAGTGCCACTGTCCCTGCAGCTGGAGGCTCCACAGCTCTCTGAAGCCTAAGCCCGAGCCACAGGGCAGATCCTGTGCCGGGGGCCGAGGTGCCCACCCCTGGGGGGGTCCAGATCAGAAAAGTGTGGGAGCAGCAAGGTTGGGGCCTTGCCGCGTTCGTCTTGGCAGGCTCTTTCCAGCGCCAGTGCTCCTGGAGCCCGAGGCCCTTTAGATCTCCTAACCCTAACCCTAAGCGTAACCCTAACCCTAGCTCTACTTAATTACCCCAACACACTACCTGGCTTCTCCACCTCAGAAAGATGGAGGAGCAGCAATGTTGGGGCGCTGCTGCCATGGCCTCGGCAGGCCCTTTCCAGCCCCACTGTTCCCGGAGCTCGAGGCTCTTTAGATCTCTCCAGCCTGACCCAGGCCCCTGATGGCAGCTTGGCCCTGGGCCAGAGGGACTCAGCACCATAGGTGGCACAGATTAAGAAGTCTGCAGTTGGCAACGGAGGCACCCGTGAAGCCCTGGACACTCAGATGGAGGGCTTTAACTCAAGGTTCTAGTCCTCCCTCTCTGCGCAATGGCAAAATCCCCCACCAGATACACTCAAGAGGTGAAAAACACACCGAGGTTCACTGGCAAAAGGACCAAAATCAATCAATCAATCAATCAGAAAGCAATGTTCTTTGGCAAATGATGAAATACAACATAGAATGCAACATCAACCCCTTCTCCTAGCATTACTTGGTGTTAATTTAGCACTTACCTAGCATAAACTTAGCCCGACCGAGAAAAACCTTTACACTTGGGAAATGCTGTGTTACCAAGAAGTTCCAGGAAAAGACAATTCGGAAAACAAAGACAGGCAGAGAGAAAGGCCCAAGGAGAGAAGAGATCTAGAAAAACACACAGAGAGCTACCACCTCCTAGGCTTCCAGTAGAGGCAGGCCAGGAACTGTGTGCAGAGACATAGGCTGGGACCGTGTGCTGCCCTCATGCTTCGTCCTTTTAAGCCCCCTACGGCCTTCATGTGCTGCCCCTCAGGTGGGGCTGCCCGTGCCTTGGCCACTCAGGGCCCAGGTGAGCAGCGCCAGCCCAAGGGTCCAGGACTGACAGCTCAGCCAGGCCCTGGGGTGGCTCTGGGGGCCACACGGCAGGGCATGGCCTCACCTTCAGCAAAGCCCGGCCGGGCCCTCGCAGCACACACAGGCACTGGCACTCCACGATGTTCCGAGCCGTGCAGCATCCAGTCTCTGGCAGCAGCCTGCCGCCATGGATGCCCTTGCAATGCCCTTTCCAGTGCCACTGTCCCTGCAGCTGGAGGCTCCACAGCTCTCTGAAGCCTAAGCCCGAGCCACAGGGCAGATCCTGTGCCGGGGGCCGAGGTGCCCACCCCTGGGGGGGTCCAGATCAGAAAAGTGTGGGAGCAGCAAGGTTGGGGCCTTGCCGCGTTCGTCTTGGCAGGCTCTTTCCAGCGCCAGTGCTCCTGGAGCCCGAGGCCCTTTAGATCTCCTAACCCTAACCCTAAGCGTAACCCTAACCCTAGCTCTACTTAATTACCCCAACACACTACCTGGCTTCTCCACCTCAGAAAGATGGAGGAGCAGCAATGTTGGGGCGCTGCTGCCATGGCCTCGGCAGGCCCTTTCCAGCCCCACTGTTCCCAGAGCTCGAGGCTCTTTAGATCTCTCCAGCCTGACCCAGGCCCCTGATGGCAGCTTGGCCCTGGGCCAGAGGGACTCAGCACCATAGGTGGCACAGATTAAGAAGTCTGCAGTTGGCAACGGAGGCACCCGTGAAGCCCTGGACACTCAGATGGAGGGCTTTAACTCAAGGTTCTAGTCCTCCCTCTCTGCGCAATGGCAAAATCCCCCACCAGATACACTCAAGAGGTGAAAAACACACCGAGGTTCACTGGCAAAAGGACCAAAATCAATCAATCAATCAATCAGAAAGCAATGTTCTTTGGCAAATGATGAAATACAACATAGAATGCAACATCAACCCCTTCTCCTAGCATTACTTGGTGTTAATTTAGCACTTACCTAGCATAAACTTAGCCCGACCGAGAAAAACCTTTACACTTGGGAAATGCTGTGTTACCAAGAAGTTCCAGGAAAAGACAATTCGGAAAACAAAGACAGGCAGAGAGAAAGGCCCAAGGAGAGAAGAGAGCTAGAAAAACACACAGAGAGCTACCACCTCCTAGGCTTCCAGTAGAGGCAGGCCAGGAACTGTGTGCAGAGACATAGGCTGGGACCGTGTGCTGCCCTCATGCTTCGTCCTTTTAAGCCCCCTACGGCCTTCATGTGCTGCCCCTCAGGTGGGGCTGCCCGTGCCTTGGCCACTCAGGGCCCAGGTGAGCAGCGCCAGCCCAAGGGTCCAGGACTGACAGCTCAGCCAGGCCCTGGGGTGGCTCTGGGGGCCACACGGCAGGGCATGGCCTCACCTTCAGCAAAGCCCGGCCGGGCCCTCGCAGCACACACAGGCACTGGCACTCCACGATGTTCCGAGCCGTGCAGCATCCAGTCTCTGGCAGCAGCCTGCCGCCATGGATGCCCTTGCAATGCCCTTTCCAGTGCCACTGTCCCTGCAGCTGGAGGCTCCACAGCTCTCTGAAGCCTAAGCCCGAGCCACAGGGCAGAGCCTGTGCCTGGGGCCGAGGTGCCCACCCCTGGGGGGGTCCAGATCAGAAAAGTGTGGGAGCAGCAAGGTTGGGGCCTTGCCGCGTTCGTCTTGGCAGGCTCTTTCCAGCGCCAGTGCTCCTGGAGCCCGAGGCCCTTTAGATCTCCTAACCCTAACCCTAAGCGTAACCCTAACCCTAGCTCTACTTAATTACCCCAACACACTACCTGGCTTCTCCACCTCAGAAAGATGGAGGAGCAGCAATGTTGGGGCGCTGCTGCCATGGCCTCGGCAGGCCCTTTCCAGCCCCACTGTTCCCGGAGCTCGAGGCTCTTTAGATCTCTCCAGCCTGACCCAGGCCCCTGATGGCAGCTTGGCCCTGGGCCAGAGGGGCTCAGCACCATAGGTGGCACAGATTAAGAAGTCTGCAGTTGGCAACGGAGGCACCCGTGAAGCCCTGGACACTCAGATGGAGGGCTTTAACTCAAGGTTCTAGTCCTCCCTCTCTGCGCAAAGGCAAAATCCCCCACCCGATACACTCAAGAGGTGAAAAACACACCGAGGTTCACTGGCAAAAGGACCAAAATCAATCACTCAATCAATCAATCAATCAGAAAGCAATGTTCTTTGGCAAATGATGAAATACAACATAGAATGCCACATCAACCACTTCTCCTAGCATTACTTGGTGTTAATTTAGCACTTACCTAGCATAAACTTAGCCCGACCGAGAAAAACCTTTACACTTGGGAAATGCTGTGTTACCAAGAAGTTCCAGGAAAAGACAATTCGGAAAACAAAGACAGGCAGAGAGAAAGGCCCAAGGAGAGAAGAGATCTAGAAAAACACACAGAGAGCTACCACCTCCTAGGCTTCCAGTAGAGGCAGGCCAGGAACTGCGTGCAGAGACATAGGCGGGGACCGTGTGCTGCCCTCATGCTTCGTCCTTTTAAGCCCCCTACGGCCTTCATGTGCTGCCCCTCAGGTGGGGCTGCCCGTGCCTTGGCCACTCAGGGCCCAGGTGAGCAGCGCCAGCCCAAGGGTCCAGGACTGACAGCTCAGCCAGGCCCTGGGGTGGCTCTGGGGGCCACACGGCAGGGCATGGCCTCACCTTCAGCAAAGCCCGGCAGGGCCCTCGCAGCACACACAGGCACTGGCACTCCACGATGTTCCGAGCCGTGCAGCATCCAGGCTCTGGCAGCAGCCTGCCGCCATGGATGCCCTTGCAATGCCCTTTCCAGTGCCACTGTCCCTGCAGCTGGAGGCTCCACAGCTCTCTGAAGCCTAAGCCCGAGCCACAGGGCAGAGCCTGTGCCTGGGGCCGAGGTGCCCACCCCTGGGGGGGTCCAGATCAGAAAAGTGTGGGAGCAGCAAGGTTGGGGCCTTGCCCCGTTCGTCTTGGCAGGCTCTTTCCAGCGCCAGTGCTCCTGGAGCCCGAGGCCCTTTAGATCTCCTAACCCTAACCCTAAGCGTAACCCTAACCCTAGCTCTACTTAATTACCCCAACACACTACCTGGCTTCTCCACCTCAGAAAGATGGAGGAGCAGCAATGTTGGGGCGCTGCTGCCATGGCCTCGGCAGGCCCTTTCCAGCCCCACTGTTCCCAGAGCTCGAGGCTCTTTAGATCTCTCCAGCCTGACCCAGGCCCCTGATGGCAGCTTGGCCCTGGGCCAGAGGGGCTCAGCACCATAGGTGGCACAGATTAAGAAGTCTGCAGTTGGCAACGGAGGCACCCGTGAAGCCCTGGACACTCAGATGGAGGGCTTTAACTCAAGGTTCTAGTCCTCCCTCTCTGCGCAAAGGCAAAATCCCCCACCCGATACACTCAAGAGGTGAAAAACACACCGAGGTTCACTGGCAAAAGGACCAAAATCAATCAATCAATCAGAAAGCAATGTTCTTTGGCAAATGATGAAATACAACATAGAATGCAACATCAACCCCTTCTCCTAGCATTACTTGGTGTTAATTTAGCACTTACCTAGCATAAACTTAGCCCGACCGAGAAAAACCTTTACACTTGGGAAATGCTGTGTTACCAAGAAGTTCCAGGAAAAGACAATTCGGAAAACAAAGACAGGCAGAGAGAAAGGCCCAAGGAGAGAAGAGAGCTAGAAAAACACACAGAGAGCTACCACCTCCTAGGCTTCCAGTAGAGGCAGGCCAGGAACTGTGTGCAGAGACATAGGCTGGGACCGTGTGCTGCCCTCATGCTTCGTCCTTTTAAGCCCCCTACGGCCTTCATGTGCTGCCCCTCAGGTGGGGCTGCCCGTGCCTTGGCCACTCAGGGCCCAGGTGAGCAGCGCCAGCCCAAGGGTCCAGGACTGACAGCTCAGCCAGGCCCTGGGGTGGCTCTGGGGGCCACACGGCAGGGCATGGCCTCACCTTCAGCAAAGCCCGGCCGGGCCCTCGCAGCACACACAGGCACTGGCACTCCACGATGTTCCGAGCCGTGCAGCATCCAGGCTCTGGCAGCAGCCTGCCGCCATGGATGCCCTTGCAATGCCCTTTCCAGTGCCACTGTCCCTGCAGCTGGAGGCTCCACAGCTCTCTGAAGCCTAAGCCCGAGCCACAGGGCAGAGCCTGTGCCTGGGGCCGAGGTGCCCACCCCTGGGGGGGTCCAGATCAGAAAAGTGTGGGAGCAGCAAGGTTGGGGCCTTGCCGCGTTCGTCTTGGCAGGCTCTTTCCAGCGCCAGTGCTCCTGGAGCCCGAGGCCCTTTAGATCTCCTAACCCTAACCCTAAGCGTAACCCTAACCCTAGCTCTACTTAATTACCCCAACACACTACCTGGCTTCTCCACCTCAGAAAGATGGAGGAGCAGCAATGTTGGGGCGCTGCTGCCATGGCCTCGGCAGGCCCTTTCCAGCCCCACTGTTCCCGGAGCTCGAGGCTCTTTAGATCTCTCCAGCCTGACCCAGGCCCCTGATGGCAGCTTGGCCCTGGGCCAGAGGGGCTCAGCACCATAGGTGGCACAGATTAAGAAGTCTGCAGTTGGCAACGGAGGCACCCGTGAAGCCCTGGACACTCAGATGGAGGGCTTTAACTCAAGGTTCTAGTCCTCCCTCTCTGCGCAAAGGAAAAATCCCCCACCCGATACACTCAAGAGGTGAAAAACACACCGAGGTTCACTGGCAAAAGGACCAAAATCAATCACTCAATCAATCAATCAATCAGAAAGCAATGTTCTTTGGCAAATGATGAAATACAACATAGAATGCAACATCAACCCCTTCTCCTAGCATTACTTGGTGTTAATTTAGCACTTACCTAGCATAAACTTAGCCCGACCGAGAAAAACCTTTACACTTGGGAAATGCTGTGTTACCAAGAAGTTCCAGGAAAAGACAATTCGGAAAACAAAGACAGGCAGAGAGAAAGGCCCAAGGAGAGAAGAGAGCTAGAAAAACACACAGAGAGCTACCACCTCCTAGGCTTCCAGTAGAGGCAGGCCAGGAACTGTGTGCAGAGACATAGGCTGGGACCGTGTGCTGCCCTCATGCTTCGTCCTTTTAAGCCCCCTACGGCCTTCATGTGCTGCCCCTCAGGTGGGGCTGCCCGTGCCTTGGCCACTCAGGGCCCAGGTGAGCAGCGCCAGCCCAAGGGTCCAGGACTGACAGCTCAGCCAGGCCCTGGGGTGGCTCTGGGGGCCACACGGCAGGGCATGGCCTCACCTTCAGCAAAGCCCGGCCGGGCCCTCGCAGCACACACAGGCACTGGCACTCCACGATGTTCCGAGCCGTGCAGCATCCAGTCTCTGGCAGCAGCCTGCCGCCATGGATGCCCTTGCAATGCCCTTTCCAGTGCCACTGTCCCTGCAGCTGGAGGCTCCACAGCTCTCTGAAGCCTAAGCCCGAGCCACAGGGCAGAGCCTGTGCCTGGGGCCGAGGTGCCCACCCCTGGGGGGGTCCAGATCAGAAAAGTGTGGGAGCAGCAAGGTTGGGGCCTTGCCGCGTTCGTCTTGGCAGGCTCTTTCCAGCGCCAGTGCTCCTGGAGCCCGAGGCCCTTTAGATCTCCTAACCCTAACCCTAAGCGTAACCCTAACCCTAGCTCTACTTAATTACCCCAACACACTACCTGGCTTCTCCACCTCAGAAAGATGGAGGAGCAGCAATGTTGGGGCGCGGGTGCCATGGCCTCGGCAGGCCCTTTCCAGCCCCACTGTTCCCGGAGCTCGAGGCTCTTTAGATCTCTCCAGCCTGACCCAGGCCCCTGATGGCAGCTTGGCCCTGGGCCAGAGGGGCTCAGCACCATAGGTGGCACAGATTAAGAAGTCTGCAGTTGGCAACGGAGGCACCCGTGAAGCCCTGGACACTCAGATGGAGGGCTTTAACTCAAGGTTCTAGTCCTCCCTCTCTGCGCAAAGGCAAAATCCCCCACCCGATACACTCAAGAGGTGAAAAACACACCGAGGTTCACTGGCAAAAGGACCAAAATCAATCAATCAATCAGAAAGCAATGTTCTTTGGCAAATGATGAAATACAACATAGAATGCAACATCAACCCCTTCTCCTAGCATTACTTGGTGTTAATTTAGCACTTACCTAGCATAAACTTAGCCCGACCGAGAAAAACCTTTACACTTGGGAAATGCTGTGTTACCAAGAAGTTCCAGGAAAAGACAATTCGGAAAACAAAGACAGGCAGAGAGAAAGGCCCAAGGAGAAAAGAGAGCTAGAAAAACACACAGAGAGCTACCACCTCCTAGGCTTCCAGTAGAGGCAGGCCAGGAACTGTGTGCAGAGACATAGGCTGGGACCGTGTGCTGCCCTCATGCTTCGTCCTTTTAAGCCCCCTACGGCCTTCATGTGCTGCCCCTCAGGTGGGGCTGCCCGTGCCTTGGCCACTCAGGGCCCAGGTGAGCAGCGCCAGCCCAAGGGTCCAGGACTGACAGCTCAGCCAGGCCCTGGGGTGGCTCTGGGGGCCACACGGCAGGGCATGGCCTCACCTTCAGCAAAGCCCGGCCGGGCCCTCGCAGCACACACAGGCACCGGCACTCCACGATGTTCCGAGCCGTGCAGCATCCAGGCTCTGGCAGCAGCCTGCCGCCATGGATGCCCTTGCAATGCCCTTTCCAGTGCCACTGTCCCTGCAGCTGGAGGCTCCACAGCTCTCTGAAGCCTAAGCCCGAGCCACAGGGCAGAGCCTGTGCCTGGGGCCGAGGTGCCCACCCCTGGGGGGGTCCAGATCAGAAAAGTGTGGGAGCAGCAAGGTTGGGGCCTTGCCGCGTTCGTCTTGGCAGGCTCTTTCCAGTGCCAGTGCTCCTGGAGCCCGAGGCCCTTTAGATCTCCTAACCCTAACCCTAAGCGTAACCCTAACCCTAGCTCTACTTAATTACCCCAACACACTACCTGGCTTCTCCACCTCAGAAAGATGGAGGAGCAGCAATGTTGGGGCGCTGCTGCCATGGCCTCGGCAGGCCCTTTCCAGCCCCACTGTTCCCGGAGCTCGAGGCTCTTTAGATCTCTCCAGCCTGACCCAGGCCCCTGATGGCAGCTTGGCCCTGGGCCAGAGGGGCTCAGCACCATAGGTGGCACAGATTAAGAAGTCTGCAGTTGGCAACGGAGGCACCCGTGAAGCCCTGGACACTCAGATGGAGGGCTTTAACTCAAGGTTCTAGTCCTCCCTCTCTGCGCAAAGGAAAAATCCCCCACCCGATACACTCAAGAGGTGAAAAACACACCGAGGTTCACTGGCAAAAGGACCAAAATCAATCACTCAATCAATCAATCAATCAATCAGAAAGCAATGTTCTTTGGCAAATGATGAAATACAACATAGAATGCAACATCAATCCCTTCTCCTAGCATTACTTGGTGTTAATTTAGCACTTACCTAGCATAAACTTAGCCCGACCGAGAAAAACCTTTACACTTGGGAAATGCTGTGTTACCAAGAAGTTCCAGGAAAAGACAATTCGGAAAACAAAGACAGGCAGAGAGAAAGGCCCAAGGAGAGAAGAGAGCTAGAAAAACACACAGAGAGCTACCACCTCCTAGGCTTCCAGTAGAGGCAGGCCAGGAACTGTGTGCAGAGACATAGGCTGGGACCGTGTGCTGCCCTCATGCTTCGTCCTTTTAAGCCCCCTACGGCCTTCATGTGCTGCCCCTCAGGTGGGGCTGCCCGTGCCTTGGCCACTCAGGGCCCAGGTGAGCAGCGCCAGCCCAAGGGTCCAGGACTGACAGCTCAGCCAGGCCCTGGGGTGGCTCTGGGGGCCACACGGCAGGGCATGGCCTCACCTTCAGCAAAGCCCGGCCGGGCCCTCGCAGCACACACAGGCACTGGCACTCCACGATGTTCCGAGCCGTGCAGCATCCAGTCTCTGGCAGCAGCCTGCCGCCATGGATGCCCTTGCAATGCCCTTTCCAGTGCCACTGTCCCTGCAGCTGGAGGCTCCACAGCTCTCTGAAGCCTAAGCCCGAGCCACAGGGCAGATCCTGTGCCGGGGGCCGAGGTGCCCACCCCTGGGGGGGTCCAGATCAGAAAAGTGTGGGAGCAGCAAGGTTGGGGCCTTGCCGCGTTCGTCTTGGCAGGCTCTTTCCAGCGCCAGTGCTCCTGGAGCCCGAGGCCCTTTAGATCTCCTAACCCTAACCCTAAGCGTAACCCTAACCCTAGCTCTACTTAATTACCCCAACACACTACCTGGCTTCTCCACCTCAGAAAGATGGAGGAGCAGCAATGTTGGGGCGCTGCTGCCATGGCCTCGGCAGGCCCTTTCCAGCCCCACTGTTCCCAGAGCTCGAGGCTCTTTAGATCTCTCCAGCCTGACCCAGGCCCCTGATGGCAGCTTGGCCCTGGGCCAGAGGGACTCAGCACCATAGGTGGCACAGATTAAGAAGTCTGCAGTTGGCAACGGAGGCACCCGTGAAGCCCTGGACACTCAGATGGAGGGCTTTAACTCAAGGTTCTAGTCCTCCCTCTCTGCGCAATGGCAAAATCCCCCACCAGATACACTCAAGAGGTGAAAAACACACCGAGGTTCACTGGCAAAAGGACCAAAATCAATCAATCAATCAATCAGAAAGCAATGTTCTTTGGCAAATGATGAAATACAACATAGAATGCAACATCAACCACTTCTCCTAGCATTACTTGGTGTTAATTTAGCACTTACCTAGCATAAACTTAGCCCGACCGAGAAAAACCTTTACACTTGGGAAATGCTGTGTTACCAAGAAGTTCCAGGAAAAGACAATTCGGAAAACAAAGACAGGCAGAGAGAAAGGCCCAAGGAGAGAAGAGAGCTAGAAACACACAGAGAGCTACCACCTCTTAGTCTTCCAGCAGAGGCAGCCCGGGAACTGCATGCAGTGATATAGGCTGGGACCATGCGTTGACCTCATGCCTGACCCAGGCCCCTGATGGCAGCTTGGCCCTGGGCCAGAGGGGCTCAGCACCATAGGTGGCACAGATTAAGAAGTCTGCAGTTGGCAACGGAGGCACCCGTGAAGCCCTGGACACTCAGATGGAGGGCTTTAACTCAAGGTTCTAGTCCTCCCTCTCTGCGCAAAGGCAAAATCCCCCACCCGATACACTCAAGAGGTGAAAAACACACCGAGGTTCACTGGCAAAAGGACCAAAATCAATCACTCAATCAATCAATCAATCAATCAGAAAGCAATGTTCTTTGGCAAATGATGAAATACAACATAGAATGCAACATCAACCCCTTCTCCTAGCATTACTTGGTGTTAATTTAGCACTTACCTAGCATAAACTTAGCCCGACCGAGAAAAACCTTTACACTTGGGAAATGTTGTGTTACCAAGAAGTTCCAGGAAAAGACAATTCGGAAAACAAAGACAGGCAGAGAGAAAGGCCCAAGGAGAGAAGAGAGCTAGAAAAACACACAGAGAGCTACCACCTCCTAGGCCTCCAGTAGAGGCAGGCCAGGAACTGTGTGCAGAGACATAGGCTGGGACCGTGTGCTGCCCTCATGCTTCGTCCTTTTAAGCCCCCTACGGCCTTCATGTGCTGCCCCTCAGGTGGGGCTGCCCGTGCCTTGGCCACTCAGGGCCCAGGTGAGCAGCGCCAGCCCAAGGGTCCAGGACTGACAGCTCAGCCAGGCCCTGGGGTGGCTCTGGGGGCCACACGGCAGGGCATGGCCTCACCTTCAGCAAAGCCCGGCCGGGCCCTCGCAGCACACACAGGCACTGGCACTCCACGATGTTCCAAGCCGTGCAGCATCCAGTCTCTGGCAGCAGCCTGCCGCCATGGATGCCCTTGCAATGCCCTTTCCAGTGCCACTGTCCCTGCAGCTGGAGGCTCCACAGCTCTCTGAAGCCTAAGCCCGAGCCACAGGGCAGAGCCTGTGCCTGGGGCCGAGGTGCCCACCCCTGGGGGGGTCCAGATCAGAAAAGTGTGGGAGCAGCAAGGTTGGGGCCTTGCCGCGTTCGTCTTGGCAGGCTCTTTCCAGCGCCAGTGCTCCTGGAGCCCGAGGCCCTTTAGATCTCCTAACCCTAACCCTAAGCGTAACCCTAACCCTAGCTCTACTTAATTACCCCAACACACTACCTGGCTTCTCCACCTCAGAAAGATGGAGGAGCAGCAATGTTGGGGCGCTGCTGCCATGGCCTCGGCAGGCCCTTTCCAGCCCCACTGTTCCCAGAGCTCGAGGCTCTTTAGATCTCTCCAGCCTGACCCAGGCCCCTGATGGCAGCTTGGCCCTGGGCCAGAGGGGCTCAGCACCATAGGTGGCACAGATTAAGAAGTCTGCAGTTGGCAACGGAGGCACCCGTGAAGCCCTGGACACTCAGATGGAGGGCTTTAACTCAAGGTTCTAGTCCTCCCTCTCTGCGCAAAGGCAAAATCCCCCACCCGATACACTCAAGAGGTGAAAAACACACCGAGGTTCACTGGCAAAAGGACCAAAATCAATCACTCAATCAATCAATCAATCAATCAGAAAGCAATGTTCTTTGGCAAATGATGAAATACAACATAGAATGCAACATCAACCCCTTCTCCTAGCATTACTTGGTGTTAATTTAGCACTTACCTAGCATAAACTTAGCCCGACCGAGAAAAACCTTTACACTTGGGAAATGCTGTGTTACCAAGAAGTTCCAGGAAAAGACAATTCGGAAAACAAAGACAGGCAGAGAGAAAGGCCCAAGGAGAGAAGAGAGCTAGAAAAACACACAGAGAGCTACCACCTCCTAGGCTTCCAGTAGAGGCAGGCCAGGAACTGTGTGCAGAGACATAGGCTGGGACCGTGTGCTGCCCTCATGCTTCGTCCTTTTAAGCCCCCTACGGCCTTCATGTGCTGCCCCTCAGGTGGGGCTGCCCGTGCCTTGGCCACTCAGGGCCCAGGTGAGCAGCGCCAGCCCAAGGGTCCAGGACTGACAGCTCAGCCAGGCCCTGGGGTGGCTCTGGGGGCCACACGGCAGGGCATGGCCTCACCTTCAGCAAAGCCCGGCCGGGCCCTCGCAGCACACACAGGCACTGGCACTCCACGATGTTCTGAGCCGTGCAGCATCCAGTCTCTGGCAGCAGCCTGCCGCCATGGATGCCCTTGCAATGCCCTTTCCAGTGCCACTGTCCCTGCAGCTGGAGGCTCCACAGCTCTCTGAAGCCTAAGCCCGAGCCACAGGGCAGATCCTGTGCCGGGGGCCGAGGTGCCCACCCCTGGGGGGGTCCAGATCAGAAAAGTGTGGGAGCAGCAAGGTTGGGGCCTTGCCGCGTTCGTCTTGGCAGGCTCTTTCCAGTGCCAGTGCTCCTGGAGCCCGAGGCCCTTTAGATCTCCTAACCCTAACCCTAAGCGTAACCCTAACCCTAGCTCTACTTAATTACCCCAACACACTACCTGGCTTCTCCACCTCAGAAAGATGGAGGAGCAGCAATGTTGGGGCGCTGCTGCCATGGCCTCGGCAGGCCCTTTCCAGCCCCACTGTTCCCGGAGCTCGAGGCTCTTTAGATCTCTCCAGCCTGACCCAGGCCCCTGATGGCAGCTTGGCCCTGGGCCAGAGGGACTCAGCACCATAGGTGGCACAGATTAAGAAGTCTGCAGTTGGCAACGGAGGCACCCGTGAAGCCCTGGACACTCAGATGGAGGGCTTTAACTCAAGGTTCTAGTCCTCCCTCTCTGCGCAATGGCAAAATCCCCCACCAGATACACTCAAGAGGTGAAAAACACACCGAGGTTCACTGGCAAAAGGACCAAAATCAATCAATCAATCAATCAGAAAGCAATGTTCTTTGGCAAATGATGAAATACAACATAGAATGCAACATCAACCACTTCTCCTAGCATTACTTGGTGTTAATTTAGCACTTACCTAGCATAAACTTAGCCCGACCGAGAAAAACCTTTACACTTGGGAAATGCTGTGTTACCAAGAAGTTCCAGGAAAAGACAATTCGGAAAACAAAGACAGGCAGAGAGAAAGGCCCAAGGAGAGAAGAGAGCTAGAAAAACACACAGAGAGCTACCACCTCTTAGTCTTCCAGCAGAGGCAGCCCGGGAACTGCATGCAGGGATATAGGCTGGGACCATGCGTTGACCTCATGCCTGACCCAGGCCCCTGATGGCAGCTTGGCCCTGGGCCAGAGGGGCTCAGCACCATAGGTGGCACAGATTAAGAAGTCTGCAGTTGGCAACGGAGGCACCCGTGAAGCCCTGGACACTCAGATGGAGGGCTTTAACTCAAGGTTCTAGTCCTCCCTCTCTGCGCAAAGGCAAAATCCCCCACCCGATACACTCAAGAGGTGAAAAACACACCGAGGTTCACTGGCAAAAGGACCAAAATCAATCACTCAATCAATCAATCAATCAATCAGAAAGCAATGTTCTTTGGCAAATGATGAAATACAACATAGAATGCAACATCAACCCCTTCTCCTAGCATTACTTGGTGTTAATTTAGCACTTACCTAGCATAAACTTAGCCCGACCGAGAAAAACCTTTACACTTGGGAAATGCTGTGTTACCAAGAAGTTCCAGGAAAAGACAATTCGGAAAACAAAGACAGGCAGAGAGAAAGGCCCAAGGAGAGAAGAGAGCTAGAAAAACACACAGAGAGCTACCACCTCCTAGGCTTCCAGTAGAGGCAGGCCAGGAACTGTGTGCAGAGACATAGGCTGGGACCGTGTGCTGCCCTCATGCTTCGTCCTTTTAAGCCCCCTACGGCCTTCATGTGCTGCCCCTCAGGTGGGGCTGCCCGTGCCTTGGCCACTCAGGGCCCAGGTGAGCAGCGCCAGCCCAAGGGTCCAGGACTGACAGCTCAGCCAGGCCCTGGGGTGGCTCTGGGGGCCACACGGCAGGGCATGGCCTCACCTTCAGCAAAGCCCGGCCGGGCCCTCGCAGCACACACAGGCACTGGCACTCCACGATGTTCCGAGCCGTGCAGCATCCAGTCTCTGGCAGCAGCCTGCCGCCATGGATGCCCTTGCAATGCCCTTTCCAGTGCCACTGTCCCTGCAGCTGGAGGCTCCACAGCTCTCTGAAGCCTAAGCCCGAGCCACAGGGCAGAGCCTGTGCCTGGGGCCGAGGTGCCCACCCCTGGGGGGGTCCAGATCAGAAAAGTGTGGGAGCAGCAAGGTTGGGGCCTTGCCGCGTTCGTCTTGGCAGGCTCTTTCCAGCGCCAGTGCTCCTGGAGCCCGAGGCCCTTTAGATCTCCTAACCCTAACCCTAAGCGTAACCCTAACCCTAGCTCTACTTAATTACCCCAACACACTACCTGGCTTCTCCACCTCAGAAAGATGGAGGAGCAGCAATGTTGGGGCGCTGCTGCCATGGCCTCGGCAGGCCCTTTCCAGCCCCACTGTTCCCAGAGCTCGAGGCTCTTTAGATCTCTCCAGCCTGACCCAGGCCCCTGATGGCAGCTTGGCCCTGGGCCAGAGGGGCTCAGCACCATAGGTGGCACAGATTAAGAAGTCTGCAGTTGGCAACGGAGGCACCCGTGAAGCCCTGGACACTCAGATGGAGGGCTTTAACTCAAGGTTCTAGTCCTCCCTCTCTGCGCAAAGGAAAAATCCCCCACCCGATACACTCAAGAAGTGAAAAACACACCGAGGTTCACTGGCAAAAGGACCAAAATCAATCACTCAATCAATCAATCAATCAATCAGAAAGCAATGTTCTTTGGCAAATGATGAAATACAACATAGAATGCAACATCAACCCCTTCTCCTAGCATTACTTGGTGTTAATTTAGCACTTACCTAGCATAAACTTAGCCCGACCGAGAAAAACCTTTACACTTGGGAAATGCTGTGTTACCAAGAAGTTCCAGGAAAAGACAATTCGGAAAACAAAGACAGGCAGAGAGAAAGGCCCAAGGAGAGAAGAGATCTAGAAAAACACACAGAGAGCTACCACCTCCTAGGCTTCCAGTAGAGGCAGGCCAGGAACTGTGTGCAGAGACATAGGCTGGGACCGTGTGCTGCCCTCATGCTTCGTCCTTTTAAGCCCCCTACGGCCTTCATGTGCTGCCCCTCAGGTGGGGCTGCCCGTGCCTTGGCCACTCAGGGCCCAGGTGAGCAGCGCCAGCCCAAGGGTCCAGGACTGACAGCTCAGCCAGGCCCTGGGGTGGCTCTGGGGGCCACACGGCAGGGCATGGCCTCACCTTCAGCAAAGCCCGGCCGGGCCCTCGCAGCACACACAGGCACTGGCACTCCACGATGTTCCGAGCCGTGCAGCATCCAGTCTCTGGCAGCAGCCTGCCGCCATGGATGCCCTTGCAATGCCCTTTCCAGTGCCACTGTCCCTGCAGCTGGAGGCTCCACAGCTCTCTGAAGCCTAAGCCCGAGCCACAGGGCAGATCCTGTGCCGGGGGCCGAGGTGCCCACCCCTGGGGGGGTCCAGATCAGAAAAGTGTGGGAGCAGCAAGGTTGGGGCCTTGCCGCGTTCGTCTTGGCAGGCTCTTTCCAGCGCCAGTGCTCCTGGAGCCCGAGGCCCTTTAGATCTCCTAACCCTAACCCTAAGCATAACCCTAACCCTAGCTCTACTTAATTACCCCAACACACTACCTGGCTTCTCCACCTCAGAAAGATGGAGGAGCAGCAATGTTGGGGCGCTGCTGCCATGGCCTCGGCAGGCCCTTTCCAGCCCCACTGTTCCCAGAGCTCGAGGCTCTTTAGATCTCTCCAGCCTGACCCAGGCCCCTGATGGCAGCTTGGCCCTGGGCCAGAGGGACTCAGCACCATAGGTGGCACAGATTAAGAAGTCTGCAGTTGGCAACGGAGGCACCCGTGAAGCCCTGGACACTCAGATGGAGGGCTTTAACTCAAGGTTCTAGTCCTCCCTCTCTGCGCAATGGCAAAATCCCCCACCAGATACACTCAAGAGGTGAAAAACACACCGAGGTTCACTGGCAAAAGGACCAAAATCAATCAATCAATCAATCAGAAAGCAATGTTCTTTGGCAAATGATGAAATACAACATAGAATGCAACATCAACCCCTTCTCCTAGCATTACTTGGTGTTAATTTAGCACTTACCTAGCATAAACTTAGCCCGACCGAGAAAAACCTTTACACTTGGGAAATGCTGTGTTACCAAGAAGTTCCAGGAAAAGACAATTCGGAAAACAAAGACAGGCAGAGAGAAAGGCCCAAGGAGAGAAGAGAGCTAGAAAAACACACAGAGAGCTACCACCTCCTAGGCTTCCAGTAGAGGCAGGCCAGGAACTGTGTGCAGAGACATAGGCTGGGACCGTGTGCTGCCCTCATGCTTCGTCCTTTTAAGCCCCCTACGGCCTTCATGTGCTGCCCCTCAGGTGGGGCTGCCCGTGCCTTGGCCACTCAGGGCCCAGGTGAGCAGCGCCAGCCCAAGGGTCCAGGACTGACAGCTCAGCCAGGCCCTGGGGTGGCTCTGGGGGCCACACGGCAGGGCATGGCCTCACCTTCAGCAAAGCCCGGCCGGGCCCTCGCAGCACACACAGGCACTGGCACTCCACGATGTTCCGAGCCGTGCAGCATCCAGGCTCTGGCAGCAGCCTGCCGCCATGGATGCCCTTGCAATGCCCTTTCCAGTGCCACTGTCCCTGCAGCTGGAGGCTCCACAGCTCTCTGAAGCCTAAGCCCGAGCCACAGGGCAGAGCCTGTGCCTGGGGCCGAGGTGCCCACCCCTGGGGGGGTCCAGATCAGAAAAGTGTGGGAGCAGCAAGGTTGGGGCCTTGCCGCGTTCGTCTTGGCAGGCTCTTTCCAGCGCCAGTGCTCCTGGAGCCCGAGGCCCTTTAGATCTCCTAACCCTAACCCTAAGCGTAACCCTAACCCTAGCTCTACTTAATTACCCCAACACACTACCTGGCTTCTCCACCTCAGAAAGATGGAGGAGCAGCAATGTTGGGGCGCTGCTGCCATGGCCTCGGCAGGCCCTTTCCAGCCCCACTGTTCCCGGAGCTCGAGGCTCTTTAGATCTCTCCAGCCTGACCCAGGCCCCTGATGGCAGCTTGGCCCTGGGCCAGAGGGACTCAGCACCATAGGTGGCACAGATTAAGAAGTCTGCAGTTGGCAACGGAGGCACCCGTGAAGCCCTGGACACTCAGATGGAGGGCTTTAACTCAAGGTTCTAGTCCTCCCTCTCTGCGCAAAGGAAAAATCCCCCACCCGATACACTCAAGAGGTGAAAAACACACCGAGGTTCACTGGCAAAAGGACCAAAATCAATCACTCAATCAATCAATCAATCAGAAAGCAATGTTCTTTGGCAAATGATGAAATACAACATAGAATGCAACATCAACCCCTTCTCCTAGCATTACTTGGTGTTAATTTAGCACTTACCTAGCATAAACTTAGCCCGACCGAGAAAAACCTTTACACTTGGGAAATGCTGTGTTACCAAGAAGTTCCAGGAAAAGACAATTCGGAAAACAAAGACAGGCAGAGAGAAAGGCCCAAGGAGAGAAGAGAGCTAGAAAAACACACAGAGAGCTACCACCTCCTAGGCTTCCAGTAGAGGCAGGCCAGGAACTGCGTGCAGAGACATAGGCTGGGACCGTGTGCTGCCCTCATGCTTCGTCCTTTTAAGCCCCCTACGGCCTTCATGTGCTGCCCCTCAGGTGGGGCTGCCCGTGCCTTGGCCACTCAGGGCCCAGGTGAGCAGCGCCAGCCCAAGGGTCCAGGACTGACAGCTCAGCCAGGCCCTGGGGTGGCTCTGGGGGCCACACGGCAGGGCATGGCCTCACCTTCAGCAAAGCCCGGCCGGGCCCTCGCAGCACACACAGGCACTGGCACTCCACGATGTTCCGAGCCGTGCAGCATCCAGTCTCTGGCAGCAGCCTGCCGCCATGGATGCCCTTGCAATGCCCTTTCCAGTGCCACTGTCCCTGCAGCTGGAGGCTCCACAGCTCTCTGAAGCCTAAGCCCGAGCCACAGGGCAGAGCCTGTGCCTGGGGCCGAGGTGCCCACCCCTGGGGGGGTCCAGATCAGAAAAGTGTGGGAGCAGCAAGGTTGGGGCCTTGCCGCGTTCGTCTTGGCAGGCTCTTTCCAGCGCCAGTGCTCCTGGAGCCCGAGGCCCTTTAGATCTCCTAACCCTAACCCTAAGCGTAACCCTAACCCTAGCTCTACTTAATTACCCCAACACACTACCTGGCTTCTCCACCTCAGAAAGATGGAGGAGCAGCAATGTTGGGGCGCGGGTGCCATGGCCTCGGCAGGCCCTTTCCAGCCCCACTGTTCCCGGAGCTCGAGGCTCTTTAGATCTCTCCAGCCTGACCCAGGCCCCTGATGGCAGCTTGGCCCTGGGCCAGAGGGGCTCAGCACCATAGGTGGCACAGATTAAGAAGTCTGCAGTTGGCAACGGAGGCACCCGTGAAGCCCTGGACACTCAGATGGAGGGCTTTAACTCAAGGTTCTAGTCCTCCCTCTCTGCGCAAAGGCAAAATCCCCCACCCGATACACTCAAGAGGTGAAAAACACACCGAGGTTCACTGGCAAAAGGACCAAAATCAATCAATCAATCAGAAAGCAATGTTCTTTGGCAAATGATGAAATACAACATAGAATGCAACATCAACCCCTTCTCCTAGCATTACTTGGTGTTAATTTAGCACTTACCTAGCATAAACTTAGCCCGACCGAGAAAAACCTTTACACTTGGGAAATGCTGTGTTACCAAGAAGTTCCAGGAAAAGACAATTCGGAAAACAAAGACAGGCAGAGAGAAAGGCCCAAGGAGAGAAGAGAGCTAGAAAAACACACAGAGAGCTACCACCTCCTAGGCTTCCAGTAGAGGCAGGCCAGGAACTGTGTGCAGAGACATAGGCTGGGACCGTGTGCTGCCCTCATGCTTCGTCCTTTTAAGCCCCCTACGGCCTTCATGTGCTGCCCCTCAGGTGGGGCTGCCCGTGCCTTGGCCACTCAGGGCCCAGGTGAGCAGCGCCAGCCCAAGGGTCCAGGACTGACAGCTCAGCCAGGCCCTGGGGTGGCTCTGGGGGCCACACGGCAGGGCATGGCCTCACCTTCAGCAAAGCCCGGCCGGGCCCTCGCAGCACACACAGGCACCGGCACTCCACGATGTTCCGAGCCGTGCAGCATCCAGGCTCTGGCAGCAGCCTGCCGCCATGGATGCCCTTGCAATGCCCTTTCCAGTGCCACTGTCCCTGCAGCTGGAGGCTCCACAGCTCTCTGAAGCCTAAGCCCGAGCCACAGGGCAGAGCCTGTGCCTGGGGCCGAGGTGCCCACCCCTGGGGGGGTCCAGATCAGAAAAGTGTGGGAGCAGCAAGGTTGGGGCCTTGCCGCGTTCGTCTTGGCAGGCTCTTTCCAGTGCCAGTGCTCCTGGAGCCCGAGGCCCTTTAGATCTCCTAACCCTAACCCTAAGCGTAACCCTAACCCTAGCTCTACTTAATTACCCCAACACACTACCTGGCTTCTCCACCTCAGAAAGATGGAGGAGCAGCAATGTTGGGGCGCTGCTGCCATGGCCTCGGCAGGCCCTTTCCAGCCCCACTGTTCCCGGAGCTCGAGGCTCTTTAGATCTCTCCAGCCTGACCCAGGCCCCTGATGGCAGCTTGGCCCTGGGCCAGAGGGGCTCAGCACCATAGGTGGCACAGATTAAGAAGTCTGCAGTTGGCAACGGAGGCACCCGTGAAGCCCTGGACACTCAGATGGAGGGCTTTAACTCAAGGTTCTAGTCCTCCCTCTCTGCGCAAAGGAAAAATCCCCCACCCGATACACTCAAGAGGTGAAAAACACACCGAGGTTCACTGGCAAAAGGACCAAAATCAATCACTCAACCAATCAATCAATCACAAAGCAATGTTCTTTGGCAAATGATGAAATACAACATAGAATGCAACATCAACCACTTCTCCTAGCATTACTTGGTGTTAATTTAGCACTTACCTAGCATAAACTTAGCCCGACCGAGAAAAACCTTTACACTTGGGAAATGCTGTGTTACCAAGAAGTTCCAGGAAAAGACAATTCGGAAAACAAAGACAGGCAGAGAGAAAGGCCCAAGGAGAGAAGAGAGCTAGAAAAACACACAGAGAGCTACCACCTCCTAGGCTTCCAGTAGAGGCAGGCCAGGAACTGCGTGCAGAGACATAGGCTGGGACCGTGTGCTGCCCTCATGCTTCGTCCTTTTAAGCCCCCTACGGCCTTCATGTGCTGCCCCTCAGGTGGGGCTGCCCGTGCCTTGGCCACTCAGGGCCCAGGTGAGCAGCGCCAGCCCAAGGGTCCAGGACTGACAGCTCAGCCAGGCCCTGGGGTGGCTCTGGGGGCCACACGGCAGGGCATGGCCTCACCTTCAGCAAAGCCCGGCCGGGCCCTCGCAGCACACACAGGCACTGGCACTCCACGATGTTCCGAGCCGTGCAGCATCCAGGCTCTGGCAGCAGCCTGCCGCCATGGATGCCCTTGCAATGCCCTTTCCAGTGCCACTGTCCCTGCAGCTGGAGGCTCCACAGCTCTCTGAAGCCTAAGCCCGAGCCACAGGGCAGAGCCTGTGCCTGGGGCCGAGGTGCCCACCCCTGGGGGGGTCCAGATCAGAAAAGTGTGGGAGCAGCAAGGTTGGGGCCTTGCCGCGTTCGTCTTGGCAGGCTCTTTCCAGCGCCAGTACTCCTGGAGCCCGAGGCCCTTTAGATCTCCTAACCCTAACCCTAAGCGTAACCCTAACCCTAGCTCTACTTAATTACCCCAACACACTACCTGGCTTCTCCACCTCAGAAAGATGGAGGAGCAGCAATGTTGGGGCGCTGCTGCCATGGCCTCGGCAGGCCCTTTCCAGCCCCACTGTTCCCGGAGCTCGAGGCTCTTTAGATCTCTCCAGCCTGACCCAGGCCCCTGATGGCAGCTTGGCCCTGGGCCAGAGGGGCTCAGCACCATAGGTGGCACAGATTAAGAAGTCTGCAGTTGGCAACGGAGGCACCCGTGAAGCCCTGGACACTCAGATGGAGGGCTTTAACTCAAGGTTCTAGTCCTCCCTCTCTGCGCAAAGGCAAAATCCCCCACCCGATACACTCAAGAGGTGAAAAACACACCGAGGTTCACTGGCAAAAGGACCAAAATCAATCAATCAATCAGAAAGCAATGTTCTTTGGCAAATGATGAAATACAACATAGAATGCAACATCAACCACTTCTCCTAGCATTACTTGGTGTTAATTTAGCACTTACCTAGCATAAACTTAGCCCGACCGAGAAAAACCTTTACACTTGGGAAATGCTGTGTTACCAAGAAGTTCCAGGAAAAGACAATTCGGAAAACAAAGACAGGCAGAGAGAAAGGCCCAAGGAGAGAAGAGAGCTAGAAAAACACACAGAGAGCTACCACCTCCTAGGCTTCCAGTAGAGGCAGGCCAGGAACTGTGTGCAGAGACATAGGCTGGGACCGTGTGCTGCCCTCATGCTTCGTCCTTTTAAGCCCCCTACGGCCTTCATGTGCTGCCCCTCAGGTGGGGCTGCCCGTGCCTTGGCCACTCAGGGCCCAGGTGAGCAGCGCCAGCCCAAGGGTCCAGGACTGACAGCTCAGCCAGGCCCTGGGGTGGCTCTGGGGGCCACACGGCAGGGCATGGCCTCACCTTCAGCAAAGCCCGGCCGGGCCCTCGCAGCACACACAGGCACCGGCACTCCACGATGTTCCGAGCCGTGCAGCATCCAGGCTCTGGCAGCAGCCTGCCGCCATGGATGCCCTTGCAATGCCCTTTCCAGTGCCACTGTCCCTGCAGCTGGAGGCTCCACAGCTCTCTGAAGCCTAAGCCCGAGCCACAGGGCAGAGCCTGTGCCTGGGGCCGAGGTGCCCACCCCTGGGGGGGTCCAGATCAGAAAAGTGTGGGAGCAGCAAGGTTGGGGCCTTGCCGCGTTCGTCTTGGCAGGCTCTTTCCAGCGCCAGTGCTCCTGGAGCCCGAGGCCCTTTAGATCTCCTAACCCTAACCCTAAGCGTAACCCTAACCCTAGCTCTACTTAATTACCCCAACACACTACCTGGCTTCTCCACCTCAGAAAGATGGAGGAGCAGCAATGTTGGGGCGCTGCTGCCATGGCCTCGGCAGGCCCTTTCCAGCCCCACTGTTCCCGGAGCTCGAGGCTCTTTAGATCTCTCCAGCCTGACCCAGGCCCCTGATGGCAGCTTGGCCCTGGGCCAGAGGGGCTCAGCACCATAGGTGGCACAGATTAAGAAGTCTGCAGTTGGCAACGGAGGCACCCGTGAAGCCCTGGACACTCAGATGGAGGGCTTTAACTCAAGGTTCTAGTCCTCCCTTTCTGCGCAAAGGCAAAATCCCCCACCCGATACACTCAAGAGGTGAAAAACACACCGAGGTTCACTGGCAAAAGGACCAAAATCAATCACTCAATCAATCAATCAATCAGAAAGCAATGTTCTTTGGCAAATGATGAAATACAACATAGAATGCCACATCAACCACTTCTCCTAGCATTACTTGGTGTTAATTTAGCACTTACCTAGCATAAACTTAGCCCGACCGAGAAAAACCTTTACACTTGGGAAATGCTGTGTTACCAAGAAGTTCCAGGAAAAGACAATTCGGAAAACAAAGACAGGCAGAGAGAAAGGCCCAAGGAGAGAAGAGAGCTAGAAAAACACACAGAGAGCTACCACCTCCTAGGCTTCCAGTAGAGGCAGGCCAGGAACTGCGTGCAGAGACATAGGCGGGGACCGTGTGCTGCCCTCATGCTTCTTCCTTTTAAGCCCCCTACGGCCTTCATGTGCTGCCCCTCAGGTGGGGCTGCCCGTGCCTTGGCCACTCAGGGCCCAGGTGAGCAGCGCCAGCCCAAGAGTCCAGGACTGACATCTCAGCCAGGCCCTGGGGTGACTCTGGGGGCCACACGGCAGGGCATGGCCTCACCTTCAGCAAAGCCCGGCCGGGCCCTCGCAGCACACACAGGCACTGGCACTCCACGATGTTCCGAGCCGTGCAGCATCCAGGCTCTGGCAGCAGCCTGCCGCCATGGATGCCCTTGCAATGCCCTTTCCAGTGCCACTGTCCCTGCAGCTGGAGGCTCCACAGCTCTCTGAAGCCTAAGCCCGAGCCACAGGGCAGAGCCTGTGCCTGGGGCCGAGGTGCCCACCCCTGGGGGGGTCCAGATCAGAAAGGTGTGGGAGCAGCAAGGTTGGGGCCTTGCCGTGTTCGTCTTGGCAGGCTCTTTCCAGCGCCAGTGCTCCTGGAGCCCGAGGCCCTTTAGATCTCCTAACCCTAACCCTAAGCGTAACCCTAACCCTAGCTCTACTTAATTACCCCAACACACTACCTGGCTTCTCCACCTCAGAAAGATGGAGGAGCAGCAATGTTGGGGCGCTGCTGCCATGGCCTCGGCAGGCCCTTTCCAGCCCCACTGTTCCCGGAGCTCGAGGCTCTTTAGATCTCTCCAGCCTGACCCAGGCCCCTGATGGCAGCTTGGCCCTGGGCCAGAGGGGCTCAGCACCATAGGTGGCACAGATTAAGAAGTCTGCAGTTGGCAACGGAGGCACCCGTGAAGCCCTGGACACTCAGATGGAGGGCTTTAACTCAAGGTTCTAGTCCTCCCTCTCTGCGCAAAGGCAAAATCCCCCACCCGATACACTCAAGAGGTGAAAAACACACCGAGGTTCACTGGCAAAAGGACCAAAATCAATCACTCAATCAATCAATCAATCAGAAAGCAATGTTCTTTGGCAAATGATGAAATACAACATAGAATGCAACATCAACCCCTTCTCCTAGCATTACTTGGTGTTAATTTAGCACTTACCTAGCATAAACTTAGCCCGACCGAGAAAAACCTTTACACTTGGGAAATGCTGTGTTACCAAGAAGTTCCAGGAAAAGACAATTCGGAAAACAAAGACAGGCAGAGAGAAAGGCCCAAGGAGAGAAGAGAGCTAGAAAAACACACAGAGAGCTACCACCTCCTAGGCTTCCAGTAGAGGCAGGCCAGGAACTGCGTGCAGAGACATAGGCTGGGACCGTGTGCTGCCCTCATGCTTCGTCCTTTTAAGCCCCCTACGGCCTTCATGTGCTGCCCCTCAGGTGGGGCTGCCCGTGCCTTGGCCACTCAGGGCCCAGGTGAGCAGCGCCAGCCCAAGGGTCCAGGACTGACAGCTCAGCCAGGCCCTGGGGTGGCTCTGGGGGCCACACGGCAGGGCATGGCCTCACCTTCAGCAAAGCCCGGCCGGGCCCTCGCAGCACACACAGGCACTGGCACTCCACGATGTTCCGAGCCGTGCAGCATCCAGGCTCTGGCAGCAGCCTGCCGCCATGGATGCCCTTGCAATGCCCTTTCCAGTGCCACTGTCCCTGCAGCTGGAGGCTCCACAGCTCTCTGAAGCCTAAGCCCGAGCCACAGGGCAGAGCCTGTGCCTGGGGCCGAGGTGCCCACCCCTGGGGGGGTCCAGATCAGAAAAGTGTGGGAGCAGCAAGGTTGGGGCCTTGCCGCGTTCGTCTTGGCAGGCTCTTTCCAGCGCCAGTGCTCCTGGAGCCCGAGGCCCTTTAGATCTCCTAACCCTAACCCTAAGCGTAACCCTAACCCTAGCTCTACTTAATTACCCCAACACACTACCTGGCTTCTCCACCTCAGAAAGATGGAGGAGCAGCAATGTTGGGGCGCTGCTGCCATGGCCTCGGCAGGCCCTTTCCAGCCCCACTGTTCCCGGAGCTCGAGGCTCTTTAGATCTCTCCAGCCTGACCCAGGCCCCTGATGGCAGCTTGGCCCTGGGCCAGAGGGGCTCAGCACCATAGGTGGCACAGATTAAGAAGTCTGCAGTTGGCAACGGAGGCACCCGTGAAGCCCTGGACACTCAGATGGAGGGCTTTAACTCAAGGTTCTAGTCCTCCCTCTCTGCGCAAAGGAAAAATCCCCCACCCGATACACTCAAGAGGTGAAAAACACACCGAGGTTCACTGGCAAAAGGACCAAAATCAATCACTCAATCAATCAATCAATCACAAAGCAATGTTCTTTGGCAAATGATGAAATACAACATAGAATGCAACATCAACCCCTTCTCCTAGCATTACTTGGTGTTAATTTAGCACTTACCTAGCATAAACTTAGCCCGACCGAGAAAAACCTTTACACTTGGGAAATGCTGTGTTACCAAGAAGTTCCAGGAAAAGACAATTCGGAAAACAAAGACAGGCAGAGAGAAAGGCCCAAGGAGAGAAGAGAGCTAGAAAAACACACAGAGAGCTACCACCTCCTAGGCTTCCAGTAGAGGCAGGCCAGGAACTGCGTGCAGAGACATAGGCTGGGACCGTGTGCTGCCCTCATGCTTCGTCCTTTTAAGCCCCCTACGGCCTTCATGTGCTGCCCCTCAGGTGGGGCTGCCCGTGCCTTGGCCACTCAGGGCCCAGGTGAGCAGCGCCAGCCCAAGAGTCCAGGACTGACATCTCAGCCAGGCCCTGGGGTGACTCTGGGGGCCACACGGCAGGGCATGGCCTCACCTTCAGCAAAGCCCGGCCGGGCCCTCGCAGCACACACAGGCACTGGCACTCCACGATGTTCCGAGCCGTGCAGCATCCAGGCTCTGGCAGCAGCCTGCCGCCATGGATGCCCTTGCAATGCCCTTTCCAGTGCCACTGTCCCTGCAGCTGGAGGCTCCACAGCTCTCTGAAGCCTAAGCCCGAGCCACAGGGCAGAGCCTGTGCCTGGGGCCGAGGTGCCCACCCCTGGGGGGGTCCAGATCAGAAAGGTGTGGGAGCAGCAAGGTTGGGGCCTTGCCGTGTTCGTCTTGGCAGGCTCTTTCCAGCGCCAGTGCTCCTGGAGCCCGAGGCCCTTTAGATCTCCTAACCCTAACCCTAAGCGTAACCCTAACCCTAGCTCTACTTAATTACCCCAACACACTACCTGGCTTCTCCACCTCAGAAAGATGGAGGAGCAGCAATGTTGGGGCGCTGCTGCCATGGCCTCGGCAGGCCCTTTCCAGCCCCACTGTTCCCGGAGCTCGAGGCTCTTTAGATCTCTCCAGCCTGACCCAGGCCCCTGATGGCAGCTTGGCCCTGGGCCAGAGGGGCTCAGCACCATAGGTGGCACAGATTAAGAAGTCTGCAGTTGGCAACGGAGGCACCCGTGAAGCCCTGGACACTCAGATGGAGGGCTTTAACTCAAGGTTCTAGTCCTCCCTCTCTGCGCAAAGGCAAAATCCCCCACCCGATACACTCAAGAGGTGAAAAACACACCGAGGTTCACTGGCAAAAGGACCAAAATCAATCACTCAATCAATCAATCAATCAGAAAGCAATGTTCTTTGGCAAATGATGAAATACAACATAGAATGCAACATCAACCCCTTCTCCTAGCATTACTTGGTGTTAATTTAGCACTTACCTAGCATAAACTTAGCCCGACCGAGAAAAACCTTTACACTTGGGAAATGCTGTGTTACCAAGAAGTTCCAGGAAAAGACAATTCGGAAAACAAAGACAGGCAGAGAGAAAGGCCCAAGGAGAGAAGAGAGCTAGAAAAACACACAGAGAGCTACCACCTCCTAGGCTTCCAGTAGAGGCAGGCCAGGAACTGCGTGCAGAGACATAGGCTGGGACCGTGTGCTGCCCTCATGCTTCGTCCTTTTAAGCCCCCTACGGCCTTCATGTGCTGCCCCTCAGGTGGGGCTGCCCGTGCCTTGGCCACTCAGGGCCCAGGTGAGCAGCGCCAGCCCAAGGGTCCAGGACTGACAGCTCAGCCAGGCCCTGGGGTGGCTCTGGGGGCCACACGGCAGGGCATGGCCTCACCTTCAGCAAAGCCCGGCCGGGCCCTCGCAGCACACACAGGCACTGGCACTCCACGATGTTCCGAGCCGTGCAGCATCCAGGCTCTGGCAGCAGCCTGCCGCCATGGATGCCCTTGCAATGCCCTTTCCAGTGCCACTGTCCCTGCAGCTGGAGGCTCCACAGCTCTCTGAAGCCTAAGCCCGAGCCACAGGGCAGAGCCTGTGCCTGGGGCCGAGGTGCCCACCCCTGGGGGGGTCCAGATCAGAAAAGTGTGGGAGCAGCAAGGTTGGGGCCTTGCCGCGTTCGTCTTGGCAGGCTCTTTCCAGCGCCAGTGCTCCTGGAGCCCGAGGCCCTTTAGATCTCCTAACCCTAACCCTAAGCGTAACCCTAACCCTAGCTCTACTTAATTACCCCAACACACTACCTGGCTTCTCCACCTCAGAAAGATGGAGGAGCAGCAATGTTGGGGCGCTGCTGCCATGGCCTCGGCAGGCCCTTTCCAGCCCCACTGTTCCCGGAGCTCGAGGCTCTTTAGATCTCTCCAGCCTGACCCAGGCCCCTGATGGCAGCTTGGCCCTGGGCCAGAGGGGCTCAGCACCATAGGTGGCACAGATTAAGAAGTCTGCAGTTGGCAACGGAGGCACCCGTGAAGCCCTGGACACTCAGATGGAGGGCTTTAACTCAAGGTTCTAGTCCTCCCTCTCTGCGCAAAGGAAAAATCCCCCACCCGATACACTCAAGAGGTGAAAAACACACCGAGGTTCACTGGCAAAAGGACCAAAATCAATCACTCAATCAATCAATCAATCACAAAGCAATGTTCTTTGGCAAATGATGAAATACAACATAGAATGCAACATCAACCCCTTCTCCTAGCATTACTTGGTGTTAATTTAGCACTTACCTAGCATAAACTTAGCCCGACCGAGAAAAACCTTTACACTTGGGAAATGCTGTGTTACCAAGAAGTTCCAGGAAAAGACAATTCGGAAAACAAAGACAGGCAGAGAGAAAGGCCCAAGGAGAGAAGAGAGCTAGAAAAACACACAGAGAGCTACCACCTCCTAGGCTTCCAGTAGAGGCAGGCCAGGAACTGCGTGCAGAGACATAGGCTGGGACCGTGTGCTGCCCTCATGCTTCGTCCTTTTAAGCCCCCTACGGCCTTCATGTGCTGCCCCTCAGGTGGGGCTGCCCGTGCCTTGGCCACTCAGGGCCCAGGTGAGCAGCGCCAGCCCAAGGGTCCAGGACTGACAGCTCAGCCAGGCCCTGGGGTGGCTCTGGGGGCCACACGGCAGGGCATGGCCTCACCTTCAGCAAAGCCCGGCCGGGCCCTCGCAGCACACACAGGCACCGGCACTCCACGATGTTCCGAGCCGTGCAGCATCCAGTCTCTGGCAGCAGCCTGCCGCCATGGATGCCCTTGCAATGCCCTTTCCAGTGCCACTGTCCCTGCAGCTGGAGGCTCCACAGCTCTCTGAAGCCTAAGCCCGAGCCACAGGGCAGAGCCTGTGCCTGGGGCCGAGGTGCCCACCCCTGGGGGGGTCCAGATCAGAAAAGTGTGGGAGCAGCAAGGTTGGGGCCTTGCCGCGTTCGTCTTGGCAGGCTCTTTCCAGCGCCAGTGCTCCTGGAGCCCGAGGCCCTTTAGATCTCCTAACCCTAACCCTAAGCGTAACCCTAACCCTAGCTCTACTTAATTACCCCAACACACTACCTGGCTTCTCCACCTCAGAAAGATGGAGGAGCAGCAATGTTGGGGCGCTGCTGCCATGGCCTCGGCAGGCCCTTTCCAGCCCCACTGTTCCCGGAGCTCGAGGCTCTTTAGATCTCTCCAGCCTGACCCAGGCCCCTGATGGCAGCTTGGCCCTGGGCCAGAGGGGCTCAGCACCATAGGTGGCACAGATTAAGAAGTCTGCAGTTGGCAACGGAGGCACCCGTGAAGCCCTGGACACTCAGATGGAGGGCTTTAACTCAAGGTTCTAGTCCTCCCTCTCTGCGCAAAGGCAAAATCCCCCACCCGATACACTCAAGAGGTGAAAAACACACCGAGGTTCACTGGCAAAAGGACCAAAATCAATCAATCAATCAGAAAGCAATGTTCTTTGGCAAATGATGAAATACAACATAGAATGCAACATCAACCCCTTCTCCTAGCATTACTTGGTGTTAATTTAGCACTTACCTAGCATAAACTTAGCCCGACCGAGAAAAACCTTTACACTTGGGAAATGCTGTGTTACCAAGAAGTTCCAGGAAAAGACAATTCGGAAAACAAAGACAGGCAGAGAGAAAGGCCCAAGGAGAGAAGAGAGCTAGAAAAACACACAGAGAGCTACCACCTCCTAGGCTTCCAGTAGAGGCAGGCCAGGAACTGTGTGCAGAGACATAGGCTGGGACCGTGTGCTGCCCTCATGCTTCGTCCTTTTAAGCCCCCTACGGCCTTCATGTGCTGCCCCTCAGGTGGGGCTGCCCGTGCCTTGGCCACTCAGGGCCCAGGTGAGCAGCGCCAGCCCAAGGGTCCAGGACTGACAGCTCAGCCAGGCCCTGGGGTGGCTCTGGGGGCCACACGGCAGGGCATGGCCTCACCTTCAGCAAAGCCCGGCCGGGCCCTCGCAGCACACACAGGCACCGGCACTCCACGATGTTCCGAGCCGTGCAGCATCCAGGCTCTGGCAGCAGCCTGCCGCCATGGATGCCCTTGCAATGCCCTTTCCAGTGCCACTGTCCCTGCAGCTGGAGGCTCCACAGCTCTCTGAAGCCTAAGCCCGAGCCACAGGGCAGAGCCTGTGCCTGGGGCCGAGGTGCCCACCCCTGGGGGGGTCCAGATCAGAAAAGTGTGGGAGCAGCAAGGTTGGGGCCTTGCCGCGTTCGTCTTGGCAGGCTCTTTCCAGCGCCAGTGCTCCTGGAGCCCGAGGCCCTTTAGATCTCCTAACCCTAACCCTAAGCGTAACCCTAACCCTAGCTCTACTTAATTACCCCAACACACTACCTGGCTTCTCCACCTCAGAAAGATGGAGGAGCAGCAATGTTGGGGCGCTGCTGCCATGGCCTCGGCAGGCCCTTTCCAGCCCCACTGTTCCCGGAGCTCGAGGCTCTTTAGATCTCTCCAGCCTGACCCAGGCCCCTGATGGCAGCTTGGCCCTGGGCCAGAGGGGCTCAGCACCATAGGTGGCACAGATTAAGAAGTCTGCAGTTGGCAACGGAGGCACCCGTGAAGCCCTGGACACTCAGATGGAGGGCTTTAACTCAAGGTTCTAGTCCTCCCTCACTGCGCAAAGGAAAAATCCCCCACCCGATACACTCAAGAGGTGAAAAACACACCGAGGTTCACTGGCAAAAGGACCAAAATCAATCACTCAATCAATCAATCAATCACAAAGCAATGTTCTTTGGCAAATGATGAAATACAACATAGAATGCAACATCAACCCCTTCTCCTAGCATTACTTGGTGTTAATTTAGCACTTACCTAGCATAAACTTAGCCCGACCGAGAAAAACCTTTACACTTGGGAAATGCTGTGTTACCAAGAAGTTCCAGGAAAAGACAATTCGGAAAACAAAGACAGGCAGAGAGAAAGGCCCAAGGAGAGAAGAGAGCTAGAAAAACACACAGAGAGCTACCACCTCCTAGGCTTCCAGTAGAGGCAGGCCAGGAACTGCGTGCAGAGACATAGGCTGGGACCGTGTGCTGCCCTCATGCTTCGTCCTTTTAAGCCCCCTACGGCCTTCATGTGCTGCCCCTCAGGTGGGGCTGCCCGTGCCTTGGCCACTCAGGGCCCAGGTGAGCAGCGCCAGCCCAAGGGTCCAGGACTGACAGCTCAGCCAGGCCCTGGGGTGGCTCTGGGGGCCACACGGCAGGGCATGGCCTCACCTTCAGCAAAGCCCGGCCGGGCCCTCGCAGCACACACAGGCACTGGCACTCCACGATGTTCCGAGCCGTGCAGCATCCAGGCTCTGGCAGCAGCCTGCCGCCATGGATGCCCTTGCAATGCCCTTTCCAGTGCCACTGTCCCTGCAGCTGGAGGCTCCACAGCTCTCTGAAGCCTAAGCCCGAGCCACAGGGCAGAGCCTGTGCCTGGGGCCGAGGTGCCCACCCCTGGGGGGGTCCAGATCAGAAAAGTGTGGGAGCAGCAAGGTTGGGGCCTTGCCGCGTTCGTCTTGGCAGGCTCTTTCCAGCGCCAGTGCTCCTGGAGCCCGAGGCCCTTTAGATCTCCTAACCCTAACCCTAAGCGTAACCCTAACCCTAGCTCTACTTAATTACCCCAACACACTACCTGGCTTCTCCACCTCAGAAAGATGGAGGAGCAGCAATGTTGGGGCGCTGCTGCCATGGCCTCGGCAGGCCCTTTCCAGCCCCACTGTTCCCGGAGCTCGAGGCTCTTTAGATCTCTCCAGCCTGACCCAGGCCCCTGATGGCAGCTTGGCCCTGGGCCAGAGGGGCTCAGCACCATAGGTGGCACAGATTAAGAAGTCTGCAGTTGGCAACGGAGGCACCCGTGAAGCCCTGGACACTCAGATGGAGGGCTTTAACTCAAGGTTCTAGTCCTCCCTCTCTGCGCAAAGGCAAAATCCCCCACCAGATACACTCAAGAGGTGAAAAACACACCAAGGTTCACTGGCAAAAGGACCAAAATCAATCAATCAATCAGAAAGCAATGTTCTTTGGCAAATGATGAAATACAACATAGAATGCAACATCAACCCCTTCTCCTAGCATTACTTGGTGTTAATTTAGCACTTACCTAGCATAAACTTAGCCCGACCGAGAAAAACCTTTACACTTGGGAAATGCTGTGTTACCAAGAAGTTCCAGGAAAAGACAATTCGGAAAACAAAGACAGGCAGAGAGAAAGGCCCAAGGAGAGAAGAGAGCTAGAAAAACACACAGAGAGCTACCACCTCCTAGGCTTCCAGTAGAGGCAGGCCAGGAACTGTGTGCAGAGACATAGGCTGGGACCGTGTGCTGCCCTCATGCTTCGTCCTTTTAAGCCCCCTACGGCCTTCATGTGCTGCCCCTCAGGTGGGGCTGCCCGTGCCTTGGCCACTCAGGGCCCAGGTGAGCAGCGCCAGCCCAAGGGTCCAGGACTGACAGCTCAGCCAGGCCCTGGGGTGGCTCTGGGGGCCACACGGCAGGGCATGGCCTCACCTTCAGCAAAGCCCGGCCGGGCCCTCGCAGCACACACAGGCACTGGCACTCCACGATGTTCTGAGCCGTGCAGCATCCAGTCTCTGGCAGCAGCCTGCCGCCATGGATGCCCTTGCAATGCCCTTTCCAGTGCCACTGTCCCTGCAGCTGGAGGCTCCACAGCTCTCTGAAGCCTAAGCCCGAGCCACAGGGCAGAGCCTGTGCCTGGGGCCGAGGTGCCCACCCCTGGGGGGGTCCAGATCAGAAAAGTGTGGGAGCAGCAAGGTTGGGGCCTTGCCGCGTTCGTCTTGGCAGGCTCTTTCCAGCGCCAGTGCTCCTGGAGCCCGAGGCCCTTTAGATCTCCTAACCCTAACCCTAAGCGTAACCCTAACCCTAGCTCTACTTAATTACCCCAACACACTACCTGGCTTCTCCACCTCAGAAAGATGGAGGAGCAGCAATGTTGGGGCGCTGCTGCCATGGCCTCGGCAGGCCCTTTCCAGCCCCACTGTTCCCGGAGCTCGAGGCTCTTTAGATCTCTCCAGCCTGACCCAGGCCCCTGATGGCAGCTTGGCCCTGGGCCAGAGGGGCTCAGCACCATAGGTGGCACAGATTAAGAAGTCTGCAGTTGGCAACGGAGGCACCCGTGAAGCCCTGGACACTCAGATGGAGGGCTTTAACTCAAGGTTCTAGTCCTCCCTCTCTGCGCAAAGGAAAAATCCCCCACCCGATACACTCAAGAGGTGAAAAACACACCGAGGTTCACTGGCAAAAGGACCAAAATCAATCACTCAATCAATCAATCAATCAGAAAGCAATGTTCTTTGGCAAATGATGAAATACAACATAGAATGCCACATCAACCACTTCTCCTAGCATTACTTGGTGTTAATTTAGCACTTACCTAGCATAAACTTAGCCCGACCGAGAAAAACCTTTACACTTGGGAAATGCTGTGTTACCAAGAAGTTCCAGGAAAAGACAATTCGGAAAACAAAGACAGGCAGAGAGAAAGGCCCAAGGAGAGAAGAGATCTAGAAAAACACACAGAGAGCTACCACCTCCTAGGCTTCCAGTAGAGGCAGGCCAGGAACTGCGTGCAGAGACATAGGCGGGGACCGTGTGCTGCCCTCATGCTTCGTCCTTTTAAGCCCCCTACGGCCTTCATGTGCTGCCCCTCAGGTGGGGCTGCCCGTGCCTTGGCCACTCAGGGCCCAGGTGAGCAGCGCCAGCCCAAGAGTCCAGGACTGACATCTCAGCCAGGCCCTGGGGTGGCTCTGGGGGCCACACGGCAGGGCATGGCCTCACCTTCAGCAAAGCCCGGCCGGGCCCTCGCAGCACACACAGGCACTGGCACTCCACGATGTTCCGAGCCGTGCAGCATCCAGGCTCTGGCAGCAGCCTGCCGCCATGGATGCCCTTGCAATGCCCTTTCCAGTGCCACTGTCCCTGCAGCTGGAGGCTCCACAGCTCTCTGAAGCCTAAGCCCGAGCCACAGGGCAGAGCCTGTGCCTGGGGCCGAGGTGCCCACCCCTGGGGGGGGTCCAGATCAGAAAAGTGTGGGAGCAGCAAGGTTGGGGCCTTGCCGCGTTCGTCTTGGCAGGCTCTTTCCAGCGCCAGTGCTCCTGGAGCCCGAGGCCCTTTAGATCTCCTAACCCTAACCCTAAGCGTAACCCTAACCCTAGCTCTACTTAATTACCCCAACACACTACCTGGCTTCTCCACCTCAGAAAGATGGAGGAGCAGCAATGTTGGGGCGCTGCTGCCATGGCCTCGGCAGGCCCTTTCCAGCCCCACTGTTCCCAGAGCTCGAGGCTCTTTAGATCTCTCCAGCCTGACCCAGGCCCCTGATTGCAGCTTGGCCCTGGGCCAGAGGGGCTCAGCACCATAGGTGGCACAGATTAAGAAGTCTGCAGTTGGCAACGGAGGCACCCGTGAAGCCCTGGACACTCAGATGGAGGGCTTTAACTCAAGGTTCTAGTCCCCCCTCTCTGCGCAAAGGCAAAATCCCCCACCCGATACACTCAAGAGGTGAAAAACACACCGAGGTTCACTGGCAAAAGGACCAAAATCAATCAATCAATCAGAAAGCAATGTTCTTTGGCAAATGATGAAATACAACATAGAATGCAACATCAACCCCTTCTCCTAGCATTACTTGGTGTTAATTTAGCACTTACCTAGCATAAACTTAGCCCGACCGAGAAAAACCTTTACACTTGGGAAATGCTGTGTTACCAAGAAGTTCCAGGAAAAGACAATTCGGAAAACAAAGACAGGCAGAGAGAAAGGCCCAAGGAGAGAAGAGAGCTAGAAAAACACACAGAGAGCTACCACCTCCTAGGCTTCCAGTAGAGGCAGGCCAGGAACTGTGTGCAGAGACATAGGCTGGGACCGTGTGCTGCCCTCATGCTTTGTCCTTTTAAGCCCCCTACGGCCTTCATGTGCTGCCCCTCAGGTGGGGCTGCCTGTGCCTTGGCCACTCAGGGCCCAGGTGAGCAGCGCCAGCCCAAGGGTCCAGGACTGACAGCTCAGCCAGGCCCTGGGGTGGCTCTGGGGGCCACACGGCAGGGCATGGCCTCACCTTCAGCAAAGCCCGGCCGGGCCCTCGCAGCACACACAGGCACTGGCACTCCACGATGTTCCGAGCCGTGCAGCATCCAGTCTCTGGCAGCAGCCTGCCGCCATGGATGCCCTTGCAATGCCCTTTCCAGTGCCACTGTCCCTGCAGCTGGAGGCTCCACAGCTCTCTGAAGCCTAAGCCCGAGCCACAGGGCAGAGCCTGTGCCTGGGGCCGAGGTGCCCACCCCTGGGGGGGTCCAGATCAGAAAGGTGTGGGAGCAGCAAGGTTGGGGCCTTGCCGCGTTCGTCTTGGCAGGCTCTTTCCAGCGCCAGTGCTCCTGGAGCCCAAGGCCCTTTAGATCTCCTAACCCTAACCCTAAGCGTAACCCTAACCCTAGCTCTACTTAATTACCCCAACACACTACCTGGCTTCTCCACCTCAGAAAGATGGAGGAGCAGCAATGTTGGGGCGCGGGTGCCATGGCCTCGGCAGGCCCTTTCCAGCCCCACTGTTCCCGGAGCTCGAGGCTCTTTAGATCTCTCCAGCCTGACCCAGGCCCCTGATGGCAGCTTGGCCCTGGGCCAGAGGGGCTCAGCACCATAGGTGGCACAGATTAAGAAGTCTGCAGTTGGCAACGGAGGCACCCGTGAAGCCCTGGACACTCAGATGGAGGGCTTTAACTCAAGGTTCTAGTCCTCCCTCTCTGCGCAATGGCAAAATCCCCCACCCGATACACTCAAGAGGTGAAAAACACACCGAGGTTCACTGGCAAAAGGACCAAAATCAATCACTCAATCAATCAATCACAAAGCAATGTTCTTTGGCAAATGATGAAATACAACATAGAATGCAACATCAACCCCTTCTCCTAGCATTATTTGGTGTTAATTTAGCACTTACCTAGCATAAACTTAGCCCGACCGAGAAAAACCTTTACACTTGGGAAATGCTGTGTTACCAAGAAGTTCCAGGAAAAGACAATTCGGAAAACAAAGACAGGCAGAGAGAAAGGCCCAAGGAGAGGAGAGATCTAGAAAAACACAGAGAGCTACCACCTCTTAGGCTTCCAGCAGAGGCAGGCCGGGAACTGCATGCAGGGATATAGGCTGGGACCATGCGTTGACCTCATGCCTGACCCAGGCCCCTGATGGCAGCTTGGCCCTGGGCCAGAGGGGCTCAGCACCATAGGTGGCACAGATTAAGAAGTCTGCAGTTGGCAACGGAGGCACCCGTGAAGCCCTGGACACTCAGATGGAGGGCTTTAACTCAAGGTTCTAGTCCTCCCTCTCGGCGCAATGGCAAAATCCCCCACCCGATACACTCAAGAGGTGAAAAACACACCGAGGTTCACTGGCAAAAGGACCAAAATCAATCACTCAATCAATCAATCAATCACAAAGCAATGTTCTTTGGCAAATGATGAAATACAACATAGAATGCAACATCAACCACTTCTCCTAGCATTACTTGGTGTTAATTTAGCACTTACCTAGCATAAACTTAGCCCGACCGAGAAAAACCTTTACACTTGGGAAATGCTGTGTTACCAAGAAGTTCCAGGAAAAGACAATTCGGAAAACAAAGACAGGCAGAGAGAAAGGCCCAAGGAGAGGAGAGATCTAGAAAAACACACAGAGAGCTACCACCTCCTAGGCTTCCAGTAGAGGCAGGCCAGGAACTGTGTGCAGAGACATAGGCTGGGACCGTGTGCTGCCCTCATGCTTCGTCCTTTTAAGCCCCCTACGGCCTTCATGTGCTGCCCCTCAGGTGGGGCTGCCCGTGCCTTGGCCACTCAGGGCCCAGGTGAGCAGCGCCAGCCCAAGAGTCCAGGACTGACAGCTCAGCCAGGCCCTGGGGTGGCTCTGGGGGCCACACGGCAGGGCATGGCCTCACCTTCAGCAAAGCCCGGCCGGGCCCTCGCAGCACACACAGGCACTGGCACTCCACGATGTTCCGAGCCGTGCAGCATCCAGGCTCTGGCAGCAGCCTGCCGCCATGGATGCCCTTGCAATGCCCTTTCCAGTGCCACTGTCCCTGCAGCTGGAGGCTCCACAGCTCTCTGAAGCCTAAGCCCGAGCCACAGGGCAGAGCCTGTGCCTGGGGCCGAGGTGCCCACCCCTGGGGGGGTCCAGATCAGAAAAGTGTGGGAGCAGCAAGGTTGGGGCCTTGCCGCGTTCGTCTTGGCAGGCTCTTTCCAGCGCCAGTGCTCCTGGAGCCCGAGGCCCTTTAGATCTCCTAACCCTAACCCTAAGCGTAACCCTAACCCTAGCTCTACTTAATTACCCCAACACACTACCTGGCTTCTCCACCTCAGAAAGATGGAGGAGCAGCAATGTTGGGGCGCTGCTGCCATGGCCTCGGCAGGCCCTTTCCAGCCCCACTGTTCCCGGAGCTCGAGGCTCTTTAGATCTCTCCAGCCTGACCCAGGCCCCTGATGGCAGCTTGGCCCTGGGCCAGAGGGGCTCAGCACCATAGGTGGCACAGATTAAGAAGTCTGCAGTTGGCAACGGAGGCACCCGTGAAGCCCTGGACACTCAGATGGAGGGCTTTAACTCAAGGTTCTAGTCCTCCCTCTCTGCGCAAAGGCAAAATCCCCCACCCGATACACTCAAGAGGTGAAAAACACACCAAGGTTCACTGGCAAAAGGACCAAAATCAATCAATCAATCAGAAAGCAATGTTCTTTGGCAAATGATGAAATACAACATAGAATGCAACATCAACCCCTTCTCCTAGCATTACTTGGTGTTAATTTAGCACTTACCTAGCATAAACTTAGCCCGACCGAGAAAAACCTTTACACTTGGGAAATGCTGTGTTACCAAGAAGTTCCAGGAAAAGACAATTCGGAAAACAAAGACAGGCAGAGAGAAAGGCCCAAGGAGAGAAGAGAGCTAGAAAAACACACAGAGAGCTACCACCTCCTAGGCTTCCAGTAGAGGCAGGCCAGGAACTGTGTGCAGAGACATAGGCTGGGACCGTGTGCTGCCCTCATGCTTCGTCCTTTTAAGCCCCCTACGGCCTTCATGTGCTGCCCCTCAGGTGGGGCTGCCCGTGCCTTGGCCACTCAGGGCCCAGGTGAGCAGCGCCAGCCCAAGGGTCCAGGACTGACAGCTCAGCCAGGCCCTGGGGTGGCTCTGGGGGCCACACGGCAGGGCATGGCCTCACCTTCAGCAAAGCCCGGCCGGGCCCTCGCATCACACACAGGCACTGGCACTCCACGATGTTCCGAGCCGTGCAGCATCCAGGCTCTGGCAGCAGCCTGCCGCCATGGATGCCCTTGCAATGCCCTTTCCAGTGCCACTGTCCCTGCAGCTGGAGGCTCCACAGCTCTCTGAAGCCTAAGCCCGAGCCACAGGGCAGAGCCTGTGCCTGGGGCCGAGGTGCCCACCCCTGGGGGGGTCCAGATCAGAAAAGTGTGGGAGCAGCAAGGTTGGGGCCTTGCCGCGTTCGTCTTGGCAGGCTCTTTCCAGCGCCAGTGCTCCTGGAGCCCGAGGCCCTTTAGATCTCCTAACCCTAACCCTAAGCGTAACCCTAACCCTAGCTCTACTTAATTACCCCAACACACTACCTGGCTTCTCCACCTCAGAAAGATGGAGGAGCAGCAATGTTGGGGCGCTGCTGCCATGGCCTCGGCAGGCCCTTTCCAGCCCCACTGTTCCCGGAGCTCGAGGCTCTTTAGATCTCTCCAGCCTGACCCAGGCCCCTGATGGCAGCTTGGCCCTGGGCCAGAGGGGCTCAGCACCATAGGTGGCACAGATTAAGAAGTCTGCAGTTGGCAACGGAGGCACCCGTGAAGCCCTGGACACTCAGATGGAGGGCTTTAACTCAAGGTTCTAGTCCTCCCTCTCTGCGCAAAGGAAAAATCCCCCACCCGATACACTCAAGAGGTGAAAAACACACCGAGGTTCACTGGCAAAAGGACCAAAATCAATCACTCAATCAATCAATCAATCAGAAAGCAATGTTCTTTGGCAAATGATGAAATACAACATAGAATGCCACATCAACCACTTCTCCTAGCATTACTTGGTGTTAATTTAGCACTTACCTAGCATAAACTTAGCCCGACCGAGAAAAACCTTTACACTTGGGAAATGCTGTGTTACCAAGAAGTTCCAGGAAAAGACAATTCGGAAAACAAAGACAGGCAGAGAGAAAGGCCCAAGGAGAGAAGAGATCTAGAAAAACACACAGAGAGCTACCACCTCCTAGGCTTCCAGTAGAGGCAGGCCAGGAACTGCGTGCAGAGACATAGGCGGGGACCGTGTGCTGCCCTCATGCTTCGTCCTTTTAAGCCCCCTACGGCCTTCATGTGCTGCCCCTCAGGTGGGGCTGCCCGTGCCTTGGCCACTCAGGGCCCAGGTGAGCAGCGCCAGCCCAAGAGTCCAGGACTGACATCTCAGCCAGGCCCTGGGGTGGCTCTGGGGGCCACACGGCAGGGCATGGCCTCACCTTCAGCAAAGCCCGGCCGGGCCCTCGCAGCACACACAGGCACTGGCACTCCACGATGTTCCGAGCCGTGCAGCATCCAGGCTCTGGCAGCAGCCTGCCGCCATGGATGCCCTTGCAATGCCCTTTCCAGTGCCACTGTCCCTGCAGCTGGAGGCTCCACAGCTCTCTGAAGCCTAAGCCCGAGCCACAGGGCAGAGCCTGTGCCTGGGGCCGAGGTGCCCACCCCTGGGGGGGGTCCAGATCAGAAAAGTGTGGGAGCAGCAAGGTTGGGGCCTTGCCGCGTTCGTCTTGGCAGGCTCTTTCCAGCGCCAGTGCTCCTGGAGCCCGAGGCCCTTTAGATCTCCTAACCCTAACCCTAAGCGTAACCCTAACCCTAGCTCTACTTAATTACCCCAACACACTACCTGGCTTCTCCACCTCAGAAAGATGGAGGAGCAGCAATGTTGGGGCGCTGCTGCCATGGCCTCGGCAGGCCCTTTCCAGCCCCACTGTTCCCAGAGCTCGAGGCTCTTTAGATCTCTCCAGCCTGACCCAGGCCCCTGATTGCAGCTTGGCCCTGGGCCAGAGGGGCTCAGCACCATAGGTGGCACAGATTAAGAAGTCTGCAGTTGGCAACGGAGGCACCCGTGAAGCCCTGGACACTCAGATGGAGGGCTTTAACTCAAGGTTCTAGTCCCCCCTCTCTGCGCAAAGGCAAAATCCCCCACCCGATACACTCAAGAGGTGAAAAACACACCGAGGTTCACTGGCAAAAGGACCAAAATCAATCAATCAATCAGAAAGCAATGTTCTTTGGCAAATGATGAAATACAACATAGAATGCAACATCAACCCCTTCTCCTAGCATTACTTGGTGTTAATTTAGCGCTTACCTAGCATAAACTTAGCCCGACCGAGAAAAACCTTTACACTTGGGAAATGCTGTGTTACCAAGAAGTTCCAGGAAAAGACAATTCGGAAAACAAAGACAGGCAGAGAGAAAGGCCCAAGGAGAGAAGAGAGCTAGAAAAACACACAGAGAGCTACCACCTCCTAGGCTTCCAGTAGAGGCAGGCCAGGAACTGTGTGCAGAGACATAGGCTGGGACCGTGTGCTGCCCTCATGCTTTGTCCTTTTAAGCCCCCTACGGCCTTCATGTGCTGCCCCTCAGGTGGGGCTGCCTGTGCCTTGGCCACTCAGGGCCCAGGTGAGCAGCGCCAGCCCAAGGGTCCAGGACTGACAGCTCAGCCAGGCCCTGGGGTGGCTCTGGGGGCCACACGGCAGGGCATGGCCTCACCTTCAGCAAAGCCCGGCCGGGCCCTCGCAGCACACACAGGCACTGGCACTCCACGATGTTCCGAGCCGTGCAGCATCCAGTCTCTGGCAGCAGCCTGCCGCCATGGATGCCCTTGCAATGCCCTTTCCAGTGCCACTGTCCCTGCAGCTGGAGGCTCCACAGCTCTCTGAAGCCTAAGCCCGAGCCACAGGGCAGAGCCTGTGCCTGGGGCCGAGGTGCCCACCCCTGGGGGGGTCCAGATCAGAAAGGTGTGGGAGCAGCAAGGTTGGGGCCTTGCCGCGTTCGTCTTGGCAGGCTCTTTCCAGCGCCAGTGCTCCTGGAGCCCAAGGCCCTTTAGATCTCCTAACCCTAACCCTAAGCGTAACCCTAACCCTAGCTCTACTTAATTACCCCAACACACTACCTGGCTTCTCCACCTCAGAAAGATGGAGGAGCAGCAATGTTGGGGCGCGGGTGCCATGGCCTCGGCAGGCCCTTTCCAGCCCCACTGTTCCCGGAGCTCGAGGCTCTTTAGATCTCTCCAGCCTGACCCAGGCCCCTGATGGCAGCTTGGCCCTGGGCCAGAGGGGCTCAGCACCATAGGTGGCACAGATTAAGAAGTCTGCAGTTGGCAACGGAGGCACCCGTGAAGCCCTGGACACTCAGATGGAGGGCTTTAACTCAAGGTTCTAGTCCTCCCTCTCTGCGCAATGGCAAAATCCCCCACCCGATACACTCAAGAGGTGAAAAACACACCGAGGTTCACTGGCAAAAGGACCAAAATCAATCACTCAATCAATCAATCACAAAGAAATGTTCTTTGGCAAATGATGAAATACAACATAGAATGCAACATCAACCCCTTCTCCTAGCATTATTTGGTGTTAATTTAGCACTTACCTAGCATAAACTTAGCCCGACCGAGAAAAACCTTTACACTTGGGAAATGCTGTGTTACCAAGAAGTTCCAGGAAAAGACAATTCGGAAAACAAAGACAGGCAGAGAGAAAGGCCCAAGGAGAGGAGAGATCTAGAAAAACACAGAGAGCTACCACCTCTTAGGCTTCCAGCAGAGGCAGGCCGGGAACTGCATGCAGGGATATAGGCTGGGACCATGCGTTGACCTCATGCCTGACCCAGGCCCCTGATGGCAGCTTGGCCCTGGGCCAGAGGGGCTCAGCACCATAGGTGGCACAGATTAAGAAGTCTGCAGTTGGCAACGGAGGCACCCGTGAAGCCCTGGACACTCAGATGGAGGGCTTTAACTCAAGGTTCTAGTCCTCCCTCTCGGCGCAATGGCAAAATCCCCCACCCGATACACTCAAGAGGTGAAAAACACACCGAGGTTCACTGGCAAAAGGACCAAAATCAATCACTCAATCAATCAATCAATCACAAAGCAATGTTCTTTGGCAAATGATGAAATACAACATAGAATGCAACATCAACCACTTCTCCTAGCATTACTTGGTGTTAATTTAGCACTTACCTAGCATAAACTTAGCCCGACCGAGAAAAACCTTTACACTTGGGAAATGCTGTGTTACCAAGAAGTTCCAGGAAAAGACAATTCGGAAAACAAAGACAGGCAGAGAGAAAGGCCCAAGGAGAGGAGAGATCTAGAAAAACACACAGAGAGCTACCACCTCCTAGGCTTCCAGTAGAGGCAGGCCAGGAACTGTGTGCAGAGACATAGGCTGGGACCGTGTGCTGCCCTCATGCTTCGTCCTTTTAAGCCCCCTACGGCCTTCATGTGCTGCCCCTCAGGTGGGGCTGCCCGTGCCTTGGCCACTCAGGGCCCAGGTGAGCAGCGCCAGCCCAAGAGTCCAGGACTGACAGCTCAGCCAGGCCCTGGGGTGGCTCTGGGGGCCACACGGCAGGGCATGGCCTCACCTTCAGCAAAGCCCGGCCGGGCCCTCGGAGCACACACAGGCACTGGCACTCCACGATGTTCCGAGCCGTGCAGCATCCAGTCTCTGGCAGCAGCCTGCCGCCATGGATGCCCTTGCAATGCCCTTTCCAGTGCCACTGTCCCTGCAGCTGGAGGCTCCACAGCTCTCTGAAGCCTAAGCCCGAGCCACAGGGCAGAGCCTGTGCCTGGGGCCGAGGTGCCCACCCCTGGGGGGGTCCAGATCAGAAAGGTGTGGGAGCAGCAAGGTTGGGGCCTTGCCGCGTTCGTCTTGGTAGGCTCTTTCCAGCGCCAGTGCTCCTGGAGCCCGAGGCCCTTTAGATCTCCTAACCCTAACCCTAAGCGTAACCCTAACCCTAGCTCTACTTAATTACCCCAACACACTACCTGGCTTCTCCACCTCAGAAAGATGGAGGAGCAGCAATGTTGGGGCGCTGCTGCCATGGCCTCGGCAGGCCCTTTCCAGCCCCACTGTTCCCAGAGCTCGAGGCTCTTTAGATCTCTCCAGCCTGACCCAGGCCCCTGATGGTAGCTTGGCCCTGGGCCAGAGGGGCTCAGCACCATAGGTGGCACAGATTAAGAAGTCTGCAGTTGGCAACGGAGGCACCCGTGAAGCCCTGGACACTCAGATGGAGGGCTTTAACTCAAGGTTCTAGTCCTCCCTCTCTGCGCAATGGCAAAATCCCCCACCAGATACACTCAAGAGGTGAAAAACACACCGAGGTTCACTGGCAAAAGGACCAAAATCAATCAATCAATCAATCAGAAAGCAATGTTCTTTGGCAAATGATGAAATACAACATAGAATGCAACATCAACCCCTTCTCCTAGCATTACTTGGTGTTAATTTAGCACTTACCTAGCATAAACTTAGCCCGACCGAGAAAAACCTTTACACTTGGGAAATGCTGTGTTACCAAGAAGTTCCAGGAAAAGACAATTCGGAAAACAAAGACAGGCAGAGAGAAAGGCCCAAGGAGAGAAGAGAGCTAGAAAAACACACAGAGAGCTACCACCTCCTAGGCTTCCAGTAGAGGCAGGCCAGGAACTGTGTGCAGAGACATAGGCTGGGACCGTGTGCTGCCCTCATGCTTTGTCCTTTTAAGCCCCCTACGGCCTTCATGTGCTGCCCCTCAGGTGGGGCTGCCTGTGCCTTGGCCACTCAGGGCCCAGGTGAGCAGCGCCAGCCCAAGGGTCCAGGACTGACAGCTCAGCCAGGCCCTGGGGTGGCTCTGGGGGCCACACGGCAGGGCATGGCCTCACCTTCAGCAAAGCCCGGCCGGGCCCTCGCAGCACACACAGGCACTGGCACTCCACGATGTTCCGAGCCGTGCAGCATCCAGTCTCTGGCAGCAGCCTGCCGCCATGGATGCCCTTGCAATGCCCTTTCCAGTGCCACTGTCCCTGCAGCTGGAGGCTCCACAGCTCTCTGAAGCCTAAGCCCGAGCCACAGGGCAGAGCCTGTGCCTGGGGCCGAGGTGCCCACCCCTGGGGGGGTCCAGATCAGAAAGGTGTGGGAGCAGCAAGGTTGGGGCCTTGCCGCGTTCGTCTTGGCAGGCTCTTTCCAGCGCCAGTGCTCCTGGAGCCCAAGGCCCTTTAGATCTCCTAACCCTAACCCTAAGCGTAACCCTAACCCTAGCTCTACTTAATTACCCCAACACACTACCTGGCTTCTCCACCTCAGAAAGATGGAGGAGCAGCAATGTTGGGGCGCGGGTGCCATGGCCTCGGCAGGCCCTTTCCAGCCCCACTGTTCCCGGAGCTCGAGGCTCTTTAGATCTCTCCAGCCTGACCCAGGCCCCTGATGGCAGCTTGGCCCTGGGCCAGAGGGGCTCAGCACCATAGGTGGCACAGATTAAGAAGTCTGCAGTTGGCAACGGAGGCACCCGTGAAGCCCTGGACACTCAGATGGAGGGCTTTAACTCAAGGTTCTAGTCCTCCCTCTCTGCGCAATGGCAAAATCCCCCACCCGATACACTCAAGAGGTGAAAAACACACCGAGGTTCACTGGCAAAAGGACCAAAATCAATCACTCAATCAATCAATCACAAAGCAATGTTCTTTGGCAAATGATGAAATACAACATAGAATGCAACATCAACCCCTTCTCCTAGCATTATTTGGTGTTAATTTAGCACTTACCTAGCATAAACTTAGCCCGACCGAGAAAAACCTTTACACTTGGGAAATGCTGTGTTACCAAGAAGTTCCAGGAAAAGACAATTCGGAAAACAAAGACAGGCAGAGAGAAAGGCCCAAGGAGAGGAGAGATCTAGAAAAACACAGAGAGCTACCACCTCTTAGGCTTCCAGCAGAGGCAGGCCGGGAACTGCATGCAGGGATATAGGCTGGGACCATGCGTTGACCTCATGCCTGACCCAGGCCCCTGATGGCAGCTTGGCCCTGGGCCAGAGGGGCTCAGCACCATAGGTGGCACAGATTAAGAAGTCTGCAGTTGGCAACGGAGGCACCCGTGAAGCCCTGGACACTCAGATGGAGGGCTTTAACTCAAGGTTCTAGTCCTCCCTCTCGGCGCAATGGCAAAATCCCCCACCCGATACACTCAAGAGGTGAAAAACACACCGAGGTTCACTGGCAAAAGGACCAAAATCAATCACTCAATCAATCAATCAATCACAAAGCAATGTTCTTTGGCAAATGATGAAATACAACATAGAATGCAACATCAACCACTTCTCCTAGCATTACTTGGTGTTAATTTAGCACTTACCTAGCATAAACTTAGCCCGACCGAGAAAAACCTTTACACTTGGGAAATGCTGTGTTACCAAGAAGTTCCAGGAAAAGACAATTCGGAAAACAAAGACAGGCAGAGAGAAAGGCCCAAGGAGAGGAGAGATCTAGAAAAACACACAGAGAGCTACCACCTCCTAGGCTTCCAGTAGAGGCAGGCCAGGAACTGTGTGCAGAGACATAGGCTGGGACCGTGTGCTGCCCTCATGCTTCGTCCTTTTAAGCCCCCTACGGCCTTCATGTGCTGCCCCTCAGGTGGGGCTGCCCGTGCCTTGGCCACTCAGGGCCCAGGTGAGCAGCGCCAGCCCAAGAGTCCAGGACTGACAGCTCAGCCAGGCCCTGGGGTGGCTCTGGGGGCCACACGGCAGGGCATGGCCTCACCTTCAGCAAAGCCCGGCCGGGCCCTCGCAGCACACACAGGCACTGGCACTCCACGATGTTCCGAGCCGTGCAGCATCCAGGCTCTGGCAGCAGCCTGCCGCCATGGATGCCCTTGCAATGCCCTTTCCAGTGCCACTGTCCCTGCAGCTGGAGGCTCCACAGCTCTCTGAAGCCTAAGCCCGAGCCACAGGGCAGAGCCTGTGCCTGGGGCCGAGGTGCCCACCCCTGGGGGGGTCCAGATCAGAAAAGTGTGGGAGCAGCAAGGTTGGGGCCTTGCCGCGTTCGTCTTGGCAGGCTCTTTCCAGCGCCAGTGCTCCTGGAGCCCGAGGCCCTTTAGATCTCCTAACCCTAACCCTAAGCGTAACCCTAACCCTAGCTCTACTTAATTACCCCAACACACTACCTGGCTTCTCCACCTCAGAAAGATGGAGGAGCAGCAATGTTGGGGCGCTGCTGCCATGGCCTCGGCAGGCCCTTTCCAGCCCCACTGTTCCCGGAGCTCGAGGCTCTTTAGATCTCTCCAGCCTGACCCAGGCCCCTGATGGCAGCTTGGCCCTGGGCCAGAGGGGCTCAGCACCATAGGTGGCACAGATTAAGAAGTCTGCAGTTGGCAACGGAGGCACCCGTGAAGCCCTGGACACTCAGATGGAGGGCTTTAACTCAAGGTTCTAGTCCTCCCTCTCTGCGCAAAGGCAAAATCCCCCACCCGATACACTCAAGAGGTGAAAAACACACCAAGGTTCACTGGCAAAAGGACCAAAATCAATCAATCAATCAGAAAGCAATGTTCTTTGGCAAATGATGAAATACAACATAGAATGCAACATCAACCCCTTCTCCTAGCATTACTTGGTGTTAATTTAGCACTTACCTAGCATAAACTTAGCCCGACCGAGAAAAACCTTTACACTTGGGAAATGCTGTGTTACCAAGAAGTTCCAGGAAAAGACAATTCGGAAAACAAAGACAGGCAGAGAGAAAGGCCCAAGGAGAGAAGAGAGCTAGAAAAACACACAGAGAGCTACCACCTCCTAGGCTTCCAGTAGAGGCAGGCCAGGAACTGTGTGCAGAGACATAGGCTGGGACCGTGTGCTGCCCTCATGCTTCGTCCTTTTAAGCCCCCTACGGCCTTCATGTGCTGCCCCTCAGGTGGGGCTGCCCGTGCCTTGGCCACTCAGGGCCCAGGTGAGCAGCGCCAGCCCAAGGGTCCAGGACTGACAGCTCAGCCAGGCCCTGGGGTGGCTCTGGGGGCCACACGGCAGGGCATGGCCTCACCTTCAGCAAAGCCCGGCCGGACCCTCGCATCACACACAGGCACTGGCACTCCACGATGTTCCGAGCCGTGCAGCATCCAGGCTCTGGCAGCAGCCTGCCGCCATGGATGCCCTTGCAATGCCCTTTCCAGTGCCACTGTCCCTGCAGCTGGAGGCTCCACAGCTCTCTGAAGCCTAAGCCCGAGCCACAGGGCAGAGCCTGTGCCTGGGGCCGAGGTGCCCACCCCTGGGGGGGTCCAGATCAGAAAAGTGTGGGAGCAGCAAGGTTGGGGCCTTGCCGCGTTCGTCTTGGCAGGCTCTTTCCAGCGCCAGTGCTCCTGGAGCCCGAGGCCCTTTAGATCTCCTAACCCTAACCCTAAGCGTAACCCTAACCCTAGCTCTACTTAATTACCCCAACACACTACCTGGCTTCTCCACCTCAGAAAGATGGAGGAGCAGCAATGTTGGGGCGCTGCTGCCATGGCCTCGGCAGGCCCTTTCCAGCCCCACTGTTCCCGGAGCTCGAGGCTCTTTAGATCTCTCCAGCCTGACCCAGGCCCCTGATGGCAGCTTGGCCCTGGGCCAGAGGGGCTCAGCACCATAGGTGGCACAGATTAAGAAGTCTGCAGTTGGCAACGGAGGCACCCGTGAAGCCCTGGACACTCAGATGGAGGGCTTTAACTCAAGGTTCTAGTCCTCCCTCTCTGCGCAAAGGAAAAATCCCCCACCCGATACACTCAAGAGGTGAAAAACACACCGAGGTTCACTGGCAAAAGGACCAAAATCAATCACTCAATCAATCAATCAATCAGAAAGCAATGTTCTTTGGCAAATGATGAAATACAACATAGAATGCCACATCAACCACTTCTCCTAGCATTACTTGGTGTTAATTTAGCACTTACCTAGCATAAACTTAGCCCGACCGAGAAAAACCTTTACACTTGGGAAATGCTGTGTTACCAAGAAGTTCCAGGAAAAGACAATTCGGAAAACAAAGACAGGCAGAGAGAAAGGCCCAAGGAGAGAAGAGATCTAGAAAAACACACAGAGAGCTACCACCTCCTAGGCTTCCAGTAGAGGCAGGCCAGGAACTGCGTGCAGAGACATAGGCGGGGACCGTGTGCTGCCCTCATGCTTCGTCCTTTTAAGCCCCCTACGGCCTTCATGTGCTGCCCCTCAGGTGGGGCTGCCCGTGCCTTGGCCACTCAGGGCCCAGGTGAGCAGCGCCAGCCCAAGAGTCCAGGACTGACATCTCAGCCAGGCCCTGGGGTGGCTCTGGGGGCCACACGGCAGGGCATGGCCTCACCTTCAGCAAAGCCCGGCCGGGCCCTCGCAGCACACACAGGCACTGGCACTCCACGATGTTCCGAGCCGTGCAGCATCCAGGCTCTGGCAGCAGCCTGCCGCCATGGATGCCCTTGCAATGCCCTTTCCAGTGCCACTGTCCCTGCAGCTGGAGGCTCCACAGCTCTCTGAAGCCTAAGCCCGAGCCACAGGGCAGAGCCTGTGCCTGGGGCCGAGGTGCCCACCCCTGGGGGGGGTCCAGATCAGAAAAGTGTGGGAGCAGCAAGGTTGGGGCCTTGCCGCGTTCGTCTTGGCAGGCTCTTTCCAGCGCCAGTGCTCCTGGAGCCCGAGGCCCTTTAGATCTCCTAACCCTAACCCTAAGCGTAACCCTAACCCTAGCTCTACTTAATTACCCCAACACACTACCTGGCTTCTCCACCTCAGAAAGATGGAGGAGCAGCAATGTTGGGGCGCTGCTGCCATGGCCTCGGCAGGCCCTTTCCAGCCCCACTGTTCCCAGAGCTCGAGGCTCTTTAGATCTCTCCAGCCTGACCCAGGCCCCTGATTGCAGCTTGGCCCTGGGCCAGAGGGGCTCAGCACCATAGGTGGCACAGATTAAGAAGTCTGCAGTTGGCAACGGAGGCACCCGTGAAGCCCTGGACACTCAGATGGAGGGCTTTAACTCAAGGTTCTAGTCCCCCCTCTCTGCGCAAAGGCAAAATCCCCCACCCGATACACTCAAGAGGTGAAAAACACACCGAGGTTCACTGGCAAAAGGACCAAAATCAATCAATCAATCAGAAAGCAATGTTCTTTGGCAAATGATGAAATACAACATAGAATGCAACATCAACCCCTTCTCCTAGCATTACTTGGTGTTAATTTAGCGCTTACCTAGCATAAACTTAGCCCGACCGAGAAAAACCTTTACACTTGGGAAATGCTGTGTTACCAAGAAGTTCCAGGAAAAGACAATTCGGAAAACAAAGACAGGCAGAGAGAAAGGCCCAAGGAGAGAAGAGAGCTAGAAAAACACACAGAGAGCTACCACCTCCTAGGCTTCCAGTAGAGGCAGGCCAGGAACTGTGTGCAGAGACATAGGCTGGGACCGTGTGCTGCCCTCATGCTTTGTCCTTTTAAGCCCCCTACGGCCTTCATGTGCTGCCCCTCAGGTGGGGCTGCCTGTGCCTTGGCCACTCAGGGCCCAGGTGAGCAGCGCCAGCCCAAGGGTCCAGGACTGACAGCTCAGCCAGGCCCTGGGGTGGCTCTGGGGGCCACACGGCAGGGCATGGCCTCACCTTCAGCAAAGCCCGGCCGGGCCCTCGCAGCACACACAGGCACTGGCACTCCACGATGTTCCGAGCCGTGCAGCATCCAGTCTCTGGCAGCAGCCTGCCGCCATGGATGCCCTTGCAATGCCCTTTCCAGTGCCACTGTCCCTGCAGCTGGAGGCTCCACAGCTCTCTGAAGCCTAAGCCCGAGCCACAGGGCAGAGCCTGTGCCTGGGGCCGAGGTGCCCACCCCTGGGGGGGTCCAGATCAGAAAGGTGTGGGAGCAGCAAGGTTGGGGCCTTGCCGCGTTCGTCTTGGCAGGCTCTTTCCAGCGCCAGTGCTCCTGGAGCCCAAGGCCCTTTAGATCTCCTAACCCTAACCCTAAGCGTAACCCTAACCCTAGCTCTACTTAATTACCCCAACACACTACCTGGCTTCTCCACCTCAGAAAGATGGAGGAGCAGCAATGTTGGGGCGCGGGTGCCATGGCCTCGGCAGGCCCTTTCCAGCCCCACTGTTCCCGGAGCTCGAGGCTCTTTAGATCTCTCCAGCCTGACCCAGGCCCCTGATGGCAGCTTGGCCCTGGGCCAGAGGGGCTCAGCACCATAGGTGGCACAGATTAAGAAGTCTGCAGTTGGCAACGGAGGCACCCGTGAAGCCCTGGACACTCAGATGGAGGGCTTTAACTCAAGGTTCTAGTCCTCCCTCTCTGCGCAATGGCAAAATCCCCCACCCGATACACTCAAGAGGTGAAAAACACACCGAGGTTCACTGGCAAAAGGACCAAAATCAATCACTCAATCAATCAATCACAAAGAAATGTTCTTTGGCAAATGATGAAATACAACATAGAATGCAACATCAACCCCTTCTCCTAGCATTATTTGGTGTTAATTTAGCACTTACCTAGCATAAACTTAGCCCGACCGAGAAAAACCTTTACACTTGGGAAATGCTGTGTTACCAAGAAGTTCCAGGAAAAGACAATTCGGAAAACAAAGACAGGCAGAGAGAAAGGCCCAAGGAGAGGAGAGATCTAGAAAAACACAGAGAGCTACCACCTCTTAGGCTTCCAGCAGAGGCAGGCCGGGAACTGCATGCAGGGATATAGGCTGGGACCATGCGTTGACCTCATGCCTGACCCAGGCCCCTGATGGCAGCTTGGCCCTGGGCCAGAGGGGCTCAGCACCATAGGTGGCACAGATTAAGAAGTCTGCAGTTGGCAACGGAGGCACCCGTGAAGCCCTGGACACTCAGATGGAGGGCTTTAACTCAAGGTTCTAGTCCTCCCTCTCGGCGCAATGGCAAAATCCCCCACCCGATACACTCAAGAGGTGAAAAACACACCGAGGTTCACTGGCAAAAGGACCAAAATCAATCACTCAATCAATCAATCAATCACAAAGCAATGTTCTTTGGCAAATGATGAAATACAACATAGAATGCAACATCAACCACTTCTCCTAGCATTACTTGGTGTTAATTTAGCACTTACCTAGCATAAACTTAGCCCGACCGAGAAAAACCTTTACACTTGGGAAATGCTGTGTTACCAAGAAGTTCCAGGAAAAGACAATTCGGAAAACAAAGACAGGCAGAGAGAAAGGCCCAAGGAGAGGAGAGATCTAGAAAAACACACAGAGAGCTACCACCTCCTAGGCTTCCAGTAGAGGCAGGCCAGGAACTGTGTGCAGAGACATAGGCTGGGACCGTGTGCTGCCCTCATGCTTCGTCCTTTTAAGCCCCCTACGGCCTTCATGTGCTGCCCCTCAGGTGGGGCTGCCCGTGCCTTGGCCACTCAGGGCCCAGGTGAGCAGCGCCAGCCCAAGAGTCCAGGACTGACAGCTCAGCCAGGCCCTGGGGTGGCTCTGGGGGCCACACGGCAGGGCATGGCCTCACCTTCAGCAAAGCCCGGCCGGGCCCTCGGAGCACACACAGGCACTGGCACTCCACGATGTTCCGAGCCGTGCAGCATCCAGTCTCTGGCAGCAGCCTGCCGCCATGGATGCCCTTGCAATGCCCTTTCCAGTGCCACTGTCCCTGCAGCTGGAGGCTCCACAGCTCTCTGAAGCCTAAGCCCGAGCCACAGGGCAGAGCCTGTGCCTGGGGCCGAGGTGCCCACCCCTGGGGGGGTCCAGATCAGAAAGGTGTGGGAGCAGCAAGGTTGGGGCCTTGCCGCGTTCGTCTTGGTAGGCTCTTTCCAGCGCCAGTGCTCCTGGAGCCCGAGGCCCTTTAGATCTCCTAACCCTAACCCTAAGCGTAACCCTAACCCTAGCTCTACTTAATTACCCCAACACACTACCTGGCTTCTCCACCTCAGAAAGATGGAGGAGCAGCAATGTTGGGGCGCTGCTGCCATGGCCTCGGCAGGCCCTTTCCAGCCCCACTGTTCCCAGAGCTCGAGGCTCTTTAGATCTCTCCAGCCTGACCCAGGCCCCTGATGGTAGCTTGGCCCTGGGCCAGAGGGGCTCAGCACCATAGGTGGCACAGATTAAGAAGTCTGCAGTTGGCAACGGAGGCACCCGTGAAGCCCTGGACACTCAGATGGAGGGCTTTAACTCAAGGTTCTAGTCCTCCCTCTCTGCGCAATGGCAAAATCCCCCACCAGATACACTCAAGAGGTGAAAAACACACCGAGGTTCACTGGCAAAAGGACCAAAATCAATCAATCAATCAATCAGAAAGCAATGTTCTTTGGCAAATGATGAAATACAACATAGAATGCAACATCAACCCCTTCTCCTAGCATTACTTGGTGTTAATTTAGCACTTACCTAGCATAAACTTAGCCCGACCGAGAAAAACCTTTACACTTGGGAAATGCTGTGTTACCAAGAAGTTCCAGGAAAAGACAATTCGGAAAACAAAGACAGGCAGAGAGAAAGGCCCAAGGAGAGGAGAGATCTAGAAAAACACACAGAGAGCTACCACCTCTTAGGCTTCCAGCAGAGGCACGCCGGGAACTGCAGCAGGGATATAGGCTGGGACCATGCGTTGACCTCATGCCTGACCCAGGCCCCTGATGGCAGCTTGGCCCTGGGCCAGAGGGGCTCAGCACCATAGGTGGCACAGATTAAGAAGTCTGCAGTTGGCAACGGAGGCACCCGTGAAGCCCTGGACACTCAGATGGAGGGCTTTAACTCAAGGTTCTAGTCCTCCCTCTCTGCGCAAAGGCAAAATCCCCCACCAGATACACTCAAGAGGTGAAAAACACACCGAGGTTCACTGGCAAAAGGACCAAAATCAATCAATCAATCAATCAGAAAGCAATGTTCTTTGGCAAATGATGAAATACAACATAGAATGCAACATCAACCACTTCTCCTAGCATTACTTGGTGTTAATTTAGCACTTACCTAGCATAAACTTAGCCCGACCGAGAAAAACCTTTACACTTGGGAAATGCTGTGTTACCAAGAAGTTCCAGGAAAAGACAATTCGGAAAACAAAGACAGGCAGAGAGAAAGGCCCAAGGAGAGGAGAGATCTAGAAAAACACACAGAGAGCTACCACCTCCTAGGCTTCCACCAGAGGCAGGCCGGGAACTACATGCAGGGATATAGGCTGGGACCATGCGTTGACCTCATGCCTGACCCAGGCCCCTGATGGCAGCTTGGCCCTGGGCCAGAGGGGCTCAGCACCATAGGTGGCACAGATTAAGAAGTCTGCAGTTGGCAACGGAGGCACCCGTGAAGCCCTGGACACTCAGATGGAGGGCTTTAACTCAAGGTTCTAGTCCTCCCTCTCTGCGCAATGGCAAAATCCCCCACCAGATACACTCAAGAGGTGAAAAACACACCGAGGTTCACTGGCAAAAGGACCAAAATCAATCACTCAATCAATCAATCACAAAGCAATGTTCTTTGGCAAATGATGAAATACAACATAGAATGCAACATCAACCACTTCTCCTAGCATTACTTGGTGTTAATTTAGCACTTACCTAGCATAAACTTAGCCCGACCGAGAAAAACCTTTACACTTGGGAAATGCTGTGTTACCAAGAAGTTCCAGGAAAAGACAATTCGGAAAACAAAGACAGGCAGAGAGAAAGGCCCAAGGAGAGAAGAGAGCTAGAAAAACACACAGAGAGCTACCACCTCCTAGGCTTCCAGTAGAGGCAGGCCAGGAACTGTGTGCAGAGACATAGGCTGGGACCGTGTGCTGCCCTCATGCTTCGTCCTTTTAAGCCCCCTACGGCCTTCATGTGCTGCCCCTCAGGTGGGGCTGCCTGTGCCTTGGCCACTCAGGGCCCAGGTGAGCAGCGCCAGCCCAAGGGTCCAGGACTGACAGCTAAGCCAGGCCCTGGGGTGGCTCTGGGGGCCACACGGCAGGGCATGGCCTCACCTTCAGCAAAGCCCGGCCGGGCCCTCGCAGCACACACAGGCACTGGCACTCCACGATGTTCCGAGCCGTGCAGCATCCAGTCTCTGGCAGCAGCCTGCCGCCATGGATGCCCTTGCAATGCCCTTTCCAGTGCCACTGTCCCTGCAGCTGGAGGCTCCACAGCTCTCTGAAGCCTAAGCCCGAGCCACAGGGCAGAGCCTGTGCCTGGGGCCGAGGTGCCCACCCCTGGGGGGGGTCCAGATCAGAAAGGTGTGGGAGCAGCAAGGTTGGGGCCTTGCCGCGTTCGTCTTGGCAGGCTCTTTCCAGCGCCCGTGCTCCTGGAGCCCGAGGCCCTTTAGATCTCCTAACCCTAACCCTAAGCGTAACCCTAACCCTAGCTCTACTTAATTACCCCAACACACTACCTGGCTTCTCCACCTCAGAAAGATGGAGGAGCAGCAATGTTGGGGCGCTGCTGCCATGGCCTCGGCAGGCCCTTTCCAGCCCCACTGTTCCCGGAGCTCGAGGCTCTTTAGATCTCTCCAGCCTGACCCAGGCCCCTGATGGCAGCTTGGCCCTGGGCCAGAGGGGCTCAGCACCATAGGTGGCACAGATTAAGAAGTCTGCAGTTGGCAACGGAGGCACCCGTGAAGCCCTGGACACTCAGATGGAGGGCTTTAACTCAAGGTTCTAGTCCTCCCTCTCTGCGCAATGGCAAAATCCCCCACCAGATACACTCAAGAGGTGAAAAACACACCGAGGTTCACTGGCAAAAGGACCAAAATCAATCACTCAATCAATCAATCAATCAGAAAGCAATGTTCTTTGGCAAATGATGAAATACAACATAGAATGCAACATCAACCACTTCTCCTAGCATTACTTGGTGTTAATTTAGCACTTACCTAGCATAAACTTAGCCCGACCGAGAAAAACCTTTACACTTGGGAAATGCTGTGTTACCAAGAAGTTCCAGGAAAAGACAATTCGGAAAACAAAGACAGGCAGAGAGAAAGGCCCAAGGAGAGGAGAGATCTAGAAAAACACACAGAGAGCTACCACCTCTTAGGCTTCCAGCAGAGGCACGCCGGGAACTGCAGCAGGGATATAGGCTGGGACCATGCGTTGACCTCATGCCTGACCCAGGCCCCTGATGGCAGCTTGGCCCTGGGCCAGAGGGGCTCAGCACCATAGGTGGCACAGATTAAGAAGTCTGCAGTTGGCAACGGAGGCACCCGTGAAGCCCTGGACACTCAGATGGAGGGCTTTAACTCAAGGTTCTAGTCCTCCCTCTCTGCGCAAAGGCAAAATCCCCCACCCGATACACTCAAGAGGTGAAAAACACACCGAGGTTCACTGGCAAAAGGACCAAAATCAATCAATCAATCAGAAAGCAATGTTCTTTGGCAAATGATGAAATACAACATAGAATGCAACATCAACCACTTCTCCTAGCATTACTTGGTGTTAATTTAGCGCTTACCTAGCATAAACTTAGCCCGACCGAGAAAAACCTTTACACTTGGGAAATGCTGTGTTACCAAGAAGTTCCAGGAAAAGACAATTCGGAAAACAAAGACAGGCAGAGAGAAAGGCCCAAGGAGAGGAGAGATCTAGAAAAACACACAGAGAGCTACCACCTCCTAGGCTTCCAGCAGAGGCAGGCCGGGAACTGCATGCAGGGATATAGGCTGGGACCATGCGTTGACCTCATGCCTGACCCAGGCCCCTGATGGCAGCTTGGCCCTGGGCCAGAGGGGCTCAGCACCATAGGTGGCACAGATTAAGAAGTCTGCAGTTGGCAACGGAGGCACCCGTGAAGCCCTGGACACTCAGATGGAGGGCTTTAACTCAAGGTTCTAGTCCTCCCTCTCTGCGCAATGGCAAAATCCCCCACCAGATACACTCAAGAGGTGAAAAACACACTGAGGTTCGCTGGCAAAAGGACCAAAATCAATCACTCAATCAATCAATCACAAAGCAATGTTCTTTGGCAAATGATGAAATACAACATAGAATGCAACATCAACCACTTCTCCTAGCATTACTTGGTGTTAATTTAGCACTTACCTAGCATAAACTTAGCCCGACCGAGAAAAACCTTTACACTTGGGAAATGCTGTGTTACCAAGAAGTTCCAGGAAAAGACAATTCGGAAAACAAAGACAGGCAGAGAGAAAGGCCCAAGGAGAGAAGAGAGCTAGAAAAACACACAGAGAGCTACCACCTCCTAGGCTTCCAGTAGAGGCAGGCCAGGAACTGTGTGCAGAGACATAGGCTGGGACCGTGTGCTGCCCTCATGCTTCGTCCTTTTAAGCCCCCTACGGCCTTCATGTGCTGCCCCTCAGGTGGGGCTGCCTGTGCCTTGGCCACTCAGGGCCCAGGTGAGCAGCGCCAGCCCAAGGGTCCAGGACTGACAGCGCAGCCAGGCCCTGGGGTGGCTCTGGGGGCCACACGGCAGGGCATGGCCTCACCTTCAGCAAAGCCTGGCCGGGCCGTCGCAGCACACACAGGCACTGGCACTCCACGATGTTCCGAGCCGTGCAGCATCCAGTCTCTGGCAGCAGCCTGCCGCCATGGATGCCCTTGCAATGCCCTTTCCAGTGCCACTGTCCCTGCAGCTGGAGGCTCCACAGCTCTCTGAAGCCTAAGCCCGAGCCACAGGGCAGAGCCTGTGCCTGGGGCCGAGGTGCCCACCCCTGGGGGGGTCCAGATCAGAAAAGTGTGGGAGCAGCAAGGTTGGGGCCTTGCCGCGTTCGTCTTGGCAGGCTCTTTCCAGCGCCCGTGCTCCTGGAGCCCGAGGCCCTTTAGATCTCCTAACCCTAACCCTAAGCGTAACCCTAACCCTAGCTCTACTTAATTACCCCAACACACTACCTGGCTTCTCCACCTCAGAAAGATGGAGGAGCAGCAATGTTGGGGCGCTGCTGCCATGGCCTCGGCAGGCCCTTTCCAGCCCCACTGTTCCCGGAGCTCGAGGCTCTTTAGATCTCTCCAGCCTGACCCAGGCCCCTGATGGCAGCTTGGCCCTGGGCCAGAGGGGCTCAGCACCATAGGTGGCACAGATTAAGAAGTCTGCAGTTGGCAACGGAGGCACCCGTGAAGCCCTGGACACTCAGATGGAGGGCTTTAACTCAAGGTTCTAGTCCTCCCTCTCTGCGCAAAGGCAAAATCCCCCACCCGATACACTCAAGAGGTGAAAAACACACCGAGGTTCACTGGCAAAAGGACCAAAATCAATCACTCAATCAATCAATCAATCAGAAAGCAATGTTCTTTGGCAAATGATGAAATACAACATAGAATGCAACATCAACCACTTCTCCTAGCATTACTTGGTGTTAATTTAGCACTTACCTAGCATAAACTTAGCCCGACCGAGAAAAACCTTTACACTTGGGAAATGCTGTGTTACCAAGAAGTTCCAGGAAAAGACAATTCGGAAAACAAAGACAGGCAGAGAGAAAGGCCCAAGGAGAGGAGAGATCTAGAAAAACACACAGAGAGCTACCACCTCTTAGGCTTCCAGCAGAGGCACGCCGGGAACTGCAGCAGGGATATAGGCTGGGACCATGCGTTGACCTCATGCCTGACCCAGGCCCCTGATGGCAGCTTGGCCCTGGGCCAGAGGGGCTCAGCACCATAGGTGGCACAGATTAAGAAGTCTGCAGTTGGCAACGGAGGCACCCGTGAAGCCCTGGACACTCAGATGGAGGGCTTTAACTCAAGGTTCTAGTCCTCCCTCTCTGCGCAAAGGCAAAATCCCCCACCCGATACACTCAAGAGGTGAAAAACACACCGAGGTTCACTGGCAAAAGGACCAAAATCAATCAATCAATCAGAAAGCAATGTTCTTTGGCAAATGATGAAATACAACATAGAATGCAACATCAACCACTTCTCCTAGCATTACTTGGTGTTAATTTAGCACTTACCTAGCATAAACTTAGCCCGACCGAGAAAAACCTTTACACTTGGGAAATGCTGTGTTACCAAGAAGTTCCAGGAAAAGACAATTCGGAAAACAAAGACAGGCAGAGAGAAAGGCCCAAGGAGAGGAGAGATCTAGAAAAACACACAGAGAGCTACCACCTCCTAGGCTTCCACCAGAGGCAGGCCGGGAACTGCATGCAGGGATATAGGCTGGGACCATGCGTTGACCTCATGCCTGACCCAGGCCCCTGATGGCAGCTTGGCCCTGGGCCAGAGGGGCTCAGCACCATAGGTGGCACAGATTAAGAAGTCTGCAGTTGGCAACGGAGGCACCCGTGAAGCCCTGGACACTCAGATGGAGGGCTTTAACTCAAGGTTCTAGTCCTCCCTCTCTGCGCAATGGCAAAATCCCCCACCAGATACACTCAAGAGGTGAAAAACACACTGAGGTTCGCTGGCAAAAGGACCAAAATCAATCACTCAATCAATCAATCACAAAGCAATGTTCTTTGGCAAATGATGAAATACAACATAGAATGCAACATCAACCACTTCTCCTAGCATTACTTGGTGTTAATTTAGCACTTACCTAGCATAAACTTAGCCCGACCGAGAAAAACCTTTACACTTGGGAAATGCTGTGTTACCAAGAAGTTCCAGGAAAAGACAATTCGGAAAACAAAGACAGGCAGAGAGAAAGGCCCAAGGAGAGAAGAGAGCTAGAAAAACACACAGAGAGCTACCACCTCCTAGGCTTCCAGTAGAGGCAGGCCAGGAACTGTGTGCAGAGACATAGGCTGGGACCGTGTGCTGCCCTCATGCTTCGTCCTTTTAAGCCCCCTACGGCCTTCATGTGCTGCCCCTCAGGTGGGGCTGCCCGTGCCTTGGCCACTCAGGGCCCAGGTGAGCAGCGCCAGCCCAAGGGTCCAGGACTGACAGCTCAGCCAGGCCCTGGGGTGGCTCTGGGGGCCACACGGCAGGGCATGGCCTCACCTTCAGCAAAGCCCGGCCGGGCCCTCGCAGCACACACAGGCACTGGCACTCCACGATGTTCCGAGCCGTGCAGCATCCAGTCTCTGGCAGCAGCCTGCCGCCATGGATGCCCTTGCAATGCCCTTTCCAGTGCCACTGTCCCTGCAGCTGGAGGCTCCACAGCTCTCTGAAGCCTAAGCCCGAGCCACAGGGCAGAGCCTGTGCCTGGGGCCGAGGTGCCCACCCCTGGGGGGGGTCCAGATCAGAAAGGTGTGGGAGCAGCAAGGTTGGGGCCTTGCCGCGTTCGTCTTGGCAGGCTCTTTCCAGCGCCCGTGCTCCTGGAGCCCGAGGCCCTTTAGATCTCCTAACCCTAACCCTAAGCGTAACCCTAACCCTAGCTCTACTTAATTACCCCAACACACTACCTGGCTTCTCCACCTCAGAAAGATGGAGGAGCAGCAATGTTGGGGCGCTGCTGCCATGGCCTCGGCAGGCCCTTTCCAGCCCCACTGTTCCCGGAGCTCGAGGCTCTTTAGATCTCTCCAGCCTGACCCAGGCCCCTGATGGCAGCTTGGCCCTGGGCCAGAGGGGCTCAGCACCATAGGTGGCACAGATTAAGAAGTCTGCAGTTGGCAACGGAGGCACCCGTGAAGCCCTGGACACTCAGATGGAGGGCTTTAACTCAAGGTTCTAGTCCTCCCTCTCTGCGCAATGGCAAAATCCCCCACCAGATACACTCAAGAGGTGAAAAACACACCGAGGTTCACTGGCAAAAGGACCAAAATCAATCAATCAATCAATCAATCAATCAGAAAGCAATGTTCTTTGGCAAATGATGAAATACAACATAGAATGCAACATCAACCACTTCTCCTAGCATTACTTGGTGTTAATTTAGCACTTACCTAGCATAAACTTAGCCCGACCGAGAAAAACCTTTACACTTGGGAAATGCTGTGTTACCAAGAAGTTCCAGGAAAAGACAATTCGGAAAACAAAGACAGGCAGAGAGAAAGGCCCAAGGAGAGGAGAGATCTAGAAAAACACACAGAGAGCTACCACCTCTTAGGCTTCCAGCAGAGGCACGCCGGGAACTGCAGCAGGGATATAGGCTGGGACCATGCGTTGACCTCATGCCTGACCCAGGCCCCTGATGGCAGCTTGGCCCTGGGCCAGAGGGGCTCAGCACCATAGGTGGCACAGATTAAGAAGTCTGCAGTTGGCAACGGAGGCACCCGTGAAGCCCTGGACACTCAGATGGAGGGCTTTAACTCAAGGTTCTAGTCCTCCCTCTCTGCGCAAAGGAAAAATCCCCCACCCGATACACTCAAGAGGTGAAAAACACACCGAGGTTCACTGGCAAAAGGACCAAAATCAATCAATCAATCAGAAAGCAATGTTCTTTGGCAAATGATGAAATACAACATAGAATGCAACATCAACCACTTCTCCTAGCATTACTTGGTGTTAATTTAGCACTTACCTAGCATAAACTTAGCCCGACCGAGAAAAACCTTTACACTTGGGAAATGCTGTGTTACCAAGAAGTTCCAGGAAAAGACAATTCGGAAAACAAAGACAGGCAGAGAGAAAGGCCCAAGGAGAGGAGAGATCTAGAAAAACACACAGAGAGCTACCACCTCCTAGGCTTCCACCAGAGGCAGGCCGGGAACTGCATGCAGGGATATAGGCTGGGACCATGCGTTGACCTCATGCCTGACCCAGGCCCCTGATGGCAGCTTGGCCCTGGGCCAGAGGGGCTCAGCACCATAGGTGGCACAGATTAAGAAGTCTGCAGTTGGCAACGGAGGCACCCGTGAAGCCCTGGACACTCAGATGGAGGGCTTTAACTCAAGGTTCTAGTCCTCCCTCTCTGCGCAATGGCAAAATCCCCCACCAGATACACTCAAGAGGTGAAAAACACACTGAGGTTCGCTGGCAAATAGACCAAAATCAATCACTCAATCAATCAATCACAAAGCAATGTTCTTTGGCAAATCATGAAATACAACATAGAATGCAACATCAACCACTTCTCCTAGCATTACTTGGTGTTAATTTAGCACTTACCTAGCATAAACTTAGCCCGACCGAGAAAAACCTTTACACTTGGGAAATGCTGTGTTACCAAGAAGTTCCAGGAAAAGACAATTCGGAAAACAAAGACAGGCAGAGAGAAAGGCCCAAGGAGAGAAGAGAGCTAGAAAAACACACAGAGAGCTACCACCTCCTAGGCTTCCAGTAGAGGCAGGCCAGGAACTGTGTGCAGAGACATAGGCTGGGACCGTGTGCTGCCCTCATGCTTCGTCCTTTTAAGCCCCCTACGGCCTTCATGTGCTGCCCCTCAGGTGGGGCTGCCTGTGCCTTGGCCACTCAGGGCCCAGGTGAGCAGCGCCAGCCCAAGGGTCCAGGACTGACAGCTCAGCCAGGCCCTGGGGTGGCTCTGGGGGCCACACGGCAGGGCATGGCCTCACCTTCAGCAAAGCCCGGCCGGGCCCTCGCAGCACACACAGGCACCGGCACTCCACGATGTTCCGAGCCGTGCAGCATCCAGGCTCTGGCAGCAGCCTGCCGCCATGGATGCCCTTGCAATGCCCTTTCCAGTGCCACTGTCCCTGCAGCTGGAGGCTCCACAGCTCTCTGAAGCCTAAGCCCGAGCCACAGGGCAGAGCCTGTGCCTGGGGCCGAGGTGCCCACCCCTGGGGGGGTCCAGATCAGAAAAGTGTGGGAGCAGCAAGGTTGGGGCCTTGCCGCGTTCGTCTTGGCAGGCTCTTTCCAGCGCCAGTGCTCCTGGAGCCCGAGGCCCTTTAGATCTCCTAACCCTAACCCTAAGCGTAACCCTAACCCTAGCTCTACTTAATTACCCCAACACACTACCTGGCTTCTCCACCTCAGAAAGATGGAGGAGCAGCAATGTTGGGGCGCTGCTGCCATGGCCTCGGCAGGCCCTTTCCAGCCCCACTGTTCCCGGAGCTCGAGGCTCTTTAGATCTCTCCAGCCTGACCCAGGCCCCTGATGGCAGCTTGGCCCTGGGCCAGAGGGGCTCAGCACCATAGGTGGCACAGATTAAGAAGTCTGCAGTTGGCAACGGAGGCACCCGTGAAGCCCTGGACACTCAGATGGAGGGCTTTAACTCAAGGTTCTAGTCCTCCCTCTCTGCGCAATGGCAAAATCCCCCACCCGATACACTCAAGAGGTGAAAAACACACCGAGGTTCACTGGCAAAAGGACCAAAATCAATCAATCAATCAATCAGAAAGCAATGTTCTTTGGCAAATGATGAAATACAACATAGAATGCAACATCAACCACTTCTCCTAGCATTACTTGGTGTTAATTTAGCGCTTACCTAGCATAAACTTAGCCCGACCTAGAAAAACCTTTACACTTGGGAAATGCTGTGTTACCAAGAAGTTCCAGGAAAAGACAATTCGGAAAACAAAGACAGGCAGAGAGAAAGGCCCAAGGAGAGAAGAGATCTAGAAAAATACACAGAGAGCTACCACCTCTTCGGCTTCCAGCAGAGGCAGGCCGGGAACTGCATGCAGGGATATAGGCTGGGACCATGCGTTGACCTCATGCCTGACCCAGGCCCCTGATGGCAGCTTGGCCCTGGGCCAGAGGGGCTCAGCACCATAGGTGGCACAGATTAAGAAGTCTGCAGTTGGCAACGGAGGCACCCGTGAAGCCCTGGACACTCAGATGGAGGGCTTTAACTCAAGGTTCTAGTCCTCCCTCTCTGCGCAATGGCAAAAACCCCCACCCGATACACTCAAGAGGTGAAAAACACACCGACGTTCACGGGCAAATAGACCAAAATCAATCAGTCAAAAAGCAATTCACTTTGGCAAATGATGAAATACAACATAGAATGCAACATCAACCCCTTCTCCTAGCATTACTTGGTGTTAATTTAGCACTTACCTAGCATAAACTTAGCCCGACCGAGAAAAACCTTTACACTTGGGAAATGCTGTGTTACCAAGAAGTTCCAGGAAAAGACAATTCGGAAAACAAAGACAGGCAGAGAGAAAGGCCCAAGGAGAGGAGAGATCTAGAAAAATACACAGAGAGCTACCACCTCTTAGGCTTCCAGCAGAGGCAGGCCGGGAACTGCATGCAGGGATATAGGCTGGGACCATGCGTTGACCTCATGCCTGACCCAGGCCCCTGATGGCAGCTTGGCCCTGGGCCAGAGGGGCTCAGCACCATAGGTGGCACAGATTAAGAAGTCTGCAGTTGGCAACGGAGGCACCCGTGAAGCCCTGGACACTCAGATGGAGGGCTTTAACTCAAGGTTCTAGTCCTCCCTCTCTGCGCAATGGCAAAATCCCCCACCCAATACACTCAAGAGGTGAAAAACACACCGAGGTTCACTGGCAAAAGGACCAAAATCAATCAGTCAAAAAGCAATTCTCTTTGGCAAATGATGAAATACAACATAGAATGCAACATCAACCCCTTCTCCTAGCATTACTTGGTGTTAATTTAGCACTTACCTAGCATAAACTTAGCCCGACCGAGAAAAACCTTTACACTTGGGAAATGCTGTGTTACCAAGAAGTTCCAGGAAAAGACAATTCGGAAAACAAAGACAGGCAGAGAGAAAGGCCCAAGGAGAGGAGAGATCTAGAAAAACACACAGAGAGCTACCACCTCCTAGGCTTCCAGCAGAGGCAGGCCAGGAACTGTGTGCAGAGACATAGGCTGGGACCGTGTGCTGCCCTCATGCTTCGTCCTTTTAAGCCCCCTACGGCCTTCATGTGCTGCCCCTCAGGTGGGGCTGCCCGTGCCTTGGCCACTCAGGGCCCAGGTGAGCAGCGCCAGCCCAAGGGTCCAGGACTGACAGCTCAGCCAGGCCCTGGGGTGGCTCTGGGGGCCACACGGCAGGGCATGGCCTCACCTTCAGCAAAGCCCGGCCGGGCCCTCGCAGCACACACAGGCACTGGCACTCCACGATGTTCCGAGCCGTGCAGCATCCAGGCTCTGGCAGCAGCCTGCCGCCATGGATGCCCTTGCAATGCCCTTTCCAGTGCCACTGTCCCTGCAGCTGGAGGCTCCACAGCTCTCTGAAGCCTAAGCCCGAGCCACAGGGCAGAGCCTGTGCCTGGGGCCGAGGTGCCCACCCCTGGGGGGGTCCAGATCAGAAAAGTGTGGGAGCAGCAAGGTTGGGGCCTTGCCGCGTTCGTCTTGGCAGGCTCTTTCCAGCGCCAGTGCTCCTGGAGCACGAGGCCCTTTAGATCTCCTAACCCTAACCCTAAGCGTAACCCTAACCCTAGCTCTACTTAATTACCCCAACACACTACCTGGCTTCTCCACCTCAGAAAGATGGAGGAGCAGCAATGTTGGGGCGCTGCTGCCATGGCCTCGGCAGGCCCTTTCCAGCCCCACTGTTCCCAGAGCTCGAGGCTCTTTAGATCTCTCCAGCCTGACCCAGGCCCCTGATGGCAGCTTGGCCCTGGGCCAGAGGGGCTCAGCACCATAGGTGGCACAGATTAAGAAGTCTGCAGTTGGCAACGGAGGCACCCGTGAAGCCCTGGACACTCAGATGGAGGGCTTTAACTCAAGGTTCTAGTCCTCCCTCTCGGCGCAATGGCAAAATCCCCCACCAGATACACTCAAGAGGTGAAAAACACACCGAGGTTCACTGGCAAAAGGACCAAAATCAATCACTCAATCAATCAATCAATCAGAAAGCAATGTTCTTTGGCAAATGATGAAATACAACATAGAATGCAACATCAACCACTTCTCCTAGCATTACTTGGTGTTAATTTAGCACTTACCTAGCATAAACTTAGCCCGACCGAGAAAAACCTTTACACTTGGGAAATGCTGTGTTACCAAGAAGTGCCAGGAAAAGACAATTCGGAAAACAAAGAGAGGCAGAGAGAAAGGCCCAAGGAGAGGAGAGATCTAGAAAAACACACAGAGAGCTACCACCTCCTAGGCTTCCAGCAGAGGCAGGCCAGGAACTGTGTGCAGAGACATAGGCTGGGACCATGTGCTGCCCTCATGCTTCGTCCTTTTAAGCCCCCTACGGCCTTCATGTGCTGCCCCTCAGGTGGGGCTGCCCGTGCCTTGGCCACTCAGGGCCCAGGTGAGCAGCGCCAGCCCAAGGGTCCAGGACTGACAGCTCAGCCAGGCCCTGGGGTGGCTCTGGGGGCCACACGGCAGGGCACGGCCTCACCTTCAGCAAAGCCCGGCCGGGCCCTCGCAGCACACACAGGCACTGGCACTCCACGATGTTCCGAGCCGTGCAGCATCCAGTCTCTGGCAGCAGCCTGCCGCCATGGATGCCCTTGCAATGCCCTTTCCAGTGCCACTGTCCCTGCAGCTGGAGGCTCCACAGCTCTCTGAAGCCTAAGCCCGAGCCACAGGGCAGAGCCTGTGCCTGGGGCCGAGGTGCCCACCCCTGGGGGGGTCCAGATCAGAAAAGTGTGGGAGCAGCAAGGTTGGGGCCTTGCCGCGTTCGTCTTGGCAGGCTCTTTCCAGCGCCAGTGCTCCTGGAGCCCGAGGCCCTTTAGATCTCCTAACCCTAACCCTAAGCGTAACCCTAACCCTAGCTCTACTTAATTACCCCAACACACTACCTGGCTTCTCCACCTCAGAAAGATGGAGGAGCAGCAACGTTGGGGCGCTGCTGCCATGGCCTCGGCAGGCCCTTTCCAGCCCCACTGTTCCCGGAGCTCGAGGCTCTTTAGATCTCTCCAGCCTGACCCAGGCCCCTGATGGCAGCTTGGCCCTGGGCCAGAGGGGCTCAGCACCATAGGTGGCACAGATTAAGAAGTCTGCAGTTGGCAACGGAGGCACCCGTGAAGCCCTGGACACTCAGATGGAGGGCTTTAACTCAAGGTTCTAGTCCTCCCTCTCTGCGCAATGGCAAAATCCCCCACCCGATACACTCAAGAGGTGAAAAACACACCGAGGTTCACTGGCAAAAGGACCAAAATCAATCAATCAATCAATCAGAAAGCAATGTTCTTTGGCAAATGATGAAATACAACATAGAATGCAACATCAACCACTTCTCCTAGCATTACTTGGTGTTAATTTAGCACTTACCTAGCATAAACTTAGCCCGACCGAGAAAAACCTTTACACTTGGGAAATGCTGTGTTACCAAGAAGTTCCAGGAAAAGACAATTCGGAAAACAAAGACAGGCAGAGAGAAAGGCCCAAGGAGAGGAGAGATCTAGAAAAACACACAGAGAGCTACCACCTCCTAGGCTTCCAGTAGAGGCAGGCCAGGAACTGTGTGCAGAGACATAGGCTGGGACCGTGTGCTGCCCTCATGCTTCGTCCTTTTAAGCCCCCTACGGCCTTCATGTGCTGCCCCTCAGGTGGGGCTGCCCGTGCCTTGGCCACTCAGGGCCCAGGTGAGCAGCGCCAGCCCAAGGGTCCAGGACTGACAGCTCAGCCAGGCCCTGGGGTGGCTCTGGGGGCCACACGGCAGGGCATGGCCTCACCTTCAGCAAAGCCCGGCCGGGCCCTCGCAGCACACACAGGCACTGGCACTCCACGATGTTCCGAGCCGTGCAGCATCCAGGCTCTGGCAGCAGCCTGCCGCCATGGATGCCCTTGCAATGCCCTTTCCAGTGCCACTGTCCCTGCAGCTGGAGGCTCCACAGCTCTCTGAAGCCTAAGCCCGAGCCACAGGGCAGAGCCTGTGCCTGGGGCCGAGGTGCCCACCCCTGGGGGGGTCCAGATCAGAAAAGTGTGGGAGCAGCAAGGTTGGGGCCTTGCCGCGTTCGTCTTGGCAGGCTCTTTCCAGCGCCAGTGCTCCTGGAGCCCGAGGCCCTTTAGATCTCCTAACCCTAACCCTAAGCGTAACCCTAACCCTAGCTCTACTTAATTACCCCAACACACTACCTGGCTTCTCCACCTCAGAAAGATGGAGGAGCAGCAATGTTGGGGCGCTGCTGCCATGGCCTCGGCAGGCCCTTTCCAGCCCCACTGTTCCCGGAGCTCGAGGCTCTTTAGATCTCTCCAGCCTGACCCAGGCCCCTGATGGCAGCTTGGCCCTGGGCCAGAGGGGCTCAGCACCATAGGTGGCACAGATTAAGAAGTCTGCAGTTGGCAACGGAGGCACCCGTGAAGCCCTGGACACTCAGATGGAGGGCTTTAACTCAAGGTTCTAGTCCTCCCTCTCTGCGCAATGGCAAAATCCCCCACCCGATACACTCAAGAGGTGAAAAACACACCGAGGTTCACTGGCAAAAGGACCAAAATCAATCAATCAATCAATCAGAAAGCAATGTTCTTTGGCAAATGATGAAATACAACATAGAATGCAACATCAACCACTTCTCCTAGCATTACTTGGTGTTAATTTAGCGCTTACCTAGCATAAACTTAGCCCGACCTAGAAAAACCTTTACACTTGGGAAATGCTGTGTTACCAAGAAGTTCCAGGAAAAGACAATTCGGAAAACAAAGACAGGCAGAGAGAAAGGCCCAAGGAGAGAAGAGATCTAGAAAAATACACAGAGAGCTACCACCTCTTCGGCTTCCAGCAGAGGCAGGCCGGGAACTGCATGCAGGGATATAGGCTGGGACCATGCGTTGACCTCATGCCTGACCCAGGCCCCTGATGGCAGCTTGGCCCTGGGCCAGAGGGGCTCAGCACCATAGGTGGCACAGATTAAGAAGTCTGCAGTTGGCAACGGAGGCACCCGTGAAGCCCTGGACACTCAGATGGAGGGCTTTAACTCAAGGTTCTAGTCCTCCCTCTCTGCGCAATGGCAAAATCCCCCACCCGATACACTCAAGAGGTGAAAAACACACCGACGTTCACTGGCAAATAGACCAAAATCAATCAGTCAAAAAGCAATTCACTTTGGCAAATGATGAAATACAACATAGAATGCAACATCAACCCCTTCTCCTAGCATTACTTGGTGTTAATTTAGCACTTACCTAGCATAAACTTAGCCCGACCGAGAAAAACCTTTACACTTGGGAAATGCTGTGTTACCAAGAAGTTCCAGGAAAAGACAATTCGGAAAACAAAGACAGGCAGAGAGAAAGGCCCAAGGAGAGGAGAGATCTAGAAAAATACACAGAGAGCTACCACCTCTTAGGCTTCCAGCAGAGGCAGGCCGGGAACTGCATGCAGGGATATAGGCTGGGACCATGCGTTGACCTCATGCCTGACCCAGGCCCCTGATGGCAGCTTGGCCCTGGGCCAGAGGGGCTCAGCACCATAGGTGGCACAGATTAAGAAGTCTGCAGTTGGCAACGGAGGCACCCGTGAAGCCCTGGACACTCAGATGGAGGGCTTTAACTCAAGGTTCTAGTCCTCCCTCTCTGCGCAATGGCAAAATCCCCCACCCGATACACTCAAGAGGTGAAAAACACACCGAGGTTCACTGGCAAAAGTACCAAAATCAATCAGTCAAAAAGCAATTCTCTTTGGCAAATGATGAAATACAACATAGAATGCAACATCAACCCCTTCTCCTAGCATTACTTGGTGTTAATTTAGCACTTACCTAGCATAAACTTAGCCCGACCGAGAAAAACCTTTACACTTGGGAAATGCTGTGTTACCAAGAAGTTCCAGGAAAAGACAATTCGGAAAACAAAGACAGGCAGAGAGAAAGGCCCAAGGAGAGGAGAGATCTAGAAAAACACACAGAGAGCTACCACCTCCCAGGCTTCCAGCAGAGGCAGGCCAGGAACTGTGTGCAGAGACATAGGCTGGGACCGTGTGCTGCCCTCATGCTTCGTCCTTTTAAGCCCCCTACGGCCTTCATGTGCTGCCCCTCAGGTGGGGCTGCCCGTGCCTTGGCCACTCAGGGCCCAGGTGAGCAGCGCCAGCCCAAGGGTCCAGGACTGACAGCTCAGCCAGGCCCTGGGGTGGCTCTGGGGGCCACACGGCAGGGCATGGCCTCACCTTCAGCAAAGCCCGGCCGGGCCCTCGCAGCACACACAGGCACTGGCACTCCACGATGTTCCGAGCCGTGCAGCATCCAGTCTCTGGCAGCAGCCTGCCGCCATGGATGCCCTTGCAATGCCCTTTCCAGTGCCACTGTCCCTGCAGCTGGAGGCTCCACAGCTCTCTGAAGCCTAAGCCCGAGCCACAGGGCAGAGCCTGTGCCTGGGGCCGAGGTGCCCACCCCTGGGGGGGTCCAGATCAGAAAAGTGTGGGAGCAGCAAGGTTGGGGCCTTGCCGCGTTCGTCTTGGCAGGCTCTTTCCAGCGCCAGTGCTCCTGGAGCCCGAGGCCCTTTAGATCTCCTAACCCTAACCCTAAGCGTAACCCTAACCCTAGCTCTACTTAATTACCCCAACACACTACCTGGCTTCTCCACCTCAGAAAGATGGAGGAGCAGCAACGTTGGGGCGCTGCTGCCATGGCCTCGGCAGGCCCTTTCCAGCCCCACTGTTCCCGGAGCTCGAGGCTCTTTAGATCTCTCCAGCCTGACCCAGGCCCCTGATGGCAGCTTGGCCCTGGGCCAGAGGGGCTCAGCACCATAGGTGGCACAGATTAAGAAGTCTGCAGTTGGCAACGGAGGCACCCGTGAAGCCCTGGACACTCAGATGGAGGGCTTTAACTCAAGGTTCCAGTCCTCCCTCTCTGCGCAATGGCAAAATCCCCCACCAGATACACTCAAGAGGTGAAAAACACACCGAGGTTCACTGGCAAAAGGACCAAAATCAATCACTCAATCAATCAATCACAAAGCAATGTTCTTTGGCAAATGATGAAATACAACATAGAATGCAACATCAACCACTTCTCCTAGCATTACTTGGTGTTAATTTAGCACTTACCTAGCATAAACTTAGCCCGACCGAGAAAAACCTTTACACTTGGGAAATGCTGTGTTACCAAGAAGTTCCAGGAAAAGACAATTCGGAAAACAAAGAGACGAAGAGAGAAAGGCCCAAGGAGAGGAGAGATCTAGAAAAACACACAGAGAGCTACCACCTCCTAGGCTTCCAGCAGAGGCAGGCCAGGAACTGTGTGCAGAGACATAGGCTGGGACCGTGTGCTGCCCTCATGCTTCGTCCTTTTAAGCCCCCTACGGCCTTCATGTGCTGCCCCTCAGGTGGGGCTGCCCGTGCCTTGGCCACTCAGGGCCCAGGTGAGCAGCGCCAGCCCAAGGGTCCAGGACTGACAGCTCAGCCAGGCCCTGGGGTGGCTCTGGGGGCCACACGGCAGGGCATGGCCTCACCTTCAGCAAAGCCCGGCCGGGCCCTCGCAGCACACACAGGCACTGGCACCCCACGATGTTCCGAGCCGTGCAGCATCCAGTCTCTGGCAGCAGCCTGCCGCCATGGATGCCCTTGCAATGCCCTTTCCAGTGCCACTGTCCCTGCAGCTGGAGGCTCCACAGCTCTCTGAAGCCTAAGCCCGAGCCACAGGGCAGAGCCTGTGCCTGGGGCCGAGGTGCCCACCCCTGGGGGGGTCCAGATCAGAAAAGTGTGGGAGCAGCAAGGTTGGGGCCTTGCCGCGTTCGTCTTGGCAGGCTCTTTCCAGCGCCAGTGCTCCTGGAGCCCGAGGCCCTTTAGATCTCCTAACCCTAACCCTAAGCGTAACCCTAACCCTAGCTCTACTTAATTACCCCAACACACTACCTGGCTTCTCCACCTCAGAAAGATGGAGGAGCAGCAACGTTGGGGCGCTGCTGCCATGGCCTCGGCAGGCCCTTTCCAGCCCCACTGTTCCCAGAGCTCGAGGCTCTTTAGATCTCTCCAGCCTGACCCAGGCCCCTGATGGCAGCTTGGCCCTGGGCCAGAGGGGCTCAGCACCATAGGTGGCACAGATTAAGAAGTCTGCAGTTGGCAACGGAGGCACCCGTGAAGCCCTGGACACTCAGATGGAGGGCTTTAACTCAAGGTTCTAGTCCTCCCTCTCTGCGCAATGGCAAAATCCCCCACCCGATACACTCAAGAGGTGAAAAACACACCGAGGTTCACTGGCAAAAGGACCAAAATCAATCACTCAATCAATCAATCACAAAGCAATGTTCTTTGGCAAATGATGAAATACAACATAGAATGCAACATCAACCCCTTCTCCTAGCATTACTTGGTGTTAATTTAGCACTTACCTAGCATAAACTTAGCCCGACCGAGAAAAACCTTTACACTTGGGAAATGCTGTGTTACCAAGAAGTTCCAGGAAAAGACAATTCGGAAAACAAAGAGACGCAGAGAGAAAGGCCCAAGGAGAGGAGAGATCTAGAAAAACACACAGAGAGCTACCACCTCCTAGGCTTCCAGTAGAGGCAGGCCAGGAACTGTGTGCAGAGACATAGGCTGGGACCGTGTGCTACCCTCATGCTTCGTCCTTTTAAGCCCCCTACGGCCTTCATGTGCTGCCCCTCAGGTGGGGCTGCCCGTGCCTTGGCCACTCAGGGCCCAGGTGAGCAGCGCCAGCCCAAGGGTCCAGGACTGACAGCTCAGCCAGGCCCTGGGGTGGCTCTGGGGGCCACACGGCAGGGCATGGCCTCACCTTCAGCAAAGCCCGGCCGGGCCCTCGCAGCACACACAGGCACTGGCACTCCACGATGTTCCGAGCCGTGCAGCATCCAGTCTCTGGCAGCAGCCTGCCGCCATGGATGCCCTTGCAATGCCCTTTCCAGTGCCACTGTCCCTGCAGCTGGAGGCTCCACAGCTCTCTGAAGCCTAAGCCCGAGCCACAGGGCAGAGCCTGTGCCTGGGGCCGAGGTGCCCACCCCTGGGGGGGTCCAGATCAGAAAAGTGTGGGAGCAGCAAGGTTGGGGCCTTGCCGCGTTCGTCTTGGCAGGCTCTTTCCAGCGCCAGTGCTCCTGGAGCCCGAGGCCCTTTAGATCTCCTAACCCTAACCCTAAGCGTAACCCTAACCCTAGCTCTACTTAATTACCCCAACACACTACCTGGCTTCTCCACCTCAGAAAGATGGAGGAGCAGCAACGTTGGGGCGCTGCTGCCATGGCCTCGGCAGGCCCTTTCCAGCCCCACTGTTCCCAGAGCTCGAGGCTCTTTAGATCTCTCCAGCCTGACCCAGGCCCCTGATGGCAGCTTGGCCCTGGGCCAGAGGGGCTCAGCACCATAGGTGGCACAGATTAAGAAGTCTGCAGTTGGCAACGGAGGCACCCGTGAAGCCCTGGACACTCAGATGGAGGGCTTTAACTCAAGGTTCTAGTCCTCCCTCTCTGCGCAATGGCAAAATCCCCCACCCGATACACTCAAGAGGTGAAAAACACACCGAGGTTCACTGGCAAAAGGACCAAAATCAATCACTCAATCAATCAATCACAAAGCAATGTTCTTTGGCAAATGATGAAATACAACATAGAATGCAACATCAACCCCTTCTCCTAGCATTACTTGGTGTTAATTTAGCACTTACCTAGCATAAACTTAGCCCGACCGAGAAAAACCTTTACACTTGGGAAATGCTGTGTTACCAAGAAGTTCCAGGAAAAGACAATTCGGAAAACAAAGAGACGCAGAGAGAAAGGCCCAAGGAGAGGAGAGATCTAGAAAAACACACAGAGAGCTACCACCTCCTAGGCTTCCAGTAGAGGCAGGCCAGGAACTGTGTGCAGAGACATAGGCTGGGACCGTGTGCTACCCTCATGCTTCGTCCTTTTAAGCCCCCTACGGCCTTCATGTGCTGCCCCTCAGGTGGGGCTGCCCGTGCCTTGGCCACTCAGGGCCCAGGTGAGCAGCGCCAGCCCAAGGGTCCAGGACTGACAGCTCAGCCAGGCCCTGGGGTGGCTCTGGGGGCCACACGGCAGGGCATGGCCTCACCTTCAGCAAAGCCCGGCCGGGCCCTCGCAGCACACACAGGCACTGGCACTCCACGATGTTCCGAGCCGTGCAGCATCCAGTCTCTGGCAGCAGCCTGCCGCCATGGATGCCCTTGCAATGCCCTTTCCAGTGCCACTGTCCCTGCAGCTGGAGGCTCCACAGCTCTCTGAAGCCTAAGCCCGAGCCACAGGGCAGAGCCTGTGCCTGGGGCCGAGGTGCCCACCCCTGGGGGGGTCCAGATCAGAAAAGTGTGGGAGCAGCAAGGTTGGGGCCTTGCCGCGTTCGTCTTGGCAGGCTCTTTCCAGCGCCAGTGCTCCTGGAGCCCGAGGCCCTTTAGATCTCCTAACCCTAACCCTAAGCGTAACCCTAACCCTAGCTCTACTTAATTACCCCAACACACTACCTGGCTTCTCCACCTCAGAAAGATGGAGGAGCAGCAATGTTGGGGCGCTGCTGCCATGGCCTCGGCAGGCCCTTTCCAGCCCCACTGTTCCCGGAGCTCGAGGCTCTTTAGATCTCTCCAGCCTGACCCAGGCCCCTGATGGCAGCTTGGCCCTGGGCCAGAGGGGCTCAGCACCATAGGTGGCACAGATTAAGAAGTCTGCAGTTGGCAACGGAGGCACCCGTGAAGCCCTGGACACTCAGATGGAGGGCTTTAACTCAAGGTTCTAGTCCTCCCTCTCTGCGCAATGGCAAAATCCCCCACCCGATACACTCAAGAGGTGAAAAACACACCGAGGTTCACTGGCAAAAGGACCAAAATCAATCAATCAATCAATCAGAAAGCAATGTTCTTTGGCAAATGATGAAATACAACATAGAATGCAACATCAACCACTTCTCCTAGCATTACTTGGTGTTAATTTAGCACTTACCTAGCATAAACTTAGCCCGACCTAGAAAAACCTTTACACTTGGGAAATGCCGTGTTACCAAGAAGTTCCAGGAAAAGACAATTCGGAAAACAAAGACAGGCAGAGAGAAAGGCCCAAGGAGAGGAGAGATCTAGAAAAACACACAGAGAGCTACCACCTCCTAGGCTTCCAGTAGAGGCAGGCCAGGAACTGTGTGCAGAGACATAGGCTGGGACCGTGTGCTACCCTCATGCTTCGTCCTTTTAAGCCCCCTACGGCCTTCATGTGCTGCCCCTCAGGTGGGGCTGCCCGTGCCTTGGCCACTCAGGGCCCAGGTGAGCAGCGCCAGCCCAAGGGTCCAGGACTGACAGCTCAGCCAGGCCCTGGGGTGGCTCTGGGGGCCACACGGCAGGGCATGGCCTCACCTTCAGCAAAGCCCGGCCGGGCCCTCGCAGCACACACAGGCACTGGCACTCCACGATGTTCCGAGCCGTGCAGCATCCAGTCTCTGGCAGCAGCCTGCCGCCATGGATGCCCTTGCAATGCCCTTTCCAGTGCCACTGTCCCTGCAGCTGGAGGCTCCACAGCTCTCTGAAGCCTAAGCCCGAGCCACAGGGCAGAGCCTGTGCCTGGGGCCGAGGTGCCCACCCCTGGGGGGGTCCAGATCAGAAAAGTGTGGGAGCAGCAAGGTTGGGGCCTTGCCGCGTTCGTCTTGGCAGGCTCTTTCCAGCGCCAGTGCTCCTGGAGCCCGAGGCCCTTTAGATCTCCTAACCCTAACCCTAAGCGTAACCCTAACCCTAGCTCTACTTAATTACCCCAACACACTACCTGGCTTCTCCACCTCAGAAAGATGGAGGAGCAGCAATGTTGGGGCGCTGCTGCCATGGCCTCAGCAGGCCCTTTCCAGCCCCACTGTTCCCAGAGCTCGAGGCTCTTTAGATCTCTCCAGCCTGACCCAGGCCCCTGATGGCAGCTTGGCCCTGGGCCAGAGGGACTCAGCACCATAGGTGGCACAGATTAAGAAGTCTGCAGTTGGCAACAGAGGCACCCGTGAAGCCCGGGACACTCAGATGGAGGGCTTTAACTCAAGGTTCTAGTCCTCCCTCTCTGCGCAATGGCAAAATCCCCCACCCGATACACTCAAGAGGTGAAAAACACACCGAGGTTCACTGGCAAAAGGACCAAAATCAATCAATCAATCAATCAGAAAGCAATGTTCTTTGGCAAATGATGAAATACAACATAGAATGCAACATCAACCCCTTCTCCTAGCATTACTTGGTGTTAATTTAGCACTTACCTAGCATAAACTTAGCCCGACCGAGAAAAACCTTTACACTTGGGAAATGCTGTGTTACCAAGAAGTTCCAGGAAAAGACAATTCGGAAAACAAAGACAGGCAGAGAGAAAGGCCCAAGGAGAGGAGAGATCTAGAAAAACACACAGGGAGCTACCACCTCCTAGGCTTCCAGTAGAGGCAGGCCAGGAACTGTGTGCAGAGACATAGGCTGGGACCGTGTGCTGCCCTCATGCTTCGTCCTTTTAAGCCCCCTACGCCCTTCATGTGCTGCCCCTCAGGTGGGGCTGCCCGTGCCTTGGCCACTCAGGGCCCAGGTGAGCAGCGCCAGCCCAAGGGTCCAGGACTGACAGCTCAGCCAGGCCCTGGGGTGGCTCTGGGGGCCACACGGCAGGGCATGGCCTCACCTTCAGCAAAGCCCGGCCGGGCCCTCGCAGCACACACAGGCACTGGCACTCCACGATGTTCCGAGCCGTGCAGCATCCAGTCTCTGGCAGCAGCCTGCTGCCATGGATGCCCTTGCAATGCCCTTTCCAGTGCCACTGTCCCTGCAGCTGGAGGCTCCACAGCTCTCTGAAGCCTAAGCCCGAGCCACAGGGCAGAGCCTGTGCCTGGGGCCGAGGTGCCCACCCCTGGGGGGGTCCAGATCAGAAAAGTGTGGGAGCAGCAAGGTTGGGGCCTTGCCGCGTTCGTCTTGGCAGGCTCTTTCCAGCGCCAGTGCTCCTGGAGCCCGAGGCCCTTTAGATCTCCTAACCCTAACCCTAAGCGTAACCCTAACCCTAGCTCTACTTAATTACCCCAACACACTACCTGGCTTCTCCACCTCAGAAAGATGGAGGAGCAGCAATGTTGGGGCGCTGCTGCCATGGCCTCGGCAGGCCCTTTCCAGCCCCACTGTTCCCGGAGCTCGAGGCTCTTTAGATCTCTCCAGCCTGACCCAGGCCCCTGATGGCAGCTTGGCCCTGGGCCAGAGGGGCTCAGCACCATAGGTGGCACAGATTAAGAAGTCTGCAGTTGGCAACGGAGGCACCCGTGAAGCCCTGGACACTCAGATGGAGGGCTTTAACTCAAGGTTCTAGTCCTCCCTCTCTGCGCAAAGGAAAAATCCCCCACCCGATACACTCAAGAGGTGAAAAACACACCGAGGTTCACTGGCAAAAGGACCAAAATCAATCACTCAATCAATCAATCAATCACAAAGCAATATTCTTGGGCAAATGATGAAATACAACATAGAATGCAACATCAACCACTTCTCCTAGCATTACTTGGTGTTAATTTAGCACTTACCTAGCATAAACTTAGCCCGACCGAGAAAAACCTTTACACTTGGGAAATGCTGTGTTACCAAGAAGTTCCAGGAAAAGACAATTCGGAAAACAAAGACAGGCAGAGAGAAAGGCCCAAGGAGAGGAGAGATCTAGAAAAATACACAGAGAGCTACCACCTCTTAGGCTTCCAGCAGAGGCAGGCCGGGAACTGCATGCAGGGATATAGGCTGGGACCATGCGTTGACCTCATGCCTGACCCAGGCCCCGGATGGCAGCTTGGCCCTGGGCCAGAGGGGCTCAGCACCATAGGTGGCACAGATTAAGAAGTCTGCAGTTGGCAACGGAGGCACCCGTGAAGCCCTGGACACTCAGATGGAGGGCTTTAACTCAAGGTTCTAGTCCTCCCTCTCTGCGCAATGGCAAAATCCCCCACCCGATACACTCAAGAGGTGAAAAACACACCGAGGTTCACTGGCAAAAGGACCAAAATCAATCACTCAATCAATCAATCACAAAGCAATGTTCTTTGGCAAATGATGAAATACAACATAGAATGCAACATCAACCCCTTCTCCTAGCATTACTTGGTGTTAATTTAGCACTTACCTAGCATAAACTTAGCCCGACCGAGAAAAACCTTTACACTTGGGAAATGCTGTGTTACCAAGAAGTTCCAGGAAAAGACAATTCAGAAAACAAAGACAGGCAGAGAGAAAGGCCCAAGGAGAGGAGAGATCTAGAAAAACACACAGAGAGCTACCACCTCCTAGGCTTCCAGTAGAGGCAGGCCAGGAACTGTGTGCAGAGACATAGGCTGGGACCGTGTGCTACCCTCATGCTTCGTCCTTTTAAGCCCCCTACGGCCTTCATGTGCTGCCCCTCAGGTGGGGCTGCCCGTGCCTTGGCCACTCAGGGCCCAGGTGAGCAGCGCCAGCCCAAGGGTCCAGGACTGACAGCTCAGCCAGGCCCTGGGGTGGCTCTGGGGGCCACACGGCAGGGCATGGCCTCACCTTCAGCAAAGCCCGGCCGGGCCCTCGCAGCACACACAGGCACTGGCACTCCACGATGTTCCGAGCCGTGCAGCATCCAGGCTCTGGCAGCAGCCTGCCGCCATGGATGCCCTTGCAATGCCCTTTCCAGTGCCACTGTCCCTGCAGCTGGAGGCTCCACAGCTCTCTGAAGCCTAAGCCCGAGCCACAGGGCAGAGCCTGTGCCTGGGGCCGAGGTGCCCACCCCTGGGGGGGTCCAGATCAGAAAAGTGTGGGAGCAGCAAGGTTGGGGCCTTGCCGCGTTCGTCTTGGCAGGCTCTTTCCAGCGCCAGTGCTCCTGGAGCCCGAGGCCCTTTAGATCTCCTAACCCTAACCCTAAGCGTAACCCTAACCCTAGCTCTACTTAATTACCCCAACACACTACCTGGCTTCTCCACCTCAGAAAGATGGAGGAGCAGCAATGTTGGGGCGCTGCTGCCATGGCCTCGGCAGGCCCTTTCCAGCCCCACTGTTCCCAGAGCTCGAGGCTCTTTAGATCTCTCCAGCCTGACCCAGGCCCCTGATGGCAGCTTGGCCCTGGGCCAGAGGGGCTCAGCACCATAGGTGGCACAGATTAAGAAGTCTGCAGTTGGCAACAGAGGCACCCGTGAAGCCCGGGACACTCAGATGGAGGGCTTTAACTCAAGGTTCTAGTCCTCCCTCTCTGCGCAATGGCAAAATCCCCCACCCGATACACTCAAGAGGTGAAAAACACACCGAGGTTCACTGGCAAAAGGACCAAAATCAATCAATCAATCAGAAAGCAATGTTCTTTGGCAAATGATGAAATACAACATAGAATGCAACATCAACCACTTCTCCTAGCATTACTTGGTGTTAATTTAGCACTTACCTAGCATAAACTTAGCCCGACCGAGAAAAACCTTTACACTTGGGAAATGCTGTGTTACCAAGAAGTTCCAGGAAAAGACAATTCGGAAAACAAAGACAGGCAGAGAGAAAGGCCCAAGGAGAGGAGAGATCTAGAAAAACACACAGAGAGCTACCACCTCCTAGGCTTCCAGCAGAGGCAGGCCAGGAACTGTGTGCAGAGACATAGGCTGGGACCGTGTGCTGCCCTCATGCTTCGTCCTTTTAAGCCCCCTACGGCCTTCATGTGCTGCCCCTCAGGTGGGGCTGCCCGTGCCTTGGCCACTCAGGGCCCAGGTGAGCAGCGCCAGCCCAAGGGTCCAGGACTGACAGCTCAGCCAGGCCCTGGGGTGGCTCTGGGGGCCACACGGCAGGGCATGGCCTCACCTTCAGCAAAGCCCGGCCGGGCCCTCGCAGCACACACAGGCACTGGCACTCCACGATGTTCCGAGCCGTGCAGCATCCAGTCTCTGGCAGCAGCCTGCCGCCATGGATGCCCTTGCAATGCCCTTTCCAGTGCCACTGTCCCTGCAGCTGGAGGCTCCACAGCTCTCTGAAGCCTAAGCCCGAGCCACAGGGCAGATCCTGTGCCTGGGGCCGAGGTGCCCACCCCTGGGGGGGTCCAGATCAGAAAAGTGTGGGAGCAGCAAGGTTGGGGCCTTGCCGCGTTCGTCTTGGCAGGCTCTTTCCAGCGCCAGTGCTCCTGGAGCCCGAGGCCCTTTAGATCTCCTAACCCTAACCCTAAGCGTAACCCTAACCCTAGCTCTACTTAATTACCCCAACACACTACCTGGCTTCTCCACCTCAGAAAGATGGAGGAGCAGCAATGTTGGGGCGCTGCTGCCATGGCCTCGGCAGGCCCTTTCCAGCCCCACTGTTCCCAGAGCTCGAGGCTCTTTAGATCTCTCCAGCCTGACCCAGGCCCCTGATGGCAGCTTGGCCCTGGGCCAGAGGGGCTCAGCACCATAGGTGGCACAGATTAAGAAGTCTGCAGTTGGCAACGGAGGCACCCGTGAAGCCCTGGACACTCAGATGGAGGGCTTTAACTCAAGGTTCTAGTCCTCTCTCTCGGCGCAAAGGCAAAATCCCCCACCCGATACACTCAAGAGGTGAAAAAAACACCGACGTTCACTGGCAAATAGACCAAAATCAATCACTCAATCAATCAATCAATCAGAAAGCAATGTTCTTGGGCAAATGATGAAATACAACATAGAATGCAACATCAACCCCTTCTCCTAGCATTACTTGGTGTTAATTTAGCACTTACCTAGCATAAACTTAGCCCGACCGAGAAAAACCTTTACACTTGGGAAATGCTGTGTTACCAAGAAGTTCCAGGAAAAGACAATTCGGAAAACAAAGACAGGCAGAGAGAAAGGCCCAAGGAGAGGAGAGATCTAGAAAAACACACAGAGAGCTACCACCTCCTAGGCTTCCAGTAGAGGCAGGCCAGGAACTGTGTGCAGAGACATAGGCTGGGACCGTGTGCTGCCCTCATGCTTCGTCCTTTTAAGCCCCCTACGCCCTTCATGTGCTGCCCCTCAGGTGGGGCTGCCCGTGCCTTGGCCACTCAGGGCCCAGGTGAGCAGCGCCAGCCCAAGGGTCCAGGACTGACAGCTCAGCCAGGCCCTGGGGTGGCTCTGGGAGCCACACGGCAGGGCATGGCCTCACCTTCAGCAAAGCCCGGCCGGGCCCTCGCAGCACACACAGGCACTGGCACTCCACGATGTTCCGAGCCGTGCAGCATCCAGTCTCTGGCAGCAGCCTGCCGCCATGGATGCCCTTGCAATGCCCTTTCCAGTGCCACTGTCCCTGCAGCTGGAGGCTCCACAGCTCTCTGAAGCCTAAGCCCGAGCCACAGGGCAGAGCCTGTGCCTGGGGCCGAGGTGCCCACCCCTGGGGGGGTCCAGATCAGAAAGGTGTGGGAGCAGCAAGGTTGGGGCCTTGCCGCGTTCGTCTTGGCAGGCTCTTTCCAGCGCCAGTGCTCCTGGAGCCCGAGGCCCTTTAGATCTCCTAACCCTAACCCTAAGCGTAACCCTAACCCTAGCTCTACTTAATTACCCCAACACACTACCTGGCTTCTCCACCTCAGAAAGATGGAGGAGCAGCAATGTTGGGGCGCTGCTGCCATGGCCTCGGCAGGCCCTTTCCAGCCCCACTGTTCCCGGAGCTCGAGGCTCTTTAGATCTCTCCAGCCTGACCCAGGCCCCTGATGGCAGCTTGGCCCTGGGCCAGAGGGGCTCAGCACCATAGGTGGCACAGATTAAAAAGTCTGCAGTTGGCAACGGAGGCACCCGTGAAGCCCTGGACACTCAGATGGAGGGCTTTAACTCAAGGTTCTAGTCCTCCCTCTCTGCGCAATGGCAAAATCCCCCACCCGATACACTCAAGAGGTGAAAAACACACCGACGTTCACTGGCAAAAGGACCAAAATCAATCAATCAATCAATCAGAAAGCAATGTTCTTTGGCAAATGATGAAATACAACATAGAATGCAACATCAACCACTTCTCCTAGCATTACTTGGTGTTAATTTAGCACTTACCTAGCATAAACTTAGCCCGACCGAGAAAAACCTTTACACTTGGGAAATGCTGTGTTACCAAGAAGTTCCAGGAAAAGACAATTCGGAAAACAAAGACAGGCAGAGAGAAAGGCCCAAGGAGAGGAGAGATCTAGAAAAACACACAGAGAGCTACCACCTCCTAGGCTTCCAGCAGAGGCAGGCCAGGAACTGTGTGCAGAGACATAGGCTGGGACCGTGTGCTGCCCTCATGCTTCGTCCTTTTAAGCCCCCTACGGCCTTCATGTGCTGCCCCTCAGGTGGGGCTGCCTGTGCCTTGGCCACTCAGGGCCCAGGTGAGCAGCGCCAGCCCAAGGGTCCAGGACTGACAGCTCAGCCAGGCCCTGGGGTGGCTCTGGGGGCCACACGGCAGGGCATGGCCTCACCTTCAGCAAAGCCCGGCCGGGCCCTCGCAGCACACACAGGCACTGGCACTCCACGATGTTCCGAGCCGTGCAGCATCCAGTCTCTGGCAGCAGCCTGCCGCCATGGATGCCCTTGCAATGCCCTTTCCAGTGCCACTGTCCCTGCAGCTGGAGGCTCCACAGCTCTCTGAAGCCTAAGCCCGAGCCACAGGGCAGAGCCTGTGCCTGGGGCCGAGGTGCCCACCCCTGGGGGGGTCCAGATCAGAAAAGTGTGGGAGCAGCAAGGTTGGGGCCTTGCCGCGTTCGTCTTGGCAGGCTCTTTCCAGCGCCAGTGCTCCTGGAGCACGAGGCCCTTTAGATCTCCTAACCCTAACCCTAAGCGTAACCCTAACCCTAGCTCTACTTAATTACCCCAACACACTACCTGGCTTCTCCACCTCAGAAAGATGGAGGAGCAGCAATGTTGGGGCGCTGCTGCCATGGCCTCGGCAGGCCCTTTCCAGCCCCACTGTTCCCAGAGCTCGAGGCTCTTTAGATCTCTCCAGCCTGACCCAGGCCCCTGATGGCAGCTTGGCCCTGGGCCAGAGGGGCTCAGCACCATAGGTGGCACAGATTAAGAAGTCTGCAGTTGGCAACGGAGGCACCCGTGAAGCCCTGGACACTCAGATGGAGGGCTTTAACTCAAGGTTCTAGTCCTCTCTCTCGGCGCAAAGGCAAAATCCCCCACCCGATACACTCAAGAGGTGAAAAACACACCGACGTTCACTGGCAAATAGACCAAAATCAATCACTCAATCAATCAATCAATCAGAAAGCAATGTTCTTGGGCAAATGATGAAATACAACATAGAATGCAACATCAACCCCTTCTCCTAGCATTACTTGGTGTTAATTTAGCACTTACCTAGCATAAACTTAGCCCGACCGAGAAAAACCTTTACACTTGGGAAATGCTGTGTTACCAAGAAGTTCCAGGAAAAGACAATTCGGAAAACAAAGACAGGCAGAGAGAAAGGCCCAAGGAGAGGAGAGAGCTAGAAAAACACACAGAGAGCTACCACCTCCTAGGCTTCCAGTAGAGGCAGGCCAGGAACTGTGTGCAGAGACATAGGCTGGGACCGTGTGCTGCCCTCATGCTTCGTCCTTTTAAGCCCCCTACGGCCTTCATGTGCTGCCCCTCAGGTGGGGCTGCCCGTGCCTTGGCCACTCAGGGCCCAGGTGAGCAGCGCCAGCCCAAGGGTCCAGGACTGACAGCTCAGCCAGGCCCTGGGGTGGCTCTGGGAGCCACACGGCAGGGCATGGCCTCACCTTCAGCAAAGCCCGGCCGGGCCCTCGCAGCACACACAGGCACTGGCACTCCACGATGTTCCGAGCCGTGCAGCATCCAGTCTCTGGCAGCAGCCTGCCGCCATGGATGCCCTTGCAATGCCCTTTCCAGTGCCACTGTCCCTGCAGCTGGGGGCTCCACAGCTCTCTGAAGCCTAAGCCCGAGCCACAGGGCAGAGCCTGTGCCTGGGGCCGAGGTGCCCACCCCTGGGGGGGTCCAGATCAGAAAAGTGTGGGAGCAGCAAGGTTGGGGCCTTGCCGCGTTCGTCTTGGCAGGCTCTTTCCAGCACCAGTGCTCCTGGAGCCCGAGGCCCTTTAGATCTCCTAACCCTAACCCTAAGCGTAACCCTAACCCTAGCTCTACTTAATTACCCCAACACACTACCTGGCTTCTCCACCTCAGAAAGATGGAGGAGCAGCAATGTTGGGGCGCTGCTGCCATGGCCTCGGCAGGCCCTTTCCAGCCCCACTGTTCCCGGAGCTCGAGGCTCTTTAGATCTCTCCAGCCTGACCCAGGCCCCTGATGGCAGCTTGGCCCTGGGCCAGAGGGGCTCAGCACCATAGGTGGCACAGATTAAAAAGTCTGCAGTTGGCAACGGAGGCACCCGTGAAGCCCTGGACACTCAGATGGAGGGCTTTAACTCAAGGTTCTAGTCCTCCCTCTCTGCGCAATGGCAAAATCCCCCACCCGATACACTCAAGAGGTGAAAAACACACCGAGGTTCACTGGCAAAAGGACCAAAATCACTCAATCAATCAATCACAAAGCAATGTTCTTTGGCAAATGATGAAATACAACATAGAATGCAACATCAACCCCTTCTCCTAGCATTACTTGGTGTTAATTTAGCACTTACCTAGCATAAACTTAGCCCGACCGAGAAAAACCTTTACACTTGGGAAATGCTGTGTTACCAAGAAGTTCCAGGAAAAGACAATTCGGAAAACAAAGAGAGGCAGAGAGAAAGGCCCAAGGAGAGGAGAGATCTAGAAAAACACACAGAGAGCTACCACCTCCTAGGCTTCCAGTAGAGGCAGGCCAGGAACTGTGTGCAGAGACATAGGCTGGGACCGTGTGCTGCCCTCATGCTTCGTCCTTTTAAGCCCCCTACGGCCTTCATGTGCTGCCCCTCAGGTGGGGCTGCCCGTGCCTTGGCCACTCAGGGCCCAGGTGAGCAGCGCCAGCCCAAGGGTCCAGGACTGACAGCTCAGCCAGGCCCTGGGGTGGCTCTGGGGGCCACACGGCAGGGCATGGCCTCACCTTCAGCAAAGCCCGGCCGGGCCCTCGCAGCACACACAGGCACTGGCACTCCACGATGTTCCGAGCCGTGCAGCATCCAGTCTCTGGCAGCAGCCTGCCGCCATGGATGCCCTTGCAATGCCCTTTCCAGTGCCACTGTCCCTGCAGCTGGAGGCTCCACAGCTCTCTGAAGCCTAAGCCCGAGCCACAGGGCAGAGCCTGTGCCTGGGGCCGAGGTGCCCACCCCTGGGGGGGTCCAGATCAGAAAAGTGTGGGAGCAGCAAGGTTGGGGCCTTGCCGCGTTCGTCTTGGCAGGCTCTTTCCAGCGCCAGTGCTCCTGGAGCCCGAGGCCCTTTAGATCTCCTAACCCTAACCCTAAGCGTAACCCTAACCCTAGCTCTACTTAATTACCCCAACACACTACCTGGCTTCTCCACCTCAGAAAGATGGAGGAGCAGCAATGTTGGGGCGCTGCTGCCATGGCCTCGGCAGGCCCTTTCCAGCCCCACTGTTCCCAGAGCTCGAGGCTCTTTAGATCTCTCCAGCCTGACCCAGGCCCCTGATGGCAGCTTGGCCCTGGGCCAGAGGGGCTCAGCACCATAGGTGGCACAGATTAAGAAGTCTGCAGTTGGCAACAGAGGCACCCGTGAAGCCCGGGACACTCAGATGGAGGGCTTTAACTCAAGGTTCTAGTCCTCCCTCTCTGCGCAATGGCAAAATCCCCCACCCGATACACTCAAGAGGTGAAAAACACACCGAGGTTCACTGGCAAAAGGACCAAAATCAATCAATCAATCAGAAAGCAATGTTCTTTGGCAAATGATGAAATACAACATAGAATGCAACATCAACCACTTCTCCTAGCATTACTTGGTGTTAATTTAGCACTTACCTAGCATAAACTTAGCCCGACCGAGAAAAACCTTTACACTTGGGAAATGCTGTGTTACCAAGAAGTTCCAGGAAAAGACAATTCGGAAAACAAAGACAGGCAGAGAGAAAGGCCCAAGGAGAGGAGAGATCTAGAAAAACACACAGAGAGCTACCACCTCCTAGGCTTCCAGCAGAGGCAGGCCAGGAACTGTGTGCAGAGACATAGGCTGGGACCGTGTGCTGCCCTCATGCTTCGTCCTTTTAAGCCCCCTACGGCCTTCATGTGCTGCCCCTCAGGTGGGGCTGCCCGTGCCTTGGCCACTCAGGGCCCAGGTGAGCAGCGCCAGCCCAAGGGTCCAGGACTGACAGCTCAGCCAGGCCCTGGGGTGGCTCTGGGGGCCACACGGCAGGGCATGGCCTCACCTTCAGCAAAGCCCGGCCGGGCCCTCGCAGCACACACAGGCACTGGCACTCCACGATGTTCCGAGCCGTGCAGCATCCAGTCTCTGGCAGCAGCCTGCCGCCATGGATGCCCTTGCAATGCCCTTTCCAGTGCCACTGTCCCTGCAGCTGGAGGCTCCACAGCTCTCTGAAGCCTAAGCCCGAGCCACAGGGCAGATCCTGTGCCTGGGGCCGAGGTGCCCACCCCTGGGGGGGTCCAGATCAGAAAAGTGTGGGAGCAGCAAGGTTGGGGCCTTGCCGCGTTCGTCTTGGCAGGCTCTTTCCAGCGCCAGTGCTCCTGGAGCCCGAGGCCCTTTAGATCTCCTAACCCTAACCCTAAGCGTAACCCTAACCCTAGCTCTACTTAATTACCCCAACACACTACCTGGCTTCTCCACCTCAGAAAGATGGAGGAGCAGCAATGTTGGGGCGCTGCTGCCATGGCCTCGGCAGGCCCTTTCCAGCCCCACTGTTCCCAGAGCTCGAGGCTCTTTAGATCTCTCCAGCCTGACCCAGGCCCCTGATGGCAGCTTGGCCCTGGGCCAGAGGGGCTCAGCACCATAGGTGGCACAGATTAAGAAGTCTGCAGTTGGCAACGGAGGCACCCGTGAAGCCCTGGACACTCAGATGGAGGGCTTTAACTCAAGGTTCTAGTCCTCTCTCTCGGCGCAAAGGCAAAATCCCCCACCCGATACACTCAAGAGGTGAAAAAAACACCGACGTTCACTGGCAAATAGACCAAAATCAATCACTCAATCAATCAATCAATCAGAAAGCAATGTTCTTGGGCAAATGATGAAATACAACATAGAATGCAACATCAACCCCTTCTCCTAGCATTACTTGGTGTTAATTTAGCACTTACCTAGCATAAACTTAGCCCGACCGAGAAAAACCTTTACACTTGGGAAATGCTGTGTTACCAAGAAGTTCCAGGAAAAGACAATTCGGAAAACAAAGACAGGCAGAGAGAAAGGCCCAAGGAGAGGAGAGATCTAGAAAAACACACAGAGAGCTACCACCTCCTAGGCTTCCAGTAGAGGCAGGCCAGGAACTGTGTGCAGAGACATAGGCTGGGACCGTGTGCTGCCCTCATGCTTCGTCCTTTTAAGCCCCCTACGCCCTTCATGTGCTGCCCCTCAGGTGGGGCTGCCCGTGCCTTGGCCACTCAGGGCCCAGGTGAGCAGCGCCAGCCCAAGGGTCCAGGACTGACAGCTCAGCCAGGCCCTGGGGTGGCTCTGGGAGCCACACGGCAGGGCATGGCCTCACCTTCAGCAAAGCCCGGCCGGGCCCTCGCAGCACACACAGGCACTGGCACTCCACGATGTTCCGAGCCGTGCAGCATCCAGTCTCTGGCAGCAGCCTGCCGCCATGGATGCCCTTGCAATGCCCTTTCCAGTGCCACTGTCCCTGCAGCTGGAGGCTCCACAGCTCTCTGAAGCCTAAGCCCGAGCCACAGGGCAGAGCCTGTGCCTGGGGCCGAGGTGCCCACCCCTGGGGGGGTCCAGATCAGAAAGGTGTGGGAGCAGCAAGGTTGGGGCCTTGCCGCGTTCGTCTTGGCAGGCTCTTTCCAGCGCCAGTGCTCCTGGAGCCCGAGGCCCTTTAGATCTCCTAACCCTAACCCTAAGCGTAACCCTAACCCTAGCTCTACTTAATTACCCCAACACACTACCTGGCTTCTCCACCTCAGAAAGATGGAGGAGCAGCAATGTTGGGGCGCTGCTGCCATGGCCTCGGCAGGCCCTTTCCAGCCCCACTGTTCCCGGAGCTCGAGGCTCTTTAGATCTCTCCAGCCTGACCCAGGCCCCTGATGGCAGCTTGGCCCTGGGCCAGAGGGGCTCAGCACCATAGGTGGCACAGATTAAAAAGTCTGCAGTTGGCAACGGAGGCACCCGTGAAGCCCTGGACACTCAGATGGAGGGCTTTAACTCAAGGTTCTAGTCCTCCCTCTCTGCGCAATGGCAAAATCCCCCACCCGATACACTCAAGAGGTGAAAAACACACCGACGTTCACTGGCAAAAGGACCAAAATCAATCAATCAATCAATCAGAAAGCAATGTTCTTTGGCAAATGATGAAATACAACATAGAATGCAACATCAACCACTTCTCCTAGCATTACTTGGTGTTAATTTAGCACTTACCTAGCATAAACTTAGCCCGACCGAGAAAAACCTTTACACTTGGGAAATGCTGTGTTACCAAGAAGTTCCAGGAAAAGACAATTCGGAAAACAAAGACAGGCAGAGAGAAAGGCCCAAGGAGAGGAGAGATCTAGAAAAACACACAGAGAGCTACCACCTCCTAGGCTTCCAGCAGAGGCAGGCCAGGAACTGTGTGCAGAGACATAGGCTGGGACCGTGTGCTGCCCTCATGCTTCGTCCTTTTAAGCCCCCTACGGCCTTCATGTGCTGCCCCTCAGGTGGGGCTGCCTGTGCCTTGGCCACTCAGGGCCCAGGTGAGCAGCGCCAGCCCAAGGGTCCAGGACTGACAGCTCAGCCAGGCCCTGGGGTGGCTCTGGGGGCCACACGGCAGGGCATGGCCTCACCTTCAGCAAAGCCCGGCCGGGCCCTCGCAGCACACACAGGCACTGGCACTCCACGATGTTCCGAGCCGTGCAGCATCCAGTCTCTGGCAGCAGCCTGCCGCCATGGATGCCCTTGCAATGCCCTTTCCAGTGCCACTGTCCCTGCAGCTGGAGGCTCCACAGCTCTCTGAAGCCTAAGCCCGAGCCACAGGGCAGAGCCTGTGCCTGGGGCCGAGGTGCCCACCCCTGGGGGGGTCCAGATCAGAAAAGTGTGGGAGCAGCAAGGTTGGGGCCTTGCCGCGTTCGTCTTGGCAGGCTCTTTCCAGCGCCAGTGCTCCTGGAGCACGAGGCCCTTTAGATCTCCTAACCCTAACCCTAAGCGTAACCCTAACCCTAGCTCTACTTAATTACCCCAACACACTACCTGGCTTCTCCACCTCAGAAAGATGGAGGAGCAGCAATGTTGGGGCGCTGCTGCCATGGCCTCGGCAGGCCCTTTCCAGCCCCACTGTTCCCAGAGCTCGAGGCTCTTTAGATCTCTCCAGCCTGACCCAGGCCCCTGATGGCAGCTTGGCCCTGGGCCAGAGGGGCTCAGCACCATAGGTGGCACAGATTAAGAAGTCTGCAGTTGGCAACGGAGGCACCCGTGAAGCCCTGGACACTCAGATGGAGGGCTTTAACTCAAGGTTCTAGTCCTCTCTCTCGGCGCAAAGGCAAAATCCCCCACCCGATACACTCAAGAGGTGAAAAACACACCGACGTTCACTGGCAAATAGACCAAAATCAATCACTCAATCAATCAATCAATCAGAAAGCAATGTTCTTGGGCAAATGATGAAATACAACATAGAATGCAACATCAACCCCTTCTCCTAGCATTACTTGGTGTTAATTTAGCACTTACCTAGCATAAACTTAGCCCGACCGAGAAAAACCTTTACACTTGGGAAATGCTGTGTTACCAAGAAGTTCCAGGAAAAGACAATTCGGAAAACAAAGACAGGCAGAGAGAAAGGCCCAAGGAGAGGAGAGAGCTAGAAAAACACACAGAGAGCTACCACCTCCTAGGCTTCCAGTAGAGGCAGGCCAGGAACTGTGTGCAGAGACATAGGCTGGGACCGTGTGCTGCCCTCATGCTTCGTCCTTTTAAGCCCCCTACGGCCTTCATGTGCTGCCCCTCAGGTGGGGCTGCCCGTGCCTTGGCCACTCAGGGCCCAGGTGAGCAGCGCCAGCCCAAGGGTCCAGGACTGACAGCTCAGCCAGGCCCTGGGGTGGCTCTGGGAGCCACACGGCAGGGCATGGCCTCACCTTCAGCAAAGCCCGGCCGGGCCCTCGCAGCACACACAGGCACTGGCACTCCACGATGTTCCGAGCCGTGCAGCATCCAGTCTCTGGCAGCAGCCTGCCGCCATGGATGCCCTTGCAATGCCCTTTCCAGTGCCACTGTCCCTGCAGCTGGGGGCTCCACAGCTCTCTGAAGCCTAAGCCCGAGCCACAGGGCAGAGCCTGTGCCTGGGGCCGAGGTGCCCACCCCTGGGGGGGTCCAGATCAGAAAAGTGTGGGAGCAGCAAGGTTGGGGCCTTGCCGCGTTCGTCTTGGCAGGCTCTTTCCAGCACCAGTGCTCCTGGAGCCCGAGGCCCTTTAGATCTCCTAACCCTAACCCTAAGCGTAACCCTAACCCTAGCTCTACTTAATTACCCCAACACACTACCTGGCTTCTCCACCTCAGAAAGATGGAGGAGCAGCAATGTTGGGGCGCTGCTGCCATGGCCTCGGCAGGCCCTTTCCAGCCCCACTGTTCCCGGAGCTCGAGGCTCTTTAGATCTCTCCAGCCTGACCCAGGCCCCTGATGGCAGCTTGGCCCTGGGCCAGAGGGGCTCAGCACCATAGGTGGCACAGATTAAAAAGTCTGCAGTTGGCAACGGAGGCACCCGTGAAGCCCTGGACACTCAGATGGAGGGCTTTAACTCAAGGTTCTAGTCCTCCCTCTCTGCGCAATGGCAAAATCCCCCACCCGATACACTCAAGAGGTGAAAAACACACCAAGGTTCACTGGCAAAAGGACCAAAATCACTCAATCAATCAATCACAAAGCAATGTTCTTTGGCAAATGATGAAATACAACATAGAATGCAACATCAACCCCTTCTCCTAGCATTACTTGGTGTTAATTTAGCACTTACCTAGCATAAACTTAGCCCGACCGAGAAAAACCTTTACACTTGGGAAATGCTGTGTTACCAAGAAGTTCCAGGAAAAGACAATTCGGAAAACAAAGAGAGGCAGAGAGAAAGGCCCAAGGAGAGGAGAGATCTAGAAAAACACACAGAGAGCTACCACCTCCTAGGCTTCCAGTAGAGGCAGGCCAGGAACTGTGTGCAGAGACATAGGCTGGGACCGTGTGCTGCCCTCATGCTTCGTCCTTTTAAGCCCCCTACGGCCTTCATGTGCTGCCCCTCAGGTGGGGCTGCCCGTGCCTTGGCCACTCAGGGCCCAGGTGAGCAGCGCCAGCCCAAGGGTCCAGGACTGACAGCTCAGCCAGGCCCTGGGGTGGCTCTGGGGGCCACACGGCAGGGCATGGCCTCACCTTCAGCAAAGCCCGGCCGGGCCCTCGCAGCACACACAGGCACTGGCACTCCACGATGTTCCGAGCCGTGCAGCATCCAGTCTCTGGCAGCAGCCTGCCGCCATGGATGCCCTTGCAATGCCCTTTCCAGTGCCACTGTCCCTGCAGCTGGAGGCTCCACAGCTCTCTGAAGCCTAAGCCCGAGCCACAGGGCAGAGCCTGTGCCTGGGGCCGAGGTGCCCACCCCTGGGGGGGTCCAGATCAGAAAAGTGTGGGAGCAGCAAGGTTGGGGCCTTGCCGCGTTCGTCTTGGCAGGCTCTTTCCAGCGCCAGTGCTCCTGGAGCCCGAGGCCCTTTAGATCTCCTAACCCTAACCCTAAGCGTAACCCTAACCCTAGCTCTACTTAATTACCCCAACACACTACCTGGCTTCTCCACCTCAGAAAGATGGAGGAGCAGCAATGTTGGGGCGCTGCTGCCATGGCCTCGGCAGGCCCTTTCCAGCCCCACTGTTCCCGGAGCTCGAGGCTCTTTAGATCTCTCCAGCCTGACCCAGGCCCCTGATGGCAGCTTGGCCCTGGGCCAGAGGGGCTCAGCACCATAGGTGGCACAGATTAAGAAGTCTGCAGTTGGCAACAGAGGCACCCGTGAAGCCCGGGACACTCAGATGGAGGGCTTTAACTCAAGGTTCTAGTCCTCCCTCTCTGCGCAATGGCAAAATCCCCCACCCGATACACTCAAGAGGTGAAAAACACACCGAGGTTCACTGGCAAAAGGACCAAAATCAATCAATCAATCAGAAAGCAATGTTCTTGGGCAAATGATGAAATACAACATAGAATGCAACATCAACCACTTCTCCTAGCATTACTTGGTGTTAATTTAGCACTTACCTAGCATAAACTTAGCCCGACCGAGAAAAACCTTTACACTTGGGAAATGCTGTGTTACCAAGAAGTTCCAGGAAAAGACAATTCGGAAAACAAAGACAGGCAGAGAGAAAGGCCCAAGGAGAGGAGAGATCTAGAAAAACACACAGAGAGCTACCACCTCCTAGGCTTCCAGCAGAGGCAGGCCAGGAACTGTGTGCAGAGACATAGGCTGGGACCGTGTGCTGCCCTCATGCTTCGTCCTTTTAAGCCCCCTACGCCCTTCATGTGCTGCCCCTCAGGTGGGGCTGCCCGTGCCTTGGCCACTCAGGGCCCAGGTGAGCAGCGCCAGCCCAAGGGTCCAGGACTGACAGCTCAGCCAGGCCCTGGGGTGGCTCTGGGGGCCACACGGCAGGGCATGGCCTCACCTTCAGCAAAGCCCGGCCGGGCCCTCGCAGCACACACAGGCACTGCCACTCCACGATGTTCCGAGCCGTGCAGCATCCAGTCTCTGGCAGCAGCCTGCCGCCATGGATGCCCTTGCAATGCCCTTTCCAGTGCCACTGTCCCTGCAGCTGGAGGCTCCACAGCTCTCTGAAGCCTAAGCCCGAGCCACAGGGCAGAGCCTGTGCCTGGGGCCGAGGTGCCCACCCCTGGGGGGGTCCAGATCAGAAAAGTGTGGGAGCAGCAAGGTTGGGGCCTTGCCGCGTTCGTCTTGGCAGGCTCTTTCCAGCGCCAGTGCTCCTGGAGCCCGAGGCCCTTTAGATCTCCTAACCCTAACCCTAAGCGTAACCCTAACCCTAGCTCTACTTAATTACCCCAACACACTACCTGGCTTCTCCACCTCAGAAAGATGGAGGAGCAGCAATGTTGGGGCGCTGCTGCCATGGCCTCGGCAGGCCCTTTCCAGCCCCACTGTTCCCGGAGCTCGAGGCTCTTTAGATCTCTCCAGCCTGACCCAGGCCCCTGATGGCAGCTTGGCCCTGGGCCAGAGGGGCTCAGAAGTCTGCAGTTGGCAACGGAGGCACCCGTGAAGCCCTGGACACTCAGATGGAGGGCTTTAACTCAAGGTTCTAGTCCTCCCTCTCTGCGCAATGGCAAAATCCCCCACCCGATACACTCAAGAGGTGAAAAACACACCGACGTTCACTGGCAAAAGGACCAAAATCAATCAGTCAAAAAGCAATTCTCTTTGGCAAACGATTAAATACAACATAGAATGCAACATCAACCCCTTCTCCTAGCATTACTTGGTGTTAATTTAGCACTTACCTAGCATAAACTTAGCCCGACCGAGAAAAACCTTTACACTTGGGAAATGCTGTGTTACCAAGAAGTTCCAGGAAAAGACAATTCGGAAAACAAAGAGACGAAGAGAGAAAGGCCCAAGGAGAGAAGAGAGCTAGAAAAACACACAGAGAGCTACCACCTCCTAGGCTTCCAGCAGAGGCAGGCCAGGAACTGTGTGCAGAGACATAGGCTGGGACCGTGTGCTGCCCTCATGCTTCGTCCTTTTAAGCCCCCTACGGCCTTCATGTGCTGCCCCTCAGGTGGGGCTGCCCGTGCCTTGGCCACTCAGGGCCCAGGTGAGCAGCGCCAGCCCAAGGGTCCAGGACTGACAGCTCAGCCAGGCCCTGGGGTGGCTCTGGGGGCCACACGGCAGGGCATGGCCTCACCTTCAGCAAAGCCCGGCCGGGCCCTCGCAGCACACACAGGCACTGGCACTCCACGATGTTCCGAGCCGTGCAGCATCCAGTCTCTGGCAGCAGCCTGCCGCCATGGATGCCCTTGCAATGCCCTTTCCAGTGCCACTGTCCCTGCAGCTGGAGGCTCCACAGCTCTCTGAAGCCTAAGCCCGAGCCACAGGGCAGAGCCTGTGCCTGGGGCCGAGGTGCCCACCCCTGGGGGGGTCCAGATCAGAAAAGTGTGGGAGCAGCAAGGTTGGGGCCTTGCCGCGTTCGTCTTGGCAGGCTCTTTCCAGCGCCAGTGCTCCTGGAGCCCGAGGCCCTTTAGATCTCCTGACCCTAACCCTAAGCGTAACCCTAACCCTAGCTCTACTTAATTACCCCAACACACTACCTGGCTTCTCCACCTCAGAAAGATGGAGGAGCAGCAATGTTGGGGCGCTGCTGCCATGGCCTCGGCAGGCCCTTTCCAGCCCCACTGTTCCCGGAGCTCGAGGCTCTTTAGATCTCTCCAGCCTGACCCAGGCCCCTGATGGCAGCTTGGCCCTGGGCCAGAGGGGCTCAGCACCATAGGTGGCACAGATTAAGAAGTCTGCAGTTGGCAACGGAGGCACCCGTGAAGCCCTGGACACTCAGATGGAGGGCTTTAACTCAAGGTTCTAGTCCTCTCTCTCAGCGCAAAGGCAAAATCCCCCACCCGATACACTCAAGAGGTGAAAAACACACCGACGTTCACTGGCAAATAGACCAAAATCAATCAGTCAAAAAGCAATTCTCTTTGGCAAATGATGAAATACAACATAGAATGCAACATCAACCACTTCTCCTAGCATTACTTGGTGTTAATTTAGCACTTACCTAGCATAAACTTAGCCCGACCGAGAAAATCCTTTACACTTGGGAAATGCTGTGTTACCAAGAAGTTCCAGGAAAAGACAATTCGGAAAACAAAGACAGGCAGAGAGAAAGGCCCAAGGAGAGAAGAGAGCTAGAAAAACACACAGAGAGCTACCACCTCCTAGGCTTCCAGCAGAGGCAGGCCAGGAACTGTGTGCAGAGACATAGGCTGGGACCGTGTGCTGCCCTCATGCTTCGTCCTTTTAAGCCCCATACGGCCTTCATGTGCTGCCCCTCAGGTGGGGCTGCCCGTGCCTTGGCCACTCAGGGCCCAGGTGAGCAGCGCCAGCCCAAGGGTCCAGGACTGACAGCTCAGCCAGGCCCTGGGGTGGCTCTGGGGGCCACACGGCAGGGCATGGCCTCACCTTCAGCAAAGCCCGGCCGGGCCCTCGCAGCACACACAGGCACTGGCACTCCACGATGTTCCGAGCCGTGCAGCATCCAGTCTCTGGCAGCAGCCTGCCGCCATGGATGCCCTTGCAATGCCCTTTCCAGTGCCACTGTCCCTGCAGCTGGAGGCTCCACAGCTCTCTGAAGCCTAAGCCCGAGCCACAGGGCAGAGCCTGTGCCTGGGGCCGAGGTGCCCACCCCTGGGGGGGTCCAGATCAGAAAAGTGTGGGTGCAGCTAGGTTGGGGCCTTGCCGCGTTCGTCTTGGCAGGCTCTTTCCAGCGCCAGTGCTCCTGGAGCACGAGGCCCTTTAGATCTCCTAACCCTAACCCTAAGCGTAACCCTAACCCTAGCTCTACTTAATTACCCCAACACACTACCTGGCTTCTCCACCTCAGAAAGATGGAGGAGCAGCAATGTTGGGGCGCTGCTGCCATGGCCTCGGCAGGCCCTTTCCAGCCCCACTGTTCCCGGAGCTCGAGGCTCTTTAGATCTCTCCAGCCTGACCCAGGCCCCTGATGGCAGCTTGGCCCTGGGCCAGAGGGGCTCAGCACCATAGGTGGCACAGATTAAGAAGTCTGCAGTTGGCAACAGAGGCACCCGTGAAGCCCGGGACACTCAGATGGAGGGCTTTAACTCAAGGTTCTAGTCCTCCCTCTCTGCGCAAAGGAAAAATCCCCCACCCGATACACTCAAGAGGTGAAAAACACACCGAGGTTCACTGGCAAAAGGACCAAAATCAATCAATCAATCAGAAAGCAATGTTCTTGGGCAAATGATGAAATACAACATAGAATGCAACATCAACCACTTCTCCTAGCATTACTTGGTGTTAATTTAGCACTTACCTAGCATAAACTTAGCCCGACCGAGAAAAACCTTTACACTTGGGAAATGCTGTGTTACCAAGAAGTTCCAGGAAAAGACAATTCGGAAAACAAAGACAGGCAGAGAGAAAGGCCCAAGGAGAGGAGAGATCTAGAAAAACACACAGAGAGCTACCACCTCCTAGGCTTCCAGCAGAGGCAGGCCAGGAACTGTGTGCAGAGACATAGGCTGGGACCGTGTGCTGCCCTCATGCTTCGTCCTTTTAAGCCCCCTACGGCCTTCATGTGCTGCCCCTCAGGTGGGGCTGCCCGTGCCTTGGCCACTCAGGGCCCAGGTGAGCAGCGCCAGCCCAAGGGTCCAGGACTGACAGCTCAGCCAGGCCCTGGGGTGGCTCTGGGGGCCACACGGCAGGGCATGGCCTCACCTTCAGCAAAGCCCGGCCGGGCCCTCGCAGCACACACAGGCACTGGCACTCCACGATGTTCCGAGCCGTGCAGCATCCAGTCTCTGGCAGCAGCCTGCCGCCATGGATGCCCTTGCAATGCCCTTTCCAGTGCCACTGTCCCTGCAGCTGGAGGCTCCACAGCTCTCTGAAGCCTAAGCCCGAGCCACAGGGCAGAGCCTGTGCCTGGGGCCGAGGTGCCCACCCCTGGGGGGGTCCAGATCAGAAAAGTGTGGGAGCAGCAAGGTTGGGGCCTTGCCGCGTTCGTCTTGGCAGGCTCTTTCCAGCGCCAGTGCTCCTGGAGCCCGAGGCCCTTTAGATCTCCTAACCCTAACCCTAAGCGTAACCCTAACCCTAGCTCTACTTAATTACCCCAACACACTACCTGGCTTCTCCACCTCAGAAAGATGGAGGAGCAGCAATGTTGGGGCGCTGCTGCCATGGCCTCGGCAGGCCCTTTCCAGCCCCACTGTTCCCGGAGCTCGAGGCTCTTTAGATCTCTCCAGCCTGACCCAGGCCCCTGATGGCAGCTTGGCCCTGGGCCAGAGGGGCTCAGCACCATAGGTGGCACAGATTAAGAAGTCTGCAGTTGGCAACGGAGGCACCCGTGAAGCCCTGGACACTCAGATGGAGGGCTTTAACTCAAGGTTCTAGTCCTCTCTCTCAGCGCAAAGGCAAAATCCCCCACCCGATACACTCAAGAGGTGAAAAACACACCGACGTTCACTGGCAAATAGACCAAAATCAATCAGTCAAAAAGCAATTCTCTTTGGCAAATGATGAAATACAACATAGAATGCAACATCAACCACTTCTCCTAGCATTACTTGGTGTTAATTTAGCACTTACCTAGCATAAACTTAGCCCGACCGAGAAAATCCTTTACACTTGGGAAATGCTGTGTTACCAAGAAGTTCCAGGAAAAGACAATTCGGAAAACAAAGACAGGCAGAGAGAAAGGCCCAAGGAGAGAAGAGAGCTAGAAAAACACACAGAGAGCTACCACCTCCTAGGCTTCCAGCAGAGGCAGGCCAGGAACTGTGTGCAGAGACATAGGCTGGGACCGTGTGCTGCCCTCATGCTTCGTCCTTTTAAGCCCCCTACGGCCTTCATGTGCTGCCCCTCAGGTGGGGCTGCCCGTGCCTTGGCCACTCAGGGCCCAGGTGAGCAGCGCCAGCCCAAGGGTCCAGGACTGACAGCTCAGCCAGGCCCTGGGGTGGCTCTGGGGGCCACACGGCAGGGCATGGCCTCACCTTCAGCAAAGCCCGGCCGGGCCCTCGCAGCACACACAGGCACTGCCACTCCACGATGTTCCGAGCCGTGCAGCATCCAGTCTCTGGCAGCAGCCTGCCGCCATGGATGCCCTTGCAATGCCCTTTCCAGTGCCACTGTCCCTGCAGCTGGAGGCTCCACAGCTCTCTGAAGCCTAAGCCCGAGCCACAGGGCAGAGCCTGTGCCTGGGGCCGAGGTGCCCACCCCTGGGGGGGTCCAGATCAGAAAAGTGTGGGAGCAGCAAGGTTGGGGCCTTGCCGCGTTCGTCTTGGCAGGCTCTTTCCAGCGCCAGTGCTCCTGGAGCCCGAGGCCCTTTAGATCTCCTAACCCTAACCCTAAGCGTAACCCTAACCCTAGCTCTACTTAATTACCCCAACACACTACCTGGCTTCTCCACCTCAGAAAGATGGAGGAGCAGCAATGTTGGGGCGCTGCTGCCATGGCCTCGGCAGGCCCTTTCCAGCCCCACTGTTCCCGGAGCTCGAGGCTCTTTAGATCTCTCCAGCCTGACCCAGGCCCCTGATGGCAGCTTGGCCCTGGGCCAGAGGGACTCAGCACCATAGGTGGCACAGATTAAAAAGTCTGCAGTTGGCAACGGAGGCACCCGTGAAGCCCTGGACACTCAGATGGAGGGCTTTAACTCAAGGTTCTAGTCCTCCCTCTCTGCGCAAAGGAAAAATCCCCCACCCGATACACTCAAGAGGTGAAAAACACACCGAGGTTCACTGGCAAAAGGACCAAAATCAATCACTCAATCAATCCATCAATCACAAAGCAATGTTCCTGGGCAAATGATGAAATACAACATAGAATGCAACATCAACCCCTTCTCCTAGCATTACTTGGTGTTAATTTAGCACTTACCTAGCATAAACTTAGCCCGACCTAGAAAAACCTTTACACTTGGGAAATGCTGTGTTACCAAGAAGTTCCAGGAAAAGACAATTCGGAAAACAAAGACAGGCAGAGAGAAAGGCCCAAGGAGAGGAGAGATCTAGAAAAACACACAGAGAGCTACCACCTCCTAGGCTTCCAGCAGAGGCAGGCCAGGAACTGTGTGCAGAGACATAGGCTGGGACCGTGTGCTGCCCTCATGCTTCGTCCTTTTAAGCCCCCTACGCCCTTCATGTGCTGCCCCTCAGGTGGGGCTGCCCGTGCCTTGGCCACTCAGGGCCCAGGTGAGCAGCGCCAGCCCAAGGGTCCAGGACTGACAGCTCAGCCAGGCCCTGGGGTGGCTCTGGGGGCCACACGGCAGGGCATGGCCTCACCTTCAGCAAAGCCCGGCCGGGCCCTCGCAGCACACACAGGCACTGCCACTCCACGATGTTCCGAGCCGTGCAGCATCCAGTCTCTGGCAGCAGCCTGCCGCCATGGATGCCCTTGCAATGCCCTTTCCAGTGCCACTGTCCCTGCAGCTGGAGGCTCCACAGCTCTCTGAAGCCTAAGCCCGAGCCACAGGGCAGAGCCTGTGCCTGGGGCCGAGGTGCCCACCCCTGGGGGGGTCCAGATCAGAAAAGTGTGGGAGCAGCAAGGTTGGGGCCTTGCCGCGTTCGTCTTGGCAGGCTCTTTCCAGCGCCAGTGCTCCTGGAGCCCGAGGCCCTTTAGATCTCCTAACCCTAACCCTAAGCGTAACCCTAACCCTAGCTCTACTTAATTACCCCAACACACTACCTGGCTTCTCCACCTCAGAAAGATGGAGGAGCAGCAATGTTGGGGCGCTGCTGCCATGGCCTCGGCAGGCCCTTTCCAGCCCCACTGTTCCCAGAGCTCGAGGCTCTTTAGATCTCTCCAGCCTGACCCAGGCCCCTGATGGCAGCTTGGCCCTGGGCCAGAGGGGCTCAGCACCATAGGTGGCACAGATTAAGAAGTCTGCAGTTGGCAACGGAGGCACCCGTGAAGCCCTGGACACTCAGATGGAGGGCTTTAACTCAAGGTTCTAGTCCTCCCTCTCTGCGCAAAGGAAAAATCCCCCACCCGATACACTCAAGAGGTGAAAAACACACCGAGGTTCACTGGCAAAAGGACTAAAATCAATCACTCAATCAATCAATCAATCAATCACAAAGCAATGTTCTTTGGCAAATGATGAAATACAACATAGAATGCAACATCAACCCCTTCTCCTAGCATTACTTGGTGTTAATTTAGCACTTACCTAGCATAAACTTAGCCCGACCGAGAAAAACCTTTACACTTGGGAAATGCTGTGTTACCAAGAAGTTCCAGGAAAAGACAATTCGGAAAACAAAGACAGGCAGAGAGAAAGGCCCAAGGAGAGAAGAGATCTAGAAAAACACACAGAGAGCTACCACCTCCTAGGCTTCCAGTAGAGGCAGGCCAGGAACTGTGTGCAGAGACATAGGCTGGGACCGTGTGCTGCCCTCATGCTTCGTCCTTTTAAGCCCCCTACGGCCTTCATGTGCTGCCCCTCAGGTGGGGCTGCCCGTGCCTTGGCCACTCAGGGCCCAGGTGAGCAGCGCCAGCCCAAGGGTCCAGGACTGACAGCTCAGCCAGGCCCTGGGGTGGCTCTGGGGGCCACACGGCAGGGCATGGCCTCACCTTCAGCAAAGCCCGGCCGGGCCCTCGCAGCACACACAGGCACTGGCACTCCACGATGTTCCGAGCCGTGCAGCATCCAGTCTCTGGCAGCAGCCTGCCGCCATGGATGCCCTTGCAATGCCCTTTCCAGTGCCACTGTCCCTGCAGCTGGAGGCTCCACAGCTCTCTGAAGCCTAAGCCCGAGCCACAGGGCAGAGCCTGTGCCTGGGGCCGAGGTGCCCACCCCTGGGGGGGTCCAGATCAGAAAAGTGTGGGAGCAGCAAGGTTGGGGCCTTGCCGCGTTCGTCTTGGCAGGCTCTTTCCAGCGCCAGTGCTCCTGGAGCCCGAGGCCCTTTAGATCTCCTAACCCTAACCCTAAGCGTAACCCTAACCCTAGCTCTACTTAATTACCCCAACACACTACCTGGCTTCTCCACCTCAGAAAGATGGAGGAGCAGCAATGTTGGGGCGCTGCTGCCATGGCCTCGGCAGGCCCTTTCCAGCCCCACTGTTCCCGGAGCTCGAGGCTCTTTAGATCTCTCCAGCCTGACCCAGGCCCCTGATGGCAGCTTGGCCCTGGGCCAGAGGGGCTCAGCACCATAGGTGGCACAGATTAAGAAGTCTGCAGTTGGCAACGGAGGCACCCGTGAAGCCCTGGACACTCAGATGGAGGGCTTTAACTCAAGGTTCTAGTCCTCTCTCTCGGCGCAAAGGCAAAATCCCCCACCCGATACACTCAAGAGGTGAAAAACACACCGAGGTTCACTGGTAAAAGGACCAAAATCAATCAGTCAAAAAGCAATTCTCTTTGGCAAATGATGAAATACAACATAGAATGCAACATCAACCACTTCTCCTAGCATTACTTGGTGTTAATTTAGCACTTACCTAGCATAAACTTAGCCCGACCGAGAAAAACCTTTACACTTGGGAAATGCTGTGTTACCAAGAAGTTCCAGGAAAAGACAATTCGGAAAACAAAGACAGGCAGAGAGAAGGGCCCAAGTTGAGGAGAGATCTAGAAAAACACACAGAGAGCTACCACCTCCTAGGCTTCCAGTAGAGGCAGGCCAGGAACTGTGTGCAGAGACATAGGCTGGGACCGTGTGCTGCCCTCATGCTTCGTCCTTTTAAGCCCCCTACGGCCTTCATGTGCTGCCCCTCAGGTGGGGCTGCCCGTGCCTTGGCCACTCAGGGCCCAGGTGAGCAGCGCCAGCCCAAGGGTCCAGGACTGACAGCTCAGCCAGGCCCTGGGGTGGCTCTGGGGGCCACACGGCAGGGCATGGCCTCACCTTCAGCAAAGCCCGGCCGGGCCCTCGCAGCACACACAGGCACTGGCACTCCACGATGTTCCGAGCCGTGCAGCATCCAGTCTCTGGCAGCAGCCTGCCGCCATGGATGCCCTTGCAATGCCCTTTCCAGTGCCACTGTCCCTGCAGCTGGAGGCTCCACAGCTCTCTGAAGCCTAAGCCCGAGCCACAGGGCAGAGCCTGTGCCTGGGGCCGAGGTGCCCACCCCTGGGGGGGTCCAGATCAGAAAAGTGTGGGAGCAGCAAGGTTGGGGCCTTGCCGCGTTCGTCTTGGCAGGCTCTTTCCAGCGCCAGTGCTCCTGGAGCCCGAGGCCCTTTAGATCTCCTAACCCTAACCCTAAGCGTAACCCTAACCCTAGCTCTACTTAATTACCCCAACACACTACCTGGCTTCTCCACCTCAGAAAGATGGAGGAGCAGCAATGTTGGGGCGCTGCTGCCATGGCCTCGGCAGGCCCTTTCCAGCCCCACTGTTCCCAGAGCTCGAGGCTCTTTAGATCTCTCCAGCCTGACCCAGGCCCCTGATGGCAGCTTGGCCCTGGGCCAGAGGGGCTCAGCACCATAGGTGGCACAGATTAAGAAGTCTGCAGTTGGCAACGGAGGCACCCGTGAAGCCCTGGACACTCAGATGGAGGGCTTTAACTCAAGGTTCTAGTCCTCCCTCTCTGCGCAAAGGAAAAATCCCCCACCCGATACACTCAAGAGGTGAAAAACACACCGAGGTTCACTGGCAAAAGGACTAAAATCAATCACTCAATCAATCAATCAATCAATCACAAAGCAATGTTCTTTGGCAAATGATGAAATACAACATAGAATGCAACATCAACCCCTTCTCCTAGCATTACTTGGTGTTAATTTAGCACTTACCTAGCATAAACTTAGCCCGACCGAGAAAAACCTTTACACTTGGGAAATGCTGTGTTACCAAGAAGTTCCAGGAAAAGACAATTCGGAAAACAAAGACAGGCAGAGAGAAAGGCCCAAGGAGAGAAGAGATCTAGAAAAACACACAGAGAGCTACCACCTCCTAGGCTTCCAGTAGAGGCAGGCCAGGAACTGTGTGCAGAGACATAGGCTGGGACCGTGTGCTGCCCTCATGCTTCGTCCTTTTAAGCCCCCTACGGCCTTCATGTGCTGCCCCTCAGGTGGGGCTGCCCGTGCCTTGGCCACTCAGGGCCCAGGTGAGCAGCGCCAGCCCAAGGGTCCAGGACTGACAGCTCAGCCAGGCCCTGGGGTGGCTCTGGGGGCCACACGGCAGGGCATGGCCTCACCTTCAGCAAAGGCCGGCCGGGCCCTCGCAGCACACACAGGCACTGGCACTCCACGATGTTCCGAGCCGTGCAGCATCCAGTCTCTGGCAGCAGCCTGCCGCCATGGATGCCCTTGCAATGCCCTTTCCAGTGCCACTGTCCCTGCAGCTGGAGGCTCCACAGCTCTCTGAAGCCTAAGCCCGAGCCACAGGGCAGAGCCTGTGCCTGGGGCCGAGGTGCCCACCCCTGGGGGGGTCCAGATCAGAAAAGTGTGGGAGCAGCAAGGTTGGGGCCTTGCCGCGTTCGTCTTGGCAGGCTCTTTCCAGCGCCAGTGCTCCTGGAGCCCGAGGCCCTTTAGATCTCCTAACCCTAACCCTAAGCGTAACCCTAACCCTAGCTCTACTTAATTACCCCAACACACTACCTGGCTTCTCCACCTCAGAAAGATGGAGGAGCAGCAATGTTGGGGCGCTGCTGCCATGGCCTCGGCAGGCCCTTTCCAGCCCCACTGTTCCCGGAGCTCGAGGCTCTTTAGATCTCTCCAGCCTGACCCAGGCCCCTGATGGCAGCTTGGCCCTGGGCCAGAGGGGCTCAGCACCATAGGTGGCACAGATTAAGAAGTCTGCAGTTGGCAACGGAGGCACCCGTGAAGCCCTGGACACTCAGATGGAGGGCTTTAACTCAAGGTTCTAGTCCTCTCTCTCGGCGCAAAGGCAAAATCCCCCACCCGATACACTCAAGAGGTGAAAAACACACCGAGGTTCACTGGTAAAAGGACCAAAATCAATCAGTCAAAAAGCAATTCTCTTTGGCAAATGATGAAATACAACATAGAATGCAACATCAACCACTTCTCCTAGCATTACTTGGTGTTAATTTAGCACTTACCTAGCATAAACTTAGCCCGACCGAGAAAATCCTTTACACTTGGGAAATGCTGTGTTACCAAGAAGTTCCAGGAAAAGACAATTCGGAAAACAAAGACAGGCAGAGAGAAAGGCCCAAGGAGAGAAGAGAGCTAGAAAAACACACAGAGAGCTACCACCTCCTAGGCTTCCAGCAGAGGCAGGCCAGGAACTGTGTGCAGAGACATAGGCTGGGACCGTGTGCTGCCCTCATGCTTCGTCCTTTTAAGCCCCCTACGGCCTTCATGTGCTGCCCCTCAGGTGGGGCTGCCCGTGCCTTGGCCACTCAGGGCCCAGGTGAGCAGCGCCAGCCCAAGGGTCCAGGACTGACAGCTCAGCCAGGCCCTGGGGTGGCTCTGGGGGCCACACGGCAGGGCATGGCCTCACCTTCAGCAAAGCCCGGCCGGGCCCTCGCAGCACACACAGGCACTGCCACTCCACGATGTTCCGAGCCGTGCAGCATCCAGTCTCTGGCAGCAGCCTGCCGCCATGGATGCCCTTGCAATGCCCTTTCCAGTGCCACTGTCCCTGCAGCTGGAGGCTCCACAGCTCTCTGAAGCCTAAGCCCGAGCCACAGGGCAGAGCCTGTGCCTGGGGCCGAGGTGCCCACCCCTGGGGGGGTCCAGATCAGAAAAGTGTGGGAGCAGCAAGGTTGGGGCCTTGCCGCGTTCGTCTTGGCAGGCTCTTTCCAGCGCCAGTGCTCCTGGAGCCCGAGGCCCTTTAGATCTCCTAACCCTAACCCTAAGCGTAACCCTAACCCTAGCTCTACTTAATTACCCCAACACACTACCTGGCTTCTCCACCTCAGAAAGATGGAGGAGCAGCAATGTTGGGGCGCTGCTGCCATGGCCTCGGCAGGCCCTTTCCAGCCCCACTGTTCCCGGAGCTCGAGGCTCTTTAGATCTCTCCAGCCTGACCCAGGCCCCTGATGGCAGCTTGGCCCTGGGCCAGAGGGACTCAGCACCATAGGTGGCACAGATTAAAAAGTCTGCAGTTGGCAACGGAGGCACCCGTGAAGCCCTGGACACTCAGATGGAGGGCTTTAACTCAAGGTTCTAGTCCTCCCTCTCTGCGCAAAGGAAAAATCCCCCACCCGATACACTCAAGAGGTGAAAAACACACCGAGGTTCACTGGCAAAAGGACCAAAATCAATCACTCAATCAATCCATCAATCACAAAGCAATGTTCCTGGGCATATGATGAAATACAACATAGAATGCAACATCAACCCCTTCTCCTAGCATTACTTGGTGTTAATTTAGCACTTACCTAGCATAAACTTAGCCCGACCTAGAAAAACCTTTACACTTGGGAAATGCTGTGTTACCAAGAAGTTCCAGGAAAAGACAATTCGGAAAACAAAGACAGGCAGAGAGAAAGGCCCAAGGAGAGAAGAGATCTAGAAAAACACACAGAGAGCTACCACCTCCTAGGCTTCCAGCAGAGGCAGGCCAGGAACTGTGTGCAGAGACATAGGCTGGGACCGTGTGCTGCCCTCATGCTTCGTCCTTTTAAGCCCCCTACGGCCTTCATGTGCTGCCCCTCAGGTGGGGCTGCCCGTGCCTTGGCCACTCAGGGCCCAGGTGAGCAGCGCCAGCCCAAGGGTCCAGGACTGACAGCTCAGCCAGGCCCTGGGGTGGCTCTGGGGGCCACACGGCAGGGCATGGCCTCACCTTCAGCAAAGCCCGGCCGGGCCCTCGCAGCACACACAGGCACTGGCACTCCACGATGTTCCGAGCCGTGCAGCATCCAGTCTCTGGCAGCAGCCTGCCGCCATGGATGCCCTTGCAATGCCCTTTCCAGTGCCACTGTCCCTGCAGCTGGAGGCTCCACAGCTCTCTGAAGCCTAAGCCCGAGCCACAGGGCAGAGCCTGTGCCTGGGGCCGAGGTGCCCACCCCTGGGGGGGTCCAGATCAGAAAAGTGTGGGAGCAGCAAGGTTGGGGCCTTGCCGCGTTCGTCTTGGCAGGCTCTTTCCAGCGCCAGTGCTCCTGGAGCCCGAGGCCCTTTAGATCTCCTAACCCTAACCCTAAGCGTAACCCTAACCCTAGCTCTACTTAATTACCCCAACACACTACCTGGCTTCTCCACCTCAGAAAGATGGAGGAGCAGCAATGTTGGGGTGCTGCTGCCATGGCCTCGGCAGGCCCTTTCCAGCCCCACTGTTCCCGGAGCTCGAGGCTCTTTAGATCTCTCCAGCCTGACCCAGGCCCCTGATGGCAGCTTGGCCCTGGGCCAGAGGGGCTCAGCACCATAGGTGGCACAGATTAAGAAGTCTGCAGTTGGCAACGGAGGCACCCGTGAAGCCCTGGACACTCAGATGGAGGGCTTTAACTCAAGGTTCTAGTCCTCTCTCTCGGCGCAAAGGCAAAATCCCCCACCCGATACACTCAAGAGGTGAAAAACACACCGAGGTTCACTGGCAAAAGGACCAAAATCAATCAGTCAAAAAGCAATGTTCTTTGGCAAATGATGAAATACAACATAGAATGCAACATCAACCACTTCTCCTAGCATTACTTGGTGTTAATTTAGCACTTACCTAGCATAAACTTAGCCCGACCGAGAAAAACCTTTACACTTGGGAAATGCTGTGTTACCAAGAAGTTCCAGGAAAAGACAATTCGGAAAACAAAGACAGGCAGAGAGAAAGGCCCAAGGAGAGGAGAGAGCTAGAAAAACACACAGAGAGCTACCACCTCCTAGGCTTCCAGTAGAGGCAGGCCAGGAACTGTGTGCAGAGACATAGGCTGGGACCGTGTGCTGCCCTCGTGCTTCGTCCTTTTAAGCCCCCTACGCCCTTCATGTGCTGCCCCTCAGGTGGGGCTGCCCGTGCCTTGGCCACTCAGGGCCCAGGTGAGCAGCGCCAGCCCAAGGGTCCAGGACTGACAGCTCAGCCAGGCCCTGGGGTGGCTCTGGGGGCCACACGGCAGGGCATGGCCTCACCTTCAGCAAAGCCCGGCCGGGCCCTCACAGCACACACAGGCACTGGCACTCCACGATGTTCCGAGCCGTGCAGCATCCAGGCTCTGGCAGCAGCCTGCCGCCATGGATGCCCTTGCAATGCCCTTTCCAGTGCCACTGTCCCTGCAGCTGGAGGCTCCACAGCTCTCTGAAGCCTAAGCCCGAGCCACAGGGCAGAGCCTGTGCCTGGGGCCGAGGTGCCCACCCCTGGGGGGGTCCAGATCAGAAAAGTGTGGGAGCAGCAAGGTTGGGGCCTTGCCGCGTTCGTCTTGGCAGGCTCTTTCCAGCGCCAGTGCTCCTGGAGCCCGAGGCCCTTTAGATCTCCTAACCCTAACCCTAAGCGTAACCCTAACCCTAGCTCTACTTAATTACCCCAACACACTACCTGGCTTCTCCACCTCAGAAAGATGGAGGAGCAGCAATGTTGGGGCGCTGCTGCCATGGCCTCGGCAGGCCCTTTCCAGCCCCACTGTTCCCAGAGCTCGAGGCTCTTTAGATCTCTCCAGCCTGACCCAGGCCCCTGATGGCAGCTTGGCCCTGGGCCAGAGGGGCTCAGCACCATAGGTGGCACAGATTAAGAAGTCTGCAGTTGGCAACGGAGGCACCCGTGAAGCCCTGGACACTCAGATGGAGGGCTTTAACTCAAGGTTCTAGTCCTCCCTCTCTGCGCAATGGCAAAATCCCCCACCCGATACACTCAAGAGGTGAAAAACACACCGAGGTTCACTGGCAAAAGGACCAAAATCAATCAATCAATCAGAAAGCAATGTTCTTTGGCAAATGATGAAATACAACATAGAATGCAACATCAACCACTTCTCCTAGCATTACTTGGTGTTAATTTAGCACTTACCTAGCATAAACTTAGCCCGACCGAGAAAAACCTTTACACTTGGGAAATGCTGTGTTACCAAGAAGTTCCAGGAAAAGACAATTCGGAAAACAAAGACAGGCAGAGAGAAAGGCCCAAGGAGAGAAGAGATCTAGAAAAACACACAGAGAGCTACCACCTCCTAGGCTTCCAGTAGAGGCAGGCCAGGAACTGTGTGCAGAGACATAGGCTCGGACCGTGTGCTGCCCTCATGCTTCGTCCTTTTAAGCCCCCTACGCCCTTCATGTGCTGCCCCTCAGGTGGGGCTGCCCGTGCCTTGGCCACTCAGGGCCCAGGTGAGCAGCACCAGCCCAAGGGTCCAGGACTGACAGCTCAGCCAGGCCCTGGGGTGGCTCTGGGGGCCACACGGCAGGGCATGGCCTCACCTTCAGCAAAGCCCGGCCGGGCCCTCGCAGCACACACAGGCACTGGCACTCCACGATGTTCCGAGCCATGCAGCATCCAGTCTCTGGCAGCAGCCTGCCGCCATGGATGCCCTTGCAATGCCCTTTCCAGTGCCACTGTCCCTGCAGCTGGAGGCTCCACAGCTCTCTGAAGCCTAAGCCTGAGCCACAGGGCAGAGCCTGTGCCTGGGGCCGAGGTGCCCACCCCTGGGGGGGTCCAGATCAGAAAAGTGTGGGAGCAGCAAGGTTGGGGCCTTGCCGCGTTCGTCTTGGCAGGCTCTTTCCAGCGCCAGTGCTCCTGGAGCCCGAGGCCCTTTAGATCTCCTAACCTTAACCCTAAGCGTAACCCTAACCCTAGCTCTAGTTAATTACCCCAACACACTACCTGGCTTCTCCACCTCAGAAAGATGGAGGAGCAGCAATGTTGGGGCGCTGCTGCCATGGCCTCGGCAGGCCCTTTCCAGCCCCACTGTTCCCGGAGCTCGAGGCTCTTTAGATCTCTCCAGCCTGACCCAGGCCCCTGATGGCAGCTTGGCCCTGGGCCAGAGGGGCTCAGCACCATAGGTGGCACAGATTAAGAAGTCTGCAGTTGGCAACGGAGGCACCCGTGAAGCCCTGGACACTCAGATGGAGGGCTTTAACTCAAGGTTCTAGTCCTCTCTCTCGGCGCAAAGGCAAAATCCCCCACCCGATACACTCAAGAGGTGAAAAACACACCGACGTTCACTGGCAAATAGACCAAAATCAATCAGACAAAAAGCAATGTTCTTTGGCAAATGATGAAATACAACATAGAATGCAACATCAACCCCTTCTCCTAGCATTACTTGGTGTTAATTTAGCACTTACCTAGCATAAACTTAGCCCGACCGAGAAAAACCTTTACACTTGGGAAATGCTGTGTTACCAAGAAGTTCCAGGAAAAGACAATTCGGAAAACAAAGACAGGCAGAGAGAAAGGCCCAAGGAGAGAAGAGAGCTAGAAAAACACACAGAGAGCTACCACCTCCTAGGCTTCCAGTAGAGGCAGGCCAGGAACTGTGTGCAGAGACATAGGCTGGGACCGTGTGCTGCCCTCATGCTTCGTCCTTTTAAGCCCCCTACGGCCTTCATGTGCTGCCCCTCAGGTGGGGCTGCCCGTGCCTTGGCCACTCAGGGCCCAGGTGAGCAGCGCCAGCCCAAGGGTCCAGGACTGACAGCTCAGCCAGGCCCTGGGGTGGCTCTGGGGGCCACACGGCAGGGCATGGCCTCACCTTCAGCAAAGCCCGGCCGGGCCCTCACAGCACACACAGGCACTGGCACTCCACGATGTTCCGAGCCGTGCAGCATCCAGTCTCTGGCAGCAGCCTGCCGCCATGGATGCCCTTGCAATGCCCTTTCCAGTGCCACTGTCCCTGCAGCTGGAGGCTCCACAGCTCTCTGAAGCCTAAGCCCGAGCCACAGGGCAGAGCCTGTGCCTGGGGCCGAGGTGCCCACCCCTGGGGGGGTCCAGATCAGAAAAGTGTGGGAGCAGCAAGGTTGGGGCCTTGCCGCGTTCGTCTTGGCAGGCTCTTTCCAGCGCCAGTGCTCCTGGAGCCCGAGGCCCTTTAGATCTCCTAACCCTAACCCTAAGCGTAACCCTAACCCTAGCTCTACTTAATTACCCCAACACACTACCTGGCTTCTCCACCTCAGAAAGATGGAGGAGCAGCAATGTTGGGGCGCTGCTGCCATGGCCTCGGCAGGCCCTTTCCAGCCCCACTGTTCCCAGAGCTCGAGGCTCTTTAGATCTCTCCAGCCTGACCCAGGCCCCTGATGGCAGCTTGGCCCTGGGCCAGAGGGGCTCAGCACCATAGGTGGCACAGATTAAGAAGTCTGCAGTTGGCAACGGAGGCACCCGTGAAGCCCTGGACACTCAGATGGAGGGCTTTAACTCAAGGTTCTAGTCCTCCCTCTCTGCGCAAAGGAAAAATCCCCCACCCGATACACTCAAGAGGTGAAAAACACACCGAGGTTCACTGGCAAAAGGACCAAAATCAATCACTCAATCAATCAATCACAAAGCAATGTTCTTTGGCAAATGATGAAATACAACATAGAATGCAACATCAACCACTTCTCCTAGCATTACTTGGTGTTAATTTAGCACTTACCTAGCATAAACTTAGCCCGACCGAGAAAAACCTTTACACTTGGGAAATGCTGTGTTACCAAGAAGTTCCAGGAAAAGACAATTCGGAAAACAAAGAGAGGCAGAGAGAAAGGCCCAAGGAGAGGAGAGATCTAGAAAAACACACAGAGAGCTACCACCTCCTAGGCTTCCAGTAGAGGCAGGCCAGGAACTGTGTGCAGAGACATAGGCTGGGACCGTGTGCTGCCCTCATGCTTCGTCCTTTTAAGCCCCCTACGGCCTTCATGTGCTGCCCCTCAGGTGGGGCTGCCCGTGCCTTGGCCACTCAGGGCCCAGGTGAGCAGCGCCAGCCCAAGGGTCCAGGACTGACAGCTCAGCCAGGCCCTGGGGTGGCTCTGGGGGCCACACGGCAGGGCATGGCCTCACCTTCAGCAAAGCCCGGCCGGGCCCTCGCAGCACACACAGGCACTGGCACTCCACGATGTTCCGAGCCGTGCAGCATCCAGTCTCTGGCAGCAGCCTGCCGCCATGGATGCCCTTGCAATGCCCTTTCCAGTGCCACTGTCCCTGCAGCTGGAGGCTCCACAGCTCTCTGAAGCCTAAGCCCGAGCCACAGGGCAGAGCCTGTGCCTGGGGCCGAGGTGCCCACCCCTGGGGGGGTCCAGATCAGAAAAGTGTGGGAGCAGCAAGGTTGGGGCCTTGCCGCGTTCGTCTTGGCAGGCTCTTTCCAGCGCCAGTGCTCCTGGAGCCCGAGGCCCTTTAGATCTCCTAACCCTAACCCTAAGCGTAACCCTAACCCTAGCTCTACTTAATTACCCCAACACACTACCTGGCTTCTCCACCTCAGAAAGATGGAGGAGCAGCAATGTTGGGGCGCTGCTGCCATGGCCTCGGCAGGCCCTTTCCAGCCCCACTGTTCCCAGAGCTCGAGGCTCTTTAGATCTCTCCAGCCTGACCCAGGCCCCTGATGGCAGCTTGGCCCTGGGCCAGAGCGACTCAGCACCATAGGTGGCACAGATTAAGAAGTCTGCAGTTGGCAACGGAGGCACCCGTGAAGCCCTGGACACTCAGATGGAGGGCTTTAACTCAAGGTTCTAGTCCTCCCTCTCTGCGCAATGGCAAAATCCCCCACCAGATACACTCAAGAGGTGAAAAACACACCGAGGTTCACTGGCAAAAGGACCAAAATCAATCAATCAATCAATCAGAAAGCAATGTTCTTTGGCAAATGATGAAATACAACATAGAATGCAACATCAACCACTTCTCCTAGCATTACTTGGTGTTAATTTAGCACTTACCTAGCATAAACTTAGCCCGACCGAGAAAAACCTTTACACTTGGGAAATGCTGTGTTACCAAGAAGTTCCAGGAAAAGACAATTCGGAAAACAAAGACAGGCAGAGAGAAAGGCCCAAGGAGAGAAGAGAGCTAGAAAAACACACAGAGAGCTACCACCTCCTAGGCTTCCAGTAGAGGCAGGCCAGGAACTGTGTGCAGAGACATAGGCTGGGACCGTGTGCTGCCCTCATGCTTCGTCCTTTTAAGCCCCCTACGGCCTTCATGTGCTGCCCCTCAGGTGGGGCTGCCCGTGCCTTGGCCACTCAGGGCCCAGGTGAGCAGCGCCAGCCCAAGGGTCCAGGACTGACAGCTCAGCCAGGCCCTGGGGTGGCTCTGGGGGCCACACGGCAGGGCATGGCCTCACCTTCAGCAAAGCCCGGCCGGGCCCTCACAGCACACACAGGCACTGGCACTCCACGATGTTCCGAGCCGTGCAGCATCCAGTCTCTGGCAGCAGCCTGCCGCCATGGATGCCCTTGCAATGCCCTTTCCAGTGCCACTGTCCCTGCAGCTGGAGGCTCCACAGCTCTCTGAAGCCTAAGCCCGAGCCACAGGGCAGAGCCTGTGCCTGGGGCCGAGGTGCCCACCCCTGGGGGGGTCCAGATCAGAAAAGTGTGGGAGCAGCAAGGTTGGGGCCTTGCCGCGTTCGTCTTGGCAGGCTCTTTCCAGCGCCAGTGCTCCTGGAGCCCGAGGCCCTTTAGATCTCCTAACCCTAACCCTAAGCGTAACCCTAACCCTAGCTCTACTTAATTACCCCAACACACTACCTGGCTTCTCCACCTCAGAAAGATGGAGGAGCAGCAATGTTGGGGCGCGGGTGCCATGGCCTCGGCAGGCCCTTTCCAGCCCCACTGTTCCCAGAGCTCGAGGCTCTTTAGATCTCTCCAGCCTGACCCAGGCCCCTGATGGCAGCTTGGCCCTGGGCCAGAGGGGCTCAGCACCATAGGTGGCACAGATTAAGAAGTCTGCAGTTGGCAACGGAGGCACCCGTGAAGCCCTGGACACTCAGATGGAGGGCTTTAACTCAAGGTTCTAGTCCTCCCTCTCTGCGCAAAGGAAAAATCCCCCACCCGATACACTCAAGAGGTGAAAAACACACCGAGGTTCACTGGCAAAAGGACCAAAATCAATCACTCAATCAATCAATCACAAAGCAATGTTCTTTGGCAAATGATGAAATACAACATAGAATGCAACATCAACCACTTCTCCTAGCATTACTTGGTGTTAATTTAGCACTTACCTAGCATAAACTTAGCCCGACCGAGAAAAACCTTTACACTTGGGAAATGCTGTGTTACCAAGAAGTTCCAGGAAAAGACAATTCGGAAAACAAAGAGAGGCAGAGAGAAAGGCCCAAGGAGAGGAGAGATCTAGAAAAACACACAGAGAGCTACCACCTCCTAGGCTTCCAGTAGAGGCAGGCCAGGAACTGTGTGCAGAGACATAGGCTGGGACCGTGTGCTGCCCTCATGCTTCGTCCTTTTAAGCCCCCTACGGCCTTCATGTGCTGCCCCTCAGGTGGGGCTGCCCGTGCCTTGGCCACTCAGGGCCCAGGTGAGCAGCGCCAGCCCAAGGGTCCAGGACTGACAGCTCAGCCAGGCCCTGGGGTGGCTCTGGGGGCCACACGGCAGGGCATGGCCTCACCTTCAGCAAAGCCCGGCCGGGCCCTCGCAGCACACACAGGCACTGGCACTCCACGATGTTCCGAGCCGTGCAGCATCCATTCTCTGGCAGCAGCCTGCCGCCATGGATGCCCTTGCAATGCCCTTTCCAGTGCCACTGTCCCTGCAGCTGGAGGCTCCACAGCTCTCTGAAGCCTAAGCCCGAGCCACAGGGCAGAGCCTGTGCCTGGGGCCGAGGTGCCCACCCCTGGGGGGGTCCAGATCAGAAAAGTGTGGGAGCAGCAAGGTTGGGGCCTTGCCGCGTTCGTCTTGGCAGGCTCTTTCCAGCGCCAGTGCTCCTGGAGCCCGAGGCCCTTTAGATCTCCTAACCCTAACCCTAAGCGTAACCCTAACCCTAGCTCTACTTAATTACCCCAACACACTACCTGGCTTCTCCACCTCAGAAAGATGGAGGAGCAGCAATGTTGGGGCGCTGCTGCCATGGCCTCGGCAGGCCCTTTCCAGCCCCACTGTTCCCAGAGCTCGAGGCTCTTTAGATCTCTCCAGCCTGACCCAGGCCCCTGATGGCAGCTTGGCCCTGGGCCAGAGGGGCTCAGCACCATAGGTGGCACAGATTAAGAAGTCTGCAGTTGGCAACGGAGGCACCCGTGAAGCCCTGGACACTCAGATGGAGGGCTTTAACTCAAGGTTCTAGTCCTCCCTCTCTGCGCAATGGCAAAATCCCCCACCCGATACACTCAAGAGGTGAAAAACACACCGAGGTTCACTGGCAAAAGGACCAAAATCAATCACTCAATCAATCAATCAATCAATCAGAAAGCAATGTTCTTTGGCAAATGATGAAATACAACATAGAATGCAACATCAACCCCTTCTCCTAGCATTACTTGGTGTTAATTTAGCACTTACCTAGCATAAACTTAGCCCGACCGAGAAAAACCTTTACACTTGGGAAATGCTGTGTTACCAAGAAGTTCCAGGAAAAGACAATTCGGAAAACAAAGAGAGGCAGAGAGAAAGGCCCAAGGAGAGAAGAGAGCTAGAAAAACACACAGAGAGCTACCACCTCCTAGGCTTCCAGTAGAGGCAGGCCAGGAACTGTGTGCAGAGACATAGGCTGGGACCGTGTGCTGCCCTCATGCTTCGTCCTTTTAAGCCCCCTACGGCCTTCATGTGCTGCCCCTCAGGTGGGGCTGCCCGTGCCTTGGCCACTCAGGGCCCAGGTGAGCAGCGCCAGCCCAAGGGTCCAGGACTGACAGCTCAGCCAGGCCCTGGGGTGGCTCTGGGGGCCACACGGCAGGGCATGGCCTCACCTTCAGCAAAGCCCGGCCGGGCCCTCACAGCACACACAGGCACTGGCACTCCACGATGTTCCGAGCCGTGCAGCATCCAGTCTCTGGCAGCAGCCTGCCGCCATGGATGCCCTTGCAATGCCCTTTCCAGTGCCACTGTCCCTGCAGCTGGAGGCTCCACAGCTCTCTGAAGCCTAAGCCCGAGCCACAGGGCAGAGCCTGTGCCTGGGGCCGAGGTGCCCACCCCTGGGGGGGTCCAGATCAGAAAAGTGTGGGAGCAGCAAGGTTGGGGCCTTGCCGCGTTCGTCTTGGCAGGCTCTTTCCAGCGCCAGTGCTCCTGGAGCCCGAGGCCCTTTAGATCTCCTAACCCTAACCCTAAGCGTAACCCTAACCCTAGCTCTACTTAATTACCCCAACACACTACCTGGCTTCTCCACCTCAGAAAGATGGAGGAGCAGCAATGTTGGGGCGCTGCTGCCATGGCCTCGGCAGGCCCTTTCCAGCCCCACTGTTCCCAGAGCTCGAGGCTCTTTAGATCTCTCCAGCCTGACCCAGGCCCCTGATGGCAGCTTGGCCCTGGGCCAGAGGGGCTCAGCACCATAGGTGGCACAGATTAAGAAGTCTGCAGTTGGCAACGGAGGCACCCGTGAAGCCCTGGACACTCAGATGGAGGGCTTTAACTCAAGGTTCTAGTCCTCCCTCTCTGCGCAAAGGAAAAATCCCCCACCCGATACACTCAAGAGGTGAAAAACACACCGAGGTTCACTGGCAAAAGGACCAAAATCAATCACTCAATCAATCAATCACAAAGCAATGTTCTTTGGCAAATGATGAAATACAACATAGAATGCAACATCAACCACTTCTCCTAGCATTACTTGGTGTTAATTTAGCACTTACCTAGCATAAACTTAGCCCGACCGAGAAAAACCTTTACACTTGGGAAATGCTGTGTTACCAAGAAGTTCCAGGAAAAGACAATTCGGAAAACAAAGAGAGGCAGAGAGAAAGGCCCAAGGAGAGGAGAGATCTAGAAAAACACACAGAGAGCTACCACCTCTTAGGCTTCCAGCAGAGGCACGCCGGGAACTGCAGCAGGGATATAGGCTGGGACCATGCGTTGACCTCATGCCTGACCCAGGCCCCTGATGGCAGCTTGGCCCTGGGCCAGAGGGGCTCAGCACCATAGGTGGCACAGATTAAGAAGTCTGCAGTTGGCAACGGAGGCACCCGTGAAGCCCTGGACACTCAGATGGAGGGCTTTAACTCAAGGTTCTAGTCCTCCCTCTCTGCGCAAAGGCAAAATCCCCCACCCGATACACTCAAGAGGTGAAAAACACACCGAGGTTCACTGGCAAAAGGACCAAAATCAATCACTCAATCAATCAATCAATCAGAAAGCAATGTTCTTTGGCAAATGATGAAATACAACATAGAATGCCACATCAACCACTTCTCCTAGCATTACTTGGTGTTAATTTAGCACTTACCTAGCATAAACTTAGCCCGACCGAGAAAAACCTTTACACTTGGGAAATGCTGTGTTACCAAGAAGTTCCAGGAAAAGACAATTCGGAAAACAAAGACAGGCAGAGAGAAAGGCCCAAGGAGAGAAGAGATCTAGAAAAACACACAGAGAGCTACCACCTCCTAGGCTTCCAGTAGAGGCAGGCCAGGAACTGTGTGCAGAGACATAGGCTGGGACCGTGTGCTGCCCTCATGCTTCGTCCTTTTAAGCCCCCTACGGCCTTCATGTGCTGCCCCTCAGGTGGGGCTGCCCGTGCCTTGGCCACTCAGGGCCCAGGTGAGCAGCACCAGCCCAAGGGTCCAGGACTGACAGCTCAGCCAGGCCCTGGGGTGGCTCTGGGGGCCACACGGCAGGGCATGGCCTCACCTTCAGCAAAGCCCGGCCGGGCCCTCGCAGCACACACAGGCACTGGCACTCCACGATGTTCCGAGCCATGCAGCATCCAGTCTCTGGCAGCAGCCTGCCGCCATGGATGCCCTTGCAATGCCCTTTCCAGTGCCACTGTCCCTGCAGCTGGAGGCTCCACAGCTCTCTGAAGCCTAAGCCTGAGCCACAGGGCAGAGCCTGTGCCTGGGGCCGAGGTGCCCACCCCTGGGGGGGTCCAGATCAGAAAAGTGTGGGAGCAGCAAGGTTGGGGCCTTGCCGCGTTCGTCTTGGCAGGCTCTTTCCAGCGCCAGTGCTCCTGGAGCCCGAGGCCCTTTAGATCTCCTAACCTTAACCCTAAGCGTAACCCTAACCCTAGCTCTACTTAATTACCCCAACACACTACCTGGCTTCTCCACCTCAGAAAGATGGAGGAGCAGCAATGTTGGGGCGCTGCTGCCATGGCCTCGGCAGGCCCTTTCCAGCCCCACTGTTCCCGGAGCTCGAGGCTCTTTAGATCTCTCCAGCCTGACCCAGGCCCCTGATGGCAGCTTGGCCCTGGGCCAGAGGGGCTCAGCACCATAGGTGGCACAGATTAAGAAGTCTGCAGTTGGCAACGGAGGCACCCGTGAAGCCCTGGACACTCAGATGGAGGGCTTTAACTCAAGGTTCTAGTCCTCTCTCTCGGCGCAAAGGCAAAATCCCCCACCCGATACACTCAAGAGGTGAAAAACACACCGACGTTCACTGGCAAATAGACCAAAATCAATCAGTCAAAAAGCAATGTTCTTTGGCAAATGATGAAATACAACATAGAATGCAACATCAACCCCTTCTCCTAGCATTACTTGGTGTTAATTTAGCACTTACCTAGCATAAACTTAGCCCGACCGAGAAAAACCTTTACACTTGGGAAATGCTGTGTTACCAAGAAGTTCCAGGAAAAGACAATTCGGAAAACAAAGACAGGCAGAGAGAAAGGCCCAAGGAGAGAAGAGAGCTAGAAAAACACACAGAGAGCTACCACCTCCTAGGCTTCCAGTAGAGGCAGGCCAGGAACTGTGTGCAGAGACATAGGCTGGGACCGTGTGCTGCCCTCATGCTTCGTCCTTTTAAGCCCCCTACGGCCTTCATGTGCTGCCCCTCAGGTGGGGCTGCCCGTGCCTTGGCCACTCAGGGCCCAGGTGAGCAGCGCCAGCCCAAGGGTCCAGGACTGACAGCTCAGCCAGGCCCTGGGGTGGCTCTGGGGGCCACACGGCAGGGCATGGCCTCACCTTCAGCAAAGCCCGGCCGGGCCCTTGCAGCACACACAGGCACTGGCACTCCACGATGTTCCGAGCCGTGCAGCATCCAGTCTCTGGCAGCAGCCTGCCGCCATGGATGCCCTTGCAATGCCCTTTCCAGTGCCACTGTCCCTGCAGCTGGAGGCTCCACAGCTCTCTGAAGCCTAAGCCCGAGCCACAGGGCAGAGCCTGTGCCTGGGGCCGAGGTGCCCACCCCTGGGGGGGTCCAGATCAGAAAAGTGTGGGAGCAGCAAGGTTGGGGCCTTGCCGCGTTCGTCTTGGCAGGCTCTTTCCAGCGCCAGTGCTCCTGGAGCCCGAGGCCCTTTAGATCTCCTAACCCTAACCCTAAGCGTAACCCTAACCCTAGCTCTACTTAATTACCCCAACACACTACCTGGCTTCTCCACCTCAGAAAGATGGAGGAGCAGCAATGTTGGGGCGCGGGTGCCATGGCCTCGGCAGGCCCTTTCCAGCCCCACTGTTCCCAGAGCTCGAGGCTCTTTAGATCTCTCCAGCCTGACCCAGGCCCCTGATGGCAGCTTGGCCCTGGGCCAGAGGGGCTCAGCACCATAGGTGGCACAGATTAAGAAGTCTGCAGTTGGCAACGGAGGCACCCGTGAAGCCCTGGACACTCAGATGGAGGGCTTTAACTCAAGGTTCTAGTCCTCCCTCTCTGCGCAAAGGAAAAATCCCCCACCCGATACACTCAAGAGGTGAAAAACACACCGAGGTTCACTGGCAAAAGGACCAAAATCAATCACTCAATCAATCAATCACAAAGCAATGTTCTTTGGCAAATGATGAAATACAACATAGAATGCAACATCAACCACTTCTCCTAGCATTACTTGGTGTTAATTTAGCACTTACCTAGCATAAACTTAGCCCGACCGAGAAAAACCTTTACACTTGGGAAATGCTGTGTTACCAAGAAGTTCCAGGAAAAGACAATTCGGAAAACAAAGAGAGGCAGAGAGAAAGGCCCAAGGAGAGGAGAGATCTAGAAAAACACACAGAGAGCTACCACCTCCTAGGCTTCCAGTAGAGGCAGGCCAGGAACTGTGTGCAGAGACATAGGCTGGGACCGTGTGCTGCCCTCATGCTTCGTCCTTTTAAGCCCCCTACGGCCTTCATGTGCTGCCCCTCAGGTGGGGCTGCCCGTGCCTTGGCCACTCAGGGCCCAGGTGAGCAGCGCCAGCCCAAGGGTCCAGGACTGACAGCTCAGCCAGGCCCTGGGGTGGCTCTGGGGGCCACACGGCAGGGCATGGCCTCACCTTCAGCAAAGCCCGGCCGGGCCCTCGCAGCACACACAGGCACTGGCACTCCACGATGTTCCGAGCCGTGCAGCATCCAGTCTCTGGCAGCAGCCTGCCGCCATGGATGCCCTTGCAATGCCCTTTCCAGTGCCACTGTCCCTGCAGCTGGAGGCTCCACAGCTCTCTGAAGCCTAAGCCCGAGCCACAGGGCAGAGCCTGTGCCTGGGGCCGAGGTGCCCACCCCTGGGGGGGTCCAGATCAGAAAAGTGTGGGAGCAGCAAGGTTGGGGCCTTGCCGCGTTCGTCTTGGCAGGCTCTTTCCAGCGCCAGTGCTCCTGGAGCCCGAGGCCCTTTAGATCTCCTAACCCTAACCCTAAGCGTAACCCTAACCCTAGCTCTACTTAATTACCCCAACACACTACCTGGCTTCTCCACCTCAGAAAGATGGAGGAGCAGCAATGTTGGGGCGCTGCTGCCATGGCCTCGGCAGGCCCTTTCCAGCCCCACTGTTCCCAGAGCTCGAGGCTCTTTAGATCTCTCCAGCCTGACCCAGGCCCCTGATGGCAGCTTGGCCCTGGGCCAGAGGGGCTCAGCACCATAGGTGGCACAGATTAAGAAGTCTGCAGTTGGCAACGGAGGCACCCGTGAAGCCCTGGACACTCAGATGGAGGGCTTTAACTCAAGGTTCTAGTCCTCCCTCTCTGCGCAATGGCAAAATCCCCCACCCGATACACTCAAGAGGTGAAAAACACACCGAGGTTCACTGGCAAAAGGACCAAAATCAATCACTCAATCAATCAATCAATCAATCAGAAAGCAATGTTCTTTGGCAAATGATGAAATACAACATAGAATGCAACATCAACCCCTTCTCCTAGCATTACTTGGTGTTAATTTAGCACTTACCTAGCATAAACTTAGCCCGACCGAGAAAAACCTTTACACTTGGGAAATGCTGTGTTACCAAGAAGTTCCAGGAAAAGACAATTCGGAAAACAAAGACAGGCAGAGAGAAAGGCCCAAGGAGAGAAGAGAGCTAGAAAAACACACAGAGAGCTACCACCTCCTAGGCTTCCAGTAGAGGCAGGCCAGGAACTGTGTGCAGAGACATAGGCTGGGACCGTGTGCTGCCCTCATGCTTCGTCCTTTTAAGCCCCCTACGGCCTTCATGTGCTGCCCCTCAGGTGGGGCTGCCCGTGCCTTGGCCACTCAGGGCCCAGGTGAGCAGCGCCAGCCCAAGGGTCCAGGACTGACAGCTCAGCCAGGCCCTGGGGTGGCTCTGGGGGCCACACGGCAGGGCATGGCCTCACCTTCAGCAAAGCCCGGCCGGGCCCTCACAGCACACACAGGCACTGGCACTCCACGATGTTCCGAGCCGTGCAGCATCCAGTCTCTGGCAGCAGCCTGCCGCCATGGATGCCCTTGCAATGCCCTTTCCAGTGCCACTGTCCCTGCAGCTGGAGGCTCCACAGCTCTCTGAAGCCTAAGCCCGAGCCACAGGGCAGAGCCTGTGCCTGGGGCCGAGGTGCCCACCCCTGGGGGGGTCCAGATCAGAAAAGTGTGGGAGCAGCAAGGTTGGGGCCTTGCCGCGTTCGTCTTGGCAGGCTCTTTCCAGCGCCAGTGCTCCTGGAGCCCGAGGCCCTTTAGATCTCCTAACCCTAACCCTAAGCGTAACCCTAACCCTAGCTCTACTTAATTACCCCAACACACTACCTGGCTTCTCCACCTCAGAAAGATGGAGGAGCAGCAATGTTGGGGCGCTGCTGCCATGGCCTCGGCAGGCCCTTTCCAGCCCCACTGTTCCCAGAGCTCGAGGCTCTTTAGATCTCTCCAGCCTGACCCAGGCCCCTGATGGCAGCTTGGCCCTGGGCCAGAGGGGCTCAGCACCATAGGTGGCACAGATTAAGAAGTCTGCAGTTGGCAACGGAGGCACCCGTGAAGCCCTGGACACTCAGATGGAGGGCTTTAACTCAAGGTTCTAGTCCTCCCTCTCTGCGCAAAGGAAAAATCCCCCACCCGATACACTCAAGAGGTGAAAAACACACCGAGGTTCACTGGCAAAAGGACCAAAATCAATCACTCAATCAATCAATCACAAAGCAATGTTCTTTGGCAAATGATGAAATACAACATAGAATGCAACATCAACCACTTCTCCTAGCATTACTTGGTGTTAATTTAGCACTTACCTAGCATAAACTTAGCCCGACCGAGAAAAACCTTTACACTTGGGAAATGCTGTGTTACCAAGAAGTTCCAGGAAAAGACAATTCGGAAAACAAAGAGAGGCAGAGAGAAAGGCCCAAGGAGAGGAGAGATCTAGAAAAACACACAGAGAGCTACCACCTCCTAGGCTTCCAGTAGAGGCAGGCCAGGAACTGTGTGCAGAGACATAGGCTGGGACCGTGTGCTGCCCTCATGCTTCATCCTTTTAAGCCCCCTACGGCCTTCATGTGCTGCCCCTCAGGTGGGGCTGCCCGTGCCTTGGCCACTCAGGGCCCAGGTGAGCAGCGCCAGCCCAAGGGTCCAGGACTGACAGCTCAGCCAGGCCCTGGGGTGGCTCTGGGGGCCACACGGCAGGGCATGGCCTCACCTTCAGCAAAGCCCGGCCGGGCCCTCGCAGCACACACAGGCACTGGCACTCCACGATGTTCCGAGCCGTGCAGCATCCAGTCTCTGGCAGCAGCCTGCCGCCATGGATGCCCTTGCAATGCCCTTTCCAGTGCCACTGTCCCTGCAGCTGGAGGCTCCACAGCTCTCTGAAGCCTAAGCCCGAGCCACAGGGCAGAGCCTGTGCCTGGGGCCGAGGTGCCCACCCCTGGGGGGGTCCAGATCAGAAAAGTGTGGGAGCAGCAAGGTTGGGGCCTTGCCGCGTTCGTCTTGGCAGGCTCTTTCCAGCGCCAGTGCTCCTGGAGCCCGAGGCCCTTTAGATCTCCTAACCCTAACCCTAAGCGTAACCCTAACCCTAGCTCTACTTAATTACCCCAACACACTACCTGGCTTCTCCACCTCAGAAAGATGGAGGAGCAGCAATGTTGGGGCGCTGCTGCCATGGCCTCGGCAGGCCCTTTCCAGCCCCACTGTTCCCAGAGCTCGAGGCTCTTTAGATCTCTCCAGCCTGACCCAGGCCCCTGATGGCAGCTTGGCCCTGGGCCAGAGCGACTCAGCACCATAGGTGGCACAGATTAAGAAGTCTGCAGTTGGCAACGGAGGCACCCGTGAAGCCCTGGACACTCAGATGGAGGGCTTTAACTCAAGGTTCTAGTCCTCCCTCTCTGCGCAATGGCAAAATCCCCCACCAGATACACTCAAGAGGTGAAAAACACACCGAGGTTCACTGGCAAAAGGACCAAAATCAATCAATCAATCAATCAGAAAGCAATGTTCTTTGGCAAATGATGAAATACAACATAGAATGCAACATCAACCACTTCTCCTAGCATTACTTGGTGTTAATTTAGCACTTACCTAGCATAAACTTAGCCCGACCGAGAAAAACCTTTACACTTGGGAAATGCTGTGTTACCAAGAAGTTCCAGGAAAAGACAATTCGGAAAACAAAGACAGGCAGAGAGAAGGGCCCAAGGAGAGGAGAGATCTAGAAAAACACACAGAGAGCTACCACCTCCTAGGCTTCCAGTAGAGGCAGGCCAGGAACTGTGTGCAGAGACATAGGCTGGGACCGTGTGCTGCCCTCATGCTTCGTCCTTTTAAGCCCCCTACGGCCTTCATGTGCTGCCCCTCAGGTGGGGCTGCCCGTGCCTTGGCCACTCAGGGCCCAGGTGAGCAGCGCCAGCCCAAGGGTCCAGGACTGACAGCTCAGCCAGGCCCTGGGGTGGCTCTGGGGGCCACACGGCAGGGCATGGCCTCACCTTCAGCAAAGCCCGGCCGGGCCCTCGCAGCACACACAGGCACTGGCACTCCACGATGTTCCGAGCCGTGCAGCATCCAGTCTCTGGCAGCAGCCTGCCGCCATGGATGCCCTTGCAATGCCCTTTCCAGTGCCACTGTCCCTGCAGCTGGAGGCTCCACAGCTCTCTGAAGCCTAAGCCCGAGCCACAGGGCAGAGCCTGTGCCTGGGGCCGAGGTGCCCACCCCTGGGGGGGTCCAGATCAGAAAAGTGTGGGAGCAGCAAGGTTGGGGCCTTGCCGCGTTCGTCTTGGCAGGCTCTTTCCAGCGCCAGTGCTCCTGGAGCCCGAGGCCCTTTAGATCTCCTAACCCTAACCCTAAGCGTAACCCTAACCCTAGCTCTACTTAATTACCCCAACACACTACCTGGCTTCTCCACCTCAGAAAGATGGAGGAGCAGCAATGTTGGGGCGCTGCTGCCATGGCCTCGGCAGGCCCTTTCCAGCCCCACTGTTCCCAGAGCTCGAGGCTCTTTAGATCTCTCCAGCCTGACCCAGGCCCCTGATGGCAGCTTGGCCCTGGGCCAGAGGGGCTCAGCACCATAGGTGGCACAGATTAAGAAGTCTGCAGTTGGCAACGGAGGCACCCGTGAAGCCCTGGACACTCAGATGGAGGGCTTTAACTCAAGGTTCTAGTCCTCCCTCTCTGCGCAATGGCAAAATCCCCCACCCGATACACTCAAGAGGTGAAAAACACACCGAGGTTCACTGGCAAAAGGACCAAAATCAATCACTCAATCAATCAATCAATCAATCAGAAAGCAATGTTCTTTGGCAAATGATGAAATACAACATAGAATGCAACATCAACCCCTTCTCCTAGCATTACTTGGTGTTAATTTAGCACTTACCTAGCATAAACTTAGCCCGACCGAGAAAAACCTTTACACTTGGGAAATGCTGTGTTACCAAGAAGTTCCAGGAAAAGACAATTCGGAAAACAAAGACAGGCAGAGAGAAAGGCCCAAGGAGAGAAGAGAGCTAGAAAAACACACAGAGAGCTACCACCTCCTAGGCTTCCAGTAGAGGCAGGCCAGGAACTGTGTGCAGAGACATAGGCTGGGACCGTGTGCTGCCCTCATGCTTCGTCCTTTTAAGCCCCCTACGGCCTTCATGTGCTGCCCCTCAGGTGGGGCTGCCCGTGCCTTGGCCACTCAGGGCCCAGGTGAGCAGCGCCAGCCCAAGGGTCCAGGACTGACAGCTCAGCCAGGCCCTGGGGTGGCTCTGGGGGCCACACGGCAGGGCATGGCCTCACCTTCAGCAAAGCCCGGCCGGGCCCTCGCAGCACACACAGGCACTGGCACTCCACGATGTTCTGAGCCGTGCAGCATCCAGTCTCTGGCAGCAGCCTGCCGCCATGGATGCCCTTGCAATGCCCTTTCCAGTGCCACTGTCCCTGCAGCTGGAGGCTCCACAGCTCTCTGAAGCCTAAGCCCGAGCCACAGGGCAGAGCCTGTGCCTGGGGCCGAGGTGCCCACCCCTGGGGGGGTCCAGATCAGAAAAGTGTGGGAGCAGCAAGGTTGGGGCCTTGCCGCGTTCGTCTTGGCAGGCTCTTTCCAGCGCCAGTGCTCCTGGAGCCCGAGGCCCTTTAGATCTCCTAACCCTAACCCTAAGCGTAACCCTAACCCTAGCTCTACTTAATTACCCCAACACACTACCTGGCTTCTCCACCTCAGAAAGATGGAGGAGCAGCAATGTTGGGGCGCGGGTGCCATGGCCTCGGCAGGCCCTTTCCAGCCCCACTGTTCCCAGAGCTCGAGGCTCTTTAGATCTCTCCAGCCTGACCCAGGCCCCTGATGGCAGCTTGGCCCTGGGCCAGAGGGGCTCAGCACCATAGGTGGCACAGATTAAGAAGTCTGCAGTTGGCAACGGAGGCACCCGTGAAGCCCTGGACACTCAGATGGAGGGCTTTAACTCAAGGTTCTAGTCCTCCCTCTCTGCGCAAAGGAAAAATCCCCCACCCGATACACTCAAGAGGTGAAAAACACACCGAGGTTCACTGGCAAAAGGACCAAAATCAATCACTCAATCAATCAATCAATCAATCAGAAAGCAATGTTCTTTGGCAAATGATGAAATACAACATAGAATGCAACATCAACCACTTCTCCTAGCATTACTTGGTGTTAATTTAGCACTTACCTAGCATAAACTTAGCCCGACCGAGAAAAACCTTTACACTTGGGAAATGCTGTGTTACCAAGAAGTTCCAGGAAAAGACAATTCGGAAAACAAAGACAGGCAGAGAGAAAGGCCCAAGGAGAGGAGAGATCTAGAAAAACACACAGAGAGCTACCACCTCCTAGGCTTCCAGTAGAGGCAGGCCAGGAACTGTGTGCAGAGACATAGGCTGGGACCGTGTGCTGCCCTCATGCTTCGTCCTTTTAAGCCCCCTACGGCCTTCATGTGCTGCCCCTCAGGTGGGGCTGCCCGTGCCTTGGCCACTCAGGGCCCAGGTGAGCAGCGCCAGCCCAAGGGTCCAGGACTGACAGCTCAGCCAGGCCCTGGGGTGGCTCTGGGGGCCACACGGCAGGGCATGGCCTCACCTTCAGCAAAGCCCGGCCGGGCCCTCGCAGCACACACAGGCACTGGCACTCCACGATGTTCCGAGCCGTGCAGCATCCAGTCTCTGGCAGCAGCCTGCCGCCATGGATGCCCTTGCAATGCCCTTTCCAGTGCCACTGTCCCTGCAGCTGGAGGCTCCACAGCTCTCTGAAGCCTAAGCCCGAGCCACAGGGCAGAGCCTGTGCCTGGGGCCGAGGTGCCCACCCCTGGGGGGGTCCAGATCAGAAAAGTGTGGGAGCAGCAAGGTTGGGGCCTTGCCGCGTTCGTCTTGGCAGGCTCTTTCCAGCGCCAGTGCTCCTGGAGCCCGAGGCCCTTTAGATCTCCTAACCCTAACCCTAAGCGTAACCCTAACCCTAGCTCTACTTAATTACCCCAACACACTACCTGGCTTCTCCACCTCAGAAAGATGGAGGAGCAGCAATGTTGGGGCGCTGCTGCCATGGCCTCGGCAGGCCCTTTCCAGCCCCACTGTTCCCAGAGCTCGAGGCTCTTTAGATCTCTCCAGCCTGACCCAGGCCCCTGATGGCAGCTTGGCCCTGGGCCAGAGGGGCTCAGCACCATAGGTGGCACAGATTAAGAAGTCTGCAGTTGGCAACGGAGGCACCCGTGAAGCCCTGGACACTCAGATGGAGGGCTTTAACTCAAGGTTCTAGTCCTCCCTCTCTGCGCAAAGGAAAAATCCCCCACCCGATACACTCAAGAGGTGAAAAACACACCGAGGTTCACTGGCAAAAGGACCAAAATCAATCACTCAATCAATCAATCAATCAATCAGAAAGCAATGTTCTTTGGCAAATGATGAAATACAACATAGAATGCAACATCAACCCTTTCTCCTAGCATTACTTGGTGTTAATTTAGCACTTACCTAGCATAAACTTAGCCCGACCGAGAAAAACCTTTACACTTGGGAAATGCTGTGTTACCAAGAAGTTCCAGGAAAAGACAATTCGGAAAACAAAGACAGGCAGAGAGAAAGGCCCAAGGAGAGAAGAGAGCTAGAAAAACACACAGAGAGCTACCACCTCCTAGGCTTCCAGTAGAGGCAGGCCAGGAACTGTGTGCAGAGACATAGGCTGGGACCGTGTGCTGCCCTCATGCTTCGTCCTTTTAAGCCCCCTACGGCCTTCATGTGCTGCCCCTCAGGTGGGGCTGCCCGTGCCTTGGCCACTCAGGGCCCAGGTGAGCAGCGCCAGCCCAAGGGTCCAGGACTGACAGCTCAGCCAGGCCCTGGGGTGGCTCTGGGGGCCACACGGCAGGGCATGGCCTCACCTTCAGCAAAGCCCGGCCGGGCCCTCGCAGCACACACAGGCACTGGCACTCCACGATGTTCCGAGCCGTGCAGCATCCAGTCTCTGGCAGCAGCCTGCCGCCATGGATGCCCTTGCAATGCCCTTTCCAGTGCCACTGTCCCTGCAGCTGGAGGCTCCACAGCTCTCTGAAGCCTAAGCCCGAGCCACAGGGCAGAGCCTGTGCCTGGGGCCGAGGTGCCCACCCCTGGGGGGGTCCAGATCAGAAAAGTGTGGGAGCAGCAAGGTTGGGGCCTTGCCGCGTTCGTCTTGGCAGGCTCTTTCCAGCGCCAGTGCTCCTGGAGCCCGAGGCCCTTTAGATCTCCTAACCCTAACCCTAAGCATAACCCTAACCCTAGCTCTACTTAATTACCCCAACACACTACCTGGCTTCTCCACCTCAGAAAGATGGAGGAGCAGCAATGTTGGGGCGCTGCTGCCATGGCCTCGGCAGGCCCTTTCCAGCCCCACTGTTCCCAGAGCTCGAGGCTCTTTAGATCTCTCCAGCCTGACCCAGGCCCCTGATGGCAGCTTGGCCCTGGGCCAGAGGGACTCAGCACCATAGGTGGCACAGATTAAGAAGTCTGCAGTTGGCAACGGAGGCACCCGTGAAGCCCTGGACACTCAGATGGAGGGCTTTAACTCAAGGTTCTAGTCCTCCCTCTCTGCGCAATGGCAAAATCCCCCACCAGATACACTCAAGAGGTGAAAAACACACCGAGGTTCACTGGCAAAAGGACCAAAATCAATCAATCAATCAATCAGAAAGCAATGTTCTTTGGCAAATGATGAAATACAACATAGAATGCAACATCAACCACTTCTCCTAGCATTACTTGGTGTTAATTTAGCACTTACCTAGCATAAACTTAGCCCGACCGAGAAAAACCTTTACACTTGGGAAATGCTGTGTTACCAAGAAGTTCCAGGAAAAGACAATTCGGAAAACAAAGACAGGCAGAGAGAAAGGCCCAAGGAGAGAAGAGAGCTAGAAAAACACACAGAGAGCTACCACCTCCTAGGCTTCCAGTAGAGGCAGGCCAGGAACTGTGTGCAGAGACATAGGCTGGGACCGTGTGCTGCCCTCATGCTTCGTCCTTTTAAGCCCCCTACGGCCTTCATGTGCTGCCCCTCAGGTGGGGCTGCCCGTGCCTTGGCCACTCAGGGCCCAGGTGAGCAGCGCCAGCCCAAGGGTCCAGGACTGACAGCTCAGCCAGGCCCTGGGGTGGCTCTGGGGGCCACACGGCAGGGCATGGCCTCACCTTCAGCAAAGCCCGGCCGGGCCCTCGCAGCACACACAGGCACTGGCACTCCACGATGTTCCGAGCCGTGCAGCATCCAGTCTCTGGCAGCAGCCTGCCGCCATGGATGCCCTTGCAATGCCCTTTCCAGTGCCACTGTCCCTGCAGCTGGAGGCTCCACAGCTCTCTGAAGCCTAAGCCCGAGCCACAGGGCAGAGCCTGTGCCTGGGGCCGAGGTGCCCACCCCTGGGGGGGTCCAGATCAGAAAGGTGTGGGAGCAGCAAGGTTGGGGCCTTGCCGCGTTCGTCTTGGCAGGCTCTTTCCAGCGCCAGTGCTCCTGGAGCCCGAGGCCCTTTAGATCTCCTAACCCTAACCCTAAGCGTAACCCTAACCCTAGCTCTACTTAATTACCCCAACACACTACCTGGCTTCTCCACCTCAGAAAGATGGAGGAGCAGCAATGTTGGGGCGCTGCTGCCATGGCCTCGGCAGGCCCTTTCCAGCCCCACTGTTCCCAGAGCTCGAGGCTCTTTAGATCTCTCCAGCCTGACCCAGGCCCCTGATGGCAGCTTGGCCCTGGGCCAGAGGGGCTCAGCACCATAGGTGGCACAGATTAAGAAGTCTGCAGTTGGCAACGGAGGCACCCGTGAAGCCCTGGACACTCAGATGGAGGGCTTTAACTCAAGGTTCTAGTCCTCCCTCTCTGCGCAATGGCAAAATCCCCCACCCGATACACTCAAGAGGTGAAAAACACACCGAGGTTCACTGGCAAAAGGACCAAAATCAATCACTCAATCAATCAATCAATCAATCAGAAAGCAATGTTCTTTGGCAAATGATGAAATACAACATAGAATGCAACATCAACCCCTTCTCCTAGCATTACTTGGTGTTAATTTAGCACTTACCTAGCATAAACTTAGCCCGACCGAGAAAAACCTTTACACTTGGGAAATGCTGTGTTACCAAGAAGTTCCAGGAAAAGACAATTCGGAAAACAAAGACAGGCAGAGAGAAAGGCCCAAGGAGAGAAGAGAGCTAGAAAAACACACAGAGAGCTACCACCTCCTAGGCTTCCAGTAGAGGCAGGCCAGGAACTGTGTGCAGAGACATAGGCTGGGACCGTGTGCTGCCCTCATGCTTCGTCCTTTTAAGCCCCCTACGGCCTTCATGTGCTGCCCCTCAGGTGGGGCTGCCCGTGCCTTGGCCACTCAGGGCCCAGGTGAGCAGCGCCAGCCCAAGGGTCCAGGACTGACAGCTCAGCCAGGCCCTGGGGTGGCTCTGGGGGCCACACGGCAGGGCATGGCCTCACCTTCAGCAAAGCCCGGCCGGGCCCTCGCAGTACACACAGGCACTGGCACTCCACGATGTTCTGAGCCGTGCAGCATCCAGTCTCTGGCAGCAGCCTGCCGCCATGGATGCCCTTGCAATGCCCTTTCCAGTGCCACTGTCCCTGCAGCTGGAGGCTCCACAGCTCTCTGAAGCCTAAGCCCGAGCCACAGGGCAGAGCCTGTGCCTGGGGCCGAGGTGCCCACCCCTGGGGGGGTCCAGATCAGAAAAGTGTGGGAGCAGCAAGGTTGGGGCCTTGCCGCGTTCGTCTTGGCAGGCTCTTTCCAGCGCCAGTGCTCCTGGAGCCCGAGGCCCTTTAGATCTCCTAACCCTAACCCTAAGCGTAACCCTAACCCTAGCTCTACTTAATTACCCCAACACACTACCTGGCTTCTCCACCTCAGAAAGATGGAGGAGCAGCAATGTTGGGGCGCTGCTGCCATGGCCTCGGCAGGCCCTTTCCAGCCCCACTGTTCCCAGAGCTCGAGGCTCTTTAGATCTCTCCAGCCTGACCCAGGCCCCTGATGGCAGCTTGGCCCTGGGCCAGAGGGGCTCAGCACCATAGGTGGCACAGATTAAGAAGTCTGCAGTTGGCAACGGAGGCACCCGTGAAGCCCTGGACACTCAGATGGAGGGCTTTAACTCAAGGTTCTAGTCCTCCCTCTCTGCGCAAAGGAAAAATCCCCCACCCGATACACTCAAGAGGTGAAAAACACACCGAGGTTCACTGGCAAAAGGACCAAAATCAATCACTCAATCAATCAATCAATCAATCAGATAGCAATGTTCTTTGGCAAATGATGAAATACAACATAGAATGCAACATCAACCACTTCTCCTAGCATTACTTGGTGTTAATTTAGCACTTACCTAGCATAAACTTAGCCCGACCGAGAAAAACCTTTACACTTGGGAAATGCTGTGTTACCAAGAAGTTCCAGGAAAAGACAATTCGGAAAACAAAGACAGGCAGAGAGAAGGGCCCAAGGAGAGGAGAGATCTAGAAAAACACACAGAGAGCTACCACCTCCTAGGCTTCCAGTAGAGGCAGGCCAGGAACTGTGTGCAGAGACATAGGCTGGGACCGTGTGCTGCCCTCATGCTTCGTCCTTTTAAGCCCCCTACGGCCTTCATGTGCTGCCCCTCAGGTGGGGCTGCCCGTGCCTTGGCCACTCAGGGCCCAGGTGAGCAGCGCCAGCCCAAGGGTCCAGGACTGACAGCTCAGCCAGGCCCTGGGGTGGCTCTGGGGGCCACACGGCAGGGCATGGCCTCACCTTCAGCAAAGCCCGGCCGGGCCCTCGCAGCACACACAGGCACTGGCACTCCACGATGTTCCGAGCCGTGCAGCATCCAGTCTCTGGCAGCAGCCTGCCGCCATGGATGCCCTTGCAATGCCCTTTCCAGTGCCACTGTCCCTGCAGCTGGAGGCTCCACAGCTCTCTGAAGCCTAAGCCCGAGCCACAGGGCAGAGCCTGTGCCTGGGGCCGAGGTGCCCACCCCTGGGGGGGTCCAGATCAGAAAAGTGTGGGAGCAGCAAGGTTGGGGCCTTGCCGCGTTCGTCTTGGCAGGCTCTTTCCAGCGCCAGTGCTCCTGGAGCCCGAGGCCCTTTAGATCTCCTAACCCTAACCCTAAGCGTAACCCTAACCCTAGCTCTACTTAATTACCCCAACACACTACCTGGCTTCTCCACCTCAGAAAGATGGAGGAGCAGCAATGTTGGGGCGCTGCTGCCATGGCCTCGGCAGGCCCTTTCCAGCCCCACTGTTCCCAGAGCTCGAGGCTCTTTAGATCTCTCCAGCCTGACCCAGGCCCCTGATGGCAGCTTGGCCCTGGGCCAGAGGGGCTCAGCACCATAGGTGGCACAGATTAAGAAGTCTGCAGTTGGCAACGGAGGCACCCGTGAAGCCCTGGACACTCAGATGGAGGGCTTTAACTCAAGGTTCTAGTCCTCCCTCTCTGCGCAAAGGAAAAATCCCCCACCAGATACACTCAAGAGGTGAAAAACACACCGAGGTTCACTGGCAAAAGGACCAAAATCAATCACTCAATCAATCAATCAATCAATCAGAAAGCAATGTTCTTTGGCAAATGATGAAATACAACATAGAATGCAACATCAACCCTTTCTCCTAGCATTACTTGGTGTTAATTTAGCACTTACCTAGCATAAACTTAGCCCGACCGAGAAAAACCTTTACACTTGGGAAATGCTGTGTTACCAAGAAGTTCCAGGAAAAGACAATTCGGAAAACAAAGACAGGCAGAGAGAAAGGCCCAAGGAGAGAAGAGAGCTAGAAAAACACACAGAGAGCTACCACCTCCTAGGCTTCCAGTAGAGGCAGGCCAGGAACTGTGTGCAGAGACATAGGCTGGGACCGTGTGCTGCCCTCATGCTTCGTCCTTTTAAGCCCCCTACGGCCTTCATGTGCTGCCCCTCAGGTGGGGCTGCCCGTGCCTTGGCCACTCAGGGCCCAGGTGAGCAGCGCCAGCCCAAGGGTCCAGGACTGACAGCTCAGCCAGGCCCTGGGGTGGCTCTGGGGGCCACACGGCAGGGCATGGCCTCACCTTCAGCAAAGCCCGGCCGGGCCCTCGCAGCACACACAGGCACTGGCACTCCACGATGTTCCGAGCCGTGCAGCATCCAGTCTCTGGCAGCAGCCTGCCGCCATGGATGCCCTTGCAATGCCCTTTCCAGTGCCACTGTCCCTGCAGCTGGAGGCTCCACAGCTCTCTGAAGCCTAAGCCCGAGCCACAGGGCAGATCCTGTGCCTGGGGCCGAGGTGCCCACCCCTGGGGGGGTCCAGATCAGAAAAGTGTGGGAGCAGCAAGGTTGGGGCCTTGCCGCGTTCGTCTTGGCAGGCTCTTTCCAGCGCCAGTGCTCCTGGAGCCCGAGGCCCTTTAGATCTCCTAACCCTAACCCTAAGCATAACCCTAACCCTAGCTCTACTTAATTACCCCAACACACTACCTGGCTTCTCCACCTCAGAAAGATGGAGGAGCAGCAATGTTGGGGCGCGGGTGCCATGGCCTCGGCAGGCCCTTTCCAGCCCCACTGTTCCCAGAGCTCGAGGCTCTTTAGATCTCTCCAGCCTGACCCAGGCCCCTGATGGCAGCTTGGCCCTGGGCCAGAGGGACTCAGCACCATAGGTGGCACAGATTAAGAAGTCTGCAGTTGGCAACGGAGGCACCCGTGAAGCCCTGGACACTCAGATGGAGGGCTTTAACTCAAGGTTCTAGTCCTCCCTCTCTGCGCAATGGCAAAATCCCCCACCAGATACACTCAAGAGGTGAAAAACACACCGAGGTTCACTGGCAAAAGGACCAAAATCAATCAATCAATCAATCAGAAAGCAATGTTCTTTGGCAAATGATGAAATACAACATAGAATGCAACATCAACCCCTTCTCCTAGCATTACTTGGTGTTAATTTAGCACTTACCTAGCATAAACTTAGCCCGACCGAGAAAAACCTTTACACTTGGGAAATGCTGTGTTACCAAGAAGTTCCAGGAAAAGACAATTCGGAAAACAAAGACAGGCAGAGAGAAAGGCCCAAGGAGAGAAGAGAGCTAGAAAAACACACAGAGAGCTACCACCTCCTAGGCTTCCAGTAGAGGCAGGCCAGGAACTGTGTGCAGAGACATAGGCTGGGACCGTGTGCTGCCCTCATGCTTCGTCCTTTTAAGCCCCCTACGGCCTTCATGTGCTGCCCCTCAGGTGGGGCTGCCCGTGCCTTGGCCACTCAGAGCCCAGGTGAGCAGCGCCAGCCCAAGGGTCCAGGACTGACAGCTCAGCCAGGCCCTGGGGTGGCTCTGGGGGCCACACGGCAGGGCATGGCCTCACCTTCAGCAAAGCCCGGCCGGGCCCTCGCAGCACACACAGGCACTGGCACTCCACGATGTTCCGAGCCGTGCAGCATCCAGTCTCTGGCAGCAGCCTGCCGCCATGGATGCCCTTGCAATGCCCTTTCCAGTGCCACTGTCCCTGCAGCTGGAGGCTCCACAGCTCTCTGAAGCCTAAGCCCGAGCCACAGGGCAGAGCCTGTGCCTGGGGCCGAGGTGCCCACCCCTGGGGGGGTCCAGATCAGAAAAGTGTGGGAGCAGCAAGGTTGGGGCCTTGCCGCGTTCGTCTTGGCAGGCTCTTTCCAGCGCCAGTGCTCCTGGAGCACGAGGCCCTTTAGATCTCCTAACCCTAACCCTAAGCGTAACCCTAACCCTAGCTCTACTTAATTACCCCAACACACTACCTGGCTTCTCCACCTCAGAAAGATGGAGGAGCAGCAATGTTGGGGCGCTGCTGCCATGGCCTCGGCAGGCCCTTTCCAGCCCCACTGTTCCCAGAGCTCGAGGCTCTTTAGATCTCTCCAGCCTGACCCAGGCCCCTGATGGCAGCTTGGCCCTGGGCCAGAGGGACTCAGCACCATAGGTGGCACAGATTAAGAAGTCTGCAGTTGGCAACGGAGGCACCCGTGAAGCCCTGGACACTCAGATGGAGGGCTTTAACTCAAGGTTCTAGTCCTCCCTCTCTGCGCAATGGCAAAATCCCCCACCAGATACACTCAAGAGGTGAAAAACACACCGAGGTTCACTGGCAAAAGGACCAAAATCAATCAATCAATCAATCAGAAAGCAATGTTCTTTGGCAAATGATGAAATACAACATAGAATGCAACATCAACCACTTCTCCTAGCATTACTTGGTGTTAATTTAGCACTTACCTAGCATAAACTTAGCCCGACCGAGAAAAACCTTTACACTTGGGAAATGCTGTGTTACCAAGAAGTTCCAGGAAAAGACAATTCGGAAAACAAAGACAGGCAGAGAGAAAGGCCCAAGGAGAGAAGAGATCTAGAAAAACACACAGAGAGCTACCACCTCCTAGGCTTCCAGTAGAGGCAGGCCAGGAACTGTGTGCAGAGACATAGGCTGGGACCGTGTGCTGCCCTCATGCTTCGTCCTTTTAAGCCCCCTACGGCCTTCATGTGCTGCCCCTCAGGTGGGGCTGCCCGTGCCTTGGCCACTCAGGGCCCAGGTGAGCAGCGCCAGCCCAAGGGTCCAGGACTGACAGCTCAGCCAGGCCCTGGGGTGGCTCTGGGGGCCACACGGCAGGGCATGGCCTCACCTTCAGCAAAGCCCGGCCGGGCCCTCGCAGCACACACAGGCACTGGCACTCCACGATGTTCCGAGCCGTGCAGCATCCAGTCTCTGGCAGCAGCCTGCCGCCATGGATGCCCTTGCAATGCCCTTTCCAGTGCCACTGTCCCTGCAGCTGGAGGCTCCACAGCTCTCTGAAGCCTAAGCCCGAGCCACAGGGCAGAGCCTGTGCCTGGGGCCGAGGTGCCCACCCCTGGGGGGGTCCAGATCAGAAAGGTGTGGGAGCAGCAAGGTTGGGGCCTTGCCGCGTTCGTCTTGGCAGGCTCTTTCCAGCGCCAGTGCTCCTGGAGCCCGAGGCCCTTTAGATCTCCTAACCCTAACCCTAAGCGTAACCCTAACCCTAGCTCTACTTAATTACCCCAACACACTACCTGGCTTCTCCACCTCAGAAAGATGGAGGAGCAGCAATGTTGGGGCGCTGCTGCCATGGCCTCGGCAGGCCCTTTCCAGCCCCACTGTTTCCGGAGCTCGAGGCTCTTTAGATCTCTCCAGCCTGACCCAGGCCCCTGATGGCAGCTTGGCCCTGGGCCAGAGGGGCTCAGCACCATAGGTGGCACAGATTAAGAAGTCTGCAGTTGGCAACGGAGGCACCCGTGAAGCCCTGGACACTCAGATGGAGGGCTTTAACTCAAGGTTCTAGTCCTCCCTCTCTGCGCAATGGCAAAATCCCCCACCCGATACACTCAAGAGGTGAAAAACACACCGAGGTTCACTGGCAAAAGGACCAAAATCAATCACTCAATCAATCAATCAATCAGAAAGCAATGTTCTTTGGCAAATGATGAAATACAACATAGAATGCAACATCAACCACTTCTCCTAGCATTACTTGGTGTTAATTTAGCACTTACCTAGCATAAACTTAGCCCGACCGAGAAAAACCTTTACACTTGGGAAATGCTGTGTTACCAAGAAGTTCCAGGAAAAGACAATTCGGAAAACAAAGACAGGCAGAGAGAAAGGCCCAAGGAGAGAAGAGATCTAGAAAAACACACAGAGAGCTACCACCTCCTAGGCTTCCAGTAGAGGCAGGCCAGGAACTGTGTGCAGAGACATAGGCTGGGACCGTGTGCTGCCCTCATGCTTCGTCCTTTTAAGCCCCCTACGGCCTTCATGTGCTGCCCCTCAGGTGGGGCTGCCCGTGCCTTGGCCACTCAGGGCCCAGGTGAGCAGCGCCAGCCCAAGGGTCCAGGACTGACAGCTCAGCCAGGCCCTGGGGTGGCTCTGGGGGCCACACGGCAGGGCATGGCCTCACCTTCAGCAAAGCCCGGCCGGGCCCTCGCAGCACACACAGGCACTGGCACTCCACGATGTTCCGAGCCGTGCAGCATCCAGTCTCTGGCAGCAGCCTGCCGCCATGGATGCCCTTGCAATGCCCTTTCCAGTGCCACTGTCCCTGCAGCTGGAGGCTCCACAGCTCTCTGAAGCCTAAGCCCGAGCCACAGGGCAGATCCTGTGCCTGGGGCCGAGGTGCCCACCCCTGGGGTGGTCCAGATCAGAAAAGTGTGGGAGCAGCAAGGTTGGGGCCTTGCCGCGTTCGTCTTGGCAGGCTCTTTCCAGCGCCAGTGCTCCTGGAGCCCGAGGCCCTTTAGATCTCCTAACCCTAACCCTAAGCGTAACCCTAACCCTAGCTCTACTTAATTACCCCAACACACTACCTGGCTTCTCCACCTCAGAAAGATGGAGGAGCAGCAATGTTGGGGCGCGGGTGCCATGGCCTCGGCAGGCCCTTTCCAGCCCCACTGTTCCCAGAGCTCGAGGCTCTTTAGATCTCTCCAGCCTGACCCAGGCCCCTGATGGCAGCTTGGCCCTGGGCCAGAGGGGCTCAGCACCATAGGTGGCACAGATTAAGAAGTCTGCAGTTGGCAACGGAGGCACCCGTGAAGCCCTGGACACTCAGATGGAGGGCTTTAACTCAAGGTTCTAGTCCTCCCTCTCTGCGCAAAGGAAAAATCCCCCACCCGATACACTCAAGAGGTGAAAAACACACCGAGGTTCACTGGCAAAAGGACCAAAATCAATCACTCAATCAATCAATCAATCAGAAAGCAATGTTCTTTGGCAAATGATGAAATACAACATAGAATGCAACATCAACCACTTCTCCTAGCATTACTTGGTGTTAATTTAGCACTTACCTAGCATAAACTTAGCCCGACCGAGAAAAACCTTTACACTTGGGAAATGCTGTGTTACCAAGAAGTTCCAGGAAAAGACAATTCGGAAAACAAAGACAGGCAGAGAGAAAGGCCCAAGGAGAGAAGAGATCTAGAAAAACACACAGAGAGCTACCACCTCCTAGGCTTCCAGTAGAGGCAGGCCAGGAACTGTGTGCAGAGACATAGGCTGGGACCGTGTGCTGCCCTCATGCTTCGTCCTTTTAAGCCCCCTACGGCCTTCATGTGCTGCCCCTCAGGTGGGGCTGCCCGTGCCTTGGCCACTCAGGGCCCAGGTGAGCAGCGCCAGCCCAAGGGTCCAGGACTGACAGCTCAGCCAGGCCCTGGGGTGGCTCTGGGGGCCACACGGCAGGGCATGGCCTCACCTTCAGCAAAGCCCGGCCGGGCCCTCGCAGCACACACAGGCACTGGCACTCCACGATGTTCCGAGCCGTGCAGCATCCAGTCTCTGGCAGCAGCCTGCCGCCATGGATGCCCTTGCAATGCCCTTTCCAGTGCCACTGTCCCTGCAGCTGGAGGCTCCACAGCTCTCTGAAGCCTAAGCCCGAGCCACAGGGCAGAGCCTGTGCCTGGGGCCGAGGTGCCCACCCCTGGGGGGGTCCAGATCAGAAAAGTGTGGGAGCAGCAAGGTTGGGGCCTTGCCGCGTTCGTCTTGGCAGGCTCTTTCCAGCGCCAGTGCTCCTGGAGCCCGAGGCCCTTTAGATCTCCTAACCCTAACCCTAAGCGTAACCCTAACCCTAGCTCTACTTAATTACCCCAACACACTACCTGGCTTCTCCACCTCAGAAAGATGGAGGAGCAGCAATGTTGGGGCGCTGCTGCCATGGCCTCGGCAGGCCCTTTCCAGCCCCACTGTTCCCAGAGCTCGAGGCTCTTTAGATCTCTCCAGCCTGACCCAGGCCCCTGATGGCAGCTTGGCCCTGGGCCAGAGGGGCTCAGCACCATAGGTGGCACAGATTAAGAAGTCTGCAGTTGGCAACGGAGGCACCCGTGAAGCCCTGGACACTCAGATGGAGGGCTTTAACTCAAGGTTCTAGTCCTCCCTCTCTGCGCAAAGGAAAAATCCCCCACCCGATACACTCAAGAGGTGAAAAACACACCGAAGTTTACTGGCAAAAGGACCAAAATCAATCAGTCAAAAAGCAATTCTCTTTGGCAAATGATGAAATACAACATAGAATGCAACATCAACCCCTTCTCCTAGCATTACTTGGTGTTAATTTAGCACTTACCTAGCATAAACTTAGCCCGACCGAGAAAAACCTTTACACTTGGGAAATGCTGTGTTACCAAGAAGTTCCAGGAAAAGACAATTCGGAAAACAAAGACAGGCAGAGAGAAAGGCCCAAGGAGAGAAGAGAGCTAGAAAAACACACAGAGAGCTACCACCTCCTAGGCTTCCAGTAGAGGCAGGCCAGGAACTGTGTGCAGAGACATAGGCTGGGACCGTGTGCTGCCCTCATGCTTCGTCCTTTTAAGCCCCCTACGGCCTTCCTGTGCTGCCCCTCAGGTGGGGCTGCCCGTGCCTTGGCCACTCAGGGCCCAGGTGAGCAGCGCCAGCCCAAGGGTCCAGGACTGACAGCTCAGCCAGGCCCTGGGGTGGCTCTGGGGGCCACACGGCAGGGCATGGCCTCACCTTCAGCAAAGCCCGGCCGGGCCCTCGCAGCACACACAGGCACTGGCACTCCACGATGTTCCGAGCCGTGCAGCATCCAGTCTCTGGCAGCAGCCTGCCGCCATGGATGCCCTTGCAATGCCCTTTCCAGTGCCACTGTCCCTGCAGCTGGAGGCTCCACAGCTCTCTGAAGCCTAAGCCCGAGCCACAGGGCAGAGCCTGTGCCTGGGGCCGAGGTGCCCACCCCTGGGGGGGGTCCAGATCAGAAAGGTGTGGGAGCAGCAAGGTTGGGGCCTTGCCGCGTTCGTCTTGGCAGGCTCTTTCCAGCGCCAGTGCTCCTGGAGCCCGAGGCCCTTTAGATCTCCTAACCCTAACCCTAAGCGTAACCCTAACCCTAGCTCTACTTAATTACCCCAACACACTACCTGGCTTCTCCACCTCAGAAAGATGGAGGAGCAGCAATGTTGGGGCGCTGCTGCCATGGCCTCGGCAGGCCCTTTCCAGCCCCACTGTTTCCGGAGCTCGAGGCTCTTTAGATCTCTCCAGCCTGACCCAGGCCCCTGATGGCAGCTTGGCCCTGGGCTAGAGGGGCTCAGCACCATAGGTGGCACAGATTAAGAAGTCTGCAGTTGGCAACGGAGGCACCCGTGAAGCCCTGGACACTCAGATGGAGGGCTTTAACTCAAGGTTCTAGTCCTCCCTCTCTGCGCAATGGCAAAATCCCCCACCCGATACACTCAAGAGGTGAAAAACACACCGAGGTTCACTGGCAAAAGGACCAAAATCAATCACTCAATCAATCAATCAATCAATCAGAAAGCAATGTTCTTTGGCAAATGATGAAATACAACATAGAATGCATCATCAACCCCTTCTCCTAGCATTACTTGGTGTTAATTTAGCACTTACCTAGCATAAACTTAGCCCGACCGAGAAAAACCTTTACACTTGGGAAATGCTGTGTTACCAAGAAGTTCCAGGAAAAGACAATTCGGAAAACAAAGACAGGCAGAGAGAAAGGCCCAAGGAGAGAAGAGAGCTAGAAAAACACACAGAGAGCTACCACCTCCTAGGCTTCCAGTAGAGGCAGGCCAGGAACTGTGTGCAGAGACATAGGCTGGGACCGTGTGCTGCCCTCATGCTTCGTCCTTTTAAGCCCCCTACGGCCTTCATGTGCTGCCCCTCAGGTGGGGCTGCCCGTGCCTTGGCCACTCAGGGCCCAGGTGAGCAGCGCCAGCCCAAGGGTCCAGGACTGACAGCTCAGCCAGGCCCTGGGGTGGCTCTGGGGGCCACACGGCAGGGCATGGCCTCACCTTCAGCAAAGCCCGGCCGGGCCCTCGCAGCACACACAGGCACTGGCACTCCACGATGTTCCGAGCCGTGCAGCATCCAGGCTCTGGCAGCAGCCTGCCGCCATGGATGCCCTTGCAATGCCCTTTCCAGTGCCACTGTCCCTGCAGCTGGAGGCTCCACAGCTCTCTGAAGCCTAAGCCCGAGCCACAGGGCAGATCCTGTGCCTGGGGCCGAGGTGCCCACCCCTGGGGGGGTCCAGATCAGAAAAGTGTGGGAGCAGCAAGGTTGGGGCCTTGCCGCGTTCGTCTTGGCAGGCTCTTTCCAGCGCCAGTGCTCCTGGAGCCCGAGGCCCTTTAGATCTCCTAACCCTAACCCTAAGCGTAACCCTAACCCTAGCTCTACTTAATTACCCCAACACACTACCTGGCTTCTCCACCTCAGAAAGATGGAGGAGCAGCAATGTTGGGGCGCTGCTGCCATGGCCTCGGCAGGCCCTTTCCAGCCCCACTGTTCCCAGAGCTCGAGGCTCTTTAGATCTCTCCAGCCTGACCCAGGCCCCTGATGGCAGCTTGGCCCTGGGCCAGAGGGGCTCAGCACCATAGGTGGCACAGATTAAGAAGTCTGCAGTTGGCAACGGAGGCACCCGTGAAGCCCTGGACACTCAGATGGAGGGCTTTAACTCAAGGTTCTAGTCCTCCCTCTCTGCGCAAAGGAAAAATCCCCCACCCGATACACTCAAGAGGTGAAAAACACACCGAGGTTCACTGGCAAAAGGACCAAAATCAATCACTCAATCAATCAATCAATCAGAAAGCAATGTTCTTTGGCAAATGATGAAATACAACATAGAATGCAACATCAACCACTTCTCCTAGCATTACTTGGTGTTAATTTAGCACTTACCTAGCATAAACTTAGCCCGACCGAGAAAAACCTTTACACTTGGGAAATGCTGTGTTACCAAGAAGTTCCAGGAAAAGACAATTCGGAAAACAAAGACAGGCAGAGAGAAAGGCCCAAGGAGAGAAGAGATCTAGAAAAACACACAGAGAGCTACCACCTCCTAGGCTTCCAGTAGAGGCAGGCCAGGAACTGTGTGCAGAGACATAGGCTGGGACCGTGTGCTGCCCTCATGCTTCGTCCTTTTAAGCCCCCTACGGCCTTCATGTGCTGCCCCTCAGGTGGGGCTGCCCGTGCCTTGGCCACTCAGGGCCCAGGTGAGCAGCGCCAGCCCAAGGGTCCAGGACTGACAGCTCAGCCAGGCCCTGGGGTGGCTCTGGGGGCCACACGGCAGGGCATGGCCTCACCTTCAGCAAAGCCCGGCCGGGCCCTCGCAGCACACACAGGCACTGGCACTCCACGATGTTCCGAGCCGTGCAGCATCCAGTCTCTGGCAGCAGCCTGCCGCCATGGATGCCCTTGCAATGCCCTTTCCAGTGCCACTGTCCCTGCAGCTGGAGGCTCCACAGCTCTCTGAAGCCTAAGCCCGAGCCACAGGGCAGAGCCTGTGCCTGGGGCCGAGGTGCCCACCCCTGGGGGGGTCCAGATCAGAAAAGTGTGGGAGCAGCAAGGTTGGGGCCTTGCCGCGTTCGTCTTGGCAGGCTCTTTCCAGCGCCAGTGCTCCTGGAGCCCGAGGCCCTTTAGATCTCCTAACCCTAACCCTAAGCGTAACCCTAACCCTAGCTCTACTTAATTACCCCAACACACTACCTGGCTTCTCCACCTCAGAAAGATGGAGGAGCAGCAATGTTGGGGCGCTGCTGCCATGGCCTCGGCAGGCCCTTTCCAGCCCCACTGTTCCCAGAGCTCGAGGCTCTTTAGATCTCTCCAGCCTGACCCAGGCCCCTGATGGCAGCTTGGCCCTGGGCCAGAGGGGCTCAGCACCATAGGTGGCACAGATTAAGAAGTCTGCAGTTGGCAACGGAGGCACCCGTGAAGCCCTGGACACTCAGATGGAGGGCTTTAACTCAAGGTTCTAGTCCTCCCTCTCTGCGCAAAGGAAAAATCCCCCACCCGATACACTCAAGAGGTGAAAAACACACCGAAGTTTACTGGCAAAAGGACCAAAATCAATCAGTCAAAAAGCAATTCTCTTTGGCAAATGATGAAATACAACATAGAATGCAACATCAACCCCTTCTCCTAGCATTACTTGGTGTTAATTTAGCACTTACCTAGCATAAACTTAGCCCGACCGAGAAAAACCTTTACACTTGGGAAATGCTGTGTTACCAAGAAGTTCCAGGAAAAGACAATTCGGAAAACAAAGACAGGCAGAGAGAAAGGCCCAAGGAGAGAAGAGAGCTAGAAAAACACACAGAGAGCTACCACCTCCTAGGCTTCCAGTAGAGGCAGGCCAGGAACTGTGTGCAGAGACATAGGCTGGGACCGTGTGCTGCCCTCATGCTTCGTCCTTTTAAGCCCCCTACGGCCTTCCTGTGCTGCCCCTCAGGTGGGGCTGCCCGTGCCTTGGCCACTCAGGGCCCAGGTGAGCAGCGCCAGCCCAAGGGTCCAGGACTGACAGCTCAGCCAGGCCCTGGGGTGGCTCTGGGGGCCACACGGCAGGGCATGGCCTCACCTTCAGCAAAGCCCGGCCGGGCCCTCGCAGCACACACAGGCACTGGCACTCCACGATGTTCCGAGCCGTGCAGCATCCAGTCTCTGGCAGCAGCCTGCCGCCATGGATGCCCTTGCAATGCCCTTTCCAGTGCCACTGTCCCTGCAGCTGGAGGCTCCACAGCTCTCTGAAGCCTAAGCCCGAGCCACAGGGCAGAGCCTGTGCCTGGGGCCGAGGTGCCCACCCCTGGGGGGGTCCAGATCAGAAAAGTGTGGGAGCAGCAAGGTTGGGGCCTTGCCGCGTTCGTCTTGGCAGGCTCTTTCCAGCGCCAGTGCTCCTGGAGCACGAGGCCCTTTAGATCTCCTAACCCTAACCCTAAGCGTAACCCTAACCCTAGCTCTACTTAATTACCCCAACACACTACCTGGCTTCTCCACCTCAGAAAGATGGAGGAGCAGCAATGTTGGGGCGCTGCTGCCATGGCCTCGGCAGGCCCTTTCCAGCCCCACTGTTCCCAGAGCTCGAGGCTCTTTAGATCTCTCCAGCCTGACCCAGGCCCCTGATGGCAGCTTGGCCCTGGGCCAGAGGGACTCAGCACCATAGGTGGCACAGATTAAGAAGTCTGCAGTTGGCAACGGAGGCACCCGTGAAGCCCTGGACACTCAGATGGAGGGCTTTAACTCAAGGTTCTAGTCCTCCCTCTCTGCGCAATGGCAAAATCCCCCACCAGATACACTCAAGAGGTGAAAAACACACCGAGGTTCACTGGCAAAAGGACCAAAATCAATCAATCAATCAATCAGAAAGCAATGTTCTTTGGCAAATGATGAAATACAACATAGAATGCAACATCAACCACTTCTCCTAGCATTACTTGGTGTTAATTTAGCACTTACCTAGCATAAACTTAGCCCGACCGAGAAAAACCTTTACACTTGGGAAATGCTGTGTTACCAAGAAGTTCCAGGAAAAGACAATTCGGAAAACAAAGACAGGCAGAGAGAAAGGCCCAAGGAGAGAAGAGATCTAGAAAAACACACAGAGAGCTACCACCTCCTAGGCTTCCAGTAGAGGCAGGCCAGGAACTGTGTGCAGAGACATAGGCTGGGACCGTGTGCTGCCCTCATGCTTCGTCCTTTTAAGCCCCCTACGGCCTTCATGTGCTGCCCCTCAGGTGGGGCTGCCCGTGCCTTGGCCACTCAGGGCCCAGGTGAGCAGCGCCAGCCCAAGGGTCCAGGACTGACAGCTCAGCCAGGCCCTGGGGTGGCTCTGGGGGCCACACGGCAGGGCATGGCCTCACCTTCAGCAAAGCCCGGCCGGGCCCTCGCAGCACACACAGGCACTGGCACTCCACGATGTTCCGAGCCGTGCAGCATCCAGTCTCTGGCAGCAGCCTGCCGCCATGGATGCCCTTGCAATGCCCTTTCCAGTGCCACTGTCCCTGCAGCTGGAGGCTCCACAGCTCTCTGAAGCCTAAGCCCGAGCCACAGGGCAGAGCCTGTGCCTGGGGCCGAGGTGCCCACCCCTGGGGGGGTCCAGATCAGAAAGGTGTGGGAGCAGCAAGGTTGGGGCCTTGCCGCGTTCGTCTTGGCAGGCTCTTTCCAGCGCCAGTGCTCCTGGAGCCCGAGGCCCTTTAGATCTCCTAACCCTAACCCTAAGCGTAACCCTAACCCTAGCTCTACTTAATTACCCCAACACACTACCTGGCTTCTCCACCTCAGAAAGATGGAGGAGCAGCAATGTTGGGGCGCTGCTGCCATGGCCTCGGCAGGCCCTTTCCAGCCCCACTGTTTCCGGAGCTCGAGGCTCTTTAGATCTCTCCAGCCTGACCCAGGCCCCTGATGGCAGCTTGGCCCTGGGCCAGAGGGGCTCAGCACCATAGGTGGCACAGATTAAGAAGTCTGCAGTTGGCAACGGAGGCACCCGTGAAGCCCTGGACACTCAGATGGAGGGCTTTAACTCAAGGTTCTAGTCCTCCCTCTCTGCGCAATGGCAAAATCCCCCACCCGATACACTCAAGAGGTGAAAAACACACCGAGGTTCACTGGCAAAAGGACCAAAATCAATCACTCAATCAATCAATCAATCAGAAAGCAATGTTCTTTGGCAAATGATGAAATACAACATAGAATGCAACATCAACCACTTCTCCTAGCATTACTTGGTGTTAATTTAGCACTTACCTAGCATAAACTTAGCCCGACCGAGAAAAACCTTTACACTTGGGAAATGCTGTGTTACCAAGAAGTTCCAGGAAAAGACAATTCGGAAAACAAAGACAGGCAGAGAGAAAGGCCCAAGGAGAGAAGAGATCTAGAAAAACACACAGAGAGCTACCACCTCCTAGGCTTCCAGTAGAGGCAGGCCAGGAACTGTGTGCAGAGACATAGGCTGGGACCGTGTGCTGCCCTCATGCTTCGTCCTTTTAAGCCCCCTACGGCCTTCATGTGCTGCCCCTCAGGTGGGGCTGCCCGTGCCTTGGCCACTCAGGGCCCAGGTGAGCAGCGCCAGCCCAAGGGTCCAGGACTGACAGCTCAGCCAGGCCCTGGGGTGGCTCTGGGGGCCACACGGCAGGGCATGGCCTCACCTTCAGCAAAGCCCGGCCGGGCCCTCGCAGCACACACAGGCACTGGCACTCCACGATGTTCCGAGCCGTGCAGCATCCAGTCTCTGGCAGCAGCCTGCCGCCATGGATGCCCTTGCAATGCCCTTTCCAGTGCCACTGTCCCTGCAGCTGGAGGCTCCACAGCTCTCTGAAGCCTAAGCCCGAGCCACAGGGCAGATCCTGTGCCTGGGGCCGAGGTGCCCACCCCTGGGGTGGTCCAGATCAGAAAAGTGTGGGAGCAGCAAGGTTGGGGCCTTGCCGCGTTCGTCTTGGCAGGCTCTTTCCAGCGCCAGTGCTCCTGGAGCCCGAGGCCCTTTAGATCTCCTAACCCTAACCCTAAGCGTAACCCTAACCCTAGCTCTACTTAATTACCCCAACACACTACCTGGCTTCTCCACCTCAGAAAGATGGAGGAGCAGCAATGTTGGGGCGCGGGTGCCATGGCCTCGGCAGGCCCTTTCCAGCCCCACTGTTCCCAGAGCTCGAGGCTCTTTAGATCTCTCCAGCCTGACCCAGGCCCCTGATGGCAGCTTGGCCCTGGGCCAGAGGGGCTCAGCACCATAGGTGGCACAGATTAAGAAGTCTGCAGTTGGCAACGGAGGCACCCGTGAAGCCCTGGACACTCAGATGGAGGGCTTTAACTCAAGGTTCTAGTCCTCCCTCTCTGCGCAAAGGAAAAATCCCCCACCCGATACACTCAAGAGGTGAAAAACACACCGAGGTTCACTGGCAAAAGGACCAAAATCAATCACTCAATCAATCAATCAATCAGAAAGCAATGTTCTTTGGCAAATGATGAAATACAACATAGAATGCAACATCAACCACTTCTCCTAGCATTACTTGGTGTTAATTTAGCACTTACCTAGCATAAACTTAGCCCGACCGAGAAAAACCTTTACACTTGGGAAATGCTGTGTTACCAAGAAGTTCCAGGAAAAGACAATTCGGAAAACAAAGACAGGCAGAGAGAAAGGCCCAAGGAGAGAAGAGATCTAGAAAAACACACAGAGAGCTACCACCTCCTAGGCTTCCAGTAGAGGCAGGCCAGGAACTGTGTGCAGAGACATAGGCTGGGACCGTGTGCTGCCCTCATGCTTCGTCCTTTTAAGCCCCCTACGGCCTTCATGTGCTGCCCCTCAGGTGGGGCTGCCCGTGCCTTGGCCACTCAGGGCCCAGGTGAGCAGCGCCAGCCCAAGGGTCCAGGACTGACAGCTCAGCCAGGCCCTGGGGTGGCTCTGGGGGCCACACGGCAGGGCATGGCCTCACCTTCAGCAAAGCCCGGCCGGGCCCTCGCAGCACACACAGGCACTGGCACTCCACGATGTTCCGAGCCGTGCAGCATCCAGTCTCTGGCAGCAGCCTGCCGCCATGGATGCCCTTGCAATGCCCTTTCCAGTGCCACTGTCCCTGCAGCTGGAGGCTCCACAGCTCTCTGAAGCCTAAGCCCGAGCCACAGGGCAGAGCCTGTGCCTGGGGCCGAGGTGCCCACCCCTGGGGGGGTCCAGATCAGAAAAGTGTGGGAGCAGCAAGGTTGGGGCCTTGCCGCGTTCGTCTTGGCAGGCTCTTTCCAGCGCCAGTGCTCCTGGAGCCCGAGGCCCTTTAGATCTCCTAACCCTAACCCTAAGCGTAACCCTAACCCTAGCTCTACTTAATTACCCCAACACACTACCTGGCTTCTCCACCTCAGAAAGATGGAGGAGCAGCAATGTTGGGGCGCTGCTGCCATGGCCTCGGCAGGCCCTTTCCAGCCCCACTGTTCCCAGAGCTCGAGGCTCTTTAGATCTCTCCAGCCTGACCCAGGCCCCTGATGGCAGCTTGGCCCTGGGCCAGAGGGGCTCAGCACCATAGGTGGCACAGATTAAGAAGTCTGCAGTTGGCAACGGAGGCACCCGTGAAGCCCTGGACACTCAGATGGAGGGCTTTAACTCAAGGTTCTAGTCCTCCCTCTCTGCGCAAAGGAAAAATCCCCCACCCGATACACTCAAGAGGTGAAAAACACACCGAAGTTTACTGGCAAAAGGACCAAAATCAATCAGTCAAAAAGCAATTCTCTTTGGCAAATGATGAAATACAACATAGAATGCAACATCAACCCCTTCTCCTAGCATTACTTGGTGTTAATTTAGCACTTACCTAGCATAAACTTAGCCCGACCGAGAAAAACCTTTACACTTGGGAAATGCTGTGTTACCAAGAAGTTCCAGGAAAAGACAATTCGGAAAACAAAGACAGGCAGAGAGAAAGGCCCAAGGAGAGAAGAGAGCTAGAAAAACACACAGAGAGCTACCACCTCCTAGGCTTCCAGTAGAGGCAGGCCAGGAACTGTGTGCAGAGACATAGGCTGGGACCGTGTGCTGCCCTCATGCTTCGTCCTTTTAAGCCCCCTACGGCCTTCCTGTGCTGCCCCTCAGGTGGGGCTGCCCGTGCCTTGGCCACTCAGGGCCCAGGTGAGCAGCGCCAGCCCAAGGGTCCAGGACTGACAGCTCAGCCAGGCCCTGGGGTGGCTCTGGGGGCCACACGGCAGGGCATGGCCTCACCTTCAGCAAAGCCCGGCCGGGCCCTCGCAGCACACACAGGCACTGGCACTCCACGATGTTCCGAGCCGTGCAGCATCCAGTCTCTGGCAGCAGCCTGCCGCCATGGATGCCCTTGCAATGCCCTTTCCAGTGCCACTGTCCCTGCAGCTGGAGGCTCCACAGCTCTCTGAAGCCTAAGCCCGAGCCACAGGGCAGAGCCTGTGCCTGGGGCCGAGGTGCCCACCCCTGGGGGGGGTCCAGATCAGAAAGGTGTGGGAGCAGCAAGGTTGGGGCCTTGCCGCGTTCGTCTTGGCAGGCTCTTTCCAGCGCCAGTGCTCCTGGAGCCCGAGGCCCTTTAGATCTCCTAACCCTAACCCTAAGCGTAACCCTAACCCTAGCTCTACTTAATTACCCCAACACACTACCTGGCTTCTCCACCTCAGAAAGATGGAGGAGCAGCAATGTTGGGGCGCTGCTGCCATGGCCTCGGCAGGCCCTTTCCAGCCCCACTGTTTCCGGAGCTCGAGGCTCTTTAGATCTCTCCAGCCTGACCCAGGCCCCTGATGGCAGCTTGGCCCTGGGCCAGAGGGGCTCAGCACCATAGGTGGCACAGATTAAGAAGTCTGCAGTTGGCAACGGAGGCACCCGTGAAGCCCTGGACACTCAGATGGAGGGCTTTAACTCAAGGTTCTAGTCCTCCCTCTCTGCGCAATGGCAAAATCCCCCACCCGATACACTCAAGAGGTGAAAAACACACCGAGGTTCACTGGCAAAAGGACCAAAATCAATCACTCAATCAATCAATCAATCAATCAGAAAGCAATGTTCTTTGGCAAATGATGAAATACAACATAGAATGCATCATCAACCCCTTCTCCTAGCATTACTTGGTGTTAATTTAGCACTTACCTAGCATAAACTTAGCCCGACCGAGAAAAACCTTTACACTTGGGAAATGCTGTGTTACCAAGAAGTTCCAGGAAAAGACAATTCGGAAAACAAAGACAGGCAGAGAGAAAGGCCCAAGGAGAGAAGAGAGCTAGAAAAACACACAGAGAGCTACCACCTCCTAGGCTTCCAGTAGAGGCAGGCCAGGAACTGTGTGCAGAGACATAGGCTGGGACCGTGTGCTGCCCTCATGCTTCGTCCTTTTAAGCCCCCTACGGCCTTCATGTGCTGCCCCTCAGGTGGGGCTGCCCGTGCCTTGGCCACTCAGGGCCCAGGTGAGCAGCGCCAGCCCAAGGGTCCAGGACTGACAGCTCAGCCAGGCCCTGGGGTGGCTCTGGGGGCCACACGGCAGGGCATGGCCTCACCTTCAGCAAAGCCCGGCCGGGCCCTCGCAGCACACACAGGCACTGGCACTCCACGATGTTCCGAGCCGTGCAGCATCCAGGCTCTGGCAGCAGCCTGCCGCCATGGATGCCCTTGCAATGCCCTTTCCAGTGCCACTGTCCCTGCAGCTGGAGGCTCCACAGCTCTCTGAAGCCTAAGCCCGAGCCACAGGGCAGATCCTGTGCCTGGGGCCGAGGTGCCCACCCCTGGGGGGGTCCAGATCAGAAAAGTGTGGGAGCAGCAAGGTTGGGGCCTTGCCGCGTTCGTCTTGGCAGGCTCTTTCCAGCGCCAGTGCTCCTGGAGCCCGAGGCCCTTTAGATCTCCTAACCCTAACCCTAAGCGTAACCCTAACCCTAGCTCTACTTAATTACCCCAACACACTACCTGGCTTCTCCACCTCAGAAAGATGGAGGAGCAGCAATGTTGGGGCGCTGCTGCCATGGCCTCGGCAGGCCCTTTCCAGCCCCACTGTTCCCAGAGCTCGAGGCTCTTTAGATCTCTCCAGCCTGACCCAGGCCCCTGATGGCAGCTTGGCCCTGGGCCAGAGGGGCTCAGCACCATAGGTGGCACAGATTAAGAAGTCTGCAGTTGGCAACGGAGGCACCCGTGAAGCCCTGGACACTCAGATGGAGGGCTTTAACTCAAGGTTCTAGTCCTCCCTCTCTGCGCAAAGGAAAAATCCCCCACCCGATACACTCAAGAGGTGAAAAACACACCGAGGTTCACTGGCAAAAGGACCAAAATCAATCACTCAATCAATCAATCAATCAGAAAGCAATGTTCTTTGGCAAATGATGAAATACAACATAGAATGCAACATCAACCACTTCTCCTAGCATTACTTGGTGTTAATTTAGCACTTACCTAGCATAAACTTAGCCCGACCGAGAAAAACCTTTACACTTGGGAAATGCTGTGTTACCAAGAAGTTCCAGGAAAAGACAATTCGGAAAACAAAGACAGGCAGAGAGAAAGGCCCAAGGAGAGAAGAGATCTAGAAAAACACACAGAGAGCTACCACCTCCTAGGCTTCCAGTAGAGGCAGGCCAGGAACTGTGTGCAGAGACATAGGCTGGGACCGTGTGCTGCCCTCATGCTTCGTCCTTTTAAGCCCCCTACGGCCTTCATGTGCTGCCCCTCAGGTGGGGCTGCCCGTGCCTTGGCCACTCAGGGCCCAGGTGAGCAGCGCCAGCCCAAGGGTCCAGGACTGACAGCTCAGCCAGGCCCTGGGGTGGCTCTGGGGGCCACACGGCAGGGCATGGCCTCACCTTCAGCAAAGCCCGGCCGGGCCCTCGCAGCACACACAGGCACTGGCACTCCACGATGTTCCGAGCCGTGCAGCATCCAGTCTCTGGCAGCAGCCTGCCGCCATGGATGCCCTTGCAATGCCCTTTCCAGTGCCACTGTCCCTGCAGCTGGAGGCTCCACAGCTCTCTGAAGCCTAAGCCCGAGCCACAGGGCAGAGCCTGTGCCTGGGGCCGAGGTGCCCACCCCTGGGGGGGTCCAGATCAGAAAAGTGTGGGAGCAGCAAGGTTGGGGCCTTGCCGCGTTCGTCTTGGCAGGCTCTTTCCAGCGCCAGTGCTCCTGGAGCCCGAGGCCCTTTAGATCTCCTAACCCTAACCCTAAGCGTAACCCTAACCCTAGCTCTACTTAATTACCCCAACACACTACCTGGCTTCTCCACCTCAGAAAGATGGAGGAGCAGCAATGTTGGGGCGCTGCTGCCATGGCCTCGGCAGGCCCTTTCCAGCCCCACTGTTCCCAGAGCTCGAGGCTCTTTAGATCTCTCCAGCCTGACCCAGGCCCCTGATGGCAGCTTGGCCCTGGGCCAGAGGGGCTCAGCACCATAGGTGGCACAGATTAAGAAGTCTGCAGTTGGCAACGGAGGCACCCGTGAAGCCCTGGACACTCAGATGGAGGGCTTTAACTCAAGGTTCTAGTCCTCCCTCTCTGCGCAAAGGAAAAATCCCCCACCCGATACACTCAAGAGGTGAAAAACACACCGAAGTTTACTGGCAAAAGGACCAAAATCAATCAGTCAAAAAGCAATTCTCTTTGGCAAATGATGAAATACAACATAGAATGCAACATCAACCCCTTCTCCTAGCATTACTTGGTGTTAATTTAGCACTTACCTAGCATAAACTTAGCCCGACCGAGAAAAACCTTTACACTTGGGAAATGCTGTGTTACCAAGAAGTTCCAGGAAAAGACAATTCGGAAAACAAAGACAGGCAGAGAGAAAGGCCCAAGGAGAGAAGAGAGCTAGAAAAACACACAGAGAGCTACCACCTCCTAGGCTTCCAGTAGAGGCAGGCCAGGAACTGTGTGCAGAGACATAGGCTGGGACCGTGTGCTGCCCTCATGCTTCGTCCTTTTAAGCCCCCTACGGCCTTCCTGTGCTGCCCCTCAGGTGGGGCTGCCCGTGCCTTGGCCACTCAGGGCCCAGGTGAGCAGCGCCAGCCCAAGGGTCCAGGACTGACAGCTCAGCCAGGCCCTGGGGTGGCTCTGGGGGCCACACGGCAGGGCATGGCCTCACCTTCAGCAAAGCCCGGCCGGGCCCTCGCAGCACACACAGGCACTGGCACTCCACGATGTTCCGAGCCGTGCAGCATCCAGTCTCTGGCAGCAGCCTGCCGCCATGGATGCCCTTGCAATGCCCTTTCCAGTGCCACTGTCCCTGCAGCTGGAGGCTCCACAGCTCTCTGAAGCCTAAGCCCGAGCCACAGGGCAGATCCTGTGCCTGGGGCCGAGGTGCCCACCCCTGGGGGGGTCCAGATCAGAAAAGTGTGGGAGCAGCAAGGTTGGGGCCTTGCCGCGTTCGTCTTGGCAGGCTCTTTCCAGCGCCAGTGCTCCTGGAGCCCGAGGCCCTTTAGATCTCCTAACCCTAACCCTAAGCGTAACCCTAACCCTAGCTCTACTTAATTACCCCAACACACTACCTGGCTTCTCCACCTCAGAAAGATGGAGGAGCAGCAATGTTGGGGCGCTGCTGCCATGGCCTCGGCAGGCCCTTTCCAGCCCCACTGTTCCCAGAGCTCGAGGCTCTTTAGATCTCTCCAGCCTGACCCAGGCCCCTGATGGCAGCTTGGCCCTGGGCCAGAGGGGCTCAGCACCATAGGTGGCACAGATTAAGAAGTCTGCAGTTGGCAACGGAGGCACCCGTGAAGCCCTGGACACTCAGATGGAGGGCTTTAACTCAAGGTTCTAGTCCTCCCTCTCTGCGCAATGGCAAAATCCCCCACCCGATACACTCAAGAGGTGAAAAACACACCGAGGTTCACTGGCAAAAGGACCAAAATCAATCACTCAATCAATCAATCAATCAATCACAAAGCAATATTCCTGGGCAAATGATGAAATACAACATAGAATGCAACATCAACCACTTCTCCTAGCATTACTTGGTGTTAATTTAGCACTTACCTAGCATAAACTTAGCCCGACCGAGAAAAACCTTTACACTTGGGAAATGCTGTGTTACCAAGAAGTTCCAGGAAAAGACAATTCGGAAAACAAAGACAGGCAGAGAGAAAGGCCCAAGGAGAGAAGAGAGCTAGAAAAACACACAGAGAGCTACCACCTCTTAGGCTTCCAGCAGAGGCAGCCCGGGAACTGCATGCAGGGATATAGGCTGGGACCATGCGTTGACCTCATGCCTGACCCAGGCCCCTGATGGCAGCTTGGCCCTGGGCCAGAGGGGCTCAGCACCATAGGTGGCACAGATTAAGAAGTCTGCAGTTGGCAACGGAGGCACCCGTGAAGCCCTGGACACTCAGATGGAGGGCTTTAACTCAAGGTTCTAGTCCTCCCTCTCTGCGCAATGGCAAAATCCCCCACCCGATACACTCAAGAGGTGAAAAACACACCGAGGTTCACTGGCAAAAGGACCAAAATCAATCAATCAATCAATCAGAAAGCAATGTTCTTTGGCAAATGATGAAATACAACATAGAATGCAACATCAACCACTTCTCCTAGCATTACTTGGTGTTAATTTAGCACTTACCTAGCATAAACTTAGCCCGACCGAGAAAAACCTTTACACTTGGGAAATGCTGTGTTACCAAGAAGTTCCAGGAAAAGACAATTCGGAAAACAAAGACAGGCAGAGAGAAGGGCCCAAGGAGAGGAGAGATCTAGAAAAACACACAGAGAGCTACCACCTCCTAGGCTTCCAGTAGAGGCAGGCCAGGAACTGTGTGCAGAGACATAGGCTGGGACCGTGTGCTGCCCTCATGCTTCGTCCTTTTAAGCCCCCTACGGCCTTCATGTGCTGCCCCTCAGGTGGGGCTGCCCGTGCCTTGGCCACTCAGGGCCCAGGTGAGCAGCGCCAGCCCAAGGGTCCAGGACTGACAGCTCAGCCAGGCCCTGGGGTGGCTCTGGGGGCCACACGGCAGGGCATGGCCTCACCTTCAGCAAAGCCCGGCCGGGCCCTCGCAGCACACACAGGCACTGGCACTCCACGATGTTCCGAGCCGTGCAGCATCCAGTCTCTGGCAGCAGCCTGCCGCCATGGATGCCCTTGCAATGCCCTTTCCAGTGCCACTGTCCCTGCAGCTGGAGGCTCCACAGCTCTCTGAAGCCTAAGCCCGAGCCACAGGGCAGAGCCTGTGCCTGGGGCCGAGGTGCCCACCCCTGGGGGGGTCCAGATCAGAAAGGTGTGGGAGCAGCAAGGTTGGGGCCTTGCCGCGTTCGTCTTGGCAGGCTCTTTCCAGCGCCCGTGCTCCTGGAGCCCGAGGCCCTTTAGATCTCCTAACCCTAACCCTAAGCGTAACCCTAACCCTAGCTCTACTTAATTACCCCAACACACTACCTGGCTTCTCCACCTCAGAAAGATGGAGGAGCAGCAATGTTGGGGCGCTGCTGCCATGGCCTCGGCAGGCCCTTTCCAGCCCCACTGTTCCCAGAGCTCGAGGCTCTTTAGATCTCTCCAGCCTGACCCAGGCCCCTGATGGCAGCTTGGCCCTGGGCCAGAGGGGCTCAGCACCATAGGTGGCACAGATTAAGAAGTCTGCAGTTGGCAACGGAGGCACCCGTGAAGCCCTGGACACTCAGATGGAGGGCTTTAACTCAAGGTTCTAGTCCTCCCTCTCTGCGCAATGGCAAAATCCCCCACCCGATACACTCAAGAGGTGAAAAACACACCGAGGTTCACTGGCAAAAGGACCAAAATCAATCACTCAATCAATCAATCAATCAATCAGAAAGCAATGTTCTTTGGCAAATGATGAAATACAACATAGAATGCATCATCAACCACTTCTCCTAGCATTACTTGGTGTTAATTTAGCACTTACCTAGCATAAACTTAGCCCGACCGAGAAAAACCTTTACACTTGGGAAATGCTGTGTTACCAAGAAGTTCCAGGAAAAGACAATTCGGAAAACAAAGACAGGCAGAGAGAAAGGCCCAAGGAGAGAAGAGAGCTAGAAAAACACACAGAGAGCTACCACCTCCTAGGCTTCCAGTAGAGGCAGGCCAGGAACTGTGTGCAGAGACATAGGCTGGGACCGTGTGCTGCCCTCATGCTTCGTCCTTTTAAGCCCCCTACGGCCTTCATGTGCTGCCCCTCAGGTGGGGCTGCCCGTGCCTTGGCCACTCAGGGCCCAGGTGAGCAGCGCCAGCCCAAGGGTCCAGGACTGACAGCTCAGCCAGGCCCTGGGGTGGCTCTGGGGGCCACACGGCAGGGCATGGCCTCACCTTCAGCAAAGCCCGGCCGGGCCCTCGCAGCACACACAGGCACTGGCACTCCACGATGTTCCGAGCCGTGCAGCATCCAGTCTCTGGCAGCAGCCTGCCGCCATGGATGCCCTTGCAATGCCCTTTCCAGTGCCACTGTCCCTGCAGCTGGAGGCTCCACAGCTCTCTGAAGCCTAAGCCCGAGCCACAGGGCAGATCCTGTGCCTGGGGCCGAGGTGCCCACCCCTGGGGGGGTCCAGATCAGAAAAGTGTGGGAGCAGCAAGGTTGGGGCCTTGCCGCGTTCGTCTTGGCAGGCTCTTTCCAGCGCCAGTGCTCCTGGAGCCCGAGGCCCTTTAGATCTCCTAACCCTAACCCTAAGCGTAACCCTAACCCTAGCTCTACTTAATTACCCCAACACACTACCTGGCTTCTCCACCTCAGAAAGATGGAGGAGCAGCAATGTTGGGGCGCGGGTGCCATGGCCTCGGCAGGCCCTTTCCAGCCCCACTGTTCCCAGAGCTCGAGGCTCTTTAGATCTCTCCAGCCTGACCCAGGCCCCTGATGGCAGCTTGGCCCTGGGCCAGAGGGGCTCAGCACCATAGGTGGCACAGATTAAGAAGTCTGCAGTTGGCAACGGAGGCACCCGTGAAGCCCTGGACACTCAGATGGAGGGCTTTAACTCAAGGTTCTAGTCCTCCCTCTCTGCGCAAAGGAAAAATCCCCCACCCGATACACTCAAGAGGTGAAAAACACACCGAGGTTCACTGGCAAAAGGACCAAAATCAATCACTCAATCAATCAATCAATCAGAAAGCAATGTTCTTTGGCAAATGATGAAATACAACATAGAATGCAACATCAACCACTTCTCCTAGCATTACTTGGTGTTAATTTAGCACTTACCTAGCATAAACTTAGCCCGACCGAGAAAAACCTTTACACTTGGGAAATGCTGTGTTACCAAGAAGTTCCAGGAAAAGACAATTCGGAAAACAAAGACAGGCAGAGAGAAAGGCCCAAGGAGAGAAGAGATCTAGAAAAACACACAGAGAGCTACCACCTCCTAGGCTTCCAGTAGAGGCAGGCCAGGAACTGTGTGCAGAGACATAGGCTGGGACCGTGTGCTGCCCTCATGCTTCGTCCTTTTAAGCCCCCTACGCCCTTCATGTGCTGCCCCTCAGGTGGGGCTGCCCGTGCCTTGGCCACTCAGGGCCCAGGTGAGCAGCGCCAGCCCAAGGGTCCAGGACTGACAGCTCAGCCAGGCCCTGGGGTGGCTCTGGGGGCCACACGGCAGGGCATGGCCTCACCTTCAGCAAAGCCCGGCCGGGCCCTCGCAGCACACACAGGCACTGGCACTCCACGATGTTCCGAGCCGTGCAGCATCCAGTCTCTGGCAGCAGCCTGCCGCCATGGATGCCCTTGCAATGCCCTTTCCAGTGCCACTGTCCCTGCAGCTGGAGGCTCCACAGCTCTCTGAAGCCTAAGCCCGAGCCACAGGGCAGAGCCTGTGCCTGGGGCCGAGGTGCCCACCCCTGGGGGGGTCCAGATCAGAAAAGTGTGGGAGCAGCAAGGTTGGGGCCTTGCCGCGTTCGTCTTGGCAGGCTCTTTCCAGCGCCAGTGCTCCTGGAGCCCGAGGCCCTTTAGATCTCCTAACCCTAACCCTAAGCGTAACCCTAACCCTAGCTCTACTTAATTACCCCAACACACTACCTGGCTTCTCCACCTCAGAAAGATGGAGGAGCAGCAATGTTGGGGCGCTGCTGCCATGGCCTCGGCAGGCCCTTTCCAGCCCCACTGTTCCCAGAGCTCGAGGCTCTTTAGATCTCTCCAGCCTGACCCAGGCCCCTGATGGCAGCTTGGCCCTGGGCCAGAGGGGCTCAGCACCATAGGTGGCACAGATTAAGAAGTCTGCAGTTGGCAACGGAGGCACCCGTGAAGCCCTGGACACTCAGATGGAGGGCTTTAACTCAAGGTTCTAGTCCTCCCTCTCTGCGCAAAGGAAAAATCCCCCACCCGATACACTCAAGAGGTGAAAAACACACCGAAGTTTACTGGCAAAAGGACCAAAATCAATCAGTCAAAAAGCAATTCTCTTTGGCAAATGATGAAATACAACATAGAATGCAACATCAACCCCTTCTCCTAGCATTACTTGGTGTTAATTTAGCACTTACCTAGCATAAACTTAGCCCGACCGAGAAAAACCTTTACACTTGGGAAATGCTGTGTTACCAAGAAGTTCCAGGAAAAGACAATTCGGAAAACAAAGACAGGCAGAGAGAAAGGCCCAAGGAGAGAAGAGAGCTAGAAAAACACACAGAGAGCTACCACCTCCTAGGCTTCCAGTAGAGGCAGGCCAGGAACTGTGTGCAGAGACATAGGCTGGGACCGTGTGCTGCCCTCATGCTTCGTCCTTTTAAGCCCCCTACGGCCTTCATGTGCTGCCCCTCAGGTGGGGCTGCCTGTGCCTTGGCCACTCAGGGCCCAGGTGAGCAGCGCCAGCCCAAGGGTCCAGGACTGACAGCTCAGCCAGGCCCTGGGGTGGCTCTGGGGGCCACACGGCAGGGCATGGCCTCACCTTCAGCAAAGCCCGGCCGGGCCCTCGCAGCACACACAGGCACTGGCACTCCACGATGTTCCGAGCCGTGCAGCATCCAGTCTCTGGCAGCAGCCTGCCGCCATGGATGCCCTTGCAATGCCCTTTCCAGTGCCACTGTCCCTGCAGCTGGAGGCTCCACAGCTCTCTGAAGCCTAAGCCCGAGCCACAGGGCAGATCCTGTGCCTGGGGCCGAGGTGCCCACCCCTGGGGGGGTCCAGATCAGAAAAGTGTGGGAGCAGCAAGGTTGGGGCCTTGCCGCGTTCGTCTTGGCAGGCTCTTTCCAGCGCCAGTGCTCCTGGAGCCCGAGGCCCTTTAGATCTCCTAACCCTAACCCTAAGCGTAACCCTAACCCTAGCTCTACTTAATTACCCCAACACACTACCTGGCTTCTCCACCTCAGAAAGATGGAGGAGCAGCAATGTTGGGGCGCTGCTGCCATGGCCTCGGCAGGCCCTTTCCAGCCCCACTGTTCCCAGAGCTCGAGGCTCTTTAGATCTCTCCAGCCTGACCCAGGCCCCTGATGGCAGCTTGGCCCTGGGCCAGAGGGGCTCAGCACCATAGGTGGCACAGATTAAGAAGTCTGCAGTTGGCAACGGAGGCACCCGTGAAGCCCTGGACACTCAGATGGAGGGCTTTAACTCAAGGTTCTAGTCCTCCCTCTCTGCGCAAAGGAAAAATCCCCCACCCGATACACTCAAGAGGTGAAAAACACACCGAGGTTCACTGGCAAAAGGACCAAAATCAATCACTCAATCAATCAATCAATCAGAAAGCAATGTTCTTTGGCAAATGATGAAATACAACATAGAATGCAACATCAACCACTTCTCCTAGCATTACTTGGTGTTAATTTAGCACTTACCTAGCATAAACTTAGCCCGACCGAGAAAAACCTTTACACTTGGGAAATGCTGTGTTACCAAGAAGTTCCAGGAAAAGACAATTCGGAAAACAAAGACAGGCAGAGAGAAAGGCCCAAGGAGAGAAGAGATCTAGAAAAACACACAGAGAGCTACCACCTCCTAGGCTTCCAGTAGAGGCAGGCCAGGAACTGTGTGCAGAGACATAGGCTGGGACCGTGTGCTGCCCTCATGCTTCGTCCTTTTAAGCCCCCTACGGCCTTCATGTGCTGCCCCTCAGGTGGGGCTGCCCGTGCCTTGGCCACTCAGGGCCCAGGTGAGCAGCGCCAGCCCAAGGGTCCAGGACTGACAGCTCAGCCAGGCCCTGGGGTGGCTCTGGGGGCCACACGGCAGGGCATGGCCTCACCTTCAGCAAAGCCCGGCCGGGCCCTCGCAGCACACACAGGCACTGGCACTCCACGATGTTCCGAGCCGTGCAGCATCCAGTCTCTGGCAGCAGCCTGCCGCCATGGATGCCCTTGCAATGCCCTTTCCAGTGCCACTGTCCCTGCAGCTGGAGGCTCCACAGCTCTCTGAAGCCTAAGCCCGAGCCACAGGGCAGAGCCTGTGCCTGGGGCCGAGGTGCCCACCCCTGGGGGGGTCCAGATCAGAAAAGTGTGGGAGCAGCAAGGTTGGGGCCTTGCCGCGTTCGTCTTGGCAGGCTCTTTCCAGCGCCAGTGCTCCTGGAGCCCGAGGCCCTTTAGATCTCCTAACCCTAACCCTAAGCGTAACCCTAACCCTAGCTCTACTTAATTACCCCAACACACTACCTGGCTTCTCCACCTCAGAAAGATGGAGGAGCAGCAATGTTGGGGCGCTGCTGCCATGGCCTCGGCAGGCCCTTTCCAGCCCCACTGTTCCCAGAGCTCGAGGCTCTTTAGATCTCTCCAGCCTGACCCAGGCCCCTGATGGCAGCTTGGCCCTGGGCCAGAGGGGCTCAGCACCATAGGTGGCACAGATTAAGAAGTCTGCAGTTGGCAACGGAGGCACCCGTGAAGCCCTGGACACTCAGATGGAGGGCTTTAACTCAAGGTTCTAGTCCTCCCTCTCTGCGCAAAGGAAAAATCCCCCACCCGATACACTCAAGAGGTGAAAAACACACCGAAGTTTACTGGCAAAAGGACCAAAATCAACCAGTCAAAAAGCAATTCTCTTTGGCAAATGATGAAATACAACATAGAATGCAACATCAACCCCTTCTCCTAGCATTACTTGGTGTTAATTTAGCACTTACCTAGCATAAACTTAGCCCGACCGAGAAAAACCTTTACACTTGGGAAATGCTGTGTTACCAAGAAGTTCCAGGAAAAGACAATTCGGAAAACAAAGACAGGCAGAGAGAAAGGCCCAAGGAGAGAAGAGAGCTAGAAAAACACACAGAGAGCTACCACCTCCTAGGCTTCCAGTAGAGGCAGGCCAGGAACTGTGTGCAGAGACATAGGCTGGGACCGTGTGCTGCCCTCATGCTTCGTCCTTTTAAGCTCCCTACGGCCTTCCTGTGCTGCCCCTCAGGTGGGGCTGCCCGTGCCTTGGCCACTCAGGGCCCAGGTGAGCAGCGCCAGCCCAAGGGTCCAGGACTGACAGCTCAGCCAGGCCCTGGGGTGGCTCTGGGGGCCACACGGCAGGGCATGGCCTCACCTTCAGCAAAGCCCGGCCGGGCCCTCGCAGCACACACAGGCACTGGCACTCCACGATGTTCCGAGCCGTGCAGCATCCAGTCTCTGGCAGCAGCCTGCCGCCATGGATGCCCTTGCAATGCCCTTTCCAGTGCCACTGTCCCTGCAGCTGGAGGCTCCACAGCTCTCTGAAGCCTAAGCCCGAGCCACAGGGCAGATCCTGTGCCTGGGGCCGAGGTGCCCACCCCTGGGGGGGTCCAGATCAGAAAAGTGTGGGAGCAGCAAGGTTGGGGCCTTGCCGCGTTCGTCTTGGCAGGCTCTTTCCAGCGCCAGTGCTCCTGGAGCCCGAGGCCCTTTAGATCTCCTAACCCTAACCCTAAGCGTAACCCTAACCCTAGCTCTACTTAATTACCCCAACACACTACCTGGCTTCTCCACCTCAGAAAGATGGAGGAGCAGCAATGTTGGGGCGCTGCTGCCATGGCCTCGGCAGGCCCTTTCCAGCCCCACTGTTCCCAGAGCTCGAGGCTCTTTAGATCTCTCCAGCCTGACCCAGGCCCCTGATGGCAGCTTGGCCCTGGGCCAGAGGGACTCAGCACCATAGGTGGCACAGATTAAGAAGTCTGCAGTTGGCAACGGAGGCACCCGTGAAGCCCTGGACACTCAGATGGAGGGCTTTAACTCAAGGTTCTAGTCCTCCCTCTCTGCGCAATGGCAAAATCCCCCACCAGATACACTCAAGAGGTGAAAAACACACCGAGGTTCACTGGCAAAAGGACCAAAATCAATCAATCAATCAATCAGAAAGCAATGTTCTTTGGCAAATGATGAAATACAACATAGAATGCAACATCAACCACTTCTCCTAGCATTACTTGGTGTTAATTTAGCACTTACCTAGCATAAACTTAGCCCGACCGAGAAAAACCTTTACACTTGGGAAATGCTGTGTTACCAAGAAGTTCCAGGAAAAGACAATTCGGAAAACAAAGACAGGCAGAGAGAAAGGCCCAAGGAGAGGAGAGATCTAGAAAAACACACAGAGAGCTACCACCTCCTAGGCTTCCAGTAGAGGCAGGCCAGGAACTGTGTGCAGAGACATAGGCTGGGACCGTGTGCTGCCCTCATGCTTCGTCCTTTTAAGCCCCCTACGGCCTTCATGTGCTGCCCCTCAGGTGGGGCTGCCCGTGCCTTGGCCACTCAGGGCCCAGGTGAGCAGCGCCAGCCCAAGGGTCCAGGACTGACAGCTCAGCCAGGCCCTGGCGTGGCTCTGGGGGCCACACAGCAGGGCATGGCCTCACCTTCAGCAAAGCCCGGCCGGGCCCTCGCAGCACACACAGGCACTGGCACTCCACGATGTTCCGAGCCGTGCAGCATCCAGTCTCTGGCAGCAGCCTGCCGCCATGGATGCCCTTGCAATGCCCTTTCCAGTGCCACTGTCCCTGCAGCTGGAAGCTCCACAGCTCTCTGAAGCCTAAGCCCGAGCCACAGGGCAGAGCCTGTGCCTGGGGCCGAGGTGCCCACCCCTGGGGGGGTCCAGATCAGAAAAGTGTGGGAGCAGCAAGGTTGGGGCCTTGCCGCGTTCGTCTTGGCAGGCTCTTTCCAGCGCCAGTGCTCCTGGAGCACGAGGCCCTTTAGATCTCCTAACCCTAACCCTAAGCGTAACCCTAACCCTAGCTCTACTTAATTACCCCAACACACTACCTGGCTTCTCCACCTCAGAAAGATGGAGGAGCAGCAATGTTGGGGCGCGGGTGCCATGGCCTCGGCAGGCCCTTTCCAGCCCCACTGTTCCCGGAGCTCGAGGCTCTTTAGATCTCTCCAGCCTGACCCAGGCCCCTGATGGCAGCTTGGCCCTGGGCCAGAGGGGCTCAGCACCATAGGTGGCACAGATTAAGAAGTCTGCAGTTGGCAACGGAGGCACCCGTGAAGCCCTGGACACTCAGATGGAGGGCTTTAACTCAAGGTTCTAGTCCTCCCTCTCTGCGCAATGGCAAAATCCCCCACCCGATACACTCAAGAGGTGAAAAACACACCGAGGTTCACTGGCAAAAGGACCAAAATCAATCACTCAATCAATCAATCAATCAATCACAAAGCAATGTTCCTGGGCAAATGATGAAATACAACATAGAATGCAACATCAACCACTTCTCCTAGCATTACTTGGTGTTAATTTAGCACTTACCTAGCATAAACTTAGCCCGACCGAGAAAAACCTTTACACTTGGGAAATGCTGTGTTACCAAGAAGTTCCAGGAAAAGACAATTCGGAAAACAAAGACAGGCAGAGAGAAAGGCCCAAGGAGAGAAGAGAGCTAGAAAAACACACAGAGAGCTACCACCTCTTAGGCTTCCAGCAGAGGCAGCCCGGGAACTGCATGCAGGGATATAGGCTGGGACCATGCGTTGACCTCATGCCTGACCCAGGCCCCTGATGGCAGCTTGGCCCTGGGCCAGAGGGGCTCAGCACCATAGGTGGCACAGATTAAGAAGTCTGCAGTTGGCAACGGAGGCACCCGTGAAGCCCTGGACACTCAGATGGAGGGCTTTAACTCAAGGTTCTAGTCCTCCCTCTCTGCGCAATGGCAAAATCCCCCACCCGATACACTCAAGAGGTGAAAAACACACCGAGGTTCACTGGCAAAAGGACCAAAATCAATCAATCAATCAATCAGAAAGCAATGTTCTTTGGCAAATGATGAAATACAACATAGAATGCAACATCAACCACTTCTCCTAGCATTACTTGGTGTTAATTTAGCACTTACCTAGCATAAACTTAGCCCGACCGAGAAAAACCTTTACACTTGGGAAATGCTGTGTTACCAAGAAGTTCCAGGAAAAGACAATTCGGAAAACAAAGACAGGCAGAGAGAAGGGCCCAAGGAGAGGAGAGATCTAGAAAAACACACAGAGAGCTACCACCTCCTAGGCTTCCAGTAGAGGCAGGCCAGGAACTGTGTGCAGAGACATAGGCTGGGACCGTGTGCTGCCCTCATGCTTCGTCCTTTTAAGCCCCCTACGGCCTTCATGTGCTGCCCCTCAGGTGGGGCTGCCCGTGCCTTGGCCACTCAGGGCCCAGGTGAGCAGCGCCAGCCCAAGGGTCCAGGACTGACAGCTCAGCCAGGCCCTGGGGTGGCTCTGGGGGCCACACGGCAGGGCATGGCCTCACCTTCAGCAAAGCCCGGCCGGGCCCTCGCAGCACACACAGGCACTGGCACTCCACGATGTTCCGAGCCGTGCAGCATCCAGTCTCTGGCAGCAGCCTGCCGCCATGGATGCCCTTGCAATGCCCTTTCCAGTGCCACTGTCCCTGCAGCTGGAGGCTCCACAGCTCTCTGAAGCCTAAGCCCGAGCCACAGGGCAGAGCCTGTGCCTGGGGCCGAGGTGCCCACCCCTGGGGGGGTCCAGATCAGAAAGGTGTGGGAGCAGCAAGGTTGGGGCCTTGCCGCGTTCGTCTTGGCAGGCTCTTTCCAGCGCCCGTGCTCCTGGAGCCCGAGGCCCTTTAGATCTCCTAACCCTAACCCTAAGCGTAACCCTAACCCTAGCTCTACTTAATTACCCCAACACACTACCTGGCTTCTCCACCTCAGAAAGATGGAGGAGCAGCAATGTTGGGGCGCTGCTGCCATGGCCTCGGCAGGCCCTTTCCAGCCCCACTGTTCCCGGAGCTCAAGGCTCTTTAGATCTCTCCAGCCTGACCCAGGCCCCTGATGGCAGCTTGGCCCTGGGCCAGAGGGGCTCAGCACCATAGGTGGCACAGATTAAGAAGTCTGCAGTTGGCAACGGAGGCACCCGTGAAGCCCTGGACACTCAGATGGAGGGCTTTAACTCAAGGTTCTAGTCCTCCCTCTCTGCGCAATGGCAAAATCCCCCACCCGATACACTCAAGAGGTGAAAAACACACCGAGGTTCACTGGCAAAAGGACCAAAATCAATCACTCAATCAATCAATCAATCAATCAGAAAGCAATGTTCTTTGGCAAATGATGAAATACAACATAGAATGCATCATCAACCACTTCTCCTAGCATTACTTGGTGTTAATTTAGCACTTACCTAGCATAAACTTAGCCCGACCGAGAAAAACCTTTACACTTGGGAAATGCTGTGTTACCAAGAAGTTCCAGGAAAAGACAATTCGGAAAACAAAGACAGGCAGAGAGAAAGGCCCAAGGAGAGAAGAGAGCTAGAAAAACACACAGAGAGCTACCACCTCCTAGGCTTCCAGTAGAGGCAGGCCAGGAACTGTGTGCAGAGACATAGGCTGGGACCGTGTGCTGCCCTCATGCTTCGTCCTTTTAAGCCCCCTACGGCCTTCATGTGCTGCCCCTCAGGTGGGGCTGCCCATGCCTTGGCCACTCAGGGCCCAGGTGAGCAGCGCCAGCCCAAGGGTCCAGGACTGACAGCTCAGCCAGGCCCTGGGGTGGCTCTGGGGGCAACACGGCAGGGCATGGCCTCACCTTCAGCAAAGCCCGGCCGGGCCCTCGCAGCACACACAGGCACTGGCACTCCACGATGTTCCGAGCCGTGCAGCATCCAGTCTCTGGCAGCAGCCTGCCGCCATGGATGCCCTTGCAATGCCCTTTCCAGTGCCACTGTCCCTGCAGCTGGAGGCTCCACAGCTCTCTGAAGCCTAAGCCCGAGCCACAGGGCAGATCCTGTGCCTGGGGCCGAGGTGCCCACCCCTGGGGGGGTCCAGATCAGAAAAGTGTGGGAGCAGCAAGGTTGGGGCCTTGCCGCGTTCGTCTTGGCAGGCTCTTTCCAGCGCCAGTGCTCCTGGAGCCCGAGGCCCTTTAGATCTCCTAACCCTAACCCTAAGCGTAACCCTAACCCTAGCTCTACTTAATTACCCCAACACACTACCTGGCTTCTCCACCTCAGAAAGATGGAGGAGCAGCAATGTTGGGGCGCGGGTGCCATGGCCTCGGCAGGCCCTTTCCAGCCCCACTGTTCCCAGAGCTCGAGGCTCTTTAGATCTCTCCAGCCTGACCCAGGCCCCTGATGGCAGCTTGGCCCTGGGCCAGAGGGGCTCAGCACCATAGGTGGCACAGATTAAGAAGTCTGCAGTTGGCAACGGAGGCACCCGTGAAGCCCTGGACACTCAGATGGAGGGCTTTAACTCAAGGTTCTAGTCCTCCCTCTCTGCGCAAAGGAAAAATCCCCCACCCGATACACTCAAGAGGTGAAAAACACACCGAAGTTTACTGGCAAAAGGACCAAAATCAATCAGTCAAAAAGCAATTCTCTTTGGCAAATGATGAAATACAACATAGAATGCAACATCAACCCCTTCTCCTAGCATTACTTGGTGTTAATTTAGCACTTACCTAGCATAAACTTAGCCCGACCGAGAAAAACCTTTACACTTGGGAAATGCTGTGTTACCAAGAAGTTCCAGGAAAAGACAATTCGGAAAACAAAGACAGGCAGAGAGAAAGGCCCAAGGAGAGAAGAGAGCTAGAAAAACACACAGAGAGCTACCACCTCCTAGGCTTCCAGTAGAGGCAGGCCAGGAACTGTGTGCAGAGACATAGGCTGGGACCGTGTGCTGCCCTCATGCTTCGTCCTTTTAAGCCCCCTACGGCCTTCCTGTGCTGCCCCTCAGGTGGGGCTGCCCGTGCCTTGGCCACTCAGGGCCCAGGTGAGCAGCGCCAGCCCAAGGGTCCAGGACTGACAGCTCAGCCAGGCCCTGGGGTGGCTCTGGGGGCCACACGGCAGGGCATGGCCTCACCTTCAGCAAAGCCCGGCCGGGCCCTCGCAGCACACACAGGCACTGGCACTCCACGATGTTCCGAGCCGTGCAGCATCCAGTCTCTGGCAGCAGCCTGCCGCCATGGATGCCCTTGCAATGCCCTTTCCAGTGCCACTGTCCCTGCAGCTGGAGGCTCCACAGCTCTCTGAAGCCTAAGCCCGAGCCACAGGGCAGATCCTGTGCCTGGGGCCGAGGTGCCCACCCCTGGGGGGGTCCAGATCAGAAAAGTGTGGGAGCAGCAAGGTTGGGGCCTTGCCGCGTTCGTCTTGGCAGGCTCTTTCCAGCGCCAGTGCTCCTGGAGCCCGAGGCCCTTTAGATCTCCTAACCCTAACCCTAAGCGTAACCCTAACCCTAGCTCTACTTAATTACCCCAACACACTACCTGGCTTCTCCACCTCAGAAAGATGGAGGAGCAGCAATGTTGGGGCGCTGCTGCCATGGCCTCGGCAGGCCCTTTCCAGCCCCACTGTTCCCAGAGCTCGAGGCTCTTTAGATCTCTCCAGCCTGACCCAGGCCCCTGATGGCAGCTTGGCCCTGGGCCAGAGGGACTCAGCACCATAGGTGGCACAGATTAAGAAGTCTGCAGTTGGCAACGGAGGCACCCGTGAAGCCCTGGACACTCAGATGGAGGGCTTTAACTCAAGGTTCTAGTCCTCCCTCTCTGCGCAATGGCAAAATCCCCCACCCGATACACTCAAGAGGTGAAAAACACACCGAGGTTCACTGGCAAAAGGACCAAAATCAATCAATCAATCAATCAGAAAGCAATGTTCTTTGGCAAATGATGAAATACAACATAGAATGCAACATCAACCACTTCTCCTAGCATTACTTGGTGTTAATTTAGCACTTACCTAGCATAAACTTAGCCCGACCGAGAAAAACCTTTACACTTGGGAAATGCTGTGTTACCAAGAAGTTCCAGGAAAAGACAATTCGGAAAACAAAGACAGGCAGAGAGAAAGGCCCAAGGAGAGAAGAGAGCTAGAAAAACACACAGAGAGCTACCACCTCCTAGGCTTCCAGTAGAGGCAGGCCAGGAACTGTGTGCAGAGACATAGGCTGGGACCGTGTGCTGCCCTCATGCTTCGTCCTTTTAAGCCCCCTACGGCCTTCATGTGCTGCCCCTCAGGTGGGGCTGCCCGTGCCTTGGCCACTCAGGGCCCAGGTGAGCAGCGCCAGCCCAAGGGTCCAGGACTGACAGCTCAGCCAGGCCCTGGCGTGGCTCTGGGGGCCACACAGCAGGGCATGGCCTCACCTTCAGCAAAGCCCGGCCGGGCCCTCGCAGCACACACAGGCACTGGCACTCCACGATGTTCCGAGCCGTGCAGCATCCAGTCTCTGGCAGCAGCCTGCCGCCATGGATGCCCTTGCAATGCCCTTTCCAGTGCCACTGTCCCTGCAGCTGGAAGCTCCACAGCTCTCTGAAGCCTAAGCCCGAGCCACAGGGCAGAGCCTGTGCCTGGGGCCGAGGTGCCCACCCCTGGGGGGGTCCAGATCAGAAAAGTGTGGGAGCAGCAAGGTTGGGGCCTTGCCGCGTTCGTCTTGGCAGGCTCTTTCCAGCGCCAGTGCTCCTGGAGCACGAGGCCCTTTAGATCTCCTAACCCTAACCCTAAGCGTAACCCTAACCCTAGCTCTACTTAATTACCCCAACACACTACCTGGCTTCTCCACCTCAGAAAGATGGAGGAGCAGCAATGTTGGGGCGCGGGTGCCATGGCCTCGGCAGGCCCTTTCCAGCCCCACTGTTCCCGGAGCTCGAGGCTCTTTAGATCTCTCCAGCCTGACCCAGGCCCCTGATGGCAGCTTGGCCCTGGGCCAGAGGGGCTCAGCACCATAGGTGGCACAGATTAAGAAGTCTGCAGTTGGCAACGGAGGCACCCGTGAAGCCCTGGACACTCAGATGGAGGGCTTTAACTCAAGGTTCTAGTCCTCCCTCTCTGCGCAATGGCAAAATCCCCCACCCGATACACTCAAGAGGTGAAAAACACACCGAGGTTCACTGGCAAAAGGACCAAAATCAATCACTCAATCAATCAATCAATCAATCACAAAGCAATGTTCCTGGGCAAATGATGAAATACAACATAGAATGCAACATCAACCACTTCTCCTAGCATTACTTGGTGTTAATTTAGCACTTACCTAGCATAAACTTAGCCCGACCGAGAAAAACCTTTACACTTGGGAAATGCTGTGTTACCAAGAAGTTCCAGGAAAAGACAATTCGGAAAACAAAGACAGGCAGAGAGAAAGGCCCAAGGAGAGAAGAGAGCTAGAAAAACACACAGAGAGCTACCACCTCTTAGGCTTCCAGCAGAGGCAGCCCGGGAACTGCATGCAGGGATATAGGCTGGGACCATGCGTTGACCTCATGCCTGACCCAGGCCCCTGATGGCAGCTTGGCCCTGGGCCAGAGGGGCTCAGCACCATAGGTGGCACAGATTAAGAAGTCTGCAGTTGGCAACGGAGGCACCCGTGAAGCCCTGGACACTCAGATGGAGGGCTTTAACTCAAGGTTCTAGTCCTCCCTCTCTGCGCAATGGCAAAATCCCCCACCCGATACACTCAAGAGGTGAAAAACACACCGAGGTTCACTGGCAAAAGGACCAAAATCAATCAATCAATCAATCAGAAAGCAATGTTCTTTGGCAAATGATGAAATACAACATAGAATGCAACATCAACCACTTCTCCTAGCATTACTTGGTGTTAATTTAGCACTTACCTAGCATAAACTTAGCCCGACCGAGAAAAACCTTTACACTTGGGAAATGCTGTGTTACCAAGAAGTTCCAGGAAAAGACAATTCGGAAAACAAAGACAGGCAGAGAGAAGGGCCCAAGGAGAGGAGAGATCTAGAAAAACACACAGAGAGCTACCACCTCCTAGGCTTCCAGTAGAGGCAGGCCAGGAACTGTGTGCAGAGACATAGGCTGGGACCGTGTGCTGCCCTCATGCTTCGTCCTTTTAAGCCCCCTACGGCCTTCATGTGCTGCCCCTCAGGTGGGGCTGCCCGTGCCTTGGCCACTCAGGGCCCAGGTGAGCAGCGCCAGCCCAAGGGTCCAGGACTGACAGCTCAGCCAGGCCCTGGGGTGGCTCTGGGGGCCACACGGCAGGGCATGGCCTCACCTTCAGCAAAGCCCGGCCGGGCCCTCGCAGCACACACAGGCACTGGCACTCCACGATGTTCCGAGCCGTGCAGCATCCAGTCTCTGGCAGCAGCCTGCCGCCATGGATGCCCTTGCAATGCCCTTTCCAGTGCCACTGTCCCTGCAGCTGGAGGCTCCACAGCTCTCTGAAGCCTAAGCCCGAGCCACAGGGCAGAGCCTGTGCCTGGGGCCGAGGTGCCCACCCCTGGGGGGGTCCAGATCAGAAAGGTGTGGGAGCAGCAAGGTTGGGGCCTTGCCGCGTTCGTCTTGGCAGGCTCTTTCCAGCGCCCGTGCTCCTGGAGCCCGAGGCCCTTTAGATCTCCTAACCCTAACCCTAAGCGTAACCCTAACCCTAGCTCTACTTAATTACCCCAACACACTACCTGGCTTCTCCACCTCAGAAAGATGGAGGAGCAGCAATGTTGGGGCGCTGCTGCCATGGCCTCGGCAGGCCCTTTCCAGCCCCACTGTTCCCGGAGCTCAAGGCTCTTTAGATCTCTCCAGCCTGACCCAGGCCCCTGATGGCAGCTTGGCCCTGGGCCAGAGGGGCTCAGCACCATAGGTGGCACAGATTAAGAAGTCTGCAGTTGGCAACGGAGGCACCCGTGAAGCCCTGGACACTCAGATGGAGGGCTTTAACTCAAGGTTCTAGTCCTCCCTCTCTGCGCAATGGCAAAATCCCCCACCCGATACACTCAAGAGGTGAAAAACACACCGAGGTTCACTGGCAAAAGGACCAAAATCAATCACTCAATCAATCAATCAATCAATCAGAAAGCAATGTTCTTTGGCAAATGATGAAATACAACATAGAATGCATCATCAACCACTTCTCCTAGCATTACTTGGTGTTAATTTAGCACTTACCTAGCATAAACTTAGCCCGACCGAGAAAAACCTTTACACTTGGGAAATGCTGTGTTACCAAGAAGTTCCAGGAAAAGACAATTCGGAAAACAAAGACAGGCAGAGAGAAAGGCCCAAGGAGAGAAGAGAGCTAGAAAAACACACAGAGAGCTACCACCTCCTAGGCTTCCAGTAGAGGCAGGCCAGGAACTGTGTGCAGAGACATAGGCTGGGACCGTGTGCTGCCCTCATGCTTCGTCCTTTTAAGCCCCCTACGGCCTTCATGTGCTGCCCCTCAGGTGGGGCTGCCCGTGCCTTGGCCACTCAGGGCCCAGGTGAGCAGCGCCAGCCCAAGGGTCCAGGACTGACAGCTCAGCCAGGCCCTGGGGTGGCTCTGGGGGCAACACGGCAGGGCATGGCCTCACCTTCAGCAAAGCCCGGCCGGGCCCTCGCAGCACACACAGGCACTGGCACTCCACGATGTTCCGAGCCGTGCAGCATCCAGTCTCTGGCAGCAGCCTGCCGCCATGGATGCCCTTGCAATGCCCTTTCCAGTGCCACTGTCCCTGCAGCTGGAGGCTCCACAGCTCTCTGAAGCCTAAGCCCGAGCCACAGGGCAGATCCTGTGCCTGGGGCCGAGGTGCCCACCCCTGGGGGGGTCCAGATCAGAAAAGTGTGGGAGCAGCAAGGTTGGGGCCTTGCCGCGTTCGTCTTGGCAGGCTCTTTCCAGCGCCAGTGCTCCTGGAGCCCGAGGCCCTTTAGATCTCCTAACCCTAACCCTAAGCGTAACCCTAACCCTAGCTCTACTTAATTACCCCAACACACTACCTGGCTTCTCCACCTCAGAAAGATGGAGGAGCAGCAATGTTGGGGCGCGGGTGCCATGGCCTCGGCAGGCCCTTTCCAGCCCCACTGTTCCCAGAGCTCGAGGCTCTTTAGATCTCTCCAGCCTGACCCAGGCCCCTGATGGCAGCTTGGCCCTGGGCCAGAGGGGCTCAGCACCATAGGTGGCACAGATTAAGAAGTCTGCAGTTGGCAACGGAGGCACCCGTGAAGCCCTGGACACTCAGATGGAGGGCTTTAACTCAAGGTTCTAGTCCTCCCTCTCTGCGCAAAGGAAAAATCCCCCACCAGATACACTCAAGAGGTGAAAAACACACCGAGGTTCACTGGCAAAAGGACCAAAATCAATCACTCAATCAATCAATCAATCAGAAAGCAATGTTCTTTGGCAAATGATGAAATACAACATAGAATGCAACATCAACCACTTCTCCTAGCATTACTTGGTGTTAATTTAGCACTTACCTAGCATAAACTTAGCCCGACCGAGAAAAACCTTTACACTTGGGAAATGCTGTGTTACCAAGAAGTTCCAGGAAAAGACAATTCGGAAAACAAAGACAGGCAGAGAGAAAGGCCCAAGGAGAGGAGAGATCTAGAAAAACACACAGAGAGCTACCACCTCCTAGGCTTCCAGTAGAGGCAGGCCAGGAACTGTGTGCAGAGACATAGGCTGGGACCGTGTGCTGCCCTCATGCTTCGTCCTTTTAAGCCCCCTACGGCCTTCATGTGCTGCCCCTCAGGTGGGGCTGCCCGTGCCTTGGCCACTCAGGGCCCAGGTGAGCAGCGCCAGCCCAAGGGTCCAGGACTGACAGCTCAGCCAGGCCCTGGGGTGGCTCTGGGGGCCACACAGCAGGGCATGGCCTCACCTTCAGCAAAGCCCGGCCGGGCCCTCGCAGCACACACAGGCACTGGCACTCCACGATGTTCCGAGCCGTGCAGCATCCAGTCTCTGGCAGCAGCCTGCCGCCATGGATGCCCTTGCAATGCCCTTTCCAGTGCCACTGTCCCTGCAGCTGGAAGCTCCACAGCTCTCTGAAGCCTAAGCCCGAGCCACAGGGCAGAGCCTGTGCCTGGGGCCGAGGTGCCCACCCCTGGGGGGGTCCAGATCAGAAAAGTGTGGGAGCAGCAAGGTTGGGGCCTTGCCGCGTTCGTCTTGGCAGGCTCTTTCCAGCGCCAGTGCTCCTGGAGCACGAGGCCCTTTAGATCTCCTAACCCTAACCCTAAGCGTAACCCTAACCCTAGCTCTACTTAATTACCCCAACACACTACCTGGCTTCTCCACCTCAGAAAGATGGAGGAGCAGCAATGTTGGGGCGCTGCTGCCATGGCCTCGGCAGGCCCTTTCCAGCCCCACTGTTCCCGGAGCTCGAGGCTCTTTAGATCTCTCCAGCCTGACCCAGGCCCCTGATGGCAGCTTGGCCCTGGGCCAGAGGGGCTCAGCACCATAGGTGGCACAGATTAAGAAGTCTGCAGTTGGCAACGGAGGCACCCGTGAAGCCCTGGACACTCAGATGGAGGGCTTTAACTCAAGGTTCTAGTCCTCCCTCTCTGCGCAGTGGCAAAATCCCCCAGTCGATACACTCAAGAGGTGAAAAACACACCGAGGTTCACTGGCAAAAGGACCAAAATCAATCACTCAATCAATCAATCAATCAATCACAAAGCAATGTTCCTGGGCAAATGATGAAATACAACATAGAATGCAACATCAACCACTTCTCCTAGCATTACTTGGTGTTAATTTAGCACTTACCTAGCATAAACTTAGCCCGACCGAGAAAAACCTTTACACTTGGGAAATGCTGTGTTACCAAGAAGTTCCAGGAAAAGACAATTCGGAAAACAAAGACAGGCAGAGAGAAAGGCCCAAGGAGAGAAGAGAGCTAGAAAAACACACAGAGAGCTACCACCTCTTAGGCTTCCAGCAGAGGCAGCCCGGGAACTGCATGCAGGGATATAGGCTGGGACCATGCGTTGACCTCATGCCTGACCCAGGCCCCTGATGGCAGCTTGGCCCTGGGCCAGAGGGGCTCAGCACCATAGGTGGCACAGATTAAGAAGTCTGCAGTTGGCAACGGAGGCACCCGTGAAGCCCTGGACACTCAGATGGAGGGCTTTAACTCAAGGTTCTAGTCCTCCCTCTCTGCGCAATGGCAAAATCCCCCACCCGATACACTCAAGAGGTGAAAAACACACCGAGGTTCACTGGCAAAAGGACCAAAATCAATCAATCAATCAATCAGAAAGCAATGTTCTTTGGCAAATGATGAAATACAACATAGAATGCAACATCAACCACTTCTCCTAGCATTACTTGGTGTTAATTTAGCACTTACCTAGCATAAACTTAGCCCGACCGAGAAAAACCTTTACACTTGGGAAATGCTGTGTTACCAAGAAGTTCCAGGAAAAGACAATTCGGAAAACAAAGACAGGCAGAGAGAAGGGCCCAAGGAGAGGAGAGATCTAGAAAAACACACAGAGAGCTACCACCTCCTAGGCTTCCAGTAGAGGCAGGCCAGGAACTGTGTGCAGAGACATAGGCTGGGACCGTGTGCTGCCCTCATGCTTCGTCCTTTTAAGCCCCCTACGGCCTTCATGTGCTGCCCCTCAGGTGGGGCTGCCCGTGCCTTGGCCACTCAGGGCCCAGGTGAGCAGCGCCAGCCCAAGGGTCCAGGACTGACAGCTCAGCCAGGCCCTGGGGTGGCTCTGGGGGCCACACGGCAGGGCATGGCCTCACCTTCAGCAAAGCCCGGCCGGGCCCTCGCAGCACACACAGGCACTGGCACTCCACGATGTTCCGAGCCGTGCAGCATCCAGTCTCTGGCAGCAGCCTGCCGCCATGGATGCCCTTGCAATGCCCTTTCCAGTGCCACTGTCCCTGCAGCTGGAGGCTCCACAGCTCTCTGAAGCCTAAGCCCGAGCCACAGGGCAGAGCCTGTGCCTGGGGCCGAGGTGCCCACCCCTGGGGGGGTCCAGATCAGAAAGGTGTGGGAGCAGCAAGGTTGGGGCCTTGCCGCGTTCGTCTTGGCAGGCTCTTTCCAGCGCCCGTGCTCCTGGAGCCCGAGGCCCTTTAGATCTCCTAACCCTAACCCTAAGCGTAACCCTAACCCTAGCTCTACTTAATTACCCCAACACACTACCTGGCTTCTCCACCTCAGAAAGATGGAGGAGCAGCAATGTTGGGGCGCGGGTGCCATGGCCTCGGCAGGCCCTTTCCAGCCCCACTGTTCCCAGAGCTCGAGGCTCTTTAGATCTCTCCAGCCTGACCCAGGCCCCTGATGGCAGCTTGGCCCTGGGCCAGAGGGGCTCAGCACCATAGGTGGCACAGATTAAGAAGTCTGCAGTTGGCAACGGAGGCACCCGTGAAGCCCTGGACACTCAGATGGAGGGCTTTAACTCAAGGTTCTAGTCCTCCCTCTCTGCGCAAAGGAAAAATCCCCCACCCGATACACTCAAGAGGTGAAAAACACACCGAGGTTCACTGGCAAAAGGACCAAAATCAATCACTCAATCAATCAATCAATCAGAAAGCAATGTTCTTTGGCAAATGATGAAATACAACATAGAATGCAACATCAACCACTTCTCCTAGCATTACTTGGTGTTAATTTAGCACTTACCTAGCATAAACTTAGCCCGACCGAGAAAAACCTTTACACTTGGGAAATGCTGTGTTACCAAGAAGTTCCAGGAAAAGACAATTCGGAAAACAAAGACAGGCAGAGAGAAAGGCCCAAGGAGAGAAGAGATCTAGAAAAACACACAGAGAGCTACCACCTCCTAGGCTTCCAGTAGAGGCAGGCCAGGAACTGTGTGCAGAGACATAGGCTGGGACCGTGTGCTGCCCTCATGCTTCGTCCTTTTAAGCCCCCTACGCCCTTCATGTGCTGCCCCTCAGGTGGGGCTGCCCGTGCCTTGGCCACTCAGGGCCCAGGTGAGCAGCGCCAGCCCAAGGGTCCAGGCCTGACAGCTCAGCCAGGCCCTGGGGTGGCTCTGGGGGCCACACGGCAGGGCATGGCCTCACCTTCAGCAAAGCCCGGCCGGGCCCTCGCAGCACACACAGGCACTGGCACTCCACGATGTTCCGAGCCGTGCAGCATCCAGTCTCTGGCAGCAGCCTGCCGCCATGGATGCCCTTGCAATGCCCTTTCCAGTGCCACTGTCCCTGCAGCTGGAGGCTCCACAGCTCTCTGAAGCCTAAGCCCGAGCCACAGGGCAGAGCCTGTGCCTGGGGCCGAGGTGCCCACCCCTGGGGGGGTCCAGATCAGAAAAGTGTGGGAGCAGCAAGGTTGGGGCCTTGCCGCGTTCGTCTTGGCAGGCTCTTTCCAGCGCCAGTGCTCCTGGAGCCCGAGGCCCTTTAGATCTCCTAACCCTAACCCTAAGCGTAACCCTAACCCTAGCTCTACTTAATTACCCCAACACACTACCTGGCTTCTCCACCTCAGAAAGATGGAGGAGCAGCAATGTTGGGGCGCTGCTGCCATGGCCTCGGCAGGCCCTTTCCAGCCCCACTGTTCCCAGAGCTCGAGGCTCTTTAGATCTCTCCAGCCTGACCCAGGCCCCTGATGGCAGCTTGGCCCTGGGCCAGAGGGGCTCAGCACCATAGGTGGCACAGATTAAGAAGTCTGCAGTTGGCAACGGAGGCACCCGTGAAGCCCTGGACACTCAGATGGAGGGCTTTAACTCAAGGTTCTAGTCCTCCCTCTCTGCGCAAAGGAAAAATCCCCCACCCGATACACTCAAGAGGTGAAAAACACACCGAAGTTTACTGGCAAAAGGACCAAAATCAACCAGTCAAAAAGCAATTCTCTTTGGCAAATGATGAAATACAACATAGAATGCAACATCAACCCCTTCTCCTAGCATTACTTGGTGTTAATTTAGCACTTACCTAGCATAAACTTAGCCCGACCGAGAAAAACCTTTACACTTGGGAAATGCTGTGTTACCAAGAAGTTCCAGGAAAAGACAATTCGGAAAACAAAGACAGGCAGAGAGAAAGGCCCAAGGAGAGAAGAGAGCTAGAAAAACACACAGAGAGCTACCACCTCCTAGGCTTCCAGTAGAGGCAGGCCAGGAACTGTGTGCAGAGACATAGGCTGGGACCGTGTGCTGCCCTCATGCTTCGTCCTTTTAAGCCCCCTACGGCCTTCCTGTGCTGCCCCTCAGGTGGGGCTGCCCGTGCCTTGGCCACTCAGGGCCCAGGTGAGCAGCGCCAGCCCAAGGGTCCAGGACTGACAGCTCAGCCAGGCCCTGGGGTGGCTCTGGGGGCCACACGGCAGGGCATGGCCTCACCTTCAGCAACGCCCGGCCGGGCCCTCGCAGCACACACAGGCACTGGCACTCCACGATGTTCCGAGCCGTGCAGCATCCAGTCTCTGGCAGCAGCCTGCCGCCATGGATGCCCTTGCAATGCCCTTTCCAGTGCCACTGTCCCTGCAGCTGGAGGCTCCACAGCTCTCTGAAGCCTAAGCCCGAGCCACAGGGCAGATCCTGTGCCTGGGGCCGAGGTGCCCACCCCTGGGGGGGTCCAGATCAGAAAAGTGTGGGAGCAGCAAGGTTGGGGCCTTGCCGCGTTCGTCTTGGCAGGCTCTTTCCAGCGCCAGTGCTCCTGGAGCCCGAGGCCCTTTAGATCTCCTAACCCTAACCCTAAGCGTAACCCTAACCCTAGCTCTACTTAATTACCCCAACACACTACCTGGCTTCTCCACCTCAGAAAGATGGAGGAGCAGCAATGTTGGGGCGCGGGTGCCATGGCCTCGGCAGGCCCTTTCCAGCCCCACTGTTCCCAGAGCTCGAGGCTCTTTAGATCTCTCCAGCCTGACCCAGGCCCCTGATGGCAGCTTGGCCCTGGGCCAGAGGGGCTCAGCACCATAGGTGGCACAGATTAAGAAGTCTGCAGTTGGCAACGGAGGCACCCGTGAAGCCCTGGACACTCAGATGGAGGGCTTTAACTCAAGGTTCTAGTCCTCCCTCTCTGCGCAAAGGAAAAATCCCCCACCCGATACACTCAAGAGGTGAAAAACACACCGAGGTTCACTGGCAAAAGGACCAAAATCAATCACTCAATCAATCAATCAATCAGAAAGCAATGTTCTTTGGCAAATGATGAAATACAACATAGAATGCAACATCAACCACTTCTCCTAGCATTACTTGGTGTTAATTTAGCACTTACCTAGCATAAACTTAGCCCGACCGAGAAAAACCTTTACACTTGGGAAATGCTGTGTTACCAAGAAGTTCCAGGAAAAGACAATTCGGAAAACAAAGACAGGCAGAGAGAAAGGCCCAAGGAGAGAAGAGATCTAGAAAAACACACAGAGAGCTACCACCTCCTAGGCTTCCAGTAGAGGCAGGCCAGGAACTGTGTGCAGAGACATAGGCTGGGACCGTGTGCTGCCCTCATGCTTCGTCCTTTTAAGCCCCCTACGCCCTTCATGTGCTGCCCCTCAGGTGGGGCTGCCCGTGCCTTGGCCACTCAGGGCCCAGGTGAGCAGCGCCAGCCCAAGGGTCCAGGCCTGACAGCTCAGCCAGGCCCTGGGGTGGCTCTGGGGGCCACACGGCAGGGCATGGCCTCACCTTCAGCAAAGCCCGGCCGGGCCCTCACAGCACACACAGGCACTGGCACTCCACGATGTTCCGAGCCGTGCAGCATCCAGGCTCTGGCAGCAGCCTGCCGCCATGGATGCCCTTGCAATGCCCTTTCCAGTGCCACTGTCCCTGCAGCTGGAGGCTCCACAGCTCTCTGAAGCCTAAGCCCGAGCCACAGGGCAGAGCCTGTGCCTGGGGCCGAGGTGCCCACCCCTGGGGGGGTCCAGATCAGAAAAGTGTGGGAGCAGCAAGGTTGGGGCCTTGCCGCGTTCGTCTTGGCAGGCTCTTTCCAGCGCCAGTGCTCCTGGAGCCCGAGGCCCTTTAGATCTCCTAACCCTAACCCTAAGCGTAACCCTAACCCTAGCTCTACTTAATTACCCCAACACACTACCTGGCTTCTCCACCTCAGAAAGATGGAGGAGCAGCAATGTTGGGGCGCGGGTGCCATGGCCTCGGCAGGCCCTTTCCAGCCCCACTGTTCCCAGAGCTCGAGGCTCTTTAGATCTCTCCAGCCTGACCCAGGCCCCTGATGGCAGCTTGGCCCTGGGCCAGAGGGGCTCAGCACCATAGGTGGCACAGATTAAGAAGTCTGCAGTTGGCAACGGAGGCACCCGTGAAGCCCTGGACACTCAGATGGAGGGCTTTAACTCAAGGTTCTAGTCCTCCCTCTCTGCGCAAAGGAAAAATCCCCCACCCGATACACTCAAGAGGTGAAAAACACACCGAAGTTTACTGGCAAAAGGACCAAAATCAACCAGTCAAAAAGCAATTCTCTTTGGCAAATGATGAAATACAACATAGAATGCAACATCAACCCCTTCTCCTAGCATTACTTGGTGTTAATTTAGCACTTACCTAGCATAAACTTAGCCCGACCGAGAAAAACCTTTACACTTGGGAAATGCTGTGTTACCAAGAAGTTCCAGGAAAAGACAATTCGGAAAACAAAGACAGGCAGAGAGAAAGGCCCAAGGAGAGAAGAGAGCTAGAAAAACACACAGAGAGCTACCACCTCCTAGGCTTCCAGTAGAGGCAGGCCAGGAACTGTGTGCAGAGACATAGGCTGGGACCGTGTGCTGCCCTCATGCTTCGTCCTTTTAAGCCCCCTACGCCCTTCATGTGCTGCCCCTCAGGTGGGGCTGCCCGTGCCTTGGCCACTCAGGGCCCAGGTGAGCAGCGCCAGCCCAAGGGTCCAGGACTGACAGCTCAGCCAGGCCCTGGGGTGGCTCTGGGGGCCACACGGCAGGGCATGGCCTCACCTTCAGCAAAGCCCGGCCGGGCCCTCGCAGCACACACAGGCACTGGCACTCCACGATGTTCCGAGCCGTGCAGCATCCAGTCTCTGGCAGCAGCCTGCCGCCATGGATGCCCTTGCAATGCCCTTTCCAGTGCCACTGTCCCTGCAGCTGGAGGCTCCACAGCTCTCTGAAGCCTAAGCCCGAGCCACAGGGCAGATCCTGTGCCTGGGGCCGAGGTGCCCACCCCTGGGGGGGTCCAGATCAGAAAAGTGTGGGAGCAGCAAGGTTGGGGCCTTGCCGCGTTCGTCTTGGCAGGCTCTTTCCAGCGCCAGTGCTCCTGGAGCCCGAGGCCCTTTAGATCTCCTAACCCTAACCCTAAGCGTAACCCTAACCCTAGCTCTACTTAATTACCCCAACACACTACCTGGCTTCTCCACCTCAGAAAGATGGAGGAGCAGCAATGTTGGGGCGCGGGTGCCATGGCCTCGGCAGGCCCTTTCCAGCCCCACTGTTCCCAGAGCTCGAGGTTCTTTAGATCTCTGCAGCCTGACCCAGGCCCCTGATGGCAGCTTGGCCCTGGGCCAGAGGGGCTCAGCACCATAGGTGGCACAGATTAAGAAGTCTGCAGTTGGCAACGGAGGCACCCGTGAAGCCCTGGACACTCAGATGGAGGGCTTTAACTCAAGGTTCTAGTCCTCCCTCTCTGCGCAAAGGAAAAATCCCCCACCCGATACACTCAAGAGGTGAAAAACACACCGAGGTTCACTGGCAAAAGGACCAAAATCAATCACTCAATCAATCAATCAATCAGAAAGCAATGTTCTTTGGCAAATGATGAAATACAACATAGAATGCAACATCAACCACTTCTCCTAGCATTACTTGGTGTTAATTTAGCACTTACCTAGCATAAACTTAGCCCGACCGAGAAAAACCTTTACACTTGGGAAATGCTGTGTTACCAAGAAGTTCCAGGAAAAGACAATTCGGAAAACAAAGACAGGCAGAGAGAAAGGCCCAAGGAGAGAAGAGAGCTAGAAAAACACACAGAGAGCTACCACCTCCTAGGCTTCCAGTAGAGGCAGGCCAGGAACTGTGTGCAGAGACATAGGCTGGGACCGTGTGCTGCCCTCATGCTTCGTCCTTTTAAGCCCCCTACGGCCTTCATGTGCTGCCCCTCAGGTGGGGCTGCCCGTGCCTTGGCCACTCAGGGCCCAGGTGAGCAGCGCCAGCCCAAGGGTCCAGGCCTGACAGCTCAGCCAGGCCCTGGGGTGGCTCTGGGGGCCACACGGCAGGGCATGGCCTCACCTTCAGCAAAGCCCGGCCGGGCCCTCGCAGCACACACAGGCACTGGCACTCCACGATGTTCCGAGCCGTGCAGCATCCAGTCTCTGGCAGCAGCCTGCCGCCATGGATGCCCTTGCAATGCCCTTTCCAGTGCCACTGTCCCTGCAGCTGGAGGCTCCACAGCTCTCTGAAGCCTAAGCCCGAGCCACAGGGCAGAGCCTGTGCCTGGGGCCGAGGTGCCCACCCCTGGGGGGGTCCAGATCAGAAAAGTGTGGGAGCAGCAAGGTTGGGGCCTTGCCGCGTTCGTCTTGGCAGGCTCTTTCCAGCGCCAGTGCTCCTGGAGCCCGAGGCCCTTTAGATCTCCTAACCCTAACCCTAAGCGTAACCCTAACCCTAGCTCTACTTAATTACCCCAACACACTACCTGGCTTCTCCACCTCAGAAAGATGGAGGAGCAGCAATGTTGGGGCGCTGCTGCCATGGCCTCGGCAGGCCCTTTCCAGCCCCACTGTTCCCAGAGCTCGAGGCTCTTTAGATCTCTCCAGCCTGACCCAGGCCCCTGATGGCAGCTTGGCCCTGGGCCAGAGGGGCTCAGCACCATAGGTGGCACAGATTAAGAAGTCTGCAGTTGGCAACGGAGGCACCCGTGAAGCCCTGGACACTCAGATGGAGGGCTTTAACTCAAGGTTCTAGTCCTCCCTCTCTGCGCAAAGGAAAAATCCCCCACCCGATACACTCAAGAGGTGAAAAACACACCGAAGTTTACTGGCAAAAGGACCAAAATCAATCAGTCAAAAAGCAATTCTCTTTGGCAAATGATGAAATACAACATAGAATGCAACATCAACCCCTTCTCCTAGCATTACTTGGTGTTAATTTAGCACTTACCTAGCATAAACTTAGCCCGACCGAGAAAAACCTTTACACTTGGGAAATGCTGTGTTACCAAGAAGTTCCAGGAAAAGACAATTCGGAAAACAAAGACAGGCAGAGAGAAAGGCCCAAGGAGAGAAGAGAGCTAGAAAAACACACAGAGAGCTACCACCTCCTAGGCTTCCAGTAGAGGCAGGCCAGGAACTGTGTGCAGAGACATAGGCTGGGACCGTGTGCTGCCCTCATGCTTCGTCCTTTTAAGCCCCCTACGGCCTTCCTGTGCTGCCCCTCAGGTGGGGCTGCCCGTGCCTTGGCCACTCAGGGCCCAGGTGAGCAGCGCCAGCCCAAGGGTCCAGGACTGACAGCTCAGCCAGGCCCTGGGGTGGCTCTGGGGGCCACACGGCAGGGCATGGCCTCACCTTCAGCAAAGCCCGGCCGGGCCCTCGCAGCACACACAGGCACTGGCACTCCACGATGTTCCGAGCCGTGCAGCATCCAGTCTCTGGCAGCAGCCTGCCGCCATGGATGCCCTTGCAATGCCCTTTCCAGTGCCACTGTCCCTGCAGCTGGAGGCTCCACAGCTCTCTGAAGCCTAAGCCTGAGCCACAGGGCAGATCCTGTGCCTGGGGCCGAGGTGCCCACCCCTGGGGGGGTCCAGATCAGAAAAGTGTGGGAGCAGCAAGGTTGGGGCCTTGCCGCGTTCGTCTTGGCAGGCTCTTTCCAGCGCCAGTGCTCCTGGAGCCCGAGGCCCTTTAGATCTCCTAACCCTAACCCTAAGCGTAACCCTAACCCTAGCTCTACTTAATTACCCCAACACACTACCTGGCTTCTCCACCTCAGAAAGATGGAGGAGCAGCAATGTTGGGGCGCGGGTGCCATGGCCTCGGCAGGCCCTTTCCAGCCCCACTGTTCCCAGAGCTCGAGGCTCTTTAGATCTCTCCAGCCTGACCCAGGCCCCTGATGGCAGCTTGGCCCTGGGCCAGAGGGACTCAGCACCATAGGTGGCACAGATTAAGAAGTCTGCAGTTGGCAACGGAGGCACCCGTGAAGCCCTGGACACTCAGATGGAGGGCTTTAACTCAAGGTTCTAGTCCTCCCTCTCTGCGCAATGGCAAAATCCCCCACCAGATACACTCAAGAGGTGAAAAACACACCGAGGTTCACTGGCAAAAGGACCAAAATCAATCAATCAATCAATCAGAAAGCAATGTTCTTTGGCAAATGATGAAATACAACATAGAATGCAACATCAACCACTTCTCCTAGCATTACTTGGTGTTAATTTAGCACTTACCTAGCATAAACTTAGCCCGACCGAGAAAAACCTTTACACTTGGGAAATGCTGTGTTACCAAGAAGTTCCAGGAAAAGACAATTCGGAAAACAAAGACAGGCAGAGAGAAAGGCCCAAGGAGAGGAGAGATCTAGAAAAACACACAGAGAGCTACCACCTCCTAGGCTTCCAGTAGAGGCAGGCCAGGAACTGTGTGCAGAGACATAGGCTGGGACCGTGTGCTGCCCTCATGCTTCGTCCTTTTAAGCCCCCTACGGCCTTCATGTGCTGCCCCTCAGGTGGGGCTGCCCGTGCCTTGGCCACTCAGGGCCCAGGTGAGCAGCGCCAGCCCAAGGGTCCAGGACTGACAGCTCAGCCAGGCCCTGGCGTGGCTCTGGGGGCCACACAGCAGGGCATGGCCTCACCTTCAGCAAAGCCCGGCCGGGCCCTCGCAGCACACACAGGCACTGGCACTCCACGATGTTCCGAGCCGTGCAGCATCCAGTCTCTGGCAGCAGCCTGCCGCCATGGATGCCTTTGCAATGCCCTTTCCAGTGCCACTGTCCCTGCAGCTGGAAGCTCCACAGCTCTCTGAAGCCTAAGCCCGAGCCACAGGGCAGAGCCTGTGCCTGGGGCCGAGGTGCCCACCCCTGGGGGGGTCCAGATCAGAAAAGTGTGGGAGCAGCAAGGTTGGGGCCTTGCCGCGTTCGTCTTGGCAGGCTCTTTCCAGCGCCAGTGCTCCTGGAGCACGAGGCCCTTTAGATCTCCTAACCCTAACCCTAAGCGTAACCCTAACCCTAGCTCTACTTAATTACCCCAACACACTACCTGGCTTCTCCACCTCAGAAAGATGGAGGAGCAGCAATGTTGGGGCGCGGGTGCCATGGCCTCGGCAGGCCCTTTCCAGCCCCACTGTTCCCGGAGCTCGAGGCTCTTTAGATCTCTCCAGCCTGACCCAGGCCCCTGATGGCAGCTTGGCCCTGGGCCAGAGGGGCTCAGCACCATAGGTGGCACAGATTAAGAAGTCTGCAGTTGGCAACGGAGGCACCCGTGAAGCCCTGGACACTCAGATGGAGGGCTTTAACTCAAGGTTCTAGTCCTCCCTCTCTGCGCAATGGCAAAATCCCCCAGCCGATACACTCAAGAGGTGAAAAACACACCGAGGTTCACTGGCAAAAGGACCAAAATCAATCACTCAATCAATCAATCAATCAATCAGAAAGCAATGTTCCTGGGCAAATGATGAAATACAACATAGAATGCAACATCAACCACTTCTCCTAGCATTACTTGGTGTTAATTTAGCACTTACCTAGCATAAACTTAGCCCGACCGAGAAAAACCTTTACACTTGGGAAATGCTGTGTTACCAAGAAGTTCCAGGAAAAGACAATTCGGAAAACAAAGACAGGCAGAGAGAAAGGCCCAAGGAGAGAAGAGAGCTAGAAAAACACACAGAGAGCTACCACCTCTTAGGCTTCCAGCAGAGGCAGCCCGGGAACTGCATGCAGGGATATAGGCTGGGACCATGCGTTGACCTCATGCCTGACCCAGGCCCCTGATGGCAGCTTGGCCCTGGGCCAGAGGGGCTCAGCACCATAGGTGGCACAGATTAAGAAGTCTGCAGTTGGCAACGGAGGCACCCGTGAAGCCCTGGACACTCAGATGGAGGGCTTTAACTCAAGGTTCTAGTCCTCCCTCTCTGCGCAATGGCAAAATCCCCCACCAGATACACTCAAGAGGTGAAAAACACACCGAGGTTCACTGGCAAAAGGACCAAAATCAATCAATCAATCAATCAGAAAGCAATGTTCTTTGGCAAATGATGAAATACAACATAGAATGCAACATCAACCCCTTCTCCTAGCATTACTTGGTGTTAATTTAGCACTTACCTAGCATAAACTTAGCCCGACCGAGAAAAACCTTTACACTTGGGAAATGCTGTGTTACCAAGAAGTTCCAGGAAAAGACAATTCGGAAAACAAAGACAGGCAGAGAGAAGGGCCCAAGGAGAGGAGAGATCTAGAAAAACACACAGAGAGCTACCACCTCCTAGGCTTCCAGTAGAGGCAGGCCAGGAACTGTGTGCAGAGACATAGGCTGGGACCGTGTGCTGCCCTCATGCTTCGTCCTTTTAAGCCCCCTACGGCCTTCATGTGCTGCCCCTCAGGTGGGGCTGCCCGTGCCTTGGCCACTCAGGGCCCAGGTGAGCAGCGCCAGCCCAAGGGTCCAGGACTGACAGCTCAGCCAGGCCCTGGGGTGGCTCTGGGGGCCACACGGCAGGGCATGGCCTCACCTTCAGCAAAGCCCGGCCGGGCCCTCGCAGCACACACAGGCACTGGCACTCCACGATGTTCCGAGCCGTGCAGCATCCAGTCTCTGGCAGCAGCCTGCCGCCATGGATGCCCTTGCAATGCCCTTTCCAGTGCCACTGTCCCTGCAGCTGGAGGCTCCACAGCTCTCTGAAGCCTAAGCCCGAGCCACAGGGCAGAGCCTGTGCCTGGGGCCGAGGTGCCCACCCCTGGGGGGGTCCAGATCAGAAAAGTGTGGGAGCAGCAAGGTTGGGGCCTTGCCGCGTTCGTCTTGGCAGGCTCTTTCCAGCGCCAGTGCTCCTGGAGCCCGAGGCCCTTTAGATCTCCTAACCCTAACCCTAAGCGTAACCCTAACCCTAGCTCTACTTAATTACCCCAACACACTACCTGGCTTCTCCACCTCAGAAAGATGGAGGAGCAGCAATGTTGGGGCGCTGCTGCCATGGCCTCGGCAGGCCCTTTCCAGCCCCACTGTTCCCAGAGCTCGAGGCTCTTTAGATCTCTCCAGCCTGACCCAGGCCCCTGATGGCAGCTTGGCCCTGGGCCAGAGGGGCTCAGCACCATAGGTGGCACAGATTAAGAAGTCTGCAGTTGGCAACGGAGGCACCCGTGAAGCCCTGGACACTCAGATGGAGGGCTTTAACTCAAGGTTCTAGTCCTCCCTCTCTGCGCAAAGGAAAAATCCCCCACCCGATACACTCAAGAGGTGAAAAACACACCGAAGTTTACTGGCAAAAGGACCAAAATCAACCAGTCAAAAAGCAATTCTCTTTGGCAAATGATGAAATACAACATAGAATGCAACATCAACCCCTTCTCCTAGCATTACTTGGTGTTAATTTAGCACTTACCTAGCATAAACTTAGCCCGACCGAGAAAAACCTTTACACTTGGGAAATGCTGTGTTACCAAGAAGTTCCAGGAAAAGACAATTCGGAAAACAAAGACAGGCAGAGAGAAAGGCCCAAGGAGAGAAGAGAGCTAGAAAAACACACAGAGAGCTACCACCTCCTAGGCTTCCAGTAGAGGCAGGCCAGGAACTGTGTGCAGAGACATAGGCTGGGACCGTGTGCTGCCCTCATGCTTCGTCCTTTTAAGCCCCCTACGCCCTTCATGTGCTGCCCCTCAGGTGGGGCTGCCCGTGCCTTGGCCACTCAGGGCCCAGGTGAGCAGCGCCAGCCCAAGGGTCCAGGACTGACAGCTCAGCCAGGCCCTGGGGTGGCTCTGGGGGCCACACGGCAGGGCATGGCCTCACCTTCAGCAAAGCCCGGCCGGGCCCTCGCAGCACACACAGGCACTGGCACTCCACGATGTTCCGAGCCGTGCAGCATCCAGTCTCTGGCAGCAGCCTGCCGCCATGGATGCCCTTGCAATGCCCTTTCCAGTGCCACTGTCCCTGCAGCTGGAGGCTCCACAGCTCTCTGAAGCCTAAGCCCGAGCCACAGGGCAGATCCTGTGCCTGGGGCCGAGGTGCCCACCCCTGGGGGGGTCCAGATCAGAAAAGTGTGGGAGCAGCAAGGTTGGGGCCTTGCCGCGTTCGTCTTGGCAGGCTCTTTCCAGCGCCAGTGCTCCTGGAGCCCGAGGCCCTTTAGATCTCCTAACCCTAACCCTAAGCGTAACCCTAACCCTAGCTCTACTTAATTACCCCAACACACTACCTGGCTTCTCCACCTCAGAAAGATGGAGGAGCAGCAATGTTGGGGCGCGGGTGCCATGGCCTCGGCAGGCCCTTTCCAGCCCCACTGTTCCCAGAGCTCGAGGTTCTTTAGATCTCTCCAGCCTGACCCAGGCCCCTGATGGCAGCTTGGCCCTGGGCCAGAGGGGCTCAGCACCATAGGTGGCACAGATTAAGAAGTCTGCAGTTGGCAACGGAGGCACCCGTGAAGCCCTGGACACTCAGATGGAGGGCTTTAACTCAAGGTTCTAGTCCTCCCTCTCTGCGCAAAGGAAAAATCCCCCACCCGATACACTCAAGAGGTGAAAAACACACCGAGGTTCACTGGCAAAAGGACCAAAATCAATCACTCAATCAATCAATCAATCAGAAAGCAATGTTCTTTGGCAAATGATGAAATACAACATAGAATGCAACATCAACCACTTCTCCTAGCATTACTTGGTGTTAATTTAGCACTTACCTAGCATAAACTTAGCCCGACCGAGAAAAACCTTTACACTTGGGAAATGCTGTGTTACCAAGAAGTTCCAGGAAAAGACAATTCGGAAAACAAAGACAGGCAGAGAGAAAGGCCCAAGGAGAGAAGAGAGCTAGAAAAACACACAGAGAGCTACCACCTCCTAGGCTTCCAGTAGAGGCAGGCCAGGAACTGTGTGCAGAGACATAGGCTGGGACCGTGTGCTGCCCTCATGCTTCGTCCTTTTAAGCCCCCTACGGCCTTCATGTGCTGCCCCTCAGGTGGGGCTGCCCGTGCCTTGGCCACTCAGGGCCCAGGTGAGCAGCGCCAGCCCAAGGGTCCAGGCCTGACAGCTCAGCCAGGCCCTGGGGTGGCTCTGGGGGCCACACGGCAGGGCATGGCCTCACCTTCAGCAAAGCCCGGCCGGGCCCTCGCAGCACACACAGGCACTGGCACTCCACGATGTTCCGAGCCGTGCAGCATCCAGTCTCTGGCAGCAGCCTGCCGCCATGGATGCCCTTGCAATGCCCTTTCCAGTGCCACTGTCCCTGCAGCTGGAGGCTCCACAGCTCTCTGAAGCCTAAGCCCGAGCCACAGGGCAGAGCCTGTGCCTGGGGCCGAGGTGCCCACCCCTGGGGGGGTCCAGATCAGAAAAGTGTGGGAGCAGCAAGGTTGGGGCCTTGCCGCATTCGTCTTGGCAGGCTCTTTCCAGCGCCAGTGCTCCTGGAGCCCGAGGCCCTTTAGATCTCCTAACCCTAACCCTAAGCGTAACCCTAACCCTAGCTCTACTTAATTACCCCAACACACTACCTGGCTTCTCCACCTCAGAAAGATGGAGGAGCAGCAATGTTGGGGCGCTGCTGCCATGGCCTCGGCAGGCCCTTTCCAGCCCCACTGTTCCCAGAGCTCGAGGCTCTTTAGATCTCTCCAGCCTGACCCAGGCCCCTGATGGCAGCTTGGCCCTGGGCCAGAGGGGCTCAGCACCATAGGTGGCACAGATTAAGAAGTCTGCAGTTGGCAACGGAGGCACCCGTGAAGCCCTGGACACTCAGATGGAGGGCTTTAACTCAAGGTTCTAGTCCTCCCTCTCTGCGCAAAGGAAAAATCCCCCACCCGATACACTCAAGAGGTGAAAAACACACCGAAGTTTACTGGCAAAAGGACCAAAATCAATCAGTCAAAAAGCAATTCTCTTTGGCAAATGATGAAATACAACATAGAATGCAACATCAACCCCTTCTCCTAGCATTACTTGGTGTTAATTTAGCACTTACCTAGCATAAACTTAGCCCGACCGAGAAAAACCTTTACACTTGGGAAATGCTGTGTTACCAAGAAGTTCCAGGAAAAGACAATTCGGAAAACAAAGACAGGCAGAGAGAAAGGCCCAAGGAGAGAAGAGAGCTAGAAAAACACACAGAGAGCTACCACCTCCTAGGCTTCCAGTAGAGGCAGGCCAGGAACTGTGTGCAGAGACATAGGCTGGGACCGTGTGCTGCCCTCATGCTTCGTCCTTTTAAGCCCCCTACGGCCTTCCTGTGCTGCCCCTCAGGTGGGGCTGCCCGTGCCTTGGCCACTCAGGGCCCAGGTGAGCAGCGCCAGCCCAAGGGTCCAGGACTGACAGCTCAGCCAGGCCCTGGGGTGGCTCTGGGGGCCACACGGCAGGGCATGGCCTCACCTTCAGCAAAGCCCGGCCGGGCCCTCGCAGCACACACAGGCACTGGCACTCCACGATGTTCCGAGCCGTGCAGCATCCAGTCTCTGGCAGCAGCCTGCCGCCATGGATGCCCTTGCAATGCCCTTTCCAGTGCCACTGTCCCTGCAGCTGGAGGCTCCACAGCTCTCTGAAGCCTAAGCCTGAGCCACAGGGCAGATCCTGTGCCTGGGGCCGAGGTGCCCACCCCTGGGGGGGTCCAGATCAGAAAAGTGTGGGAGCAGCAAGGTTGGGGCCTTGCCGCGTTCGTCTTGGCAGGCTCTTTCCAGCGCCAGTGCTCCTGGAGCCCGAGGCCCTTTAGATCTCCTAACCCTAACCCTAAGCGTAACCCTAACCCTAGCTCTACTTAATTACCCCAACACACTACCTGGCTTCTCCACCTCAGAAAGATGGAGGAGCAGCAATGTTGGGGCGCGGGTGCCATGGCCTCGGCAGGCCCTTTCCAGCCCCACTGTTCCCAGAGCTCGAGGCTCTTTAGATCTCTCCAGCCTGACCCAGGCCCCTGATGGCAGCTTGGCCCTGGGCCAGAGGGACTCAGCACCATAGGTGGCACAGATTAAGAAGTCTGCAGTTGGCAACGGAGGCACCCGTGAAGCCCTGGACACTCAGATGGAGGGCTTTAACTCAAGGTTCTAGTCCTCCCTCTCTGCGCAATGGCAAAATCCCCCACCAGATACACTCAAGAGGTGAAAAACACACCGAGGTTCACTGGCAAAAGGACCAAAATCAATCAATCAATCAATCAGAAAGCAATGTTCTTTGGCAAATGATGAAATACAACATAGAATGCAACATCAACCACTTCTCCTAGCATTACTTGGTGTTAATTTAGCACTTACCTAGCATAAACTTAGCCCGACCGAGAAAAACCTTTACACTTGGGAAATGCTGTGTTACCAAGAAGTTCCAGGAAAAGACAATTCGGAAAACAAAGACAGGCAGAGAGAAAGGCCCAAGGAGAGGAGAGATCTAGAAAAACACACAGAGAGCTACCACCTCCTAGGCTTCCAGTAGAGGCAGGCCAGGAACTGTGTGCAGAGACATAGGCTGGGACCGTGTGCTGCCCTCATGCTTCGTCCTTTTAAGCCCCCTACGGCCTTCATGTGCTGCCCCTCAGGTGGGGCTGCCCGTGCCTTGGCCACTCAGGGCCCAGGTGAGCAGCGCCAGCCCAAGGGTCCAGGACTGACAGCTCAGCCAGGCCCTGGCGTGGCTCTGGGGGCCACACAGCAGGGCATGGCCTCACCTTCAGCAAAGCCCGGCCGGGCCCTCGCAGCACACACAGGCACTGGCACTCCACGATGTTCCGAGCCGTGCAGCATCCAGTCTCTGGCAGCAGCCTGCCGCCATGGATGCCTTTGCAATGCCCTTTCCAGTGCCACTGTCCCTGCAGCTGGAAGCTCCACAGCTCTCTGAAGCCTAAGCCCGAGCCACAGGGCAGAGCCTGTGCCTGGGGCCGAGGTGCCCACCCCTGGGGGGGTCCAGATCAGAAAAGTGTGGGAGCAGCAAGGTTGGGGCCTTGCCGCGTTCGTCTTGGCAGGCTCTTTCCAGCGCCAGTGCTCCTGGAGCACGAGGCCCTTTAGATCTCCTAACCCTAACCCTAAGCGTAACCCTAACCCTAGCTCTACTTAATTACCCCAACACACTACCTGGCTTCTCCACCTCAGAAAGATGGAGGAGCAGCAATGTTGGGGCGCGGGTGCCATGGCCTCGGCAGGCCCTTTCCAGCCCCACTGTTCCCGGAGCTCAAGGCTCTTTAGATCTCTCCAGCCTGACCCAGGCCCCTGATGGCAGCTTGGCCCTGGGCCAGAGGGGCTCAGCACCATAGGTGGCACAGATTAAGAAGTCTGCAGTTGGCAACGGAGGCACCCGTGAAGCCCTGGACACTCAGATGGAGGGCTTTAACTCAAGGTTCTAGTCCTCCCTCTCTGCGCAATGGCAAAATCCCCCACCAGATACACTCAAGAGGTGAAAAACACACCGAGGTTCACTGGCAAAAGGACCAAAATCAATCACTCAATCAATCAATCAATCAATCAGAAAGCAATGTTCCTGGGCAAATGATGAAATACAACATAGAATGCAACATCAACCACTTCTCCTAGCATTACTTGGTGTTAATTTAGCACTTACCTAGCATAAACTTAGCCCGACCGAGAAAAACCTTTACACTTGGGAAATGCTGTGTTACCAAGAAGTTCCAGGAAAAGACAATTCGGAAAACAAAGACAGGCAGAGAGAAAGGCCCAAGGAGAGAAGAGAGCTAGAAAAACACACAGAGAGCTACCACCTCTTAGGCTTCCAGCAGAGGCAGCCCGGGAACTGCATGCAGGGATATAGGCTGGGACCATGCGTTGACCTCATGCCTGACCCAGGCCCCTGATGGCAGCTTGGCCCTGGGCCAGAGGGGCTCAGCACCATAGGTGGCACAGATTAAGAAGTCTGCAGTTGGCAACGGAGGCACCCGTGAAGCCCTGGACACTCAGATGGAGGGCTTTAACTCAAGGTTCTAGTCCTCCCTCTCTGCGCAATGGCAAAATCCCCCACCAGATACACTCAAGAGGTGAAAAACACACCGAGGTTCACTGGCAAAAGGACCAAAATCAATCAATCAATCAATCAGAAAGCAATGTTCTTTGGCAAATGATGAAATACAACATAGAATGCAACATCAACCCCTTCTCCTAGCATTACTTGGTGTTAATTTAGCACTTACCTAGCATAAACTTAGCCCGACCGAGAAAAACCTTTACACTTGGGAAATGCTGTGTTACCAAGAAGTTCCAGGAAAAGAAAATTCGGAAAACAAAGACAGGCAGAGAGAAGGGCCCAAGGAGAGGAGAGATCTAGAAAAACACACAGAGAGCTACCACCTCCTAGGCTTCCAGTAGAGGCAGGCCAGGAACTGTGTGCAGAGACATAGGCTGGGACCGTGTGCTGCCCTCATGCTTCGTCCTTTTAAGCCCCCTACGGCCTTCATGTGCTGCCCCTCAGGTGGGGCTGCCCGTGCCTTGGCCACTCAGGGCCCAGGTGAGCAGCGCCAGCCCAAGGGTCCAGGACTGACAGCTCAGCCAGGCCCTGGGGTGGCTCTGGGGGCCACACGGCAGGGCATGGCCTCACCTTCAGCAAAGCCCGGCCGGGCCCTCGCAGCACACACAGGCACTGGCACTCCACGATGTTCCGAGCCGTGCAGCATCCAGTCTCTGGCAGCAGCCTGCCGCCATGGATGCCCTTGCAATGCCCTTTCCAGTGCCACTGTCCCTGCAGCTGGAGGCTCCACAGCTCTCTGAAGCCTAAGCCCGAGCCACAGGGCAGAGCCTGTGCCTGGGGCCGAGGTGCCCACCCCTGGGGGGGTCCAGATCAGAAAGGTGTGGGAGCAGCAAGGTTGGGGCCTTGCCGCATTCGTCTTGGCAGGCTCTTTCCAGCGCCCGTGCTCCTGGAGCCCGAGGCCCTTTAGATCTCCTAACCCTAACCCTAAGCGTAACCCTAACCCTAGCTCTACTTAATTACCCCAACACACTACCTGGCTTCTCCACCTCAGAAAGATGGAGGAGCAGCAATGTTGGGGCGCGGGTGCCATGGCCTCGGCAGGCCCTTTCCAGCCCCACTGTTCCCGGAGCTCGAGGCTCTTTAGATCTCTCCAGCCTGACCCAGGCCCCTGATGGCAGCTTGGCCCTGGGCCAGAGGGGCTCAGCACCATAGGTGGCACAGATTAAGAAGTCTGCAGTTGGCAACGGAGGCACCCGTGAAGCCCTGGACACTCAGATGGAGGGCTTTAACTCAAGGTTCTAGTCCTCCCTCTCTGCGCAATGGCAAAATCCCCCACCAGATACACTCAAGAGGTGAAAAACACACCGAGGTTCACTGGCAAAAGGACCAAAATCAATCACTCAATCAATCAATCAATCAGAAAGCAATGTTCTTTGGCAAATGATGAAATACAACATAGAATGCAACATCAACCACTTCTCCTAGCATTACTTGGTGTTAATTTAGCACTTACCTAGCATAAACTTAGCCCGACCGAGAAAAACCTTTACACTTGGGAAATGCTGTGTTACCAAGAAGTTCCAGGAAAAGACAATTCGGAAAACAAAGACAGGCAGAGAGAAAGGCCCAAGGAGAGAAGAGATCTAGAAAAACACACAGAGAGCTACCACCTCCTAGGCTTCCAGTAGAGGCAGGCCAGGAACTGTGTGCAGAGACATAGGCTGGGACCGTGTGCTGCCCTCATGCTTCGTCCTTTTAAGCCCCCTACGGCCTTCATGTGCTGCCCCTCAGGTGGGGCTGCCCGTGCCTTGGCCACTCAGGGCCCAGGTGAGCAGCGCCAGCCCAAGGGTCCAGGACTGACAGCTCAGCCAGGCCCTGGGGTGGCTCTGGGGGCCACACGGCAGGGCATGGCCTCACCTTCAGCAAAGCCCGGCCGGGCCCTCGCAGCACACACAGGCACTGGCACTCCACGATGTTCCGAGCCGTGCAGCATCCAGTCTCTGGCAGCAGCCTGCCGCCATGGATGCCCTTGCAATGCCCTTTCCAGTGCCACTGTCCCTGCAGCTGGAGGCTCCACAGCTCTCTGAAGCCTAAGCCCGAGCCACAGGGCAGAGCCTGTGCCTGGGGCCGAGGTGCCCACCCCTGGGGGGGTCCAGATCAGAAAAGTGTGGGAGCAGCAAGGTTGGGGCCTTGCCGCGTTCGTCTTGGCAGGCTCTTTCCAGCGCCAGTGCTCCTGGAGCCCGAGGCCCTTTAGATCTCCTAACCCTAACCCTAAGCGTAACCCTAACCCTAGCTCTACTTAATTACCCCAACACACTACCTGGCTTCTCCACCTCAGAAAGATGGAGGAGCAGCAATGTTGGGGCGCTGCTGCCATGGCCTCGGCAGGCCCTTTCCAGCCCCACTGTTCCCAGAGCTCGAGGCTCTTTAGATCTCTCCAGCCTGACCCAGGCCCCTGATGGCAGCTTGGCCCTGGGCCAGAGGGGCTCAGCACCATAGGTGGCACAGATTAAGAAGTCTGCAGTTGGCAACGGAGGCACCCGTGAAGCCCTGGACACTCAGATGGAGGGCTTTAACTCAAGGTTCTAGTCCTCCCTCTCTGCGCAAAGGAAAAATCCCCCACCCGATACACTCAAGAGGTGAAAAACACACCGAAGTTTACTGGCAAAAGGACCAAAATCAACCAGTCAAAAAGCAATTCTCTTTGGCAAATGATGAAATACAACATAGAATGCAACATCAACCCCTTCTCCTAGCATTACTTGGTGTTAATTTAGCACTTACCTAGCATAAACTTAGCCCGACCGAGAAAAACCTTTACACTTGGGAAATGCTGTGTTACCAAGAAGTTCCAGGAAAAGACAATTCGGAAAACAAAGACAGGCAGAGAGAAAGGCCCAAGGAGAGAAGAGAGCTAGAAAAACACACAGAGAGCTACCACCTCCTAGGCTTCCAGTAGAGGCAGGCCAGGAACTGTGTGCAGAGACATAGGCTGGGACCGTGTGCTGCCCTCATGCTTCGTCCTTTTAAGCCCCCTACGGCCTTCCTGTGCTGCCCCTCAGGTGGGGCTGCCCGTGCCTTGGCCACTCAGGGCCCAGGTGAGCAGCGCCAGCCCAAGGGTCCAGGACTGACAGCTCAGCCAGGCCCTGGGGTGGCTCTGGGGGCCACACGGCAGGGCATGGCCTCACCTTCAGCAAAGCCCGGCCGGGCCCTCGCAGCACACACAGGCACTGGCACTCCACGATGTTCCGAGCCGTGCAGCATCCAGTCTCTGGCAGCAGCCTGCCGCCATGGATGCCCTTGCAATGCCCTTTCCAGTGCCACTGTCCCTGCAGCTGGAGGCTCCACAGCTCTCTGAAGCCTAAGCCCGAGCCACAGGGCAGAGCCTGTGCCTGGGGCCGAGGTGCCCACCCCTGGGGGGGTCCAGATCAGAAAAGTGTGGGAGCAGCAAGGTTGGGGCCTTGCCGCGTTCGTCTTGGCAGGCTCTTTCCAGCGCCAGTGCTCCTGGAGCCCGAGGCCCTTTAGATCTCCTAACCCTAACCCTAAGCGTAACCCTAACCCTAGCTCTACTTAATTACCCCAACACACTACCTGGCTTCTCCACCTCAGAAAGATGGAGGAGCAGCAATGTTGGGGCGCTGCTGCCATGGCCTCGGCAGGCCCTTTCCAGCCCCACTGTTCCCAGAGCTCGAGGCTCTTTAGATCTCTCCAGCCTGACCCAGGCCCCTGATGGCAGCTTGGCCCTGGGCCAGAGGGACTCAGCACCATAGGTGGCACAGATTAAGAAGTCTGCAGTTGGCAACGGAGGCACCCGTGAAGCCCTGGACACTCAGATGGAGGGCTTTAACTCAAGGTTCTAGTCCTCCCTCTCTGCGCAATGGCAAAATCCCCCACCCGATACACTCAAGAGGTGAAAAACACACCGAGGTTCACTGGCAAAAGGACCAAAATCAATCACTCAATCAATCAATCAATCAATCAGAAAGCAATGTTCCTGGGCAAATGATGAAATACAACATAGAATGCAACATCAACCACTTCTCCTAGCATTACTTGGTGTTAATTTAGCACTTACCTAGCATAAACTTAGCCCGACCGAGAAAAACCTTTACACTTGGGAAATGCTGTGTTACCAAGAAGTTCCAGGAAAAGACAATTCGGAAAACAAAGACAGGCAGAGAGAAAGGCCCAAGGAGAGGAGAGATCTAGAAAAACACACAGAGAGCTACCACCTCCTAGGCTTCCAGTAGAGGCAGGCCAGGAACTGTGTGCAGAGACATAGGCTGGGACCGTGTGCTGCCCTCATGCTTCGTCCTTTTAAGCCCCCTACGGCCTTCATGTGCTGCCCCTCAGGTGGGGCTGCCCGTGCCTTGGCCACTCAGGGCCCAGGTGAGCAGCGCCAGCCCAAGGGTCCAGGACTGACAGCTCAGCCAGGCCCTGGCGTGGCTCTGGGGGCCACACAGCAGGGCATGGCCTCACCTTCAGCAAAGCCCGGCCGGGCCCTCGCAGCACACACAGGCACTGGCACTCCACGATGTTCCGAGCCGTGCAGCATCCAGTCTCTGGCAGCAGCCTGCCGCCATGGATGCCCTTGCAATGCCCTTTCCAGTGCCACTGTCCCTGCAGCTGGAAGCTCCACAGCTCTCTGAAGCCTAAGCCCGAGCCACAGGGCAGAGCCTGTGCCTGGGGCCGAGGTGCCCACCCCTGGGGGGGTCCAGATCAGAAAAGTGTGGGAGCAGCAAGGTTGGGGCCTTGCCGCGTTCGTCTTGGCAGGCTCTTTCCAGCGCCAGTGCTCCTGGAGCCCGAGGCCCTTTAGATCTCCTAACCCTAACCCTAAGCGTAACCCTAACCCTAGCTCTACTTAATTACCCCAACACACTACCTGGCTTCTCCACCTCAGAAAGATGGAGGAGCAGCAATGTTGGGGCGCGGGTGCCATGGCCTCGGCAGGCCCTTTCCAGCCCCACTGTTCCCGGAGCTCGAGGCTCTTTAGATCTCTCCAGCCTGACCCAGGCCCCTGATGGCAGCTTGGCCCTGGGCCAGAGGGGCTCAGCACCATAGGTGGCACAGATTAAGAAGTCTGCAGTTGGCAACGGAGGCACCCGTGAAGCCCTGGACACTCAGATGGAGGGCTTTAACTCAAGGTTCTAGTCCTCCCTCTCTGCGCAATGGCAAAATCCCCCACCCGATACACTCAAGAGGTGAAAAACACACCGAGGTTCACTGGCAAAAGGACCAAAATCAATCACTCAATCAATCAATCAATCAATCACAAAGCAATGTTCCTGGGCAAATGATGAAATACAACATAGAATGCAACATCAACCACTTCTCCTAGCATTACTTGGTGTTAATTTAGCACTTACCTAGCATAAACTTAGCCCGACCGAGAAAAACCTTTACACTTGGGAAATGCTGTGTTACCAAGAAGTTCCAGGAAAAGACAATTCGGAAAACAAAGACAGGCAGAGAGAAAGGCCCAAGGAGAGAAGAGAGCTAGAAAAACACACAGAGAGCTACCACCTCTTAGGCTTCCAGCAGAGGCAGCCCGGGAACTGCATGCAGGGATATAGGCTGGGACCATGCGTTGACCTCATGCCTGACCCAGGCCCCTGATGGCAGCTTGGCCCTGGGCCAGAGGGGCTCAGCACCATAGGTGGCACAGATTAAGAAGTCTGCAGTTGGCAACGGAGGCACCCGTGAAGCCCTGGACACTCAGATGGAGGGCTTTAACTCAAGGTTCTAGTCCTCCCTCTCTGCGCAATGGCAAAATCCCCCACCCGATACACTCAAGAGGTGAAAAACACACCGAGGTTCACTGGCAAAAGGACCAAAATCAATCAATCAATCAATCAGAAAGCAATGTTCTTTGGCAAATGATGAAATACAACATAGAATGCAACATCAACCACTTCTCCTAGCATTACTTGGTGTTAATTTAGCACTTACCTAGCATAAACTTAGCCCGACCGAGAAAAACCTTTACACTTGGGAAATGCTGTGTTACCAAGAAGTTCCAGGAAAAGACAATTCGGAAAACAAAGACAGGCAGAGAGAAGGGCCCAAGGAGAGGAGAGATCTAGAAAAACACACAGAGAGCTACCACCTCCTAGGCTTCCAGTAGAGGCAGGCCAGGAACTGTGTGCAGAGACATAGGCTGGGACCGTGTGCTGCCCTCATGCTTCGTCCTTTTAAGCCCCCTACGGCCTTCCTGTGCTGCCCCTCAGGTGGGGCTGCCCGTGCCTTGGCCACTCAGGGCCCAGGTGAGCAGCGCCAGCCCAAGGGTCCAGGACTGACAGCTCAGCCAGGCCCTGGGGTGGCTCTGGGGGCCACACGGCAGGGCATGGCCTCACCTTCAGCAAAGCCCGGCCGGGCCCTCGCAGCACACACAGGCACTGGCACTCCACGATGTTCCGAGCCGTGCAGCATCCAGTCTCTGGCAGCAGCCTGCCGCCATGGATGCCCTTGCAATGCCCTTTCCAGTGCCACTGTCCCTGCAGCTGGAGGCTCCACAGCTCTCTGAAGCCTAAGCCCGAGCCACAGGGCAGAGCCTGTGCCTGGGGCCGAGGTGCCCACCCCTGGGGGGGTCCAGATCAGAAAGGTGTGGGAGCAGCAAGGTTGGGGCCTTGCCGCGTTCGTCTTGGCAGGCTCTTTCCAGCGCCCGTGCTCCTGGAGCCCGAGGCCCTTTAGATCTCCTAACCCTAACCCTAAGCGTAACCCTAACCCTAGCTCTACTTAATTACCCCAACACACTACCTGGCTTCTCCACCTCAGAAAGATGGAGGAGCAGCAATGTTGGGGCGCTGCTGCCATGGCCTCGGCAGGCCCTTTCCAGCCCCACTGTTCCCGGAGCTCAAGGCTCTTTAGATCTCTCCAGCCTGACCCAGGCCCCTGATGGCAGCTTGGCCCTGGGCCAGAGGGGCTCAGCACCATAGGTGGCACAGATTAAGAAGTCTGCAGTTGGCAACGGAGGCACCCGTGAAGCCCTGGACACTCAGATGGAGGGCTTTAACTCAAGGTTCTAGTCCTCCCTCTCTGCGCAATGGCAAAATCCCCCACCCGATACACTCAAGAGGTGAAAAACACACCGAGGTTCACTGGCAAAAGGACCAAAATCAATCACTCAATCAATCAATCAATCAATCAGAAAGCAATGTTCTTTGGCAAATGATGAAATACAACATAGAATGCATCATCAACCACTTCTCCTAGCATTACTTGGTGTTAATTTAGCACTTACCTAGCATAAACTTAGCCCGACCGAGAAAAACCTTTACACTTGGGAAATGCTGTGTTACCAAGAAGTTCCAGGAAAAGACAATTCGGAAAACAAAGACAGGCAGAGAGAAAGGCCCAAGGAGAGAAGAGAGCTAGAAAAACACACAGAGAGCTACCACCTCCTAGGCTTCCAGTAGAGGCAGGCCAGGAACTGTGTGCAGAGACATAGGCTGGGACCGTGTGCTGCCCTCATGCTTCGTCCTTTTAAGCCCCCTACGGCCTTCATGTGCTGCCCCTCAGGTGGGGCTGCCCGTGCCTTGGCCACTCAGGGCCCAGGTGAGCAGCGCCAGCCCAAGGGTCCAGGACTGACAGCTCAGCCAGGCCCTGGGGTGGCTCTGGGGGCAACACGGCAGGGCATGGCCTCACCTTCAGCAAAGCCCGGCCGGGCCCTCGCAGCACACACAGGCACTGGCACTCCACGATGTTCCGAGCCGTGCAGCATCCAGTCTCTGGCAGCAGCCTGCCGCCATGGATGCCCTTGCAATGCCCTTTCCAGTGCCACTGTCCCTGCAGCTGGAGGCTCCACAGCTCTCTGAAGCCTAAGCCCGAGCCACAGGGCAGATCCTGTGCCTGGGGCCGAGGTGCCCACCCCTGGGGGGGTCCAGATCAGAAAAGTGTGGGAGCAGCAAGGTTGGGGCCTTGCCGCGTTCGTCTTGGCAGGCTCTTTCCAGCGCCAGTGCTCCTGGAGCCCGAGGCCCTTTAGATCTCCTAACCCTAACCCTAAGCGTAACCCTAACCCTAGCTCTACTTAATTACCCCAACACACTACCTGGCTTCTCCACCTCAGAAAGATGGAGGAGCAGCAATGTTGGGGCGCGGGTGCCATGGCCTCGGCAGGCCCTTTCCAGCCCCACTGTTCCCAGAGCTCGAGGCTCTTTAGATCTCTCCAGCCTGACCCAGGCCCCTGATGGCAGCTTGGCCCTGGGCCAGAGGGGCTCAGCACCATAGGTGGCACAGATTAAGAAGTCTGCAGTTGGCAACGGAGGCACCCGTGAAGCCCTGGACACTCAGATGGAGGGCTTTAACTCAAGGTTCTAGTCCTCCCTCTCTGCGCAAAGGAAAAATCCCCCACCCGATACACTCAAGAGGTGAAAAACACACCGAGGTTCACTGGCAAAAGGACCAAAATCAATCACTCAATCAATCAATCAATCAGAAAGCAATGTTCTTTGGCAAATGATGAAATACAACATAGAATGCAACATCAACCACTTCTCCTAGCATTACTTGGTGTTAATTTAGCACTTACCTAGCATAAACTTAGCCCGACCGAGAAAAACCTTTACACTTGGGAAATGCTGTGTTACCAAGAAGTTCCAGGAAAAGACAATTCGGAAAACAAAGACAGGCAGAGAGAAAGGCCCAAGGAGAGGAGAGATCTAGAAAAACACACAGAGAGCTACCACCTCCTAGGCTTCCAGTAGAGGCAGGCCAGGAACTGTGTGCAGAGACATAGGCTGGGACCGTGTGCTGCCCTCATGCTTCGTCCTTTTAAGCCCCCTACGGCCTTCATGTGCTGCCCCTCAGGTGGGGCTGCCCGTGCCTTGGCCACTCAGGGCCCAGGTGAGCAGCGCCAGCCCAAGGGTCCAGGACTGACAGCTCAGCCAGGCCCTGGGGTGGCTCTGGGGGCCACACAGCAGGGCATGGCCTCACCTTCAGCAAAGCCCGGCCGGGCCCTCGCAGCACACACAGGCACTGGCACTCCACGATGTTCCGAGCCGTGCAGCATCCAGTCTCTGGCAGCAGCCTGCCGCCATGGATGCCCTTGCAATGCCCTTTCCAGTGCCACTGTCCCTGCAGCTGGAAGCTCCACAGCTCTCTGAAGCCTAAGCCCGAGCCACAGGGCAGAGCCTGTGCCTGGGGCCGAGGTGCCCACCCCTGGGGGGGTCCAGATCAGAAAAGTGTGGGAGCAGCAAGGTTGGGGCCTTGCCGCGTTCGTCTTGGCAGGCTCTTTCCAGCGCCAGTGCTCCTGGAGCACGAGGCCCTTTAGATCTCCTAACCCTAACCCTAAGCGTAACCCTAACCCTAGCTCTACTTAATTACCCCAACACACTACCTGGCTTCTCCACCTCAGAAAGATGGAGGAGCAGCAATGTTGGGGCGCTGCTGCCATGGCCTCGGCAGGCCCTTTCCAGCCCCACTGTTCCCGGAGCTCGAGGCTCTTTAGATCTCTCCAGCCTGACCCAGGCCCCTGATGGCAGCTTGGCCCTGGGCCAGAGGGGCTCAGCACCATAGGTGGCACAGATTAAGAAGTCTGCAGTTGGCAACGGAGGCACCCGTGAAGCCCTGGACACTCAGATGGAGGGCTTTAACTCAAGGTTCTAGTCCTCCCTCTCTGCGCAAAGGAAAAATCCCCCACCCGATACACTCAAGAGGTGAAAAACACACCGAGGTTCACTGGCAAAAGGACCAAAATCAATCACTCAATCAATCAATCAATCAGAAAGCAATGTTCTTTGGCAAATGATGAAATACAACATAGAATGCAACATCAACCACTTCTCCTAGCATTACTTGGTGTTAATTTAGCACTTACCTAGCATAAACTTAGCCCGACCGAGAAAAACCTTTACACTTGGGAAATGCTGTGTTACCAAGAAGTTCCAGGAAAAGACAATTCGGAAAACAAAGACAGGCAGAGAGAAAGGCCCAAGGAGAGAAGAGATCTAGAAAAACACACAGAGAGCTACCACCTCCTAGGCTTCCAGTAGAGGCAGGCCAGGAACTGTGTGCAGAGACATAGGCTGGGACCGTGTGCTGCCCTCATGCTTCGTCCTTTTAAGCCCCCTACGCCCTTCATGTGCTGCCCCTCAGGTGGGGCTGCCCGTGCCTTGGCCACTCAGGGCCCAGGTGAGCAGCGCCAGCCCAAGGGTCCAGGCCTGACAGCTCAGCCAGGCCCTGGGGTGGCTCTGGGGGCCACACGGCAGGGCATGGCCTCACCTTCAGCAAAGCCCGGCCGGGCCCTCGCAGCACACACAGGCACTGGCACTCCACGATGTTCCGAGCCGTGCAGCATCCAGTCTCTGGCAGCAGCCTGCCGCCATGGATGCCCTTGCAATGCCCTTTCCAGTGCCACTGTCCCTGCAGCTGGAGGCTCCACAGCTCTCTGAAGCCTAAGCCCGAGCCACAGGGCAGAGCCTGTGCCTGGGGCCGAGGTGCCCACCCCTGGGGGGGTCCAGATCAGAAAAGTGTGGGAGCAGCAAGGTTGGGGCCTTGCCGCGTTCGTCTTGGCAGGCTCTTTCCAGCGCCAGTGCTCCTGGAGCCCGAGGCCCTTTAGATCTCCTAACCCTAACCCTAAGCGTAACCCTAACCCTAGCTCTACTTAATTACCCCAACACACTACCTGGCTTCTCCACCTCAGAAAGATGGAGGAGCAGCAATGTTGGGGCGCTGCTGCCATGGCCTCGGCAGGCCCTTTCCAGCCCCACTGTTCCCAGAGCTCGAGGCTCTTTAGATCTCTCCAGCCTGACCCAGGCCCCTGATGGCAGCTTGGCCCTGGGCCAGAGGGGCTCAGCACCATAGGTGGCACAGATTAAGAAGTCTGCAGTTGGCAACGGAGGCACCCGTGAAGCCCTGGACACTCAGATGGAGGGCTTTAACTCAAGGTTCTAGTCCTCCCTCTCTGCGCAAAGGAAAAATCCCCCACCCGATACACTCAAGAGGTGAAAAACACACCGAAGTTTACTGGCAAAAGGACCAAAATCAACCAGTCAAAAAGCAATTCTCTTTGGCAAATGATGAAATACAACATAGACTGCAACATCAACCCCTTCTCCTAGCATTACTTGGTGTTAATTTAGCACTTACCTAGCATAAACTTAGCCCGACCGAGAAAAACCTTTACACTTGGGAAATGCTGTGTTACCAAGAAGTTCCAGGAAAAGACAATTCGGAAAACAAAGACAGGCAGAGAGAAAGGCCCAAGGAGAGAAGAGAGCTAGAAAAACACACAGAGAGCTACCACCTCCTAGGCTTCCAGTAGAGGCAGGCCAGGAACTGTGTGCAGAGACATAGGCTGGGACCGTGTGCTGCCCTCATGCTTCGTCCTTTTAAGCCCCCTACGGCCTTCCTGTGCTGCCCCTCAGGTGGGGCTGCCCGTGCCTTGGCCACTCAGGGCCCAGGTGAGCAGCGCCAGCCCAAGGGTCCAGGACTGACAGCTCAGCCAGGCCCTGGGGTGGCTCTGGGGGCCACACGGCAGGGCATGGCCTCACCTTCAGCAAAGCCCGGCCGGGCCCTCGCAGCACACACAGGCACTGGCACTCCACGATGTTCCGAGCCGTGCAGCATCCAGTCTCTGGCAGCAGCCTGCCGCCATGGATGCCCTTGCAATGCCCTTTCCAGTGCCACTGTCCCTGCAGCTGGAGGCTCCACAGCTCTCTGAAGCCTAAGCCCGAGCCACAGGGCAGATCCTGTGCCTGGGGCCGAGGTGCCCACCCCTGGGGGGGTCCAGATCAGAAAAGTGTGGGAGCAGCAAGGTTGGGGCCTTGCCGCGTTCGTCTTGGCAGGCTCTTTCCAGCGCCAGTGCTCCTGGAGCCCGAGGCCCTTTAGATCTCCTAACCCTAACCCTAAGCGTAACCCTAACCCTAGCTCTACTTAATTACCCCAACACACTACCTGGCTTCTCCACCTCAGAAAGATGGAGGAGCAGCAATGTTGGGGCGCGGGTGCCATGGCCTCGGCAGGCCCTTTCCAGCCCCACTGTTCCCAGAGCTCGAGGCTCTTTAGATCTCTCCAGCCTGACCCAGGCCCCTGATGGCAGCTTGGCCCTGGGCCAGAGGGGCTCAGCACCATAGGTGGCACAGATTAAGAAGTCTGCAGTTGGCAACGGAGGCACCCGTGAAGCCCTGGACACTCAGATGGAGGGCTTTAACTCAAGGTTCTAGTCCTCCCTCTCTGCGCAAAGGAAAAATCCCCCACCCGATACACTCAAGAGGTGAAAAACACACCGAGGTTCACTGGCAAAAGGACCAAAATCAATCACTCAATCAATCAATCAATCAATCACAAAGCAATGTTCTTTGGCAAATGATGAAATACAACATAGAATGCAACATCAACCACTTCTCCTAGCATTACTTGGTGTTAATTTAGCACTTACCTAGCATAAACTTAGCCCGACCGAGAAAAACCTTTACACTTGGGAAATGCTGTGTTACCAAGAAGTTCCAGGAAAAGACAATTCGGAAAACAAAGACAGGCAGAGAGAAAGGCCCAAGGAGAGAAGAGAGCTAGAAAAACACACAGAGAGCTACCACCTCTTAGGCTTCCAGCAGAGGCAGCCCGGGAACTGCATGCAGGGATATAGGCTGGGACCATGCGTTGACCTCATGCCTGACCCAGGCCCCTGATGGCAGCTTGGCCCTGGGCCAGAGGGGCTCAGCACCATAGGTGGCACAGATTAAGAAGTCTGCAGTTGGCAACGGAGGCACCCGTGAAGCCCTGGACACTCAGATGGAGGGCTTTAACTCAAGGTTCTAGTCCTCCCTCTCTGCGCAATGGCAAAATCCCCCACCCGATACACTCAAGAGGTGAAAAACACACCGAGGTTCACTGGCAAAAGGACCAAAATCAATCAATCAATCAATCAGAAAGCAATGTTCTTTGGCAAATGATGAAATACAACATAGAATGCAACATCAACCACTTCTCCTAGCATTACTTGGTGTTAATTTAGCACTTACCTAGCATAAACTTAGCCCGACCGAGAAAAACCTTTACACTTGGGAAATGCTGTGTTACCAAGAAGTTCCAGGAAAAGACAATTCGGAAAACAAAGACAGGCAGAGAGAAGGGCCCAAGGAGAGGAGAGATCTAGAAAAACACACAGAGAGCTACCACCTCCTAGGCTTCCAGTAGAGGCAGGCCAGGAACTGTGTGCAGAGACATAGGCTGGGACCGTGTGCTGCCCTCATGCTTCGTCCTTTTAAGCCCCCTACGGCCTTCATGTGCTGCCCCTCAGGTGGGGCTGCCCGTGCCTTGGCCACTCAGGGCCCAGGTGAGCAGCGCCAGCCCAAGGGTCCAGGACTGACAGCTCAGCCAGGCCCTGGGGTGGCTCTGGGGGCCACACGGCAGGGCATGGCCTCACCTTCAGCAAAGCCCGGCCGGGCCCTCGCAGCACACACAGGCACTGGCACTCCACGATGTTCCGAGCCGTGCAGCATCCAGTCTCTGGCAGCAGCCTGCCGCCATGGATGCCCTTGCAATGCCCTTTCCAGTGCCACTGTCCCTGCAGCTGGAGGCTCCACAGCTCTCTGAAGCCTAAGCCCGAGCCACAGGGCAGAGCCTGTGCCTGGGGCCGAGGTGCCCACCCCTGGGGGGGTCCAGATCAGAAAGGTGTGGGAGCAGCAAGGTTGGGGCCTTGCCGCGTTCGTCTTGGCAGGCTCTTTCCAGCGCCCGTGCTCCTGGAGCCCGAGGCCCTTTAGATCTCCTAACCCTAACCCTAAGCGTAACCCTAACCCTAGCTCTACTTAATTACCCCAACACACTACCTGGCTTCTCCACCTCAGAAAGATGGAGGAGCAGCAATGTTGGGGCGCGGGTGCCATGGCCTCGGCAGGCCCTTTCCAGCCCCACTGTTCCCAGAGCTCGAGGCTCTTTAGATCTCTCCAGCCTGACCCAGGCCCCTGATGGCAGCTTGGCCCTGGGCCAGAGGGGCTCAGCACCATAGGTGGCACAGATTAAGAAGTCTGCAGTTGGCAACGGAGGCACCCGTGAAGCCCTGGACACTCAGATGGAGGGCTTTAACTCAAGGTTCTAGTCCTCCCTCTCTGCGCAAAGGAAAAATCCCCCACCCGATACACTCAAGAGGTGAAAAACACACCGAGGTTCACTGGCAAAAGGACCAAAATCAATCACTCAATCAATCAATCAATCAGAAAGCAATGTTCTTTGGCAAATGATGAAATACAACATAGAATGCAACATCAACCACTTCTCCTAGCATTACTTGGTGTTAATTTAGCACTTACCTAGCATAAACTTAGCCCGACCGAGAAAAACCTTTACACTTGGGAAATGCTGTGTTACCAAGAAGTTCCAGGAAAAGACAATTCGGAAAACAAAGACAGGCAGAGAGAAAGGCCCAAGGAGAGAAGAGATCTAGAAAAACACACAGAGAGCTACCACCTCCTAGGCTTCCAGTAGAGGCAGGCCAGGAACTGTGTGCAGAGACATAGGCTGGGACCGTGTGCTGCCCTCATGCTTCGTCCTTTTAAGCCCCCTACGCCCTTCATGTGCTGCCCCTCAGGTGGGGCTGCCCGTGCCTTGGCCACTCAGGGCCCAGGTGAGCAGCGCCAGCCCAAGGGTCCAGGCCTGACAGCTCAGCCAGGCCCTGGGGTGGCTCTGGGGGCCACACGGCAGGGCATGGCCTCACCTTCAGCAAAGCCCGGCCGGGCCCTCGCAGCACACACAGGCACTGGCACTCCACGATGTTCCGAGCCGTGCAGCATCCAGTCTCTGGCAGCAGCCTGCCGCCATGGATGCCCTTGCAATGCCCTTTCCAGTGCCACTGTCCCTGCAGCTGGAGGCTCCACAGCTCTCTGAAGCCTAAGCCCGAGCCACAGGGCAGAGCCTGTGCCTGGGGCCGAGGTGCCCACCCCTGGGGGGGTCCAGATCAGAAAAGTGTGGGAGCAGCAAGGTTGGGGCCTTGCCGCGTTCGTCTTGGCAGGCTCTTTCCAGCGCCAGTGCTCCTGGAGCCCGAGGCCCTTTAGATCTCCTAACCCTAACCCTAAGCGTAACCCTAACCCTAGCTCTACTTAATTACCCCAACACACTACCTGGCTTCTCCACCTCAGAAAGATGGAGGAGCAGCAATGTTGGGGCGCTGCTGCCATGGCCTCGGCAGGCCCTTTCCAGCCCCACTGTTCCCAGAGCTCGAGGCTCTTTAGATCTCTCCAGCCTGACCCAGGCCCCTGATGGCAGCTTGGCCCTGGGCCAGAGGGGCTCAGCACCATAGGTGGCACAGATTAAGAAGTCTGCAGTTGGCAACGGAGGCACCCGTGAAGCCCTGGACACTCAGATGGAGGGCTTTAACTCAAGGTTCTAGTCCTCCCTCTCTGCGCAAAGGAAAAATCCCCCACCCGATACACTCAAGAGGTGAAAAACACACCGAAGTTTACTGGCAAAAGGACCAAAATCAACCAGTCAAAAAGCAATTCTCTTTGGCAAATGATGAAATACAACATAGAATGCAACATCAACCCCTTCTCCTAGCATTACTTGGTGTTAATTTAGCACTTACCTAGCATAAACTTAGCCCGACCGAGAAAAACCTTTACACTTGGGAAATGCTGTGTTACCAAGAAGTTCCAGGAAAAGACAATTCGGAAAACAAAGACAGGCAGAGAGAAAGGCCCAAGGAGAGAAGAGAGCTAGAAAAACACACAGAGAGCTACCACCTCCTAGGCTTCCAGTAGAGGCAGGCCAGGAACTGTGTGCAGAGACATAGGCTGGGACCGTGTGCTGCCCTCATGCTTCGTCCTTTTAAGCCCCCTACGGCCTTCCTGTGCTGCCCCTCAGGTGGGGCTGCCCGTGCCTTGGCCACTCAGGGCCCAGGTGAGCAGCGCCAGCCCAAGGGTCCAGGACTGACAGCTCAGCCAGGCCCTGGGGTGGCTCTGGGGGCCACACGGCAGGGCATGGCCTCACCTTCAGCAAAGCCCGGCCGGGCCCTCGCAGCACACACAGGCACTGGCACTCCACGATGTTCCGAGCCGTGCAGCATCCAGTCTCTGGCAGCAGCCTGCCGCCATGGATGCCCTTGCAATGCCCTTTCCAGTGCCACTGTCCCTGCAGCTGGAGGCTCCACAGCTCTCTGAAGCCTAAGCCCGAGCCACAGGGCAGATCCTGTGCCTGGGGCCGAGGTGCCCACCCCTGGGGGGGTCCAGATCAGAAAAGTGTGGGAGCAGCAAGGTTGGGGCCTTGCCGCGTTCGTCTTGGCAGGCTCTTTCCAGCGCCAGTGCTCCTGGAGCCCGAGGCCCTTTAGATCTCCTAACCCTAACCCTAAGCGTAACCCTAACCCTAGCTCTACTTAATTACCCCAACACACTACCTGGCTTCTCCACCTCAGAAAGATGGAGGAGCAGCAATGTTGGGGCGCGGGTGCCATGGCCTCGGCAGGCCCTTTCCAGCCCCACTGTTCCCAGAGCTCGAGGCTCTTTAGATCTCTCCAGCCTGACCCAGGCCCCTGATGGCAGCTTGGCCCTGGGCCAGAGGGGCTCAGCACCATAGGTGGCACAGATTAAGAAGTCTGCAGTTGGCAACGGAGGCACCCGTGAAGCCCTGGACACTCAGATGGAGGGCTTTAACTCAAGGTTCTAGTCCTCCCTCTCTGCGCAAAGGAAAAATCCCCCACCCGATACACTCAAGAGGTGAAAAACACACCGAGGTTCACTGGCAAAAGGACCAAAATCAATCACTCAATCAATCAATCAATCAGAAAGCAATGTTCTTTGGCAAATGATGAAATACAACATAGAATGCAACATCAACCACTTCTCCTAGCATTACTTGGTGTTAATTTAGCACTTACCTAGCATAAACTTAGCCCGACCGAGAAAAACCTTTACACTTGGGAAATGCTGTGTTACCAAGAAGTTCCAGGAAAAGACAATTCGGAAAACAAAGACAGGCAGAGAGAAAGGCCCAAGGAGAGAAGAGATCTAGAAAAACACACAGAGAGCTACCACCTCCTAGGCTTCCAGTAGAGGCAGGCCAGGAACTGTGTGCAGAGACATAGGCTGGGACCGTGTGCTGCCCTCATGCTTCGTCCTTTTAAGCCCCCTACGCCCTTCATGTGCTGCCCCTCAGGTGGGGCTGCCCGTGCCTTGGCCACTCAGGGCCCAGGTGAGCAGCGCCAGCCCAAGGGTCCAGGCCTGACAGCTCAGCCAGGCCCTGGGGTGGCTCTGGGGGCCACACGGCAGGGCATGGCCTCACCTTCAGCAAAGCCCGGCCGGGCCCTCGCAGCACACACAGGCACTGGCACTCCACGATGTTCCGAGCCGTGCAGCATCCAGTCTCTGGCAGCAGCCTGCCGCCATGGATGCCCTTGCAATGCCCTTTCCAGTGCCACTGTCCCTGCAGCTGGAGGCTCCACAGCTCTCTGAAGCCTAAGCCCGAGCCACAGGGCAGAGCCTGTGCCTGGGGCCGAGGTGCCCACCCCTGGGGGGGTCCAGATCAGAAAAGTGTGGGAGCAGCAAGGTTGGGGCCTTGCCGCGTTCGTCTTGGCAGGCTCTTTCCAGCGCCAGTGCTCCTGGAGCCCGAGGCCCTTTAGATCTCCTAACCCTAACCCTAAGCGTAACCCTAACCCTAGCTCTACTTAATTACCCCAACACACTACCTGGCTTCTCCACCTCAGAAAGATGGAGGAGCAGCAATGTTGGGGCGCTGCTGCCATGGCCTCGGCAGGCCCTTTCCAGCCCCACTGTTCCCAGAGCTCGAGGCTCTTTAGATCTCTCCAGCCTGACCCAGGCCCCTGATGGCAGCTTGGCCCTGGGCCAGAGGGACTCAGCACCATAGGTGGCACAGATTAAGAAGTCTGCAGTTGGCAACGGAGGCACCCGTGAAGCCCTGGACACTCAGATGGAGGGCTTTAACTCAAGGTTCTAGTCCTCCCTCTCTGCGCAAAGGAAAAATCCCCCACCCGATACACTCAAGAGGTGAAAAACACACCGAAGTTTACTGGCAAAAGGACCAAAATCAACCAGTCAAAAAGCAATTCTCTTTGGCAAATGATGAAATACAACATAGAATGCAACATCAACCCCTTCTCCTAGCATTACTTGGTGTTAATTTAGCACTTACCTAGCATAAACTTAGCCCGACCGAGAAAAACCTTTACACTTGGGAAATGCTGTGTTACCAAGAAGTTCCAGGAAAAGACAATTCGGAAAACAAAGACAGGCAGAGAGAAAGGCCCAAGGAGAGAAGAGAGCTAGAAAAACACACAGAGAGCTACCACCTCCTAGGCTTCCAGTAGAGGCAGGCCAGGAACTGTGTGCAGAGACATAGGCTGGGACCGTGTGCTGCCCTCATGCTTCGTCCTTTTAAGCCCCCTACGCCCTTCATGTGCTGCCCCTCAGGTGGGGCTGCCCGTGCCTTGGCCACTCAGGGCCCAGGTGAGCAGCGCCAGCCCAAGGGTCCAGGACTGACAGCTCAGCCAGGCCCTGGGGTGGCTCTGGGGGCCACACGGCAGGGCATGGCCTCACCTTCAGCAAAGCCCGGCCGGGCCCTCGCAGCACACACAGGCACTGGCACTCCACGATGTTCCGAGCCGTGCAGCATCCAGTCTCTGGCAGCAGCCTGCCGCCATGGATGCCCTTGCAATGCCCTTTCCAGTGCCACTGTCCCTGCAGCTGGAGGCTCCACAGCTCTCTGAAGCCTAAGCCCGAGCCACAGGGCAGATCCTGTGCCTGGGGCCGAGGTGCCCACCCCTGGGGGGGTCCAGATCAGAAAAGTGTGGGAGCAGCAAGGTTGGGGCCTTGCCGCGTTCGTCTTGGCAGGCTCTTTCCAGCGCCAGTGCTCCTGGAGCCCGAGGCCCTTTAGATCTCCTAACCCTAACCCTAAGCGTAACCCTAACCCTAGCTCTACTTAATTACCCCAACACACTACCTGGCTTCTCCACCTCAGAAAGATGGAGGAGCAGCAATGTTGGGGCGCTGCTGCCATGGCCTCGGCAGGCCCTTTCCAGCCCCACTGTTCCCAGAGCTCGAGGCTCTTTAGATCTCTCCAGCCTGACCCAGGCCCCTGATGGCAGCTTGGCCCTGGGCCAGAGGGGCTCAGCACCATAGGTGGCACAGATTAAGAAGTCTGCAGTTGGCAACGGAGGCACCCGTGAAGCCCTGGACACTCAGATGGAGGGCTTTAACTCAAGGTTCTAGTCCTCCCTCTCTGCGCAAAGGAAAAATCCCCCACCCGATACACTCAAGAGGTGAAAAACACACCGAGGTTCACTGGCAAAAGGACCAAAATCAATCACTCAATCAATCAATCAATCAGAAAGCAATGTTCTTTGGCAAATGATGAAATACAACATAGAATGCAACATCAACCACTTCTCCTAGCATTACTTGGTGTTAATTTAGCACTTACCTAGCATAAACTTAGCCCGACCGAGAAAAACCTTTACACTTGGGAAATGCTGTGTTACCAAGAAGTTCCAGGAAAAGACAATTCGGAAAACAAAGACAGGCAGAGAGAAAGGCCCAAGGAGAGAAGAGAGCTAGAAAAACACACAGAGAGCTACCACCTCCTAGGCTTCCAGTAGAGGCAGGCCAGGAACTGTGTGCAGAGACATAGGCTGGGACCGTGTGCTGCCCTCATGCTTCGTCCTTTTAAGCCCCCTACGGCCTTCATGTGCTGCCCCTCAGGTGGGGCTGCCCGTGCCTTGGCCACTCAGGGCCCAGGTGAGCAGCGCCAGCCCAAGGGTCCAGGCCTGACAGCTCAGCCAGGCCCTGGGGTGGCTCTGGGGGCCACACGGCAGGGCATGGCCTCACCTTCAGCAAAGCCCGGCCGGGCCCTCGCAGCACACACAGGCACTGGCACTCCACGATGTTCCGAGCCGTGCAGCATCCAGTCTCTGGCAGCAGCCTGCCGCCATGGATGCCCTTGCAATGCCCTTTCCAGTGCCACTGTCCCTGCAGCTGGAGGCTCCACAGCTCTCTGAAGCCTAAGCCCGAGCCACAGGGCAGAGCCTGTGCCTGGGGCCGAGGTGCCCACCCCTGGGGGGGTCCAGATCAGAAAAGTGTGGGAGCAGCAAGGTTGGGGCCTTGCCGCGTTCGTCTTGGCAGGCTCTTTCCAGCGCCAGTGCTCCTGGAGCCCGAGGCCCTTTAGATCTCCTAACCCTAACCCTAAGCGTAACCCTAACCCTAGCTCTACTTAATTACCCCAACACACTACCTGGCTTCTCCACCTCAGAAAGATGGAGGAGCAGCAATGTTGGGGCGCTGCTGCCATGGCCTCGGCAGGCCCTTTCCAGCCCCACTGTTCCCAGAGCTCGAGGCTCTTTAGATCTCTCCAGCCTGACCCAGGCCCCTGATGGCAGCTTGGCCCTGGGCCAGAGGGGCTCAGCACCATAGGTGGCACAGATTAAGAAGTCTGCAGTTGGCAACGGAGGCACCCGTGAAGCCCTGGACACTCAGATGGAGGGCTTTAACTCAAGGTTCTAGTCCTCCCTCTCTGCGCAAAGGAAAAATCCCCCACCCGATACACTCAAGAGGTGAAAAACACACCGAAGTTTACTGGCAAAAGGACCAAAATCAATCAGTCAAAAAGCAATTCTCTTTGGCAAATGATGAAATACAACATAGAATGCAACATCAACCCCTTCTCCTAGCATTACTTGGTGTTAATTTAGCACTTACCTAGCATAAACTTAGCCCGACCGAGAAAAACCTTTACACTTGGGAAATGCTGTGTTACCAAGAAGTTCCAGGAAAAGACAATTCGGAAAACAAAGACAGGCAGAGAGAAAGGCCCAAGGAGAGAAGAGAGCTAGAAAAACACACAGAGAGCTACCACCTCCTAGGCTTCCAGTAGAGGCAGGCCAGGAACTGTGTGCAGAGACATAGGCTGGGACCGTGTGCTGCCCTCATGCTTCGTCCTTTTAAGCCCCCTACGCCCTTCATGTGCTGCCCCTCAGGTGGGGCTGCCCGTGCCTTGGCCACTCAGGGCCCAGGTGAGCAGCGCCAGCCCAAGGGTCCAGGACTGACAGCTCAGCCAGGCCCTGGGGTGGCTCTGGGGGCCACACGGCAGGGCATGGCCTCACCTTCAGCAAAGCCCGGCCGGGCCCTCGCAGCACACACAGGCACTGGCACTCCACGATGTTCCGAGCCGTGCAGCATCCAGTCTCTGGCAGCAGCCTGCCGCCATGGATGCCCTTGCAATGCCCTTTCCAGTGCCACTGTCCCTGCAGCTGGAGGCTCCACAGCTCTCTGAAGCCTAAGCCCGAGCCACAGGGCAGATCCTGTGCCTGGGGCCGAGGTGCCCACCCCTGGGGGGGTCCAGATCAGAAAAGTGTGGGAGCAGCAAGGTTGGGGCCTTGCCGCGTTCGTCTTGGCAGGCTCTTTCCAGCGCCAGTGCTCCTGGAGCCCGAGGCCCTTTAGATCTCCTAACCCTAACCCTAAGCGTAACCCTAACCCTAGCTCTACTTAATTACCCCAACACACTACCTGGCTTCTCCACCTCAGAAAGATGGAGGAGCAGCAATGTTGGGGCGCTGCTGCCATGGCCTCGGCAGGCCCTTTCCAGCCCCACTGTTCCCAGAGCTCGAGGCTCTTTAGATCTCTCCAGCCTGACCCAGGCCCCTGATGGCAGCTTGGCCCTGGGCCAGAGGGGCTCAGCACCATAGGTGGCACAGATTAAGAAGTCTGCAGTTGGCAACGGAGGCACCCGTGAAGCCCTGGACACTCAGATGGAGGGCTTTAACTCAAGGTTCTAGTCCTCCCTCTCTGCGCAAAGGAAAAATCCCCCACCCGATACACTCAAGAGGTGAAAAACACACCGAGGTTCACTGGCAAAAGGACCAAAATCAATCACTCAATCAATCAATCAATCAGAAAGCAATGTTCTTTGGCAAATGATGAAATACAACATAGAATGCAACATCAACCACTTCTCCTAGCATTACTTGGTGTTAATTTAGCACTTACCTAGCATAAACTTAGCCCGACCGAGAAAAACCTTTACACTTGGGAAATGCTGTGTTACCAAGAAGTTCCAGGAAAAGACAATTCGGAAAACAAAGACAGGCAGAGAGAAAGGCCCAAGGAGAGAAGAGAGCTAGAAAAACACACAGAGAGCTACCACCTCCTAGGCTTCCAGTAGAGGCAGGCCAGGAACTGTGTGCAGAGACATAGGCTGGGACCGTGTGCTGCCCTCATGCTTCGTCCTTTTAAGCCCCCTACGGCCTTCATGTGCTGCCCCTCAGGTGGGGCTGCCCGTGCCTTGGCCACTCAGGGCCCAGGTGAGCAGCGCCAGCCCAAGGGTCCAGGCCTGACAGCTCAGCCAGGCCCTGGGGTGGCTCTGGGGGCCACACGGCAGGGCATGGCCTCACCTTCAGCAAAGCCCGGCCGGGCCCTCGCAGCACACACAGGCACTGGCACTCCACGATGTTCCGAGCCGTGCAGCATCCAGTCTCTGGCAGCAGCCTGCCGCCATGGATGCCCTTGCAATGCCCTTTCCAGTGCCACTGTCCCTGCAGCTGGAGGCTCCACAGCTCTCTGAAGCCTAAGCCCGAGCCACAGGGCAGAGCCTGTGCCTGGGGCCGAGGTGCCCACCCCTGGGGGGGTCCAGATCAGAAAAGTGTGGGAGCAGCAAGGTTGGGGCCTTGCCGCGTTCGTCTTGGCAGGCTCTTTCCAGCGCCAGTGCTCCTGGAGCCCGAGGCCCTTTAGATCTCCTAACCCTAACCCTAAGCGTAACCCTAACCCTAGCTCTACTTAATTACCCCAACACACTACCTGGCTTCTCCACCTCAGAAAGATGGAGGAGCAGCAATGTTGGGGCGCTGCTGCCATGGCCTCGGCAGGCCCTTTCCAGCCCCACTGTTCCCAGAGCTCGAGGCTCTTTAGATCTCTCCAGCCTGACCCAGGCCCCTGATGGCAGCTTGGCCCTGGGCCAGAGGGGCTCAGCACCATAGGTGGCACAGATTAAGAAGTCTGCAGTTGGCAACGGAGGCACCCGTGAAGCCCTGGACACTCAGATGGAGGGCTTTAACTCAAGGTTCTAGTCCTCCCTCTCTGCGCAAAGGAAAAATCCCCCACCCGATACACTCAAGAGGTGAAAAACACACCGAAGTTTACTGGCAAAAGGACCAAAATCAATCAGTCAAAAAGCAATTCTCTTTGGCAAATGATGAAATACAACATAGAATGCAACATCAACCCCTTCTCCTAGCATTACTTGGTGTTAATTTAGCACTTACCTAGCATAAACTTAGCCCGACCGAGAAAAACCTTTACACTTGGGAAATGCTGTGTTACCAAGAAGTTCCAGGAAAAGACAATTCGGAAAACAAAGACAGGCAGAGAGAAAGGCCCAAGGAGAGAAGAGAGCTAGAAAAACACACAGAGAGCTACCACCTCCTAGGCTTCCAGTAGAGGCAGGCCAGGAACTGTGTGCAGAGACATAGGCTGGGACCGTGTGCTGCCCTCATGCTTCGTCCTTTTAAGCCCCCTACGGCCTTCCTGTGCTGCCCCTCAGGTGGGGCTGCCCGTGCCTTGGCCACTCAGGGCCCAGGTGAGCAGCGCCAGCCCAAGGGTCCAGGACTGACAGCTCAGCCAGGCCCTGGGGTGGCTCTGGGGGCCACACGGCAGGGCATGGCCTCACCTTCAGCAAAGCCCGGCCGGGCCCTCGCAGCACACACAGGCACTGGCACTCCACGATGTTCCGAGCCGTGCAGCATCCAGTCTCTGGCAGCAGCCTGCCGCCATGGATGCCCTTGCAATGCCCTTTCCAGTGCCACTGTCCCTGCAGCTGGAGGCTCCACAGCTCTCTGAAGCCTAAGCCTGAGCCACAGGGCAGATCCTGTGCCTGGGGCCGAGGTGCCCACCCCTGGGGGGGTCCAGATCAGAAAAGTGTGGGAGCAGCAAGGTTGGGGCCTTGCCGCGTTCGTCTTGGCAGGCTCTTTCCAGCGCCAGTGCTCCTGGAGCCCGAGGCCCTTTAGATCTCCTAACCCTAACCCTAAGCGTAACCCTAACCCTAGCTCTACTTAATTACCCCAACACACTACCTGGCTTCTCCACCTCAGAAAGATGGAGGAGCAGCAATGTTGGGGCGCGGGTGCCATGGCCTCGGCAGGCCCTTTCCAGCCCCACTGTTCCCAGAGCTCGAGGCTCTTTAGATCTCTCCAGCCTGACCCAGGCCCCTGATGGCAGCTTGGCCCTGGGCCAGAGGGACTCAGCACCATAGGTGGCACAGATTAAGAAGTCTGCAGTTGGCAACGGAGGCACCCGTGAAGCCCTGGACACTCAGATGGAGGGCTTTAACTCAAGGTTCTAGTCCTCCCTCTCTGCGCAATGGCAAAATCCCCCACCAGATACACTCAAGAGGTGAAAAACACACCGAGGTTCACTGGCAAAAGGACCAAAATCAATCAATCAATCAATCAGAAAGCAATGTTCTTTGGCAAATGATGAAATACAACATAGAATGCAACATCAACCACTTCTCCTAGCATTACTTGGTGTTAATTTAGCACTTACCTAGCATAAACTTAGCCCGACCGAGAAAAACCTTTACACTTGGGAAATGCTGTGTTACCAAGAAGTTCCAGGAAAAGACAATTCGGAAAACAAAGACAGGCAGAGAGAAAGGCCCAAGGAGAGGAGAGATCTAGAAAAACACACAGAGAGCTACCACCTCCTAGGCTTCCAGTAGAGGCAGGCCAGGAACTGTGTGCAGAGACATAGGCTGGGACCGTGTGCTGCCCTCATGCTTCGTCCTTTTAAGCCCCCTACGGCCTTCATGTGCTGCCCCTCAGGTGGGGCTGCCCGTGCCTTGGCCACTCAGGGCCCAGGTGAGCAGCGCCAGCCCAAGGGTCCAGGACTGACAGCTCAGCCAGGCCCTGGCGTGGCTCTGGGGGCCACACAGCAGGGCATGGCCTCACCTTCAGCAAAGCCCGGCCGGGCCCTCGCAGCACACACAGGCACTGGCACTCCACGATGTTCCGAGCCGTGCAGCATCCAGTCTCTGGCAGCAGCCTGCCGCCATGGATGCCTTTGCAATGCCCTTTCCAGTGCCACTGTCCCTGCAGCTGGAAGCTCCACAGCTCTCTGAAGCCTAAGCCCGAGCCACAGGGCAGAGCCTGTGCCTGGGGCCGAGGTGCCCACCCCTGGGGGGGTCCAGATCAGAAAAGTGTGGGAGCAGCAAGGTTGGGGCCTTGCCGCGTTCGTCTTGGCAGGCTCTTTCCAGCGCCAGTGCTCCTGGAGCACGAGGCCCTTTAGATCTCCTAACCCTAACCCTAAGCGTAACCCTAACCCTAGCTCTACTTAATTACCCCAACACACTACCTGGCTTCTCCACCTCAGAAAGATGGAGGAGCAGCAATGTTGGGGCGCGGGTGCCATGGCCTCGGCAGGCCCTTTCCAGCCCCACTGTTCCCGGAGCTCGAGGCTCTTTAGATCTCTCCAGCCTGACCCAGGCCCCTGATGGCAGCTTGGCCCTGGGCCAGAGGGGCTCAGCACCATAGGTGGCACAGATTAAGAAGTCTGCAGTTGGCAACGGAGGCACCCGTGAAGCCCTGGACACTCAGATGGAGGGCTTTAACTCAAGGTTCTAGTCCTCCCTCTCTGCGCAATGGCAAAATCCCCCAGCCGATACACTCAAGAGGTGAAAAACACACCGAGGTTCACTGGCAAAAGGACCAAAATCAATCACTCAATCAATCAATCAATCAATCAGAAAGCAATGTTCCTGGGCAAATGATGAAATACAACATAGAATGCAACATCAACCACTTCTCCTAGCATTACTTGGTGTTAATTTAGCACTTACCTAGCATAAACTTAGCCCGACCGAGAAAAACCTTTACACTTGGGAAATGCTGTGTTACCAAGAAGTTCCAGGAAAAGACAATTCGGAAAACAAAGACAGGCAGAGAGAAAGGCCCAAGGAGAGAAGAGAGCTAGAAAAACACACAGAGAGCTACCACCTCCTAGGCTTCCAGTAGAGGCAGGCCAGGAACTGTGTGCAGAGACATAGGCTGGGACCGTGTGCTGCCCTCATGCTTCGTCCTTTTAAGCCCCCTACGGCCTTCATGTGCTGCCCCTCAGGTGGGGCTGCCCGTGCCTTGGCCACTCAGGGCCCAGGTGAGCAGCGCCAGCCCAAGGGTCCAGGCCTGACAGCTCAGCCAGGCCCTGGGGTGGCTCTGGGGGCCACACGGCAGGGCATGGCCTCACCTTCAGCAAAGCCCGGCCGGGCCCTCGCAGCACACACAGGCACTGGCACTCCACGATGTTCCGAGCCGTGCAGCATCCAGTCTCTGGCAGCAGCCTGCCGCCATGGATGCCCTTGCAATGCCCTTTCCAGTGCCACTGTCCCTGCAGCTGGAGGCTCCACAGCTCTCTGAAGCCTAAGCCCGAGCCACAGGGCAGAGCCTGTGCCTGGGGCCGAGGTGCCCACCCCTGGGGGGGTCCAGATCAGAAAAGTGTGGGAGCAGCAAGGTTGGGGCCTTGCCGCGTTCGTCTTGGCAGGCTCTTTCCAGCGCCAGTGCTCCTGGAGCCCGAGGCCCTTTAGATCTCCTAACCCTAACCCTAAGCGTAACCCTAACCCTAGCTCTACTTAATTACCCCAACACACTACCTGGCTTCTCCACCTCAGAAAGATGGAGGAGCAGCAATGTTGGGGCGCTGCTGCCATGGCCTCGGCAGGCCCTTTCCAGCCCCACTGTTCCCAGAGCTCGAGGCTCTTTAGATCTCTCCAGCCTGACCCAGGCCCCTGATGGCAGCTTGGCCCTGGGCCAGAGGGGCTCAGCACCATAGGTGGCACAGATTAAGAAGTCTGCAGTTGGCAACGGAGGCACCCGTGAAGCCCTGGACACTCAGATGGAGGGCTTTAACTCAAGGTTCTAGTCCTCCCTCTCTGCGCAAAGGAAAAATCCCCCACCCGATACACTCAAGAGGTGAAAAACACACCGAAGTTTACTGGCAAAAGGACCAAAATCAATCAGTCAAAAAGCAATTCTCTTTGGCAAATGATGAAATACAACATAGAATGCAACATCAACCCCTTCTCCTAGCATTACTTGGTGTTAATTTAGCACTTACCTAGCATAAACTTAGCCCGACCGAGAAAAACCTTTACACTTGGGAAATGCTGTGTTACCAAGAAGTTCCAGGAAAAGACAATTCGGAAAACAAAGACAGGCAGAGAGAAAGGCCCAAGGAGAGAAGAGAGCTAGAAAAACACACAGAGAGCTACCACCTCCTAGGCTTCCAGTAGAGGCAGGCCAGGAACTGTGTGCAGAGACATAGGCTGGGACCGTGTGCTGCCCTCATGCTTCGTCCTTTTAAGCCCCCTACGGCCTTCCTGTGCTGCCCCTCAGGTGGGGCTGCCCGTGCCTTGGCCACTCAGGGCCCAGGTGAGCAGCGCCAGCCCAAGGGTCCAGGACTGACAGCTCAGCCAGGCCCTGGGGTGGCTCTGGGGGCCACACGGCAGGGCATGGCCTCACCTTCAGCAAAGCCCGGCCGGGCCCTCGCAGCACACACAGGCACTGGCACTCCACGATGTTCCGAGCCGTGCAGCATCCAGTCTCTGGCAGCAGCCTGCCGCCATGGATGCCCTTGCAATGCCCTTTCCAGTGCCACTGTCCCTGCAGCTGGAGGCTCCACAGCTCTCTGAAGCCTAAGCCTGAGCCACAGGGCAGATCCTGTGCCTGGGGCCGAGGTGCCCACCCCTGGGGGGGTCCAGATCAGAAAAGTGTGGGAGCAGCAAGGTTGGGGCCTTGCCGCGTTCGTCTTGGCAGGCTCTTTCCAGCGCCAGTGCTCCTGGAGCCCGAGGCCCTTTAGATCTCCTAACCCTAACCCTAAGCGTAACCCTAACCCTAGCTCTACTTAATTACCCCAACACACTACCTGGCTTCTCCACCTCAGAAAGATGGAGGAGCAGCAATGTTGGGGCGCGGGTGCCATGGCCTCGGCAGGCCCTTTCCAGCCCCACTGTTCCCAGAGCTCGAGGCTCTTTAGATCTCTCCAGCCTGACCCAGGCCCCTGATGGCAGCTTGGCCCTGGGCCAGAGGGACTCAGCACCATAGGTGGCACAGATTAAGAAGTCTGCAGTTGGCAACGGAGGCACCCGTGAAGCCCTGGACACTCAGATGGAGGGCTTTAACTCAAGGTTCTAGTCCTCCCTCTCTGCGCAATGGCAAAATCCCCCACCAGATACACTCAAGAGGTGAAAAACACACCGAGGTTCACTGGCAAAAGGACCAAAATCAATCAATCAATCAATCAGAAAGCAATGTTCTTTGGCAAATGATGAAATACAACATAGAATGCAACATCAACCACTTCTCCTAGCATTACTTGGTGTTAATTTAGCACTTACCTAGCATAAACTTAGCCCGACCGAGAAAAACCTTTACACTTGGGAAATGCTGTGTTACCAAGAAGTTCCAGGAAAAGACAATTCGGAAAACAAAGACAGGCAGAGAGAAAGGCCCAAGGAGAGGAGAGATCTAGAAAAACACACAGAGAGCTACCACCTCCTAGGCTTCCAGTAGAGGCAGGCCAGGAACTGTGTGCAGAGACATAGGCTGGGACCGTGTGCTGCCCTCATGCTTCGTCCTTTTAAGCCCCCTACGGCCTTCATGTGCTGCCCCTCAGGTGGGGCTGCCCGTGCCTTGGCCACTCAGGGCCCAGGTGAGCAGCGCCAGCCCAAGGGTCCAGGACTGACAGCTCAGCCAGGCCCTGGCGTGGCTCTGGGGGCCACACAGCAGGGCATGGCCTCACCTTCAGCAAAGCCCGGCCGGGCCCTCGCAGCACACACAGGCACTGGCACTCCACGATGTTCCGAGCCGTGCAGCATCCAGTCTCTGGCAGCAGCCTGCCGCCATGGATGCCTTTGCAATGCCCTTTCCAGTGCCACTGTCCCTGCAGCTGGAAGCTCCACAGCTCTCTGAAGCCTAAGCCCGAGCCACAGGGCAGAGCCTGTGCCTGGGGCCGAGGTGCCCACCCCTGGGGGGGTCCAGATCAGAAAAGTGTGGGAGCAGCAAGGTTGGGGCCTTGCCGCGTTCGTCTTGGCAGGCTCTTTCCAGCGCCAGTGCTCCTGGAGCACGAGGCCCTTTAGATCTCCTAACCCTAACCCTAAGCGTAACCCTAACCCTAGCTCTACTTAATTACCCCAACACACTACCTGGCTTCTCCACCTCAGAAAGATGGAGGAGCAGCAATGTTGGGGCGCGGGTGCCATGGCCTCGGCAGGCCCTTTCCAGCCCCACTGTTCCCGGAGCTCGAGGCTCTTTAGATCTCTCCAGCCTGACCCAGGCCCCTGATGGCAGCTTGGCCCTGGGCCAGAGGGGCTCAGCACCATAGGTGGCACAGATTAAGAAGTCTGCAGTTGGCAACGGAGGCACCCGTGAAGCCCTGGACACTCAGATGGAGGGCTTTAACTCAAGGTTCTAGTCCTCCCTCTCTGCGCAATGGCAAAATCCCCCAGCCGATACACTCAAGAGGTGAAAAACACACCGAGGTTCACTGGCAAAAGGACCAAAATCAATCACTCAATCAATCAATCAATCAATCAGAAAGCAATGTTCCTGGGCAAATGATGAAATACAACATAGAATGCAACATCAACCACTTCTCCTAGCATTACTTGGTGTTAATTTAGCACTTACCTAGCATAAACTTAGCCCGACCGAGAAAAACCTTTACACTTGGGAAATGCTGTGTTACCAAGAAGTTCCAGGAAAAGACAATTCGGAAAACAAAGACAGGCAGAGAGAAAGGCCCAAGGAGAGAAGAGAGCTAGAAAAACACACAGAGAGCTACCACCTCTTAGGCTTCCAGCAGAGGCAGCCCGGGAACTGCATGCAGGGATATAGGCTGGGACCATGCGTTGACCTCATGCCTGACCCAGGCCCCTGATGGCAGCTTGGCCCTGGGCCAGAGGGGCTCAGCACCATAGGTGGCACAGATTAAGAAGTCTGCAGTTGGCAACGGAGGCACCCGTGAAGCCCTGGACACTCAGATGGAGGGCTTTAACTCAAGGTTCTAGTCCTCCCTCTCTGCGCAATGGCAAAATCCCCCACCAGATACACTCAAGAGGTGAAAAACACACCGAGGTTCACTGGCAAAAGGACCAAAATCAATCAATCAATCAATCAGAAAGCAATGTTCTTTGGCAAATGATGAAATACAACATAGAATGCAACATCAACCCCTTCTCCTAGCATTACTTGGTGTTAATTTAGCACTTACCTAGCATAAACTTAGCCCGACCGAGAAAAACCTTTACACTTGGGAAATGCTGTGTTACCAAGAAGTTCCAGGAAAAGAAAATTCGGAAAACAAAGACAGGCAGAGAGAAGGGCCCAAGGAGAGGAGAGATCTAGAAAAACACACAGAGAGCTACCACCTCCTAGGCTTCCAGTAGAGGCAGGCCAGGAACTGTGTGCAGAGACATAGGCTGGGACCGTGTGCTGCCCTCATGCTTCGTCCTTTTAAGCCCCCTACGGCCTTCATGTGCTGCCCCTCAGGTGGGGCTGCCCGTGCCTTGGCCACTCAGGGCCCAGGTGAGCAGCGCCAGCCCAAGGGTCCAGGACTGACAGCTCAGCCAGGCCCTGGGGTGGCTCTGGGGGCCACACGGCAGGGCATGGCCTCACCTTCAGCAAAGCCCGGCCGGGCCCTCGCAGCACACACAGGCACTGGCACTCCACGATGTTCCGAGCCGTGCAGCATCCAGTCTCTGGCAGCAGCCTGCCGCCATGGATGCCCTTGCAATGCCCTTTCCAGTGCCACTGTCCCTGCAGCTGGAGGCTCCACAGCTCTCTGAAGCCTAAGCCCGAGCCACAGGGCAGAGCCTGTGCCTGGGGCCGAGGTGCCCACCCCTGGGGGGGTCCAGATCAGAAAGGTGTGGGAGCAGCAAGGTTGGGGCCTTGCCGCATTCGTCTTGGCAGGCTCTTTCCAGCGCCCGTGCTCCTGGAGCCCGAGGCCCTTTAGATCTCCTAACCCTAACCCTAAGCGTAACCCTAACCCTAGCTCTACTTAATTACCCCAACACACTACCTGGCTTCTCCACCTCAGAAAGATGGAGGAGCAGCAATGTTGGGGCGCGGGTGCCATGGCCTCGGCAGGCCCTTTCCAGCCCCACTGTTCCCGGAGCTCGAGGCTCTTTAGATCTCTCCAGCCTGACCCAGGCCCCTGATGGCAGCTTGGCCCTGGGCCAGAGGGGCTCAGCACCATAGGTGGCACAGATTAAGAAGTCTGCAGTTGGCAACGGAGGCACCCGTGAAGCCCTGGACACTCAGATGGAGGGCTTTAACTCAAGGTTCTAGTCCTCCCTCTCTGCGCAATGGCAAAATCCCCCACCAGATACACTCAAGAGGTGAAAAACACACCGAGGTTCACTGGCAAAAGGACCAAAATCAATCACTCAATCAATCAATCAATCAATCAATCAGAAAGCAATGTTCTTTGGCAAATGATGAAATACAACATAGAATGCATCATCAACCCCTTCTCCTAGCATTACTTGTTGTTAATTTAGCACTTACCTAGCATAAACTTAGCCCGACCGAGAAAAACCTTTACACTTGGGAAATGCTGTGTTACCAAGAAGTTCCAGGAAAAGACAATTCGGAAAACAAAGACAGGCAGAGAGAAAGGCCCAAGGAGAGAAGAGAGCTAGAAAAACACACAGAGAGCTACCACCTCCTAGGCTTCCAGTAGAGGCAGGCCAGGAACTGTGTGCAGAGACATAGGCTGGGACCGTGTGCTGCCCTCATGCTTCGTCCTTTTAAGCCCCCTACGGCCTTCATGTGCTGCCCCTCAGGTGGGGCTGCCCATGCCTTGGCCACTCAGGGCCCAGGTGAGCAGCGCCAGCCCAAGGGTCCAGGACTGACAGCTCAGCCAGGCCCTGGGGTGGCTCTGGGGGCCACACGGCAGGGCATGGCCTCACCTTCAGCAAAGCCCGGCCGGGCCCTCGCAGCACACACAGGCACTGGCACTCCACGATGTTCCGAGCCGTGCAGCATCCAGTCTCTGGCAGCAGCCTGCCGCCATGGATGCCCTTGCAATGCCCTTTCCAGTGCCACTGTCCCTGCAGCTGGAGGCTCCACAGCTCTCTGAAGCCTAAGCCCGAGCCACAGGGCAGAGCCTGTGCCTGGGGCCGAGGTGCCCACCCCTGGGGGGGTCCAGATCAGAAAAGTGTGGGAGCAGCAAGGTTGGGGCCTTGCCGCGTTCGTCTTGGCAGGCTCTTTCCAGCGCCAGTGCTCCTGGAGCCCGAGGCCCTTTAGATCTCCTAACCCTAACCCTAAGCGTAACCCTAACCCTAGCTCTGCTTAATTACCCCAACACACTACCTGGCTTCTCCACCTCAGAAAGATGGAGGAGCAGCAATGTTGGGGCGCTGCTGCCATGGCCTCGGCAGGCCCTTTCCAGCCCCACTGTTCCCAGAGCTCGAGGCTCTTTAGATCTCTCCAGCCTGACCCAGGCCCCTGATGGCAGCTTGGCCCTGGGCCAGAGGGGCTCAGCACCATAGGTGGCACAGATTAAGAAGTCTGCAGTTGGCAACGGAGGCACCCGTGAAGCCCTGGACACTCAGATGGAGGGCTTTAACTCAAGGTTCTAGTCCTCCCTCTCTGCGCAAAGGAAAAATCCCCCACCCGATACACTCAAGAGGTGAAAAACACACCGAAGTTTACTGGCAAAAGGACCAAAATCAATCAGTCAAAAAGCAATTCTCTTTGGCAAATGATGAAATACAACATAGAATGCAACATCAACCCCTTCTCCTAGCATTACTTGGTGTTAATTTAGCACTTACCTAGCATAAACTTAGCCCGACCGAGAAAAACCTTTACACTTGGGAAATGCTGTGTTACCAAGAAGTTCCAGGAAAAGACAATTCGGAAAACAAAGACAGGCAGAGAGAAAGGCCCAAGGAGAGAAGAGAGCTAGAAAAACACACAGAGAGCTACCACCTCCTAGGCTTCCAGTAGAGGCAGGCCAGGAACTGTGTGCAGAGACATAGGCTGGGACCGTGTGCTGCCCTCATGCTTCGTCCTTTTAAGCCCCCTACGGCCTTCCTGTGCTGCCCCTCAGGTGGGGCTGCCCGTGCCTTGGCCACTCAGGGCCCAGGTGAGCAGCGCCAGCCCAAGGGTCCAGGACTGACAGCTCAGCCAGGCCCTGGGGTGGCTCTGGGGGCCACACGGCAGGGCATGGCCTCACCTTCAGCAAAGCCCGGCCGGGCCCTCGCAGCACACACAGGCACTGGCACTCCACGATGTTCCGAGCCGTGCAGCATCCAGTCTCTGGCAGCAGCCTGCCGCCATGGATGCCCTTGCAATGCCCTTTCCAGTGCCACTGTCCTTGCAGCTGGAGGCTCCACAGCTCTCTGAAGCCTAAGCCCGAGCCACAGGGCAGAGCCTGTGCCTGGGGCCGAGGTGCCCACCCCTGGGGGGGTCCAGATCAGAAAAGTGTGGGAGCAGCAAGGTTGGGGCCTTGCCGCGTTCGTCTTGGCAGGCTCTTTCCAGTGCCAGTGCTCCTGGAGCACGAGGCCCTTTAGATCTCCTAACCCTAACCCTAAGCGTAACCCTAACCCTAGCTCTACTTAATTACCCCAACACACTACCTGGCTTCTCCACCTCAGAAAGATGGAGGAGCAGCAATGTTGGGGCGCTGCTGCCATGGCCTCGGCAGGCCCTTTCCAGCCCCACTGTTTCCGGAGCTCGAGGCTCTTTAGATCTCTCCAGCCTGACCCAGGCCCCTGATGGCAGCTTGGCCCTGGGCCAGAGGGGCTCAGCACCATAGGTGGCACAGATTAAGAAGTCTGCAGTTGGCAACGGAGGCACCCGTGAAGCCCTGGACACTCAGATGGAGGGCTTTAACTCAAGGTTCTAGTCCTCCCTCTCTGCGCAAAGGAAAAATCCCCCACCCGATACACTCAAGAGGTGAAAAACACACCGAAGTTTACTGGCAAAAGGACCAAAATCAATCAGTCAAAAAGCAATTCTCTTTGGCAAATGATGAAATACAACATAGAATGCAACATCAACCCCTTCTCCTAGCATTACTTGGTGTTAATTTGGCACTTACCTAGCATAAACTTAGCCCGACCGAGAAAAACCTTTACACTTGGGAAATGCTGTGTTACCAAGAAGTTCCAGGAAAAGACAATTCGGAAAACAAAGACAGGCAGAGAGAAAGGCCCAAGGAGAGAAGAGAGCTAGAAAAACACACAGAGAGCTACCACCTCCTAGGCTTCCAGTAGAGGCAGGCCAGGAACTGTGTGCAGAGACATAGGCTGGGACCGTGTGCTGCCCTCATGCTTCGTCCTTTTAAGCCCCCTACGGCCTTCATGTGCTGCCCCTCAGGTGGGGCTGCCCGTGCCTTGGCCACTCAGGGCCCAGGTGAGCAGCGCCAGCCCAAGGGTCCAGGACTGACAGCTCAGCCAGGCCCTGGGGTGGCTCTGGGGGCCACACGGCAGGGCATGGCCTCACCTTCAGCAAAGCCCGGCCGGGCCCTCGCAGCACACACAGGCACTGGCACTCCACGATGTTCCGAGCCGTGCAGCATCCAGTCTCTGGCAGCAGCCTGCCGCCATGGATGCCCTTGCAATGCCCTTTCCAGTGCCACTGTCCCTGCAGCTGGAGGCTCCACAGCTCTCTGAAGCCTAAGCCCGAGCCACAGGGCAGATCCTGTGCCTGGGGCCGAGGTGCCCACCCCTGGGGGGGTCCAGATCAGAAAGGTGTGGGAGCAGCAAGGTTGGGGCCTTGCCGCGTTCGTCTTGGCAGGCTCTTTCCAGCGCCAGTGCTCCTGGAGCCCGAGGCCCTTTAGATCTCCTAACCCTAACCCTAAGCGTAACCCTAACCCTAGCTCTACTTAATTACCCCAACACACTACCTGGCTTCTCCACCTCAGAAAGATGGAGGAGCAGCAATGTTGGGGCGCTGCTGCCATGGCCTCGGCAGGCCCTTTCCAGCCCCACTGTTCCCAGAGCTCGAGGCTCTTTAGATCTCTCCAGCCTGACCCAGGCCCCTGATGGCAGCTTGGCCCTGGGCCAGAGGGACTCAGCACCATAGGTGGCACAGATTAAGAAGTCTGCAGTTGGCAACGGAGGCACCCGTGAAGCCCTGGACACTCAGATGGAGGGCTTTAACTCAAGGTTCTAGTCCTCCCTCTCTGCGCAATGGCAAAATCCCCCACCAGATACACTCAAGAGGTGAAAAACACACCGAGGTTCACTGACAAAAGGACCAAAATCAATCAATCAATCAATCAGAAAGCAATGTTCTTTGGCAAATGATGAAATACAACATAGAATGCAACATCAACCACTTCTCCTAGCATTACTTGGTGTTAATTTAGCACTTACCTAGCATAAACTTAGCCCGACCGAGAAAAACCTTTACACTTGGGAAATGCTGTGTTACCAAGAAGTTCCAGGAAAAGACAATTCGGAAAACAAAGACAGGCAGAGAGAAAGGCCCAAGGAGAGGAGAGATCTAGAAAAACACACAGAGAGCTACCACCTCCTAGGCTTCCAGTAGAGGCAGGCCAGGAACTGTGTGCAGAGACATAGGCTGGGACCGTGTGCTGCCCTCATGCTTCGTCCTTTTAAGCCCCCTACGCCCTTCATGTGCTGCCCCTCAGGTGGGGCTGCCCGTGCCTTGGCCACTCAGGGCCCAGGTGAGCAGCGCCAGCCCAAGGGTCCAGGACTGACAGCTCAGCCAGGCCCTGGGGTGGCTCTGGGGGCCACACAGCAGGGCATGGCCTCACCTTCAGCAAAGCCCGGCCGGGCCCTCGCAGCACACACAGGCACTGGCACTCCACGATGTTCCGAGCCGTGCAGCATCCAGTCTCTGGCAGCAGCCTGCCGCCATGGATGCCCTTGCAATGCCCTTTCCAGTGCCACTGTCCCTGCAGCTGGAAGCTCCACAGCTCTCTGAAGCCTAAGCCCGAGCCACAGGGCAGAGCCTGTGCCTGGGGCCGAGGTGCCCACCCCTGGGGGGGTCCAGATCAGAAAGGTGTGGGAGCAGCAAGGTTGGGGCCTTGCCGCGTTCGTCTTGGCAGGCTCTTTCCAGCGCCAGTGCTCCTGGAGCCCGAGGCCCTTTAGATCTCCTAACCCTAACCCTAAGCGTAACCCTAACCCTAGCTCTACTTAATTACCCCAACACACTACCTGGCTTCTCCACCTCAGAAAGATGGAGGAGCAGCAATGTTGGGGCGCTGCTGCCATGGCCTCGGCAGGCCCTTTCCAGCCCCACTGTTCCCGGAGCTCGAGGCTCTTTAGATCTCTCCAGCCTGACCCAGGCCCCTGATGGCAGCTTGGCCCTGGGCCAGAGGGGCTCAGCACCATAGGTGGCACAGATTAAGAAGTCTGCAGTTGGCAACGGAGGCACCCGTGAAGCCCTGGACACTCAGATGGAGGGCTTTAACTCAAGGTTCTAGTCCTCCCTCTCTGCGCAATGGCAAAATCCCCCAGCCAATACACTCAAGAGGTGAAAAACACACCAAGGTTCACTGGCAAAAGGACCAAAATCAATCACTCAATCAATCAATCAATCAATCACAAAGCAATGTTCCTGGGCAAATGATGAAATACAACATAGAATGCAACATCAACCACTTCTCCTAGCATTACTTGGTGTTAATTTAGCACTTACCTAGCATAAACTTAGCCCGACCGAGAAAAACCTTTACACTTGGGAAATGCTGTGTTACCAAGAAGTTCCAGGAAAAGACAATTCGGAAAACAAAGACAGGCAGAGAGAAAGGCCCAAGGAGAGAAGAGAGCTAGAAAAACACACAGAGAGCTACCACCTCTTAGGCTTCCAGCAGAGGCAGCCCGGGAACTGCATGCAGGGATATAGGCTGGGACCATGCGTTGACCTCATGCCTGACCCAGGCCCCTGATGGCAGCTTGGCCCTGGGCCAGAGGGGCTCAGCACCATAGGTGGCACAGATTAAGAAGTCTGCAGTTGGCAACGGAGGCACCCGTGAAGCCCTGGACACTCAGATGGAGGGCTTTAACTCAAGGTTCTAGTCCTCCCTCTCTGCGCAAAGGAAAAATCCCCCACCCGACACACTCAAGAGGTGAAAAACACACCGAGGTTCACTGGCAAAAGGACCAAAATCAATCAATCAATCAATCAGAAAGCAATGTTCTTTGGCAAATGATGAAATACAACATAGAATGCAACATCAACCACTTCTCCTAGCATTACTTGGTGCATAAACTTAGCCCGACCGAGAAAAACCTTTACACTTGGGAAATGCTGTGTTACCAAGAAGTTCCAGGAAAAGACAATTCGGAAAACAAAGACAGGCAGAGAGAAAGGCCCAAGGAGAGAAGAGAGCTAGAAAAACACACAGAGAGCTACCACCTCCTAGGCTTCCAGTAGAGGCAGGCCAGGAACTGTGTGCAGAGACATAGGCTGGGACCGTGTGCTGCCCTCATGCTTCGTCCTTTTAAGCCCCCTACGGCCTTCATGTGCTGCCCCTCAGGTGGGGCTGCCCGTGCCTTGGCCACTCAGGGCCCAGGTGAGCAGCGCCAGCCCAAGGGTCCAGGACTGACAGCTCAGCCAGGCCCTGGGGTGGCTCTGGGGGCCACACGGCAGGGCATGGCCTCACCTTCAGCAAAGCCCGGCCGGGCCCTCGCAGCACACACAGGCACTGGCACTCCACGATGTTCCGAGCTGTGCAGCATCCAGTCTCTGGCAGCAGCCTGCCGCCATGGATGCCCTTGCAATGCCCTTTCCAGTGCCACTGTCCTTGCAGCTGGAGGCTCCACAGCTCTCTGAAGCCTAAGCCCGAGCCACAGGGCAGAGCCTGTGCCTGGGGCCGAGGTGCCCACCCCTGGGGGGGTACAGATCAGAAAAGTGTGGGAGCAGCAAGGTTGGGGCCTTGCCGCGTTCGTCTTGGCAGGCTCTTTCCAGCGCCAGTGCTCCTGGAGCCCGAGGCCCTTTAGATCTCCTAACCCTAACCCTAAGCGTAACCCTAACCCTAGCTCTACTTAATTACCCCAACACACTACCTGGCTTCTCCACCTCAGAAAGATGGAGGAGCAGCAATGTTGGGGCGCTGCTGCCATGGCCTCGGCAGGCCCTTTCCAGCCCCACTGTTCCCGGAGCTCGAGGCTCTTTAGATCTCTCCAGCCTGACCCAGGCCCCTGATGGCAGCTTGGCCCTGGGCCAGAGGGACTCAGCACCATAGGTGGCACAGATTAAGAAGTCTGCAGTTGGCAACGGAGGCACCCGTGAAGCCCTGGACACTCAGATGGAGGGCTTTAACTCAAGGTTCTAGTCCTCCCTCTCTGCGCAATGGCAAAATCCCCCACCAGATACACTCAAGAGGTGAAAAACACACCGAGGTTCACTGGCAAAAGGACCAAAATCAATCAATCAATCAATCAGAAAGCAATGTTCTTTGGCAAATGATGAAATACAACATAGAATGCAACATCAACCACTTCTCCTAGCATTACTTGGTGTTAATTTAGCACTTACCTAGCATAAACTTAGCCCGACCGAGAAAAACCTTTACACTTGGGAAATGCTGTGTTACCAAGAAGTTCCAGGAAAAGACAATTCGGAAAACAAAGACAGGCAGAGAGAAAGGCCCAAGGAGAGGAGAGATCTAGAAAAACACACAGAGAGCTACCACCTCCTAGGCTTCCAGTAGAGGCAGGCCAGGAACTGTGTGCAGAGACATAGGCTGGGACCGTGTGCTGCCCTCATGCTTCGTCCTTTTAAGCCCCCTACGGCCTTCATGTGCTGCCCCTCAGGTGGGGCTGCCCGTGCCTTGGCCACTCAGGGCCCAGGTGAGCAGCGCCAGCCCAAGGGTCCAGGACTGACAGCTCAGCCAGGCCCTGGGGTGGCTCTGGGGGCCACACAGCAGGGCATGGCCTCACCTTCAGCAAAGCCCGGCCGGGCCCTCGCAGCACACACAGGCACTGGCACTCCACGATGTTCCGAGCCGTGCAGCATCCAGTCTCTGGCAGCAGCCTGCCGCCATGGATGCCCTTGCAATGCCCTTTCCAGTGCCACTGTCCCTGCAGCTGGAAGCTCCACAGCTCTCTGAAGCCTAAGCCCGAGCCACAGGGCAGAGCCTGTGCCTGGGGCCGAGGTGCCCACCCCTGGGGGGGTCCAGATCAGAAAAGTGTGGGAGCAGCAAGGTTGGGGCCTTGCCGCGTTCGTCTTGGCAGGCTCTTTCCAGCGCCAGTGCTCCTGGAGCACGAGGCCCTTTAGATCTCCTAACCCTAACCCTAAGCGTAACCCTAACCCTAGCTCTACTTAATTACCCCAACACACTACCTGGCTTCTCCACCTCAGAAAGATGGAGGAGCAGCAATGTTGGGGCGCTGCTGCCATGGCCTCGGCAGGCCCTTTCCAGCCCCACTGTTCCCGGAGCTCGAGGCTCTTTAGATCTCTCCAGCCTGACCCAGGCCCCTGATGGCAGCTTGGCCCTGGGCCAGAGGGACTCAGCACCATAGGTGGCACAGATTAAGAAGTCTGCAGTTGGCAACGGAGGCACCCGTGAAGCCCTGGACACTCAGATGGAGGGCTTTAACTCAAGGTTCTAGTCCTCCCTCTCTGCGCAAAGGAAAAATCCCCCACCCGATACACTCAAGAGGTGAAAAACACACCGAGGTTCACTGGCAAAAGGACCAAAATCAATCACTCAATCAATCAATCAGAAAGCAATGTTCTTGGGCAAATGATGAAATACAACATAGAATGCCACATCAACCACTTCTCCTAGCATTACTTGGTGTTAATTTAGCACTTACCTAGCATAAACTTAGCCCGACCGAGAAAAACCTTTACACTTGGGAAATGCTGTGTTACCAAGAAGTTCCAGGAAAAGACAATTCGGAAAACAAAGACAGGCAGAGAGAAAGGCCCAAGGAGAGGAGAGATCTAGAAAAACACACAGAGAGCTACCACCTCCTAGGCTTCCAGTAGAGGCAGGCCAGGAACTGTGTGCAGAGACATAGGCTGGGACCGTGTGCTGCCCTCATGCTTCGTCCTTTTAAGCCCCCTACGGCCTTCATGTGCTGCCCCTCAGGTGGGGCTGCCCGTGCCTTGGCCACTCAGGGCCCAGGTGAGCAGCGCCAGCCCAAGGGTCCAGGACTGACAGCTCAGCCAGGCCCTGGCGTGGCTCTGGGGGCCACACAGCAGGGCATGGCCTCACCTTCAGCAAAGCCCGGCCGGGCCCTCGCAGCACACACAGGCACTGGCACTCCACGATGTTCCGAGCCGTGCAGCATCCAGTCTCTGGCAGCAGCCTGCCGCCATGGATGCCCTTGCAATGCCCTTTCCAGTGCCACTGTCCCTGCAGCTGGAGGCTCCACAGCTCTCTGAAGCCTAAGCCCGAGCCACAGGGCAGAGCCTGTGCCTGGGGCCGAGGTGCCCACCCCTGGGGGGGTCCAGATCAGAAAGGTGTGGGAGCAGCAAGGTTGGGGCCTTGCCGCGTTCGTCTTGGCAGGCTCTTTCCAGCGCCAGTATTCCTAGGTGCATAAGGAGAGACTCGACAGAGTCAAGAAAAGAAATCTAATCTGTAGAATAGACAAACACCACTGGCTTTAGGAGTGCACAGACTAAATGGGAAGCAAAAGCTTTTTTACGATTTTACCAAGGCGGTGTCATTCAAAATTTAGAGGCCTGTAAAAACACAGCCTGTCTGTCTTCTAACTCATTATCCTGGATTCTGCCTTCTTACAAAAAGCTCTCCAAGGATCCTGTTTTCTCCCAATTCCCTTTGCTTTTTCCCTGTCACTATACTTTCTAGAAGTGCTTTGCACTTCCCTCTTCAGCACAGTCTTACCGATATATTTCTGTGTGTGTACCTACTGACTCAATTGATTTCTGTATTTTTACTGCGTGACTGCTGTAGTGGTATCAGTGGCACATCCAGCCTGCCTATGGCAGCTCCATGGAAGCACCCTGGGGAGAGCAATGTTCACCTGCCTCAGGTCTGATGGGCATCCCAACACACCTGCACCCCTGCAAATTCGCAGGTCCTGCTGGAATGAAGACCTAGGGGCACTGGAACAGGCACTGAGGGACAGAGCTCTGCTGCCTGCTGCATGCCACTGGTGCTTAAACGCCTGTTTGCCTCCCAGGCCCTTGAGTGGTCTACAACCTTTGGCATTTTGACTTTGAAATTGTTGTCATAGAGGAAAAATTTAAAAATTACAACGTGCCTTCTCCATAAAAGAAACAAAAAATTGCCAAGAAGATGCGTGACGTGAGACCAGCTGAACTGGATGCTCAAACAACTGAATTTTCAATGAGAATTTTATATCCTCCAAGTGTGTCAGCTCTCCTCCCTCCCACTCCATCATCCCCAGCAGCTCCCAGGTGTGTGCTGTGGGCAGAGCCCAACCACCCTGTGGTCAGGTGCCATGTCCAGGCAGAAATCCTGGGAAGGCATTCAGTTTGTGGTACAGCTTTTGAACCCGACCTGTGCAGTGAGCCAAATATTGTAATGTCTGTGCTGCACTTAAATGGAGCAATTTGTACCCCATTTGATTTCAAACGAGTTCAACTTTTGCTATAGGAATTCAGATTTAGAATTAGTTTTGCCCCATAAATTGCTCAGGTCAGTTTTGTAGTCAATGCCAATTTTAAGTTGAAGAAATCAAACATGGAACGTTCCAAACAACACAAGGAAATCCCACTCCCAAAAGCCAAAGCTTTAACAGGGATTGAGGAAAGAGACCTCTGAGCAAATGTGAGCTTTGCCATCACTATTTTTTCATTTTGTTTTTCTGTTATTAGAAAAGTGCCATTTACAAAGATAAATTTTTTTCAGTATTTTGTTTTTATCTTCAGATCTGTTCTTAGAATGGAAAGGCATCACCAACAGCATGAAACCCAGCCCTGGCTGGTTCTAGTAACTCAGGCTTTAATGTGCTTGCTCGAACCAATGTGCCACGACAGCTCAGTGGGAGCTGAACTGGGCAGGGCAGCAGCAGGCAGGGCAAGAAGCACCTTCAGATCTCTAATGGCCACACACATCTGCAAGTTGGAAACTCTGTCAAGAGTTACCCCTGAGTTTAAGCCATTCAAAGCAAAGAAAAATTGCCTTGAAATTGCCCATTTTAATCTATGATTATAAAATAGCATTTTTAAGGCTATATCTACATAACACTACAACTGATTTAATTGATTTCACGGAGATTTCCTCCATATTCGTGAGGATGCTGGAGAGGATTAGACAAGAAAGAAGAAACATGAACAACCGTTTCCCCTTTACATTATCTACTCTCTACCAGTCTGTTTTTAAATCAGTCATCTCTGTTCATATTTTCAGGAATAAATAAAAAAGAACCAATGGCACCTCCCAGCTGGCAGTGATGAAGTTTTCTCTTTTGCAACTTAAGATGTCAGGAAGTTTAATAGAGGAGTCTGAGCCAAAGGAGGCAACCAGACCATTGTATTCCAGCTGGAGAATGCCTGGGGACTCATCCAACTCAATCCATTACAGCGTGCTACCAAACACTCACATTTTATGCTAAATAAGTCTGACTTTGCTCTATCCAATTAATATCTATTCTATCCCATTAATATCAACTTTAATAAGAATAAGGACTGCAGAGCATTTCCAAAGACTTCTCAGGTCTGGAGTTACAGATCATTCCCGTTTGTTCAAAATTGGCAGCATTTACAAGTCTGCACACAATGTAAATGATGAGTTTGACAGACAAGGATGGACTGATTCTGGAAAACTATGTTTCTGGTCAAAACAGGTATGGGGGGAATTTCTTCTATGTGCCCTAGAAATACGCCATATTGGTCATGACATTTGAAATCTTTTCATATAAAGCCTGGAGTTTTGGGTTTGCTTGTTATAAAATTCAGTTCAATACAAAAATTGGAACATTTCATTATGGAAGTGCAGCAGTCATGTATTTTGTTAAGATTTTTCAATATTTTCTAAACTAAATGTTGACAATTTTCAAGCACATAGAATTTGATAAAAATTATATCTGTACTGAAAACCACTTTAAAAATTGTGATCTGCTTATTCTAATAGATTGAGGACTCAGCTTTACGTGGAATTTTGGGGTTTGAATTTATTGAATGTATTGTTTTAGAAACAGAGCTCACTCTCTTACATGCTCAAGACCTTGAAAGGTCAGGTCTTGCTGTCCCTGGCCACAGCCACCAGGCACTGCCATCCCTGCAGCTGGAGAGCTCCTGCCATGCACACACCCAAGTGGGGCTGCACAGCAATTCAAAACATCTAATACAGAGCTATGCATTTTGCATTTTGCAGCAGCTGGATCTGGTAGCCCCTCTGGAGCAGCTGAAAGCAAGAAAGGCAACCTGACAACAACCTTGCTTTTTTGCTACGTGAGTTGCTTTAAAATGCTGTGCTGCGAATCCATACCCAATTTACTGCACATCAGCTCTCCATGCAAATCTGTGTGTGTCCATTCAGACACTTCAGGCAAAATAGCCATGGTGATGGAAATTGATAGCATAACCTACAGTGCATTAACTTCCTTGTGTCAGGATACTCCCAGAATTAACGACTGCTTTGCTCACTTCTGGAAGCAGTGCCAAGCTCTTGAATGGTTTGCCAACTTCATGCTCTGTGTTCCGTATCTAAGTGGGTCTCAGAGACAATTTGTGCAGAACATAAACCACAAAGGTTGTAATAATAGATCAGTGCCCTTTCTTAAAGTTGTGATCTAACCCAGAACTTTAGGCAAGCTGTACAGACTAATCCCAGGACAGTTTTTTCCTCTTTAAGATGTTTAAACATCTTGTGCTTTCTACTACAAACGGATTTCGTATCTCATTACATTTTTATGGAAAACAATAGCATCAAGCAAATATCTATGTAAATGTGATTTTAAAAGCACAAATATTTGTGCAATGTCCACGTTCAAATTTTTTGTGAGATCTGAGATTGCTTCACAAAGAGTCAGACTCTAATAAAACAAGTTTTATTCCTCTATCTCTTGTTCTAAAGTAATAGACCGAGTATCCTGTAAAAAATATTTGCACTTCTACCATAAATATTCTTTCAGGAAGAGAAGCTGATAAATGTATAAGTCATTTTCCAGAGGAAAGCAAAAGAATTTCTCATTTCCTCTATAAATGGTTGATCAAAACCCTACAGCAATACAAGCAACAAGAAAAATCTGTATCCCCATAGCCACATTTTTCCTTGTACAGTGTCTGCTGAAGACCTTTACAGATTGTCTTTGCACAGAAAATTCAAAGAGAACTCAGATGTTTTTTACTAAATAAAAAAGAAATCTCGAGTAATCCTGTAATAAGAATGTATGCTGGACTGACTCACTGGTGACATTAGGATGAAAAAATAACCAGTTTCTACCAGAATATTCTTGAACTCACAGCACAATAAGAACAGACTCAAGGAAGCATTTAAAAAAACATCATCAATGCAGGAGAAAAAAAAATAAATAAATAAACAGCTTTAATAGAAAATCTAGGGAGAAAAAATGAACAATTTACCTTTCTTTGACAGAAGTTAAAAACACATCAATACTTCCAAACTCAATCCATACAAACATCGGGGCAGAGAAAGGTGCCCAGTTACACAACAAAAAGGAAGGTCATTTACTGAGGCAAAAAGAAGTACCCTGCAAACTATTCTGACTTGAGACAACAGAATCATTGTTGGTTGGTTGGTTGTCATCTAAGATGTAAACAAACACTTTACAATCAATAGACTGTTCTCAAGTATGAACAAACTGTAACAGGATGTGGGTCCACACGTCACCTAAGGAAACACTAAAAGAATGAGGCTATACTCGTAGTTTTCTTTTTGCTAACTTTGCACATAGAACATAACTTGGCATAAACTGCATGTTTTTCCCTTTTAACCTGTTAATTTTCAGTGATTGTATTAAATTTCTTAATTACTTTTTTTATCCCCCTGCTTTTCTTATTTCCACCATATCGCAATCAGAAAAGCAGATCTCTGCTGCAAACTTCTTGTGTCATATCTCCATTCCAGACACTTCCCAATTTCTTCCTGCTTTTGAAAACCACTGCCAGAGGAGACCTTTTCCCCTCAGGCCAGCTGGACACTGAAACATGAAGGTGCCTTGGGTTGTGTTATAGTCACCACCGTGTATAGTCCAGTGTGTCTGTGCCTATCCTGCAGTGGCACCAGTCTCCGCTTCAGTCCCCACCACAGGGGGGAAGATTATCCTGACCCAACTGATAGCTCCGGGGATGGACGGGAGATGGAGAGGTGATGCTACACATCCTCACGGTACTGAAGCACCCATTGCTTGCTTGAACCGTGACAAACATCTCAGGCATTCCCTCTCCTCCAAAAGGGACTCTAAAGCCACCAAATTCTCAGCCCAACCCATGTAAAAGTCACCACAACAAACAGTGTTTCCTGTCATAGCCCAGGGGTGCTCTGCTCTCTTCTCACAGGGCAGGACTGCACTGTGCACATGAAATGCTGCCCAGGAAGCTGCATGGATGAGCACACGACACACTCAAATGTCCTACAGACCCCCTGAACCCCAACACCTGCGGAAGGGCACGGCCAAGACAAGCTGCTGAGTTACCTGCCTGTTATCAAAGCCCTTGCTTTGTGTCTGACTAGTTCCATTCACTCCCTCTGTGCACAGGAAACACCAACCTCTCATTAGCCTTTCCACATCCCCCATCCATCAGTAAATTCTAATTCCTGAAGAGAGAGTGTTATTAGAGCTTGGTGTTTGCTCTGATTGCTCCCCTCACAACGGAAGATGCAATCAGAGAAAGAATTTATGTCCTGTAATTCAATGAATGGATGTGTTCCTTCAGCAATTTCTTTAGTAATTACTTGTGTAAAGTGTGTTTTTCTGTAATTGAAATTCTACAGTATATAGTTATTTATTAAAATACATAATTTATAATGACATTTTCCATCTTAATTTCATTACTTTCTTTCAATACAATGCTTTTGCAGTCACATTTTTAATTCTTTTTATTGGTCTGGAGATACTGAAAGTTTTAGAATAACTTCTAAGCATTCAAACAGAAGAGCATGCTGTAAACACAGAATAAAACCAGAGGAGAGGACATAGCACGGCAGCTACTAATAGAAACAGAGACATAAATTTTTACCTCTCCAGAGGTTAGAAGTTGTCCATATGTAAAACAAAAAAATATTCTCTAATATTTTCCTACTTTATGAAGTCATTCAGCTGTAAAGAACCCTTGAACATTCCTAAATAGCATTCTTGCCCTCTGACAAGTAGTCCCAATGGGATGGGAAAAAGAACAACAATGTCTTTGGAGAAAAAAATTAAAAGGAGGTCCTGAAGAACACATTTGTTTGGTCTTTTCCCAGCGAGAAAGCACGAAAGACATCATCTCTGTTATTCACACAAGCACTTTTCCTGAGCAAGTAATTTTGCTAGGTATTAAAAAATCATATAATAAAGTTACTTCAAATAGGTCTGGAGAGGATAATATCCCACAGGAAGCCAACGGATTAGACTGCTAATCAATCTCTTACTAGAAAAACTATATTTTACAAATTAAGTGTATTAAGGTGTTAACCTCAAGTCCCAGGTAGAAATTGATGCAAGTTCTCAATGAGCAGCACATGATTAAAGAACCACTTGTGGCAATGCCCACACGGGTGCAGCCTCTGGGTGTCCTCTGCCAGGATCCCTCCAGAAACCAGGCAAGCACAACTCTAGCAAGGAGTAGTGGCTACTGGGAGGGAGAAGTCAGGGAGAGGTGAGAGAGAGGCAAAAGGAGGGAAACAGAAAATAGGAGACAAGCCTCTTAAAGCTGTGTTTTCAACAGGACAGGAGGGGAAGTCACCGCCTTTCAAAGGGGGCCTTCAAAAAAGCTGGAGAGGGACTTTTGACAAGAGCATATAGTGATAGGACAAAAATAATGGCTTTGAATTGAAAGAAGACAGGCTTAGATTAGATGTTAGGAAGAAATTCTTGACTGTGAGGGTGGCGAGACCCTGGCACAGGTTGCTCAGAGAAGCTGTGGATGCCTCATCCCTGGAAATGTTCAAGACCAGGATGGATGCGGCTTTGCCTTTACCTGATCTTTTGCTTTACCTGATCTAGTGGAAGGTGTCCCTGCCCATGGCAGGGGGTGGAACTGGGTGCTTTTTAAAGTCTGTTCCAACCCAGGTTATTCTATAATTCCCTGGGGAGGACAGAAAGGAAACAGAGATTCACCACGGTGGAAGCACTGCTCAGCAATGTTAAGCCATTGGTGTGTTGCTGACACAGTTTGCATCACAAATGCAAGGCAATGTCTTGACACCAGCTAATGTGGAGCAAGTAATTCCATCCCTGGCAGCCCCAGTACAGTGGGATCCCACACTCCCTCAGCCTGGAGCCTCACAGCTCTCCTGCAGCCCCTCTGCCCTCATCCATCAAATCCCAAGAAAGGCTGTCACAGATCCATGCCTAAGGAGAGAGAGTTTGATTTTAGTGAGAGCAGACAACTGAGTTTAGGAATGAATAATGTTATGCTTGTAATAAGAAAAGAGCATCTTGAAGGTTATGTTTTCTGCTGTTTCTGCCATTGTAGGTCAGCTGAAAAGATTGCTCAGAGCTGCTGAAACCAGAGAGCGTTGCTAGGATTTTGTGCAAAGTCCCTGTGACTTACAGCTGGAGCTGTGAGACATTAAGTATTTAACAGACTCTGCTTATCTTTCCTGCAAAATAGTTAGAACACATCTTCTAAGTACCACTTATGAAAACAGAAGCATATTTATTTGAGAGTGTCTTTTTATTTTCAGTTTTATTTTTCTCTGTATCAAATCCTGACAACTGTGAGAAAGACTTGGCTAAAAAATGTTATCTGCTATCCAGAAAGAAAACCTTTCTCCACTTTCAATTGTAAATGACTTTCATAATTGCACCTGAGTCTCTCATTTTTTCCTCTAACATGACCTGTTCTCTGAAAATCAATATCTCATTATCCAAGCCATAAGGTGAAGCAATTCCAGATCAGACTGCACAGGGAGTCTGTCCTCCCTACTTGTCTGGAATCATTCGAACACAGTGAACCTTGATTCAGTGGGAGTTCTACCAATTGACTTAATGTAGAGTTATTTAATAACAGTGTGTCTTTCATTCGGGGGGCATAAATAACCCAAACTACCTATAATGAAAATACCCTATTCTGTTGGTTTATGCCACATTTATGGGGACTTCCTGCTTCTTTACAATAACTACTGGGATAAGTTATTGCAGAAATGATTACAAAGCAGACATTGCTCTAAGCTACAGCTTCATCATCTGAAATGAAACTTTACTTGGAAGTGTTTTAGAACATGAACCAATGGCAGGTGTACCATGCATTTTGCTCCCTTCCAAAACACTTCAAACTCGAGATCATCTCCTTAGAAGTAACCAGAAGATTTGGCAATGGAAGCCAGTACTTGTTACCCAGTTTACTTAATTTTATACCTTGTGAACACAGAACAAACAACTATAGCCTAGGGAACTGAAGGCACTCCTGGCTTCTCTTGGCAGACTTGGGTACCCTTCCCTTCATCTCTCCAACAATTGCACAGTTGCTCTCAGTGCTGGGATTAACTCTGCTTAGAAATGGACCTGCATTCCCAGATACTGTGCCACTAACTTTGAGTTAATTAATTTCAATTTCTTGAACCCCTTTTTAGTTGAGGCTCTTGGCACAGGCTTCTCCCACACACTTGGATACTTCAAGCAGGCTAGTCATCTCGATTGCTTTTGAAGTCCAGGAACAGAGACCTGTTGCTCACCTAAGCTGTTCTAGATATCAGCTTTTAGATGAAATTAAAGGAGGCCTGTCCATGATTTATGAAGGGAATCAAGATGCCTAGATTAAATGTAGATACCTCCACTTAAAGACAGAAGAGTCTCGCCCAAATCTCACTTTTCCTCAAAGGACTGAAGTCTATAGCAAAAGGCTTATCCTCCAAGGCCATCAGAGCCCAGACTTGCTCAGTGCACATTCATCCTGGACAGTTGAGACTCTTGGCTGAGCACCTGTTGGCTGCTGCAGTCCTTACAGAGAAACTCACACAGTCAGCTGCTAAAACCCCAAGCTCAAACAGCAAACCATTTCATTTTACTAAATGTTTACTTTGGGCTTTTGTCACATACATTTGTTTCTAAATATTTTTTGGTTTAGTGTACCATCAGTTCACAGCAGGCACCTGAAGTGATGGCAAAAAGTTCTGTGCTGAGATCATGTGTAAATATCAATAAAAATTAATTTCCTTCAGCAGAGGATATTATCCAAGCACGGCAATCACCTGATCACAGTTAGACTTGTTCCACTTAGATTTATCTATTTACCCCCTTGTCTGCACAGCCTTCATGAATATTTTTAGAACAGCAAAAATGAAAAGAAACATAAGCTCAGGGATGACATGATTACTCCTATTTGCACAGGGAATATGCATTTTCTCTTTACAATGGGATTTCCAAGAGCCTTTTAATAGACACTAGCTCTTCATTCAGCATAAAATACAGGACCAAACACACAGTTTAGTGTAGGATGTGTAAACAATCCTGAAGACCACATTTTCCTGGTGAATGAGACACCCAGGAGAGGACTTGAGGAAGCCTAACTCCTGTCCTTCTGAATATTTTTTTTCCAAAAAATCACCTCCATTTTCTGCCTTTCGGTAATTTTTCTACTGAGGCAATGTGCTCAAAAACCAACAACACGAACAAAAGTTTGATTATTGAGTGTATATTGAAAGAAAGGAAGAGGGGAAAAACCCCAAAAACCAAACCAAGCAAAAAATTCCTGCCATAGTGAACCACTGCAAATATAGGGCACTACAGAGCGCTAAGGGCAAGAACTGACTACGACAGACAGAATGGGCAACACAGAAAAGCAGCATTGAAAAATTGCAGAAAGAAAACAGAAGTGAGAATAATGTGTTCATTTAGGAAGGAAGCAAAAGCAGGAAATAAAAGAAGGATTAGTGAATAATCTCAGGACTTTCCATATTGAGAATATGATTAAATATTTCAAATAACCATTAAATTCAATGGGTGAATTTGACCTTTTATGACCATTTTCAGCAAGAAGACAAAATCAGCACTAAATGGGGAGAGAGAACAACGGACTACATCATATTCAGCCACTTCACCCCTAAAACCTCAGTTCAGCTTGACGGGATCCATGACAGGTGTGTTACTGATACTTGAGGACTTCTGTAAAATTAACTTGAACTTGATAGTTTGCCAATATTGATCTTTACCTGTGTGTCAGCAGAAGTATCATCTATTGGATACTTCCTTGCAGCTTTACAGTGATTGCCAGAGGGCAGCCATAAAGCGAGCACCCTCAGTGCACCCAAAAGGGCTCTCATGTTTATGGACTGTCAAAAGAATAGCTTTCTAGAACTCAAAAATGTTTCACAAGACACTCTTAAGCAACTCTTACTAATAGGGAAGGTGAAAACCTAGGACTATATTTTACTATGCCTCTCTTGTGACTCTCTTGTTCATTTAGAGCTTTTCCAAAGCCCACCCCTCAAAGCCACATTCCTCTCCAGACAGGATACTGAAGTGGAAAATTGGTATTTTCAGCATGCTCACCCCATCTCAGGAAGTAACGATGTGCAATTAAGACAGGAAATTGAGTTATCACAAGATATGTACTCTAAATTGCTTGAGAAGGTTAAAAGGGTATCTAAAGAAAAAATATCATAAAAATATTTCCTGCTTCAACAAAATCCATAACACAAAGTTTGTGCAAGTTGAAAGATGTCATTCAAGGGCATTAAAGCACTAATGTGATTAATTAATGTCATTAAGCAAGTTCTAGCAGTTCACAGAGCAGTGAAATCTGTACACATTGCCATGCTCAGCAGACAGGGTCAACCGACCTCACACAAACCAAACCTTGGGTAGCTGATAGTTGAGTCTTTAATACTCAAGTTTATAACAGAAAATGTAATTAGTATCTATCATTTATTAGACATTTCTGAGAATATCTGACCATATCTGGGATGTTTTTTTAACTCTGGAGTTTATTGCAAAAAGCTTGTTTTCCTAAGCATCAAACCTCAAATTTCCCAAAAACTGAAAACACAAAAGATAATGTTATCAAAAGCATAGCAGCTTCAGCTCTTCTGAAAATCTTTCTAATTTTCTTGATTATCAGATTTTTCTGCTGCTAAATTACTTCCTCCTGGGTAGAACAGGAAGGCAGCTTAAACCAAGCAGATGGCTGGTTCGAGAGTTAATCTACAAACAAAAATCAGTATCATGATGGACTACACAGTTGCTGCTTACCTCCAAGTGTAGAAGAATCTAATTTGGAGACTTGTTTTGATTCCTTTGGTCAATTTGCTTTTCAGGAACAGTTCAGGAAGAAAAGAGCAACTGGAATAGAAAAGATGAGTAAATTCACTAGTTGACCACAAAAGAAAGAAATTAAAATAAATCCAAAGACAGAGAGGCAGATTTCTGTTAAAAGGTAGGAAGGTAAATATCCTGTAATTTACTCTTTTGCGCTCATACTGATAAGTCTTCACAATTCAGTTCTGGGCCAGCTTTCTCCTACATTTTCAAGTATATTGGACCTGTTCTACCCTGTAAAGAGTGAGGCCATACTCCATGGACTGTTCTTGACACGTTTGGAGCCAGTAACCTTTTACCACGTGACATGAACTCGAAGATAACTTTCTCCATTAGTATTGATAATGAAGTGTTCTTTATAATAGGAAAAAAAATTAATAATAATAATAATAATCTAAACCTTTCCATGTTTAAACTGTTTTCTCATTTTGGTGCAGAGCTCCTGCCTCCAATGCATGAACTCTTGCTATCACTTCCAACACGGAACACACGCAGCTACTTCCCTTTTTCCAGTGCCTCCTGGAAAGAATTATATACAGGAAGATCCTTGTGCCCCCCCAGCACTCTACCAGCTACTAGGAAGAAAATTAACTCTGCCTCAGTCAGAACCAGGACACGTTTATCTCCAATTCACTACCCAGAAAGACACACACATCCTGTGTTAGAGCAGCAGGACTGCAGCCACTTTGGTCCTGCAGCTCACAAGGTCTTCTGATTTAATATTATTCTGATCATCTTAATCTTTTTACTATGTAGCAAGAAAAATGAACCAGTGTGCCACAGTATTATTAAGCAAAACAATTTAAAACTTATACCTCCAAGGCCCTTGAACAACCTCAGACTGTAACCAGCATAACTCTGAGGGGAGAGATTCCTGTGAAGTGGAGAAGAAACCCCACAAATATTCCCAGCTCCACTTTAGTCTCTGCAGGTTATTCTGCTTCTGGAGCTATTTGAGTTTTGAAAGCCTCTGCAGTGCCTATCTGGATATCCACAAATGCTGACAATTCAAGGGGGAGGAGAAATAGGTCACAATGTTATTTTCTTTTGTAACTAAAAGATTTCTTTTCAGGTAGACCTCGAAGCAATTAAAAAAAAAAAATAAGGAGAATGACCATTTCATCTGACTTGAAGGCAAAGCTGTAGCTGTGGCTTATATCATTTGCACTTGCAAAATGTGAGTTTAGCAAGAAATGTTACTCTTGCCTCTATATTTAGGGACAAATTAGAATGACAATTAACACAGTCTCCAATTATTGTCTATAACATGTCATGTTGAAAATGAAATCCAGATTTTTCCCAAAGATTACAGAATATTAATTACTATCTGGCACTACTTACTTTATTAAAGGAAAAAAAAACAACAAAACAAAAAACAGCAAGAAACTTTCAGCAATACTTTAGGACTTATTGGTATCAAGAATCACAACAATAAAGCTATTGCTGTTGTCACTGCCACTGTTTCTTCTTGTGCAACCTAGAAAATAATTCCCGGGTTGAACATCTCTGAAGTAATCCTGTTCAGTTTCAGAGCCTAAATTTGCAGCTTCATTTTCTCTAACAAAGGATGAAAATTGCTTTCTCCTGCACATTTCTAGCAATCATCAAGATGAAAGTTCCCTATACACCACACTTTTTATCATTATGTTTTCTCAGCACATTGAGCATCTCTGTTTCAGTTTGCCCAATTGTTTATTGCTGAGCAAATCCCAACCCTGCACACACTGTAAATCTGAAATACAATAGGTCTTATAGCAAAGCCTCCTCTATTCTCAGTGCTGCTCTAGAAGATGTATGAGCAAAAAGGTCACACATAAATGTTCACACACAGCAAATTTCAGGCCATAACTTAGATTCATTCCAACCACTAAATGTGTCTCACTGAACAACAACTCAAAGTGAAATTACCTGACAGGGAACATGTGTCCTCCTAAAACATGAGCTCTCACCACAGATTACATATTTCAGGTGTCAACGCCCAGGATAGTGAGTATTTCATGCATTTGTTAGAGCACAGAATTTCTGAGAACCTGTGGCTTTATAGCTCTTTAGAAAATAATAGTGTTGAATTCAGGTTGTGGCCAAGTTATCTGAGGAGTGGGCACAGGGCAATTTGTACTCAGCAGTGAGGGCTGCAGTGCCTGAGAGCACTGAATTCTGTAAGCTGTTGGCCTTCCTCTGATAGCACAGGGAGGATGGGAAGATTGAAGTTTATGCAATGTTTAGAAGGAAGGTGGAAAAAAAGAGTAAAACACTGTTATTTTCAGTTCAGCCACACTAGATCCACACCCTTCCTGAGGGCCCCTGAGATGCTGGAGTGTTCTGACACTGTCTGTAAGATTCAGTGCCACTTATTAACTGATGCAAGAATGTAAAATCAGTACAGTTTCAGGTAGCACTGCTCATTGTATGATGCACTTGCCTTCACATTCTCACTGTAGACACACAGGTTTGCTCTGAATGGGGTGAAAAAGTGTTTGATTAACATCAGTGTGAAAAAATTATTTCTGCCCCAGTCACCCCCACCCAGAATACACCTGCTGGCTGGATATACTATTTCTTACATTTCAACAGTTTTTTAATCAAATTGATACAGTTTCAATTTCAGAATTATTTCAGAACTATTTTACAAAACATTTCAAATAAGATACTTCTGCTAAGTGGAATTTTCCTCTATTTTTGTTCCACCAAAAGCCCCAAAACAGAGTGCAGAGCAGTGTATATTCTCAGCAAACTTCTGGCAGAATTATTGCCAATCCTTCATTCTGTCTACCATGTCCATGAATAAATTATCAGTCTTCATAATTATGCAAATCTGTTACAGTTCATTAGCTTATTTTGAGAACACTATTAATAATAAAAAATTTCATGAAAAATAAATAGAAATAAAATCTATTAGACACCAGTTAAAAATTTGGATACAGAGTCCTGCAGGACATAGCTTCTGCTCCATATCTAAATTCCCATTGATGCTGAGACTATTTAATATTAATAATCCTGAGCAAGGATGGAAAAGAAATCAGGTAAGCTTGATTAAGTTTAAGGAAGTTTTTAAACTCTGGTGAATTAGATGCAGAAATTGGTAGTTGACTACTTTCAGTTAGTAATTCTTTCATGTTTAGTTTCCAATTTTGCAACCCCATCTTTCTTCATTACACTTCTAGCAAGGGAATATTCTGTCACCAGAGCACAGTGTTTCTGTATGTCACAGGAGGTTAAAAACTGTAAACCAAAGTGGGACCAGAGTTATGCATTTAAATAACAAATTTTACATTTCGTTGGGTTTGGTTTGGGATTGCAAAGGTTGTCACTAATGATCTTAATGGGACTTCTTTGATCAAGTGTTCCAAAAGGTCACTCTATCAGTCAGCTAACGCCACTGTCGGAAGTAATTGCAGGTGAGTTTTATTGTCAGCCAACTGTCAAGAAGGGCATAATGTCAAGTTAACTGGAATTTATACACTGTAAACAGAACAACTGTGATTTAGTAATATATTCTGAGATTTCACAGTTTTCTGAGAATGTCTTGGAGCAGCACTTAGAGTTAGCATGAAAGTGTGCTGCTAGACTTGTACTCAGAAAAACATCTAATCAATCTTTTTTCATCTTTATGTATTTGGAGAAGAATGTAGGTGGATGTAAATGTCTAATGTGAAACAACACTGCCCATACAAAATGTCACATCTGCTTTCCAATGATTTTTTTCTACCTCTATTTCACAACTATTCATTTCTAAACTAAAGTATTAGACTTTTGATTCTAATTCAGATACTTCACCTTATGATACATGCCGGGATAGCCCTAACAATTAACCCCTGCCGAGGCTGGGATGTATGAAAGAGCTTCTGAGTGAAAACCACAAATCGCCTTCCTTGACTTGCAGGCACAGGACAGAACGAGTGCCATGGGAGGAGTATGTCAGTATTAGACACACAAAAGGTCTGTTTGCTTTGACTCACCCTTCATGATGTCACTGCTTTCAGCCTACACACTTCAATCAAAGCTACATCAGCCCCTCTTTTACAGGTGCATGAATTACATCTCTGATGGGCTAAGCAATGAGAATGGTTTGGAGTGATGCAGTGGCAGGTTTTGACTTATAAACCTACATATAACTAATTCCATCTGGGAGTTATTCCATCTGGGAGTTTCACAAATGAACAGGAAAACAGGGCAGAAATATAAACATATTCTATTTGAATGGGCATAGTTTCGGGTTCTTTTCAAATGCAGAAAACAATTTACCATAATACTCTTACACCTTTTATGTGACTTTTATACTCAGCTTTCCATCAGCCATGCAGTACATTTCAGAAACTCACATCAAGTAACAAGGCTCCTTAAAAAGTTCAATCTAGCTAAACATAATTTAGATCTTGCAGAAAAACTAAAGTGAGTTACTTTCTGTTATGCTAATGTCAAACAACCTCTCAAATATAAAATATTAAAAATTTCAAAACAACCAAGCAACTCACACCAACTACAGGTTGGTGTGACAGCTGCCACAATGAATAAATGAGTTGGCTTTCTGCTAAATGCCTTAGGGATTGTCATGTACATTTTATACATTATAGGTTTGGGTTTTGCTGCACAATTCCATGCTCGGCTAGAGACAATCAGAGGTTTAGTCAGTGGTGGTTCAAAAATCTGCAAAGAAATCCATTACTTATCACCTGCAGAGGTTCCTTTCTTTCTTACTGCTGGTCAGAGGTGGCCCTTTGTTCTGTGTGGCCTGTGACAGGTGACAGCACTGCAGAGGGCTCCCCTCACACTCAGAGAGTCACATTGGCTTTAGTATTTAATACTTCGGTGGTTCTGTATTGCACTCAGAAAGCGAGAAAATGCATTTTAATGTCAACCACTCATCTGGAGGCCTCTTTTTATTTTTACTATTTTCTCTAGAAAAGCTTTCTGTCAAAGCCTGAAAACTTTCTGTTTTCTACCCAAGACAATTTCCACGGCCTTTTATTTGACCCTAGCACTCTGCCTCTTCCATGCTTTTAAATGTAAAAGTGTGACTTGGGCAGCTCAGAATTCAGCCACACAGCTCAACTGGAGAACATAGTAGAATTGTAAGGATATCTCATCTTCCTTTCCATTTGCAAACTGCCTGTCATAGACTGAATCAGCAAGACTTGACAGCTCTCATCGTAGTTGCTTTTCTACTACAGGATTCTGTTCCAAAAACTCTTCATCACGTTGAATGAGATACACAGCTTGCCTAAGCTGACAACCAGGCAGTCTAGTGTTCAGGCAGACAACTCATTTTTAACTCCATCTGGCAAAGTTTCTAAATAGTGCACCCTGTAACCACACCGTGAGACCAGTGCTGCCTTCAGGTGCAGTACCCTGGTCCTGCCTTATGGCACTGAGTCACAGGCATTTCACGTTCTCTTTACCCAAACAGTTCAAGAGGAACACACCAAACTTGCAGCCTCATTTTTCCAACATTATTTGGCAGCTTATAAAACCTCCAAGACCACTTAAAGATGCCTTCAAGCTTCTCAACTTTATTTTCTTGCTTTTGATCAATAATACCACTGAAATGATGCCAAGCCAAACAGGACTAACTGAAAATTATCTGCTTTTTTCCTGGCCTTATTATATCTTTTCCTATTTGTTATTTCGTCAATCACTTATCTACATAGATCTTCGTGAATACAAAAACACAGCTAAAAGCTTCTGTTCTACCTGTTCATCTAGCTCCTTCTTGTGGCTTTTCTTTCTACTGTCAAGGGTTGCTAACATCTCACCCAAACATGTCTCAATATCCCTTTAAAATGAGTATTTAAAGTGTCACGCTTGGTTTAGGATGTCCAGTTATCTTCTGCAACGCCATGCCTCACTACAAAAGAGATCATCTTTACATGATGGCCAAGCTTCTGTCTCACCAGCACAGCACAGACTGAGGCAAATGGAGTGCTAACTGTGTCTCCTGGAACATCGATTCCCTGAGGACACAGGGAAGCCCAGCCTCAGAGGAGCTGGGTTGCTTGGGAACAGTGCATGTGAAGCCGATTTACCCATCACAAGAGATTGCAGCAAACCTGACAGGAAAGTCATTCAAATCTCATACTACAGGGACAAGACAGTGCAAATATCAACTGTTGATATGGGTAACTGTTGTACTTGTAAGACAAATAGATGAAAATTAGGTTTCTGTGATAAACTGGAAAAAGGAAGAAATCATCACTACGAAGGCTGAGAGCACACTGTACATGAGCATCTCCCATTTTACCAAGTAAAACATCCTAATTAGATTTCTCACAGGAGAACAGCAGTAAACCTTTTATGTTGGAGCACCTGGCTCAATTTATTGTTGACATTTTAAACCCTAATGCATTTTTACATATAAGCACAGATGGTGCACAGTGCTATTCCATAAACTTTCTCCCCATGGCCCTGACTAAGAACCAGCTATGTTCCATTCAACTCCAGAATAAAGTTCAGGAGGTTTGCATGTGCCCTGCCATGTCAGGGAGGAGAAAAACACCCAGAAGATAATGGGAGCCTTGAGCCAAATAAACTTTTCTGGTCTCACAAGCCCAGTGTTCAACGTCAGAAGCACTATTAAATCTGCTGGTGAGTATTAGCTGGGTGATTGTTGGCTGCAGTTCTGCCTCAAGTGAGGGTCAGGATGTAAGAGTGCTGTTGAGGAATACAGAGGATAGTGTGAGGTTAATGTCTCACTTGGACTGAAATGTGCACAGCATGAGGGTTTTCAGCAGAGCAGAAAGTGCAGGTTTTTTCTTCTTTCCCTAAACCCAGTACCCTATCCCAGTGAATTCACATGCACTTCACAGAGTGGAGTTTTTCAATACAGGTAGCATATAAACTTCTAACTGAAACTCCATATATACTTGTAACCTGCTGAGCTCACTAAACCACGCAAGGTTTGAGATCGCAAGACAAACTTTTGTTGCAAGCATATGGACAGGCTTAAGTTTGCTAGTTCCAAACTGCCTTTTTTTCCTGACATTTCCCAAATTCCACCCCCTGAAAAGTAACGTGTGGGATAAACTACAAGGAGTCAGAGCACCAGCAAAGTCAGGCCAGCCTACCTTCATAGATGTTAATAGGAGTAGGAGGATTTTTACAAGTTACTTTATAACAGAAGAGTTTTGATTGTGTTGTTATTTCTAGATAACTTGCTGGGTAAATGGCCAGGATGCAGCCAGAAGAGTCTGCAAAAATGCAGCTGCTCTTAGAGATCTGTATTGTTTGAATCTGAGCTGCCTCACGGGGAAAGAAACACAACAGAGATAGGAGCTCACAGTCCAGCCTTTCACAGCGTCAGTAGCCTAAGGTAGTTGGTGAAGACATTATTGTTTAACTTCATAGTATATACTTCAACACAACTTTCCAGAGAGAGATTTCCTAAAATCCGCACTGGTGCTTCAGCTCCAACTCACATGGCTGTCACTCCCTGAGCTCTCTGTGCCCCACCCAGGCACACCCAGAGAGCTGGAACAACTGGCACCTCCCTCTCCACAGCACTGCTACACCAGTGCTCCCAACCTTTACTGGTTTTTTTTCAGTATTTTCTCTGGCCATCTATGACCTGTGTCCCTTTCCTTGAGGGATACATTGCCACTGAATTCCAAGTTGCTTTTACTGTGTCACTAGTTTGTTAAACTTTGTAGTCTCTCACAAACACAAACACACACACACACACACGGAAGCCTTTGGATACAACTCAGTTCCATTCACCTTCATTGCCCCCAGAGCCAGCCCCAGCAGCTTGGCTATACAGCTCTGAACACAATTCCTCCTGCTCGGGAACCACTAGAGTGCACCACAGCTCATTCCCAGCGGTTCTTTTCCCCAAGTGTTTCAGAAGGGAGCTCTTGACTGGATGAGACTTTTGGCAGAGGCAGTTTATGGTAACCCCCTCTCTGTGCAGGACATTGTCCTTTTCCATGTGCCTCCATCAGGCTCAGACGAGCATATGAGACTCAGTCTCCACTAAAAGCAAGACCCTGAGGAACAAGATCTCATTTTAAAGTTAGCCCTGCTCTGCTTTAAGCAGGGACTGGACTTGATGACCTCCAGAAATTCAAACAAATCCTCTTTAGATAGAAGAGGAGGGGCCAAGAATCCACTTTAAATGAGACCAGTGTGCTGCAGAGAGAGGAATATCTGTCTGGCAGCACACACTGTGCGGTGGCAGATTCCACTGCCATCCCTGACATGGAGAGAGGACTGTGCTGAGCTGCTGGCAGGAACTGCCTGCCCTCCACAGTCCAACAGCTCGGCCAGCCCAGCTCCGAGGGCTTTCAGGACCCACCAAAGATAACACAGTTAAAGCATATGGATTTTCAGTGTTATTTTTCTTTCCAATTTACTGGCCAGCTAAGAAATTCAAAACTTTTTAAACACAAGCATCACTAGAAAGACTAAGTAGCTTAACTATTTGACAGCTTTCTTTGAAAAATAAATATCTTCATGAATACAGACTGCCTTTCAAGACTGGATAGGAAAAGGTGGTAGCTGTGATTACCCATGGTGCAACAAACCCCTAAGAAACCTTGTTTAAAACCTTTGATCAATTCCTTTTCCTTAATGGCAGTACAGAGACTCATCAGATTACCTTTCCTGACAAGAGAATTTGACTTTTTATAAGGGTGAGGCTGAAGACATTCAAGTTCACTACCTCTCTCATTTCTCCTCTGGCAATTAACAGCTTGAGGTTATACACTATTCAGCTTGGTGCCAGCATTTTCAGAGTCTAATGTTATCTAGCAACAGGAATGAGGTCAGGAAACTAGTTCAGGTACGTTACTTTCCAGTATCTTTTCTTGATCCTTAGACTTACTGATGCCAATTAGCAAAGTACTAATGAACCTCTACCTACATTGAATGGCTACTGCAATTCAATTGCAAAACAAGCCACTTGCAATCCTACCTCTCTAAGAAAATGTAAATTGAATCGTGGATATGCATTCTAGTTAATGAGGAGTATTTAATGTAAATCTTTTTGCAGAGTGCTCAGGTGGGTCACAAACAGGCAATTGCACTGACACTTGATTGCAGCCAATCTTCAGAGTATTGATGCACTGGTTTATAGCCCAGGCAGTGCACACACAGCTCATGGCAGCGAGTGCTCAGCTCCTCATTTCACACCATAGCTCTGCTGACTGACTGCGGCTTTGGGTGACTGCAGTCCCTTCATTTGGCACTACTGAACTCCAAAATCAAACTGCAGGGGAGATTTTCAACAGGATTAGTGCCTGCTTTCATAAAGTCTTAGTACCCTTGGGGCTGAAAGCTACCTCTGGAAGTCATTCAGCCTAACCCTCCAATCAAAGCAAAGCCAAGTGCAAAGCTCTGTCTGGTTGCTCATGACCTTGTCCATCCAAATTCCCACCACCTGCAGCATTTCCACCTTCCACCTGGGCAGCTTGGTTTCAGTATTTAACTCACATTTCCCCTCTTCTTATGCAAGGAGGTAAAACCCATACAATTTGCTCTGGGTTTGGGGGGTTGTTTGTCTCTGTACTTCTTTTTTTATTCTTTTCTAGTATTTCTCCAGTATTTATATCTTTTACATCAAATTAAATGAAGGTCCGAATCACAAGCCAGTATTACTAAACTCACAAAACTGATCTTCTGACAGCACTTTTCCAGTCAAGCAATGGGAAAATCTACCCTCCTCCTGCAGCCTGGCTCTCCGAATATGCTTAGTAAACACCCCAAAAAGTTCCATGTGACTGAGTCCAATGAGCAGGACCAGATATATCCCTCCCTGTACAATTTCTTAACAATTCCAGCTCAGATAATATAAATTAACTTTTTTAAAGTGCTATAATCTATTCATGTGAGATTGTATTTTCTCAAAATATGTCACACTGGGGAACTACCTTCCATTTTTATATTCTTCACAAAGAAAGGAAAATCTTCATTCCCATTTGGAAAAGCTTTTGTCAAAACTAATGAAGTTTAAAGGTGCTTTGCTGCTTTTCAGGATTATACTTTAGGTAGATTAATCACTTACTAGAGGAGACATTTTTCTAAACCCTATATTTGATTATAAAGTGAAAAATATAATTTGCTAAATAAGCAACATCTGAGCCTCTTTAAACACAGTGACTGAGCAGGAATTGTGATCACACTCCTGAAAGTTTGGTTCTGTTCCATCATCTGTCACAGACTATGACTTTAGGAACTCATAATCTATTCTCATATTTTTAATTTAATAAATAAAAAGTAGAATAATACTTCCCAAAACATATACTTGTTTTGAACATATGTGAGATAACATTTGCATGACATTCAGACTGTAGAAATCTGGTTTATATGAAAAACAAAACTTTACAGAAGAAGACACTAAGGAGAGACAAATAGGAAAATTCAAGTAATGAAAAGACATTTACATTTTTAATCGTAATATATATTTTACATGGCCCCAATTCTCTGAGACAAAAGCCAATGTTTCCTTTTCATCAAGACAGGGCTTTGTTCACACATTATTGAAATGGATTTCTCTGCCTGGCGCACACAGGGATGACCCTGGTAACACTGAAGAGCTGAACTCCTCTTTCAACTTGATCATAATTTAACTAGAACTTTTAAAAATCTATCACATTAGGTGGAGAACTAAGAGTGCTGTCCCTTTGCTGGAGTCACAAAACAGGAACTTCCCCTCCCACTTTCTTTTATTGATGTGTCAGTTTATTAATTGCTGTAAAAAACAAGAAGCAATTACCATGAAGCTCAAAAAGGTTTAGCAGGCACTGACAGTGAGAGGTTACAGAAGAGGTGCTCTGCAGTGTTTCAAAAAAATCATTAGGTAAATGCAAGAGTCTTGGTGCCATTTTTAGACATCCAAACAAAGCTTTTAATCGAAGGACTCCCCTTAGAGATCAGTGAAGATTTAAAACAGGAATATGTAAAAGAATACATAAAACTGCACTCAGCTTAGAAAAGTATAAGCACCATAGACCTAGGGCTGTCATCAGTAATCCTTATACTTCAGAATTCAAAAAGTCAATTTAGAAGGCTACAGTAACATAATAATTTCCAAAATGGACCATAACAGAAGTTTGTAGAGAGAACACAGAATCACACTAGACAGAAAAATGTGTTCATTTTTGTTGAGCATCAGACTCAAGTGACTACATGATCTGTAGAATGTTTAAAGGATGATATTTGTCCATTTAGCTGGAAGCCTGGAAGTACCTTTTTAATTAAATATTTCCCCCTCTCTCTGATATATAATCAAATTTTATTTTATAAAGAACTAACTGAAATCCCAAACTTATGAATCTTGCACATCTTCAAATATTTGCCAAAAATCACTGTCATCCCATTTCAGCACAGATTTGTTCAGGATGCAGAACTCTGCTCAAATAATACTTCTTACACATGCTGGAGGCATATGATGAATATATTTTGACTTGTACCTTCTAAGACATAAGATTATCATCTTGAGCTATTGACAATAAAGATACAAAGATCTTTCTTTCATTACCCTCAGTATTCTCTACAGGACAGATTTTCAGTGAAGGGCCTTTGCAAAAGAAATACAAATTTATCTTTGTCCTTGAAAGACCAAAGACCTGGTTTGCCACCAGCATGCTGATGGCAAAATTAAAACAGGTAGGAAAGTTCTGCTCTAATGATTAAGATGATTCTTTCCTTTCAAAATTCTCTAGGCTTCCAATTAAAAAGAAATTCTGTAGCCTAGTGATATAGTGGCAAGAAACTGTGGCACATTTACCTCCCTAACTGAAACTTCAAACATGAGAAAGCACAATATATGCTGAAAGCTCAGGACAAGCAACTGCCATCTTCTTTCCCTTAATATTCACTGTGGTTATTCCTCACCCAGGTGCAGTGACAAAGCTGTTAGTGATTAAAAAACAACCATCAACCCCCTTTTATTTGATCTGTGTAGGTTTCTGGTTGCATGGCTTAGGTCAGCAATGGCCAGGGCTTTCCCAATGGCATGAGCTTATTTTCGGTTATCTTCCCTTCTGCTCCTTTGGGTGATGGCCACAGTGTAAGAAAATAGACACCAGGACAAGTAAGACTGCCTGGGAGTCTCTTTGTGTTAAAGAATCTCTAATTTCATCTTTTATCCATTTGGTTGTGTTTAATATACAACATATCTCAATCTAAATTTTCCTGAATCTAAAGAGTTTATGCCAACAGGTTGTGTTGGTCTCAAACCTCTTGGGCAATATGTATAAAAGACCATACTGGAGCCTGTTCAGCACCCAAAACTGTCTTTGGTATCCAATACAGGACTGCAGTGAGAATTTCTCAAAACCCCCATAACTTAGAGCAATAGAGACCAATAGAGCAATTAATTAGTGATGTTACCCAAGATTTCAACGTGATCAGATTTCAAGGAAGTCACTATGTCCAGCTGTTCAGTAACACACATAAGGACATTCCAGACAATGATGCTAAATTACAGCACTGTCTGCTTACCTTGTCATTTTGATGTCAAGTGTGATGTGGCAACAGAAAACCTAGATGAAAGAAGATAGCCCAAGTTTGGTATGAATGGAACTGAACACTTACAAAGAAAGACAATGCTGGAAACAACCTGGTTCCAATGAACAAAGAATAACCCAGTACTCAGGCTTCACTAAATGGATGAAGATCAGTATAAATTTTGAATTACTGAAGATCATATGATGTGTTAAAGAGCTACAGAAAAGTTAAAATGGTATTTTAATATAAATTGCTTACAGATGCTGTCAATAAAAAATAGATAGAAATGTATGGACTTTGGTAGCCTTTTTTTCCTTCTGATTTGATAAAATCCTTTAAAATACAGTTTTCAGAATGCAGTCCACTGACTTTGACTGGTTTTTATGCAATATACTGGCTTACACTTGTTAGGGACTGGATGCTTACATGAATCCAAATGAATATCTTTACAGTTATTGATATGCATCTCAATGTAGTTCTAAAGTGCTAATGAACAAAAGAATTCCTACATTTCCCACTGGTGATTTCTGCCAGTTTCCTGCTTTTCATTTGATTGGCTTCAGAACCACGAGGTGAAAACATTATTTCAAATTAAGGACACATTATCAGTTCCAGAGTTGCAGTTAATCCAGAGCAAGACACAGTAGTAACTTGCCTAGATAATGAAATCAATTCTCAGGGTCATTCTGTTGGATAAATGAGAAAGACAATCCTTTAAAAGCCCTTGGAAGTGCACTTAGTGGTAGATGAGGCATGAAACCCTTTTTGACAGCATGCCTCATTCAGCATATAAAACATTAGCAGAGGATCAAACTTCTTTACTGATCATTCTGGGATGTAGTTTAGTCTAACGAGGGGGTGATTACTCCGACAGCAAAGTTAAACACACATCACCATACCTTCCCAAGGCACTGAAAGCAGGTTTAGATGTTCATATTGCTGAAAATTTCCTCAGCTGTTTTCTGGAGAGCTGCACAGAGCCCAGAAGAATCCATCCTTCATGGGCACACTGATGAGTGCAGAGAAATATTGCCATTTTTCTCCTGCTTCTGCACTTTATCCTACACAAAGGAGGCACAGGAAGAGAGTGGCAGAAGAGCATGAAGTGCCAAAGACAATCTTCAGGCTGACCAATTGCACAGAGAGAGGCAGCAGAGAGAGCCCATCACCACAAGCTGCATCCCATCTTTTTCTTACATTATCCTCCTTTGGTTTTAAATATCAGTCTGCATGGAACAGAAGCAAAATAATTAATTGTTGGAAAAACCCATTTCCTCACCTACATTTCACCTCTCAGCTGTACAGACTAACAGTCATGTGCCCAAAGCTTCCATTTTATTTTTCTTACTTTTTTTCTTCAATCTCCTGATATTAGGGAATAAGAAAACAACCAAAGCATTGGAGAATTGAGTACCACATAGGCTACTTTACCCTGCTGAGAAGCATATTTCTAAACCCTAACTGAATTTCTAGAAGAATATTACAGAGGAATGTTGTTTCCAGCTACTGTAATGTGTATGTTATGACAAATGGATATTTTCTGCACATTCATCAGAAGACTTCTTTCCCCCCAGTTAAGGGAAGGAAATTTTAATAATGTTGCTTCCTATTGCAAGAAAGTGCATTTCTTTTCCTCTCATTAACTCTCACTGTGATACAAATATTAAAGATTCATTTCTTTTACACTGCTCTGCAAAACACCACATTCATAAAGGTAAGTAAAATATAGTGATGGAATAACTTATTTCACTGTAATTTCACTTTTGAGGGAGGAAAACATTATGTGCCCAATTTCAATTCTGAATCTACAGAATACGAGCTAACCCCTAGTTTTGAATAACAGTTTTTTATTAAAAGAAATTAAAAGTTGTGGGGTGTAGAGCTTTCTGCTCAGGGCATAACTCATTCTCTAGCCTAGGTGAGGTCAAATAAAATTTTATCCTAATTATCCCATAAATACATATAATTACATTTCCGCATGCATCTTTTACCACACTTTTCCAAGGCAGTAATTCTAGTGGTCTGTGTAGATATAAATTATGTTAAATTTAAGCAGTCTTTCACAGTGTAAGCTATGCAATTTTGACAGCCTAAGGCTTAGTTTAAAATGCAAAATCCATTTTAAAAAAAAGTGGCTAGATATGTGGCTGATGGGCCATCAGCATGCAGCCAGGTCAGTCTTCTCACTGCTTATCCTGCACCTTGTCAAGGTGCACACACAAAAGCAGCAGTTAACTCATTACAAATGTATCAAGAGAAGGAATTCCTGGCTAAAAATACTCAAATATATGATCTAATGAAGAAATGTCCATCTGCATCCTAAACTCTGTAATAACCTCAGTATATTGACACCTAAAGATTTCCTCGATAAAGGAGCATAGACAAGAAATGCTGGTCATGGGTATCAACTCGAATAGAAGTTGGGGAAGAGGAGCAGCGCATCCCTTTCCCGGAAAATACACATTATAACACAGCAGAGATCCCATATTTCCCATATTTATTTTGCTTTTTTTTTTTTCCAGAGTGTGAGAGAGTGAGATTTCCTTAGCTATCAAGGTGATATATGAGATAATCTGATCCACCTTTAAGTTACTGCTGTTCAGACATAAGGCACTCTTAAGAATCCTTCATTTTCTTAGTCTTCTCCCTACACTTATTTTCCATGCCATCTGTAACATTCAGTAAACACAGCAGCTGTCTGCAATCCATCTAATCTGAAACAGACGTTTCACTCTGAAACATTCAGTGCATGTGTTTTGAAAAACAAGTCATGTAATATTCTACATTATTTAAAAGCTTTCATCATTCTTTGAAGGCTACTGTAAACAGTAGCTGCAGGGGAGCTCATTTAAATATATTCACTTTGAACTGCAAATTGTGTACGGTAGAAAACAGAATGACACATACAATTTTACCTTTTTTCCTGCTAACTGTTGTTTACAAATGTTATCAAATCTGTTTTAAAATTTAAGGCTATGTCAAGTTTCAGGAAGTTAATTATCAGTGTTGGAATGAGTCTTAGGGGCTCCTAACACTTGATGGACCTTGGGGGGGAATTAAATGGCATTTGGATTAGGCAAACAGCATTGCTTTTCACCAAAATACACACATTCCCAAGAAATTAGCCATTGAGGTCAGGAGCTGAACCCACTGATAAGCACAGACAGGTGGGAAATGTGGAATATCTCTGGCAGCCAAACTCTCCTGATTTCTTTGTAAAACACTGGCATTAGCTACAGAAAATACAGCAAGAGTTGAGCCAGCCATGTCAGCGAGCCCTGTTCTGTATTCAGACTCATCACAGCCAGTTCATGCCTTGCTCTGTGTGAGGATTTGGGAAGGGGTTGAGTACAAGAGGACATTTGTGGTGCAGCAGTGGTAGTGCAGCACTTGGGAGCAGTGGAGTACAGCACCCTGGAACCAACGCTCCAAGCACCATCCACGGGACCACACAGGAAACATCTACAGAAGAAAATAATATTCTCTACTAATAATAAAGTTCAGAGGTGAAGGTGATAATGTTTTATAGATCTTGCCAACTTCCAGGACCCAGATCTTGTTGCGAATGTCATTAACACAGCAATAAAGCTGGGTTGCTGCATTGCAAGAGCATTCCAAAAATTATTAAGATTAGTTCTCTTTGCTGCTGGCAAAATCACTTTTTGATGTTTAATATGTAAATGTCATTAACTGCCACATAGTAACTGCACATTAAGTTAAATGCCACTTCACAGTTTTTAGATTAAACAACACACTTTAATATACTTATTAGCAATAGCGCATGCTCAAAATGAAGAGCTACCCTGCTACTGCCAAATGAATGGTTTACTGTGGTAAAAGGATTAGTGGAGGAGGGAAAAGTGTAGGATTTATGCACAAGCAAGCCCTGCCAGAGCCAGGTCACCACTGGTGCCACCATGGCCATTAGAGCAGCTGGTGCAGCTCAGGTGACCAAGGTACCCTCACCTCCAGAGTCACACCATGCTTGATGGTAACTTGGGTAACCCTGGCTTGAGCCTGTTCTACCTCAAGAAAAGGTTTGGTTTGCACAGGGGGCTGGGAGCCTTGTGAACGCACCCTCTGGCTGGGACACCAAGGGGGACATTGGGCAAACAGCAGAGCAGGGTGAGGTGCCTGGGCAAGGCTTGACAGGCTCATGCAGATCACACTGCCAGGCACCTTCCCTGAAGCATGTGCTGTGTGACACAACACTGCCTTTCCTCCTCACCTGCCTGCTGCCTGCAGAGCCAGGATTGCTCATAAACCAGTGGTACACAGCCGTACGGCTTCACAGTTAACTCTTGGCCAAACACAGCTCCTTTTATGACAGGCTCAAGTTTCATCAAGGACTCTGGCCCTACTGTGATAACACTGAGGAAAACGACAGGTGAGATAAGCAGCTACAGTGGCACCATGGCCTGGAGGCAGCAATGCCACCAGAGGCCAGCCAGACTTCTCACCTCGAGGAGTCACAAATGTGGTGCTGTAAATATATTTAACTTTTTTGTTTTGAGACAAGAAATCAAAGGTAAAAATCTAAGTTCTAGCAAACAGAATTGGAAAGTAAAATGTTCTGCCTTGAACTTGCAGGCTAAAGTTCTTTAAAACACTCAAAGCTTATTATTTTAAAGAACAACTGGAAATTCAACAAACTTGCTCTTTCTTATCTCCTCCTTTACCAGATGGATGCTTTTAATCTGAAATAAGAACATTTTTTCCCCAACTTAAAATGCCTCAAAATCTGGTTTGCAATGAGAAAATTAGATAGCCTTTGTTTACATCAAAAGAATATGATATTAGAGTAGATAGTAGTAGATATTATTGCCCAATATATCTACTGTTTGTTTTGGTTAGTTCTCTCTCTCTGACATTGTAGTGGTGCTCTCTGCAGTGCAGACCAAGTTCCAAGCACAGAAGAGGTACAGAAAAAAATCCAGCAAAAGAAGCCCAAAGCTTTCCTCATCTAAAAAGGTGTCAAAGAATTGGGCACTGTGCTACCCCTTAGACACAAATACTGAGTGCTAATTTCACTGGACTCTTTTGAAAATCTCAGCTAACCCTTCATGAGAGGGCACAGGAGCAGATTTTTTCAGTTCTTTGTTAGATGTACACACTCCATTATGCATTGTGAATGTGTTCATGCAGGGAAACAACACTGAATATGAAAACACTCCGGCAGAATTGCAGCAATACTGATTTTAACCAACATTTTGGCAACAACAACATCACTAGTGTCCTTGGATGAAAACTCTGCACAGATAATTGGTTTGTATGCATCAATAATTCCATCATTATGCCAGTTTTTTAGGATCTTTTTCTGCCAAATGTAAAGTGTTTCAACAATACTGCTCAGACACATTAGAAACTATTAATGCAGTAAGTGACTTTCACTCTAGGTTCCAAGCATACATTGTCATGTTAATTCTTTTTTTTCAGACCTCTGGCTTTAATTTGTGCACAGGCTAGCAGTATTAACCTTAAATGGAGGATTTAAGGGTTTCATCATTCTTTTCTTAGCTGCATTTGCCCCCCAGTTGCCCTGGGCCAAAAGGGCAGGGTTTGGTCAAAGGTGTCTCAGCTGGAGCTCCCCCTCTCCAGCCATGCTCCGTTGGCTGCTCCTATGGCTGCACATCTCTTACATACATATTAAACATTTACAAGCATTTGGTCCATTTATACCCCAGAAAAAAATTTATAAAAGCTTAAAAACCCCTCCCAAGCCCCCCAGATGGTTACATGGGCCAGTTGGTGCGCAGGGCTGCGCATGGAACAGAAGCTTTGGCAGCCCGAGCTGCTTTAGCTCTGCTGCTAAAGTGTTTGATGAAAGAAAAACACTCTGCTGTGTTTTCATACAGCTCCCATGCCTAGAGAGAGGCAAAATTGGTCTCTGTCAGGGTTTGTTTTGTATTATTAAGACACATTACAGAGATTGAGAGATTTTTCATAACAACTCCTAACTTTTAAACAGGAACATCCAAAGCTTTTTCCTAATCTGATTTCTAATAGAAATTGTGTATCAGAGCCATAACATTTATTATTAAAGAATCTGAGCATGCATCTCCTAGTTCTCTCCACTGCATAGCCAAATTATAAATTGGAGTGCCTAAGCATACATGCTATTAACTATTCGACCACTGAAATCCAAAGTCATGGGGTTGACTGCAAAATAACTTAATTAAATGAATGCAAATATCATCTGAAGAGTCATGAACTCTATTGCCCCAGAAGTTCAACCCATTCTCCTACAACAGCAGACAGAAAGTATTAGAAATAAGTCTGTGAGCAGTGATATAATACAGGCTGATTTCTAGTGTCTCACTTCATATATATTCTCTCATGTCAAATAAAGCAACTTTCCATTATTGCTTTCAGTAGAGGCACTTATAGTCTATCTCCCATCTCACAAAATAAAATAAACTACAAGAAAAAAAAAAATCAAAATAAACATATTTCTCCTGAGATCTCTAGCCCCTTCCGAAAGAGCTAAAATCAGCCAACATATTCAAAGGTATGGGGTGAAAAGGATAAGGAAGAAAAGCAGGTGCAGAGGAAGATCCTTGATAAACCACAGCTAAGACACTTATTCAAAATTTAAGTATTTCCAATCTATCACACACTTTTGAGAATAAACTTGCTTGTTTATATAAATGTGATAAACTACACTGGACATCTTTTCAAAACAGAGTCATTATGAGAGCTCTTTATGTGTGCCCTGGTTTCCTGGTGGCCTTTCCCGTTTCCCTCCTATTTTCACTGTTTCCATTTCTGAGTACATATGTTAAAAGCCATTTCCATTGAACCTGGGACCCAACCTATCTCAGCAGATTTTGGTGCAAGTGGTTGCCTCCTGCAGTTCCCAAGATATCCTTGGAATGGAAACTAAGCAATCTGAGTATCATGAGGCTGCCTATATTTTTTGAAAAACAAACTGAAAAATAATTCTGAGGAACATGACCTGCTGTATTGATACGAACATACAAGATTTAGTCAGGAATACTTTAAATATCAGCATTATTAATTATGCCCCCATGCATGAAAACAAGCAAAAACAATATGTGGAAGACCCGAAAAAAAGGAAATACTATCCCCTTATTCCCCTAATGGAAAAGAACCTTAATTCAAGACTCTCACAGGACCCTATGAGAACACGTAAGAACATTTGCATCTCTGCATGAGGAAGTTAAATCCAGACAGCCCAGGGGGAATGCAAGGCTTTACCACTTTAATCTTGCATTAAGTGAAGTGTAGGATTGCTGATGTGGTTTGCAGCAGAGGCCGGGAGAGTGCCCTTTCTCCACTCCATCAGCCTCTTCCTTACAGCTTTTCACTCCTTTTAGCTATGAAACACACAGATAAATTTCCAGCACTGCAAGAACTGCTATCTACAGGGTTTCATTTTTGCAAAGACATCAGTGCTGTCTGTTCCAAATGGGATCAGTCTTACTGCAACAAATCTTGGGAACAAGCCTGTTGTTCAACAGAGTACTACAAGTTGTTTAACCAGAACACTTAAAACTCTCCTATTCTGAGAATAACTCAGTGGAAATGTTTAACCATCAGACTTCAGACTTGCCACTCTATGATGAAATTTTTACTTTTTTCTCTGTTTTTCCTCATAAAACTGAAAAGCAAGAACATTAAAACATTATTAACCCATTTAGAGAAATGAAACATGAAATCTCTGTGATGCAAGTTGCAAAAGAATACAGTAAACCAGACAATCACACAGAATTGTTAACATTTCAGACTTCCTTGTCCCAAGAAATTCAAGGTAAACGAGCTTTCTCCTATGTGCTTTTGATGGATGATAATATCTGTAAAATTTGTGAAGAATAAGATCTCAAACAGGAGATCAAACTAGGTTTTGAAAATAATTGCAGAAGCTCTATTAACACTGGAATAAATAACCTGCACTTGGAAAGGGAAGCTATAGAACTGGTGGCAACGGCAGCTCCAAAATAAGACATTGCTGAAGGATCTGAAAACTTTTTGTAGAGCTCTTCCCCTTGAAATTGCATTGTCTGCTCTTCTCAAACATTAATTTTGTTGTCTCCCATCAACTGATTCTTTCTCAATTTCCTTCAGCACTTTTGTGCCATTCTCCCAACTCCAGTCGTAATACTCAGCTCTCCCTGGATATTGCTGGTTCCCATTTCTACTATCTCCTCTGAACTAGTTTTTCAGCTATTTCACTTTCTTGCTTTGCCCACCCCACCCACCATCTGCTCCACTCCAGTCCCCTTTCAGCTTCTCTTTCCATTTGTCAGCTGTTTTCTCTTCATTCCCTTGGCTGTTTTCATCCTTCTTTCAACTCCCACAAGCTTTCTGAATTTCCCCTTACCTGCTCTGTTATCCTGTTTTATTCACTGCTTTCCTCTGTATTACACCTCCTTCCTGCAACATTTCATTCTGTAACAGCAGGAGCTTTCCCTTTGGATTCTACACACACAATATTGTAATCAGACAATTATTTCTCCTTTCTGATTCCAATATTCTTTTTAACCTTTTCTACTGCTTAGTACTTTTCCCTTTTAACTATTTGTTGCATTTATTTTGTTGAGATAAATAGATGCAAGCAGAGAAGAAATCATACAAGATGACAAGAAAAATCAAGTGACTTCAAAGATGATACTGTAAAAAGATTAAAAAAAAACAAACCAAATCATAGTTTGAAAGAAAAAAGGGAGGGGTTTCTGTATTTTTCATAGCATCAGTGAAAGAGAGGTTTGGAACAGATGGCAGAAGACTATAATGCATACTTGACATTACAGACTGAAGAATATTGATGTTATCTGTGACAGATATTTATCAAACATATTCTTAACAAGCAACAAAGGAATTTCTATAGCCTTTGTAGTTAGCCTGCTGTAGTGCCTTCATGCTCTTACTCTTTCCAAAAAATATACAATCTAAGGTATTTGCCTGCACCCATAATGACCTTTACTTCACAAATACTATACAGAGTCCCACAGCTGGCTTAAAAAATTTTGTCTATGTAATTATTCAAAATGGTCTTATTAAGTTTTTGGAAACTCATTTTTAAGCCATTGAGAAACTCCCTTAGATGCCATTACAACCACTCATAAAAGTAGTGGCATAATACAGAACTATCTGCCCCATCATAACTGTTTGATGGTTGGTACTACTGTCACTGCGCGATAAATTGTCACTGTTCCATTTTCCAGCACGGAGCTGGCAGTTCCACACTGACTCCTCACAGAGTGAGTTTTGTTCCTTACAGCTTTGGTTTCAAAGCGCAGGGGCTGAGGGGAGATGTAAAACTGTTCATCCCTCACATGAGGCACGGGCAGGAAGGTCCCTGTTCACTGCCCAGCAGCTGCTCTGGGCACTCTCAGGGTGTGGCACTTGGCTTTGGTGGCAGCAGCTGCTCTCCACCTTCCTGCCCATGGAGCAAGGAGCAGCTGAGGAGCCCCAGTGTCCTGCCTTCTCCACACTTCTGACTAAATAAATCTGCTTCACTTAGCCTTGGGCACAGGTCAGCATTTCCATGTTGCGCTCCTTTGAAATTAGTCAGCGTGTTTGACATCGGCGTGTCAGACACCATCAGCAGGATGTCCAAACCGGAGCAATGTTTCTGCCTCATTAGCTCCAAATAGCACAGATTAATTACCTCCTGTTTCTTACATACAAACTCTTGCTAACACATCCTGAAGTGACATGTGGCTTTATCTCTTGACAAACTGGCACACTTAGCCTGCAATCCAAAAAATCACAGTGTGTTGACAGGACCAGCACAGAAGGAAGGACAACAAGAGAAGTGACACCAGCTACATAAAATCTCAAGAATCGTTTATAATTCCAAAAAGTGTAATAATTCTAGTTTAAATTTTTTTTAAAATAAGTATTTTTGATTTCTCAAATGGCAATAACTCTCACAGAACCAATTATCAAAATTATTATTTCTGACTAAACACACATTCATCAAAATGTGAGTAATAAATACAAACTGAAAAATGTCACCTTTATCTGTGATTTTTTGGAAGATTTGGTATGGTTATTACTTCAACTTTTTAAAAGATAATGCATTACATGAAATATATTGGTCTCATTTTAATAATTATATCAAACAGGGCATATTTTGGGATATCTCTTTTAAATTTGGTAACAAAAACTTATTTTGCCTTTTCATAAGTCTTCATAACTCCCTCTTCAAAGGCCATCTATATTCTTCATTTCTAATTTGAGAATATAACACATTTCAAGTTCTTTGACTTTCTGAAACAACTCTACAGAAAAATGATAAATGCAAAGATCATGGATACTTGTAGTGCTTCTAATGTTCAGCTATGGAATGGCAAATTTTTGTTGCCAGAAAAAGAAAATACAATGAATGGATAAAATATTCTTGCATATACTTCAAACAGAGATTAGCAGAGATTCAGTAATAAAAAGGAAGTAGAAGTGAAAGATTTAATTCGTCAGATGAAATAAAAATAGCTCTGTTGAGCCTTAAAAAAGAAGTGCTAAAAAAATCTGATGAGTTTTGACATACAAACTTAATTACACTCAGATTTTTTTATTTTTTTAGATATCTAAATGTGGATACAGGGGTCTATTTTTAAAGATCAATTCATTTTCAGAATCAGAAAGATCCTGATGTCCTCTTGACAGTCCCAGAGTTCTCTGCTAGTCCCAAAATCATGCTCCTCTGTCTTCTTTGTTAAGGTACATAACGAGCCCAACTGAAGATCATGCAAGTTTTCCATTACTTTAGCATCTACCCCAAATGGATACAACTTCCTTTGATCCACATCAGAGACAACATGGATGGATTCCTTTAATGCTTTTCTTTTTCATTGTAAGGTTGATATCAGGTATTTTCCTGAATAGTGACATCTAGAAATGAAAATAGATGTGTACAAATAAAAGGTGCGAACTTACATAAGCAACATGCAATGATACCTTTGGATATTCCTTTTCAAGCAGAAGTATAAATCAAGTTCTGCAGTACTTAGATTTTCATGTTTGTCTTATTCTGCTCATGACATTCTTGCTTCAAACAAAAATGACAATCTATGGAATTATTCAATTAAAATCCTGAGACTACCTTCACCAGGAGCGTTTCTCATTAAAATGACAGCTCTTTCAAGACATCCTTTCATTCTGAGCCTCCATGTCTTACATTCCTGAAGTCAACGGCAATGGAAAATATCAAAACAGGATGAGAAGCATGAAAGTAGCTTTTAAGACTGCAAGTGTCTACAGAAGTGATTTGCACACATGAACAACTTGGAAGAAGTTCCAAAGTCAGTATAAAAGATTGCCTCTAAAAAAAGCACACTGTATTGAAAGGGTTCCAGGAAATTCTTCTGAAGATTGCTAACAATTCATGGTCCCAGACCAAATTCTACATCCCTGGAAAATAATCTCCTGAGCTCTACCCATGAACTCACTCTCCTGTAAAGAAGACAGGATCTGAAGAACCGACCCAGCCTGTGGTGTGTTCCTGCCCTGGACACTGCCCCTGGCTGGGGCAGACATATCTGCTGTGACCACCGGTGCCCCCTGCAATGGCACAAGGCCCAAGGACAGCAGGGAAGGTTGGGGTGTTCAGGAAGCTCAGAACACAGTGTAGCAAGTGACCACAGCTGTCATAACAACAACAACCAAGCCCTTGTACAATAATTGTATTGTTGCTGGAAATACCGAACAAGCAAGTGAGATGAATTCCAGCGAACTAATCTCTGTTCTATCAACTCTAGGGCAAGAGAGAGTTAGAATCATTAATAACATTTTCAAGTGTTTGTGTGGCTGCTCCTCAAGGTGTGCATTTCTCTTTATAAAAGCTCGGATTTCCAAGGTGGCCTGCATGAGCATGTGAAACGCTTATTAACTAAAAAAAAAAAAAAAAAACCCACCAACCAAAAAGAACCCCACAATCAGATCAGTACTAATGACTGTAACAACTAATGCTGCCAGTGTAGTTTCTCACATCCAGTTTTCACTCAATATGCATTAAAAAGTCACTGTCACCTCTGAACAACAGTGTAATGAATCATCATCAGGATTTATAACAAACTTCACAATTTGGCAATCAAAAGTGAGACTGGAAAAACACAACCTTTTATCATTCTTGGGAAAACATGTCAGTGGTAGTGGAGAGGTCAGTGATGACATTACAGAGTGCACCATGTGTGCTAAGGAATGCATCCCTAAAGAAAAAAAAAAATAAATAAAAAAGAACGCCTCTGACACTTCATGTAAGATTCAGAACAGGCTGACTTGAATAAAGCCTCAACAACAGCACTGGAAGATCAGAATAAGCACTACCTGTAACTACAACTCAAAACTTTACCACTCAAAATGTCAAAAATGTATTTGGAAATATCCAATGACAATGAGAGGGTTGGTTCTTTAATATTTGATGTGCTTGTTTTCCTGAAACGGGGGGGCGGGGGGAGAGAGGGAGCAGGAGGAGCACTGAGGGAGCAGGGAGAGCTTTTATTCCTTGTCTGTAAAATCCAGGCAAGCCAGAAGGCAGCAACACTCAGGCAGAGCAGCTCAGCTCCTGTTGCACCTCTGGTGTCTGCGAAGTCCCTGGAGGCAGCACCTCCCGTGAGACCCGAGCCACTGCAGTGTCCATCTCTAACCCCAAGGCAGCAAAGCAGAGCAATGATCTCACTGCCACTGCCCAGCCCCTGAGTCACAACTGCACAGAACCAAGCCAGGAAATCAAAGAGCCATCCACAGGGACAATAAAATTCAGAGTGTCACAAAGGCTCTCCCCCAGACCCTCACTTTTCTTTCCACTGATACTGAGGAATACATTTTTAACTCATCTTGTTTTGTACAACAGCACATCAAAACAGTAAGAGATTCATTTAACTGCAGGCAGTCTCCCAGATTAAAACCCCAAATACAGTTTTAATTCTCAAATATCTTTCTCCTATACATAAAATGTTATTATTTTTTGTACTTTACCACTATTTATTTTATCCCTAGGTCTCATTTACTCAATCATAAACTTTTCAGTAATGAGACCTGGTACATGTATGTTCCAAATCTCATAGCAAGGTCCAAGCCTGACTGTGTTTATCCAGCAACATGTGCAGTCCTTATGAGCAGTCAAATATTTCCATTAATGTCCCAAGTAAACTGTGAAATCCACAGTTCTCTGCTTTTGGCAGAGAAATGGCAGACAATGGCTCCAAACCTGGAGAAAAAAAACCAAATATTTACAAGAAGTTTGCTCTTGAAGAGGAACATCAACAGAAGTGTTCAGGAATTGTTTCACTGTGTTGGAAGAGATTAATTTTTCTGCCTGGAACTCCAGGCCACTGCAGCTTTCACCATGACAAAAATCATTACACAAGAAATTTTTGGGAGATTTCCAAAGTCCATTCATTCCCCAGCACTCATAGCTACTTAATCCCTTCAAGAAATGCATGCCTTCAGCTGCAGGAGACATCTGTACTAAGAAGCACATCATACCTTTAGTCTAGACAATTAATTAAATCACCAAAAGTAATGCACAACCAGCAGGAAGCTATTTCCTATTCTTTAATAAAAACACGTTAGTGTATTCAGAAATACTCAGTAGATTACAGCTACAATCAAGAGAGTATATTTAAAAGAAATGAGAATTTACATTAAAAATTATATATTCCTCATGCACCCTGATGACAATCTATAGCACATAAATTTTAACACTTTGGGCCTCCCCCTTTTTAAAAACAAGCCAGAGGCCAGCACAGATTAGTCGCCTCTGTTAAACAGTTGTAACTTGTCTTCATTGGAAGACTCTGTTTTTCGTTAGCAGCATCATACATGTATTGGAGAACAAAACTTGGCTCCCAGCTTTATGTTTACATTGATTTTGTAGATGCAGATACTAAGCACCTTCTTAATACGTTTTGCAACTATGCTGTTAAAAACACAAAGATTTACTAGCTGCATGCCAGGGACTTTGACTTTTCTTTAAATCTAATCCTGTATAAACAAAGCTATTAAATTGCAATGTTGGACACCAGTATTGGATACACAATGAGAATTCAGTGACCAAATTAGAAACAAAAGGGGCAATTAACACAACTAAGAAAAAGAAAAGCCTGAAGGAGAGAGGGAGGAAGCAAAAGGTAAGAAGCTTTGGACATTCTGGGTACATCTCCAGACTGACTCCTTGTATTAGGGTTTAATAAAGCCCTGGATTATACCAACCCCAGACACAGAATGCTCCAAACCCATAGGAACACATCATGCCCTGCACGTGGGATGTGTGGGCTGTCCTCTGGTGATCCCCATGGCCAGTCCCTCCCCACGCAGGGCAGGGCTCCCCAAACCCCACTGCTCCCAGAGCAAATGGGGCTCCCCTGGCTCGGCACCTCCATGGAGCTGCCTCTCCCCAGAGGGGACCCCACCAGTCCCAGGCCTGGCACAAGGAGCTGCTCCTTCACTTGGAGTCAGACACAAGTCCTTCCCTTCTCTTCTGGCCCAGGCAAGTGAAGATGAACTTCCAGCCAAGTTCTTGATTAAATGAAAGCAATTCTGTGTTGCTTTCTAAACAATAGCTGTCAGTAGCACAGCTGTAGAAAATTAAATTGAACCTATCTCTTAGTGAGCAGTACACATGATTTATGTCGTATCGCAAAGATTAAGTCCCTTTTTTATTAAAACAGGATTTGTCTTGTAAAGTGATTGATAAACTTGTCAAATTACTGCTGTTGATTATGCACTTGAAGGACTAGAGTTGGATAACTTTAATGTAATACAATTAATTATATTTTGAAGAATTTGCACTGATATAGCCTAAAGTTATGCTACAGACTTCTAGCAAAGGGCTGGCCTTACTCTGCCCCAAGGGAAAAGGAAAGTATGAGGGGTTTTTTCACTCTCTGAAATCAAAACGACCTACTTCAAAATATAACAGAGCCCCTTCTAAGTGAAATACTTCCCTGGCACTTTTAGAAAGCCCCTGACCTATAGAAATGAATCATTAAATCATGTGTTTAAGTAGCAGGTTTTCTTATTTTGAGCATTCATTGCAAAATTTTAAAAATTCATTGAGAGATCAGCCCCAGACATGACCTATTTAAATGTTAAGTTACACTTGATGAAATATAATTACAACAATTTTGACATCTTTAGGCAACACATACAGATTTAAGTCATATTTCACTGAATTTATTTTTCTTTAACATAAGTTCAAGTTTTAAAGCTTTAAAGAAACAATAACATGTCACCTCAAAACTTAAGTTCAAAATTGCCATGAAACCACAATCAATCTCATTTTTGAAGATTTCAGCCTAACTAAATATACTTTGGAATGGTCTCTTACTCCACAACTAATGACTAATTGCTTCAAAACAAAGCAGAAAATATTCCCAGTCTGGTAATTGCTTATGCAAACTGTCCAGCTATGCAACATCCCATGCATGCCATTAATAGCAGACAGAGATAAATAATCTACTGACCACTTACTACTTCTAGAATCTGAAGAATTCATTACAGATTGGAAGTATGGAACTAAGCTTCCAGTCTCTCCATCCATACAAATCACCAAATATTTACGCTCTTCTTGAAGATGCAAATATTTGTGGTGGTATAAATGGACCTTCCCATCACACTTGAACACGATATAGTAAAATTTTGCTGAAAGAACAGCCATTGTTATTCACTTTCATATGTATTTGTCTTCTCCAGAAAGTAGTCACTGCATCTCAACAAACATTACTGAAACTAAATAAGACATTATTTCTAAATGTACACATACATTCACAAACATCTTGTCACAAAAACACATTAAATTTCCATTAATCTTAATAATCCCCTGCACAGTCTGGTATTAGTGCTTTATTCCAGTGCATTCTTTACTGCATGGTTTATAATTGCTTCCATTCTTGTACATGTGGAACCACCTAATGCGAGGAAGGTGGAGAGACTCCTTTCATGTCTGAGGTACTGTGGTGGCCACCTCCAGGATGCAGCATGGACGAAGCTTTTTGATCGAGAAGCATCCCAAGGTACCCACACTGCCCTTCTGAAGGACTGAGAACAGCTCAAGGAGGGTGGGAACCTTCCAAAGCTCCCTCTAAGGTGCCCACACTCAGTGCTTCCCTGGTGCCTCCCAGCTGGTGTTGCTCACTCCAGCCTGGATTCACTTCAGGACATGACTAATTCCTTAAGTTTAACTCTCAACGATTTCAGTAGCAGTAACAAACAATTTCATGACTCAGTAGTAACAAATCAATTCCTCTCTCCTATCAATGGCCAGCTACCACTTCAGGACTTCCCTGCAAAATTAAAGTCCTATATTCTAAGAAAAATAAAAGCTAATTAGTTGTTCCAGTCTACCTATAAAATCCTGCTTTCCTCACTCTGCTCTCTGTAATTTTGTCTTCTTTTAGTTGAACCTTCAGGGTTTTTCTCCTCATTAATTACAAGAGATACATTCGAGCTCATCTATTCTTTGTTAAGATGAGGCTGTCCTTTATAACTGAGCTCCCTGGAGCCACCCAGGAAGTGGATTAGGTCTGTAATTTGCAGGAATTTCAGCATATCTTTCTTTTATTGCACAGCTTCTTAGCTACATATTGCAGTTAATGCTCCATGTAAATCTATTCCTTGAGATTTCAGCTTGGCAGGCACATAAAAACATATAATCTTGTGCTATATTGAGGAGAGTGTGGAGGAAACTGGCATTTTATACTGGAAGGCCAATTACAACTTTCTGAACTGGATTCCGTCAGCTTCTGCTGAGAAACAAAATATTTCTACCAAAAAGGACTTCTAAATCTTGATCACAAGAACTACAGTACTGTCACACTAAATTAAAAGATATATTCATACAATAACACAGTTGCATTTATTTGTCCTAAATCTTCTGGCTTTTTCTACACCTTTTTTTAATAACAGTTTTATTAGAAAGAGTATTTTGATGTCTCTGCTGTTAAAAAATTTAAAAATCAAAACAAAACAAAGTTAGGTGCACAGACTGAAAGTAAAGTAAATTACAAAAGCAGAATTTTGATCTTCAAATAAATTAGAGAGCGTGAAAGAAATAGGTATCACTACAGTTTGTGCCAGGGCTGTTTTAAAACTGCTATTCCCACTGTCACTGCTCAACACATTACTTCCACAAAGGCAGAGGGAATTTGGGAACCATTTGGTAAGTATTAATCTACAAAAACTACATTATGGCTTCCAGACTAGGTCAACATACACCAGGTTTTCTCTTATTGCAGCTCCCAGCACAGGACAATATTGTTCAACTCTGCCTGGATTCCCTGCATATAATATGAGCCTGAGCAGTCTCATCAGCCTCCCTGTGCATTTGGGACCTATAGAAACTGTCTAAGTTCTTTACTGAGGTCTTTCAGGTGCTGAACAACCATTCCACAGTTTTTTCTTCAGTGAGCACTTAACTTAGAGGAGCAATGTAGGTCAGTTCTCACTTGAGCCCAGAAGGTGTTTTCATTTCTTTACTTCCACAAAACTGACATCTGCAAAGGCCAGCAGTAGACTTGGTTTCATTATACTTTTCTCAAATGTGCTGCACTATGGGACTACAAGTATCAAAATCTCTCCTAAGTTTGTGTTCAATTTACACAACATGTAATTGTAACTGAAAAATCATCTTTACTTCCAGAATGCTTACTGGACTCTTTTTGGCCATAATGGGTGTTTTACGAGCTGTAATTTTAACAGTGCAGTCACACAGATGGGATAACATTTATAAAGACTCTACTTGAGGGTGGGGACTGTTATTACAAAACCTACTGCTCAAGTAACAAACACTGCTGTGGAAATATGTGGTCATCAGAAAGAGCAGAAGAGGAAACTCTTAGGGAAAAAAGAAAACAGGAATCCAAAAGTAGGGCTAGCTACTAAGGACATTATACCACATTTCTGGAGATTGCCAGCCCAGCCAGTTTATAGCCAGAAACAAAATTACTCCCTATTACACACAGATTCAGGAGGCCAGGTAATAAAGAGGTGACACATCACCACTTTTCTCCCCCTCTAACATCTGTTTAACAGCTTCCTGAAGTAATTTTTGAGCAGAGTTAAAACTTGTATATACGGTGTCTTTTTAGCATCAATACAGAAAATGCACACCAAGATAGACAAGTTAAACTGAACTCCTCTTAAGTGGACTGCTCATAAAAACATCAGAGTGGGATCTTGCTCTCCTTCCTACATAAAATTCTTGATTTTTTAAAATACCTGTTAAAAGCAACACAGAGGCTAGAAAGATAGAGGGTTTGATTATTGCTGTAGATCTCCTACTTCATTTAATAAAATGGATGGAAAAGGAGACTGTGATGAACTGTGTGTGAGTACACAGGTAACCCTTATGAATTCAGGGAGTACAAGAAGAATTCTTAGCAAATAAATGGGACAAGACTAGCTTTGCTGGTGAATTATCAGTGTGGAGTGGATGTTTCACAGCCATAATGTGTTCAAGTAATATAATATCTCCAAATTCCTGAGGTTTGGGACTCCAGAGTGAGCGCCAACTGCCCATGGGGCAGGTGAGACATGTTCTGGCACCGCCACAAGCTGTGCCTCACATTTGTCCCCCCCACCTTGCCAAACTGAAATCAAACATTTTGTACTGTACAAAAACTGAAAAACATTTTTCTCCTCTTTCCTCTCTGCAACAGTTCCTGTCAGCAATTTCAAGTAAATCAAGTACATCATTCATGATAGCTGCATTAAAGTCACTGATGAATACAAAAAAAGAAAAAAAGTATTTCAAGTTTTCCAGAGATTTTTAGCATGTTGTTATGAAAAGAAAGATTTTATTTTAAAATAAATGACTGCTAATACACAGATGATAACATGAAATTTAAAGATTAGGTAAGGTTTCAAAGCCAAACTCAAAATAAAGAGAGGATTTATATTATCTGGGAACCCTGATCTCACAGTTATTATCCACCAAAGCAAAATTTCCCTTGGTATCTATTTGGTAAACTAAAAAGACTGAGAGTCCTAAGGCAAAGGAATTGTCTAAGAGAAAAACCAAAGTCCTGTTGCAAAACTCACTCTATGTCTCTTTCAAAAAAATAATAATGCCTAAGTAGCAACACACTGAAGTTCTCATATTTGCATAATCTTTATCAGCAACTGGTTTTCTTCATTTATTTGCTTTTGATAGTCCAAATTTGATATTATTTTGATATTTGATATTTATGCTGAATCCCAAATTGTCTCTGGGACAATAACATGAAACCAAAGTGTCAGAAAAGCACAATTCATTTCTAGGGTTGTTTACAAAAAGATGGATGACATTAAAATGCAGCAAGTGTTTCTGCCCTTCATATGGCCATTCAAAATATAGGTTTGTCCCCCTTCAATCAGCTGGGAGGGATCTGCTGCTAACCTGAGAGCAGCTATGACAGATGGCAAATGGTGGATTGCTAAAGACACAGTAATTCTTTGTTCAAATGTAAACAAACATTTTTGCTTCCCAGTCTAAAATCTGTTTGGTTCTAGCTGAAAATTTGTAAAGAGCCAATTCTGTTTTGATTTGTCTCAAAAATGGTTGTCAAAGGTCATGGGGGGGAGGGGTTGCACATGTGCCACTTGCAGGGGTCAAGATGGGAGAAGGCCCTCTCTGGGGGCACTTTGCCTGGCACACATTTCACGTCTCACAGAGGACAGGCAGTCAGCAGGAGAACACCGGAGGCACTGTACCCTCTGGAGACTCTGTGCCTGCCAGAGACATTCTCCGGTTGGATGGGGAAAGGTCTTCACCAATGGCCTGCAGCGGAAGGTTGGACTGAGCCCATGGACTCGTGTCAGCAGGCACATCTTGGGGGGCCCAGCGGATATAAAAAGTAACCACATCTCTCTGTCTCCCCTCTCTCTCCTCCCCCATTCCTTTTCCATTTTCCTTCCTTCTTTTCTGGTTTTTCCAGCCCTCTTTAGTGGGGAAGTTAATTCTTTCTTTTTGTTCTTCTTTACCGATAAACAGTTCTCAGATACAAAGTTTGTCTCAGTTGACCTAACCTCATTCCTAACCATCTAATATTAAAAGAACTCCTCACAGAGCCCCTCAGTGGAACGCGACACAAATACATGTTTCTGGAACAGAAACCTGAAGTTATTATCTACTGGGACAAGTATTTGGAATATTAAATATACTGTTCAAATTTTTGTAAGTGATTAGAGTGAAAAGTAGGTAGCACATGAACATAAACCAAAGGCAGATGGGCTGCTGAGAATTAATGACAAGTTGAGTTGCTAATGAGGAACTCATGCTAAGCTATAGTCAGGACAACAATTGATTCCTGTTAGGTTCTTCCCTGAAGGCTCCATCTATCAAAGAGCCTTTCCAAGCTACTTGACAAAACTGCTTGTGGCATAAAGATTTTCTTTCATGTTTATCACTGAGAAATTAATTGATCACTTGACAAATACTGGTGGTTGTTAGTCCACCTTCAAGTTTCTAATGAATCAAAAGTTGTCTAAGTTGACCCATATGACCTTTACCTGTGTGCCCTTGATCTCTGCTGAAATGGGTTTTTTAAATGTCAGCACTTATTCCAGCTAAAAAACAAAAGTGTTCAAAATATCCTACAAATTATTTGTCTTTGGATGGAACACACACTAATGCCTAAGACATGCAGAATATTACAAACGCAAATATACTACAATTACTAGACATTATTCAACCTACAACTGAACTTAAAAAATAATATATATTGCAGTAGGAATACAGTTTAATATTCTCTATGCAAACTTCCAAAATATTGTACTTCTTTCCTATCAGCACACTTCTGCATATTTCCTTTGTGAGATAATCTTCTTTTAAAAATAGTTATTTACCTGTGTTTATCAGAAAAATAAACAATCTGCCAAAACTATTCCCTAACTAAATGGTAAGAATATTTTCTCTGCATGAAAACTGGCAATGCATCAAGTGCTGAGTGACTTCTAAGTACTATTAGTTTCAAGAATACATTTAGGACACACTACAACACCCAAGGGGAAGTCAATAAATTCTTTCTTGAGGATTATTTGACCTGCCTGCAGAAGCTGGGCAGGTCACTTATCTCCTGGGCAATTAATGGGAGCAGCACAGCTGCTGCTGCGTCACTGCTTAGGGAAGCTGAGCTGGGCTGTCTGCGTGACCTGCATGGCATCAGGTGGGCAAGGCCAGCCCCTTCAGAGCCACGAGCATTTCAGAGTGCGCCTGCCAACTCTCCCAAGCAATGCAGTACGGAGACACATCCAATCCACAGACACTTCACAGGACGCGTCATCTCTGACCTCTTTTGGGCAGAGTTACCAAGGTGAGATCACTCTTGATTTGAATCTATGCAGGTTTCACCTCACCTCAGAAAGAAGCAACTCACATTTAGCAAAACTGTTAAGCATTATGATTAATGGGAGGAGAAGATGCTTTCAACAGGTTTCAATTTTCCTCTAACTCGTTTTTCTGTAGGCAAAGAACAGTTGTTTTGAACAGTGAAATCTGGCAGGCAGTTAACCTTTATTTCAGAGAGACAAATTACTTTTTCATCACAGTTTATCAAATCAGCAATTCAGCTCCATAGATCAACACAGTGGGAAAATTTTATCAGAACTGAAAGAGGATTTTACTGAAAACAGATTGGCTCAAAATAAGAATGCCTGCTTCTGTGAGGAAGAACACCAGAGTTTTTCATGATACTCCAAAATGAAGAATGGGGGCAGGCAAATTGGAGGAGGCAGCGTGGCTTGAACTCCCACAAATCTTTTCCTGCAATCTCTTAACGTAGGGGAAGATGGACATTTATTGAGGAATTAGGGAACATAAAACCCATTTCCACACAGGCTTCTTTCACTGCTTCACCTTCCACATAAGAAAAGCAAAGTAGCATTTTTTTCTATTATTTTATCAGGGGGAGATTGAAAAAAGCATATGGTAAGCATAAAAAGCTTGAAACAAACAATAAAACTAAACTTCAATGTGTTGAAGAGGCACATGAGCAATGCTTCAAAGACTTAGAATTTGTGGGTACCAGGACACTAAGATTTATCTTTAGTTCCACTTGCCTACATGTTCTGCGAGAGCAACACTTAATTCAAACAGGCTCTTCTAGTTCAAAAACAGTTTTTGCAAATCTGCATGGCCTGCTGTTCGTCCCTCACTTTCCAGTGTTTTTCCATCATGCCTGAAAAACAAACACATGATTGGACAAGTCCTTTCCCACAGAATATTAGTTTTTCAGGCTCAAAATTTCCAACTCTTGACACACACTCAACTAAACTCCAGTAAGCAAAGCCACACAGTTACAATGAGAACAACAAAAATGTAAACATACAAATGGCAGCAAACATTCCTTTGGAAAAAGGACCAAGAGTTTTGCTCCCACTTGTGTGTCTCTGTTGTTCAATGCACAGTCTGCAAGGTTTTCAAGCTTTCAAAAACTACAGGCTGGTCTTTTCAATGCAGCTGAATCGCTTTATCCAGGTTTATAACTCCACCTTCACCATTAATCTGTCCAAAACCTTATAAACCTGCTCACCTGCACATATAAGCAATCCCAAGAAGATGCACTCAGAAGGGGCATCATTATTGTTTTGTAAACAGTTTGATCCTACATTTCCTCACATCTGTGCTACAGTAGACTGGCAAAAAATAAAAAAATGCATCTGTCAAGTTTATTTTTAAAAGTGTCTTTTCTCTGAGTTGCAGGTAAATTACAACTTTATTAGTATCACACTGCCCTGGTGTTATTAATATCGGAGCACTGTAGCATCAATCATCACTATGGAAAAGCTGTATTTACATATCACTGTATTGTTTGCTCCCCTGGAAGCCTACAAAATAGATTTCACATTATTGTCCTGGAGTACAGAAATAGTGTGTATGTACTCATAATGAACTAACTTCTACATCTTTTACTCAAGTGGAGTTCTCAGAAATGTTAAAGTTCATGACTGAAACATTTCCTCTTTGTTAGAAACAACCTTGTGATGCTGTAGAAATGAAAAGCAAAAAAAAAAAAATCTAGAATAACTTGTGCTTTATTGCTTCCTGTTTTCCAGTGCAGTTATTGCTCTTGAATACCATCCTTAATACACCTTGAGGCTACAGAGAAGACAGCTGATTCTCCTGAGCTCTCCAGACAAACACCATTTGGGGAATGAGAATAAATAGCTCTGAGAATCTTGAATTATTGAAACAAAGTTACATCTGAAACATTTTTTCCCAGATTGCATTTTTTCCTCTTCAGTTATCTGGTGATGGAAAAGACTACTCTGACCGTCAATCCATATGAAAACAGGCAAATGCCTTCCTCTTTGCCCAGCTCAGCATGGAGCAAGCAGCTGCCACACAAAGGCAAGGAGTGGGGCTGGGTCTGTGCCTCCTCCTTGTGATAACTGCACAGGCAGAGCTCTGGGGAAAGGGGAACACAAAAGTGCCCTGGAACAGAGGGCCCAATGAAAGACATTAAAAGTCAGCAGGACTTCAAAAAGGTTCAGGACTACACATTTGCAAATCCTTCAGCAAAATTCAGGACACGTTCCAGCTCGAAAGATTTATAAACAACATTACTCTGGGGAAATCAAGACTGAAAAAAATTGTTTCAGGAAGTCATTGTTGTCAACACAGGTGGAGAGCAAGGGAAACTGGTTCTGTCAAGAAAGCATATTATTCTCTTTTCATGTAGCTCTTCACACAATCAATTTTCTCTGCGCTGAAAGGGACACTGAGGCCTTGCCTAAAATTATATTACTGTGGGTAAGCATGAAAAAGCCCTGATTATAGGTCAGATGCTGACGAAGATGATGAGAACAGGAACAAAGGAGCAGTGACAAGCTGTTACCATGTACACCACAGATATTATTTTGCTCATTAATTGCTCATTACATCCCATTAAAGTAGTTGCTGCTTCAAATTATGCCAGGGCTCCTGCCGAAAGAAGCATAAAGCAAAATTGTGATTCACTAAATGTGACAATGAATAGAGTTTTAACAGTTTAAGTAGTAGTGCTCTGTGCTGGGCTTGGCTGAGTCCTCAGTAGGAGGGCAACTGTCAGAATCATTAGGAACTTCTCAAACTTCACTCTCTGTTCTTCACTTCTCTCTTCACTTCTGTTCACACAGAACAGTATAATTCCTTCAAAGGCAAATCAAAAAAGCACTTTTCAAACATTGGAGATTAAGGCCTCAGAACACCTTTGGAAATAAAGCATCATCTTATCTTCTCTCCATCCAGTTGCAGGGACTGATGAGGGAAGAAACAGGAAGAGCCAGCAGATCAATAGCTGCTCTGATCCTGGTGTCACCAGCCCAATTTTGGGGTTTGTGACCATGGGCCTTTCTACAGGACAACAGGCCAGCTGGTGACAGACTGGGTACACCTGGCTCCAGGAGGGAAAAGATCTTTGCCCAGGACTTAGCAGGGATCACAGAGCTTTAAACTAGATTTGAAAAGGGAAAGGGATAAAAACAGGCTCAGCAGAGATAAGCCTGGGGGCAGCACTCCAGTGTTTGAGGGATGGTGGCCAGCAACCTGCCAAACCACTTAGACACACACATCTATGGGGCCACAGGGACCCACCCAAGTGCACTGAGGGAGTTGCTGGAAGCACTCACGGAGCCACTTTCACCCACTTATCAGCAGTCCTGGTTAAATGAAGAGTTTCCAGGTGACTGGAGGTTGGCAAATGTGACACTCAGCCACAACAAGGGCCAGAAGGAGGATCAGGAGAACTACAGGCCTGTGAGCCTGACCTCAGTGCCAGCGAAGCTCACAGAGCAGATCTGATCTGAATTTAGGTTATTGTCCACGTGGCACTAATCATGGATTCATTTATAAACATACATATAGCCTGAACCCTGAGCATCTTTGGTTTTAAAGAATAAACCTTAGAGCAAGGGAATTGAAATTTTGCTGCAAGAGATGGATGTATTTGTACAACACATTACACAAAACACTGCAGCTCCAAGGCAGGTGGTCCTCTGTCAACCTGGAATTATAGATAGCCTCCATTACTGACACAGACAGAAGCACAAGAGAATCACACATTTCCAGAAAAATTTATACTAGGGAAACACCTGCCTGCCCACCTGCTTCTTTGCATTCTTTTGTACAATAAACATGTGAGCTTTGTTTTAAAGGGCTGTATATTAAAATCCATAGACCTGAGGTAAGGGCTTGTTAAACAGCATGAGTAGGAAACACCTGAAAACAGAAGCAGCCTCTTGAATTGGTTCTGAGATACCTTTTTCTCATCCAACAACAACACTATTTTAAACCCTGAGGTTCTTTCCAGTCTGAGTTATTTTGTGAGTTGTTTGGTTATTTGAAATGGAGGAAAGACCTCTGGGTAACCTTCATGTGCATTACTGAAGAAGAATCACTTGTTTTGGGTTTTTTTCCTTACAGCATAACATTCTATTGTAATTTGGGAAAAGTACAAAAAATAAACAGTAGGTATGAAATTATTTTTTAAAATATGAAAATTGGGCAATTTTAGATTGTTCTCTTCAGCATATCACTGCCCCATTTCTGGGGAAAAAAAAAAAGCTAGAAGTCAAGAAAAATGTGAATAAACTTTTAAAGTGTTAAAGATCTTAAAGCCTATATATAAAAAATATTCAGCTATCTTTAAGTAAGTGATTAGAAATTACAGGTTTTTTTCTTCATCCTATAATTTCAGTGTACAAGGCATAGCTGTTGCTAAAAGCACTCAGAAATTTGGGCAGGATAATTATAATATGGAACTTTTCTTCAAGAATGAAAAATGATGTAAATTTGCCACCTACTATATATGCAACAGAAGGAGAACATACAGGCATGGCAGAGTCACTGCTTTTACTTTCTAATTAATCTCAACTCTTTTGACTTCGGCCGTTATTTAAATCATTATCTCCCTGACTATAAAAACGTCATCATCTATATTTTCTCTTACTCAAGATACTTGAATATGGGGTAGCAGGCACAGGTTCTCTAAAATATGGCACAGCAAAAGGAATCTCCAAATAATTTCCTATAAAACTTCAGGTAGACACTACAAAATAGTTTAGGAGTGATAGATTTGCAATACTGGAGAAAACGGCAACAATATTGCATTAAATAAATCTCCCTGTACATCGATGGCAACCATCTTGCCATAAACCTGAAAATTCTGTATTTGGCACATACAGTTTGAAATAAGAGATGAGCTCCTCCAGCTCTTTCCAGAGGTGTTTTTTCGAGTTATCGAATTCAGTATCTTCTATATGCAGGAAGCAGGAAAAGTTTTAAAGAAAGGAAAAAAAGAAAAGCACCCAGTAAATACTGCAATTGAGCAAATAGAGCACTGCATGTTATTTTCTCTAAGGGTAAACTAGAGGTAACAGTTAGAAACCTTTGTTAAATTGCTATATAATAACCAGGGATCATTTCACACATTATACACATAAACCTTTCTCCAGGAGAAAACAGAGCAGCAGTTTAATGAAGTACAGCCAGACAACAGATGACAGTTTTGATCTAGAAGCAACACCAGAACGAAACAACTCTCCATTTCCTTATTTTTGAAAGCAGCCTAAGTAGACAAGGAGCTGCGGAGGTTTGGTCAAGACACCAACCTTTAGAGTTGCCTTATTGTAGAAAAACCATACACTTTCTATAGGGATTTCTTTCAGCTTCCCCATACACTTGAAGGACCAAGACTTTCCCATACACTTACACTACCCTAAGACATGGCCTGTTGGCAGTCTTAACGCAGGAATATAAAAAAATAAGCAATTTCTGGTAAGATTTAGCTATTCCTGCTCTTGTGAACATGGCTTGCTTAATTCTTTTTTATAAGATTACAGCAGAATAACCCAAGATTACATAGCTCCATGTACTATATTATTTTCAAATTCACTAGCAACATGAAAAACATCAAATAAAAAGACTGTGAAAGTTACAATCAAAATCCTATAAAAATTCAGTTAACAGTATTATTTTAATCATAATATGTTGATAATATCTTTATGGGTCTCCCTCAGAGAGAGATCATAACTTTAAAGAGATCTCCCTTGTTGCAGGGGCAACAAGTTAAACTGTTTGCAAAGAAGTCCCTCCTTCTTCACTATCAAGTGCTGGAACAGCCACAGAGTACAAATATTTGCAAATAGTATGATTTCATCCTGATTGAATACATGGCCTGCAGTGCTGCTAAGGACTTCAGTACTATAGTTTTAAAATAGTTTGTAATTACTTGAGCTTATTTGTTCAAAAATGCCCCCTTGTTTCTGGCCAGTTCTAAATGAACAAGATTTAAGGTTGGGATGCAAATATGTTTCACACCTGTTTCCACATAATTACCTAAAAGCTTTTCTCTGTAGACAGTTTTTTCCACAGCCCAAGAGGAAGGCAGCATGTCTGAATACAAAACAAAATCAATCATTACAGTAAAGATGCATTGTGAAAACAAGCTCACTTGACATCCCCTACAGCATACTGGATGAAGTAGTGGCACTTTTAGAGAATAAATTCTATGTCAGCCACCTAAAGGTGAATTTTCATCTAGATTATTATTTCACAGATTACACACATGCACATACTCCATAATACTTGCAAATGAGCTACATGGCTGGGGAGGTGATCCTATATCAGGACATGAACAGCTTCATATAAGAAAAAAGTGAAAGAGAATGATTTACTAGCTAAATTTTCTAGATGGAGGCTTTCATACTCTTATACTTCTCACCTTAAAGTTCACTGTCCACTTGGGAAATTACCCTTCTGTGAGAAAAATGAGGGATGAGTGTAAACAAGTACAAAATTCTGCTGGCTCTGCTGTTTACAAGTCTGGCATTTCTGTGGGAGACACAGAAAAGTTCACAGATAAATTTCTTCCTGAATAAACCTGAAGTGTCCCACATTTTTTCTCAGGCCATGCAATTCCATCCATTTTAAAAAAGAAATATGATAAGGCCTTATCCATCTGAAAATTCCTTCTCTACCTAGACAGAACATTCTCCTCCCCCCAAAAAGAAGCAAAAGTTAGCAATGGAATTTTGCTTTAAGAACTGAGGGTCATTGGTCAACAGAAACTTAGATGCAAATGTATAAATCATACTCACTCAGTACAGTTTTTTGTATGCTTAGTTTGTTTCTTAAAGACTTCCATAGTCCCACCATCACGGAAGAAACATGGGAATTTTATTTACAATGGAAGTGAGCTCAGGTTTTACTGACATCACGACTAATACAAAACTTGAGAACTATCAGACAATCTTCAGTTGTTTTAAACTAGTACAGACCCACTGGAGTCAACTAAATTATCAGATGGAGTATCACTGGAGAATCCAGCTCAAAATGACAACAAAGTAATAGCTCAAAACAGCCATAAATTTCTGAGTCTTCAGAGAGTGTTTTTGAAAGTTATGAGCATTTGGAAGTTTGCATATATACATATATACACACATATATATGTATATATAACCCTTTTAAACATTTTGATTACATAAGATTAAAACAAAACACCATTTTAATCCTAAATTAGCACATTCACTCATGGAGGGATGATTTGATGCCATCTACAAGAAAAAACTACTGCTTGAAAGGAATTAATTAAACTCAAAACATATTTTGGTTTCTTTTTTATGAAAGCTACTTTGGGATATATGACCAGCCTTGAAGGTTCATTTATTCATTGCTAATGAGAGAGGTGGGATTACTCAGACAGGAAGCAGGCCACCAGTTATTACAGCCCAGATCCTACTGAATATAGATGAATACTAATGAAATGTCTGAAAGGAAACAAGGGATACAGAGAAGCTTGAAATAAATGATGAGTCAAAGAACACCACAGCACTTAAAAATCCTCCCACCCTACCATCTACCAAAAGACTTGGAAGAACATTTGTATGCATGTCCTGTACCCTGTTCCTTCAGCCCCCAGGAAAACACAGCTTGTTTTTCAAGGTTGCATCTTCTCCAGCCATAATAAAATTGTATGTTTTTTCAACATTGATATTTACTTTACTGAGATGTACATTAAGCAATTAAAACATTTGCATGCAAGAAAAACCTTCTATTGAAATTGCCCAAATGAATGAAGCATACAGTGAAACAAGAGCGTAGCAAGACAAGGGTGATTTCCCATACTGATATAAGGTCAAACATACAGTAAAACCATAAGCCTAAAATTCCAATCAAATTACAGCGAGATAAGACAGTTCAGAAGCAATGTGTGTGGTCTCCTGTGAAACCATTGGTAGTTTAAAATAAGTGTGACTGTGGGGACCTCGCTCGAGTTGCCCTAATTCCCAATTCTCCAAGCCATTTACCATCCACACCCTGGACACATTCTGCCAAGTGTCCTTGTGCCCTAACAGCCATCCACACACCCGAGAAGAAACAAAATGCAGCCCACTATAACATCTAGGACTCTATCCACTAAGATCACATAGTAATTTTTGTTTTTAAAAAGCTAAAATATTGGAAAAGTTACACCAGGAAATAAGATACGCTCACCTGAAAAAAAGTCTGAATTACAGATGATTCATTGGGGTATGATGTTTATTAATGGACAATAGATTGAAGTTCAGTGGATGACCTTTTATGACAGCTTTTAGATTCTAATCAATGATAAATTTCTGACAGAATTCTGGTAGAGTCTTTACTGCTTACTGGCAAAGGCAAGGGTTTCACATCTCTAGAATTAAATTATAACAATTCAGCAATTAAAAAAAACATAAAGGTACAAATGGGAAAGGTAAAAGGACCAAGAAAAAGGACCAAAAAAAGTGGCTTTTTGAAAACTTACAGAAAGATAGTTTTGCTCTTGCACATTGTAGTCTTGGATCTTGTAATTTTAAGTACATAAATAGGTACAACTTTCATAAAATAATCACCACTTCCACAAGAAAAGAATTTATCTCATATAAGTGTTCCCACTGCTTTCAGAGAAAATGTTAGTTCACTGCAGCTATGGCTACTTTGGCAAATAGTGTGACAAAATAGCACCTAATCAGGAGATCAAAGCAGCCAGAGAAGAGGTCAGTGTATCAATCTACATTACATTATGTTCTAGGGTTTTACTTCAAAGTCTGCTTAGTCTCATCCCGTGGACCGAATGTTGCCATCATGAGAACAATTCAAACAACGAGTCATTGGTCTGGACTCTTACAGCTCCACTAAGTGTGAAAGCAGGGTTCCTGTGTACCTAGAACAGAATTTTTGGTCTTTTTCTTCTGAAAATAAACTGGTACAAGCACACCAGAACTGCTCTGCTCTCCCCAAGTATTGGAGAAATTCCTGAAAAGTTGGTATTTCACCAGAAAGAGCAAATACTACTAACTCACATATGGAATAGCTTTAACTGCTAGCTAGTCACAAAAGGGAACAAAGTCACTTGAGTAATAAACCTGTGCATTGCAGAGAAGACAGGAATTGCATGTGCACATCCAGTGGTGCAGCTCAGAGGATGCTGCACCAGCCTGTCCTGCACTGGGGCACAGCTCATCCTCCAGACCTTCACCAGAGCACTCACCACCAAAACTTCCCTTACAGACAGTGCTCGACGTGCCCTTCCATTCTACACTGTGTTTTTTCACAAGAGGATCTTCTCAGACTCTTTCAGATCTTCCTCAGCTTCTGGGGAGCTTGCATACAGCTAGCATTGCTTTTTTGGTGTTTCTTATAGATATATACAGCCTATGAGATTTTTTAGTGATTCCTGGTAGCATTCACCAGTCACCGATGAATTCTACTGTCTGTGTTTAATTTTAAAAAATAGGAGAAAAAAAATGGAGCTACAGACATTCCCATAGTATTCCAGACAAACAGAGAAACAACACTAATTCTAAGTTTGAAGAGCTCTTAAATCTCTGGCTTTGGTATGAGGTGTTTTTTTTAAAAGATTGTAGAGAAGCACTGAGGCTCTCAAGCCCCACCAAGGACTTCAGTATGTGACGGCCTCTGAAGCACAAGATAATTGTCTGTCCTTAATCCTTTTTCTTTTCCCCTCTAAACTATCATCCCTAAACCTTGATCTCAACACTGCCGCTTTACTCAGCAAAACAGATCAACTGATTTCAAACGATTTACATCCAAAGCCCTCAACAGCCATTCCCCCCTCAGTTGTGTAAAAAACTTCATTCCTCAGTTGCAGGAGCTCTACCTGTGGCAGTGACAGCTTTGGCTTGGCTTTCCAGCTTTCAGTGAAGTGCACTCAGCCTGTAAATAAATTCACCAGTAGCAGGAATAAGTGATGGTGGACAAGCCAAGCCTTGGAGCAGCTGCAGGAGAAAAGAGTGATGAATTGTGCCCCCCAGATAAATGGAGGTGACTAATACAGACTAATGATGCTTTTGAACAATTTATGTTCTGCTAATTTGCAGGTCACTGATTAGTTCAGAAACCTGCCCTACAGCAGACCTGGCAGGGGTGACATACTGCAAGAACAACAACCTCTTTGCACAGGAGATAATGGTACTTTCTGCGATTACTGCACTGGCCCAGGAGTAAGAAAATGATGTGCACACAGTACAGTTCACACAGTTACTACCTCCTCTGCAGTTACTACAGCCCCCATGCCAACTGCATAAACCTTCTCTAGCCTGCAATATGCACCAGGATTGATCCTACATTTTGCTCTGGATAACACATTGACACTTTTCCAATTGTAGAGTAAAACTTCTTTAGCTGCAAGAAAAAAAATTAAAGACGCTGCTTTCAAAAGGTGCTGCTTCTGGTTTTATCACCTTCAACTGTCTCCCAGCATCCTATGGAGGAAACTCATGGGGACAGCTTATTGTTCATTCATCTTCCCATGAATTTAAAGGCTGAAGAAACTACGTAACAGTGTCAGCAAACCATTTTTTCTTAATCTAAACTCATCTATTCTTTATCTTAGCTCTGAGGACTCATATTTATTCATGATGACTGTTAAAACTGGGACTTAATAGGGACCTGTGTCACTGCAATCCTACTTCTAGGTTTCATCAGAATTCTCTGGTTTAGGACTCAGTTTTTCCATTTCTATGATCTGTAAGAATGGGGCAGATCACAGATCACACAAGCAAGGGAACTTCACAAGAGAAATGCATCATCATCAAGGAAAAGTCAGTATTTGAGCCTCAGCATAAACACAGTGGCAGGAAACATCCTCAAAAAGCACATTCAGTACTGGAAACTGCTCCTTTTCTTCCTGCCAAACACTCAAACTAAAGCTCACTGGGGGGAGTTTAAGCAGTGCCCTGCTCACATTCTGTCAAGTACCCGTCCCCATTTGCTGAACACAGAAAATGGGGTTTGCACAAGAGCTGTAGCACTGCCGCCAGTCTGGCAGTGCCATAACCATTGAGCTGCTCTCTCACAGGAAGGATACAGAGCTCAGTCTCAGAACATTAAGACCATAATCGTGCCATAAAGGAACCAAAGGGATTCTGGGTTCCTTTGTGATAATAAACTTGTTCAAAGACTTCATCCTTGCCAAGTTCTTTTCCAACTTAAATTGAAATTAAAAATGGGACAAAGCAAGAATGAAACAACATATTAGTGTGGAAAAGTAGGGCACATCCCATGAAGAACTGTCTTCGGTGCAACTACTGTGTAGGATCAGGAACTACAGTCTGGTGACAAGGCAATCAATCCCTTATGCCAAGCTAGATACTGTCTTTTCTCTTAGAACATAGCACCTGAATTTTAAAAATATATAAGAAGAGAAACTCTGCACTATATATTTCTGTGTAAAGAAGTTTTTCCATGTGAGAGAAATGTGAATACACCATGGCCACAACCAAGTTGCATCCTATTCCTTCCTAAGAGATATCATTACCTATCATTGAATTAGCTACTGCTAGATTACACTTTGGATTTAAAAAAAAAAGAGAAAAGAGCCTCCAAATAAAAAAAAATTGTTCAATTCAGTACATTTAGAAAAATGTGATGCCTTTGCCTTCATTAGTGTGAAAATTCATATTTATATATACTGGCTTGCCTAAGTTCTTTTTACACTGCAGGTACTAAAGAAGCCAATATCAAAGCAAACAAAATGCAGGGTCTACACACTCAAAGCATATATCTGATTCTGCCTCCCTCCAAGTGACAATGACATTAAAGACCAGAACCTCAGGAAGAAGTTAAAATCTCTTTATGTCCGATATTCTGGGCAGATGTTCCTGGACATGAACCTTACATGTGAACAGTCACTGTCTTCTACTAAAATCATGGCGAGAATTTCAGTTTCAGTCCTGCAGGGACAGAAGCAGGCCTGGGCTAATGGCCAGAAGCCAACCCACAGCTGCAAAGCTGGGCCTGCCACAGCCACAGCCGAGCTCAGAATGGCCATGGAAACACAAACTCCTCTCCTCACCTCACCTCTTTAGTTGCTTACAGTTTAGATATTTGAGTAACACCTGAACTTTTATAAGACATTCAACTAAGCACATAAAGGAGAAATTTGTTTATCTCTTCTCTCACTAAAAAATAAACTTTTCCTAGGTTTTATATCTATGGGAATGGTAAACCAAGAAGTTTTGCAGATGTAAGGATTCAATTTCTTTACACAGAACAAGGTTTAATTTTCTACAATAATATACTATTTTCTGCCCTTTTTATATCAGTTTTTTATGCTGCCTCTACAAAACCAGAGTAAAAAATATATCCCTTTCAGTTCAGTTCAAAACTCAGTGTGTTGCTCCATCACAAAAATATTCTTTCTACAAGTCTTTTAGAAATATGACTCCCAGTGTATCAAGATATATTAAATGGTAATATCAGAGACTGATGAAGTGATTTAGTAGATTTTCAGTCATCTCTCCCTCCCCCTTCTCCAGCAAAAAGATTTTAGCACTTCTTTTGGCATGTGGTCATGGTGGTGATGAACAGCTTAAACAATTACACCAAGATTAAATGCAATTTTTCTATCTGCTCTCACTGCAAGTCAGAGACAAAAGAGTTACTGTTGCCCACTTACTGCATCATGTTATTGTGGCAAGGTTATAAAAGGACTTATTCTAGTCAACATTTATCTTAAATACAGAACTGTTTTCTCAACCCTGAAAGAATTTTTTTTAAAGGAAGAAAATTCTACATATCATTGAAAGTAGTAAATACATGAATATGATAACCCTTTTAAGAGGAGCAGGATGCAATTTTGATGTCAGAAAGGTTGATTAAAGAGTACATAATTATACATTTAGAGTTCTAATCCAGGGACAGCGTGATACAAAGGGCGGATGGAATTTGTTTGACGTGACAATTTTCTGTTATTGTTTTGGGATTACAACACACCTACAGCTAAACTAATTGTGCCAGGGCGGTTAAGGTTGTGTCAGCATTTTCCTTGTAAACCTCTTATCCAATGGATTTATTACTAAATAAAAAGTTTTTCAGAGGCTGGCTGAAACCTGGCATGAAAGACTGCATTTATCTTGAGTGACTTTGAAAAAGAAATTCAGCTTATCTTAATGGAAGGAAGAAAATTGCTAATTTGGGATACATAACTTTCCACTTTTAATCTCACCAGCACCATGCATATTCTCCATGCTTAAAAAAATATAGGAAAAAATATTTTGTTGATACAGCTTCATTTCAATTTAGAAAAAATAAAATTCCCATGCAAGCCACCTTTACTTGTTTTGGAGAAGAGGTGAAGAACCTCTGACAAAGATTAGAGAATGCACCATCCTTTAACAGATCAAGTTATCTAAACCTTGTATTCTTTGTATTTCACAGGATTTACTGCACATTGGACTTCCAGAGGTAGTCAGGAGAGCAGTTCATCTTTTAAATAATTTGGCTATTCTTCAGATGGTTGACAGTAGTACTGAATCATATCCCATACAAGCCTCACACTAACATTTTATCTGAAATTGGGTTCAAAGCATCTTAGATTCAAACACTCTCTACACTGGAGACCTCAAATTTAGCTTTATTTTGTCTTTTTGTACAAACAGCCCCACCAACTCATTGGATTAAACAGCCACTCTGTCTTTTCTCTCACACCCCCTATCACCACCAGCAAAGGTCTGAGCCTCAACAAGGCATGGCTGCAAATTCATTTTCTTTAAGGAACACACATAAAACGACAGTTTTCTCAATATTGCTCCTCATGGACTCCTGTGCAGGTCTAGTGTTTTCCATGCACTTCAGAGGTACAATAAAACACTAGCACCCCCTTCTGCACTGCAACTCAGGAGGAGGATTCTGGCACCAGTAATCAAAAAACTCTGGTCAGCTCTTCTGCAGCTTTATCACTTCTGAGTGCCAAGAAGAGAACAAATCAAATAAATTCATTTTAAAAATCAGCTACTTGAGTCAGTAATTCAGCAGATAAAAGCAAACAAAAGATCTGAAATGCAGGAGTTCAGTTTTAAGAAAGACACTCCTTTTAAAGAGCAGTTTAATGTCTAGATCACTCATGTTATCCCTGTGACCCATCTATCAGAACACAGGAGACTACTACCCTTCAAATAGTTCAGCAAAGGCTTTGCACTGCCCCTTCTCCTTCAGTGAAATTCCTTTCCAAAAGCTTTATTCTTATTCAGCTAGGTAAAGACTAGACTTTTTTCTCTTCTCCCCCTTTCCTTGCTGTAAACACACTTAAGGGAAAAGAAGACATTAAAGAAGGACAACTGAACAGCAATCACTACCTAAGCACTGCTTCATAGGAAAATGATTTTACAGAGTCAGACAGTGCCTGTTCTCCTGAGTAAACAACTGGACCCACGCCACACCACACAGGATATTAACGTTCTCTATGAAGTGGAAAAAGACTCAGATGAGGCAGACACAGAGCTATCAAAAGAAACATGCATTAGTTTTGCTTCAGGATGGCATGTCAGAATCTGTAAACCCCTTCCACCTCAAAGGGCATTCAACCTTCACAGTTAGGACATGTGTGTTCAAGTCTTTGTTCAAATGAAATGTCTCCCTCTGTCTCTCCTCAGCCTTGTTTACCTACCTGGTGAGTTGCCTTTCTGTTCCATGCCCATTTGCTGTACAGCATCTGCTCCCTACACCAAATTAAGTTTAAGCCACTGAGTCTGCTTAACCAAGCTTGGCTCAGCTTCTCAAAAACAGCTCTTCATACTGTACCCTTGTGCATTTATTAAAAAGTGTGTGTCCACATGCACACACACTCTTCATAGCTTAAAATGAAAAAAAAATTAAAATTCTTATTTGCGTCAAGCACTGGCACATTACACAAAATTCTCCCTTTGCTGTCAGAATCATTTTCTTCATTTAACTGACACACACTACCAAATTAAATCTGCATAGGAAACATAAACACACATTTTACTGCAGAGAATAAAATGAGAAATTATTCTAATTTGAGATTTTCTTTTAATCTTTTGAAACTACAGTAATTCAATCCCATATTAAACAAGCATTGCTTCTGCAGCATATTCCCTTGCAACAAAGAATACTATAATCAGAATAATATTGTTCATAATGAATATAGAAGAATCTTCAAATTGTCACAGCACTGGGCCACCAGCACCCAGAGAACTCTGCTGGATTTTGGAATCTGAGTCCTTAGTCATTTATGGACAGAAATACTATTTAGAGCCACCAACATTAAGAACTCATTGTACTGGTACTATTTAGAAATATGGTAAGAATTTATGGGCCTTGAGAGCTTCTATTCACACAGAAGACAAAAACAGTTAAAAGTGATGTTTGACGTGCACGTTATAAATACAACAAAACAGTGGCAGACCGACACGACCTACCCATATGCGTGTATTGTAGAGATTTGCATATACAGGACCCTACTGCACAACATTCCCAATGTAACTCCACAGTAATGCCTTTATAGCCTCTACCTCTCCGAGCATCTCTGAATAACTGTCACTTTGTACTCAAAATTGTGCCATACGGGATACAGTTTCTCTGTATCTTCAAAAGCAAACCATTTTAGTCTAACAGAGACTGGGGTGGTGGGAAGAAGTGGGCCCTGCAGTGCTCACTGCAGGAGGATTATACACACAAACATGTTCTGAAAGCTTTAGGAGATGAAAGGCATATTAGAAAAGTCATTCCTGGGAAATAGAAAACAGCCCATCTCTAACTCATTTTCAATGTCTCAAAAATACTAAGAAATAAATAATTCATTCTCATCACAAAATTCCCTGGAGTTCCCACAATCGCTGTCTTTAGTGGAGGGACCAGCAGGAGCAGGGACAAGGGAGGCAGGGGCAGTGTCCTGGCTGACAAGGAGCACCCCATGGTACCTGAGCAAGGAGAGGAGATGGTCAGGAGCAGCAGCCAGGGCCAGGCACACGGCAATGCCAGCCACCCGAGTGCAGGGCAGTGCAGCAGGTCTGGGGTCAAGCCAGGAGTCAGGTCAGTGAGCCAGGATCACGGCCAGCAAGGTAAAGAGCCCAGAACAGGCAGCAAAGCTCAGGCCAGCAGCTCCCAAGAAGCACAGAGGTCTGCAGCACAGCTTCACAGCACTCTGCTCATGGCCCCTGAGCTAAGGTTTCACAGCTGCCCCCCAACAACACTGCCTTGAAGGCCAGGCAGCAAAGCCTGGATAAAGGGAAGAGGTTGCACTTAAGGCCTGACACTAATGGACTACTAATTGAAAGCAGGTGTATTGTGCTAGCCAACTTAAGTTGGCAGCTCCAAGTCGTTGGCTATTACTATACCTACTTACCTAAGTCTTAACTAGCTTGAGCTTCTGGAAGATTACAAATTTTGAAATGCTTTCACAGCACTAAGAGCATCAAAATGACTGATAAGATGCAGGGGGTTATGAAGCCACATGTAATGATGCTCTGAAGATCATGAGAAACTGAATTGAGCTTCACAGTTTAAAATATCACTGGATTGTTTTTGACAGATCTTTCTGATCTGACATGGTGCATTTGGGAGAAACATTCATGATGGAGAAAATGTATGCATTATATATAAACACACACAGATCTCCCTATGTACAGAGATGGTAGAGCTTCCAGATTTCTCTTGCTGCTGTAAGTTTTAAATGTATATCATTAAGGTAATTTTTGTCTTTCCATTTATATTGGTTTGCTAGGGATGTAGAAAATAAAAAAAACCTTCTGCAGAAAGAGGACATCAGTTTGGTATCCTGAAACATTAGTCTGGCATGTTTAAGGTGTAAGGAATATGGGTAGTACTTACAGCATGTTTGTTCTGCCACCGGTGCTTCAGTTAGAGAACAAAACACCATTCTCGAGCTCGAGTGGATGCTTATTACTGAGTTATAACCTTTGCATCCAATGTGTGAGGCTATTATTGCTACAGAGTACTAAATCTGCTGTGGCTCAGTGGAGAAGTGAAATTGCAGTTACTGCAAACCACATAATTCATCCATATAGTTTAAGTGTGAGCAAGAGAATGATGAGATGATATTTCACACATTTTCAAGAAGGGAGATACAGATGTTCTCACCTTACAGCTGAATTTGCCAGGAGTAACGATAGAGAGAGAGCACCTTGCTGTACTCTGCCTTTGGATTTCTGCTCTGAGGAAAGTACATCTTTCATTTTTTACATGGCACAATCTCACGCAAAGTTACCTTACATTGGAAGTATTCATACTTCACTAACTACCTTAAAAAGTCACTCAGTATTATTAAGTGCTCATTTAAAGTAACATTTGTGATCTGCCAAACTACTTAACAGCATGCAGTAAGAAGTTTTAAGCCATTATCAAGCTTGCAGTTATATATAATAAGGAGGATGGGTTTAAATAAAAATCACTTTCAAGTAGAGGAATGATTAATCATTGCTGTTCTCTCCTTCGTTTGTATTCTTAACAAAAGTTGTCAACCTTTGTCCCAGCATTAATGGTGAGTTTTATGTGACTGTACATGGTATTCTTAAACTTGATTAATTAGCAAGGCCACATTTTATTTGAAAGTGCAGAATGGAGTCACATTTTCATTCAGTTCCCTAGGGAACTAATTATAAGGTCTGCTCCACATACATCACAACAATATCTCCTATATGGCACAAGTAATTATTTAGATACTGTAAATATCCTTCCAAATACTTAAAACAGAACATCTTCAGCTATTTCAAAGTTTCAGTAGAAACTGGTGCTAGCCTCTGCTGGGAAGTTCCAAATATTCCCTGCTCAGGAAAAACAGCAGGTACTCCGCATCATGAAAATGTAAACCCTCTAATGGGAATTTATCTGAACCAGGACAAAGGAAAAAAATGAAGAAAAGGAGAACATAGTAGTTAAGATTACACAACCCTTTAAAAAAAAATGAACATAAATGTTTAACAACCCAATGATGTTGTTTTTTTCTCCCTTAGCTCCAAGGCAGCAATCAATTCTTTCTATTCTCCACCCCCAGTACACTGGAAGCTGGCAGCTTTGCTGCATTAAAAATCAGACCAGAATATACAAAAGCCCATCTTTTAGAAAAGGAAAAAATCCTTCTTTCCCATATTGCATTAGCTTTGGGGCAGGAGGGAGTGGGCTAAGGAGGGGCAATGGCTGAATAGTCACATTCCAGGAGCTCCAGGAATGGAATCCCATCATACGACGAGATGCACAAAGACATCAAAAGAAGTTTTGCAGCAGCACAAGACATCTCCTAAACTCTACACCAGAACTGGAAACTCAACTGCTACAAAACTGCAAATTACCACAAGGAACATGCACAAGGAACACAAACACTGCCTTGGAAAGGGGCAGAGTGGCTGCAAAGTAGCTGAGGAGCTACACCAAACATCAGTTCACTTCTTTTTTGGCTTGTGGAATTCTCGACTTGCTAAGGATGTGCTCCAATTCCCAAGATTTGCCCCTAAAGGCAAATTTTAAGGGGGAAAAAAAAGGCTATTTGATTGGCTTTAAAGCTCTTCTAAATTGGATGATACAGTGCACATCAAGCAGTAGAACAGCTTCCATAGCAACACACACTCTCTCTCTGCTTAGTTATTTCTAGGGCATCTGTCACTGACTCTGCTCCCTGCAAACAGTTGCAGGGAGGGAAGGTTGCTTGCAGACTTGTAAACAGCCCCTGTTATTCTACAAGTGTATCTGTATTATTGTCAGACTGCACCTTGTGAGGGCAGGCAGCAGCAAACTGCTTTTCCAAATTGATTATAATACAGATTACTATTTCCCAGCATCTCCCAAACATCAGTGCAGTCTACAAACACATTACAAAACACCCTGCAAGAGTCCAGAATTATAGATTAAACTTTCTGAAGCCAGGAAAATAAATTATACAAGACCATGCTACCTAGAAATACACATCAGCTATGTTGAAGCAGAAGACAAGTGCTTCCACATAGGAATACATTCTTAAATATTTCTAAAATCTTCCCCAAATACACTTTTTCTGAAGGCTTATAATATAAGTGAAAGTATTAAATATGGCAAAACAAAGAGTATAACTTGGAGTTCAACATATGTGCCAAATCACAAAAGCTTGTGCCATTATAATGCCTTGGTTAAAATTACTCTATTTCATCTTTGAAGATTTTCTTATATGAGTTCACAGGTTACACAGCATCAGTATCTCTCCTTATTTTCATCACCTTGGAAACACCATTACATGCAGGAAAACAAATACTAGAAAAAATATGGATTTATTATTTGTAATACAACAAAATTTTAATCCCAAATCTTCTATTTGTTATTCTAAAGATTTTTACAATAACTGAGATGTTTTGTATCCAACTGAATTTCTTCTGTAGCTGAGTAATAACAATTGTGACCATGATTTTGAAGATTATGAGTATAGATAAATAAACAAGTGAGGTCTGATGATCACCTACCATTTCCCTCAACAACAAAACCACAGGACTTCTGAAAAAAATGTGGACAGAATTGAAGAGAAATGTACTTTTAATGCTGGATACTGCTTATTTTTAAAATGTCTGAAATGGTAATATAGGAGAAAACAATAGGTACTACTGTTCTAAGAAAGAGCTCTAGAAAAATGCCAACAGCTACTGAAATCATTAACAATTAACACTACAATTCACAGAAGAAAATGTAACTGCTGTTGTCTTATTATTTAAGATTTTGCTAAAATAAACTGATAGCTGTATTAGAAGTAGTTTGGTCTAGTTTTTAGTAAACAGCGCCGAACAAGTTGCCAAGAATACACATCAAGCACACGTTTAGCAGTTAAATGCTTTTGGTTTTGGGGTATTTTGGAGTTCACTACCATATTCACTGAACAATGAGTCAGCAGAGAAGATACAAAATGCCCTGCATCAGATACAACAAATGTATTAACAAAGAAGAAAATACAAAAGAAAAAAATACTTTATCTGAAGAAGAAGAAAACTCAATTTTTTATTACCCACTCTTTGTCCAAAACAGCCAGTGTGTGCTGACCTTCAGGGCATGCAGTAAACTTTATTTAGTTTTATTTGGCAGTTGTAAATATATTTTCTTGCATTTGGAAAGAGCCAGAATTTGATGGGACTTGCAGACAGCAAAACTTTGTAGGACTCTTTACCAATGTTTACTGTTGCAATTACTTTAATTTTTTGCTCTCACTAATGCCAGGTTTGCTTATGGTCTTGGAAATAGTATTCAGGGTTCAGTAAAAGGGAGAACACCCACAGAGCTAAGGAAAGTGAAGGACACCAAGTGGGAGGACCAGAGGGAAGTGTCAGGGAGAGAGATATTTAAAATAGGTCAGAACAGTCTCATTATGCTACTCACTAGTAAAGTGCAGAGCCTCTGAATTAGTACTCTTGCTATCAACAGTAACTGATGAAGTCAGCAATAAAACTTGCATTAGATTGCTGGCTAAAGGAAACCTTTGCTTATTGCTGCTTCATCAGCTCCAGAAGCAAAGGGGGATGCACTGGTTCTGCCCTCAAACACACAGTAAATTAAATAGATACTTAATCGAATTTGAGTGGTTAAAAGGGAACTCCTTTTTAAGTACTGGAAAATGTAAGCAAAGGTGTCTTTGGGGGGGCAAAGGTCATGAAAGCCATGCATGGGTACAACTGTATGGCAGCTTTATTATCACCTGTATAACTGCACGCCAGCTCTATCAGCCTCATGCATCACATAACAGTCCAAGGCATCTGCTCCAGAGGTTTTTCCTCAAGACCAAATTTCCAAGTGGTGTCCAAGTCATGTGGTCACACAATGCTTGTAACAACAAAGCCAGACACTGAATCACTGAATAGTTTGCTCACCGTCATTCAGCCTCAGCAGTGGCAAAACTGAGGTGGAAACTGTCTCCGGTGAGGTCATTTGAGTGGTTTATGATGCGTTTTAGAAGCACTGCACAAACCCAGCCCAGGTTGCTACATGGATCTGTGCAAAGCAGCCCTGCATGTACTCTGAGATATGTGCACAGTGTAGAGCCACAGAAGTGATGGCATCATCTTCTGAGAATCCTACAAAACCTGCACCTTCTGGCTTAGTCTGAACCCTTACCTGGAATCACATAGCTGTTAAGTGGAATAGCAAAGAATTGTTGCTATTATCTGCCCAATACAGGCAAGCAGTATTGCACGTCCAGCTCTGAGCCCTCAGCAATCAGCCAGTGTCAGCTAGAGGAGCTACTGTAGAACTGGTGAAAGCTGGAAAACTGTGAGTTATCTTCCAACCATAACACAGATCATATATAACCACAGCAGATCTAAAGGCTAAATCAGTATGTATTAGTTATTATAACTCACTAATTGCTGCTAGGAAGAACGTTCTTATTTCTCCTTCACCTACAACTTTTGCTGTTCCCTGTGCAAAAGCTCTGCCCTTCCCAGCAGGGAGCGAGTTCAAAGAAGGGAATCAGGACAATCCTTGCCAGCTGGGGTGAGATTTGTCAGTGTGCTCCTCTGCCCAGGCACACTGGGGGCACTGCAGCCCGAGGAAAAGGGCTGGAGCAGGGCAGCAGGCACTGCCTCAGCTTAGCTCCAACATCACACATATTCACAGCAGAATTCTACAGGCACTGCCTGATATCAAAAAGGAGCATGATAGCACCAGAGAGCAGATCAGAAGCATTGCGTTTCTTTGGGAAGAAAACAGGCAGCTCTTTCAAATGCATACCAGTGACTTCAGTAATGAAATGTTTTTCTTACAAAATTCAACATGTAATACTAAAGATCATGGCAGAGATAGAAGCAATAACAAACCGACATCAATGACTAATGGGAATGTTTAATGAAAGCACAATTTGCATTAACTGAGAATCAATCTGTGTTCTTTACACTTAGTTTTCACTGTAAGTGTTCCTAAAATAAGGCACATAATTCAATACAAAGACTCCAAACCAGGAAGTTGTCCATATAGTCTCGAAGTATTTTTTCTTATATCTCACTCAAGCTCTAAAATAAACTTCTTTTGTGCATAGGCTTCACATTGGCTCTTAGAACAGGACTAGTCTTAACTTCTAGCTAATAGTTTCCTTGCTATCATAAAAGGCAGGACAGAATCTCTCCCTTTTATGCTTCCAGATTTTGGCAAAGCTATCAGGAAAAACCATAGGAAAAACATATAATAGTTGAATCCCTAGTGGAAAATAAACCGCCATAAATCATTTTACAATATGAAAGCTAATTTAAATTTGGCCATATTTCTGGCAGAGCAGTGTTCTGTTTACAAAACTCTAAGTGCTCTACACTCTACTGTGAATGCTCATTCGAATTTATCTGAAAGAGGAAGGTGACTCCAACTTATTTCCGTGCTGTATTAGTTAGCTTTCATTCACTCAAGAAGCAGTGACAACAGCATATACCTTCCCTGGCACACTATGAATTGGAAATGATTTATCTTTTGCATCAGTGGCACAAACCAGCAGCAACTAAAACAGGGACTTACTTTCAAGCAGGCAGCAAGACCCATATCTTCTGGGACAGGGGTAAGGACAAGAGAGGAAAAAGTTCTCCCCAATTTCACATAGTGAACCAGGTCACAAACCAATATGACAACATTTAGAGGACATGAAACCAAAGAAAGATAAAGTTAGATTAACTCAGGGTTTGGGTCACCAGTACAAAATGGAAGCAGCAGCAGCAAATGTCATCAATAACCAAAAAATTGTCAGGCAAACAATGACACTGAGAAAGGACAACATTAAAGCAGCTTTCAAAGAAATTTCTTGTTATCACATTGCAGAGATGAAAAGGTTTTTTTCTCCAGTTAACTTGAACAGAGAGAGATGAAGGGGAATGACTGGAACTGGGAAAAAAAAAAAAAGGGACAGAGTTCAGACACAGACTCAGCTGGATACCAGTAATGCTGGAACAAGAAACAGACATTCTGAATGACTGGAAAATTAGATTTAGAAACAATGGAATTTGTACTTATATTGCAAGTATTTCTAACAGAAAGAAGCAGGATAAGGAAAAACACAAGGAAAATTGACATTTTCATGATGCTTTCTCCAAGACTAAGTTTCTTCATTATTCTGAGAAATGAAAACTTCAATAAACATCAGTTAGGATCTTCTAGCAAAGCTGTCCAGAAATAATCAGTGTTTCTTAGTGACCAAGCAGATACATTTAAATGGCCCCTGATATTCATAAAGTCTCCAGTACCCTAAGTAAACAACTAGTTTTTTTATTTTTACTCATGTACAGGCCACTCTATAGTCTCCAGGAGTGGTGTTTGTCCAGACTAAAAATACAGTTGTAAATAATTCTCCATCTACCAATAAAAGACAAGAAAAAATACACTTTGCTATGCTTATTTGAAGAATGAGGGAACTAAATGACCTTGATGTTGGAAATAATTTGGCAGATATATCATGTGATTTATAATATCCCCCACCCACGAAACAAAGTTTACGTCATCCCAAACATGCATTTAATCAGGGACCAGTGTTTCAGGAGAGTCTGTAATTGATGTTGCACTGTCACCTCTCAGTGGCCATGGTGGATACTCAGCATTGCCCCACAAGAGCAGCTGTGCAGCAATAAAAACTCCATCACATATGCTGTACATGCCTACAACTGGTGCATTCCCCATCCTGTTTCAGCTGTAGTTCAACAGACAATGGGATAGTTTTACATGTCAGGAGATCAGACACAACCTTCTGGTAATTTAAAGAAAAATTCATACAACACTTACAAATCTTCAGATGATCAAAATGTCTAAAACCATTTTACAAAGGTAATATTTAGAGAGTAGGAATGAAAGAAACCTGAAAAGAGTCTGGCATTGTGATCTCATGTTACAGGGCAGGGATGTACCTTCCCTTCACTTTTGAACATCCACAGAAAAAGAATTCATGAGACCAAGTGGCAGAAGATTAAAAATCATCTTGAAAGAAGACTTTTGACACGATCTCAAAATAAAGAAATAAAAGGCAGTTTCTTAACATGCTCTATGGTTTAGTATTTCTCCGCTGCAATGTTCTGCTTCACTGCTACTGAGTGACAGAAAAGGAAATAACAAAAAGTCGTTTTGGTGTCCACATCTTGATTTTTTTCTATACATTGTAAGAAGAAATGACAGAGTTGATCATCAAAAATGTTACAATTAAGTACAGCAGTCACCAGATATACAGTTGAAAAGGGGGAGTAATCCCGAAAATTACAGCACAGGTAAAGAGAAAGAAAAACTGATGAAATACAGGAAACAACTAGAAAAAAAAATGTAGCCTCTTTGCTAGATTGGAGGGTGAGGAGGGGGTAAGAGATGCATGTTCTTCACTGTCAGAAGAAAATTGAATCCACGTGAAAGACACCTGGAAAGATTCTAATGTTTGGGTGCCTCCCGGCAGCATAATTTCAAATGCACACAGAGATATTAATAATTTGAAGGAGAACTTGTTTGAATATGATTAAGAGCAAAGGACTTTAGCGTGAGGCCAGCAGATATAAAAGTACAATTCCACTTGGGCCATGAGAAGCCCCCAGGCTGGAGGCAGAGAGCAGGAAGCTCTGTGAGGAGTCCAGGCATTGCCCTGCTGGGCGCTCAGCCCTGCGCTGCCCACACTGCACACTCCACTCTGCTGCTGCTTCACAACTGCTCACCGAGCTGAGGGGCTCCCTGCACGCTCCAGGAGATCATCACCTACAGAAAGCAAGACAAATAAATTCCCCTCTGCTACCAGAGAGTAATTAGATGCATTCTATAATGGCAAATTTTTAATAGGCGTGGGTTTGGAAAAGGAGTTTTTGTGGGGTAAGGAGGTCTTTTAGACAAAACAACTGAGAAATGAAAACCGTGGTAAGGATACAAACCAAAATCAAAATCCTCAGTGATTCAGTACTGTAAATGTTTGGAATTTTGATTTGAAAAATAGAACAACAAAAATAAAACCGTTAAAATGTTTTCTTGTCACTGTTTAGTACCCCATCGTCCCGTACTGTGCAAACACTAATTCTCTTTGCAGTATATATTTGCGGACCTGATACAAAAGCCGGAGTCTTCAGAAGGAGGATCACAGATCAGAACAGCATTAACTGTCCTAAGGCACCATGAATCACCCACAGCAGAAGAGGAAGTGCTTCACACCCATAGAGTCCAAAGTATTCCCCATGACTCCATTGCCTCCTTCCAGCCTTTGGCTTAACCACACCTATTGCTGAAACCCAGAGAGGAGCTCCAAGGGGCAGGAATATCCCATGCAGATCTGGAGAGCTCTGAAGGCATTCCAGATTGACTAGGGTGGGACAAAGGGGCAGGGCAAAGCAGGCCCCCTCAACAGATGATGGATTTTGGAACCTCTCTTTAAGTAACAGCTAAATTGCAGAGCGAGGGAAATACAACACACAGCCATTCAAGGATGGGAAACTAAACTGCATCCATTTTTCCAGCAAAAAATTTTCATCAGGAAGAAGTTATTCCGACTAAATATAGATATTCCAAAGTTATTAGAGAAATTATATGTAAAACAGGCTTACTTTGGGTTTTATTTCAGAGAAAGGTAAGGAGAAGACACCAAACCAGGAGTCACATTTTCTTTAGCAAAGACTTCTTTTGTCATTTCTCTTATTCTGAACTCACTGAAGAAGTAGAGGCTGCTGTGAACCACAGCCAAGTGGATCAGAGGGAGCAAAGAGCAGAGGGATGACTGCGAGCTGCAGAACAGATGGAGCGATTAATGACACTGGGGGAATCCAGTCAAAGCGGCTGAGAATAACTAGCAGGGAGCATGGCTTTCAAGGACATTGAACAGGAAACTTGGCTTTTTTGGACTTTTTTCTGCTTTTCTGAGTTGGCATTTTATTGTAGTTTCTCTCTGTTGCCTGTTGCCTCTCAACTATTTCAAATCCTCACCTTACTGTTGCAAATCTGGAAAAAGTACTTATTTCTCAGCTACAAGAGAATGGAAAATCCCCTAGGTTTCTGGGCAAGGGTTCAAAATGATATTAAATATTTTAATAATGAGCACTAAAACTTGAAGTGGTTCCCATGTTGCTGTCAGTCAAGACCCTGATATGTCTGACCATCTGCTTATTTTCCAGGCCTTACTGTCACACATGTATCAAACAAAGACCATGATCTTTTGAGGCACTGCCTGCAGCTCCTGCTAATTTCAGCCTAGATTTATGGAGATGATGTGTTTTGGAGATCAGATAAAAGTGTGTCCTAAAATTGATAAATGAGCAAACATGAAGATTCACAAATAGAGTATTTTGTACACGTATTCTGGCAATTTTTTTAAAAATTCTGAAACTAGTATATATACAATTACCTAGAGTAGACTCACAATGTATCTCAATATATTCCCGACAAGCAGAAAAATATACAAAGGTGTAAAAATTTCTCAAATACAGACATTCAGCTCCTGGAATGCTAATCAAAAGTTTAACCAGATTTAAAAAACCATGAGAAACTTCTGCAGAAGGGTATTTCATAGCACTACTAGTGTTGCACAATTTTTCAGCAGACTATGTGAACAAAATTTTGAAGTCATGCAAGAATCCATCAAAACAGATACTGCACTGGGAAGAATAATGCTTGGATTTTATTTCTAGGGCTAGGTGAGACCTCAGATACATCTTTACTCTCTTTTCTTTCATGCTCATCATCTCTTTTGCCTGCTACAATTGCAGTCATCACATTTCTGCAATGACAACAGACCCTCAAACTGGCCAGTGTCCATATTTTCTAGTTTGACATTAATTGCAGCAGTAAACCAGGTATCAAGTGCTGATGCAAAGGCAAAAATCTGTAGCTGCCTGGCCATCAAAAAGCAATCTGAGGGTGAGCAATATTTTTAACTTACTCTGTTGCAAGACTTGGTGAGATAATTGTGTGCACATACGCAATATGCAACACAGAATAATCTTTCATCTTGCGCATTTACATGCTCCTTAATTCAAAAAGTTCCAAGTTTTCCAATTCCCTTTTTGCTATGTCAGTTTTACTGTGTGAAAAGATGGAAATTATAGTCTTACATAGAAAAGATGCCTACTGAAGAGATAAAATATGTTTTATAGAAAAAATCAGACTCATATGAGCTTTGTCTATTATTTTCTAATTAGATGTCAAAGAAACAACTGAAAGAACCATCTCAGGAGACATCTGAGATCAGGAAGCTGATGTGAGAACAGACAATGGTTCAGTAAGTACAGGTTTTGTCAGCATCTGGGTCACCTTTGATCAGATGTTGAAACAGAGTAATCCCAAGATCTATCAAGAGGGGAAATACTGTCCAAATAAATAAATTCTGGTGTTGGCAGGTTATCACTCATCTGAGAAACTATGTCACATGCAAAAATCATCACATACAAGGAGTAGTGAACTTTGTATTATATTTGAACTTTTTAATACAAGCAAGAACCCTTCAAATAATGGTAGAGATGGCAGCATCTACTCTGTTGGCAGATACTATAAGGATCTCTTTGTACTGCATGTAAGATTTGCCATTTTCCTGCCTGGGAGGAACCAATCCGAACAACTCACAGAGCCTTTCATAAAATGTTGGTGCTTGCCATTAACTTTTCTGAGGTTCCTCATACCCAAGTGCTTGTTTTCCAGAAAGCAGATGCATTGTGGAGTCCATTTCTAAGTGGCTATAGGGTTAACATAACAAATATGCACATATTTTTCATCACATGGGGGAAAGTAAACCCGTTGGTTCTGTAAGATAAGCATTATCAGCTTGCATAGCAATAGGGAAAACACTTGAAGCTGTCCAGGGCAAGAGCTGGATACCTCTGGTATACCGACAGTACAGTGGTAGAAAGATAAACTCACCTGCAGTCTTAGGTCACACCAAAGGATAGAACTGAGCTTTCTGTGGAACTAGAGTCACAAAAGGGTACTACAGTAAAAGGCAAAGTTAAAGAAAGTTGTAAAGAGCAGGAGCTAGTTACAGCCTGCCTTCTTGAATATGCATCCCTCCTACTACAAGCTGGCAAGTGAATTTTTTTCTCACAATATGGTGCACCACATGCATGTTTTTCACTGCTGTAGTTTCCTGGAATAGCTCAGTATACAGTAAGATATGGGGCATTGGCAAAGGAAGAGAGGAAAGAGGTCACATTCACAGGGATCCCAAAGTATCTTCAGTTCTGTTTAAAACATTTCAACCTCTATTTCTGGAACTGGTCCTGCTAATTAGAAAAGAAAAAGGTAGCATACAATCCACGTCTCATTTTTTAAATAGCTCTTCTTTACCGTGGCTCTTTAATACAGCAGACAGTATAAGGATTTGGTCCTTTTAAATTATGTTAGCAGGGAGACATAAATTTAAGGAATTGATATAACCTCCTAATGTAAAGTTTCCCCACTACTTAGTCAGTTTACTACTAAATCCTGATTTCCTAATACATTAGATATTGTATAACATTCAATCACACATGACGTTGGTAGTACATGTTCACAAGAACTACCTATTGTCTTTCTTGTTTTATGAAAATATGTTAATTTTTTAGCTGAAATAAAAACATGTTATCATGACAGAAAGAACAATTTAATCCAAGCAATTTAGATCTAAATATACAATACTTAATAAACAGTGTTATGGCTATCTACAATTCAGGCATTATATCAACTCAAACTTTTGTTTCCCATGTGATCATCATTTCTGTAGAGGAAACCGCACAGAGAGAAGGTGGCTCCCTGGAGAATTTCCTTGTTTCTACAAAGAGATGATGTCTTTCTTCGAGAATAACATGAATACCACACAAAATTCGTTTGAAAGAAATTTTGAAATTAAGTTGACACCAGTGTCTGAGAAACTGATGTCTTACACACTGTATAAAACACACCAAGGAAGTTCCAGCAGTGTAAAATGTCAGTCAAATCCATCTCAAGGCTACTTTCTATATTCTTGTTGCACATATTTTATAGCTCCTGGTTAAGGCTGTAAAGGTGCTAAAGCATCCCAGTATGTAATAATTTCTAATAAATACATTGCAAACCATTAAAACTTACAATGGCTGCCAGAGCTAAGTTAGGACTGTCAGGTTCCGTGGGGAATTGTACCTTTAAAACATTTCTGTAAGGAGATAGAACTCAACATCAAATGAAGCAGGTGCTTCCATCATTAGCTCAGATTGGTTTGACAGGATCCTTTTGGGGCAGTTATTTGGCTAAAACTGGAAAATTTCAAGTTCCTCCAAGTTCCCTGCTGAGGGAGAAGCAGAGCACAGACACTGAACAGGAGGAGGGAACAAAACCAACAAAGAGGCTTGACAGAACACGGCAGAAGAAAAAGACTTGCTGCTTTGAAGGAACACTAAGGAAGAAGAAGCAGAAAAGTGATCAGAAGTGATGATCAGAAAAGAAGCTCCTCTGGAGGCATCAGATCAATGTCCACTTGAGAACTGTACTTCCAACAGCTGTCTTATTTGAAGCCTTCCCTTCCATGAGGTACATCATCACACTGGTGCAATTAATGTATCCCCATTCCAACGTCCAAAATACACTGAAAGCATTCTCCATAAAAGTCAGTTAATAGGAAGGTTATTTTAAAAAAAAAAAAAAAAGATAGCTTATCCTAAAATAAGCTGTCAAGCACAAATACAAGAATACAAATTCTAGCAGAAGCTATAAAGCATTTGGATAATGGATCAGTTTGCAGCAAGTAAAATTTCTCAGGTAAATTACACAAGAAATGGAACGACTAATACATAAGCACCCACACAGACAAGCCTTAGAATACATACACTAAGAACAAACACAACCAGCAAAGAAAACAACTGGTGATGTTAGGTCATGTTTTATTTTTTGCCAGCAGCAGAATAACATGAAGATGGTGACAGACTATATGAGGGACCTCTCTTAGCAAATGCAACAGAAAGAACAGGTCCAAACAGACAAAAAAGGAAAAGGTAAACACTCTGTGCCATGATTTTTGAGGAATGCTTTCTGTCATTTACTTACAGAGCCATTTTCCACACATGCCCATGATAACATTCCCTAAATAGGCAATGATGCAACTCTATAGGTAAATAACTTCAAGGCATTTAGGAGAAAGAATGGTTTGAACCATCTTATATAAATGCAGTGGAAGAATGCTTAGTACTAATTTCCTTCAGTAAGGTTCCAGCCTAAAACAACAGAAAATGGTGCCTACATTGTAGCAATTACAAAATTGAGTATTTGACTGTAGCCCATTTTATTAAATCATAGAGAACACTTTTTCTGATATATTATGCTCCTGGCTTTCCCTCCTATTTAATAAACCAAACAACATTAGCACATTGCAACAACACAAGATTTGGTTGTGTGGAGGCTGTTGCTGGTGGGGGTTTCTTTTGGAGTTTGTGCATTACTTTTCCTACAGCTACAAGTAAAACACAAGTATTTTACGAATTTCCAAATTATTTCCATTCTAACATTACCAGAATAGAATACTGATGACAAAAGGAATTTTGAAACAAAACCACATTACAGTGGAAGTGCAAACACATTCATGTCCATCTCAGCAAATCCCTGTTTTGTTCTAAACATTTTTAATGCAGCTTTCACAGTGCAGTGTTTCATACAAAACTGTATTCTAATGCAGAAGGGTTGAAAATCCTGTTTATTAGTTTACCTGTTCCATCAGCTTCTGTTCTGATAATCAGCAGAGACCCAAGTTATAAATCACAGTAAGGAATGGGTAAGTTAGAAACAACTGATCACTCACTCCTGTAAGGAGAGGAACCTAAAACCAGGCAAGGTGCTTAGGAGATGGACTTTTAAAACCAAGGGGTACCTGGATATGAAAGTAGAAAACTTACCATGCACTCAGCTGAAACAAAAGAGCTGAACCAAAACCAACTCTGCCAGTTGAACATTTGAGGACAAAGAAGCTGAAGCAAATTTAGGAGACCTGGCTAATGGTAACAGGAATTGAATACAGAACCGATGTCCGAGTGAGCTCAAGGGTTTGCATTATCAATTGCTGGTTACAATGTTTTCCACGTTATTCTTTCATGACTGAACTATCAGTAATTAAAAGACACAAATAGCCAAATCAATCTGAATGCTGTTCTTTCCCATTCTCTACATATCAAGAATCTGCTGCTGCTGCCCAAGCACACATACCCTCACTGCAGAGGCCAGTTTTCAGATCTCCAGGTAACCTGTGCTCACTCGCAGCAGTATCCCAGCACTGTAAGAGAAAGGTTGCAGAAGTTAGAACATATCACAAAAGAGATTCAGCTTTAGCATTCATGAATGTTTCTGATTTTCTCCTTTCCCACTCCCTAATTTCTTACCAGGAGAAAAACATAATAGTGACCGTCATTGCAGTTTCTCTACATGTTTGAGGAAAACGTCCTTTCTAGCACGAATAGATAATAGAAATAATATTTTTACCCCATAAAATCATAAAACTCATGCATCTCCTTTATGAATTTTCATCATATTTAAATAATTGAAAGCCATAGCAAAATGTGAGTGATAGAATAAAAAAATTATAATATTATTTGTTTATGATGTAATAAGAAGCATTGCCCATGCTTATGGGTAGCTGCAATTATTTTTACTAATAGTATTTATAAAGTAGACAAAAACAGAGCTTCTAGAGCTAGCATCAAAAATAAAAGCTCCCAACTTCAGAAAGGAAGAAACAATCAATTATTCCATCTTCTGAAATACTGGGAATATCAAACCAATCTAGTAGCTGGTGGTTTTAATTGTTCATGTCAGAATTTAGAACCATGTAGGATACAATTTCATGTTTATTGACTTAGAATAATTGAGGTTTCTTTCTTTTGGTATCTGTGAAACAGGCTCTATTCATCTGCTTTGTTCCTGATCCCCATTTTAGGGTGGCACAACTTAAATAGTGCATCTTTCACTGACAGGTTCCTTCATGCTGACAAGGAAGAAAGTTTCAGTTTTCCTTTTTATTTTTCAGGTCTCCTTATGCTTATTTAATGAAGCATAAATACGGATGGCACCTTTTTTCCTTACAGCAGCTGAAAACATACAAAAATACATTCAGCTGCAAAAGCACCTCCTTTTCAGCCAGTCTTTTAATAGTTCCCTTGGTTTCCATTATATTTACAGGGACTTATACTTCCTTCACACATGAACCACACCATCTCCAAAACAACTGCCCACATAAACTCATTGCATTGATGTTAGAAAAAGAAAAAAACACATGGAACACTCAGAACAAGGAAATCCTTTCATGTGGTAAAGTCACAGAGATCCATATTATTATTAACTTCATTTTCACTTCTTATGAGCCAAGTGCTTAATGCTAAAGTCTGTATGTCATTCTTTCTTCTTTAACTGTAACTAACCCTACAAAGAGTCTGTCAGGAGTATCTAAAAGTACTTATTATTTAAAATACTGATCTCTGTATACGTTCTTTTCAAAATATACCTGGAAGTATCAGAATTTTGTGCACATGTTACTTTCTATTTCTGGATTGAAATAATCAGGTTTTGAAAGAAATATCTTATTAAGTGTTTCCTGTGTCAAGGCCATAGTTCAAAAACTGAGGGCACCCCCAAAAAGTCAGAAAAGATTTTATCAAAATATACACCTGAAATGTCTGCAGGAGGTCTGCAGGAGACAGCCTGTGCATGTCTTTTTTTTTTTAATTTGGTTTTCTAGACCTCCATCTCTTATTTGATAAACACGTTATCTGAATAAAGTATTTCTTATCCTCCTTTTTCCTCATATTCTCCCTCCTGTTCTATACCCCATGGCCATCATTTGTCTATATGCAAGGAGACTTTTCAGCTGGATCTCTGGGGCTTAGCTTTTCCTTTCTACAAAGAGGAGGAAAAAATACAGAAAGGAAGGAGAGAAGATAAAGCTCCAATTAATTCATGTTGAGTGAACAGGCAAACAGGTGCAGCTGAGCAGGGATCACCCCTCAAAAAAAGTCATATATTCTTTTGGTGACATTTAATTATACTTTTCAAAATATCTCAGCTCTAAAAAACAGGCATTTCATTTCAAAGAAAGGAGAGAGAACGTAGCAACATTCTCTGTATAAGAGATGAGAAAGCACATCTATGAATCATAGCAGAAAGCCAACTAACCCTGCAGCAGATTCTTCTGCCAACCAAATCTAGAAAGGACAGAGTTTGAAGGATTTTTGCATTTACTCAAACTAAAACATTCATGAGCCTGCAATATTAACAGAACACCACGCTGATTCCCAGAGACAGAGCCCTGGTCCTCAGCCGGGACACTCCATTCCAAGCTGACACATTTCATTACAGCTTCATTGTATTTACAGACCCTTTTGGGGCACACCAAGGGCTCAACTACAAAGCTGATCGAGTATCCACTGTACAGTAATGTATATTTTACAACTGGGCTTTGGGGAGGTTGACAGATTTTATACGTGACATGGATTCTAAAGAGTTACTATAAAGTGTGAAAGAAGAGTAAATTCTAGAAGCAGAGGAACAGGTTGCAGGACAGAGCTGTCCTCCAAGTTGCAGCCAGAAGACAAGTAACACAGCATTCAGAGTTCACAGTGGTAAATATAAAAGAAAAAATAGGGAGGAGAGATCCTAAGAAGTTATTTCATCCATTAGGCTGCAAATCCCACCATTCCTATGGGAATATAAGTAAAAAATCAGTCCTGAGAAAATAGTCCTCCCACTGAAGGGCTACAGAAAAATAATGGGCTCTAGAATACATGTTACAATTAAAAATGTGTCATTTTATTCTTTCTCAATGCTTTCTTCTTCGTTTAGTACTTACCCAAACAAAGACATTTTCCTAGCAGCTAATGTTAACTATAGTTAGCCAACCTCAATATGCATTGCGTACAATGTTGTAAATCAAGTACACTGCTTCTCAAAAAAAAAAAAAACACCAAAAAAACCAAACAAAAAACCCAAAAAACCAAAAAACCAACAGAAACAAAAAACAAAAACAAGAAAAAACCAAAAAAACCAACAACAACCAAAAACAAACAAAAAACCAAAACAGGAATAAAATAACCAGACTTCAAGCAAAAGCTCCCAAAACGTCCTGGAAGAAGATTTAGAAAATCACTGGCTCTTTTTTTGTGTCACAGCATTCACTCTAATGCTACTTTTGGAGTAAAAGAGTTGGAGATGTTTCTGTCTTCAAACGAAGGGTGTGTAACTTGGTGACAACACACATCCCTGGGGAGCCTACAAAGAGCACAGCAGGCACTACTCAGTTATGTTTTTATTGCAGTTGGAGCCTGACTGCAGAGAAAAAGTTGCTCCACAACACATCAGGCTTGCCTTAAAGTATTAGGAATACACTTCATCTTGTTTTGGATAGGGAGTTATTACAGATTAGTTACATTCCGACTAGGAGCTCTTTGCCTCTGTTCATTTCTACATAATTTCAGGAACAATCTACATGTGAACAAGTTGAAATGGGCCAGGGAGACTGAAATATGACTCCACATAAGAACATATCATTAGATCTCAAAGGTATGGGATCCCAAATGAACTTCCATTTACCAGAGAGTAAGTAAACTTCTTCATTCTAATTAGATAAACTGTAACATTCCAGTACACCATGTGTAAGCCCTTTGTGTACTTTTAATTATACAGCCTGATAACTGCTGAGATACCTGCAAAGACCTACATGAATATTTTATTTACGTGGATTATCATAGTTTATGTGTCCTTGAACTTTGGCTTCCCGCTATCCAAAATTCAAGCTTCAGTTTAAAGTGAGCCCATGGATAACGACATGTTTGGGTGCCACAGTGCAAGGCAACACAGTGGATCTATTTTGGTGTTTACTGGATATATAAATATAAGCAGTAAGTACAAGCATCTTTCCATCCTCCTCATAAAACCACCTTTCACACTTTATTATCTCTTACTAAAGCCTACTGTTGGCTTGATTGAAGTGTGTAGGTTGCACTATACTTACCTGCAAGTAAAGCACCTTCATTTGGTTCTTAAGTTACTTCAGCAGCTCTCCCTGTTATTACATGCCTCCTTTTCAAATTATGAATTTCACACACTTCACTGCTTTTGTGTTTCATTTAAAGCCTTGTTTATTGGTGGCACAAAAGTAAAGCTTGACTAGTAATGCCTGCCTTTTTCTTTTCATGCTTTCCCTCATGGGATGCAATTCGACTCACATTATTGATGTGAATTATTCATTTCTGAAAATCTTTCAAGTAGGTTTGAAACAAGCAGGTTCCTATGTTTTCTTCTCTCAGAAAGAAGGAAGAATCATATTAAAGACTTTCCATCCTTTTATATAAATGATTTAATGACACAATATAAATAATCATCTTTCTCAACAGGTACTGTTGAAGTGAAAATCTGTATGTAGATGGACTATGGTGCCCAGCCAAAATCAACTTTTCTATGACAGAATCACAGGATTATTTCTTATGACTTCTTCAAACGTTAAGGTTGTTTTTACAAACTAAAGACTCTTACACCTTAAAATGCATAACACAAACATGTAAAAAAGTAAAGGAGGTAAACCAAATTACCTATATGTCTGATTTTATTTAATATCAATTAAAAATGCATGGATTTGGTACATATGTTTTATTTTTATTTAAAATATTTTATTTTCTTTAAAAAATAAATCATTCACTTTACCTTTTCAGCAATGTAAAACTAAAGAAGAGACAATTCTACTATGTTGTTTAATATCTAAGTCTGTAACAGAATTTTTATCCACAGACTGCAAACTCAGTAACAATAGGAGCCCTCTTGTTCATGCAATGTTCCCTTTAGTCCTATTTTCAAAATTAGTTAGGTCTGTTCACTGTAACGGAGAGCATATTAGATCTTCTCATTATAGGAAAACATAGTTGTTATCTGCTATCAGCTATTTCCTTCAGCTTTCCTCTTTTGGTAAGATGTTTGCCACAGGTTAAAAAAAAGTTGGAAAATCAACACTGCTAGAACATGGGGTGGGTTTGGTTTTGGGTTTTTTTTTTGGTTTTTTTTTTTTTAAATTGGCTTGAGTTAGGAAAACAAACTGAAAATCTGCTAGATGATCTAGTTTTTATCCTCAGGTACTCCAGGAGTGAATGATGTGGTTTATATATCATTTTGTATATATCCATTTGCACACAAACCCAAAATGATGAGGATTCTCAACATTGTGACTCAAACACTAACTTGTGCACGTCCACTTAGTTGTGTGAATTTCTGTAAGTTCAGTTAAATGCAGGTTACTGAATTCCGACTGACTATTTTGAAAATTACAAAATTTTGCCTTCCACACTAGTTTTGCAAGGAAATAAATTACACAGATGCTCTGCCAGCCTGCCAGTTCTCATCCCCTCCCCCATAACTTTTGAATGAATTGGCTAATTTTGATCAAATTTGACAAGAGGACCCGGTCTAAAAGACATGAAGTTCCAACAAGTTTCCATGAGAACTGACAGTTGAGTAGGAGATAAAGACTGACATGAGTCTTCCCAGTGAGGAAAATATTGCTGTGTAAGCTCAGCAATTATCTATTACGCTTGACATACCCACTAGTCGATGATTGTGTATGTATCAGCCACACAATCCATTTGCGTAGAATTTGGAAGCAATTACAGGTCTCCCTTTTCTCTGCCAGCCACAGGCTGAGAAACAGAGGAGTGGTTGGCAGTAAATTTTGGAGGTTTTAGCAATGAAAAGTGAATGAAGAAGGGAGCTGTAATTTGATTGGACATGACCTCATTTGAAACCAAGCTTCAGCAGATACACTGTAATCAGACAAATTTGTTAAAGTTTCCAAAATGTTTATAATCATTAACCCACTATAATCCAAAACAATAAAACCCAGGGACAGGCTGGAAACCATCACTGTGATGCTGACTGTGATTTAACAACGCTGCACACAAGTTGCTGCTTGCATTCTCCAGTGCTGGCTCCAGGAGTCCCTCGGGGCGCCAGCACTTGCTCCAGGAGGCCCTAGGCAATCACAACCTGTTTCGGCTGGGTCCACAGGAGCCCTGCTGGGAATTGCCCAGCTGGCACTGGGCTTGCTGGGGACACATTCTGTGTTACCACCTGAGTAACTTCAATCTGTTAGAATTCTTGATACATCGTGAAAGAACTCCTGTATCTTTCCAGGCCTTTATCTGGATGATCCTTGGCCCACATCCAACTGAGAGATTCCCAGTGATGCTGGTTCTTTGCTTCTGCCCAGTTCTGCTGATGACAGCCCCTGGCTCAGAAGGTTATGCTGTGTTTCTTTCCTGTCTCCTCAGTGAGGCTCTCCAATGCCATGTAACAAGGAAAAACAATCTCCCCCCGCTCCTTACTCCTGTTTCGTTTCCCTGCTTATTCGGGAAAAGGATTACATTACCTTTGTATGCAAAGCCATCACACCAAGACCTCATGTTCTGTTATTTTTCTACTACTATGAATCCTTGATCTTTTCCAGTCATTGCTTCCAAAGACAGTATTGCATTCTGCTGATGAAGTACTTCACTTACATCTGCTCAGACCTAATAAACACTCCAGAACTGGAGGTCCATCAATGTTACTCAAAATACTTGTTTGAATTATCATTTAGGCAGTCATATCCCTCCCTCATTCGGATGTTGCAGAGCATAAATGATAAGAAACCATTCCAAAGAAATCTGCATTGCAGTCATCATCAAAGTGAGTAAATAAAGAAAAGCTGACAGGCCCTCACACACCAGGCAAATTGCTGTGATCTTCACAGAGAAAGGTAATGGTTTTCTTTTTCTTTTCTTTTTGATATAGCTTTTCTTCTAGATTCAGAGGCCTTCATGTTAAATTCAATATTTTTAGCACCCACACGACCATCTAGAATTAAATTGCAGCAGTTCCTTAGCATCTGAGAAAGAAAGCAATGATAGATCACTGTGATTCTCCTGTCCTTGTACAGAATCAAAGAATCATTTACTAATAGACTGAATTGCTTCCAAAAGCAGAAATCACACAGCTCCATCTTGTGGAAGATGAGATTCCTCGTGTAATGTCAGCTCAGTTCAACTTCTGCCTTTGGTAATGATTTAGCTTTAGATGTTTTTACATTCAAGTTTTACTTACTGCAGGTATTTCCTTTTACGTGTACTTTACACAACTTCACCAAGAGCAGCAACAGTCTGCCCAGTGCTTTTATTTATACTCTCCTGTTTCATTTTATTTACCCATAGCCTTCTCCCAAAAAGGTCCCACACTTCAACACTTCACATTTGTACCAAGTGGTGGAGAATCAGCTGCTTAATTTTCTTTCCATCCTCTTTCTCCTGCAATAGGTTAAACACCTTGCAGAAGTGTCCTCAGTGAACACATCATACATAAGTCCTAAATATATTCCATTTTCAGCCTAGTAGTACTTCTTAGCAGGAAGCATTTTCAATACAGTTTAGATGACCTGAAAATGCAGAGCAGAATTGTCTCATTCATGTAACACAGAATTCTGATCTGTAACGTTTTCATAATCTAATGCCATTAAAGTAAACCAAGTCAGAACTACTTTTAGGTTAGATGAATGAGGTAACTTTCCACAACTCTACAAAAAATGTCTTCCTGGGCTCTGGAGACAACTGTGGGATTAGTCCTTATTTCCTTGTTACAGAATCTTTGTCCTTCTGAGAGCTTTGAAATGCATTGGATGTCACAAATCAGCACATCACCATATGCACTCCACATAAACCTTTATGCCACACTAGCAAGTAAACTTGAATGTTTATATTTTTGACCATACATTTAACTTAGGGAGAGCATATTAAACCACATGTATCAACAGAGGTCTACAAACTGAAATCCACCAAGATAAAAGTTCCTTGGACTTTAGTATGGAACTCATTGTAAAAGCTTCACAACATGTTTGGATGTTTCAAACAATACTTGGTGTTTGAAGAAGGTATTTCTCATGAGTTGCAGTCTAATGTAATATTTCTCTATCAGATTATCCCAGCCCACATACACTGAAGTTTTCAGAAAAAGCAGCAGTAATGTGACTCATGGGACTACTCACAGATGACTCTGGGAACTTATTTCCCATTAATTTTCAACTGAAATGCGTGAGTGGTCAAAAATGACCGCAAACATTCCCTCAAGTCTTTTAATTTAATTAAAAGTATAAATGATCCTAAGTATTTTCATCTTTTTAATTAGTTTTAAATTAATTTTCAGTGTGAGAGCCAGAAATCCTATGAGGAAAAAGTAAGGAATTGCTCATAGAAACTTCTATCCAGATCTGCATAACGAATGTCAACATGACAACCAAACCCAGGTGCATATTAAAATAGTGGTTTGGACCACAACAGTCTGAGGCTGTCTGAATTAATACATGTAGGGGGAAAAAAAAAATAGAGAGAGAAAAATCTCTGAAAAATCATCCAAATATGTATTTTTAACTAGCATCCTGGGGCCTAAGAGGAAAAACAAACCAGAACAGCACCTTGATTGTTTCCCTACAAAGGATATTCCATTGCCCTATTGAGATGATTCATCACCATTTCACTCCCCTGAATTCATCTTCCATACTGAGAAACATTATGGCATTCCTCCCTCCTGGTAGAAGTCAAAATAGCAACTTTCCAGATATGACTGACAAGAAAAATACCTCATCTCTTCTGCTAACCTTTGTTCTTGTATGAAATTTCAGGAACAATATCGACTTGATTTCTTTTTATTAAGTCTTGAAGTGATCTTTGTTTCTCTGAAAAATATTAGTATTACTCTGAAACACTAAAAACCAAAATCCACAGAAAGGATGATGAAAAAGGACCAAAGGAAAAGACCTTCCAAGGCTCATACCCCATGCCACTAACAGCTGTCAATCCTGACAAGAAACAACTACCTCTGAACGTGGGTGGATGCAAGAGTTCATCTTTACCCCATCAGTCTTTGGGCCATATTTCAGAATCTGCCAAGAAGGTTGGCAATTAGTGCCAATCATGACAGGTTTTTCTGTGATATGGACACCTATTCAAGAGATGTTGGACTTATACTATCAAACTACTTTGCGTCTGTATCTAAAGACCCTCTGTATGGCTTTGCAACCTTCAGTTACTACCAAGATTAGCCACGTAGATATTGCAAGCCTACGTTGTGCATAAGCTGGAAGTTCTCATAGGTTTTCTAGAAAAGTGCCAAGAGACTACTACTAGAAAGACCAAGTCATTTGTCCAATAAGGCTACAATTATTTCATTGCCTAAAAGCAGAGGATTATAAAAAATTATGTTCATTAGCATAAAGATTGAGAAAGTATTAAAGGATTATTACAAGAAAAACCAAACAACAAAAGAGTTGCTGACTATTACAACTGCTACAATTAATACTTTATAGTGATACACTGTTGCCTATGTTGCCTAGAAACTACATAATTACACACATTTAATCAGCCTTAACCTATGTATTTTCATTACTTTGATGCATACTATTAAAATTCAAATGTTATCAAAACATGGCACAAGAAATAATTTAGTATTTCATATTGAAAGAAATATAATTAAATGCTACCTGTGAGGCAGGTCATTCTAGTTAAAAAAGGACAAAGGACAGTACAAACACCTGAATCTGCTTGTTTCCCAGTTATCTATTTATCTATTCCTTTTCTAATCCATGTGTATTTTTGATAAGGCATTACAAGTGTAATCCCAATTTCCCTGGTAATCTAAATGGGGGATCTGTCTGTAGGACAAATCAAACACCAGCCTTAGAGCAGAGAGAAATAAAAAGTGAAATGCCTATAGGACTTTGCAGGTAACCAGTTTTAATGTAAAGGCCCTTGTTTTATTATGCATGAATAGGAGTATGATTCTTTGGATTCTAGAGTAGTTTAATCAATGTTCAAGGGTTTTTAAGAACCTCATTATGTATCTCTTTTACAGGATTATGAATATTTGAAAATGGGGTCACGTAGTAAAGCTTCAAAGGCTAAAAAGTTAGATCAAGAAATATTTTCTAAAACTCTTCAAAATATTTCAAAATCAGAAGTGCTGCCCAATATATATTGCCACATTTACAATGTCAGCCTTCTCTTTGAATTTTAGCAATATTTTTTTCATATATTTATATATATATTACTGTTCTCCTTCCTTACTGCTTTCCTGTGATGATTATGTCTACACCATTTTATCCAAAAGTAAGTAATAAGAGTTTCATTCAAATAAAATTAAAATAAAGCTACAAAATTAAAGCTACGTATACGAAAGACTGAGTTGATTAATTTAACTTAATTTACTAAGCAACAGTGTGCAAGGATAAATAAATAAACTTAGATTATGGTTGAGCACCTCTGGGGCAGTTTTGCAACTATCTCTTCTGAGGAGTTTTCTGCTCATTAGAGGAACAAAAAAATCAAAATGAAATAATAAATAGGATAGGTCTGCAAAGACAGAATGGGAGTTTAGCAGCACTACTGCTTTAAAAAAAGGATGTAAGGGACTCAGGACAGAGTGAAGCTCTCTGTCCATAAGTGACACCACTGGGGACTCTCTAGGAAGGCAAGAACCAGCATTAAGCACATGGTCTGACAGCACAGGAGGGGCACATTGTAACATATCACAGCCCTAAAGAGCTTTAAAAAGAGGGTACAGTGAAATCCAGAAAAAAAAATGTAGTTCAAACTTCCCTGGAGATTTTTGAATTGTATTCATCTGTAAGGGGTGTCAGTCCCACCACCTCTTACCTTTCTCAGCCACGCAGCCCCTGGAGATGGACTGGCCTCTGTCTCTCACCCCATAGGCATCATAAGCCTGAGAGGAGCCCTGCCAGGCTTTGTTTTCAGAAGTCAAATGGGTTTCGTACAGGGTAGAGGGGACTGAGGTCTCTGAAAAACCTCCAGAGGGGAGACAGTGGTTGATAATGGCACAAAGAACAGAAGGCAGATTTGGGACACCAAGAGTGTCAAAGGAGGCAGAGCAGAAGAAATAATACCCACAGTGAGTTATTAATGGCACTGAAATTGTACCATTCATTTATTAAAATGAATATGCTTGACTATAGATTTTCTTGTCAGTCTATATATTTTGATTTTATGCACCACACAGCTCAGCAGTAAATTACTGCAATTAACTTCGATTCCTTAGGATCCACAGCAGTAGCACTTCCACATCTCATGACTGAGTCTAGAATTCAACTCTAAACTCTCATCTAAAGTGCTTGTGCAAAGTAAGTGGTTACTTCGAAAAGTGCTGACAAACTTCAGGAGAAATTCTACTCAGATCTATTTCTCATAAGAAAAAACTTTCTAAAAAAATCCAAAGAAAATTTAGTATATCCGTCACAGCAAAGTTTGAAAAAGAGCTGAACAGCTTGAGTTAATTCCTTAACAAACACCTTATGCATTCAGTCACCATTTTTGGATTCCAAAGACAGACATTTCAATGAGAATCTTCGCTTACAGATAAGATGTTTTTCATGCTGTTCCTTTTAAATTTTAGTAGCACATCCCCTGTGAAAGTAGTACCGTTCCATCTGTGCAACTCTAGAGAGTCAGACACTTTATCTCATAATAAATCTGCGTAGCTCTCTGATTTTTAGCTGTATGAGTACAAAAGAACTTGACACAAAACAAACTGCAAATAATCAGATATAAGATATAACCCACTATAAGAAAGTTAAAGCCCTACTTTTGTGAGGAGAAACCACAAATCAAGTGTCAATAGAGGCTGGGCAAGGGGAGAGACACAAAATATAAGAACTAGGGGGACTAAGAAATTACACAGTGAAAGATCTGCCAGAAAATAGCAAGTAGTAGAACAACTCATCCTCTGAATCAAATTTGACAAAGTGTAAGAAGAGTCAAGGCAGACATTTATTTCTGATGAAGAACTCTAATAGTTTCCATGTAAGACACATGCTCCTCTGTTCTTGTTTTCATAACTTCCCAGTGAGCTACTGGGCAATTCCCAGTGCTGAATTAATTTAACTTCCAAAAGAAGTGAGCATCTTTGATTTGTGAAAGTGGTGCGGAACAATTAATTCCTGATTAATCACTAGAGTATAATTCAGAAAATGATACATAGATAGTAGACATAATGGAGAATTTTGTCATAACTTGGAAATCCTGTTAAGGGATCATGATCAAAAGGGCAAAAGGCATCACAGAACTGGACCAAATCTACTTGTCAGCACTTGCTTTTATATCACAGCAGCCTCCAGAGACCACAAAGAGCATTTGATCCTCTTTTGGTAGTGTATAAACAAAAAGGATTTTACAAGCTATGACACCACTTGCTCCATTTGACTCCACTCTGAAGAAGAGCCAGGAAAATGAAGCATGTCCACACAACTCAACCACTCAGAGCTCAAACTTTCACCTATCTGCATGAAGCCAATGCCCTGTGAACTGAAATGGCTGTGGCACACATATTCCATCAGGCTACGAACGTGGAGAGATAATAAAGGTATTTTTTTAATTGCCAAATTATTCATTATGTTTTTGACAAATACCATGGCTAAGACAGCTGGTCCCTTTCCCAAAGGCACTCAACAAATTCCCCTTGCAGCTCCCTAACGAAGTTACCTTGCACCATTTACCTGGTAAATAAAAATCCTTGGGAAAATGGAAACAATGAGAAGGCAGTTCCATGCATATTCAGATAGTTGTAATTGCTATGGAAACCATCTCTAGCAATAGTCTTTTGCTTCAGAGCATCAGAGGTAAATCATAATAAACTGACAGCAAAACAAAGTGTAATACTGTCTATGACTTCAAAGTTCAAAATTCACAAGAAAATTAAACCACTGCGTAGGAAAAGCTTTCATGTTCTCCCATCTCCTGGGTTCTTTATGTAGCATACTTATGTGGATGAGAACTTTGGTATTGATTTTTGCCTGGACCTCCCAAATTTCTGCTTAAGTAGCCCTTAGGGCTGGCAGAATCACTACAGTCGTTACAAAAATAAAAGGATACTGTTTCTTTAACCTACAAGTAATCCTAATAATACTGCTAGAAATTTTGGGAAACCTGAAAACCTGTAACTCCATTCAAGCAATCCCATTTTTTGGCCTCTCTAAAATCCTTCACTGGGATATCGTCAAAGTTACCAAACTAATGTATAAAAAAGAAGGCAAGAAAAATCACAGTTCTAATAGCACTCAGTAAATTATGTTGTCGCCAATATCTTTTTCAATGTGCTAGAAAACACAAAATCTTCAACCAAAATTGAAAAAGAAGATCTGTATTGCCACTACTATACAATAACTCTACAGAGGTCACAATAGTGCAAATGTTTACACACTGAAATATTCCCCACTGCACCCTCAACTGCTTCTTCTTTTGTTAACAACAAGGTAGGTAATTTGTAAAATTACTTCTATTAAATGAACAGCTAAGCATTGCTGAGTGAATATGTCCATGTCCCTTAGAAATGTGTGATAGACTTGAACACAAGTAATGTATTAAAACACTTCATCTATCTGTCATTTCTATATATTGTGACAATAAAGAAACTTCATTGCATTTCATGACATTTTCATCTAGAAATTATTAAGTTGGATATTCTACACAGACACCACATATATTATTTATATAACATGCTGAAATAGAGGGGGAAAAAAATCAAAATTAGCATTTTTCAGGATACTGAAGCACAAACTGTATGTATGTGTCTTTAAAGTTTTAAACCCAGCTTTGTAATTGTGGAGGAAGAAAACCCTGTGGAAATCATTAGCAGCTGCTGAAGTTTAATTCAGAGTTTACTTAAGACAAATTACATTGAACACACTTGCTGTGACTTGTATGGCAATTACACCTAAGGGAGAAACAAAGGAGAAGGAGTTGGTAATTCCAGGGTCTCCTGCTCTGCGCAGAGCCAGTGCAGGAGGAGAACTTACCTTTTCCTTACTAATATTCCCTATCCATCAGACCAGAGCCCAAATCAGCTCTTTTATTGGAGTTCATTTTTAACCCAGCAAAAACATGTCATATTTAATTTTTACAATAGCCTCATTGAAAAAGAATAATTAGGTTTTCTTTTATAGGGGTAATATTTTTTAACTTATGAAGGATGTTCTCTATGTAGGTTGTTGGAGAAAAATGTATTTCAGCCAATTACAGATCAAAGAAAGTGGCCCCCTCAGAACTACATATTCTAAGAATATGAATAAATGTGGCTAAAACACAGCTTATAATAAATTTCCAAATTATGGAACACAATTTTTTTTCAATTTCCAATGTATATTTAAACATACAGACAAATATCAGCATTTCTAAATCCAAACAACAAACCAAATCAAAGACACAATAAAAAAAAATCCACAGAGCTGGTATTCTCACCACATTTTCACAGCTGAAAATACAGAGTTCTTTTTAAATACAAAAGTTTAACGTAAGTTATTTAAATGTTGTCTTCTCACAGGGAGTCCTCTTCAGCTCTTTATATGATCAGTAATGAAAGTTTATTAACATGACACAAAAGAACTGCTACTGTCTTCGAAAAGACTTTTGTCACTACACAAATGGGCAGATTAATGACTTAGTCATGATTCTTGCATTTTCCTCTTCCACAGTAATGACCAATAACTTCTAAAAATTAAAATTTAAAAACAAATCAGTTGTCAAAAGCATATCATAAAGATTAATATTAATATTGCTGATCCAAATAACAAGGAGTGAGCCAAATACTAATCCCCCTTCAGGGATTTGTTCTATTGCACTTACCAGGCAATTAACCTGACTTTCATTTAGTGTTAATATGATGAAATAAATACATCTGCTAATGCATTTCTAAAGTACACAAGTAAACATCTTTCTTGGGAGGTTGATGATGGGCTGTATTGACCATCTCATATCATTTATCAGTTTGAAAGTAACTTATAATTTGTTGTGCTTATAATTTTATATGGAATTAAATCGCTAAAGTTACTCCAAGTGTTTATTACATACCTATATAAAGCACAGGTTTGAATATGTTTAAAATTAAAAGCAAACCTTGATTGTTGAATATGGAAATGTATTCATGCACTCCCCTGAATAACATTCTCTTACCCTATTATTCCCTACTTAAAAACTACATCTTAGCTAATTCTTAGATAAATTTTATTTATCCTGTTCCTATTCAAGTTATTTCTTGTGGGTTTATGATTTTTTAAAATTATTATTAATCTACTCTTTTGCAAAGAAAAATTGCACGAAAATAAATTGCAATATTTAGGACTAAATGCTGGTCCTCTAAGGCAAGAAATGACAGCCCTCTGCTGGCTAATAAATGTGTACCCACAAGAAGGACATCTCACAATGGCTTTACATTAATATTACATTTAACTAAAGTAAAAATGTATAAAAATATATAGTACAAAATAAAATTACAATACAGGGATGCCTGAAGTATTTTATCTGGACCATTAGGAAAGATTCTTTCTAATTCCTTTAGGAAACAGTAGGGCAAGAAAATGCCTGGTTCCTAAATTATATGGATCATTCTATAGAATACTGAAATTCCTGAAAGAAGTAGCCTTATTGGGCTGCAGTTTTCCATACAGTATTCAAAAATACTATATAAATGTTAATGGTAATCATTGTGTTACTGTGTAAGGCTTTGTTTGGTTCAATTAAATGACCTGCAGTCCATAAAAATGAAATGCTGTCCAAAAAAACAATACTGATTTGCTGTCATTTTTATGGTCTAAAATAAGTTTTAAATGCCAGCATCACAGAGCTTCTTAGCAGCCAGATAAAAATGAAAACCAAAGCACGATATTTGGTACAACAGTTAGCAATATGATCCAACTTGCAAAGTAAAAATTGTTTAAGTATCAGCATCATGAATAAGAAACGTGTATGAGAAAAACCAAGAATAGTCCCCATATTTTATTAATTTTTGCCTGTTTTAAAGACTTGTTTTCTACTTTACCCTGAGGACCTGTACTGCATTTTAAAATATAAAGACATATATTGTAAATAATTTGCATTTTTCCTATATTAATTTTAAATGTTCCATAGCATAATTCTGACTGTGTGGCAAATTTACAAAGAATGTTTTGCAAAGTGCATCTTCATTAACAGTGCTGACTTCAACAAGTGTGCAGTAAAAGAGCACGTCGGCAGCTGTACAGCTAATTTTCCCTTACTTAAAAAAACACCAAAACCCAAAGGAACCTCCACCGCAGCTGCCCACATGTGACAGTGTGGAACAAAGAACTGAAAGTGTTTATCTGAATATATTTGACCGCTGGTTCAATGCCCTGTATTGAATAGTATTTTATATACGGTATTTTAATATTTATTTTAATAACGGTATTTTACCGAAACGGGACGATATTGGCAGATACCTGGAATCAACAGCAGCGTAAACAGAAAGGATCGGAACCTGTCCCACAGGCTCCCAGGATGGAAGGAGCGGGCTGCACGCTGCCCCTCTGCCCACCAGCCCTGCACAGAGAGCTGTCAGCCTTCTCCTTCACCTTCCAGACGGGGATTTTGACCCAGCTGAGCCGGGGCCGCCCTGCAGAGGTGCCCGTGCCATGGCAGGGCGTGGAACTGGGAGACACGAAAGTCCCCTCTATACCAAGCCCTCCTGTGATTCCATGACCCTCAGATGAATTTCAGGGGAGCTGTGAGGAGTGTCCTTCTCCTCCAGGTGTTTCTGAAGGCAGGTCTGAGCAGTCCCTCACCCCTCTGGGCACACGCAGCCTTTTCTGCGCTGAGCGGGGCGGGGACCAAGGAAACAGCGAGGTGCTGGTGCCTAGTGTGAGGAGTGCTCAGGAGAGTTAAGGTTCGGTGCTTAAGAAATGCAAGTATCCAGTAAATAATAACGGAATTACAGAATATGCTGAGTAGTAAGGACCCACAAGAATCATCTATCCAACTCCTGGTCCTGCATGGGACACTCCAAGAGTCCCACCCCGTGCCTGAGGGCGTTGTGCAAACACCTCTTGAGCTCGGTCAGCCTCGGTGCCCTGACCATCCCCTGAGGAACCAAGGCCCACCCTAGCGATGAAGAACCTTTTCTTAGTGTCTAAACCAAACCACCCCTGAGAAAACTTCAGGCCGTTCCCTCGGGTCATAAAAAATACAAAATAATTGAAGAAGAGCGGCTACCTCGCATTAGCACTCGACACACACGCCCCGCACGGGGTGAAGCGGAGGTTCAGCTGGCCGCAGCAGCAGCCCCTGTGTGGGGTCCGGTCCCCGCCCGCTGTGGTTTGCCACGCCGGGGACGGACATTTCCCTGAGGGAGCCTTCTGTCCCCGCGCCTCAGGACGCTCGCGCGCGAGGCGGGAAACCCCTCGGGCTGGAGGACCGCGCGCGCGGGCCCGGCAGGGGGCGCTGCGACGGCGCGCGCGCGTGCGCGGGGGCGGTGCCGTGATGGCGGCGCTGCTGGAGCACGAGAGCCAAATCTTCCTGGAGCTCTTCCAGCGCGACGGGCTCGCCGTGTGCGCCCGCGGGCTCGGCATCGACCGCCTGCTGCTGCGCTTCCTGCGCCTCTACTGTGAGCCCGCCAGCCTCGTCCTCGTGCTCAACACCAGCCCCGCCGAGGAGGTGAGGGCAGCTGCCAGCTCCCGCCCTTCCCCTCCCGGTGCGGCGGGCGCGTCCCGAGGGTGGCCGGCGGCTCGGTGGCTGCCCCGGGCGGCGGAGCGGCTCCCCGGGCTGGCGGGAGGGTGTGTGGGCTCCGGTGAGGGCAGAGCGGGGGGCGGGCCGGGTGCTGTGCACCGGCCCCGGCACAGAGCCACAGAATCCGTCAGGTTGGAAAGGACCACAGTGGCTCATCCGGCCCCACCTCCCTGCTCAGGCAGGGTCATCCCAGAGCACATGGCACAGGACTGTGTCCAGACGGGTCTGGAATATCTCCAGTGAGGGAGATTCCACAGCCTCTCTGGACAATGTTCCAGTGCTCGGTCAAGAAGTTCTTCCTCAGGTGGAGCTTCCTGGGCATCGGCTCCTGCCCATTGCCTCCTGTGCCATTGCTGGGCCCCAGAGAGCAGAGCCCAGCCCTGCTCTGAGCCCCCCCTGCTCACACGGACAGACTTTGGTGAGGTTCCCTCTCAGTCATCTCTCGAGGCTCAACAGCCGCAGCTCCCTCAGCCTTTCCTCACAAGAGAGGTGCTCCAGTCCCCTCATCCTCTTTGTCACCCTCCAGGAGCTCCGTGTCCCTTTGGTCCTGAGGAGCCCAGAACTGGACCCAGCACTGCAGATGTGCCCCAGCAGGGCTGAGCAGAGGGGCAGGGTCACCCCCCTGAGCTGCTGGCAGTGCTCTTCCTAATGCACCCCAGGATCCCTTTGGCCTTCTTCGCCACAAGGGCACTGCTGGCTCAGGGACAGCTTGTTGTCCACCCCCAGGTCCTGGGGAAGCTGTACAGCCACAGCCATTCAGGATCATGGCAGTTGAATTTCTACTCCTGCAGTATGATGAAGTCCAAATAACACTGATGAGCTAAAACAGGTACATAACTTATAAGTAACCAGTGAGCAGAAAGGGGTGAAACATGCTGACAGGTTTGTCCTTACTTGTACAAAAAAAAAAACTGCTTTTTTTTCTCTGGAACCAAGCAAATTTCCCACCATCAGGAGGGGGAAGTCTTGGGGACTTTTTATAGCAACTGTAGGTAAATGAAGATCACAGCTGTAGTTTATAAGATTAAGTTTGGTGTATATGATCTACCTGCTATAGTCATCTAATGACAGGTGAGGGCACTAAAGGATGATTTCTTCCCAATTCTCTGTTCTTAAGTACATATTCTCTGAAAATAAGCTATTGAAATACAAGAAAATGTAAGCTTCTCTGAGTGCCAGCTGCTCGTATTTATATGTGTTGTCTAGCTACTACTGACTATGTAGATTTTAAATCACCCAGAAGATTTTGAAAGTGAACGAAGTGTATCAAAGAAGAAAAAATCGTAATAATGCTGACTTCCTTTAGTATATTATACTATCATGTCTTAATTTGTTTTGGACAGCTCCTCAAAATTACCAGAGTATGTGTAATAAAGGTGCTTTTTGCATCCCTTTCATTAGTTACCACAATAATGTGTTTTTATTGTATTTGGTTTAGGAGTATTTTATTGATCAGCTGAGGTCAGATGGAGTTGTTCATCTCCCTCGGCGTGTTACCAATGAAATTGCAAATAATACTCGATACGAATTTTACACACAAGGAGGAGTCATCTTTGCAACAAGTCGGATCCTTGTGGTAGATTTCCTTACTGACAGAATTCCTGCGAATCTCATTACTGGTAAGAGCTTAATGAAATACAGGTAAGAGTGTTCTGTTTGAAAATACACAGAGCTTAATTCTATTTGAAGAGTTCTACTAACAGGTACTGAGGTTAAAGAATTATTCATTTTTTTCCCCAACCAAGACTGAAGTAAAAGGAGCAAATGTGTAGTTTTTTCATATTTTTAGTTGGGGTTTTTTTCTCTAAATTTGTTTGCCTTATTTAGTCATGCACTTTAAAAAGGTTTTCATAGAAGATTAATTGATTGCACTTGGTGAAATAGTGTCCTGTGGTCTGTTGGACACTGGCCTATGATTAAAACTGATTTTAGATGTCATGCTTTATCAGCCATGCACACTACCTATTTTTTTGCATTAACAAATTACACCTGATGACGTCTCATCAAAAAATAGCAATACTTGACTAATCTCTGCATTGACACACTTGGACCCTATGCAAATAGCAGTATTACAAAGTGATGCTGTTAGTGTGATTGTGAAGATTTTTGCAACCTTTTTTTCATTGTTGTATAGAAGTTATCCATGGAAGATGTGAGAGTTACCCTTTTCTTCTCATGTTCTGTTCTTCTTCTCCCCCAGCCACTCTTGTTTTTATATTCCTGTCTAAGCTGGAAATGCTGTTACATCCTGGAGAGCTGGGAAAAGAGATATGCAAGAGCCAGGGATATAAAAACATTTTACTGTTGTCTAAGTGTTAACATCTTAACAATTAAACATAGCTGAATATTGAATGCTTAGAAGAATGTAAGTTTCTGCTTCAGAAGCTGTATCTCCTTTCTTTTAGTCAATCTATAAGGATTGACTAAAGTCAATCTAAGGATTTATCTCCACTCTAAAACATTTTGAACAGTTTTATGCTGGAGTCAGAGGACACCAGATTTGTCTATTCTGGTATTTCTAAGTTCAAAAGAAGTGAATGAGTTTTCTGGGCAACCTGTGGTAATTTCTCTTCTTCCCCTTGACTCCTTCCTCTCTACCTTTCTACCCTACCAAAAGAAGAAAGGAAAAAAACAAAGATGAAAAGAAGAAATAAAGATTTAAAAGTAGTGTTGTGCTATAGTGCTGCAGAGATGTGACAGATTTTGCATTGCCACCAGAGGTCAGTGCAAGAGCAGCTGCAATAGACTGACAGCTTCATTCCCACCTCTCCAAAACCTGGGTCCATGTGCCTTGTCAGTGTGTGAGATTGTACAACAAAAACACCAAAATCTTGTAGTAGTGTTTCGTGAGGAGGTAACATAGGAAAAGTCTTTCTAGGTGTTACAAATGTCAGTTGTAAAATCAGTGTGAGTTAATGTCTGATGAACTCATAAATCCAGCTAAATGAAGATAAGAAATTATCACTGCAGTAAAAAAGAATTATTCCGGGTGGTATTAGCTGAGTAGAAGTGATGTACTTGACTGCACAGTGAAGCTGATGCAAATTGGTGTAATAAAAAGTGGCAAGTTGTTTCTACCAAGGCTTACAGAGCAGGTGTGAACTCACTTCATAAGCAGATATATATTGAGTAAAAGCAGGAAGGTATTATGATAAACACAGTCTTACTGACCTGTTACAAATTCTGTGTTTCCTGTCATGTCCATCTGGAGTCACATCTTTATAAACTGGAAGTTGTTCAGAGATAACTATGATCATTATTATGTCCTGAAAAATTTGCTTCATAGGACAGATCTAACAGTAGATAAAAAAATGTCTTGTAGTGGATTATTTCATTACTTAATCGTGAATGGCAAGCAGTTACATGGAAGTCTTTTTTTTCCTGGATGCTTTTCTTTTAGCAAGCAAAGGCATGTTAAAATCAATGGCTGGGTTCTGAGGTGGAGAAACTTGCTACAGAAATTAATGCTCTGTCAGTTTGTCAGCTTATGTAGGCACAAGGACACTGTAGGACAAATGTCCTTTTCTTCCATTTTAGAAAGGAATCTATGATTCCACTGGAAGCTGTGAAGAGATACCACATAGGCCTCACTTCAGTACGGGGAGAGGGAAAATGATGCCATGCGTTGTTTAACATGATTAAGCATGAGGAAAAGAAAAGCCTTGGTTTAACAGGGCTGAATGAACTGTGAATCCCAGAAGTCTTCACATCAAACACATAATTAAATTAAACTGTTGTTTCATTTTTCTTTACTAAAATGTGCTTGATAGATCTTTTATTCCTACTACACCCATAGCCATGAAGAAAATTGGTGGTGCACTCATACTTTTGATAACACTTGCTGTGCTTAGGTGTGAATATGACTGTCAGATGGGAGAGAAAAGCAAAATAAATGTTTTCAGAAGTTCTTTGATTATGTAAACTCTTGAACGGTTACCAATGAAACATACTTGACAAGTCTAAAATCCCAGAATTTCTCTTAACAAAAGAATTCAACTATCGCAGCCTCAAACATATCAAACTTGCTTTGTTCTAACAGTGTGTTATGTTGTGCGTTTGCTTTTCCTGATTTTAAAAGGCTCAAGTTCAAGTTACGCCTCAGAAGTAAAGTATTTTCTAAACTAATAAGTCCTGCCACTGATGCACAAGCTTTTTTTTTCCTTCTTAAAGATGCATCATTAATTCAGTTCTGTTTCTTGGCAATTCCATGGTACTGAAACTGAGGAATCACTCATTTCAACCCCAGAAAGTTTGTTTAACCCTCATTTTAGAAGACATAAATTCCTGTAATTAAACGAACAGTAAAAGTATAAGACAGTTTTGAGGAAAAATCTATACAAACCTGGACCTTTCTGTACTTTTTTTTAACTTGAAAGTTTTTTCTTTTGCCAGGCATTTTGGTGTACAAAGCACACCGAATCATTGAGTCCTGTCAGGAAGCGTTTATCTTGCGACTCTATCGCCAGAAGAACAAGCAAGGCTTCATTAAAGCTTTTACAGATAATGCAGTTGCATTTAACACTGGCTTTTGTCACGTGGAAAGAGTGATGAAAAATCTTTTTGTCGGGAAGCTTTATCTGTGGCCAAGGTGAGGCATTTCTTTACTTCACAAGAAAGTTAAACTTAGAAGAAAGATGAAGGATGTTACCACAGGTTCCTAAGAAAATGAGGGGTATGCAGTCACACTGCTAATCTGTGTTCCCTCTTGTAGTCTCAAATGATATTTATTCTGTTCTTGACAGAATTCGTCCTAAAGAGGCTAAATTTCTGAGACTGTTCATGAAAATAGATTCAATTTAATTCTATAAGGAGATGAACCTTATGGTAGAGCTGTCCTTTTAGTCAACAGAAATCACAGCAAAAAGTGGCATTAACAATTTAAGACAAACTTCTCTTACTAAACAAGTGTATTTAAGCCATGGAGTGACAGGAGTATAGTCTCTCAGTTCTGCCATTCATAGAGATATTTGTTTCCAACTGTGATGAAACTCCATGCATCTCTTTCTACACATCGGATTTTTTTTATTCTTCTCATCACGTATGTTGTGCATGAAGAATATTTCTTGATGACTGTTAGAAAGCAAATTGCCAAGATGTGTCAGGCACTAAGTCTTCCAGGAGCAGAGGCACAAATAGAATTGGACACTGGTGACCCAGTCAGTGCTCTTGCCTTGGACAGGAGCTCTGCCCGTTTGTTCCGTTATGCTGGAATATGTTTCACTCCATCTTAATGAGCTGTTTCTCTGCCTTGTAAATTCCTTAACAGTCTTTCATTCAGTATCCTAGGGAAGTAGAAGTGGACATACCTAGGGTAGGAAAGGTTGAGTAGAAGCTCTCTAAATTTCCTTCCTTGACTTCCATGAAAAGACCTGGGGGTGCAGCTTGCAGTACAGAAAATGCCCATGGAGCTCCAGAGGTCAGCAGACATCGAGCTCTCTTAGCCTCATCGTGCTGGCATCTCCAGATCTGTGCAGCCAGAGTGGCTCCAAGGGCGGGGTTACAACAAGGACCTGCTGGTTGTCATTGTAAGCTGGGAATGTCACAGAATCTGCTGATGCAGCCCTGTGATTTCAAAGAATTTATGAACCCCTTCCAGTTTCTCCCTTATAGGATTTTTTGGGTTTACTTTAATATTTTTTATGTGTAATGATGATGCAGAATCCAGTGCAGTAATTTTCCATGGATCATTCAGCAGCACTATAGGCTCACATGACTAGAATGAGTACAGTCATTATTGTGGAACAGATGGTTTTCTGAAGCTGTTCATAAGATTGCAGTCTTCACATCAGTAGACACTGATTTTGGAATTGACTTACTTGTTTACATTTAAAACAATTGTAATTGTAGTTTATACTAACTTCAGAGTAATTCTAAGTCAAATGAAACTATGCATGTAAATCTTAAGCTGTTTTTTCTCTTAGATTCCATATAGCAGTGCACTCATTTTTAGAGAAGCATAAACCTGAAGTGGTGGAAATACACGTGGCAATGACCCCTGCTATGCTTGCTATCCAGACTGCAATCCTGGACATTCTGAATGCATGTCTGAGGGAACTCAAACGTTACAATCCAGCTCTTGAAGTAGAAGATCTATCTTTAGAGAATGCTATTGCTAAACCTTTTGACAAGGTAACCATTTTGATTGTTCTGCAGTGTCTTAACTAACGGGATGTAGATCTCCAAAGTGCCTGCCATGCAAACAGAAATGTTATTTGTAAAATAAATAACCAGCAGCAGCTGAGTGTTCTCCCATGACATGTTGATTACTGGTACAAGGGAATGTAATGGTGATGTGACAGCTGTCAGTAGGGTTTTTGATGTATTGGTACTATTGTTCTTCCTTCATTTCCGAAGTCCCAACAGTAAGAACATCCCAATTCATGGTTATAATAATAATTGTTGTTGCTGTTATTACAAAGACAGCTGTAATTCCAGTTCAGAACACTTTGGAGATAAGTATGCAGGTATTGCCACACACGTACTCTGCTTTACCTTTTGAATTTCTTGCCTGTGTTTTTTATTTTCTCTAGTAGAAGAAGCACTGTACATAATAGACAATATGAACATGCATGCATCTGCTGTATCTTTAATCATTATCTATGTCAATAATTGTGTGTTCATTGTTATTTTTGGCAGATCTGCAATGTTTGGCATATATACACTTTCTGTAGGGTGAAATCATAAATTTCAATTATTGGAGTGCAACACGGTTATTTGTTAACTGTGATTTAATCTGGATGGAAGGCCTTCTGTACTTTAAATATTTGGAGCTTTTTTGCCTTAATCTCTATAAGCTGCACATCTTCATGGTAGCTATCTTATTTTGGAAATTAAATGACATTGTAATGGCTTTTGCTGTACCTAAGTAAAGGACACTAGGTATTAAATACAACAGGCCAGTAAAACAAAGGGGGGTGAGGGGGTATTTTACCAGTATTTTGGTATTAGTTAGAAAGGAAAAATGTACTGAAAACATTAAATTATATACATCTGCTAATTGCTGAAACGTTTTACATAAAGACATCTATATTATGTTAACTTTGCTAAAACGTGGTAACTTGTATGAAAACAAATATCTCACCAGCACATCTTTATTTTGGTATCTGTAGTAATTTTGGGAAACCAGTAGCATCCCCTGTGAAGTAAAAGTGCATTCTCAGCTTGGTTAGAGGCTATAATACAATACTGTATGTTTGACATTCCAAACTTTCCAATTTATATTTCCAGACAATACGTCACTATTTAGATCCTCTCTGGCATCAGCTTGGAGCTAAGACAAAGTCGTTGGTCCAGGATTTGAAGGTCCTGCGGACTTTGCTCCTGTACCTAACCCAGTATGATTGTGTCACTTTCCTTAATCTCCTGGAGTCATTGAAAGCAAGTGAAAAAGCTTTTGGTGAGAATTCAGGTAAACACCAAATAACCACACAAGTTAATGTATGAAACATTGCAATGTTGATGTTTTTAATTAACATTCCCAAACATATGAAGGTATCTAATTAGGTTTTACATAACCAGCCAGAAGGACGTAGGTTTTTATTGACAGATAATTCTTTCATCTTCCCACTTAACTGCTGTTACTTAACAGTGTGAGATTTGCATCACATTTCTGTCTTTTATTAAGCTGGTAATTACACAGCAAGCAGGTAGGGCAGGTATTCCAGATGAGAGATGTGGGGCTTTTACTGCAAAGGGTTGAAACATGCACACTGCAGATGTCAAACTACTGCTGCGTCTTTCTCATTTCCTCTCCAGGTTGGCTGTTCCTTGACTCCAGTACTTCAATGTTTGTGAATGCTCGAGCTCGAGTTTATCGCACTGCAGATGAAAAATTGAATCAGAAAGGCAAAGACTTTGAAAAACGTGATGGAAAGAAGGGAAATGGTACTTATCATTCCTAATTTTGAGAGTGTCACACGATTTCGAGTGTTTTGCATATTATTACTTGTGCTCTGGTTCCCTGCATGAGCTACCACAGCTCAGGCTCTCAATCTGTTAGTTGGGATAAATTGAGACATAATCGTAGTTCCAAAAGCATATAATAAACAACATAAAAGAGTCACGAAGATGTAGGGGATTCTCCTAAGCTTGCTCAGCTGATCACTGGGAGAGCGTTTGTAGAATTGTTCTTGCATTATATTGGTGTTTAGCTTCATCTTTATTATCTTATGTGAAAGAGTAGGAGGCTGTGGTTGCTTTTATTAAAAAAATATATTCAGGAGTTTCAGAATTGAAGAGTGAGTGAATATTTCAGCTTTTTGCTTCACAAAAGCACTTATCACCATTTTTAAATTTAAGAGTGTTCTCCAGCTCATTAGCATAACAAGTTGCATACGTAGGCTGTGGAATATTGTATTTGGCAACTACCATCACACTATTGACATCTAACCACTGATTTAAAGTCTGAAAGATATTTTGGCTGCAAGAGATATTATGTTCAATCTTACTTTGTTTCAGAACTGAAAAGGGAATTGGTTCTAGAAAGTAACCCGAAATGGGAAGCTTTGAGAGAAGTACTAAAAGAGATTGAAAATGAAAATAAGAACAGTGACAACCTTGGTGGTCCAGGTGAGAGAATCCTAAATGACGTAAGTTTTCACAGTACTTCTTCTGGTTTGTGCTTCTACTTGACCTTGGAGAGAAGGAACTAACTCTATTCTGTAGTTTTATCAAAGAGCTAGTTTAAATTTAGTAATTTGTGGTCTTCAGATGAGGAATTTATGTACATAAACTATGTAAAATTAGATAGTTTTACATAAACTCTTATTATAAACTCTTGCTCTAAAAGAGAAATGCTGTTGGATCCTATGCAATACTTTTAGGAAAGAACCTGTATTATTCTGAAAAAATATTTTAAGTTACATTTCAGTATTGTACTGATACCTTAGTTCCAAGCCCAATAAAACTGATGTGGAAATTTATAATGATCAAGTTACCATTCACTCATTTCTTAAGCTTGGGTTCAAAACAAAAATAGGGGTTCTGTCTTATGCCCTTTTTAACTTGCACATTCTCCTCATGCACCTGAAAATTTGCTTCTCATGAGTTGCATCTAAATGAGGTAGAGATTAGGAGGCAGGGAAGAGAGTCTAACTGCTTTGCTGCCTTTCCTATTTTAGGGCTTTTCATTCCCTTAAATTTTAGCAAGTTTTATTTTAGGAAATAGTAAGGGTAAAAAAGTGCTCTTTTCTCCCACCCACAGTGTTCTGACTGGTTAAGAACTGGCTCTCTCACCTACTGTTGTAGGAGTTTATCTGAGTCAGCTTGTGGAGAATTGTTATTCACAAATGTCAATAATACTGTGTGAAACATGTGTTTTGTAGATTTTCTAACACAGCTGACAGATTAGAATGGTCTAAATTAAGTTCTCTCTTATTCCATATCTTGAAAACAAGTAGTTGTTCGAGTATGTTTCTACACACCCTATATCTGCCTTGTTTCCTCAGAAGGAAAGCTTAACAAATTTAGATATTGTAAGAATAAGGAATGCTGAACTTCCATTAATCTTTGCTAATCTTATTTGGTACAAAAAGCCATGCAATTTAGATTCTCTCAAAGTCCCAATGTCAAGACATTTGGCAGGCATAGCGCTTGGATCAGTGCAACCCATTGGCTCAGAAGGTGCTTGTAGCTGGCTAGGAAACACAGCATTACGGGCTGTAAACATGGTATTGTTTCTTGACTGCAGGGCAAGTGCTCATTTGTGCCAGTGATGACCGAGCCTGTGCACAGCTCAGGGAGTTTATTATTGCTGGAGCAGAAGCTTTTTTAACAAGGCTGTATAACAAAACCTTCGGGAAGGATGAGAAAGCTGCAGAAGTGTGGATTATGGAGAGAAAAGCCAGCAAGTCCAAAGGAAATGCCAAACCAGACACAGGGCCTCAAGCCAAAAAAGCCAAACTCACAGCTTCTTCAAAACAAAATAAACTCAAGAAGCAGAAAGACCGGACTATAATCCAAATGATAGGGAAAACTGAGGAGGAAAAGGCAGAGGTCGAGATGGAGGACAACAAAGAATTAGGTGGTAGCCAAGAAAGCAGCACTGAAGAGAGCATTCCTGAAGATTTCGATGTGAACTTGCCCTCAGATTGTTACTATGGGATTTTCAAGGACCCACTGACAATTATCCACCCGCTGCAGGGGTGTGGTGATCCCTACGCACTCACTCGGGTGCTGCACGAAGTAGAACCGAGATATGTTGTGTTATACGATGCAGAACTCACTTTTGTTCGGCAGCTGGAAATCTACAAGGCAAGCAGGCCTGGGAAGCCTTTGAGGCAAGTTGTCTTGGCATGGGTAATTCTAGTTTGAAAAAAAAATTGAAACTGCACTGTCAGCAGTCAATGCAGATCATGCTGCTGTTATTTTTCGTTAGCTACCTTTTAGTTCCTGTTTAGCCCGTAATTTTAAACAAAAGCATAATGTCCCGTGTAACCAAAACATAATTTTTATTTTCCAGCAGGTATTTAGTCCCTTAACAGCAGAAGCATATTTGTTAAAAAAAACAGTTCCAGTACCTCTGCTTCAATGATTTTAGTGGCAGTAGATAATTTTGAGGTGGTGTAGTCTCACTTTAAACCACCTATGAAAATATGATTTTTAAACAAAAGGAGTAATTTTGGGTTTAATTCATTTTCACATTTCCTGATGTTTGCCATGCTGAAGACCAGTAATTCAGAAACTGTAACAGAAAAACAAGTAAAGGAAAACACAATAAAGAAAATGAGTATTTGCAGTTATAGCATTTGCTGACAGAAAGATCACCACATTGGGTATGTATTTGATGCACCTGGAAATTGCCAAACTCAATTTTATGAATAAATGTTACATACTAATTAAAAACACAGAAAACTTACTGCTACTCCTCTTAAATTTACTGGTTGTGGATTTTTTAAACTTTATACAAAGTTTTGTGACCTCTTTTTTTTTCTTTCTCTTTTATACCTGCAGAGTTTATTTCCTCATATATGGGGGCTCCACAGAAGAGCAGCGCTACCTCACAGCTCTGAGGAAAGAGAAGGAGGCCTTCGAAAAACTCATTCGGTAACACAGTTCATTTAACTGCCTTTATAATTAGTGTTTCATGTAATTCCCCAATATGTATACATTTTAATAGAGTGAAGTTCTTAAGTGTGTGAAGGCTTTAAATAAACTTTTAATTCAATTCTTTTTAGAGGTAAAGAGTATGTTTCTATTGAGAATCACCAAAAAGTCGAAACCTTCCTTTTCAAAGCACCTGCTATTTTGTTTAATAATTTTAATAGGATTTAATATAACTTAAAGGCTAAACAGTACCACTTGGATTTTTTCCTAATTGTTTATGAAGTTCATTTTTGTAATTGTGTTTTTGCAGGTAACATTTCTTGTAAGATAATTTCTAAAGCTTTTATAACCTATGTCAATTGGGGTATTTTTACTGAGAGTGCCTTCTCAGTGGGTTACAGTGCTATTACTAGTCATTAGTTCTTTGTAAAAGGAAAAATATAGTAAAACCACTAAATTGCATTTCTGGTTGGGTTTGCATTAACATTAACTATATATAATTTTACATCTGGATGAAGGGTATTGAAGTATTTCAGTCTCTCCTACATTTGCAGTTTTTAGTGTGTGTTTATTTGTGGTTCCTTAGAGAGAAGGCCAGCATGGTTGTTCCTGAGGAAAGAGAAGGAAGAGACGAAACAAACTTAGACCTCCTCAGAGATGCTCGACCTGCCTCTGTCTCTGCTGACACACGCAAAGCAGGTGAGCAGGTCCTAGGTCAGGCTTTGGAGCGTTCCAAAAGTCCCATAACTATTGCACTTTTAAATCCCCCTCAAAGCACCTGGGGCAGAGACATGTTGTACATTGGCTCTGCATTCTTCATGCTAAAGAAACATTATTTCCCAGTGACAATAAATTGTAGTTTCCTTTGATAATACAGGTTAATGAAGTAATTTACCATTAAGACAGATAGCATTTGAGTTGTTTCTAAGCAGATTGTTGGTTATGAGACTGTCTGGTGCTGCTTGTAAGAAGAGAAAACATAGAAACTGAAGTCTACAGATGGTCAAAGGCAGTGTTGTCCTTGAGCTGGTAAATGTTGGGAACTTCTTTTCATCTTGGCAAAACATATTGCCTGTGTAAACAACTGCAGATTGTGGGTTTTATCACGTTCTTTGCAATAAAGCGTCCTTTTTCTTTTGTTGCAATTCTAAACACGTTTTTGTTCTTCTCCTCTGACATGTATGCTGTGCCTCTGCCTGGTTTGCTGTCATTGCTATAATCCTGCTCTCCTTTGCCATATGCACTCTAATCTTTGCTATTACGTCTTTTGTGGCCTTGGTGCTGCAGTCTCTTTATGTGTCCTTCTGTAGAGGCCAAAACATAATTCCTACAATATAGAGTGCTGTGTTTCTGTGGGAAACAGCTGGAAATAAAAAGTGTCAGCTTCATTATCTTGTTTTGCAGGCAGCTTTTTAAAGATTTCCCTGATTAATTTAAATAGTTTTCATCTACAGTTTCATGTATTTAATTGTCACCTATACAAAGCTCACAGCAGGTAGCATGGTAGTTCTATTAAACTGCAGAGCATGCTCCATAAACTACAGTATATAATCAGGCAAGTAATTTTTCTCTATAGCAATTAAAAATTAAATGAAGTCTGGATTTATTATACTGCTGAATTTGAAGTATAACTTAAGACGAGAAGTCCACCCATTACAGAAGCATTGGCAGCACCCAGGAAACCAACTGGAGTGGGAGGTCCCAAGTATGGGGATAACTGTGTTTATTTTCCTCTTTAGGTGGACAGGAACAGAAGAGTCTTCAGCAAACCATAATCGTGGATATGCGGGAATTCCGCAGTGAGCTTCCATCACTGATTCATCGCCGTGGGATTGACATTGAGCCTGTTACTTTGGAAGTGGGAGATTATATTCTAACTCCTGACATCTGTGTGGAGCGGAAGAGTATCAGTGACCTGATTGGTTCCTTGAACAATGGCAGGCTGTATGCACAGTGCATTTCCATGTGTCGCTACTACAAGCGGCCGGTTCTCCTCATTGAATTTGATCCTAACAAACCCTTCTCCTTGATCCCACGAGGCTCTTTACAGCCAGAAATTTCCAGTAATGATGTAACTTCTAAACTAACCCTTCTCACACTGCACTTCCCAAAGTTACGCATCCTGTGGTGTCCCTCTCCCCACGCTACTGCTGAACTGTTTGAAGAGTTGAAACAAAACCATCCCCAGCCCGACGCAGAAACAGCGATGGCCGTCACCGCAGATTCCGAAATCCTTCCCGAGTCAGACAAGTACAACCCTGGGCCTCAGGACTTCCTGTTAAAAATGCCAGGAGTTAATGCAAAGAACTGCCGTGCCTTAATGACCCACGTTAAAAGCATTGCAGAGCTGGTGACGCTGTCCAAGGACGAGCTCACCAAGATTTTGGGTAATGCTGCCAATGCCACACAACTCTTTGACTTTATTCACCTGACCTATGCAGAGGCACTAGCGAAAGGAAAAAGCAAAAAATGACTCATGAGATTGTTCAACACAGAGCACAGATAAGCTTTTCTGGCACAGTACTTTGGCAAATACGTGAAATATTTTAATAAATGCCCCCTCTAAGATAACCAGCTGTTTCTTGCTAATGCTGTTCCATCAGTTTTAACGCGTGGGTTAATTATTACTGAAGGCAAGGTTCAAAGGGAAAAAGTATTTTTAATAGAGAAATGTGAATTCTTTTTATTCTTTTTAAAGCACTTTAACCAATTCTATAATACCACTGAATTAACTCAATGAAGTTTTTTCCCCAAGACCTTAAGAATTAAGTGCTAGACTAAGTGATAAAGGTGTTTTCTTGTGAAAGTTATGATGTCTTGTTCAAGCTGAAAATGTGCCATGTTTTGATTAGTCTGTGTGTGTGACCTGCTACATGATAGAACACTGCTTTTGCTTTTTTAATGTGTCACTCTCTGGTAACTGCCAGTTTTTGATTGACAGTGATAGAGCTATTTGAAACACATTGTGGTCTTTGCTCAGCAGTTTGTTTAGGAGAATATACTCATACTGAATCCTGAATTTTAGAACATGACCATAAGCCTTTGGCACAGTAAAATACATGTATATGCTATATTCTACATTATGCTTGCTTACCGTACTACTGGTTATACTTTTTGCCATTCCAAAGCCTGTACAGCTCTGTCATGCTAGATTTTGCAGAGTGCTTTCCTTTGGTCTGACTGGATAGAGATTCTGTGGTGCCACAGTGCAACTTAATTTTCAGTGTGCCTTATACTTTTAAGAGGCTTTGTTTTTTAACTCAGTTTTGATAGCTCTTTCACGTCTTTCACTGGAAAGTGAAAAACCGGGGTATACTGTTGGCACTGTTCCTTTATACCAAAGAATATTTCCTTTTGTAAAGTGCAGTAGTTTTCTAAGCAAGGTTTTCCAAAAATGTTGAAAATTCTTCCAATATTGACTTCTTTTGTGTCCTATTGCACTTGCATTTTTATGTCTCAAATCGACTGTCAATAAATTCAGTAAAGCCATTGTCACATAGAAGATAATACTTTTAGCATTTTGTGTAGTATAAAAGAGGGAAAAACTTGTGAATGTGTGCATTGTTAAATTATAGATTCTACATTGAACTTTGATACAACTGTGTAACAAACTGCCATTGCCAAAAGGGTTGGTCTGGTGTCATTCCATGCTAATGTATTTACATTTGCTATTTAAAAAACCTTATCTATGACTTGCACATGTATTTATATGATTCTAATGGGAACAACAGATCAATAGTATCTCCTTCATGAAATGAGAAAATTTTTTTTGTGTTCAGGTTCAGTAAAAACTGTACTGTGCACTTTCAAGTTTAATGTTTATTGTGCATTTTAAGTGTGAATTATGAATTGTTAACTTTATTCTATGGCTGAGCCATGAAAAATTTCCAAGGGGACATATTTCTACAGATGCAAATTTCTGTATTAAATACACCCATAATAAGATTAAAATTTGTTCATTATCTTGTTTCTCATTTGGCTGTATTGATATTAGAACATTTTTATTTTTAGCGTGTGGTTTATAATTCAGATCTTAGGGTTTCTATTGCCCTAGATTCTAATATATTTAATATGGAAAGAAGCCTTTCCATGAGACTTTTGCTTATTCAAACTAATGTCAGATATGCTCAGGGTTGAGAATGCATGTAAAGTGGTGCTAAGGGAACTGAAAATCAGAGTAAGATAATACCTGTCCTGAGTGTATGGTCTGTAGAGCCTAATTAAGAAAAGGGGAGCTGACCAGCCTTTGAGAACAAACATTGTTTGTGCAGTTGCATCATTAAATGCATGCAAACCCATGAATTGTGGGCTGGGGGTTCTTCACAGATACTGCTTCAGCTGTGTCAATGAGGTTTGGGGTTTTTGCATAGATGTGTATGGGGTGAAAATGAAGGGTATAGGAAGAGGTGATAAAATTGTAGCTTTGTTTTGTATGCTAGATCAAAGTTACATAATGCAATTAATTACTTGCTAAAAATGTTGATGAAATTGCCTTTTACTTATGTGTGTGGAATTTTTGTAACACTTTCTTTCTCTGTGCAGGATTTGCCTTTTTCTCTAAAGAGCCACCAGTAGCATTGTTGCATCTTATTGTTGCTCCTGTGCTTTGGCATTTCATGGTGTTAGGTTCCATTGCCAGTTAGAGCTGTGTCCTCCTGGGGCCATAGGTACAGATTGTGCTCCCAGGTGGAAGAGGTCCTGTGTCCTGAAACCACTTTTCACTGAGATAACCAAGCCAAAGGCTCTGCCTGAATGCTGTCACAGCACAAGGTTGGGTGAACGATGAAAATCCTGGCCTTGGGGTGTTCTGTAGCTCTCTTTGATCAACAGTCATGGAATTCGTACATCTTGACATTGCTTGATGTTTTAAATTCATGCTTCTTTATTAAAAAAAAGCAAACACAAAACCCGTGCCTTCATTTTGGGAGTGTCTCAGCTTCTTCCTTATCCCCAAACCAAGACTACATGTTCCCAGGTCCTTCAATAGGTGAACCCCCCTCCATGTGGGGTTCACATGTTATAGAGAAGTAAGTTGGCAATTTGCTCATTTCTGCAGCTTCTCCTCCGCTTTGATCACATGAGACTTCTAGAATAACCACACAACCTCTTAGGAGCAAATGCAGCTTATATTAGCAAATATATTTGGCACAGGATAGATGAAGCTGTAGTCCCTGTGTTTAAGTTACCTGGATACTATTCCTGCTTGTGGGGACGCTTGCAGCTTTGAGCTCCAGCTGCAACAGAAGGCTTTCGCTGGCAGTGTTGTCACTGCAGCCCCTAACCAAAGTTCACCTGCAAAATTATTTCTTCTGCATGAGCATGTAAAGTAGAGCTTTTCTTGTAGCAGCTGGATTGATGACTTTCAAAACTCGAACGTAGGCAGTTGACCAGAAGTCCACATAGTTTATAAAATATGTAGCTATGCTGTTATAAACAGTGACTCTTTCAGAAAGTGGAAAAGTTTAAAGATTGTTGTGATTGTGATTTCTCATTTGCAAAGTGACAGTACAACCACAACTTAATTTTTAAGAATTAAAATATTTGTCTCTAAAGCTTTCCTTAGGATTCCAATTCTGACTGTAGAATAGAACCCAAAAGCAAACATCTGCCAAAGAATAATTATTAAATCGATACATTATTTATATGCCAAACAGCATAAAGAAGTGTAACTGAGGGTCATTGAAGAAACTTGTCCTGTTTACAGTATTTCAGGCTCCATGAGGTGGGTTTACAATCCTTTCATAAAGACCATTTTAGGATAAAGTTCTCCTTAGACCTTACTCAAAGATAACCTAAATTAAATTAAGGTTCAGCTGATCTGTTTTCTAAAATATGTGATTTTAAGAAATGCAAGTAGGGTAAGAAGCCAGAAAATTCAGAAACCATTGCTCCAGCATTTTGTAATACTTTGTCATTATAACTTATTTCATATGTTCATTCTTCATGTAATAGCAAGAATTTTGGATATTTGCAGAATCAAACTAAGACTAAACCTTTTTATGTGCTTCATATGAAATCTTTAAAGTCTTTAATATCTGCTTAACTGTTAGGTACCTTCTTGCATTGAAAATACATGTACCAACAGTATATGCACTTTCTTAAGTTATATGTTTTGATAAGGTTGTACAAGGAAATATTCAAGTGTTTTAAAGTTTCAGTGCCATTTTTTATTTTGAGTACAAAATATTAGGAGCTCATCTCTCAGACTTTTCAATACAAATAGGCTGGCCATTTTTTTTTTACTTGAGTTTTGATCTGTATTTTGAAAGCTTCTCCTCAATAAATTAAAAGGAAGAAATATCCTCAGTCACAATCTTGAAAACAGGGGAAGAACTGTTCAGTAGCTTGGCTGGCCAATACTTAGCTGAGAGATGAATTCTGACTGAAGATAGTAAGGGTAACCAGGGCTACTACACTGCTATGGTGATTTGTTGTCTAAACAGAAGATGTTGCTGCAATATATCAAAATGAGCCTGGGTATGTACTAATTTCAGTGTCTTTTTTTTTTTTTTTTTTTAAGCCTGGCAAAATTACCTTAATCCTCAACTGCTATAAAGCAGTCTTCCTAGGAATATTAAATCAGGGCTAAATAGATACTATTTTCTCAGCTTGCATTTTACCCTAGTTCTGTCTGTGAGAGCTTCCCTCTATAAAGAAAAGCATACTTTTCATTTCTAGGGTCCTCTGTTCCTCAGTGTTACTTTTTTCTTTCACCTTGATCATTTCCTATCAAAGAGCAGGAGCCTGGACTTACTAGCCAGCTACCATTGTTTCCAAGCTGGCATTATTAGCCAGCAGTGCAGTCTTGTTCTTGGAACTCTCGGCTTCTTCCTCAGCTCTCCGAATGGCATTCAGACCATTCTCATTTTTATTCTTTTTAGTTTATGGAAATACAGAGGTCATGTGGAAAAAGTTTGTGGAATTGACTTTTTTAATGTAACCTTTCTCATGTAAATTCAGATAACAATCAGTAGTCAAAGTACACATGAGTCTTCCTGTTGATGAGATGCAAAGGTTTACCATGAGCTAGGTCCAAAGAAGACTAAACACAGTTTCAGAAACTATTAAGCTGGAACTACTGATTGAAGGATTTTAGCCAGGAGCCAGAGAGTGAATTTATAATTTTGAGGGTAGAATTTTCAGAATCACTACTAAATCTATCACATATGTATAATACATTTATAAGGGTTTTATTTTTAAATCACCATTTGTATCTTCAGCTTCACTTAGATAAATAGTTCAATGAATTCAAATTTCATCCACCCTAACTCAGAAAACTTGGAATTTTACATAATGGAATTAGCAAGAAAAGAAACAAATTCCCACCTCTAAGTTCAGTGCAATAGCTCTGGTTTCTCTCTCCTTAGTGGCTATTACCTGTTGTCCATAGAAACATGATAACCTTTGAATTTCAAGCACATACCAAACCATCTCCCAAGTGATTCAAAGCCCAGGAGTTTTCCCAGTGAAATTGGCACATGAAGCCTAAACTTGCCAAGGCTGCATGTCAGGCCCCTAAAAATAGGCAGCATAGTTCTAATTTGAGCTCTCTGCATAGAGCGCTGCAGTTCTGTGAGGATACACAGTGGGACACACACATTATCCCTCCCTTGAACATCCTCGTGGGTGAATGGAATGTCCCAGCCATGTCCCAGCTGTGCAGCTGCAGTGGAGATCTGTGTGTCCTATACTCACAGCATCTTTTAGCACTGAATTAAGTAACATCTTACAGTTCCTTGATCACTTTTTTCTTGTGATACTGCATTTGCATTATTCAGATTCTCTCCTCTGGAATTTTCTTATTTCTTTTTCACATCTCTTATCCTAAGCATGACTGTATTCTTGTCCTTCTGTTTCCCTTCAAGAATGCTGCTTAAATATTGTTACAATTTGTGATGTCTATGGTGCACAAATAACACTGAATTCTTTGCAAGACTGGCTGCACTGGAGCCGTGTCCAGGGGCTTACATAAAAAAGTACTGTACTTTGTTTTCATTTTGGTCCCAGACTCGAAGCATGTCACATTTGGAAAGCTGACACTCAGAGAAAAGAGAGCAGCAGGTTGGCAGTTCTTGCAACATTTAATTCTTGGTTTTGTCTTAGATTTCTTTTTAACAGATTAAAAGCAGTCCAAATAACAGACACAATAAAATCATAATCAGTTGATTTTGTAAATTGTTTCCACCCTGGAAAAGTTTAAAAGTATTTTTTATGTGTCACAAAATTCTTGGAATCTTATGCATAGATAGCAGAAGTTGCAAACTTTCTTGTGGCATTTATATCTCACAACCATTTTTACATATTGCAGTACTACAATTGGCAAGTTCTCATATCCTGCAAAAACTCTTACACCATGCTTAAGCATTTACATTAGGATGTGGGAGATGTGCAACAGCAAAAATGTTAATGCCATGTCTTCTACTTTTGTCTAATTTTTCTCTATTGAAATCCCCCTCTCTAACACTTCCCATTGTCAAAATATGCTTTGTTTCTGCTTCATCTTAAATCTCTGAATGTTAAGTATTAGGAAGAACTAAAGTCTTTAAAATCAACATATATTTGTGTTAAACTATTTCATTATTTGAACTGCTCAAGTCTCTGTAATCCTCTTGTTTCATTTGTTACAGATGCATTTGGAAGTGTATCAATCCACTTTCTCTACAGCTTACACAATGTCTTTCCAACACTTGCAGTGTGACAGCAAGGGCAGCAGGCACTCTTAACAAAAGCTGGCCAGGATTTAAATGTCTGGATCACCTGCAGCTATAACACAACAGCAAAAGTCTAGAGATCCTTCAAGAAAAGTCCCGCCCATACCTAAGATGAAAAAATACCTAAAATCTTCGAGACACGTCCTGTGCAAATCTTGGTGCCTGAGGTACTATGTAAACAGACAATACTATGTATATCTTTCAGATAACGAAGATGTCTCAGCCAAGCCCTGAACTGCAGCAATGAATCTGCTGTACTACAGTTCATAGAACTATTATAGTAAGTTGGTGTTTTCTCAAATATTTGCATTATACTGCACATCACTAGCTTACAGAAGTCATAATCAAGTTGTTCTTTTTCACTTTAATATTTACTTGATAGAAGATTTGAATCACATACTAAGTTATCTGAGTTCTTTTCCACAGAGTGGTATTGGTATTAAAATGTAGTGGTTTGGGGTTTTTTGGTCAGCCCCAGCAGCTCCTTAGGGATCCCTGACATATTTCCAGTGGCTTGAATAACTCTTGTATTACCCAAATAGAGGAATTTCAACTGGTGTCCCCCAGGAATGTCTGACTTTGCTTCAGCCATTCCCAGCTTCAGCCTGTGCTGTCTCACATCAGCACCTGCACATGCACACACACACAGAGTACCTGCAGGGTGGGTAACACGAGCCCGCACATCTTCAGTGGCCATGTCTCTGGAATGACCCTGAAAAAGCAAGCTAAGCCCATCCCTGGTTCTATCTATAAAACTGTTTGTTTAATTGGTGGAGTGCACCAAGAATAAATAATGAGCTAATTCTGAAGATCATTCCCAGAACAGCCAGTTCAGATTGTTTCCGCAAGTCAGAACTCTCTCCTCTCCTTTGTGTGGGTTTTTTGGATTTTGGTGTTTTTAATGGTTTCATTATCTGAAGGTGAACAGCTTTATCTAAATGCAAGTGCAGGAACAGTACAATATTTCAAGCATGAAGCATTCTGCACATGAGTGAGGGTTTGGAGTGTTTGTTTACTGAATATAAAAATAGTAAACAGTTCAAATTCTAAAACTGGATCAAGGATTCTAACTAGTTTGGAGATGTTTCTTCCACAAAAAATATTTTAAAAAGGAAAGAAAGAAACAAGAACAACAAACCAAAACAAAAGCTTTCCTGTACTCTCAGTCAGTTAGGGAATACTACCATCAGAGTTCTTCCAATGTATTGTACAGACCTTATTTACCTTGCTTAATAACAGTGAAAAACAAGGAACTTAACTACATATTTTAGCTCTGAAGATTTTTAAAAAGACTTAAACAGATTTAATAATTCCTTTTTCAAATGTTTCATTAACTCTTTAGCTGTAATAAGTTATAAAGACTTGATAATAATTGTTTTAAAAAATACCTTCTCTTGTATTTTGCTTCGTTCAAGTGTACCAGCAGTGTCCATGGGTCTCTACGTCTCAGTCAGTGCACTAACAAAGAGGTGAGGTAAAAAGTAACAAAGTTCAGAGTGTGGTGAAATGACTGTCCAATAGCAGAGTAGGCTTGCTCATGGATTTGATGATTTCTAACATTAATACAGTACTTGTCCTTTTTAATGATTATGAACATAAGTGGATCTCATTTAACTTGACCTACTGTAGTTGAAAGAATAAGCTCTAGTCAAATACCAACCAGACCCTGTGAGAAGAGTACTGTGTCTCTTTGCTAGGTTATAAAATTAAGAACTTAATTCTGTCATGCACTCGGTGATGTATTCATTTTATCTCACAAATAGCGAACCAGAAAAACTAAAGGCAAAAGGTTATGCCCGAGCTGATAAAGAAAGTCCATGATGAAGTGTGAAATTGAAACTCACCACTGACTCATAGGTCAGTTTAAACCTTAAAATCTTATCTTTCATATATTTCCATATGCTTTTTCATCTCTGATATGCTGTTGCTTATTACCAGTGTAAGATTAAAATCTTTATTTCAGGAAGAGTCTAGTGAGACTCTGAGCAGCTTACACTGAAGTTTCTTCTTGATTCGTAGCACTGATGCACCAATTCATCCTAAGTCATGCAAAAGCATTGTGCCACTTCCAGTATAGCTTTGGGACCAAATATGACACGTATCCCATGGCATTAACTCACGAATAAAACCTGTCTAGAAGCCAGTTTAATCCTACCTTCTGGGTTGTTTCTAACTACCCTGTAAGACAGAAAAGCTGGGGATTAAGTGATAGCATGGAGTCAAGAACGAAGAAGTTACTGTTTGCTACTAGACTTTTTCAGTTCAAATCCTTGTCCTAAGAGTGAGTTTTAAATACTACAGAGAAATTCAGGCTGGCAGGCAGAACCCAGATCAGACCTGGAAAATCTGGATTTCTGAGCAATTGTAATTAGCTTGACCCTTATTTTTAGGGTCACACTGTTAAATCAGATACCAAAATAGGCTGAGGGCCAAATCAGTTATGATCTGGTTTTATTTATCTAAAAGACTCGTACGGACCTAATTTGCTATTTTGTGTTAAGAAATAATAAGTAGAAAGGATTATGAACACATGTTTGGCATAGAGAGGAAGGGAGAATGCAGCCATAACTTCAATTTTGGAATGTCTTACTTCATCATAAGATTAAGTTTCAAAGCTGACATGGGGATTTTGATACATAATGCCTCATTTTCAACTAATTGCATCTTAACTGAACATTGAAACCTTCAATTTAGAAGCTCAAATTAGCAGCTGTATGACAGTAGTTTTTTCCCCAGTTGTGTGTAGATGCCAACTGGAGGATCTAGGCATATAAGTATTGTATGAAATAGATTGAAATACAAATTAGAACTGTAATCAACTTTAGCCAAGTAAGAGGGGAAAATGTGGGGAAGTGTTGCCAATAGGTAAGGCTTTCTAAAGGAAAGGCCTTGTAACATGGCTCCGGCCTGTTACTTAGGCTAAGTAGAAGGGAACTATGGGAGAATGATTCAATTGGAATAGAGAGACGTCTATTCAGATGAATAGAGAGAAACTGCTGCGTGACAGCTGTGTGTCCACATCCTGGTGTGTGGTGGTTGGTTGACTTGGGCTTGTTGTGCCTTAAAATTATATAAACTCATAACCAGTTAACTGCTTTAAAAGGCCAGGTTTTTAGCAATAGGGAAGCAATGGTTATACAAACCAGGAAAAGCAGGAGAGCAGAGGGAGCCTTTTCTGCAAAGGAGCTCTGTGTCCTATCCCCTACTCTTTACCTTTTTGCCTTTGAGGATATGTAAAAACTTACATTTTCTGCACTAGGTGTCTATTATTTAATTACTTAGCAGTTCTAATGTACCTTTTGGGAGTCAAAAGTCTTTTTTTCAGGGCAAACAAATAATCCATACACCAGCCTATTCTATTCCAACTCCTAAAAAAAAAAAAAAAAGAAAAGAAAAAAAGAAAAAAAAAAAAAGCAAGAACTTCCAATATGCTGCTTTTCATCCCAAATCTCTGAAAGTGGAGCCATGCAGCAGATTTGTGTACAGGTTGCACGTCTAACTGTACATTTTTGTAACTCTATAAAGCATACAATAACCTGTCTCTGCTATTCCAGGTTGTTATGTTGGTTAGTAAGAAAAAAAAAACATAAGAAAACTTCAAGTCCACTGTCTGCATTGTTGTAAATAGTTATGGTATATAATGTAAAGTATATCTTCCTTACAAACAAGGCAGCAAGATGATCTTTTGTACAACGTGTTCTTCCAGAAAGTTTAAATATTCTTTATTTTTATTAGTGCCTATTTACATACTGGTAAATGCTGTTCTACTTTCCTTTTTAAAAGGATTATCCTTTCTGTTAGTTTAAATAGATTTATATGCCACTGAGTCATACGAGGGAGCAAGTAACTTCAAGGCTTTCAAAACTCAAGTCTTTAAATGTGGTTTTATTAAGTAAAAAGCATAATCAATATATGACGACAGTCTTTAAAAAAAAAGCAAAGCCTTCTTACAAAGTCTGCTGGTTTATCCCTAATCAATATCTTGAATAATTCACCTGAAGTTTTCTCAGTGCTCTATGTAGAGAAAACCAGTATCCTTCCTTGAAGGTGCCTTGTTTTTGGACTAATAAGAAACAAAAAAGAATGTAACTGTTCTAGGTAATTCCTAAGCTGCATTGTGTCATAACTGCATTTGAAAAGTTGAAGTTCCCCCAGGGAAAAGTAAAAACATCCCTGGTAGCATATACCAGTTAAATATGAATGCAAATCACTGCTTCCTTAACTATTTATGCAAATGAATCTTTCAATTGGGTATGAGATGTTTATACTTTAAGCCTACCAAGTTGATTAATGACTTGGTCAACATAAGCCTTGGTTCACAGGGAAGGCATCTGCAGATAAATAAATCAAACACTACTTGCCAATTTATAATATTGTATTTATGCTTCTACCCTGTGCATGCTGAATGATGGCAGTGGCACATTAATCAAATGGGGACTTTACAGCTTCCCAAATGCCACAATCTGCCAATTTCATTAGCAATACCATAAAGTAAATTTTTCCATCTGGAATCCGAGTAATTTCCTAAGGAAACCAAACTTAGAAAAGAAAAGCCACCCTGTGCTCTTTGAAAGTATGGAAAAGACATATGAAATCAAACTGTTGAAGAACAAGGTGTGAGAAGAAGTTGCAGAGGAGGAGTTTTGCACCAAGGGTTGGTGGTGAATGGTGCTAATAGAGGCAGATGTGCGTGCTCAGTGACACAGCCATCCAAAGAAACTGCACAGTCTGTGCTGCCAGCCCTTCCTTCCTTCCCAGACACCTCTGGGTCCTATTCCCTAGGGATCAGTAGGCATTGCATTCAGCAGAGTGGGACTGGAACTGGAGAAGCCTGAGCTAGAGCTCTGCAGCTGAATCACCACTGCATCAGCATGAGAATGGGGGATAGCAAAACTGGGTTATGTGGCCGAGCCGACTCACAGTCCTCATCCCAAGGAACAAGCAGAACAGGGGCATGAAAAGGATAGGACTTAAAAGGCTGGATGAATATTAATAATTAATTTGCAGGGACTGCAAGATGATGTGATCACCTTCAGATTTTCCCCATCTGTTGCTAAGCAGCATTCTTAAGTCACAAGCTTTGCCTTACAAAATGAACAGCAGTCTCCGCATATTTTGCTATTTTTCCATTTTACACTGTTCTTTTGCCAAGCTTGCATTATAACTATATTTCAAAATGCTCTAAAACAAAATAAGATGAGCACTAAGATAACTGCATTCTTTGGGAAAAGGTTTCAGTTACTACCTGGGACAAGCAGCCCGTGGTCTCTCCAGTCCCCAAAAAGGAATTAGGAAGCCTCCATCTCGCAGGTTCCAAAGGAATTGCTTTCTGCCTCTCAGCCCTGAGCTTTACATGAGAAACTGAACTTGCATCATAGAAAAGGAAAGAGCATCATACATTTGGTTTTGTATATTCATTATCAGTTTCAATCTATGTAAATAAAACCTTAGTATTTTTCCTGTGGTGGTAGTAAATTAATTGTATTAATTCTTTCAGTCTGTGCTAAGGATGTTGTTCCAATGATCAGACACCCATTCAATGCTCTGGGCATTCTGACAAAAATTAAAATTAAATCAAGGAGCTCTCTCTGTTAGAAATTCTCTCATTTAATTAGAAGTAAAGGGCTGGCTGCCAGTGTTCCAAAACTACTACCAAACATCCCCACTGCAACACCCTCTCCACAAATACTTTGATTCACTACCAGAAATTTCAGAAATCCTCATTCTTGAAGACCAAGAGAAGCAAGTGACAAAGAGTTCAGGATCTTTCACCAACTGTGGGCAATTCATTCCTCACACTTAGATCCCACATGTCTGCAGTTTAACCACTCTACACTGGTAGCTCATTAAACAAAATGAAGAATCATTTTGAAGTGCAAACTGCCCATCAGCTCTATCTTTGATATTCATGAGATGAACAAATCATAAAGCTGAATAACATGGGTGATCCTGTGGAGTATGTGGCCTGAAGCAGAAAATGCCTTCCAATGATAGAAAAGACATACTCAATATTACAGCAGGTCTTTTCCTACATTTCTACAGAAAACACAGAAGGCTCTTGCTAAACCAGCACCAAGGTGATAAATTGTACCTTTTCTTGCTGGTGTCTCTACAGGACAGCAGTAAATAAGACTATAGTTACCATCATTCAGGCTTCTTGTTTGTTAAGGTTTTTTAACCACTAGCAGGAGACTGATTGGTGATTCAGGAGTCCTCTGCCAAACCAAAACACATACCCTCAGCTCTCTAGGAAAACATTTCCCAACGGGATGTCCCAAAAGCTTCCCAAGTCTCCTTGGCTAACTGTAGCAGCCTTTAGAGCTCCACAGCTTACAAATGCTTCTCACACAGCCACTGGCCCAAATCCACACACATTAATCTATGCCTTTTCATATCCTCCCAGATGCCTCCGCACTCACCAAAGGAATACCTGGTCCCATCTCTAGTTACATGCCCCAAACTTGGAGCAGCTGCACTGTTCTGCCACTGATTAGGCCATCACTGTTTTGGCAAGTAGTATTGCTCATTGAAGAAGATTTTTGTTTCATATAAATTGAAATATTAACAGAACAGCTTTAATAACTGGGCATTTATATTCACCTACTGCCTAGGAGTAGCTGGGGACCTATACTTTATATTTACACAAGGGTGTGTCCAAAGCCAGATTTTTTTCACCAGCACCAGTCAACAGTGCTCTTCAATCTTTTTGGTATGCCTGGAGGAGAGAGAAAGAGAGAGTAAGGTTTTTTACCTGTTCACCTGTTTTTGTCTCCACCAGCTGTTGAGTAAAAGGACAGGAAGCAGGTAAAAAAACCTGCAGCCTAGGGATAGGTAGGCAGACCTCTGTTGTCAACTCAATCTCCTCTCTGCAAGCCTTCAATTTCTGCAAAACTACAGGACTATGGCTGAGACATGAAAGAACAGCAGTCTCTGGCAGGAGTCCTGCTGCTTAAAGGAACAGGCAAATGAGATGAGACATGAGGAGGCTGCAGAGATGAAATACACACATATTCAAAGGTGAGGCTGCATCTACATGAGAGGAAAAATAGGCAGAAAAGTCTAATGCAGGCAAAATGGACTGCTAGAGAGGATACAGGTACCCCATAGGAGAAAATAACCAGACAAGGGAAGGTATTAGGAGGATTAGAAGAAAGAAACTAATGGGAAGATCAAACAAAAATTAAATAATAGAACTTAAATGACATTAATAAATATCCACTTATTGTGACAGACAATTAAAGCTTGAGTGCAAGACTGAATTTACAATTAATATTAATAACTACTGTTTGGCAGTGTTAAAACCTAAGGTAATAACAGCCAGTGGTGATCAGTTATATTATTTTCTCAGATGTAACCTGAAGTGTAATACTGTTTTCTTTTATGAGAAGCCACTGATGATCTCCAGTGAGCTCTACTCAGTACTAAGTCAGCATGACTACAGTTGGCAATGGAGACCAAAACTGCAGGATCACTGCCTCCAGACATCAAGTCCCTTTAGTGGAATCCCTGGGTTCAGACCACTGCAAGTTTCTCTAGAGAATACAAAACCATTATAGCAGAGATAAGGTCAGCCTAACGTTTCTATAACAGGGCTGTTTCAATTTCATAATGATTTATATCATATGACTTATTTAACCTACTAGTTTAACCAGTAAGCTGGTGAGAGGTTTTCTTTTTTGTTTTGTTTTTGATCTTAGCTATTATGCTGATAAATGCTGTCTTTTCCTCTTTCAATGTCCTTGTCAAGTAAGAACTGGTTCTGTGGTTTACAGTAGAAGTCATCTAGTCCAGCACGTTCCCTTGAAGAGTAGCCACAACAGGATACTTCACAAAGACATTCCCACCCTCTGTTTCCTATTGAATTCAAGGAGTTGTTCCTCTGTGAGAGCCACTGCTTGTTAACTCTGCTGCCATTTTGTAACGAGAGCATTAAAAGCTTATTAAACTTGAAATAACAGTGTATCAACAACTCCTTCCCTTCCCCCTCAGTGACAGCTCTTTGGAGAAAACTCTGCGGAGAAAGCAGTTATGTCTTCCCTGCATAACATGTTTTGTCAATCTTTTGATCTCAGGCCTTTAAGGACTATATTGGAACGTAATAATTACAAATTATATGACACTAGGAGAAGCTGTAGTAGTTCTTGCCCTAGTTTCAAAGTAGCTTGCTCAACTGTAAGCCAAATGCACTGCTAGTCTGTAATCCTGCAAATTAGGTGACAAAATTGTGGTCTTTACTCAATGAATTCTATCTAGAAATGCAATACCCCCATCAAATACCTAGTTGATGCTACTAAAGAATATATTATTGGATGTTTTAAATAATGAATTGTCTTTATTAAAGAATTTGAACACAGGTGTTTACATCTCTAGAATTATCACATTCTTTATATAAAGCCTGTACTAGAACTGAAAAGCATCAGTAATTTCTGAATAATTCCTAAAAGATATTTGCATTGTTTCACTAAACAAACAATCCTTCCCTAAAATACACAGCTTACAATTGCATGATTAAACACACATTCACTATAAATCACAACAAATACTTTTATTTGTGCATTAATTTGGATATTAGAATGCTAATATTGTGTAATTTGTCTGCTTTTCATGTTTAGCAGTTTCTAAGAGCAGAACACTGGTTTGAAAGTGAGAGAGGGAGAGCTGGGTCCATCCTTTCATTGCAGAGCATTGCATTGCTCTGGCAGCTTAAACCATTGTACCACTGCTTCTTATCCTTATTCTGTTGTAAAAAAAGAGAATATAGAGTCCATTGTTATTCTTAGAGACAAATGCCAAGGGCTCTTGTTGAACTATTCTGTAATAAGAAGGAAGCGTTGTACAAGTCCATGCCCAAGACAGGAAAGGTGGTGCTCAAAAGACTAGAACAATTGTGCAGAGCTGGACAATTTCCATAGAGTGATTTTATGGAAGAAACTGCTTTTAAGTACTTATTTGCAGTTTTAAATGTGTCTTTTTCATTGTCTCCTATCACCACCCTGTTGTTTCATAAAGCACAAATGCCTGCAAGAAATGAGCACCACCTGTGTTTAATGTCAAACCCTTTAGCACACCTTTGCCTCAGATACCTTTTTTCCAGCTTTTCATATTCTACAGTGTTCTTTAGCAAGGAATATTCCATGAGTTCCCAATATGAACCATGTCTGTATCCTTCTAATCAATGGACAGGCAATGCCCATTAATGCAGCCATTGGAATAATTAGAATGAACCATGCTGCATTGTAGTGTTAAAGAGATTTACACCTCTTGCACAGTGCTCTTGTACATGCTTGTTTCCTCATACACTCTCTACAGGGGTAATCTGCATTTCTGTAATAATTATGTAATTTCAATTCTTACAGAAAGATAGAAACATGATTTATATGTTGCCATCACCTAAAATCACAGCTAATCTTTTTACGTTTCTGTTTTTTAAATGTGTTGGATAACTTAAACACAAAAAAGGTGAAGAGGCAGGGTGAACTTCATTAACATAATCTCTTGCTAGCAAAGGGAGCTGTTGTGCTTTAAGGAAAGCTGAAAATAAAGAATTCTTTCAAATATAAACTATTCCAAAAACGCAGGACACCTTCACTGCTTTGTAATCTTAATTTGATTGCTTAGATACCACTAATCAAGACTGAGCACTTCTTTGTAGCTGTTTGCATTCTGGTTTTAAAAGCAGACTCACATCTGAATGAACTATTTCATTTGAAGAGAGACAGAAGTAAATGTGGACCAAATTACTGTTTTTAATGAGATCTTTACATAGATCATTGCTATGTTTCCAGATCATTGTTTGATTTAGTTTGCCTCTGAAATTGGATAAAATCTGATTAGCTAACTGTAATCTAGAGAAATGGAAGAGAAATTTACCTTGTTTTAAAAAGCCTAACAAAAAATAACCTTTCAATCCATCTAAAACAATTCAAACAAGTAATTCTTTAAATGTCGAAGCATTCATTTATAGTGAACCATATGGGAATGCTGCCTTAAACCATAAGGAATTAAAAACTGACTCTTTATTTGTGTCTGGGGTATTACTGCTGAACAAATGCACTGAAAAACTATTTTGGAGCAGGGAACCATGTTTGGCTTGGTCAGCACGTAGCATAAGCTTGATGCCATCTCTTGGACATCAGCAAATTGCAAGTAATAAAAAAGCTGTATTAAACCATTGCACCAAGTGGCAGCTTAGTCCTTAATCTGTGAGATAAAAAAAAAGTACAACCCAAAAGCAGGGTTGCATAATACTGGGCCTGATGCAGTATGTACTTACAGAACAGGACTGGCTTGGTATTAGTAAAAGTCAATTTGTTAGATATTTGCTGTGAGCACAGTGTTGCACAATAAGTGCAATAAATTATTGTGTGCGTGCATGATCATATTCTGCTCACAGAATAAATGCCTGCATTCTCTATTGCACATTCCCAAGCATAAATCATCAGGTTTCCAAAACTTCTTTAAAGAATTTTTTTCCTCGTGATTGGTTTGATGTTGATTCAAGTTCAGTCACCTCAGACACTGACAGCTAAGCCTGAAGGTGAAATACACGAGGTATGAGTCCCATCTTGTTTGCGAGTGTTTGCACAGCCAACATTTGAAGCCATACCCTGAATTTTGCTTCGAATTTCAAATCCGTGAGACTACAGCGGGCGGAGCAGAGTGCTCAGGGACCGAGCGCTGCTCACCCCCCTCAGCCTCCGCCCGGCCCGGGTCAGTCCGGCCCTCCGTCACCGCCCGGTGTCCCCAGGGAGCGGCGGGGCCCCCTCGGCCGAGGCACCTCTCTGAGGGACGGGGCCATTTACCTGGGCCGGGGGAGTGACCCCAGAGAGCTTTCAAAAATACCTGAACCAGGAATAGTGTAGGCAGCAGGACTGGGGAAATGACTGTCCTGTACTCGGCACTAGTGAGGGCACACCTCGAGTTGTGCGTCCAGCTCTGGGCCCCTCAGTTCAGGAAGGACACTGCGGTGCTGGAGCGTGTCCAGAGAAAGGCAACGAAACTGAGGAAGGGTCTGAAGCACAACTCCTGTGAGGAGCAGCTGAGGTGGCTCAGCTTGGAGAAAAGTAGGCTCAGGGGGGACCTTATCTTTCTGCAAGTACCTGAAAGGAGGTTGTAGCGGTAGGAGTCGATCTCTTCTCCCAGGCAACCAGCGACAGGACGAGAAGACACAGTCTTAAGTTGCACCAGTGGAGGGCTTAGGTTGGACATGGGAATTTCTTCCCAGAAAGTGTGATTAGACATTGGAATGGGCTGCCCAGGGAGGTGGTGGAGTCACCGTCCCTGGCGGTGTTTAAGGACAGGGTGGACGTGGCCCTCAGTGCCATGGTCTGGTTGACACGGTGGTGTTCGGTCACAGGTTGGACTCGATGATCTCGGAGCTCTTTTCCAACCTCAATGGTTGAGTGACCCCGTGCCGGGGGCAGCCGAAACCCTCTCGCCTCAGCGCCGCTCTCTGAGGGCGCGAGTGCCCGGATGTGCGGCCCCGCCTCCCGCACGTGCGCGGCGCCAGCGCGCGCGGCTCCCCGCCCCCGCCCGCGGGCCAACCGCCGAGGCGCGCGCCCGGGGAGGGCGGTCCCGGGCGCAGAGCTCGCGAGAGGAACATGGCCGCGGCGGGCCGGGGTGAGCGGGGCAGCGCGGGCGGGGGGCGCGGGGTGCGCGGGAGGGCGCCGGCTCACGGGGTCCTCGCCTCACGGGGCGGCCGCGCTGCCGCGCGCTGCGACGCGCCGGGCCGGGCCGGGCCGCTGGGCGGGAGCGGCACCGCCGGCAGCCGCCGCCACCCGGCCCCGGGGTGGGCTGCGCGCCGCCCCGCCCGCACAGCCTTCTGAAGGAGGTTGAAGCGGGCGGGAGTGCCGAGAGCGGCGGCCGCCCCCTCCCTGCCGGGGGCGGGTAGGATCTCCGCGGGGCCGCAGCCGGGGACGCGGGGGCGGTGGTGGGGCGGCCCCGAGCTCCGCCGGGCCGCTCTGGGCCCCGAGCAGGTGGAGGTGCCGGTGCCCGCACCGCGCCCTGGGACGCGGCTCGGACCGGCCCGGCCGCTGCGGTGCGGCCGCTGGTGGATGTGCCCTGCGTTAGTGTTTGCTAGTAAGGAACACTCGCTCCCGGGTGAGGTGCGGGGCTGTGGGCAGCAGGGCGGCACTACGGGCCCGGCCCGAGCCCTGCGGCGCTGGCATAGGAACGCCTCGCCCGGAGCCGCCGAGGGGAGAGCCGAGCCCTCCGTGACCCCGATCGTGCGGCTGCAGCGGAGGTGACCGAGCTGTGAGACGAGCAGCGACCCTTAGACCAGGGGCTTTTAATGAGTTCGGCTTGTTTTCTGCGACATTCGTGGATTTTAGATGGCACTTGGTTAATCCATTTTAGGGTGTTGCGGCACTGGAATATGTTGCCCACGAAGGTGGTGGTCACCATCCCTAAGGCGTTTAAAAGACTGCATGCGGCGCTGGCTGATGTGGTTTAGAGGCTTCAGTGGTCGTGCTGGTTTGATGGTTGGACTGGGCGATATTAAAGGTCTCTCCCAAGCTTGATCATTCCATGATTCTAGAATCGACTTTGTTAACAGAGTAGCCACAGCACCTGTAGGTACAGATCCACATCCCGGCTGCAGGTCACTTGGCTGACACTTGTGGCAGTGACATTCTTTGGGACGCAGGGAGCCAGGTGGAGAGCTGTGCTGTCGTGCCGTGCTTTTCTGCCAGCAAATACATTTGCCTTTGTTCCATTTATGTGGGTTTTGTATCGGTGTGCAAGTGTACAGTGCAGAAAACTGCTGTTTGTCAGTCTCACTGCAGTCGAGAGATAATACCAGGACTTCTGGCTGCAGCAGGCAATTAGCTGAAATAAAGACTACAGGATTTAAAGTGAATAACTTGTTTAGTTATGAAGTAAATATCAGAAAAATTAGCTTTTCATGAATGTTTCAAAAACACCACCATGAAATGTGGTATGTCAATACGTCTAAAGTACATAAAACATCACTTACCTTTTAAGAAAGAAAGCCAAGCTTATACTGTTCTGTGAGTACGGCATGTTCTAACGTTCTTGTTTATGGGAAGGTGTTTACACTTCTTCATGCTGCATCTTTTTCTTTAGGATGAAAAAATATCCAGATTTTGAATTAATTGAGGTTTTAAAGCTCTCAACAAAGGCACAGCTGGCATTTCATAAAATTATTCTTTTAATGTTTGACATTTTATCTTGTTCCTTCCTGAAGTTTTCTTTCCTGTGTAATTACATAGGGCAGATGTGACTTCGTGGTATAACTTGCATTTAAAACTTGACAAGATTGCTGTCTGGTAATGACAGCAGTTACTAAGCAAATAAAAACATCTGGAAGCTGAAGATCCTTAGTACATTATTGGAAGTGCAGAACATCTTTCAGGATTTGGCAGTATTTGCGGAAATGTAGAAAACTGAACTTAATGATGCAAACACATTTTTAGAAGCAGTCACACAATAATATGAAAATCACCTTAATATTTACCTTTTCTATTTGTCAAATTCTGTTGAATGAGGTATTATAAAAAAGCTTTAATACTGAGGGTTAATACACAGGTATTCAGACAAATTTAGTGGTTTATATGCGTAAAATGTTTAATAAATTGGAACTTTTGCTTGTTAGCTAGCAATGAAATTCGATAATTTATAACACAATGGATTAATATAAAATTGTATGGGGAATATACTTAGTTGTGGTTTGGGGTTTTTTAAACAGCATTTAGATTGCTGATTAAATGATTATTGAAAGGAAGAGGGAATGTATTTTATCATAGGCAATTTATTTTTGTGGGCCTTTTTGGCATTTCCGTCTTGTAACCTCTTCCTCTTGTGTGTTTTGGTTTGGTTTTTCACATGTTTGGCTTTTAACCTCTCTCACTGTTATGTAAAGAAACCATAACATCGTCTTCGCCTTTAAAAGAATTATCTGTTAAAAGATATTTTAATATTTAAATTTTAAAAAAATTATTCCTTAGAAGAATATTCTGTTATGATTCACCTCTGGGATCAAAAGTAAAATTGTGTGGCTGGGCAATGTATGGGATGTTTTGAGGTTGATACCTGTGGGTTCAAAGCCAAAACTGGAAAACCCCATTACTGGATGAAACAGCATTTGTTAAATGCCAGCCTTAAAAATAACTGATTTCTTTAACTTTTTTAAATATAATGTGCAATAGGTTTCTATTGACTTCATCATATGTGTCTGGTCTGTATATGTATATATATACAGACATACTCTAAAATAGTCAATGAAGTGTTGTTGTTGGAACAAATCCATTTGAGTTGTAGCAAAAAGACAAAATGTGGATGTGTGGCAGTTTCCTTTTTTTTTTCTTTATAAATGTTCTATTGGATTGGAATCTATAGAAAGCAAAAATATATTTCTGTTGTATAATTGACACTTCCAAGTGTGAAGACTTGAAGGAAGTATGGCTGGGTTTGTGTATTGTAGCTGAGTTAAAAGGAGCAGGTGATGCACCTCTGGTACCTCTGTTCTTGCCAAGGTAATTGGAAAGACAAACACTGTCTTTGAATAGCAATATGGAAAGTGCTAAAAGATGCACATAGAATATATTGAAACCATGTTACTCTCAGGGTTTTAACCTAATGACACACTTTAACATCCTAAAACTGCAGAAACAGAGAAAGCTGAACTAGTATTAAGGCTTTAATTTCCCAGATAGAACAAAATATGTAACTTTTAAAATAAAGAATCCTTGAGACATCTTTGTGATTTTTGTTTTTCCTTTTTCCTTTCCAACCAACCAGGAATGTGCTGAAACAGACACTCTAGAAGGGTGCTAGACATACAAGGTAAGTACTGTATCTTAAAAAATTTAGACTTTCTAAATACATTTTTTTAATAAAGTTGATGTGCTGTTTTTTTAGTGAGCAGTGTATCCCTTTAAATTGTGCAGGTTTTATAATCCTGTGAAAATGGAAGGTTTTCCAAGAGATCTGTTCCTATACAAACAGAAATGTGGTTACATGTAGTACCTGTATTACATAAACTTAAGAGCACGTTACTGTGATTTTATGCTTTGGCCTTTGATATGAGTGGTTTTTAATCACCTCTTAAGATTATGACTTAAATATTCATATGCTGATTAAACAATATTTTCTCTTTTTAAAGGACTGTCATGCTTGCAAGCCTTCACAGATGTTAGACTTTTCCCAATTGTGAATAGTTTTGATATTAAAACTTTGGCCTGTAGAGGATTTTGTTTATTTTTAACAGTTTTTGTGCAGTGACTCAGGCTTGTACAAGCACAGCATTTCCAGGGGACCTCCAGACCCTGTGTGGTTTGGTTAAATCAATGTAGTTATAGATGAGGAAACTTCTGTCTCAGAGGGAGTAACCAAGGATGTTTAATGGCTGCTGATAGTGCTGTTTCAGGAGGTGTTAGGAAGGGAAGTCAAGGAGCTTAGTAAAAGAAGGAAGTTGGGTTGTATTGACCAAAACATTCTCAGTTTGGGAACTGTGTGCTTCTGGTGTTTAGCTGGTCCCCAAATGGTGAGAATTCTGATCCTGCCCCTCCCTCCTCATCTGTTGAATGGGAAAAAGTGGGGTGGCATGGGCTGCCTGATTTTCAGGATAACCAAGACAGAGCATCAAACTTAAAGCCTCTTGATAGTTTCCACTGAGGCCTGTTAGATGAACCAGAGCATTGGTTCCACCTTTACAGAAAAAGCCAGACACTGCACATGGCTTTCATGACTAAGAACTGCTCCAGAGACTGAAGAACAAGATGTACAGAACTGGATATACACAGAAGGGGGTATGTATCTGTAGCATTGATATATTCCAACAAACCCCCAAACTAGTGTTAGGCAAAAAACCCCAACTTAAAACACTTCAAGGTAGGGGAGCTTCCTCTAACCTGAAGGCAAGGTGTGTTTCAGGATTGCATGCGGCCTACGTGAAGAGCAAGTTTGATTAGACTTGGCAAACCAGTTCACTTTGTGTCCTCTTTAGTAAATCTGCAACCTTTGTTTCTTACCGTGAATAAATCTGCCGCTTTTTTGGCTGCATGTCCAAAAAAAAGAGATGAACCTTTGAAACTAAGCCTATTTGCACTTGACAACCATGAATGTTTCATGTTCGCTTCTTCAAATGAAATAATTCCGTGCTGTGCCCAGGACAGGGAACCAGTATTCCTGGCATTGTTTTTAAGCCTTTTTAGCACCTGAAATCTAAGAGCCAAAATTGCATAGCGTTAGTTACGGAATACTTTCTTCAAACTTTCCTTCTGTGGCAGAGATTGATGTCTACCACAAAAATCTTCCATATCCTGAAACTCCTAAGCAAATGCGCATTACAGAATTCATTGAAGTGCTCAGATTACTGTTATTAAATCCAGATGTTAATGTAACAGTTTTGCACTTGTGCAATAAACTGGATCTCTGTGATTGTTGACTCAGTAGAGCGTATTTTAAGATTTCATATTTGGTACTTGGCTTAAGCCATTAATTAAATTTTTGAAAAGGGGCTTTTATCTGGGCATGGTACCAAAAGCAACAAAGTGTGAGAGAAGCCATAGTTACGCTAATTTTTGATCTTCACACCAACCAGTGAAATACAAATGAACAAAACAAAAATTAAAGACAAAAAGAAAACCCACTGGTTTTCTACCCTTCTAAGACAGTGAATTTATGACAGTTAGTCCTAGTTATATACCTGAGAAGGACATGCAGTTGTGTTCTTATTTCCACATTTTGTGTCTAATGCTAGAAGCCTGCTGGAAGGCTAGGGGGAACAGTTGCTGAAAACTTGTTTACAAATTCTAGAGACATTGAAATTAGTTTGCCAGTCATTCTTTACTCTAAATTAAAAGAGGTAGCTCATAAAAATTCAGCAGAGAAACTCATTAAAATGAATTCAAATTGTTAGTGTATTCAGTAAAGTCCAGTTAATACCCATAAATCGTTCTTACATCTCATGTAGTGGCAAATTTCTCAGTATTTCCTTCACAAAAAAGGTAGAAGAGACATAGACTTCCAGCTACTGAAATTCTGTCTAATTACATTGCTGCTGCAATGCTTAATTTAGTTCCGCATATTTTTAAAATTGAAAACATATAGCTTGGTAAAGCTGCAATCCAGCAGAGCTGTAAGCATGTGTTTCTGACGCTAAATGGGTTGCACAAAGTCAAACACACGCTTAAAGCTTTTCAGGATTTAGAAGCACATGTTAGTAAAGCTTTAGGAAAGTAATGCTGTGACACAAGCAAAGCAATGTGTGTGTGAATGTCTCCGTGGTGGCTGTCTCCTCGCAGTGCTCCAGGGGCAATTCTGTGTACAGGTGTTCTCACATTGGCAGGGGTTCTCTGGAAGCTGGGAATTAGGGTTTGGTGTTTGTACTTGGGTGTTATCTGAGAGAACACCTGGTATCACCATTAATTGCATGCGGTGTTTTAAAATGCTGATAAACTGTATGTGTTACCAGTCTTTTTGTACATTGTGAATTGGCTATCTTGGCACATTCCCTTATACAGGAGTGACTGCAAGTGTGAAAGCAAAGCAGTGTTGGTGCTTTTATAATCTTCCCTTGGTGCTCAGACAGGTAAGGGTCTCAGGATTGGTGTATTCTGAAAATGGAGCTTGCTGAATATACTGAGATGCCTATACAGAAACTAATGGGATCTTCATGTTCATTCTGGTTGGTCTGCATTGTACCATTTGTGTATCGTTTTAAGAGTTTTTGAATACACTAATAAATCTCTTGGAACTATTTTTGAGTGTGTTTTTTCATTACATATTACTTGGTACACTATTTTTTTAGGATTTTCTCTTCAAAAATAAAATTTTAAACATATTTTTCCATGGAAAGTACAACTCAGGTACCCAAAAAGAAATGCCTTAATGTTTCGCTAATGTTTTCCAGTATGTAACTTGTACTGTTTGTACAGTTATACGCTTTATAAATATACTTAGCATATTTATAAGGTTTTTGTTAAAGACTTGTAACCTCTGTGGATTAGGAATTTATAGAAACAACTGGAAACCTCTCCATTTTCTACTTAATGTATTCAACACTAACTTCATTTGGAGTGTCTGTACAACAGAAGGCTTTTAGTACCCAGTTTATGAGGGTAGAGCTTACTTAATGGTGTTTCTAGTAAATACTGAATTCAAGAGAAGTTGCTGCTTTATTTTGAAGTCTTTATTATTTCTGAATTTGTGTAGGTTAATTACAGTAATACTTCTTTATGTTAATGTCAAATAATATAGCAGCACTCTAATACAAAATACTGAGCAAAGCTGTCCGTTTTTGCAAAATATAAACCATCTTTATGGTTATGGGGATTATAAATCTTTCAATGTGAATCAAGCCCTAAATAATTCTCTCTACAGCTGCAGACAGTTTCAACCAACTTCCTTTGCTTCTATGAATAACAGTGTAATTTGTGATTTCTTCTGGAATCAGATCCTCCTTCCTCTGCCAGATGTTCCACCCTTCCTCTGTTCTGCCAGTTGAACCATTTGAAGGCTCTTTTACCAGGTCCTGCATAATAAACCTAATTTTAAAAACTTGTCATGTAGAATTGAGAAAAGTGGAGTCTCTCAGAAAGGATGAAATGCAGGTGGTAAGAACCATAGCTCCTCTTTGCTGCCCTGAGAACGCTGTGAACAGGAGCACAGGTGGGAATGTGGAGGCAGAGCAGCCCCAGCCAGGGGGGATGAATTAAACACTGCGAGGGGCTTCCCTTTTCTGCAGAGTAAACACACTCACAGGAGACCCTTGGCCCCTGTAGATAGAGTTCTACATCTGCTTTTCCTCAGATACTTGGGGCAGTTGGGGCCTGAAGGTGGTCCAGAAGATAGAATTCCATATCATCTCCTGTCTGTCTGGGGGTTCTTGGCATCTGTAGTAGACTTTGGAAAGCCTAAGCCAGGCCTTGTGCTGGTTGGCTGAGGAACATGGCCAAGGAAAGGTTGTCAAGACAGGATGGCATACAGAGCATTTTTGATGGGTAAAGCTGAGTTGAGAGGTGATTCAGTGATACGTGGAGGATAGAAAAAACAGAGAATTAAGGAAGAGAAATCAGGAAAGTGGGTACTGAAGTGAGCTGGGGAATAAATAACTGTTGTCTGATGCTAGAAAAAGAACAATGAAAATAAACCAAAAGGAAAAAAACCCTGGGCTATAGTATTTATATCTGACTAGATTCTCTTTAATGAATATCTTGTTTTCATCAGATAATCAGTATTTTCCAACCGTTTCTAATAAAGCTTTGTAGTATTTTTTAAAAAAATATTGAGTGCTGCTCAAACTACAAGAACTACAGAAATTAGATGTGTGACAGCTGCTAAGTGCAGAAATTTGTAATCTACTGTAAACAATTTAATGTTACCATCTATTTCTTATTTATTTTTAAACAAGCAGCTTTGTATGGAATGAAATATTAGAACACAATAGTTTAACAGATAAGACTTCTTTGAAACTGGCCTTAGGCAACATAAACTCCCCTGACCCAGAGTTTCTGCCCTATTAGTCTTTAGCTAATTTCAGTAGGGAAAATGGAATTCAAGTTCATTTTAGCTTTGGAGATCGTGAGAAATTGGTTCTTAAAGCACTGAGGGCATGGACTATGGATTATAGCATTAAACTGTTTAGAACATCCGAGTTTTCAGGCACCATACTAATAACATGCTTTTTCCCATTATTTTAGAATATGGGTGTTGATCTGGAGATTAAGCTCTATCACTTATAATCTTGGATCTGTATTTATAAAGAAGCGATAAGTGATATTCCTTCCTGTGGTCTTACGCTGTTCACAGAGAGGATTGTCTTTGTTAGAAGAAATGTGTTGATTTGAAAAGTAAAAATTTGGCTTTTGTTTAATGAAGAGTTTAATTTTGTCTTTAACAAATTTATTTATTTTTCTGTTAGTCATAATACTATGTGTGTGGTATATCTTCATGCTTAATTTCCAGTGTTTAGGAATCTCAGGGTTGGGATTTTGTGGTTTGTTGCGGGATTTTTCTTCCTGGAAGTCTGCTTAATTGCATGGAATTTAGCATTCCTTCAGTCTGCATCCTTCTTGTTTCTACAGAAAAACCCCCACTTCAATTCTTGGGAAGGTGCTGTAAGGTGTAAATCTATTACAAATTATATCGTTGCGTTTACATTGTGACCTTTTGTCCCTGCTGTGTAAAAAAAATGAGGCCACAACATGATGTGGGCTCTGAGCAGGTGAGTGCAGTGTGACACTGCTCTGCCTCCAGGTAAGGCATAACAGCTTCTTATCCCTGCTGTAACAGCTGTAACTTTGAGACAGCTGAGGACTGGGAAGGAAGGGGGTTGTCCTCCTGGAGCCATGAATCTTACTTTAAAGTAAAACCAGTCATTTGAGACAGTTAAATACATGTGGTAAGGCTCTGCTGTGATTTTGCATGGCAGTGCCATGATCAGAAGGAAGAAACAGGAAAGAGTATTGTAGGTGAACTGTAAGCACTTGGTGTAAATCAGGTAAAGAACGCACAGTAAATAGCTGCTGCTTAAGATGTACCGCAAGCTGATTTTTATCTTTTTTTAATGAAACATTAATCTGTCACCACCTAAGTTTTTCTTTTGTCCATTAGCAGATTAAATATTAAGTTTTATTTTCAGAAGTTGACTGGTTTCCATGGGAGCTAATTCAAGTTATTGTTTGCATTGTTAATACCTCATAGTAGCTCTGTTGGTCCAAGTCAATATGCAGCAAAAGGTTTATGAAAGAGAGGTTTTCTTAACTGAGGACCTTCTGCACATCACTGAATTTCAGCTCAGACATAATTGTTCTGATTTTTGCAAGATCCCCTAAATTGCAGTTGCTCGTAATCTCTAATTACGATTGCATTATTTTGAGGTAATGTCTAATTAGTACTTAGTTTATTGCTGAACGTGAATAGTATGTTAAATTCTGTCCAATAGAAGTTGATTGTATTTTTTAAGAGAACACCAAATATTACAGTAATAAAACTTGGCTGATCTCTGTAACAGTGTGTAGATATAAAAAGAAGTATAAATTTTTCAAGAAATTTCCTCTAATAGAAATGATTGTGCAATGTTCAGTCACACTTACGATGGGAGGCAGAAAGAAGCACGTTCAATGGGAAGCAGTCCTGCAGTTCCTTCCTCTTTGACTTGAATCCTTGTGCTTTCCTTGCTTTGTTCAGTTCAAGGGCTTGGTTTGCAGGCAGTAAAATAAACAGAATAGCACCTGCAGCTTAGTCATAAATGGGAACATCTCGCAGTATCCAGGCAAACAAATGAAACCATGGAGTCATCTAATCTTTCCTGAAATACCTTAAAAGCTCTACCAACATTCATTTTTAAGATAGATCACTATTTGGATCAAAGGTCTTTGAACACATAGAGGAACTGTGAAAGATTATGATCCAATTCATTGATAAAAGTTACCAATTACTGTCTGAGCTGTCAGAACACCTCTTGTAAAAAGCTCTGTATATGTTCTCCTCCTTTTTTTTTTTTTCATTAAGGCCCACTTCTCAGACATGACAACAGTCATGCGATGTGTTCATATAAATATTTGACCCTTTTTCCCGACTTAAGATGTCAAGTGCATCTATAATACCAAAATGAACATGCGGGTTTTGACTTTTCATATGTTGGCAACTTCAATTACGTAAGTAGACTCTTCTGACTACACTTTATATTTGCTGGCCACAGAAAATCATGGAGCATGTGGGAACTTACTAATTCCTTCCATTAAGTTCTGTCATAGACCAGAAGAACTGAACTTGCTTTTTGAAAGCTTAATCTGAGTTGATCTTACAATTATTCAAACACTACTGCAAAGCACTTCATATTAAAACAGAAATTAAGAACTTAGGAATTTTTGTTAATTGGATTTCAAATAAGTTGTTTCTGAAATCATATGTCACTATGTTTCATTGTGAAAAAATCTAATTTAAATATGTAGACATTTATGAGGGTGAGAAAGTAGAAGCATCATTTGTTTGCACACCAGTAATGCAGATAGCTTTTCTCTTGGTTGGTTTCTTTGTTGCTCTGTCTTGCTAAATTTAGGTGTAAAACTGACCTTGTGTTGTTTTGTAGACTGAGTCTGAATGCATTTATTGCCAGTGTTAATATTAGCTTTTAAAATTAGAATATTAAAGCAAATGTAAAATATTGACAATCACCATCATCTTCATAGACTGAAAAACAGGAATGTCATGCTTAGATTTTTCTAACCATTTACACACAACATATTTCCATAATACAGTGTGTGTAACATCTAAACAAGATACTACTTCATGTTTTGCCTATCTAGTTTTAAGTGTTTTTCTGAAGCTCTTTATTTTAATAGAACTAGTGAGGATATGTCCTATGACAGCTTTGTGTTTAATTAAGTTGATCCAGCTGAACCACCTAATGTTGCCTTAATAGGAGCATTGTTGATGAAGAATATCCACAGAAAAGATGAGATTAAATCAAATTATATCTGCTCATAACATAATTTAAAGTAAAAAGTTGCTGAGGACTGTGTCTGAAGTCCTTCACTCACAAGTACAAGTCATGAGACAACGTTTTTTACACAAGTATTGTGGCCAGAATTCTGGTTGCTGCTCAGTGCTCAGGCAGCAGCTGTTAGGAAAGATGGACTTAGCTGTAGATGAAATAATTCATCTTCCTCTTGTGATTCAGCATTTTCAACACAAATCTTTATGAACTCTGCTACAAACACTGAAAGTCAACACAACGTAGCTTCTACTTATAAAGCATTGCTTCAATAGAAGATAAAAGCTGCCCTGGGTTGTTATCTGGATGGTTGCTTCCATGCTTGGTCTTAAACAGATCCCTAGGTGATCATCTCTCTCTCACAGGGTGGAATAGCAGAGCCGTTCAGACTTCTAAAACATGGAGATTGTTGACTGTGTATTACCTTCAAGAGGCACCTAATTTTTGACTTTACATTTTGTTTGGTTCCTCAGAAGGATTTATTGATTTTGGTGCACACTGCAGAGTTTTATTACTGTTTTTTAAAGGAAGATGATGTATTTGAACAGTTTTATATAATCAGCAAACAATTTAAACATCACTTTCATCTGAAGGGATGGATTTTGTTTTAGTGGTGAATATTATGCATATTGAACCTTTGCTTGCTTTACTTAAAATATTTGTAAGAAGTTCAACATTTTGAATGAATTCTATTGTTACCATTTTAAAGCCATTGAAATGTGAATACAGAAGATAGTTGTAATATTTACAACTACTTAAAAACATTTGTCTGAGACCTTAAGGTATTTGAACACGAAGCTTCACACCATTGCTATGAGGTAGATTCTCTCTGGTGACGGTTTCTGTGTAGCCCAGAAGACTTTACCAACTCTTGTTTGAACAGGTTCGTTTGAGAAGGCAGTAATGTGAGAAAAGAATAGATAAATCATCTCTATGGCCCTACACAGCGACAGGGTAGGCTTTAGTTTCCCCACGCTTTAATGGAGCTGTGGGAGGCTGCCTTTATTCCTCACAGCCCTGCACTCTGCCGGGTAATTCATCTGCACTTAGCAGGGCACAGCTCCCATTACCAATTACCGGGAGCTTTTTTTTTTGCCTGCCTGGAGGTAGCGCTGGAGAGAATGTATCATCAAGGATTCTCCTGACTCCAACCTCTGTCCACATGCAAGTAATTTTCTATATATTACCTAGTTTATGATGTGCATTTGCCAGTGTAGCTTATTTATTTTTCATTTTTTGATCACTCCAAAGACTTAAGATTTAAAGGTTTCCTTTGAAGAATTAGTAAAGAGAATCTCAATGTCACATTGTCATCAAAATATGCAGAAGTGGTAAATGAGTTTCTGGAGGTCTTTTGGTGTCAGTTCAGTGGTATTGATTTAGAGCAGACAGTTCCAAAAGTTTAATCTCAGTTAGTTATTCAATAAAAGTGGACTTTTTCTGCAGTATCGAGCAGCCCAGTCTGGACTCTGTGCTCCTGGAAGAAATGCGTCATTCCAGGTACTGGTACAGTGAGAAGCGTGACAGGGCCTCAGTTTTGTCAGATACTTCAGCACACTGTTTTTTAAAGAAATGAATAGTAATAGTGAGTTTTTCATAATGCATAATCCAAGATGATTACTCATGGTTAGTCAGCTGCTGATATTTCTCATCTTTTTCTGCTTTTGTATAATTACCTTCACAAAAATAGCTGTATGATTTAAATCCTTTTTGCCCTGTATTTGACCACAAAACTTAATTAGTGAAGTTTATCGACACCACATTTTAACTGTACGATTGCAGTTTCTCTTTCAGGATAATAATTTAATGTCAGTTTTCACGTCAGAGTTCACCTGCTCTGTAGTAAGATGGTGTCTGTAGGAAGGGATGTCAGCACAGCAGTGGGGAAGCTGTGCCTGTACGATGGTGGGTGCCCACCACAGCCCACGCTGTGTTTCTGAGCTCCGGGCAGCCTCTGTGTCTGGGCTGAGCAGCATTACCTTCCTTGTAGCACAGCCTCTCTTTGGTGTTGCTCCAGGAACTGATGGAGATGGAGACTGCAGATAAGCCCACAGTTTGTTTCTTTATTTTCTCTGGCCCCCTTGCTGATAGGCAGCAAACCAAGAGGAGCCATGCTTTAAAGCTCTGTGTTTCTTCCTCTCCCTGGGGTGGGTGTTTCATCTCAGGGCTTGTCTCCGGGAAGTGACTCTCGTGGCTTCCAGTTCCCGGACTGTTCAGTGAGCGAAATGTTCCCGAGTGCTTTGTTTATGTTCAAGTCTGACGTGTGTTGATCCTTGGAAGACGGGAGATGCTGAGCATTCCGAGGGGCTGACCACTGGGACTGGGCTGATTTGTAGCCTGGGAAGGAAGTCTGCTGTAGGCTTGTGTAGGCACTGGCAGGGTCTGCTGCATTCTGAAAGCATTCTCCTTGCCCTTCTTCATGAGAGGGAAAGGGGAGTTGCCAAGTTAGTCTCAGATTGTGACTTAGCACATTCTCTCAGTTACAAATCATTAATGCCCACTGCTCAAATGGAATATTTGAACCTGTAACAGCCCCTGAAATGGTTATTGGCCCCTGTGTCAGAGATCACCGTTCCCACTGTACAGATCTCCAAGTCTTCCCAGGCACTGACAGGCAGACTAAAGAGCTTAATGCAGTGGCCTTCCTTGGCAGCTGTTAGTTAACCTGCTGGATCTCACACTTTTGAAGAGTCTTTTTCTAGTGTTTTCTGATACATTGAAGAAAAAGTAAGAAAAAACAAAGAAACCTAACATTTTACAATTCCACTATTCTTCCCACTAAAGATTCTGGTATATTACTAACTGCTAGAGTTTTAAATTTTGAGTTTTTTAAATGGAGATTCTGTAAATCCTGGAGCTAGTATTGCCAATGTCTGGTAACTGTTAATTCAATTCAGTATTGCACTGGGTATAGTGACCCAGGTTCCTTGCAGGTGTGAGCGAGTGAGCAGTGTTAACATCAGCCAGTTGGCTTGGCCAGAGCTAGAATACACTGTGATTCTTGAACTGTTATTTTCCAGCAGATTGTTAAAATAAAAACTGATTTACTACCAAAGTGTCATCCAGATTTCACAGTTTGTGCCAAATAAAATACAGTTCTGGTGTCTCAAGTAGCAGGGAAGTATGTATTTCCCCCCCCCCCCCCCCAAGATTTTTCCAAGGAAATACATTTTGTCTTTTGAAGATAAAATGTTTAAAAATAAAAGGAGCGTTTGTCTTCAGCAGTTAAGAAGATAGCAACCACCTACAATCTGTGAGAACACTTACATAAGGCTCATACATTGTACAGGAGTTCTCGTTTGCCAGTGCTGGAACACTGTTCCTATGTACTTGTCAGGGAAATGTGAACCGAAGCCTTCCTAGCAGTGCTGCTGCAGATTCTATTTTGATAATGTATTCTAAAGGCTAAGTAGGAAAATAATTTTTTTCTAGTTTTCACTTTACTACTCTTAAACATTTTGCTGAATTATATGTTAAAACATAACCACCTGAAATAGTTTATGACTATTGGAACAATGGAGTAGTTTTATTTTAGTTGCCAGAAGTAAATTGGTATTATGCTTTCCAACAGTTCATCAGCAGAAATGGTTTTCATACCTACCAAAATGATGGCTCACACCAGTTTAACTTTAGGTGTCTTAGTTTCAAGGAAGGCAACAGAAACCCCTGAAGTGACAACTGATTTCTGTCAGATTAGCCTGGTATAAAAGGTGCTTTCTTGGATTATGCAAAGTAGAATATTGAATCTTTAATAGTATGGATTTTTTTTAATTGTACTTTTCCTGCACATGTTTTAACTGTTGAGTTTTAGTTGTGTTATTAATATACTTTGTGTATAGGTCTGCTTCAAGTCAGGGGTTACACAGATAATGGTTACCATCTGTAAACGCAGATGGCAAATATGAAATAATTCTTCAGGATTGAGGAGGCTTCAAATAAATGCGAAAGGGGAGGCAAATTATTATCTTTATTATAAAATATGAGAGTATCATATGCTTTACATTCTGAATCAGAGGTTTCTCAGTTTTGGACATGGTTGCTGGATAAAGTGTTTATTGTACAGAGTTTGATTTTAAACAAGGTGAACTAATGTTTTCTACTATTCATTTTCGTGTTTGAATTGTTGATGTAGAAACAATTGGTTATATTAGAAACATCAGAATGAAATACGGCTTTTGAAGGCTGAAAACAGATGGGAGACATTCTGCATATCTGTAGTTGAGTTTCATGTGAAGTAAATACTGCTGGTTATAGCCTGCACCTGATGCTAAAGCAGTTGTATTCATCTGGAGCAGTTAAAATGAGTGTGCTAAAAATGGTAATGGTTTATTATCTCATATATGCAGCAGTGTAAAAAAATGTTTACGGAGAAATATCTTTTTTCCCCATTTATTTATTTTTTGTTTATTTGTTTGGAAAGGTATTTATAAAAGTTATTTTTAAGTTTCCAAATTAGTTTGTCAATCAATAAGGAAAATCTTATGCCAAAGAAAAACTAGTGGTTTCATGGATGCTAAGTTTAGGAGCCGTCTTTAGAAAGCTGAACAGCTGAATTCTTATTTACATTCTAATATAACAAGAGATAAGAATAAAATTATTTTTAACATTTTATTATTGCAAGTCTTTAATTTGTCAACTTTATAATATTTTTTATAAGTTCTGTTCATTGATTAAGGAGCTATAAGGATCCTAATGTATCTGAGTAAGATATTGATGATGTAGGTCACAGACTTTCCCCCCACTACAAAAAAACTCCGTATAAATGTTGGGTGGGGATGTGTGTTTTCTTTTCTGGGGAAGGTTAAGAGAATTTGTTTTTCTTAGCTTAGAAATATTTCCGTAGTCTGATACAGCAGCAGTTAATAAGTAATAATGAAAAGAAATGAGCGCAAAATGGGATTTGAGATATGACTGAAGAATTTGAGGAATTCAGACTTTCTGGGAATTCTAGAGTGTCTTTTGTTCAAAGATTATCTAGGAACATAGCAGTAGGGTTGTTCTAGTGTTAAAGAATCATTTGAGAAAATACTTTGATTTTTAGCAGCCTATCTAAAAGATTTAGGAGAAGGGAAATGCAGTATCTGACACTTGAGTGTGAATTGGAAAGTTTAAAATAAGGGTTAGAGTTCTGCACTGGAGAACTTTGGATTTAGAGTTTTTCTAATGATGAAGTTCAAGTACTGTATGAAACCACAGTGAAAATGGGGACTTGCGAGTCACAATCAGCTGGAAAAAAATTCTTTGTGAAGGGGGTGGGCAAAGCATTCATAGTGAGGTTACCCAGAGGTGGTGAAATCACCTGCTTTGGAGATTTTCAGAAGCTGCCAAGACAAATTCCTGCGAGTTGGTAATCCCATAGGATGGGGGGTGGACTAGATGACCTCCAGAAGGTCCCTTCCAACCTGGTTTATTAATGTTCAAACCACAGATTAAGCACATTTTGTGTGGGAAGTCAAACTTGTTTTGAGTTGTGCTGCAGTGCTGCAATGATTTAATTGCATGCTGTGTTCTCAGTTGGATCTGGACAATAAACCCACATTTCTGTACAGTCCTGAAACAAAAATTAAGAGATGGACACGTTACCAATTCTGCAGTGTATTGTAGAAGTGATGAAGTCAAAATGGTTTAATTTTTGCATGATGTTTAGTTATCCATCATGGGGAAAAGAATTAGTCAAAGCTAACCTGCAGCATAACAAATGTTGAACCTTTAGTACAAGAAGGTGTTTCTATTAATTTCACCTGAGTTTGAAAGCATGAATACAGCTCATGTGGCTTAATCTCTTTGAAAAGTGACTCCAAGGCAACTCATAACTAGTAAATTGTGGATAAAATGCTGTGAATATGAGCAGATAAGCAGCTACTTTTCACGTAAATTCTGCTCTGAAGAGACCTGCTTGGCTAATAATGTACTTAATTTGTATGGGTGAGTGGGAGTTTGAAGAGAGTGTAATGTCAGGAAATCGAGTGAGAGCTGAGTAAATTATGCTTCTAAAAGCTAAGAACAAAGAAAAAAAATCTTGCATAACAGTAAGTTAATGTGTCTTCATTTAATGTGAAAGCGCCAGTTGGTAACTAGGGAAAATAATGAAAATACGCACTTACCCATGATAATTGTTCTACTGAGGTGTATATCAAGCAGTACTTATATTTCTTATTTTCCAATTCGTACTTTCAGAACATGATTGTCTACTGTTTTGTAGTGTTGGCCGTTCTTTGGTGGTCATGATAATTTTTTGTCATCTTGATTTTTTAAATATCATGTTAACACTTGAAATATTTTGGGATTGATCATTGAAACACATATTGCATTTTAAAAAGCTTTGAATATACACCCCAACACATGTGGTATTTATATTCAGAATATTTGAAGTTTGAAATTGAAGGTCAACAATGGCAAGTAATTGTGTTTCTTAAGAAAAAATAATTATAAAAAACAAAAAACCTCACAATAAGAAGACATTTCTTCACTTTTATGGATCTTTCTGAATTTTTAATATTTCATATTGTTCAAGTTTCCAAGAACCCAAGGATAGACTTCATTGGAGTCCATATTGATTTATAGAAATTTTAATGACTTGATAGTTCTGTGAGTTATAAAAAGCCTGTACCAGTAATTCATACTTCTGTCTCTCCTCACTGTAGATTAAGTATTACAGTAATAATAAAAAGGAAGAAAAGAGTAAATTGGGGCTTTTCTTTAACTCTGTATTTTTATCATAAGTAGCTAGTGTGCAGTAAAATTAATTTTAAAATACTCACAGCAAAAAGTCTTCCTTGCTGGAGAGACTAAGGATTAACTAGTTCTAATACAGTCCTTTGGTGGTGTGAAGTCCTGTATTAATACTAACGTTGATTTGGGATCTGAAGGAGAGCTGTGCAGAGCTTCAAAATATTAAAAGCCATTTGTATGTTAGTACAATATATTAATTCAGCATTCTCTAATGTAAGCTATTGAAAAAAAAGGATGTTGTGGTCATGGGGGGGGTGCCACGGAGCTTCTGGACATCCATACTGAAGGTTAATGCTGGGTGATTTTTCTGTCAGCGGGAGCGGAGAAACTGTCCTGCTTTGCTGTTAAATTGCCTACAGTCCCATTGCCCGAGTATATTTTCGCAAAGTGGGAAATCAGTAGGTAATGTCTATCTAATTCCAAAGTTGAATTTGCGTGGGCAGGCACTGACCAAAGCGCAAAGGCGAAGGAACAGAAGCGTGTGCGAGTGTTGGCGAGTGTTAACGAAGAGCCGCGTTGTTTCCGCAGAGCGCCGAGGCGTGCCCACGATGGAGCCCGCGGGGCCGGCGGACGGCGAGGACGAGCCCGGGCCCCCGGCGCGGCTGGCGCCCAGCCCGCACAGCGAGGCCGTGGCGCACGAGCTGCGGGGGCTGTCGCTGCAGCCCAGCCCCTGCCTGCCGCCCCTCACCGAGCGCCGGAACGGTGAGTGCCGGGCCTTGCGGGGATCCGCGGGGAGGGACCCCTCACGTGCTGGGGCGCCTTGCGAGGCTGTCCCGGAGCTTCACCTGGCGGGCCACGCTCCGGGCCTGCAGTGGAGTCCTGTAGGTCTCCAAGTAGTAACTACAGCTCGTGTCTACTGCAAGTATTGATTAAATATTTTTGAGAGTTGTATTCTTGTCAGACAAAAAGGGATCATTTTCAAGAACGCGTTTCTTTCTGCAAAAATAATACATAATTAATGTTTCACGTTCTAGCCTAGAAAGTTTAATTCAAAATTAGTATACTTTCGGAAGATTTGGGTTTTTTAAAAATTTCCTCTAAAACGGAAATGGATGATGTGGGTATCTGTGTCATGTCAAACCTCCAGAGCAACCAACCTATTGCTCAGCTTTAAGTTCAGATTTAGTAATTTTGGTTAATTTGGTTAGAAACACTTTTTTGGTAGACATTATGAAAGTCAGAAGAAAATACGTAAAAGTAAACTTTTAACTTGATGCATTCAAATTAAAAGTAGTTTTAATATTTGGTCTTTTTTTTAACTTTTTTACTAAAAACCAGATTATCGCCAAGAGTATTTTAGCATGTCACAATTTTCTATAGGCATAAAAGATTGCAGTACACAGAAATAGAGTGGCACTTAAAAAATTCTGCAATGTTTAAGGTGTTTTTTCAGTTGGATATTTTTATGCAGGAAGCATTATGCTTACTGTGAGCTTTGGTAGTGATCCTTTAAACCTTTTGTTTACTTGAAAGAGTCTTTTGGCAGTAGTCCAGTAGAAGGCTGAACTGTTCTAGTGTTGTTCTGCACAGTGTTGTTAAGCTGACTTGCACAAGTTAGTACAGAAACTGTTTCCAGCTTTTCCAATGTCACTGCAAGGGTGGGAGGCTTCTGCTCTGGTTTGGTTTTGTTTACCGTGGAGGTAATCACAGCATGCCTGGTGAGCCAGCAGTCACTGGAGATGTTATTACCTTCTCCTTTTTCACATTTTCCCTCTCTCCCCTGCCCTCTGGCCCAGAGATCCCAGTCATAGAACAAAGCAGGCATAAGAGTTCGGGTGGGCAGAGCTCGGTGGGTTTGCTGCAAATTCTCATGGTTAGCTTAAGCGCCAGTGGAATTATTGTCCCTTGAGTTTACAAAGGAACATTTATATGCTGTGCCAACTCTGTCGAAGAGGTTTTAACTTCCAGCAGAGGATCAATAACAAAACAGTTGGAGTGCATTAGGAGCTTAAGCTTTTCCAGTCACTTATTACGTGCAGGTATTTACTCCCTGAATAAAGACAAATTGATACTTTTGGGAGGTGGATGCTGTATGTTGGTCTCCTGTACTGTCACAATTTTAAGGTTCTCCTATTTAATTTCAGCTGTTTTCAAGTTAAGGGTTATGGGCAATACTGGATTACTAATGAAACTAATTTCAGGTTCTCATTAGTCTGCATCTTTTGGGATAATTAGGCAGTACATGCAGTGCATTCATCATGTAAACCTGTGCCCTGTGTATTGCAGTGTTTTATCATGCCTGTTCTCTGGAGGCCAGCTCTTGTTCCAGTTGCTAAAAAGCAGCAAAAGTTACCATTTCATTGGTTCTGCTTATCACACTTGTCACCTGCTGAGTGATGACGAAGACGTGTCTGTGATTCTGGCAGTCTCATGATAACCACGGGTGTACAGTCCCTGTCATGAGCAGTGGGACTGCTCACACACATGGATTTTGGGAAACAGGCTCTGGGCTTGCATCCTTGCCTGAAGGATGCCAGGCTGCATCCAGTGCGTGTGCTTTTTAGGCAAGATGCTGTGTCTTTAGGAAGGACATCTTGGGGGAAAAGTGACACGGATGAGGCTCTTTGGAAGCAGGAGGGAGAAGACTGATGACGGTGTAGAGTCAGGCTGCAGTGGAGGAAGGATGACAAGAGTAGCAGCAGCGTGGCATAGCCCAAGTACCAGTCAGAACAATGTGCTGCCCACACACTGTACCACAGTTTCACGAGCTTCTGTCTGAGAGCCGGGAGGTGGCAAGGGAGGGAAGGATAGGCTGTCTGCTGCTGACAGCAGGAGGGTGGATGGGAATGATGCTGCCTGCAGCTTTCCAACCTGCTGTTTCAGAGCCAAATGATGGGAAGAGATTGCACATGTAGATACCATCAAAAAAAGGAAGCAGTGCATGACCAGAGTTTTTTGCATGCTGAATTAGTACTTCTCCAGAATTGGTGAGCACGCCACTTTGGCTGGTAGACGGAGGTGTGAAGGTCTGGGTGTGAGGAGCTGTGCAATCGTTAATTCAAGGTACATGTAAAATGGAAGGCTCCTACCTTGTGTTTTACAGCAACCTCTCTTAGCTCTGCAGTGGCTTCCTTGACTATCTAATTGTGCCGAAATCTTCTTGTGACAGTGGCCATTAGTTTCTGAAAAAGAGACATGTAAGTTGCTCTTGGTGCAATTGTCATCCATAGATGGGAGCCTGGTTATATTCTCGTAACATGGGTGGGTAAGCGGCTGGCTCCTGTCCGGGCCATTGACTGCCCTTCAGCACTCTCTGGGTGGCTTCAGCTCTGCATCTTGGCCATGAATCCTGTCAGATGGGGAGTGTGCCCACTCCTGCCCTCTGCGTCGTGAGGAGAAGCAGTTCTGTTCCAGGCCATGGGGGCTGTGAGGTGTCTGCTCCTCCAAACTCAGAGCCAGCACAGGAGCGGGATTGCTTCTGCTTCCCTTGGGGTTGTGCATCATGAACTGGAGAAGGTGGAGAAGGTGGTGCTGTGCTCCCATGGCTGGCAGCTACTGTTGGCCAGCAGAATTGGGCTGAGAGAAGAACCAAGAGTCCTGGATGTTTTGTAGGAAAAAGGCTTTGGGACAGTGAACAGCTTTAAGTAAAAACAACATTGGTAAAATCTCAATTAGAAGAAATCAGCCCAAAGAAAGCAGTGCCTCTGGCTGTGTAAGAACAGGGACAGTCAGAAGCAGAGACCCTGAGGCACTGAAGGTCAGGTGAGAATTGCAGCTTCCTTTGAGGCTGCAGTTCCCTTTGTGTGGAACTGTGGGGAGTTCAGGGGAAGATGGAACACAGACATAGACACACACACACACACAAAATGCCACACAAACCAAAATAAAAACAAATACTCCAAATGGTGTATATTGAGTTCTCCTAAGGGACCAGTCGAGTCAGCTGGGAGACACAGTTCTTAAAATAACTGAATGAAATCCACATCACACTTAACCTAATGGTATTACTTAAATAAATTTGATGATCCAGGGGAATTTTTCTGGCATCTGAAAGAGTTGTGGTATATCATTTTGCCTGCTATCTCTTATCTTCCACTCCCTCAGTATGTAGCACTGGTAACATGCATTCTTGGCATAGTTTTATGGCTTCTGAACAAATTCTTAATCCTCTGTGCAGTTAATAGATTTGAACTGCAAAATTGATATTAGGGCATCAGGTGAGATTTGGGACATTCTCCTTGCATCTGTGTGTGACAGGTTTTTCTCCACTCCTCTAAGATCATTGATTAGGTGTATTTTTTCCTCTTGTAATGATGTGCAGGTAAGTCACTGTACTTAGAATTTATCTTCTTGAGAGAGTTGGGAAAGACACAGTGTAGAAAAGATAACCGGTGGAAAGACTAGAGAATAACAAATGGAAAAATTAGTTCTGATCAAAGTAATAGCTTGGCATGGAAAAGAATTGAAAATGTCATCTTAAATTCAGCAGTTTCATAATCACTAAACTGAAAGCAGTGAGATCTGGAAAACAGCATGCAGATATTCTGATTAACATCACCACCTCCCAACAACAACATCAGCAAACCAAACATAAAAATCCCCCACAAAACCAGACCTCAAAGGAAGTATATCCTGAAAGATCTGTCTAGGTAAAAACTTAAAATTTCTGTAAGTTTTCACTAGAAATGTGTGTGTGTGTATCTATAGTGTAGTGCATAAATAATGTATGTGGTACAGTGGTTTCCCAGAGAGGCTGTGCAATCGCCACCTGTGGAGATACTAAAAATCAGCCTGGGCACTGTCCTGGGCAGCCTGTTCAAGCTGACCCTGCTCCAGCAGGGCTTGGGCCAGGTGATCTCAAGAGGCTGCTGCCAGCCTCAGTGATTCTGGCATTTGTCTTTCAATTAAGGATTTAATAGTCCATGGAGCATCCAATGCAAATATTCTACTAACGAGAGAACACACAGCATATTGTAATTAATATATATTTGTCTCTATGCTTTGGCGGTTTTGGGGAGTGCTCTGTTTTTTTCGAGAGTTTGTTTTTGGGGTTTTGTTTGGTTTTTAAAACACGTCAGTAGAAAAAACAAATGCCTGTTGGTCTCTCTGTAAATATTTGAATGTTGTCCTATCTGTTCTGAGATGAGAGCGCAAACTGAGTAGGTACTGATTTCCCACTAAGTCTGTCTTTGTCATTGGTACTGCCAGTTCCCACAATCCTAGCATTCCCAGGCCATCAGTCAGTGTCTACAAGGAACAATTTTCAAATATTAAAGCATGTGAAAAGACATACAAGCCAAAACTCAGAGATCTCTAGGGACTGTGACCTCTTAAATGGAATATATTCTGACATTTTCACAGGCTACATGAAAGAATTCCAGCAGGGTCATTCCATTTGGTAAACTTCTAAACAAACATTCCATCATTTTAGTTTGATTTATAGATATTATTTTTTTTTAATTATCTGCTTATTGTGAAGAGATTAACACAGGAGACATGACCTGTGACTGACTCGACTCAAGGCATCTGGTATATATGAAATCCTGTTTGAGGGCTTGGCGTTTGAGTGATTACAGGAGATACAGAAAGCATGTTTTCCTTTAAAGAGATCACTTGATCAAACTGTCTTATTCTGACCTTTTTTCTTGAAATTCTTTGTGCATAACTAAATGCATAGCTGGAAAAGAATGTTGACTTAATTTTAAATTCCATTGTATAATTGTTTTAAGTTGTTAGAACTAAATCCTAACTGCAGATGTTATCGTTGAAGTGTCAGCTTGTGACAGAGCCACCACAAGAAGGTAACATGGGGCAAACAGAACTGGTAATTGGTGGGCAGCAGTTATAGGCACCTTTTGCAGATCATAGGTAGCACAGTCGATGACTATTGTCCTCTACATGATCTATATGTATGCAGTTAAATGTAGATCTGTATACTTAAACTTATACAAAAAATACATATTTTTATGTACTTTATATACACGCTTTGAAAATATTTATTGATTTGGATGTGTATATGGGCAAGCCCAAATGGAGGGTAGTTTTCATTAAAGCAGTGAACACTGCCAACATATGTCCTCCCTTAAAAGGAATTTGTGTGGGTTTTAGTGGGAGAAGTAGAACATGCAGACTTATAAATTTGACATCACTGTAAGGGCTCAGTATTTTTCTGGGAAGAGTGACTGAGGTAGATGGTGACCATTATTTGCGTTGTTTGGGTCTTTGTTGCCACAGTGGTGGAAAATATAGGCAGAACAGAACCCCCCCCAAAACAAAACCCCTTAATTAACAATTTGAAGTTACATTCTTAATGTTTATAGAAGTAATAGAATAAATTATAATAGAGGTTATGTAAACTAATTATTTAGTTCGTGTAGTCAGAGCACTATTTTCCTATGTGAAGAAATTATTACACCATGATCAAGAACTAGATTATCCTAACACAATATAAAGCACCAAGATATTCATCAAGGTGTATGTAAAGCCAAGGTGAAATAGATATTTGAGTTATTTGGCTTTTTTCCCACTTGAAAATGTTACTGTGGTAGTGAAAGAGTTTGAATACCCGAGGGGGTTTGGTTTGGTTTTGTTTTTCTTTTTGATGGGATTGCAAAGGAATGAGTTCCATATGATGTGAAGAGTTGGAATGTACTGTTAAAGCAATTGTTGCTTGGTTACTTGATGTTTAATAAGGTTGTGAAGTGGCTCCCAGCCAGTGATGTCACCCAGCAGATCACTGATACTTCACCCAGATAAGGGTCTGTTGTGAGTGGCAGACAGGCAGGCACTGGGGAGGTACTGCGGGGCTGCGTTGCTTCCGCCTGTACTTTGGGATTTTGGTTAATATCTACTAGACACTTCCACTTTTAAAATAGCACCTTTTCTGTAGGCTGAAGTTTGGCAGAACACTTGGAAGTCTGTGTTGCAGAAGAATGGAAGGAACAAACGCTGATGTACCTTAGATGTAAAGCAAATGTTTATGAAAAACTTGTGCAATACATTGCTATTAAATGAGATGTTACTGGATTCTGGTTTATGAAAGTGACAGAGATGTTCCATTCTGAGGCCTTTTTTCTTCATTTCACCCACTCTTACGCAATATTTTCAATTTAAATTGAAATTCAAGTGAGAGGTACTTCTGCCCTCTGAAGATAATGCAAATTATAACAGATTTAATTTTCATTGAAACCAAGAGCTTGTTGTTGTGATTCTTCTACTTCAAGCCTCTGGTTTTGATACACTGATGCTGTTTGTATGCTGACCTGCTCATGACACCTTTGAACACCTGGCTATTGGCAGTCAGCAGGTGAATTTAGTACTGGAATGTGCTAACAGTGTTTGTGTTCCTGCAAGTACAGCTCTTAGAAATGTTGACCAAGTCTGTCATAAGAACATGCACTTTTCCCGTGTTGCAGTGCTGTGGAGCTGGGAGTTGTGAGATGCCCCCAGGTGCCTGTGAAACTGTCTCAGAGTTTTAGACTTTTCCAACAGACATGTTGAGCTGATGATTAGTTTTTCTTTGAAGCCTTATCACTAAAAATACAAGAACTATATTGTTGCTCACTCAAGTAACCAGTATAACCAAGTCATCAATTGAACTTGGATTAGTGTGTATTCGACACTGCTGGGAAAACAAGAGGCTGTTGGAGTAGGAATACTTTTTCTTGATGGGGGAGATGTTATTTTTCATGCACGGATTTAAAAGAAACTTTTCCCTGAGCGGAATATCCAGACACTCTCAGTATTCACGGTATAATTGGATCTCAACCAGAACTATTTCCTTCTTCGAAGGCATTATTTCTTTGTCTTCATTTGTTATGTCTGCCCCCACCCAACTATTCAATATTGTATAGTATTTATTGGCAATGGCAATATTTGGTTATATGAAAAATACACAGCATAATTTTAACCCTTCATCTCTCCTAGTCTGTACAAGAATTTCCTCGTTCATATTTTCCATAAATTCTGCGATTCCTGCTTTTCTTACTAAAGGTTTTTGCAAATTACTGTTGAGATTTTGATCAGACTTCTTAGAGGCCTTTTAAAATATTCATTTCTATGTTAAGCTTCTATTAAACTAAGAGGTGAACTTGGAGCAAAATACTAAGCATAACTCCAAGTGGGTGAAGCATAAGCACACTGATCTGCTGTGGGGTGGATATCCTTAGAAAGGAGGAGTGGATAGCACAAACTCCTGGCTAAACTCATCTTTCTGAACAAGAGAAATGCTCCTGCAGGTTTGAACGCCTCCCACCCAGCTAACTCCCAACCACTTACTGTGATCAGCATTCACCTGAGCACTGGGCACTCTCAATTTATATAAAGCACTAGAAACAGATAGGAATGGATAGAACTTCCTTTAGAAATATGATGTTTGAAGGAAAATGTCTTACTCTGGGTGCTTTAGTTACACACTTCCTCATGGAATCTTTTAAATTTCAAAATAATCTGTTTTCTGAATCATTGTAAAATCAGTTCAGAGTGTGTGAAGTGCACGGTACCCTTCCCATAAAACAATTCCTGCAGTTATATATTTGTTGCACTGTTCGAATATGTCTATCCAAACTGTTAACGTCTCTCTTGGTACAAGAAAAACGTGACTATAATGTGTTATATCTCTCAGTGTATTAAGATTCTGTTTATTGACTTTGTCAGAGTTTAATACATGTTTACGTTTAAACAGTATATGTTTGTATCCTGCTTGTCTGGATTTTCATTTTCTGAAGGTATGGAGTTTCTCAACAGCAATTTTGTTTCTTACGCACAGTAAGTGTTCAGCTGGAGGCAGTGAGGAAGTTAATTTGATTTAAGAAGGAGCTTTTTCACAGTATTTTTCTTCTTCTGTTCAGTAAAAATCACTGCAAAAGCAAGTGTATTGGAATAGTTTGTAGCTTGTTTTTAAGCAAAACATAATTGAAGCTGATAATTTTTGTACAAATGATGTGCAAACAACTGATTTTCAGGCCGGGAGAGTGGCCTCAAATCATTCATGCTGCAAAGAGCTTTTTGCCTGTACTGTCAGCCCGTTACATGTCAAGAAGTTGATAAAGCCTGGTGAGCTCACACCTCCTTTGAGTCTGCAGTTCTGAGGAGATCTAGGTCTCCGTTCTCCCAGCAGCAGGGAAACAGGGAGAGGCTTCCAAACGCTGCTGGCTGGGTCAGGCAGCTTCACACCCCATGGTATCAGTTGCCGTGGGAGTGCACTGTCAAGGTGAAGAGTCAGTGCTGAGTGATTGAGTTGTAGAAAGATCCAAAGAGGAAATATAGGTTTTTTTCCCTAGTTTCCACTTTTAAAAATTCTGTATCGAGTGTTTGTGATTGTATATAGATCTTTTCAAATCTGATTCTATGGGAGTGAAACAGTTTTTCTGAATGGAGATATTTTTTATAATTTCCAGCTGAAAGATTTAAAATCCAAAGTAGAGGTGTGGAAAATGTGTGCAATTTTAGGCCAAAGGGAAGGGAAAATACACCTGCCAGAGTTACTAGTTGACATGTAGTGACTACTTAACATTATGTATAGTTTATTTTCTCTAAATACAGGAAATTAAATGCAGACTTGTCTGCTGTTCCCTCATGGCCAATGCCAGATAATTAGAGGGGATCCATTTCCCTGAAATCTTCCAGGTTGACACTGAAGTTGATGACTCATGTAAGATAAATGGGATATGCTGCAGAGAATGGCAGATCAGAAGCTGTGGGAGGAAATACTCCTGAAACTGCTGGGAATAATGAGATGTGTAACTAGTGCAAAAAGGAAAATAATAAAATACTCGGGGCTTAGATATTTACAACAAGGAACAGAATCTCTCATTCTGCAAGGAAAGGCATGGAAATAATCACTGGTTTTCCCAGTTACCGCTACTAGATAAATGTCTCTGAAACCAGACCTGGGGTTGGGGTGGGTGGGAAGGTTCCTTAACATAACTTTTTCAAACGCCACTGTGCAGCTTTGTTAACTGGTGAAACTTAATGAGCAATGAATGTGCGGGTCAGGCAAAGATGAAGTATTTCTGCTGCCTGCAGCAGTGTTCCGAGGTGTGGGGGCAGGGAGAAGGAAGGGGGGAAAGGGAGAGAGCCCTCAGCAGTAGTTTGTCTTAGGTATCAGCGAATGCTGCTCCAGCAACTGCTGGATTTATTTTTAACCGCTTGACTCATTCTTTGTCAGATGATTGACCACCGAGCTGCACGTTGAAACACCAATGTGCAGGGGAAGCAAGCGTAACTGAAGGCAGAGGGGGAGTGGCTGTCTGGGAGGAGAGGTGGGGTTTGCGAGTTGTGCTTGCCATGCTCCGTGCCCGCCGTGAGAGCGGCCGCAGGCTCGCAGCGGCAGGGGCAGCGCCATGGGCGGCGCGGCGCGGGGGCTGCTGCCGTAGGACACCGCAGCGGGGCCGTGCGCGGACCGCGCCGCACCGCCGGCCACCGCCGCCTGGGCTTTTTCCCTGCTGGATGCTGCCATTCTAAAGGATTCTCACCATGATCGACAGCTCCAAGAAACAGCAGCAGGGCTTCTCCGAGATTTTACCGGCAGGAGATCTTAAGCCACTGAAGGAGAAGGAATGCCTTGAGGTGAACAGCCAGAAAAGTCTCAAGGAAGGTCAGTCAGTTGCTGGTTGGGGGACAGAGAACGCAGAAGTCCTGGGCACATTCAGTTCACCGGCATGTGTGGTGTAATGCTGTAGGGCAGGATGAGTTTTTGTACATTAAATGAGGTAATGTTTTCCTTCTTTTAAAAAAACCTCTAAAAGCTGAATTTAAATTTTACCTGAGACTATTATAATAACGATGATGACAGCTTGATAGAAATTGTAGTATGAAGAAAAATGAGTGGTCAGGTAGTCTTTTCAGAGTATCATTTAGTGCTGAATTAATAAAGGACTCCGAAATGGTCCCGTAAATACTGCACAAAGTGCTTCAAAATGTCACTATTGAAATAAAAATAATGAAATAAAACATCATTAAATACAGCATGTCAAAACCCCACAAACCTTTAGTATTAGACCTATGGCTACCTCATTTCCAATAGTGCTTTTCTCAGCTCTTTTCTTTCTTTGGAATTTCCTTCTCCCCTCATACTTTAAATTAGATTTGATTCTGGTTTTGAGACGTGTGCTTTTCAAACCACATTCTGTCTTTTTAAATGATTGGATTTAGACTGGGTGTTAAACTGATAAAATGTACAGGCATTAGTTTGTAAAATAGCAACAGTCCGAGAATATTTGGAACATCATTTACAGCTGACAAATAGACCTATACGAGATTCATTTAAAGTGAACTTTGTTGGGCTGAGGCAATAATGCTGCTGAGACAGGGAAATTGTCTTACTCCTGGCAGGCCAGATTCTTCCAGCTGGCCTGGGTGCCGGGGAGAAGGAAGAGACCTCTGGAGGTCAGCTGCCAGCCCTGCCCAGAGCGCTCTGATACTGCTGTGAGTTAACACACCAGGCTCTTGCAGCTCTGGGCTCAACTCCAGCTTCTTAATCAATCAGATACAAACTGTATTTGTAGTAGAAAAAAATCCTGCTTTCCTTTTCCAGCACTCTGCCTTGGCTTTTCCTCCAGATACCTCTGGATTGTCTGGTGATTCAGAGATTTTTCCCTTGTGGTGGCAAGACTTCTACATGAGATCTCGCCTTTTTCAAAATTTAAATGCTGGGTTTGTTTGGGGGTTTTGTTAATTTATTTTTAAATTTCGACCTTAATGTGTTTAAAATGGCAAAAAGATAGCCCATATTAATTATTAAATCCAGTAGCTAACAGTTTAAAAACCCCATTACTTCGCTTTAAGTTAGAGCTAGAGAAAATACGATTTTTATGTAATACTGTACTGATACCAAAGGTCTATTATTGATCGGAAAGAAGAAGTTGACTGTTGCTGCATGTGGCAGTGGCTGAGAGCAGGACAGTTCTGCTTTCTTTGTGGCAGGAAAGTACTAACTGGGAGACAGTGACTGAAAGAAAGGGCCAGCAGTGGCCTCTTTTTTGTGATGTTTTTGCAACTCGGAACATGCCCAGTTAAAGCTGCCCCTGCTGCTGCTGAGGCTCTGGGGACAAGAGCGAGAAAAAGAAGCGAGGAAGTTCAGAGGGACAGAGGAGTGGGCAGTGCTGTAGGGAAAGAAAACATACCCAGGGTAAGCTACCAAGAAATAAAGGGGAGAAAGACATGGCAAAGCCCAGCATGGTGGGTAGTGTAGGTGGGCTAATGAGTAACCACGGTAATGATTATCTTCAGGCCTCTTCAAGCACGTCAGTTATGCAGAAAGTGGATGAAAGAATGTACATTTCAGTAATGATGGTCTGTCAGAGTAGCAAAAAACCTGCAATTATGGGATACTCTGCCAGTCTAAATTCATGAATACTTTACAGCTTAAATTATTCAGTGCATAAAAGAAGATATAATTGTTTTCCATAATCACTGTCTTTGCTTCCTTTTCTGTGTTTTAGTACCTGTTCTCCATTTTCACTTTTCCCCAGTGAATATTGCTTATTCTTTTATCTCTCCCAAGTTTGGCAATGTAATGATTAAAATAATGAACCTCTTATTGAGAGTTTGATTGACTACAGAATCTCCTCTTCCAGCCTTTCTCCCTTCTAAAGCTTAGAAAAACAATAATTTTCTTTCTTGTGGTATATAGAATGAATTATTGAAAACACTTCAAATCTGCTTGATTTACATCTAGAGAGACTAAAACATAGCTTCACCTTTCCAGTTTATAATGTTATGAAATACATATTTCAGGTATTTTATAGATTTTTAAAAATTCAGTTGCACTTGTTAGTTTAATCCTATTTAAATAATACTACAGATAACATATTTTACTTTCTTAAAAACATAAATTATAAGACAACTTATTTTACAGAATAGTATCTTAACTTGTGCCATTCTGTTGCTCTTTTTTCTTTTCCCTCCTCTTTTCCCCTCCTTTCTTTTTCCTTTAAATGATGTGGCTGGTTTTGCCACGTGAATGCTCAAACGTTTTTCCTTAGGACACAAAAATACTTAAAAATATTATATGCAATTTGTTAAACCTGCAGAAATTAAAAATGTAATTGTACTGGCAAACCCAGATGAAGTATGTAGAGAACCAGTCATTCAAAAGATGCCTTTGTTTCATAATCTACTTTGCATAGGTTTGATAAATCTAAAAATCCTAAGATAGTACAGTGCTTATTTCAGCAATGAGTATCTTAAGAGAATTGTTAGGTGCAATTCTTCTTTTACCCTGTATTTCTTTATAAGGAAAGACACTTTTGATAGAAACAAAAACCCCAACACTGTCTTCAACAAAATAATATTAAGGACATTAACAATTTACATTGCAAGGCTGAGGTTTTTTTCTTTGCTTAGGCTACTCATACACATTATAGCATCCTGTAGCATGGGAGGAAATCCTCTTAATGACCCCACTTTCTTGTAAACAGCTCATGTGTTATTGTTGCATGTTGCCTTTTTTGTGAAAACAGTTCATTCTTTTACCTGTCTTATCAAAATTACCTTTCGTATGAGCAAGGAGCAAAGATATTTTCTGTCTCTGAGGCCACCCACACAGTGCTAACTAAACAGCTTTTTCAGAAATTCCTGTACCATTGACTGTACCTCCTGCAGCATCTTGTAGCACTGTCAAGTAAGTGACCAAAACATTTGGAAAATTCAAGTGAAAAGCCTTATATGTGCATTCAGTTACTAAGGCAGACTCAGTGTCATCAAACAATGCATGTGTTAGGAACTAGGAATATATCACGACTGCAGATTGGAAGGTTTCTAACAGCAGTGGGGAGAGTTGAGGAAGTCTTGCTTTGTACCCTAAATTGTTTCAATATAAAGATGGATGAGCTCTGACCATGCAGAACTCTTGAAGACACAGTATTAAATTGGTGAAACAGATCAGGGTGGTGCCATCTTTGGTGGGATTTAAAAGGAAGTTGGAGCCCAGTTTGTTTGCACCGTATTTTTCATATGATAATCTAAGTTTTTGAGTCACCAGTTGCCTGCAGGTTACTCTAAATAAATAAAAAAACAGCCAGGAAGGAAATTTTCTTTACACCTTGAAACATAATTTCTTTCCCGGATTTGTTTTGTGTTTTAAATCTCCTGGTTTGTGAGGAACTGGAGATTGGCAAATGCTGGAAACAGGATACAGGGTGGAATGAGCGCATTTCTGAGGTGCGCACTGGAATTGTCTTCGTGCTGCCTGAGTAGCAGATTTCCAGGTGTAGTCAGGAAGGATTTCTTCCCCTCATCCTCTGCAATCAAATCCATGTTGCATGAGAATTGTTCATTCAACAGACTTCCTGCTATTGCTGGCATATGAGTATTGATGATACTCTTGACCTCTTCTGCTCTCCTGTGTTGGCATGATAAAGATTCTGCTGTGGGTTTGTTGGGTTGCTTGGTTGGTTTGGGTTTTTTAATAAATTAAAAGCTCTAAGATGTGTTATCTGGTGCTTAGAGGTGTTTTTATGACCCCTTGTCAGTGGTAGTGCATCGGGTATGTTTCATGAGACACAGATAACAAGAAAAATACGGGCGAAAAAAATGTTATTCCTTTGTTAATAAAGGAAACACTGTAAATTTTGCGTACTGATCCTGCAAGGCTGTGCTAAACTCCCCATAAACAGTCTCTTTAATGCCAGTGGGATAATTGTGTGTCGTAAAAGTAAATCAGCAGTTATTCCACAGAATTTTCTTCTACAGTGTAGCACTTAAATGAATAATAAATATATTGTAATACCATTATAATAAACACATGCTTAACTATTTCAATAAACCAAGACCACAGTGTATTAATTCGATTTTGTGTGTAATCTGTATACAGTTAGAAGATGATGGTGGCTAACCAAGAGTTTTAAAAAAACTTGCTATGGAAACTAGAAGATTTCTTGAAGTCTTTATAAGAGGTTAGGATTAAAAATGCAGCTGCCAAGAGCAGGTGTATTCCCATCCAGCCCTGCCCTGCTTACTGCCAGCTCCTTTCTCGTGTTGGCATTAGGAGTTAGGCAGGCCCTGAAGTGAGTGGGGTCAGTGACCAGGTATGACTGAAAGAGCATTTATTTCCTGGTGCTGGTTCACAGCCAGGCCTGAGCACAGACCTGACAGGAGGCATCTCTGCCAGTGTGGAAGCAGCAGGAGCAGCTGGGGTTGGAGGGCAGAACAGACCATTGGCTTTCCATCAGTAATGCTGTGTTAGATCATATTGAGTTATGAAACCACACTCTGGAACCACCGTCTGCTTTGCTGCTCTGCCAGGGAATTCTCCTTTCCTGTCACATCCAACACAGCACATGTGAACCTCAGCCTCTATTGCAGAGTCCTCCCTCGTGCAGCACCTTCACCATCCCTGTGAGCTTGGACTCACCCATTGAGCATCTGCAGTCTGGTGCTGGCTGTGGAGCAGAGTTGACTCAATACCATTGCTCATGTCCCCGTTTGCAATCAGGCAGCTCAGTGTCAATCCACCTTCCTCTGCTTTGAATTAATGTGTAATCTCCTGAGTTGGAGAATCTGCTTGGGTGTGCATTTTGTTTGCTGTGCCTAGGAATAGCATGGACAATGGAGGGGGCTTGGCTGGAAATCATCTGTCACCATTCAATGTAATATACTCCAAATGATCACAAAGGAAGTTGTAGTAGATGTAGAATTTAAACTCAAGTTTCTTGAGTCCCTTGACAGTACACTTTTTGACTAACAGTAGTATTTGAGGAAATGCAAATTATTTTTTTAAAAATCAGAACACTGTACTAAGCAGAGCAATACTTGCAGATTAGAAAATGTTATTGTTAATATACTTAAGTTATGTAATTTTACAGCAATTGGAAATAAAAACTTTAGTTTATTGAGACTTTTCACTTGAGATGGTCCTGATTTTTCTCATTCTAAAGATGTAAACAGAATTGAAGTATAAAGTGAAAAGTATAGATTTTGCTTTTTGCATATCCATGCATATATATATTCATCCCAGCAGACATCCCAGTAATTTGTTTGGAGGCTTGTGTATGTTCTGGCTTGTTTCTAAGCAACATGTTCCATAGCAATAGGATACAATACAGATTGTCCTATATCCTAGTCATTTAAGCCTCTCAGCTAATAATATTGTTATAGTTCATATGTTTGTTTGAAATGTTGAGTTTAAATGGAGCTCTCTTTGCCATCTGGGTTTTCATTTTCTGTTTTCAGTGGATACTGTTACTGCTGGAAGCGCTTACCTGAGCATCAGCCCTGGATACAGACAAAAGCTTTAAATCACAGTGCTATCATTTAAGAGATTTTGGAGGTCCTCCAGGGCTTGCCTCCAGAATTCTGAAGAGATTATCTGAAATGGCCCTCAGTAGTCTCCTCTCACATACTTCACATTTATCCAGTACATTTCTAAGCTGAAATGGAAGTATGACTGAAAAATGGCTTAAAATGAGTATGCAAAAGATCTGTTTCACTTCTCTTAATTATTTTGGATATAGTCTTAGCAGAAAAATCGCTTATACAATAATGGAAAACAACATTAAAATTATATAACAAATAAGTGGGGGTATTTTTTAACAAAAACAAGTTAAACTAAGTAAAATATTTTCTTTTTTAAATTAAATCCTGGCATACATGGAAGTTTTGAAGACTGAACCCAGTATAACATATTCATGCATTATTAAATAATGTCTGATTTTTTTACAAGATGAATCGGTGATGAATTATTTTTGTTTTAAAATTGAGAGTATTTAGCATACTGTATTACCATCTTCAGGCTGATGGGGAATGAGTACCACAATTTTAAATACATTTTATCTTTTAAATGCTGTACAACTTACTTAGAATCACTTCCAACAAATTACAGGTATCTATTTTCATGGCTTTCCCTCCTCTCCTTTGACATGCCATATAAGTGAAGTGAACATTATATTAACCAATTTCTGATTTTGGACTGGTGGAATGTGTAACGCCATGTGCAAACCACCATATTCCATAACCTCCCTAAAATATGCACCTTGCATATCACCTGCTCTTTTACGTACTATACAAAACATACTTTCTACTTTTTGTTATTTATTCACAGAACAAATATTAGTGAGAAAAATTAACCATTTTTTAATAAATAGAGTACAATACCTCATTATAGAGTTGAGGGAGAAATAATCTCAACTCAGGAGAAAGCAAAACCTCTCCCTGGAAGGTTAACCCAGTGCAAAGTCATGGTGTTTAGAAAATCTAAACCGTCAAGTGTGAGCAAACAGGATTTGGGGTGCAGGGTAATGGCTGCAGGATGCACAGAGTACTCGGTACTCCGGTTCTGCAGTTCTGGAACTCCTGCCCTGTCAGGCTGGGCCACAATTCCAGGACAAAGCTGATGCTCAATCACTCCTGTAGTTCACCTACACCTGATGAAATTCTCTGCTCTACTTCACTGCCACCCTGCCAGTCACACACTCGTGTTAAGGCTACAGCTGTTCCAGGGGACAGTTCTGTGCCCATCAGCAGTGCCCTGGTGCCACTACAGCGCCTGCTGGAGCCTCTGCCCTCTGTGCTTTGGCCTCGGCGGCTGAGAGGCACCGGCTGCAGAAAAGCTGTTTGAAGCTGGCAGAAAGAAATGGAGGCTTTCAGTGTAACAGCTTTCAGTTAAAGGAAACGGCCGTGTTTCCAGCACTGTCTGTTTCCATGGCAGCCAGCCTAGCAGCCTGCACTGGAGTTTCTGCCGCTCTTGGAAATTTCCAAGGGGGTATGCAGGAATGTTGGACATTACATTTTCTCATTTTTACTTGCAGTTTTAAGGGTTTAAAAAGCTAATACCCATTGGATTTTAACTTTGAGAGAGAGAATGAGATGACTACATACAGAACATTAAAAAAATCTTGATGTGTTGTTTTTTTTCTTGCTGCCATTTGAAAGGACTGTCTGCTGGACCCCTTGTCCATGGTGAAGTGTTTGTTACAGCTCTGTAACTGGGAAATGGCAACAATTTGCCATTTCATAGTACCTTCTATATAAAGATAAAATTTGATCTTAAATTAATAGGCTATGTAATGAACTGTGTTAGATGTGGAATTACTAGTCCTGGAACTGTGCATAGTATGTGTCCTGTTCTTTTTCAAGGCAAGAAGCAGTGGTGAAAGCTTGTCAATCAGTGTAGATAGCATTGTTCCTGCAGGACAACTATCCATTTATTTTTGGCCTCTTTACATTCCAGTGCTTGTGATTATGTAGTACTACTTTGACACTGCTCTTCTATAGGATACACATTACAGATTTGTAACAGGAATCACTTGCTCTGCACTGATAAAAGCTGTTTGTTCTAGGTGGTTTAATAATACCCTTTATTTCACTCATTCTGCCATTCACAGCGAGTAAGATGTGCCTGCACTGCTGTGTTTCCTGCCTTCCCAAGGCTTTACACAGAAAGCGCTGTGTCTCCTCAAGTGCCTGGTTGTGGCACTTCTCCTGCATCCACCCCCTCGGAGCACTTCAGCAGGAGATGGAGGAGCTGCTGGTTCTGGTCATGCTCAGTCTCTGTGCTTTTAGGGCACAGTGTGTGTGAACCTGAGCAGGACTCACTGGGTGAGAACAGGGGCCGTTGGCTTTATAAGCGTTACTGCTTTACAGAAATACACTTCCACACAATCAAGTGCATTGGTTAATGGATGACCTCCCCTTTCTGCACCACCATGTCCCTTCCCTGGCTTAGAGAAGTGTTGATTCCCTGATGTGCTAACACTGGAAGGAGCTTTAAGAGTGGGAGCACCAGCCTCTGGCACTCAGCTTTTCAGCTGGCAAAAAATCTGTACCTCCAGTGCAGTCACAAGACTTCTGCTGACTCTGAGAGTCAGATAACCAGATGTTCTTACTGTGAGGAGGGATTATGCTTTTTTGTTTTGTCAGTAAGTATTAAATAAGCTATCCAAGCTTTAACAATCATTTTATTCACTTAAGAAAACACATGGAAATTTTGGAATCTCTCCACCTGGTGTTCAAGTGTTAAAATCATACACTTACTTGAAAACAAAAAAGAATATGCTCCCTTCTCCCTCAGTCAAAGCAGGAATTTGACTGACCTCTCTGTGCATGGCTTTTATTCAGAAGCAGTTCACGGACAATTTTTAGAGTTGCAGTGGTGTGAAGGAGGATTCCTGCCAGATAATGTGAAGTGCAAAATATTTGTACTGTCTTTTAGCAACTGCATTTGCTCAGTGGTGTTAACATAGCCCTTCTTTTGCACATGTACTTTAAATAGGAGGAACAATATTAACAACATTGATAGTGTGTTAACATATCTAAATATTTGTTCAATTTATACCTTTATTTTGGAGATCACCTATGATTTTACATGTTATGTAGGTGACTGCCTGATGTTAAAAGTGTGAAAGTGAAAGGTAAACTATCTGGCCACAAGCTAAATGGATTTACCCTGATAAGAACCATCTGTTAAACACTGTGTTTGAGTAAGTACCATACCAAGGGGAACTTTGCTGTGTAGTACCTGCACGTCCTGTCTTTCGAATCCTCCCTTACCCAGATTCCATGATGGCTTGTCTCTAAACAGTTCTTTGAAATAAAGGGGAGGTGGTGGTAAAAAAGGAAGGAAAGAGGAATCCAAACCACAGTAGAACAAGTAGTAAAATGTATATGTGTGTATATATATTATATTTGGGTAATGCTCCAGTGGTTCTAGATTTTTTTAGGCTGTGTCCTCTTATCCAGCTTTACTAGATTTACCACTTCGTGTGTTACTGACTGTTCTAGAAATCTCTTGCTATATGGATTCCCATAGATATGATAAGCAAAATCTGTATTAGCTTTAATTACATTAGATTTAAAACAACCTGCATTCTATTCTAGATAGTTTCTCACAGAAATAAATGAGCAATTCTTTGCCATAAGTGCAATTCTCAGATGGTTCATCCTTGTCTTTGAAGAGAATTTAATCATATTTTCCTTATTGAAAATATGTGATTTAGTTTCCATGACTCCCATCCTCCTATCTCGCTGGCTGTTCTTTGAGCTGCTTCTTGTGAGTCCCCATTTCCTTCTGAGCTTTTCACAAACCTCATTCCTGTTCCCTTCCTTTATATCCACTTCAGGTTCACCTCCAGTATAAAGACACACAGCTGTCTGTAACTACAGAGACAATGGAAGGGTCACTCCTGACTGGAGTGTGACATGTGTGCTCTATCCGAAGTTATTCAACCCTCAGACAACTGTTACTATTTCCTCCTTAGAAACAGCTCTGCTTTTTACTTTGTGTCACTGTAGGAGCTGAAAGTATTTTAGATCCCCTAGATCTTTTTATCTCTTTTGTAAAGATATCAATGTTGGCTTTTTTCCTGATGGATTTGCTTTGGAAAAGCAAAACCTTTTTAGCTTTCCAGCTTTTAAAAGTAATATGTTTAGGGTTTTTATTAACAATTGCTTTCTATTTGAAAATTTTCTTTTCTTTAACAATGCATTCAACTGCTCAATATTTATCTTTTTAAAAAGTTTAGACAGCAAACTATTTTTTAACCTTAGTTTTGGAGTTGATTGCAAAAGCAAACATCTGGTTTTCATCCAGCTTTGTTTCTGTTTAACCTCCTTGCTCTGGTCAAGTCAAAACCTTCAGTTATTATCTTATACCATCTTTCTAACTATGAGTCATCTCTTCTTTAGCGTTCCCCCTGCAGTGCTTCCCTATTAGTCATGCTACAGGCTGTCCTTTCCCTATTATGTAATATATAAGTTCATGATATTTATTTAGTAAGTGAATAACTACATGTTCTGTATCTTCTATATCTCTCATTTTCTCAGTTTTCCCACTGTTTTTATGACTTGTCCAGATGTAGATGGGACAACTTCAAAATCCTCCCTTATTGCTTTGTAATGCCCAGTGTAGATTAACAAAAGATGGGCAGACAAGTAATGTCATGAGAAACAAGAATGGTTTCTTACATGTTTTTGTTAAAAAACGCTAAAGCTTCTCATGTGAGCACCCAAGGTTTATGTGCAGGTACATTCTTACTGTTCTCTCCTTTTTGCTGTAGTCCACCGCACAGCCTCGTTACACTGTACATTGTTTAGGATATGGGTCAGTTTTTACTCTTTCTGCAAAGCTGAAGCCAAATACCCAACCATAATTGAAGCCACAAAGCATAGATATGTTCCTGAACTACACAGCAGGGCTTCCCATCATTTATATTTAGAAATAATGTTCAGTATAATATGCTCAATAATAACGTTCTTTCCCACTTGTGATTGCTAATATTGAAAACACAATCCTAGCAATGCTTAGGTAGCTATAGCTGAACCAGCTACACCTCCAGAATGGGCTTTATGAGAAGCTTAGTGAAAAAGCAAGTCTGAGTAAAAAGCATATTAGAAATCAGAAATATCACCATAAATGCATTACTTCTTAATAGATGACCTGCCTATGATATGCTGGTATATGAGTCACACCTGTATTATTAACATTCCTGCATCTGCTGTGACATTGCCAGCATTCACTCGTTGATCCATTGTGATTCAGTTAATGGAACTGAAAAATAAATACTAATTCTGATTTACTTACTGTGTCTGACATATATCAGCTCTATGCACATCGCTGATGTTAGAGCAGATCATTTTGTTTGAAGACCATGGGCCTTAAATAAAGAGGCATATGCTTAAAACTGACCTGTAACTAGGTAAAAAAATTGGTAGGCACATTTGTAGTGTGCTTAGTGTTCCAAGAAAGCCAAATTAAAGTATGGTGTGAATTTGGACCAAGTAGAGCTGTTAGCATGGATGAGAGTCCTGCCCAGAGCAGGCCATGGTTTTCAAGACTTGTCACAGTCTCCAAGTTACGTAAAAGAAAGCATAGTTTAAGCAAAGAACAGAAGAAAGACAAGTTTTAATCTACACAGGACTAAAAATATTGGAATACAGTAGTCTTGCCATCCTGCTTATAAATTGCCTTTCACATTATTTGGATGGGTAAAACTCAAATAAGATTTTTTAAAGGGATTGCACATACAGTTTTAAGGCTGACTCTGACTTTTCTTACCTTACTAAGTGTAAGCAAGGAAACCCAAACCAAGAACTTACCACAGTTCTTTTGCTTTTCTGTAAACACCACAGCAGTCAGTGAATTGCTGTGTGCTCTGTGCTTGAGACGTCGCCCCAGGGTTAGAAGCTTAACATCCCAACATTATACTGTATGCTTGAAATGCATTTCCATTGAAATGATGGTTTTTAATGCACACTTGTCCAGTAAAGCTGGTGCAGGATGCCAGGCAGTACAAGTTTTCACCTACTGGTGAGATACCTTAAGATGAGGTCATGGCTTACCTGGAGCCACAGGAAACGAACACAAAAATAAACTATGCTTCAGTTAACTTTTTACAGTTAATATTACTTGGAAAATACAATGCCCTACTTAAAGCAGATATTTTCAAGTTTCCAGAGGAACTCAATACCTTTGGAATGACTTTTCATCAGTTTTAGTGTTGTTCTTTTGCATTCTCCCATCTCTGACCTTTGTGATTCCTGTGTAACAATATTGTAAAGTCTGAACAGATCTGCTGTGCCACAGCCCTGAAATGTTTGTATTTGAACTCTCAATGTTTGTGTGACACAAGAAAATAATGTCCTTGTTTTCAGGACTTGCTATTCCCGGTCTTAATGCTTTAGCCAGAGGAATATCCTTCCTGTATTGCAGAACAGGAAATAAGCTGGTTCCTTTTAAATTCTGGAAACAATGAACTTTTTCCTTAGCTTAATTTTTTAGAAATTACATTCATTTTGATGTTTTGGACAATGCATTAGCTTGTTTTGCTTCCTTGTGAAATACAATGGGAACAGCATACCATAATCATACACCCATAATAAGCTCTCAAGTCTGAATAACAGCATGTAAATATTAAATCTTTAATATATTTTTTCTCTTGACCGTCCCTTTTTGGGATAGTAGCTATATGTGTCGGAGATAATGAAGCACTATGATAAATTGATGTAGGAACAAGGGGAAGGGAACAGTAAAAGAAAGAAACAACTATTTTTTTCCTTTTTTTTTTTCCTTTTTTTTTTTTCCCTGGGAACAAAAAGCCATAATCTTTGAAAGTATAAAGCTTTTATGTCTACATCTTCCCCCAGGCTTTGTGGTTTCTGGTGTAGGATTTAATGTATGTTGCATTGGTTACTCAGTAACTTGAAGAAACTTTTTATTAAATATAGTGAAACCTAAGAAGTTACCTCTGAAGCTTTATAAACAGTTTTTCCACATTTGACAATATTGGATTTATTTTTCCTTTAAATAATTACGGTAACACATCTCTCAATCAAAAACCAACATTTTCTGATGTTTAGAGAGAGAATAAGATCTGTTCCTGATTCTAACACTTTTTTGTTGTTTCTAAATAAGGCAGCTAAAATCCTGCTTCTCTTCAGTTTCTTGTGTTTCAGCAAGGTTTATTTAAATATACCATCAGGTTTTATATTAAAAAAAAACCTTAAGAAGAAACAGTCAACCAAACACACACAGCTTTTCTTCTAAAATGCTCTCCAAATGTAATTTCTATTTCAGCACAGTGAAGTCATGTAAGATTGGTTTAGGACATGCTCTGTAATCATTATGTGTTCCAGGTTATAGTTTAAACTCTTTTTACCTCACTGTTTTCTTCATGTAAGCTTAATACCCCTTATGAGGCCTGGTTGATGGGAAAAGTAGATGCACATGTGAAATAAAGTCCTGGTATCAGATGTGACAGAAAAGCAGCAAACTCAATGAAACTGGGGATGGGAAGTAGTGCCTGGGAAGTGTGTTAACAGCAGCTGTTCCCTAGGATGGCTCTTAGGGGTTACTGTCACGTCTGAATACACATGGCAAAAATATTTCTAAAGTTGCAATACTTGGTATCATTTGAATGAGGTTTTTGCACTTTCTGAGGAGGCTGTGCTTACACAGGAACGAATGTTTTCTTTTATCAGTACTTCAGCTGAGGCTGCAACAGAGACGGACACGAGAACAGCTGGTGGACCAGGGCATCATGCCACGTAAGATTTACTTCTAGTAAATTGTATTTCTGTAGTATTAATTATGAATTGAATGCAAAAAATTATGACGATAAGCATTCCTATGAGATTCCTTAAAAATAACTTTAGCATTTGAGAAGATTTGTGGGATCCTTTTGATAACCTAAGTGAGCATGTAGTAAATTCATCATGCTTCCATCATGTTTCAGTTAAAATAGCCATTGTGATGAAAATGCAAGATTTATAGACATAGTCTGATTCTGATTTTATTTCTCTATTTAAATAATTATGACTAATTTATTAAATGAATTGAATTACTTAAATGAGTGGACATTAATAACAAAGACAGCAGTTATTAAAGAGTAGAATGGCATGGGTTGCCAAACAAATGAGGGGTACACAAAAAACGTGAAGAATCCATAAGCATTGAGATGGAGCACTCCACAATTTATTTTATTTCTAAGTGAATAGGGTTTTTTTTTACTTTTTTAGGCTATTTAGTAGCTAACCATCATTCTGTTTTCTAAGCTGAACATTTAAGGCCTCTACATTTTTCATTTTTTTTAAATATCAGCACATATTTCTTAAGGGATGGTTCTGTTCTGTCTAATAACAACAAATATGAGGTATGGACAGACAGAAAATGCAGTGGAATATATTAAATGGCATTTTGGCATTCTAAACTTTACCTCATAAAATTTCTACTGTGGAACAGTTTTAGTAAATAAACAAACACCTTTGTACTTAGCAAGAAAGTCAATCATTACAGGTTAATAATCTGTTAAAATCAAATATTCCAAGTATTCTGTATAGGAGTTTTGCTCATCTCTGCTAAATACAGGTGGGAACAACTAGCACAAATCAAATGTAAGCCTGGTCAGACGCAAACACGACTCTGAGGTGATGTTAAACACCCATACATGCATACTGGTTAGCATATTTCTTTGGAAAATCACTTCCTGTCAGTTTAACTCTTACTCTCTCTTCACAGCTTTGAAAAGTCCAGCTGCATTCCATGAGCAGATAAAGAGCCTGGAGCGAGCCAGGGTAAACCACTTTGTGTATACTTGTGATTAACATCTGAAAATGGATAGTCAGCTTTTTGTGATTCTAAATTCTCTGCGTACATGGAAAAATTATTACCATTACAGTAATAATGCGTGCTTTTATCTTGGAAGAATTCATTAATATAAAATAAAATAAAATATGGGTGTCAAATCTGAGAGGAACTTCTCTAAACCTTCAAAGATCCAGCTGGGGCGTTAAACTTATGGGGGGTTAACACATAGCTACCTCCAGTTAAGGATTGTCTACTTGAGTAAACTGTGCTTGTGCAGTATTTCTGTAGCAAATCTGTATCATTGTGATTATGTGGTGGTGTGGAATCAAATCCAGAAACATTCCCATCTTATTTGGGGAAGCTGGAAATTCATCAGCCCTGCTTAACTGCTAGGAAAGCCGCACAAAACAAAAGGAAGCCCTCTACTGCCCATGTTCTGACAGCGATACCCACCCATCTGAATGAAACTGCAAATATTTGTTGATTGGACATAGATGATTTATCACACTGCTTTGATTTTTTTTTTTTTTAGTGAACAGTAGCTAATGCTGTTTCCTCATTTCTTTTAAGACTGAGAATTTCCTGAAGCACAAGATCCGCAGCAGGCCGGACCGCTCTGAGCTGGTCAGAATGCACATCCTGGAAGGTATGTGCCAGCTCTGGGCTTCAGAGCTGCTCACAGGAGGCACTTGGTTGTGCACTCAGTTGTCTCACTGAATTACACTTTGATGTGAATTATTTCTAAAGGTTTATATGCTCTATTTCTCTACTTCTCCAGTGTCTGTGGTAGTATTCTCTATCTGTGTAGTAATAGATGCATCTACGGTGGGAAGGTGTTCTCAGCAGTGTATTTGTTTGCTGTTGCATATTGTTCTTATTCTATAATGGTAATTATACCATGTGTGTGTACATGGAGTGTTTATAGTGCTTCAATTTCTACACATGCCCTAAAATGACCTGACAGCCTTGTGCTTTCCCCCAGCCCTGAAGAACCTTTAATAAATGTGACTGTTACCCTGCCTTGTTATTTTCCTTGCAGGTGATTGGAAACAACAGTCTCTTGATGAATGGGGCTGATTACTATGAGCTTGCCAAAGACAGAAATTACCAAATAACCATAATCCAAGAAAATTTAATAGCCATTAGTTTTCAAAAAATGCATTTGAGTACTAAATCCTGTTGGGGCCTGCATATTGATAGATCACATCCATATTGACAATCTCCATAATTTCATTGAAAAGCAATTCTGAAGACTCAGATTTTTGCTAGAAGCTATTTTAAAGGTAAACTTAAACGATATTTATGAAGAGAGAATCCAAAAATCAATGGATTCATTAACCTTTACCATAGCTCACATTGCTAAAGAGCAGCAAATACCCTAGATTATAACTGGTGTTTGTTATTTTGTATTTTCTGTTTTATTGTCAGACATTATAGAGATGTTTACCCAAATGTATTATTGCTGTTAAAAAAGAGATTAGATTTGTAGAAAAACATGATCCTGGCAATGAACATCTACTCACATAATCATATTTTTGCTTATTAATTTGAGAATTTTCAGAATTGTACTTGACTGTTTTTGATTAAAGTGGAGTGGTTATTGCAAAGACAAGACAGTATTGTTTGTCATGAAATTGGGGAAAAGTTGTACCAGAATATTTAAATCAATATATCCTTTTAGAGACCTTTGCAGAGCCTTCATTACAAGCCACTCAGATGAAACTGAAGAGAGCTCGTTTGGCAGATGATCTGAATGAGAAGATTGCTCAGAGACCTGGCCCTATGGAACTGGTAGAAAAAAACATTCTTCCTGTAGACTCCAGCGTTAAAGAAGCCATTATAGGCAAGTAGAAATCCCACAGCTTCTGTTTGTGATGTACATGGCATTGTGGAAAATAATAATTTAACTCTTGAGGGTAAAGTTCACTAGAAGATAACTTATGCTAAGTTCATTACTAATTCTTTCAGTTTCTGAGTCCTAAACTCTGTCATCATTTAAATAAAGTCATCCTATATTTATATGAAACTTTGAAAAGACTTGGTTTTTAATAAAAATTATTACAAAGTAATCAAATATTTGTGGCCTTTCCTCAGCCTGCCGTAGTCATCTGTGTGCACTTCACAGATGTTGAACGTACCGTTTAATCTCTTACTAAAACCACTTCTGCTCCACACTTGGTTTTATGGATTCCTTGAAAATGATTTAATATGGCTCTCATATTAAAAACATAGTAGCTGGTATCATATGTTTAGACTCCTGAAAACCAATCATTTTCCAGCAATTAGCTAATTCTGCCATGAATGTCTAAATTCAATTTGTGCAACTAAAAAAAAATTTTGTTTGTTTCTATGTAAACATTTTAGCAGTTGGACAAGAGAATTATCCTCAAACTTTGGATGATTTTTCCTTTGATGAAGACAGCAGTGATGCTCTGTCACCAGATCAACCAGCCAGCCAAGAATCCCAGGGTTCAGCAGCTTCCCCTGGTGAGCCAAAAACAAGTGACTCACCCTCACCTATAACCCCAAATGCTGCTACATCAACACAGGTACAGTTTTTAAATGTTCACATCTTCACAGTATGTTTTTTGGTCTGGCACTGTAGAAATGGGGCATGGTTTCACATGGAATGAGTACATCTGCTGCTGCAAAGGGCTATCTGGGACTCTGTTTTCTGGTTGGGATTGCAAAGAGTAGAACCCTGGCTTAGCTGGTGGCAGTGATGAAATTCCCATAGGCTGCAGTGAAGCCATAAATTCCCTGAAATTCATTATGACCAATAGAAGATCTGCAGCTTTCCCAGAAGTTGTTTAAAAGGTCATGGCCATGGTTTACTCCAGCTGTTATTGATTACTTAATGTCTGTCTTCCTTCTGGGCAAGGTCTTGAACTCATTTACAATTAAACTTAGCTGAAACAACAGTTGACGTCAGTTCCATTATCTTCAGAAAAGTCCATAAAAAAAGGTTTCCCACATAATTTAAATATTCTTTCCTATAGTTTTAAAATACTGCCTAGGAATTTACTATTTAAGAAATCAAAAGAACATTTATGTTGGTTTTTCTCTCAGGTTTTTAGTATTTTCTCAAGGTAGTTACAAAGAAAGGAAAGTAACTGAGTCATGGCAGATAAAATGTTATCTTTATAGTAGAGCATTTAAATATGTGAGGGTCTAGAGAGCTGTGGATTTGCTTCTTACTGAAAAAGTAATGTAAAATTGAACTGTTAAATAAGTAAAAAAGAGATAGCTATTGTTAGTGCTCCAAAGAGTATATTGTGTGGATGACCATGGATACTTGACAACTGAGTGGTTCAGGATCTGGTATTACTCTCCTTGATTTTCTTATTACCACAGCAGATAGAAAAAGTATTGCAAAGTTCATATTCAAAAACTATGCTGGACACAGAGTACTATGGCACATCCATTCCATTTCATTGTTCCCTAACATACAGATTAAGATGTGAATTGGGTTTCACATTGAGAGAACATAATTTGTGTTGAATAAATTGAAAACAAACCACATGAAATTAATATTCCTGACTAAGGAATTAGGTTCCTAATGGAAAGTTAAATAAAAATACTCAAAGCAATACATGCCAAAAGCTTTTAAAGCAGGAAGCATAAGAGAGATCTGTGATTGCAGAAACAAAGAGTAAGGTACTTGAACTTGATTGAAAAAGTACTTCAGATAGAACTTCAGTCCCTTGCTTATGGATTTCATATCATATTACAGTCACTTCTGTGCACAGATCTAAAATGAGAAGTTGCTCCTCTGCAGAATAAAAGATGCTTACCTTGTTGTTCCTTTTGAATTAAAGAATAACAGCACAGCAGGTCTCTCCAGGAGGCGTGTCTGGGAATGGCTCCTTTATTCTTTTAATTTCCTCTGATAAATTTTAAATTTTATTACAACAAAAAAATACAAAGAGTGTTTTGAATAAAGCGGAGTGCAGCCAGAGTTCTTTTCAAGGCTTCCTCCTCCGCACATTTCCAGACTTCAGAGGATGTAACATAATTTTGAGAACCTTCAGCTCTTGTTGACTGATGACCTAAAACTTACCATAGTATTTGCATCTGGTAAGGATTAGGCATTTTAGCCATACTCTAAACAGATCAAATTGTGGTATTGTCAGTTCAGAAGATATTAAACTGTTATCTTCAAAACAGCTGAAGAATTTTGCTTGATGGCATGGAATGACTGTTTTCTTAATATATTCACTGTAGCTTGTTTACCTGCTCGATTCTTGTTGGCAACTAGCAGAAAAGATGCAGAAGTCATATTGTCTGGAAAGAGGGATCTGTTCAAACTGAATAATTATTTGTTTATGAAGTAATCAAGAAGTCAAGACCTGTTAAATCTAGTTTTTTAAAATTTAAAAATATAAAAAGTAAATGATGCACATGGTTCATTGCCTCATCTAATGCAGTTAAAATTGGAAAGTCTGTAAAAAACTTTGTGTGTAGGTTAGGACAATGACTGATGTAAGGAAAAAGTAATTTACTCTCTGGCAAGAGGAAAATGTTGAACACCCTGATTTTCACACAGTGTGAATTAAAGAGTAGTTAGGGTTTTTGGTGTTGCTTTTTTGTTGTTGTTGGTTTTGTTTGGGCTTTTCAAAAAATTTAGTAACTTTCCTATTTTAAAGAGTTTTGTTGTGCTGTCATCATGGATTTATCTTCCTAGCCTATAAAAGGTTACTAAATAGTATGTTTGAAGTCAAGTTGTTCAGGTTTAAGAAGGATCAGAATAGTAAAAGATTATGTAATGAATAAGTGAAGTAGCAAACATTTAAAATGGTGTTTAGTTGTGACTTCATGATAAAAAAATAAGGAATAGTGAAAATCATGAGGTCATTTTAATTCTTCTGTGCCTTATGGTAATGTGGTACTTGACACTGATTCAAAGACAAACAAAGTGCATTTTAAAATTTTACTGCTATAACTAGAATAAGCTTTTTAAACTTGATATCAACAGGAATGCAGTATGTTGGAATACACCATCCAGAACCCTTTGTCGAAGGCTAGGTCCCCCTAAGGTCCCCTGCCAATTCCTGTGCTAGTCCAGCAAGTAACAGGCACTATGTAGATACCAGATGCTTTCCAGAGCAAACCCTTTGAAACTTGGATATAAAAATAGAGACATTTGTATCTTACTGTGCCACCATAAACTGACAGGACTCCGAGACAGGCATGTGTACAATGTTTCAGTGACATGGCAGGGCGTGTTCAGTCCTGTTACTCAGTGAAGCAATCGCCAGGAGCTGTTCATCTCTATGGCTGCACTACAGACGGATCGAACCCATACTCAATTTTGCTGGGTTATGGGAGGGCAGTTATAGCTGCCTCTTGGCAGCTGATGATTGGGAACACAGAGAAATGTCTAAATGAAAGACAGAGATAAAATGGAAATTTATTACAAATTAATTGTAAGCAAAAGTCAGAGAGCTTTGTGCATGCAGACTGGCAGCTTGGGAGCTGCTATCCCAGAAATACAAAAGAACCAGGACATAAAGTTGCAAAATGTGTACCAAGTGTTTTTAGCAAACTGATTTAAGTCCTTTGTGGTACAATCTCATGGAAAATACAGGAAAGGTACAGGAAGAAATGAATTAGCGAGAAGTACCTGTCGGATTTAATTAGAATGTAAGTCTTGGAATTAATTGGGAAGAAAAAGGATGTTTACTGATAGGAATATAAAGAAGGGGCTTTTGTAAAAGGAACATTGTACTAGGTGATCTAATTGCTTTCTTAAACAGTGGAAGTGTAACTGATGTCATCTGGCTGGATTTAATATTGGATGATATTAAACACTGAGAAGGGAGATTACCAGAAATGAGACAGAAAGAGGGAAGTCCTGGGTTGAAAGGAAGCTGGCACCAGTTCTCTGCGGGAGTTGATTGGGGATATTCTGGTTTCACGCTACCATTAACAACCTTGACGTAGGAATGGGTCACCTAACAAAAGTAGGAAGGCATAGTCAGCACGGAGTTGGATTGTTATTATGCTGATTGATTTGGCTTTTAGGAGAGAAGTGCAATTCCAATAGAATGAATAGTTCTTGGAAAGAAAAATACACAATGGCCCTCCTTCCCATGACAGAGAAATGTGGAAACCTGGGGACTCGTGACTCAAGAGAAAACTGGGGAGGAAGACAGGTGGGGTGCAGTCAGTGTTCATCAGAGGATTCAGTGAACTACTGTGGACATCCTCTGTAAAACTGCAAGTTTGTCAGAAGAGATGATTCCAGTAGAAGTGCTAGTGCCACTGTAAGGATCCAGTGAGACCCTGCATGGAATATCCTATACATTTTCAGTTACTTATATCCAAGAAAGACTAATGAAAACTGTTAACACAGTTACCTGTAAAAGGTTACGATAATCGGAGAATAAAAAATCTGTTTGTGAGAAAAGAATAAACATTTCTTTGTGTGTCTAGGAACAAAAGGGCTGAGATCTGTTTATGTAAAGTCTGTATCCCATCAGAGGGGTATTCACCACAGAAGGAAATCCTAACGTTTCTTTAAGACTTAAAATCACAAAACAATTTCAGCACAATAAAAACTAGTATGACAAACTTAAGCTGAGCAAAGTTGGGGCTTACACTTCTGCTGGCATCAGATACAGAAGAAATGCACCTCCTGGCATAGTCAGAGGTGGGGTTCTGTGAAAATACCATAGGAAGGGTGTCCTCAAAATACACCTGCTGTCCTGCTCCATGATCATTCTGAAACAAAAATGTTTGTTTGCCTATGTTGATGTTTGACCTTCATGAAAGCAATACTCTTCTGACAGTACTTGTTTGGGTGGTCAGATTCTCCTTGTGTACACAAAATTCTGACTCCACAGAGAAAAAATACTGAAGGCCTCAATTTTATAGTAATAAAGCAGTCTTTTCTTAGTAAACTAAGAAGTCGAAGTAAGATTTTATTTTATTTGCTATATTTGAAGTGTGCCAAAATGTGCCTTTATAGAATACTTGTACACATGTACAGAGTTCTGTTTTCACCATTCCTTCTAAAAATATTTTGTGAATTTGACATGATAGTAAACTGTCTTAACTTTTTCACATTTTTTCCAGTTATTCAGGCAGTCGATGTTTATAATGTTTCTCTTTTTCCTTATATTTTTTTAATACTAGTATCCACCTTTAACCTCTCCAGTTCCTGAATTCCTCAAAACTCCCTCTACAATCGAACAGCACGGGACACGTTCCACTGCTGCAACCACCCTGACCACAACCACTGTATCTGCAGCAAAGCCTGGGCCAACGTTAGTGAAGGTGGGTACCTGGAACTGTGGCACCTGAGGACAATATTCTTAATCTGCGTCCTTTTCCGGTGCTGTGTTTAATGGAAAACTACACAAGTAACCTTATAGTGCCTGTAGCCAAGAACAGCCTCTGCTGGTGTTCAGGGGAGCACACTGGGCTGGTGACTCAAAGCTTTTGTGTGCTAAGGTCAGCCAGTAACACGTGTAGGGGCCAGCTCATTATTCCAGTGTATCCTTACAGTACAGTTGACAAAAGTTTTCAGGCAGAGTTGGGCTTTACATTGCTATGGAAGTTTTTAAAAAATACGGATAATAGATTTTTGCAATACAGAGTTTCTACTTTCTGTTTCTATCTGTCTTCTAGTTTTGTGTGGAGGATAATTTAATAGAGAGTCACTGCATTCATAGTCTACTTGTAACCAAAATGGTGAACAGCATTGCTCCTCTTCCAGAGCTATTTTCTTAGTTGATTCAATGTATAAGCAGAATGCATTGTGAGGGAGAAGTTACTGTATCCTTGTTGTTGAATATCAGAAGAAAATACTTAATTCTCTTTTCTGCACTGACCCAACCAACAGCATTGAAAACCCTTTCAAATACAGTTAGTGATTTGTGTTAGATGTCTATAGTGTTTCATTTCAGTAACTTTGCTGTCTTCAGCTGTGTAATGAATAGATGTCTGCAGACTTCTACCTAACTACGTGAAATTAATTCAGTTAAATGTACAAGGATGACCTCTGGCAGTCAATTTCTAATATAAATTTGGCTATATCATTTGAAATCACTGGACTTGTACCAGTTAACTTAATGCAGGACCTTAATGACAAATTCAGATATGCCCCAAAAGAGGCTATCTGTGTAGTAAATGTGCATGGATCTACACAGCATTTCTGCCTTGATACCTTCTGTATGATGAGGTAACTGCCTTCAATTTCTCACTCAAAATAATTTCAAAGAGCTTGTAAAGGAAGAGAGTTTTACCAATTGAGTGGGTATTGCTAATGAAGATACTGCTGCCTGTAATTTATAGGAGTGTCTGTCCATGCTTTTAGTCTAGACCTCTGAGTACCTCAGATGTTTACAGATGGAGTTTAGGATACTGGCTTTTACTTCCACAAACTGCTAAGTGCCTTTGAACCTCCCTGTTTAAGAAGAATGCCTCTTTGCATTGATGGGTCATGACTAGTAGAATCCCTTAGCTCTGCCATCTTTGAAAAAACATTTGTGAACTCTGACTGGATGACTTGTGCAGGGTATAAGCTATCTGGAGTATGTTAACCTTCCAAGGATGGTTCATTTGGGGAAGTTTTCAGGGATAACTGTTTTCAGCAGTTCTTTGAAGTGAAAGTGCTCCAGTATGCTGCATGTCTGCGATGTAACTGCCATGCATAACTGCTTTAAATGACATCTGTTGTGGTTTTGTTTCAATCTTTTCCATCCACAAACAGCAAAGCCACCCAAAGAACCCAAATGATAAGCATCGGAGCAAGAAATGTAAAGAACCTAAGCCAAGAGTGAAAAAATTGAAGTATCATCAATATATTCCACCTGATCAGAAAGGTGAGAAAAATGAGCCACAGATGGACTCCAACTATGCTCGTCTGCTACAACAGCAGCAACTGTTTTTGCAGCTGCAGATCCTGAGCCAACAGCAACAACACTACAACTACCAGACAATTCTACCTGCACCGCTGAAGTATGTGAAGCATTGTTTGTGTCCTTTACAGAAAAGACATATACATCAGTTATGTGCTTAGGGCTTTAGAAGTAAACGTGGTTTGCAAACGTTAAAAAGACAGTTGGAACCCAAGAAAACTATAAATGGCATTGTGTATTGCTGTGGGTATTATTTGCCTTATTTAACAAGGTAATGAGGTTGTTCTCTTGTTAAAATAATCCCGAAGTCTGATAAGCCTTGAAGTGGTGCTAGTTATTTTTATGTGACATGGAAACAGAACATCTTACCTGTCAGATGCATTTTTTCTGACCAAATGCATATTTGAAACTCAAAAGCATTTGTGCAAAATCAAGCAAGTTTTGACACCATTTTCACTCAAATATGACATAGGTAGGCAGAGCAGAAGAGAAGCTTGAAGACCAGGTCTTTTACAAAGACATACACTATTCTTGTGGGTTTATTTTTGACATTAGATTCACAAACCACATTTTTGCAGTTTACAAGTAAGACATAACAGTCATTTTAACTTCAATAAGATCTGTCTGTTGTTTATAGCCTCATCTGTATTGGTTATATGAGTTCCACATTAGTACTGATCTTTAACTCTTTTAACAGAGAGAAGTACACTCACTGATTTATAGGTAGAAGCAGTCAGAAAAAGAAATGTTTAAAGTTGCCAGTACCCCATAACAAAACAAGAAGCTGACTATCTGCAGGGTTTCATTCTCATCATCTAAGCAATCTTTTCCTAGAAGTGCTTAAAGTGTAATATGCCACAGTCACACAACCCTAAATTCAAACTGACTTTCATCTGTTTTTTTCAAATGAGTTTTCACTGAGTTCTTTTTCCTCAGCAAGAGAGGCTAGAAAAGTTAAAGCTACCATCTGTGGTTGTATTTATAATTACCATGTATCCTAACATTTGGACTGGCGAAGTTTCTGCCTGCTTACCCACGCTTCTTATGTTCCATTTACTGACATTTCAGAAACATTTCTTCATAAATCAGCTGAACGGAATAAAAGAGCTGACTTATGGTACCTAGTGTAAATGGTGGCATTTTTAATTTCTTTACGATTACTTCGAAATCCTTATATGAGATTCTTGAGTACAGCTGATAAAAATATATCATCTTCAAAGTGAACTGCTTTATGTCAGTCTGTACTATGTGTGAACATTGGACACATATGGGAGGGTTGATACACAGAGTTCAGTGCTGGGTGGGGGGGCATCGATGCTAAACAAAAAACTAACTAATTGCCCTGGCTGATGCTTAATTTGTATAAACTGAGTTTTCAGTCCATAGTGTTCTTCAGGGATACCATGACAATAATCAAAACTATGAAGCATAAATTGGTATGCTTAACTGCAAAACCAAACCAAATCAGCAACATACTATTCTCTGTTTTCTTGTCTGTTTTGTTTTACTGAAGATACTTAATGGTAATGTGTTAGGTTAAGCATCTCTTTGTAAAAAAAGTAAATTTGTTCATTCATGCTCATCAAATTAGCTTCACAGACATGAGATTCAGAATAACAGCTTCTTGATTGAAAATATAATGTATTTAGCATTAACATTCTTGTCCCTCTTTTTCCTGTTACTTGAAGGCCACTGAATGACAAACAGAGCAACAATGGGAATTCACCACTGAATACTTTGAACAACAGTACACCAACATCAGCTGCCAGCTCACCAAGACAGAACAGTAATGTTCCCAGCAGGAAACCAGGACCTCTACCTTCAAGCTTGGATGACTTGAAGGTAAAAGAGGGATTTGTCCATTCCTATGCATTATTGTAATTCATAACTTGTGGACTGTTACTGTTGAGAATATGCCTGGTTATTTGTACCAATGAAAACTGTACTTTCCTCCTAATTGTTTAGAATAAGATTGTCAAACTTTTCAGACACAACTCTTCTGGACTGAAGTATTTGATTCCTCATATGCATATGTTCCAGAAATAACATTTCTTTCCCAAAGAATTAGAAGAGGAAGAATTTCAGACACATCATATGGGTCCCTCACTATGACAGCGGAGTTTCAGCCCAGGCAGATTTAAACACTGGAGTAGTAATTTCTTCTTCACAATTTCAGTGTACCAGTGAAAAGGTTTAGTTAAGCAATATAAATTAAAAGATGCCCTAATAAAAACGTATTCAGAGAGGTCACTGCTATAAATAGAAATGAAAATAAGACTGTAAAAAGAGAATAGAAAAGGTCTTCTCACCAGAGTTCAACGCATCATTTGACAATGAACACTAAATTTTGTATAAGTTTCTTGAAGTTACAACTAACAATGTAAGCTGTTTAGATTGCACTATGAGGGCATTGCATAGGATCTTCTTCCTTCAGAAATGTATTAGCAGGAATAAAGACTGTGAGGGACCTAATTACGAATCTGAAGCAGCTCGTGGGGGGTTTGGATTCTGCAGCTGCAGGAATGTGCCAAGCCTGAGCGGCAGGGTAGGGACATCTAGTGGGCAATTAATTCATTTCTCTCTGCCTTTACCAACGTTTGTGAGGGGTGGGAAGGATTCTCTTAGACTTGAAGGGATTAAAAGAAATTTCAGAAGATCAGATTCTCAAGACAGTAATGTATTGTCGTAAGTTAAAGTCAATCTTTTAATATTAAGTCTATAAAATGCAATTCAAACAACAGTTTGAAATAAGTTTTCCAATCTTTAAATTTTTAACTAAAAACTTCTAAAGATATTTAAGTTAATATCAGAAATTGTGCTTTGCGGTGATTAAAGCTGTTCACTTACCTATTTCTGCACAATTTATTGGTATTCCTGCTGATGTGGTAACACTAACGTAAGCCTTCCTTGCAGACCTGCCTCGTGGTGGTTTTACCACTGAATCAGCTAAATCAGTTCTAATTAAGAGTTCAGAAATGAACCGTTGAAAAACAGAAAAATTAGAATGTACATCAAGTGTAGAGGGTACCAGACTGCGGGAAACAGCTGATAATCATTGGCTAGGGAGTTATTTAACATAAAATTGCTGTGGTTTTTAGAGATGTAAAATACATTGCTGTAACTTTCCATCATTTCCAAATCACAAAGACCTCCAACTTAAATTCTAGACTGGTTGACTACTGAAATACTACTGAGGTCACTACCTTTTGTTCTGTTAGAGGTAGCTCTAACATACATAGAGCCCAAACTCTGCAGTTAGTTGTGGTGTATGTTTATGATAAACAGAAGCCATTCTTTGTGGCTGTTCTTCTTTAACTGATATTTTGAAGCACAGAATTAATTTACACTCAACACATTTGCACTTTACTTTGTCTGTAAGCTTACTGGAAAAAACTGAGAACATTTTTCTACCAGAAAGTAATTTTCTGTAATGACTGCATATACTATGTAAAAGAAACCCAGATGGCACATAGAGTAACTAGTAGCTAATTAGCAAGAGAGTCTTTTGTGTTTGATGGGTCTGTTGGATCATCAAGTGACCTGATAAAGTTTCTCAGAAACAGATCTGTGTGTTCTGACACTGTAACAAAGAGATTCAGCATGCTGCTGTTCACTGCTTTTATCTGCACTGCTGCTATTGTCTGCTGGTTTGCTTCAGAGGTTTTTAGCTCAGAACTGGAGCTGGAGGTGCATTTTTCCATGTTGAATATTTATGAAAAAACATCATCAGTTTGCTACTATTCACTGTACAACTGAACACTACTAAGATTTTGACCACTTAAACACTGAAGAAAGTAGCAGGTCGTGGAAATGTGTTCATGGATCATGCATGCTGTCAGAACCCATAGGTATAATAACTAGCAAATACACTAATGAAAATAATTTTTATTATTAAGATGTAATAAGAATGTATTATCAGTAAGTTTTAATATTTTCCTTTTTTATTATAGTTTTTATTTTATTTTATTTCAGGTAGCAGAGCTTAAAATGGAATTGAAACTGAGGGGATTACCAGTATCTGGAACAAAAACAGATCTTATTGAGCGTCTGAAAACCTATCAAGATCTTAACAACAATGGGGTTGCTACAAGTACTTCTGTGACAGTGACCACTTCTAGTGGAGCCACTGGTAACACTGGGGAAGTGACTGTGGCATTTCCTGTTGCTACACTAAATAAACCAGTGGCTAATACGATATCCAGCTTCCCTCCAGAAAAAACATCTACTGGACCAGGCAGCAAAGCAGTAAATACTGAAAACATTAGCTCTCCTTTGCCTATATCTCCTTCTCCTTCTGAACAGTCGAGTCTAAGCACAGATGACACAAGTATGGCAGATACTTTCCCAGAAATGACCATGATGTCACCGTCCCAGTTCCTAAGTACTTCACCACTGAGAGCAAATACAAATGAGGATAATCAGAATCGCAGCAGTGGAAGCATCTCAACCATGGAGTTTGATGTAGCAGAAAAGGACCGCAAGCTTCAAGAAAAAGAAAAGCAGATTGAAGAGCTGAAAAGAAAACTGGAACAAGAGCAGAAACTTGTGGAAGTATTGAAAATGCAACTTGAGGTTGAAAAAAGGGGACAACAGCAACAGTCTCAGACTTTTGGTAACTCAGCTGCTTTGGAACAGAAGCAATTTAATGCTGCTGTCAAAGATGAAACTGCTCCTGCTGACTGCTCAAGTACAAGTCAGTCTGCACCTGTAGCCAGCCATTCTTTAGGACAGTCAGTGTATACCAGTGGCCAGAATCCAGTTGCCAAAAAGGCAGTTGTTATCAAGCAGGAGATACCCGTGGCCAAAGCTGAACCTCAGAATGCCATTTCTCAGTTTTATGTTAGTCCACAGAGGCAGCCACAAACTGCAGTTGTTGCCCAACCTCAAGCTTTATTAACTACCCAAGGAACTGCACAGCTGCTCCTCCCACTGTCTATCCAGGGACCGAATGCTGCCACTGCAGTGCAGCTACCAGTTGGAAATATTAAATTGCAGGTAAGGGTGTTTTTATTTTTTATCATGTAAACTGCATGGCAGTATTAAATAATTTATTAAAATACGTAAATGTGCTGCTTGTAAGATTAACTTAAAAATCAGGCTTTGCCTGTTTCTGCATAAGGGAAACAGTAGAAGAACTTAAGAACCAATCTGCTTTATGCCTGCTTCTAATACTTGTTTCTTTGCAAGTTTTGTTCCCAGATACTCTTTAGTGAAAAGCAATTGTCTTACCATATACTGCCTCCATGCACAATATGATTTATAGTAGCATATACCACCATTTTGTTAACTGCAAATTGTAATAGAGAGCTACAATCTCAGTACTTTATTTTGAGATAGCCCAGTTTGCAAAACACGTGTGAGCTTTCTTGTGTGGTGGTGGCTCATTATATTTAACAATGTGAATGCCAGGTTGTAGAACTCTCCTGTGGACTTAGAAAAAAACCCCATGGTTACGCAAATATTATTTCTAGGCTGATTATAGGTAGTATCACAGTGAATCAATACAGCGTAAATCAAGACAGGCTATAAATACAGAGGTATAAGAGTAATCTGACCAAGCTGAACGATTGTAACCTGTTTGTTTGAGGTAGTAATTAAGCAGTAATGCACTTCCCAGTGGCATTGTTGGAACATCCCCTGCCGTCTATCATGGCAGCAAAGTATTCTTTCAGCTGCAGTGTGTTCCTGGCTGTTGTGCATGCTGTGGGCCTAGGCTTGCTGCAAGCCTGTGCACCAGCACATTTAGCAATCCTTATGAGGGGTGGAAAATTCTGGTGAGGATGGGCCCGGTCTCCAGTGCAAGAACTATTCCTAGGAGCTATACACGCAGGTCTCCATCTGAATTGTTCTAAAACCCTGCTAGAATTCTGTAACAATCTTAAGCAGCTTGTCCTGGTATTTTACTTCACTGATACTCCAGAAAGTTTTCCACTACCAGCTAAAATTGCTTTTCGAGAGGTTGGACACACTTCTTGCCTTTCATTGACCATTAAAAATTACCATAGTCTTAAAAGTAACCTTTTTCTTGCATCATCAGTTTTGTCTTCTGGTTACTCAAACCAGTTCTTACAGTCCTTTCTTACTGATCTATGCTCTCTCTGTTCCCTGTTATTTTCACTGCTATCCACTGGACTCTCTCCAGTTTGTCTTTTTCTTAAAGACTCTGTTGGCAAAATAAACATCCCCTTTTGGCTGGGAACTCCCCAGTACCAAACACAGTAACAGTTTGGTTTCCTGTCCACAGTTCACACTCATCCTTCCCAGAATATATGTTACTGCTGTTCTGCTTAAGATGTGCAATAGATTTTTACATGATGTAACTTATTGTGAGATACAAATAATGCAAATATTTTATCTTCATCCTTTAGGCTCAATCACAAGCTGGAATACAGACCCCATCACAAATACCTGCTCCTATTTCTTCCTCTGGCCTGGTGCAGACAGCACCTCAGATGCATACTCCACAATCAAAACAAAATACCATCACGCAGCATGCACTTGGTCAGACCCAACAAATCAGAAAGGTTTGTGGATAGCAATAAACATTAAGATAAATAGCTGTATAATCTAATTCTAGGCAGTGCTTTTAGAATCTTATGCCTCATCGGTGTTACATATAAATGATCAAGTCACCTAACCTATCTGTACCATGTTTTTCTGTGTGATACAGTGGGCTTGTAACTCCTTCTCTTTCCAAAATTTTAGTCCATGCAGGACTTTATTTTTCAGTTGCCAATAAATACATTGTCTTAAAGACTTTTTATCTTAATGGTTCTCTTAGGGCATGATTCTTACTACATCCTTCCTCACACTTGGCGCAAGTGGTGTGTACCAGGTATATTCCAGTCAGTTTCTCTTATTTGCCACTGGCTCTAAATGGAAGATTCTTATAGGCAGTTCTTAAGAGAAAGCTTTTACCTATGACTTCAGAGGTTTTTTCTTTTATAGAAGTTAATTTTGGTTTTCTTACTTGTTGATTTCATCCTTCCTTATGAAGAAAGCTATGCACTCAGATCCTGAGGATGGTAATTCCAGTGAGTCAAAACCCTACCATACCTCTTCCTAAGGAATGCAGTGTATAATTCAGAGAGAGATCCTTCTCCTCCTCTCTTCCAAAAACAATCAGCTCTGTAATGTGCCATTCCAGCAGATGTTCATCAGCACTGGATGTACGGTTGTGAGTGCCAATCCAGTCATGTTCATATGGGAACTGATATCAAACCATCAGCAGCAGTCATTATAAAAGAAAAGGTTTTCTCCTCCTCTGAGCCTCTTCCAGACTGACCTCTATTATTAGGAACTTGGAGATTATTTTTGGACCTTTGTTGCTTCCTTATCAGTGCTGTTGACTGGAGGGCTCCTATTAGGACAGCAAGGTTTTTCAGCCTGCCCTGAGGGACCGATAATTCAGAAACAACTGGAATTTCAGGATGAAAAGGTTAATTTTTACAGTATATTATGTAACTGTTGTATCTCAGCCTTCAAAGTTCTTATTTCAGTTTACAAAAGTGCATCATGAACCCCATGTTCTGCTGTGATTTGGGGATTGTACCTGAGCAGTCTCACCTAATCTGCTTCTGCTTGGGCTCTTGTTCCAGAAGAGAACTTACCTTAGAAGATGTATGGTTCTGCCTTGCCGTTCTCTAGAGAGCTGGCTAGTAAAGGGGAACAGAACTAAAGGAGCACCCATACTCTTCAGACAGCTTGTTCAATCTGCTTAATTTCATGGACATTGAGGTTATCCTCCAGAAATCAAAACTGACACATATCCAAAAAGACAAATTTCATGGAGTTTCTCTGGGATTTGGTGAGGGGCTAGTCTTACTTTGTTAATTCAACAGGTCCTACAGAGAAATTTTCCAGTCGTTCTGAGGCATGTACTTGTGCCAGAGACTGGCAGCTTGCCGCCACTGCTGCCTATAAGTTCCTTGAAATGTCTGCAGAACATAACCAAGAACTGCACCCTCCAGTCTTCCCCACTATTCACCTCAGTTGTCATGAAGACCACACAGTTCCCAGCAGAGTTGCAGCCTGCCTATCCCAGCTGGTTTTCTCCCACACCTACTGCCCTTTCTTACAAAGGAAACAGGGCAGCAGAATTGCACTGGTTTTTACATCAAAACATAAAATACGGCTGTGATACAACAGATCAGGACACCCCTCATGCATTCAGCATTAGATCTACCTCTCTCCATCCATGACCAAAGATCTGTCACACCTTTGCCATAAAGATATCTGGGAGTGATACACAATTTAGGAGAACAGCCTTATGTGGTGATGCATTCATAGCTTCTCTTCGTCTCGCTTTAACTCAGATGTATGAGAAGTGAGATACTGGTTGGAATAATTTGCAATGGACTTCTTGGAATTTGCAATAAATACTGCTTGGAAGCATTTGCAATGAGTATATGGACTATCAGTTGAAGAAATAAAAAGTTTAATATACCAGTAACCAAATTCATAGTTGATACCCATGTTCATCAGTTATATCTTTTGTCTCCCCCTCAGTCCTCATAGATACCTGTAGTTAAAAGAAATTAGAATGATACGGCACAGACCAAACGGTTCTATCTTAAAAACAACAGGAGAGGGCAAGCTGGATACATATAGGGTTTGTATCGGGCCACAAATAAGTTCATGTTATTGACTGTCCACTAGGTGGGGAAATCATGGATATGCTATTGAACTGTTCCATACAGTTTCCTCATGCTTACTGGAAAGTTGCAGGAAAATGTTTTTAATAATCAGGGATGACTGATGTTAGTGAAGCATGTCAGAATACAAAGCTGCTTTCAGAGATTAGCTGTTCTGGATTTAGAAATTATTCCACTGAAAGAAAAAGTCAGTATAAATAATGTTCACTTAATAGGGAATTTAAGCAAGCAAGTATTTTAGAAAAAAAAAAGTCTTAAATTTTATTAATGTAATTTACCCGATGTTACCTTTTTTTTTTTTTTTTTTAAATAAAAACTCCACAATCTAAGACTGATCTGTTAATCCTTTACAGGTTTTTCCACCTGCCACATCAAATGCAGTATTTTCCTATCAGACTGCACCAGTTACAACACCTTCACAATCTTTTATTAATAAAACATCAAACTCTAACATTCATGCTGGTGGTAATCAGGTCCCTTCTGTGCAGAATGGACCTGCTGCTCCCAACAAGGTAAGGATAGCCCAACAATGTTCCATAAAATTCCATTTTATATTACTATTCTTATATAACATGTGACTATTTATATACTGCAGTTCACTCAAGGAATAACTTTTTGTAGATTTTAATACTTACACATTCATATGTGTGAGAAAGGGAGAAAGGAACTTATTTTATTCCTCTGATTACGCTAATACGTAGATTGATGTGACAGAATAATCTGTAGAGCTCGATACCTCTTGAATTCACACTAAGTCATATTATTTAGTCATTTTTTTATTTCACACAGCCTGGGTCTCCATCTCAAGCCCAGCCTTACATTGTTCAGCAACCCCTCTTCAACAACACAGTATCCAAGACAAAAGATCCTCCTCGTTATGAAGAGGCCATAAAACAGACCCGCAATATTCAGCCATCACAGCGTGAGGTAGTTGTTTTCTTTTCTTTAGTCTATTAAAAACATAGTTTTTCTCTACAATTATCAAAACCATTGCTTTTTTTAGGGGTTGGTTTTGTTTGGGGGTTTTTTTGTGTGAGGACTTTGTAACATACCCTCTTATTAGTTTAATAACTGTGTTTAACTACAGGACTCCTGTTTCATTATTCTTTTATTAAAGCAACAGAGAGGTAAATAAGTCTTACATTATCCAGTTGGTGATACATATAATTGGGATAATGCTGCTATTGCTACTTAACAGTAACTAGCCTTCAGATGACTTGTTTTGAGGATATGCGATACCCAAACATCACACTTAAGAGAGGAAATATGTTTGTATTTTCCGAAGTGAGTAAACTTGAGGAGAATGTGTGTGAATGTGTTTATACACACAGGCAAACATGAGCATAGGTGCTTGCTTGAAGAGAGTCTGTATTTAGTGATCCTGGTGAATAATCCTGTGTAGTGCTTTGTCAGTTTACCTTGATAGATGTAAATGTTCCTTCGTATTGGAGGAAATGTGTAAGCAAAACTAATGAGAATCCCTAATTTCCTGCATTTCAGACCTATCCCAAAAGATAAAACCTTGTAGCCCCTAGTGTTGTTTGGGTTTTTGTAGTGGCAGGGTTCAGGCAGAGCTGTGGGTGTCTAATGCCATTTCATGTGTTCTTGGCACGTCTGGGACATCCCCACAGTGAGGGCACACAGGTCACTCTATCACTACCAGTTAGCCATGGGCTCCACATTAGATCTGATGACAAATTACTTCCCATCCCTTGAGTACAAGCAATGGTTTAAAACACTTTTTGAGACCTTCATGAAAGTCTCCGTTTTTTCAATACCTGTTTTTGAATGAATGGTTTTGTGGGGGGTTTTGTCACCTTTTGCTTAAGGTTTAGATATTTAGGGGATGACTTTTAAAAAAAAAACAGAGAAAGTTTACCCACCCTTTAAAAAATAAAAGAACATAAATCTACAAATTGGAAAAACCCCCAAATATACCTAATAAAATGCATCTTACATCATGGCCATTCACAGGCTATCTCTGAGACAAAGTAGTTCAGGGGTTTGCAACCCCAATTATTACTTGGGTAAAAACAGGGGCAGTAACTCTCTTCCTGATCCCTAGGTTTCTGCTAAGTTGCCTTTATGAAATCTTTGTCATGTTTTTTCCCTATTTGTTTGTACTGAAACCGACCACAAGGATTGCAAATGTCTCTCCAAAGTATCTGTCTTCTAGATAGATAATTTCATATTAAGCATTTTAATCTTGATCATAGGTTAGTACTTACATACTGTTGAGAGAAACTAGAGAAACCAGGAACAATGAGCGTAGGAAAAAATAGTACATGAAGGAGAATAACCCTGTTCTTCTGCACTACAGATTTCCAGTGCACACAGTCAGCAGATGGATGATCTTTTTGATATTCTCATCAAGAGTGGAGGTAAGCACATTGACAACTGTGTCATGTAAAGATTTCAAACCTGGTAATAAAAACTCACTGCCATAATCAAATGAGAATTCTTTTAGGAACAGCAGTTAAAAGCTATCCAGCCTGCACGAAGCTAAATTTCTGAAAGTTTGCGTAGTTTCTCATTAAAGAAAACATTTACCAAAACACATACAGTCAACCTGCTATGGAACTTCACTGCTTGCAATTAGCTCAGGCAGCCCTTTGCAATAATCTTTACAGCATTCAAATGATTAAAATAACACCTTAGATTAGCAGAGACATATTTTATCAAAATTGGAAAAGTTGAGCAAGTCCATATAATGTTTATTGAAATTATACAAATAATAGAATTAGGTAAGAGTTAAAGCATGTTGATACTAAAATTTCATTAAATATAACCATGTGTTATCAACTATAAACATCAACGATACATTACTGGGAAAAGTACGTATGAACTACATTGAGGCATTAATAACAACTTCATGTCAGTTAAAATAAGGGAGCTATCAGAAAGGCACTGAAATAACTAAAGGAATATATAGAGTAACTGGGCAATAAAAGAAGGAGGCTTTCAGCCATAATTAGGCTTAGTAGACTAAGAAGCCATTGCAATACTGGAAATGTTCTTGTGCCAAGTAATTCAATTAATGGAATGTTTTTTAACTACTGTTGTCGAAGGATCTTGACAGTAGTGAATGCCAGGGCAGAAGTGACTGGCTGTAGGCTACTGGAAGATGTTAGCCATATTCTGAACATTAGAGTATTTTTTTCTTTTTCAAAGCAAATTGCAAGATCAGCTGAAGAAAATGTGAGTAGCCAGTGACAGACTGAGATAAGTAACTTGCTTAGTCAACAACTCAAGCTCAATTACAAAATGCTTTCAGTGCTTTTATTAAAATATTGGACGGGTAGTTAGAAGTAGTTCTGCAATAAAAAACCAAGTAATTCTTGATCACCTTCATGAAAAACAAAGTAAAGCATTCAGGGCTCTTGCATTTAATGTAAGCAAGCTTTGCACTGAAAAATGTTTAGTTTAATAATGCACTTCAGGAGAGGGAGAAGGACACGGGTTTTGGCTTGGAAAGCTAGCACAAAATATATTGTCAGGTATATTTTTGCTGGTAGGAACATCACTTGTGCTAGAAGATTTATTTGCATATTTGTCTGTCTTATTTTTGGGCTTCATTCACATCAAAGAATAAATTGGAACTTATGCTTTATTTGCCTTTATTGTTACTGCTGCTGTCTTACATGGAACTTCTTGACAGAAGTGTAGTTTTAGGTTCTAGAATTGGGAACAAATGCTTCCTAATCACATCAGGTCATCTTGTGGACTCTTAATTAACCGATGTGGACAGTACTAAATGTGGATGAAACTGGAAATTGGTTTGGGGGTACTTCTCTAAATGAGGAAATGTGTTGGTTCCGTAATTATTCTACTTAATGAGAAGAACTATAAACACAAAGGAGGTAAAGCTAACATCTAGAAATATGTTCGTTTTTTCATAATACTCATACTAATTGGCTGAACTATCACTGAAAGCAGAACTCTGGAACTTGTTTTAACATACTTCGTTGTTCATGGAGGCCTTGCAGAGTCTGGCGTATGTAAGTGTGAGTATGAGTAAAGCACTGAGTTCACTGTGGATGCATCCCAAAGTGGGCAAAGAAGGGCTGGAAGTTCTAGTCATGAGGATGTTACATCATTATCTTTTTGAATTCAACAGTAAGGTTTTTTTATTACAGAGATTTCCCTTCCAATAAAAGAAGAACCATCTCCCATATCTAAAATGAGACCAGTAACAGCCAACATCACTACAATGCCAGTGAATACAGTGATATCCCGTCCACCTCCGCAGATCCAAATGGCCCCTCCTCCTGTGTCCTTAGAGCCAACAACCAGCTTGTCTATAAGTTTGGAAAACCAACTTGAAGCTCTCTTGGATGGAACTTTACCATCAGGTAATGAAATTCCTCAACTGACAAGCAGTAATGAGGACAGAGAGTCATTTTCTTTAATTGAAGATCTCCAGAATGATCTGCTTAATCACTCCAGCATTTTAGATCACTCTCATTCACCCATGGAAACATCTGACCCACAGTTTACTACTAATAATTCATGTCTGTCTCTTGACCTTTCTGATACAAATTTGGACAATATGGAATGGCTAGACATTACAATGCCCAGCTCCTCATCTGGACTCACCCCTCTCAGTTCTGCTGCCCCGAGCGTGTTTTCCACTGACTTTCTAGATCCACAAGATCTACAGTTGCACTGGGATTAAAACCTATAGCCAATGAGAACAAGACCTGCAAGAGGTCCAGCAGAGGTCCATTATTACACCATTCTGATTGCAGTTAACATAAATTAAGACAGTAATGTTTGGAAGAACAAATGCTTGAAGCTAATTCCTTATTGATTTTCAAGTTTACAACAGTGAATCACTTTATGCACCTATCAGTAATGCAGATCAGGGCCCTCTGAAAGCTGTATTTTACAAGTCAAGAAAGATGATTGTACTTACTGATTAAAAGTACCCCAAGATAAATGTATCACAAATATTTAAGAAAGAAGTTATGTCTCTGATTTTGTAATGCTTAAATGAGCAACACAACAAGGCTAAACTTAGAGTGAGATGTCAATTGTCTGTATTGACCCAGTGAGCAAATGTCTGGGGGAGGGGAGGTATCACTGCACTTCATTGTTCCTGTGGAAAGCCTGAGCCAGGTTCAGAACTAATTGTGAGGGCAAAGGCAAGTAGAAGCACTGGCTGGTTCAGTGAAATTTCATATATCTAGTCTCATAATTTGTTCAAGTTGTTTTTATATTTTGCTTTTGTGGATTTTAAAACACTTCCCCCATTCTTTAATCATGAGGGAGGAATTTAACTGCATCCAAAGGGATATTAATTGTAACTGCAAGAAATCCACTGTAGCTATGCCAGGTAATATTGAGAACACTGAATTTTCTACAGCAATGCTCTGGATTTAATAGCTAGGTTTTAATGTGTATATCAGACAGTTATTTGTATACTCTTTTAACTTTATATGGCTTATTTTTGTGAAAAGAGGGGAACACAGTGGTCTTCAAACAAGAGATTACTATAATGGAAGTAAATATCCTATTTTGCTTTGTGTTTGAGGATATTTGTTAGATCATTGAATCCAGTATCTCAGCATATTAGAACAGCTTGAGGAAGTAGAAAAGTTTAATTAATGCTGTTGTACACTACAATCCTGCAAGCAGCTATGCAAGAATAGTCCCAATGCCCTCAACAAAAGATGTTTGTAGGATGAGAGCAAGTTGCAGGGGACAGTACTGACAGGACAACCATCATTTCTTAATTAATATTTTGTCCCTTGAACAGCTTTGTCTACCACTACATAACATCAGGGAAGCCAACAGAGAAGCTGTTCTGTGAGAATCCTAAACACCAGTATCAGAATGTACTGTTTCATGATAAGAAGGCATTTTGCATATCTGAAACAGATAATAGCAAAAATTAGGCTCTTACCTCACAGCACAGCACATGATTTTTTTTTATTTTAAAGCCCTTAGTTGTTGTTTTCAAAGTCTATTATGAAAGCAGTTAGAAAAACAAACAAAAAATTCTACTAGAATTCATATACTTTGACATTCTATGGTTGTCTCTCAGGTAATAGCTGTTAAATGTTGCCATAGATGATGGGGGCTAATAATCAAACACAAAATTGGAATTTCCTATTCCTAAATTATTTCCAATTCCCAAATTAAAAGGAAACAGTCCCCCATTTCCTGAAAGATGGAAATGTGGCATGTTTTCTAGTCTGAAAACTGATCTCATTGCATGGTTCTTTCCTCACCAACAACTTTCAAAAATAAAGTTTTGTAGGAATGAATGCTAAAATGCCCTGAAGCTTTTGCCTACTTCTTAGAGTAATGATATGTATCAAAGGAATACTGAAAACAGTAAGTAACTGTTAACCATTTAGCACCCTTTATCACATTTTTCAAAAAGAAAAACACAACACCATCATGTTAACATCAAACAAATACTTTTGTCGGAAAATGTTTCGGCATTAACTACAAGTTTGCATCTCCAGATGTAATGCAGTCTGGTTCACTGATACTACAGAATTCCATCAGCTTCAGATAGAATAATGGATTACATCATTGATTCAGGGTTTAAACTGATATCATATGTTTGCATCATATCAACTACAGCACTTTAAATCATTATGTATCTTCACTAGTTTTACTGGCCAAGAATTACTTTAGTATGATGAAACTAAGTACAAGAAAACAATCTTTGGAGATATTCATTACACACAGTTGAAAGACATAATTCCTTATTCCTTCTTGCTGTGCCTACAGTACTTGAGTACAATATTACATGTGGACTGTCTGCCTTAAGCTTTGATGGTGTAGGACTCTTCAATAACAGTGAACACTTACATTCAACTTTTTGCATTCCTGTTCTTCATTCTGTGTTGGGAGCTAATACTCTGAGATACTAAGTGCCCTCGGCTGTTATGATAATAAGAATTAAGGACTTTTGGTCTGATAGGAACAACTCTGAATGAAATTTAGTGTTCTGCAGTACTGTCAGTTTATTATGTGTGATACACCAGACATCATACAACATATGTGTGGTTAGAGTTATCCCTTTTTGACCCTGCCTCCTGATTAAATGAGAGGCAAGTAAATTAATTTTTAGAGGACAAGTTATCCTAGAGCAACTGTACTGTCATTTTTGATGTGCATGTAAATAGAGCTTGAAACTGGCAAAGTCCTCTTGCTACAAAATTACCCTTATTGGCAGTGTAGAATGTTAATTAACCCATAGGAATCTATGTGCAGAAATAAACCCAAACAGTTGAGATGTCTTGTTATCAGTACGGTATAGCTTTCTACTCTAAACATCTATCTGAAAAAAAAAAATAAAAATTAAGGGATCATTTTAGTTTCTGAAGTACAAATATTCTAGTGTAGGGAATGTGTGATTACTTTTTTGTACATTTCAGAATTGTGTATTAAACCTTATATAAAATGGTTTGCTTTAAACTTTGTTCTGAAATGTGATATGTTTGCCATAGTTGTATATGCCTGTTTATGGCAGAAATAGGTTTTGCTTAGACTTTCGTGTGTGCATGTTTTACATGAAAATTTTTGTAGCACAAATACAATACATCTTAGAAATTGAATCATGACTGTGCAGTTTGACTGTACAGAACTGAATCTTTCTCATTAAGAGAACAGTTGCAAAGGAATGCACTGGCACTAAATTTGCCATTTCATGGCTGCAGTATACTAACAGAATGCATCCTATCAAATGTGGTGTTAGTAGGTCCTTCAAAGTAATTAATACCTTTTTATCAGTGTGAAAATCAAAAGTTGGTTGTTTACACATCTAGACATAGAGAGAGCTCAGACAAGTTTTACAAGGCTGGCGATACTCAAGAGGAGTCACATCCTGTGTTCAGCAGAGAAATGGAATTTGTTATGCACTTTAGTGCCATTCAGCATCAGTCACAACAAGGAAGTTTACAGGCAAACTCTGTTTAACATTGGAAATAGTTAAAAAAGCATTGTCATACTCTCTCTGAGAATAAAATTAATTTATGGCAGTTGTTCTCTACAGAAATTTAAAGTGTAATCCAGCAATGTGGGCTTGCAGAATCAGACCTTTACAAAGCTGAGGCCACAGCTTTTAGAAATAATCACTACTTAAGACTGATGTTTATTTCCCAGGTATTTCTAAATTCCTCAACAGGAGTCATGTTCAGGGAAGGTGGTGATCAAAACAGAAGTGTCAATATTAAACTTTTCTGTTACATAATCTCAAACATTCAGATGCCTCAAAAGTGTAGGCACCGTAATTGGAGCCCAAGCACAAGCTGCTGAACTATTTTCAAGGTGGAGAAAATGCAATTACAGGATACATTGAACTGGAAGGGCATTATGTAATCAAAACACAAGACAGCTCACCGATGTAAACAGTTATTATTGGGATGGCATCTTAAGTGTATTATAAACTTTAAGCAAACTCTATTAAAACTGGAAAAAAAATCTTCCATGTATCTCTAGTAAATGATCTGTTGAAATTCTTCATATTGTGGTCTATGAAATCACCTTTTGGTGACTTCTAGACCATACTAAGATGGTATTTTTATGTGAGATCCATGGAATTGAGTTGCGTATAGTATATACATGGCCAATAAAGAGTATCCATTAAAACCTGAAATAATCTCAAATATTCCTTTTATACCAGTTTGCTAGGAATAAAGTGCAAAAAAGAGACACCTACATCATTTTGTAGTGTCCAATACTGAATATAAATTCTTTTTAAGTTAAAAGTGCATAGATGTATTTGTAGAAATCTAGCCAAAAAAAGCCATTCTAGCTATGAGAGCAAATTCTCAAAAAAAAAGCAGGGAATGGTTAATAACTATATAATCACACTATTTTTATAAAAATATACAGCTCAGATATTCAAAAGACAGCCTAAAATAAATTATAATAATATAAAAATTTAAATAGGAACCAAAGCATTGCCATTTATATTGCCAAAGGAGGCACTTTGTATTTTGAAACATAGGAAATTAAGTCCCCGAAAGTGTTATCCATACTTTTTTAAAATTAAGGATGTAGATATTTTCAAAGCTGTTTTTGATGTTTAACAGTACAGATTTGTTTTTGTTGTTTGAGAAATTTGTAGTAAGTAATAGCACAGGCTTTTTTTCCAGATAGGATTTTCTTCACAGTACTGCTTGCAGTAGAAATAACGCTAACCCTTAGGAGGTGTTCCTCTTCTTATTTTCATAGTCCAAATTATGTCTTAGCATCTCATTTTGTGAAAAGAAGAAGATTAACACCTGTCTCTGGGGCCCTCTTCATTTAAGCACTACTTTACTAAATGCAAATTATGGCAATCAGGGCGTCAGTTTATGTATTGCCTTTCTATAAGAAACCATGATGCCTTTGTATTTGCTGTTTGCACCCCTAAAATCAATTCCATATGTTTGAATGCCATATGTTTTGCACATTGTACTGTATATATGTAATGCATACTGTATTTTTATATGTGTACTACATTTATCAAATATTTTGTACATAGTGGCAATATTGTAGCTACTGAGGAAATGTTTGATATTTCAGCATTTTTGCTAAGTGTCTCAAATAAAAAAGGAAAACTGTGTTCATTTGTCCATGGTTACTACTTAAAAGTGAAGAATAGCATTCTGAATTCTATGAGTCTGAAACATTTGGCTTATGTTTTAAGTATCTTTCTCACAAAAAGGAGTAAGGATGAATCTGCACTGAGACAGACTCCAAAAGAATGATGGTTTGTCTTCAAAATCAGAGCCAAAATCTGTAACAATAGATTTGTTGAACTCTCAGAGTTTAGATTTGGACTTTCATTTTTCTTAAGCAATACTATTATATAGAATGGTCTGGGATGGAAGGACCATAAAGCTCATCTCGTTCCACGCCCTGCCATGGGCAGGGACACCTTCCACTATCCCAGGCTGCTCCAAGCCTCAACCAGCCTGGTCTTGGACACTTCCAGGCATGGGACAGCCACAGCTTCTCATTCCAGTATCTCACCACCCTCACAGTAAAGAACTTCCTCCTAATACCCAATCTAAACCTACTGTCTTTCAGTTTGATCTGTTCCCCCTTGTCTTCTCACTACATACCTCTTGTAATGCATTTTAATACATGACTTCCCAAATTATTCCAAGGTTTTCAAGATGTGTTGGTTTGTGAGATTTTGTATTTGCAATTTGCATTCTGTTCAGTTTCTAGAACACCTGAATGCATTTCTTCAGGAGAATGAGCTATGAGGTGTTTGCGTAAGCTTCTTTTAAGCATGAAACTGTGTCATTCAAATATTTAGTGTTATACATCCTCTAGTGAAGGCAGTCCTGCACTAGATCACCCAGCCTTTTCTCTTTGAAGTCGGTTCTGCACTGATGACATCAGAACTTGGCCAAATACTAAAAACCCTGTAAAGTATTAAGTAGTAATTAAGTAAAACTGAACAAATTAAAAATTACTAATATACCCTATAAATTTCATAAAATACATTTTCTCTATGAACTTTAACCATTGTAAAAATCTGTAAGCTATATGTGCCACAAACTTAACCTTCAGATATCACACACCAAACAGAAATACTGAAAAATGAGTGTAACATTTTTTGACCATGTATTTGTGCATTACAGAAATTACAGTTGAAGTATAACAGAGATAAAACACTTCTTTTAGTGCCAACTGGCAATCTGGGCATTTGATTGTTTTACAATGACAAAGAATATAAACATAACCCTCCCTCACAAGCTGTGTTCATATTACCATTATAATGTAAACACAAAACAAGGTCTGATGAAACATGACACTAGGCAGAGTGAACTTTTTTCACAACCCCTGATTTTCAATAAAACCTCAGTTTATTCAAACATGTTCTACAGATGGCCATCAACAAATTTGTCTTTACTGTGTACCACATTCAATGCCATTTGCTCCTGCCTATTGGCTTGTTGTGTATTGTACAGATGTTGCTAGAGTGATGTATTTCTTAGAGTATTTGTACTGTCTCAAGTAGGAAATGTTTCTTTGATGGCAAAGAAATCACACAGATTTCCCCACACCCCATAGTAGAGTCTGCAGCCCTACTGAGATATCCCTAACACAAAATTAAAGTAACAAATCAGAACTTCTGAGACCCAACAGCCAGGGCTTGTGGTTTTTCCTACAAAGTGTTTACCATAAATGTAACGAGCAGCTCTAAGATAAATACTTCCCTAAAGTAAAAAATTACCTGAAGGTGAGTCTCCAGTCTTCTCTGCAGGGTCTGGAAAAAGGACTGCAGGGTCACTTTGCGATCTACTGCGTCATTTTTTAACCCCTCCAAGACAAGTGCTGTGGATTAGAAGTTAAATAGTGAACAGAAATGTTCTTTCATACAGCCAGGACCAGGTCAAAGCTCAAGTAACTGCAACTGAGGAGCATTCCAGCTACCCCATAGCAAGTCTTTGTAAGCTGCACCAAGTCTACACAAATATGATTGTTCCCCTGTATCTCAGAAGAGTCAGGGAATGTGTTGAAAGGCCTGGTTTTGCACATGAAAACAGACACCAAAGCCTCTCCTAAAGCAACACCTCCATCTCATATGGGTGAGGCTAAGGAAAGAAAGAAAAAGAACCAACTGGTGATTTTTTTTCTCAATCCAACAAAATCTCTGCAAATATCTTTTCAGCAATGGAGTCCTCTAAAGACTTCCCTTTAGGAAAGCCATGCTGTGTTTCAAAAAAGCTTGTGTCAGAACAGTGAACAAAGAGGATTCAGCATGAAGAGGAAGGGCTTTCACATGGAGCTCATTCAAGGGTAAGGAGCCAGATAAAAGACACTCCCAAACAAGAGTACCCAGACACCAAATGGGCAATTACACTTATTAAAACCAAGTTTATATTTTCAGTTATAAAAAACTATTGTTGCAATAAATTAGCTTACCATTAAACAGCACTTTGTTTAGATATAAACAGTTTTTTTCAGACACTGAGGAAGTCAGGCTCAGAGAGTAGACAAATTTTTTAAACCAAATCAACTACTTTGTCTAGTTAGAAGATCATTAATTCAAATTGAAGTTTGCATCTCCCCATAGAGTTTAAGGAAGAACTTGATCAATTAGAAGTTGATTTACCATTAAATACTATTTCTGATGCCAAGCAAATACGTAGTGTATTTGAAGAAAGAAAACTCATAAGGGTTCTGCCAACAATTCAAACACCCCCCTCTGCTTCTCTCACCACAAAATTACCTCTCAGCTCACAAGAATCCGAAACCATTAATAAACACAGATGTAAGCTGCACGGGAACTGTGATGACAAGTTACAACTGGTAAGCATGGCATATAAGAGAGCATATTTTGTAATAAGCAAGTAGGCCAGAAATGGAACAACATCAATCAAACAGGATTGATTAAAACTGGATTCCTTCCTGCTGCCAGCTTGGTAACACTAAGAGTAACTCCTTCAGCCAGGGGAGGTAAGTGGCCCTCTGTGGTTACCCCTTTCATAAACATTACAGGTGGGAGAGTTGAGGGAGGCAGCTTCCACTCCTACACACCATCCCACTTTGAAATGCTGCAGTGATTACACTGACAAGACAAAAGCAGGATACAACAGTGTTATTCTCACTTCCCAGCTTTCCATAGTCCAGATGAGGGCATGTGATGAACAAGACTAGCAGATAAATTCCAGCAAGCATTTGGGTTGGCCAGGTTTTCAATTATGCCCATAGGGACTGGAAAATCAGATCACCTTTGGGGCAGCTTTTCCAAGGTAGCAGCAAACACATTTAACAAGGGCTGACTGTCCAGGAAGGTGATTTAAATTAGACACTTTTCACTGTAGGTCAAGCTACAGTGTCACTGGTTGCTCAAACACAGGCAGGCATAGAGTTATCACAGACAAACTACCAAATTATAACTTTTTAAGAACTAAATTTTTTTTCATACATTCAAGCCACCAAGCATGAGTTTCCATTATGACAGTTCAAAGAACATTCCAAAAGAATACATAAGTATTTCCCTGCTCATTGTGGGTGGTTCAACCAGATGACCTTTCAAGGTCTCTTCCATGCCAAGCTATTCTGGTTCTCTATCAACCTTTTAATGCACTTGCATTACAGCACTACCAAATCAGTAACTCTGATCTCAGCCTTACAAAGGTTGTTCTGTAATAGGTTCACACACTTCTTCCATAAGGGAACCAAAACCAAACCAAAAGGAATATAAAACTTGGGTGTCCAGCAACAGTTTCATGAAGAATTAAAACAGAACTCCACGATGAGCATTAAATGAAAACCAAAAGCTTTCTTTTCAGGTCACACTTGTAAAAATCTAGGAGACCCAATCTAAAAAATAATATATACTTTAGTATCTTTTCTGCATTTCACGAGACTGAGTTTTTTTGAGGGAACAGCTACCAGGCAGCAAGTGTGTTCAATTTAGTATTTACCATTTAAGTATCCAAACGTTTTGCATTTCCGCTTCTCTTCTCGGAGGAGGAAAGTCTTAATGCCGCTTTTTTTCCCCCCCTCTCTAAACCGTCCTGGCCCGTGTGTAAGCAGTTCCTCGAGTGCCATCTCCGAGCACCGCGCCCTCACAGCCCCAGGGCCGACGCGAACAGAGGCGCTGCCCTCAGGGCACTTTTGCCGCCGGAAGGGAAGCCCTTCGCAGCTCCGAGCGAGGGAAACGAATGGAGAGCGAGGAGGAGAGCGGGAGCAGCCCCGGCCCCGCCCTCACGTTCCACGCCCTCAGCCCCGGCGCGCCCTCAGCGCCTCAGGGCCGCGCGCCCCCGGCAGGTGGCAGCGCAGGCGCGCGCGAGGGTGGGGCGGGGGCGGGCGCGCGGGAGTGGCGCCAGCGATAGAAGGGCGTCAGGAGAAGCCCTTAACGCAGGCGCGGTGGCCAAGTGGTAAGGCGTCGGTCTCGTAAACCGAAGATCACGGGTTCGAACCCCGTCCGTGCCTTGGCGGGTCCGCGCTGGCGGGAACTTTCCCCTTCCTTTTTAGGGGAAGGGAGAGCCGCAGCCGGGGCCCTGCGTGGAGCGTCCGTACCCGCCTGGAGAAGCGGGGGATGGCGGCTCCGAGCCCCGCAGAGCTCCGGCCTGCCGGGGCGCACCGGACAGAACTAATCTCCCTGGGCAGCAGAACTAATCTCCCTGGGCGGGTCCACGGTCACCCCTCGAGCGCAGGTACGGAGCCAAGGGGCTCGCACCGGCGGCGGCGGTTCCTCCGGCCCCAGCAAAGAGTCCTGGTGGATGTCGTGCGCCTCCTGCCTCCGCGTCGGTTAGTGCTGCCCTGCTGCGTCCTTCACCGCCTGCACCACCTCCCTCCTCACATCTGAAGCAACAGAAATGTCCTTTGTTTTTTCTTGGAGCTTAATCCTGTTTTCAAGAGACACTCAGCTCAGCCTGAAGAAACAAAAGTAGAAGATCGTTTGAAATGTGTTAGGCCAAGGTGACTGCTGAGGCCGAGTGGAAGTCGTGTCACACACATTTTCTACACAGCTGCCTTGAGGCAAGTGCTAGTGCCCACCTCAGCATGGAGTCATTCCTGGCAGGAACAATTGGAGCCTCTGCAGACTCTTGTTTGAAGAGATCCTCCAGCTCCTTCAAGCTCTTGTTTGAAGAGAGCCTTCTCCACTGGCTGCACCTACCAAGATCATCCTGTAATTCCAGGTCCCTTTCATTGGTCCACCCCCACCCTGCCACCATCTATTAAGTATTTATTAATTTGGTTCTGTCTTCTGATTAGTAAACCATGAGGTTTCTCCATTTGTATCACTAACCACTTTGAAAAATTATTTGCAATCTGACTAGTGTGTACTAGTTTTTCTTTCTTTTTAATTTTCTTTCTTTTTAATAGAAAAAACTCCCGGTGACACCGAAAATGGGTAAGGAAAGGGTGTGTTTGTTACACTCACAGGAGCCAAGCAGTGCTCCCCTTCTCCAGGTGAAAGAAGCACTGGGTGGGTGTTTCTGACACAGCTGATCCAGCAGGACCACGAGTGGCCAGGAGGAGTGGACAGGACTAGCCATCAAACCCACACACACAGTTAAGGGTTGTCAGCGCTTAAACCCATCCTAACAGTGTAAATAGTAACAGCATTACTAACTGAAGGAAATCTTCATTGATTCGTGTTTGATATTTATCTACCATTTGAAATTTTACTAACCACTCTGTCCACACAATCAGTTTTGTTCTCTTCATCACAAATCTTCCTCTCATATTCTGCACCACTGTTGTCAAGAATCTAATCTGTACATTTGTAGTATGAAAAGAAATAAATATCCTATTTACACTAGATTTTGTAAATATTCTTAGGTATTTTTACTTAGGGATACAAAGGACAGTGAGGTACAGCCATGTCCCTGAAACTGCTTTCACAGGAGGGTTTGAAAAACTAAATGCAAAAGTCGAACTCAAAGACAAAACACATATCTGATAAATACTTCTTTCAGTTTACCGCAGCCTCAGGGATAAGACTCACAAGGAGGGTGATGGTGATAAGCCACCTTGCCACTGATCTGTAAAGCTTTAATAAATTCTTGCTTGTTTTTTACAAATAATATATTTATAGGACTACACCACGTATGCATAAGGCTGTGTCTCACCCTCTTAACAATGGTTTGAGGCCTGACAATCTGTTAGATGACACTGAAATCAGGTAACACAGAGCCTGTTTTTCCACAGTTTGCAGACAGAATTTGTTTTGTTGAATAATATTGCTAAACTATTAGCATGATAACAGTGTTGCTAAGTAACATTTTAAGACATGTCTTGTGATTATTTACTTGAAATTAATTTTGTAATTAGAAACTATCTACACTATGTGCACTCACAGCCTAGGAGAAACTAGTGCAGCCCAGAAATGGTAACTCCAGCAGCAGTTAAGTGGTAGAAATAATTAACATATCACACAGGTTTACTGACACAGCAGATTCACTTACATGATGTTAAACATTATTTGAAAGTGTTGCTCTATTTGCCTTTTTGCCTTCAGCTTTCTTCTTTCTGGACAACACAATGCCCAAATTTTAAAATCTCTCTTCTCAGGCCAGGTTTTCTACACCTCTGATCATCCTTGCTACAATCCCCCAGATCTCTCCAGATGCTCCATGTTCTTCTTGAAACGAGCACCCAACGAGGCCACACCACTGCTTAGGACCAGTGCCCCAGCAGGGCATTTCTGCACAGCAGGACACAGGGAAGGACTCCGGGAGAGGCCAGGTGGGAATTTGCATTCCACAGACCCAGCAAAGCCCGGGCTGCCATCGCCACAGTGCCCCGAGAGGCTGCCCAGCTGCCATCGCACCACACTGAGCACCAATCGGCACACGTGGCTCTGTCCCTTGCCCAGCCTGTGTGATGGGAAATTGAAACCCGAAATTTCCTCTCTCACCATGTGCGTGGCAGCACTGCAGCCCCTCGCAATCCTAACTCCCCAGAGAGCCTGCAGCTCCCTGTGGCACCCACACGCCTGGCACAGAGGGTGAACCAGCAGCCGGGGTCTGGGGAATCCCACGGCAGAATCTGCAATACAGTCATGTGAAAGGAGTCCTCTCCATAATCCAGTTTATATCATTGCATCATTAAAAATAATAAATCCCTGACACTGTGCAGTGTTATTGGTGAAAGCAGAAGGTGAAGCAAATTTAATTTAGTTTCTGGGTTTTTTTCTTTTTTTTGGTTGCTCTACCAGCCTCTTGCTGCCTTTTTAATTGAATGTTACTTGTGACAACCAGTATGACCAACAGAGGACAGCACATCCATTTCTTTTAATGATTAAAAGATCCTGAGCTTGAAGCTGCCATTCACTTTTTCACTCAGGAAATGAGAGTGACAGGCAGAGTGGAGCAGTGTGCCATAAGTAAGCCAGCCAGATTAAAAAGGCCTTTTTGCAATTAACTAGAGCTGTTTTGAATTCCAGGAGATTACTTAAAGTAAATCTACTTCTAACCAGGCATTACTGCTAACGAAACACTGCGGGTGCACCTCCCTGAAACCTGGCTCTGTATTTTGACGCAATTGTTTACTGAACACTGCAAGAACAGTTAAAACACACTTAGGAGTCAAAGCACACTCAGGAGTGTCAGGTGAACTCTGCTAATTCCCCTTCAAAACTGCAGACAGACAAGGTGTTTGTAACTAAGTTTTGATTAAATGTGAGTGTTCATAAAACACTGAAGTGAAGCCAGCTCTGGTGTTTTTATTGCATTTGATTTGGGGGCAGAGAAGACTCTGCAAGTCATAATGAAATTCAAAGAACAAACCCAAGGATTTCATGTGGCTGAGGGGAATTTCATTAAGGCAATCCAATTAACCTGCAAGAGTTGCACACATTGAAATCTATTATCTTCCCCCAAAAGGTGGCTTTGTGGTTTTTATAGCTACCTTTGCTATTCCTGGATAAATAATGCTTTATTACAAATTCACTGACATCTTTATATAATTAACAGCATATAATAACATCTTCATTAGTCTCTGCTTTGCAAACATTCAATTCTGCTTCTTATGAAATGCATCAAATAGTGTTTTTTTAAGAAGATATGACTCAGGAAGGATTGGGTGTTAGACACTAGCACAAAGCAAACACAGATTTAGGAGACATATGAGGAATAATGTGGCTCCTGACCGTGTGCGGGTCTGCGTTTGTCGGTCAGGGCCTGATCCTGTCAATTGCTGAACTGAATTAATTAACTGCTCAAGATACCATTAAGTCCATGGGGACTGACAGTGCTCAGCAGTTCGCAGTGTTGAAGCCCTTAAATAAAAGCCAACCTACAAATTCCCATTCATGCGAGTAACAATATTGCACACATCTACAGTGGGGACATGAATTATTCACACCAGTGTAGCATGAAAGATGCAAACAGCAAAGCCTGTTTAAAATAACACACAAACACTCAGTGTTTCTGTGATATGTGGGAGGGTTATCATTTGGCCCATTTTTCACTCATACACATATTCCTTTTATTTGCTGCGTGCATAGGTCTGATGTGAGGATGTGGAGAAAATAAATACAGAAGATAGACATCTAATAAACATTAGCAGAAAATGAGGAAAGGAGGTTACTGATTATCTTTCTTCCCATATGAAACTACTAGATTGTATCGGAGAAATGTGAGTTAAGTGTTTTACCATTCTTTTTTTTAACCATTATCTGATCAGAGAAGCATGAAAAGCACTTTATTGCCTTCTTTTTTATCCCTGTGCTAGGAGCCCTCTGCAGGAAGTGAAGCTGAATTTCACAAATCTTCCCTTTCTGACGTCTCCCGAATTTCTAGGAATACCCCTTCCCTGTTACTATATTTGGTGGTAGTTTCTAGGAAAAAAAATAATTTTCGGACGGTATTGGACTCACCACACCTCCTCTCGGAGGACTCTGCGCCCCGGGTCTCCTGGCACGGCCCCCGCGGAGTTGAGGAGCTCACGGCTGAGGCTCACAACTCCCGGCGCAGACTGCACGTCTTTGTAGCACTGTTGGAGGAATGAGCATGGAGAAGGAGTGGAAAGGGGAGAGGTGTCTTTGTGGCAACAATGAGTGAATCTTCTCTAGTTTTTTTCCTGGTGGCTGCTCTTTTTTTTTTTTTTTTTCCCCTCCCTGCACTTTTTTTTCCCCCCCCTTTTTCCAAGGAAGAGGATCTTAATTGAAAAAAAAAAAAAAAAGAAAACACTCTGGATTTTTTTTTTCCCTCTCCGCTTCCCCCTCTCCCCCTCCCCTTGATGTGGCCTCTTGTTTAGCTTGTGGCGTGACCGTGATGAAGAAATGTTTCAGGGCGCCTGGCAGGGCGATCTTTTTATGTAATGAGTCAGGATTTTGCCAACGGAAGGAGCCGGCTCGGAGCGAGGACCGGAGGGCTGTCTCCTTTCAAGAACGGAGACCTGCCCGGCGAGCGGCTCCCTGTGCTCGGGATCCCCGCTCGCTGCGGCCGCTGATCCGTTCCAGGCTCGCGGGGACACCGCCGGGGGCACTGACAAGTGGTGAGTTGCGCTCTCCCTCCGCGGCCCCGCTCCGCGCCGCCCGGCCGCCCGCGGGGAGCAGCGCGGCCCCGCGCCGTCCCCGCCGAGGCCGCAGGTGCGGCCGCCGCCCCGCGCCCCCTTCCGCGGGCAGCCGGGGCCGCGCCCTGCGCGGGGATGGGGCGGCTCCGCGCCGGGCGGGCACCGGGGCGGGCGGGCGCGGCCGAGGCAGCGCGGCCGCGGAAAGGCGCCCCGGCGGCGGCGGGGCCGCGCATCGCCAGGCGCGCGTGCCCGGGCGGCTCCCGGCGCGGCCCCGCGCCCACCTGCCGCAGGCCGCGGAGGGGGCGCGGCGGGCGGGGGGCCGGGCCCGCCGCGCCCCGCGGGGAAGGGGTGGTTCGCCGCCGTGCCCGGCACCCTCGGGAGCTACAGGTGTCCGCTCCCCGCGGTGTCCGCTCCCCGCGGTGTCTGTCCGACCGCCGCTCCCGTCCCGCTGCCTCCGCGTGGCTTCTGCGGCGACTTTCGCCCGGCACAAATAACTACAAGCGCGCGTGCGGAGGGGGTGTCGATTCGCACCGTCTGATCAGCTCGTGTGAAAGCATGGGCAAAAAAATCTCCTAAATCATCAGAGCCATAAATAAGTCAGTTAAAATGTATGGTCTGTAGAAAGAGGAATTATTTAAACATTTCTACTTAGCCAGAATTTTCATCAACTTCTCTGCATTCTCCTTTCAGGGTGTATTTGCTGCTTATACAGCAGTTCAGCTAGGACAGCATTCTTTGGGTCCACATTTTGATTATCAAGAGGAGAATGAATGTAATAGTGGCTTTTCAAGCACAGTAATTAGTTTCTTTTAAAGTAACTGACAGCATTAACTACTTCAGCGACCCAAGTGTAAACTGTAATGCTTTTAAACTTGGATTTTATTTAGAAATTCTGTTAGAATTATAAAGTGAAGATTTAGAAAATACATTCCTTTTGTCCGTGAATTTCTACTTTTTCTCTCATCTTTGAAAGAAGTTCTTAAGAAACATAGTGTTGAGGGTACTAAGATGATGACATACAGCTGAATACTTGAGACTATCATTGTTAGTAGGAAGAGACCTGTTTTCAAGTAAAGTGAAAATAGTTTCTAGTTTATTGTACAAATAACAAATTTACAGTAATGACAGACATTTCTCTATAATGGGTCAACTTTAGTCTGAAATGCAGTGGAACAGATAAAAAATAACTTGCTATGGAATTTGAGAAGAAATCTTAATAGATATTTTGAGTTCTGGGTCTAATAACTGTTATTCTGTGTCATTTTCTAGACACTTAGAAAAGGTACTTCTTACCTGCTTGATAAATAAATAATAAAATATTAATAAAACCAATTAGTATCTGTTAGCAATTCATGCTGTCCAGAAAGTGAAGGAGTGTGTATTGTGACTGGGCTATAACGTTCTCTTCTGATTAGTCTGAAAATTACGCACTCTATAAGCAATGACTCCGCTGATTGGGCATATTTTACAAAGATACGTTACTTACAAATTGAATCTTGGAAGGCTGTGGTTCCAGAGTCGGGGTTTTGGGGGCGAGATGAGCTTATGTTTTATCCAACTGGCCCACAAAGTCCCGCTTTTGGTGGTCACTTTGTTCTGCAAAGAAAACAGCACATTATGGCTCTTACATTGGACAGTAAACTTAGTTGAAAACTACTGCTGTACTTAGTAAAGGGTTACTATACACTTTAAATAATCATGTTCTAACTTTAATGTTGTCTTCAGCAATAAAAATCAGATAGAAAATACAGTAATTCCGAAAGTTAAACATAAAAGTTTTCTAACTGTTGGTGGTGTTTTTCTCTTAAAAAGCCAGCAAAAGCTGAAGAAAAAGTCACCTTTCAAAGGGTGGTCACCTTTCAGTATAGGTGAACTGGGAGAAAAGATGGTCCCTAGAAAAGAGAGGCAGTTTAAACCTTGAAAAAATCATTTAAACACTGGTAGCGTTTGTATTGTCAATTCCCTCCTCATTTTTTTGCTCACAAACTATTCAATTGTAATGTATCTCTTGAACGAGATGTTCCTTTATGTGTGTCTGTTTGTGTGTCTACCTGTGCATGGTCTGTATCTCTGAATTCAAAGATTGTTAAGTTTTGTACTGGTAAAAGCTGTAGAATATATTTTTATGAGCAAGGCAGTGTAAACCTGAGCTTGGCAGAGCTGTTTAAATTCATGTTAGTATTTACATTTTAGTATCAGTATCCTAAAGAGCTTAAGTATTATTTTTACTTAGAAGTTACATAGCTGTAGTTTCCTCATGGGATTCTAGTAAGTGTTGAAAATGCTGGTAGATGCACTGAACTTTCTCATGGTTCCAAATACACTGCACAGATATTTAACACCGAATGAACACAGGATACTCACGCAGTGTAATTTATACAGTATTTCATATATAAAGCATATTCACACAACACATGCAGGAGCATCCTCTCAGCTGGTGTAAAAGTGTCTGTCATAGTTTTGACATTTAATGCCAGCTAATCACCTGCTTAAGCTACACATAAACATCCAGACATTCACACTGTGGTCACATTGTCATTGCAGTCAGGTTAATTTTAAGTGTTGACCTACACAGACTGAATCAATTTGAGTATCTCATAAAGGCCTGGAAATTCAGCTTAAGTTACACTGTGATACACTGTTAAAGCAAAATTGTCGGTATGTGATTTATCATGTGACTATATGCAGGATCTGTACATTTATGCAAAGGAATATCAGGATCAATTATCATGATTTTTCTATAGAATTCTGACATTCTACATTTTATAGCAGTATAATCACAGCACAAGTGAAATAGGACATATCCAAACCTCAGTACAACAAATTCCTCACTTGTTTAAGACTGAAATCTGATTTGGAGGAACTTAGGTCAGAACTGTGGTGCTAATATGCCTTTTAGCTACTATTTTCCATGAAATAATGCTGTTTGGAAGCAGCATTTATGAAAGGCTAAATTTTCTTAAGCCAATTGAGCAAAAAATTTAACTGTAGAAGTTTTTTATTTTTGAATTATAGTACGTAGTTTGTGAATACATTCCAGACCTGTCCAATCTTCCAAGTTGTCAGACTTGGATTGGTTTAACTCCTGTGGTCTCCTCACTAGTATTCTGGGAATGTAAGAGCAGAGAAACAGAGATTAGAAGGTGGATCAATGTGAGGATCTTGCTTTAAGGGAGAAGAGAAACACATATCCAAACAGCATCGAAGATCAGCTCTGCTCTGCTGAAATACCACAGTTGCTTCTTACCAACTGTTACTTTAAAGTTCCTAAATTAAAACATAATTTTGTACAGCTACTTCCAGTAAGATGTGCTTTATGCATCACACTTTGTTAATCAGCTATTTTTAGATTATTTTTTTAAATAGATTCTATCTGATTCTCTGTTGAGCATATATAAAATTCACTTGCATTCCTTCTAGCACCAATAACCTAACTATAGAATTAATACACCATTTAAATGATTAATGAGCAGTGTTAAAGAACACAGTTACGCTTCTGTAGGCCTTCCTCATAGAATATTTTTATTCACATTTTTTCCCATAAACAAGCTTACAGAAAGAGCTCCTGTTTGTCTCTGGTGTGCAGTAAAACAGGCAATTTTCTGCTGATAAAGATATCATGCATATATTTTAAACTTTAAATGTATGTTCATTTTGTATGAGTTACTTTAATTAATGATGATTAGACAAAACAGTGATAGATTTCCTAAACATCTGTGTTATAAAAATTTGATCTCTTTCCATCACACTGGTTTTCCCAGCAGGTTTGCGTGCGGCTAGGGGTGCTGGCCTCAGAGCTGAGACTCCTGAAGTGCACTGTGTATCCAGAGCATTAATAATTAAATACCTGGGATCAGTCTATCTTGCTATTTGATATGAAAAAAGATAGATCTTCATTTACAGAAGATAAAAAGTAGAGGGTATGTTTGTAATAAAAATTAATTTTTCTTCAGATAAAAAATGTCATTAATTATTGAAAAAATAATATTTAGAAATATCAACCCCAATTATTTATTGCATTTATAATTTATAAAATTGTAAGTCCTACTAGCTATCCTTCTATTTAGAATAAATTTAAAACTACATTTTTAAAATAACTTTTCTGCATTTATAAGGAACCCTTTAAAAAAACAGCTTACAAAGACACTGAATCAGCAGAGGATTATCAAATGGCCTAATCTGTTTACTTTTGAAATTTTATTGAAAGCAGTGAAAAGATCAGGATCTCCCCCAGAATCCTGTGGCATGGTTTGGAGATTGGTCTGGGGCCTGCATTTTCTGAAGCAAGGCCTCAACCTTTGACACCTCCTGACCCCATGTTGCAACAGAAAAGTTTTGTGACTCCCCTCTGATCCAGCCACAGAAAAAGAGAGAGAGAGGTAACGACCCTGAGTTTAGAAACTGATGACCTGGAACAACTAAAAATTTTGCCTTAGTTAAGGCTACAGAATCAGTTGTCCTTTCCTAGGAAGCTATCCAGAGTTTTTCCAGGGCAAGAACACAGACATCCAAGGTCTGATTTTTGTTACACACCAGCTCTGCTTCCCTGCGGAAAACCTCAACCTCATGCCACAAGGAAAATTCTTGTAAACACACACCAGTATAGTCAGGCATATTTTTTAAAGACATCACTCAAAAGATCATTTTACCTGCCTTAGAAATTGTATTTAATAGGCTATGAAGGAAAAACAGAAAAAAAAAAAAAAAAAGAACTGGATTTAACGGGTTTAAAATATTAGGGGGAAAACACTGCTATTGCCTGGAAGCTGCACCTGTAGTGGAAGACACGGTAGGAGAGTGGTTCAGACCATGTGGCTTGAGACTATGAAGTCTGGTGAAATTTCTGGTGAAATTAAATGAATTTAAAGTGTCATTTCCCCAGTTCACAGTGCACATCAGTTAATAGCTACAGTACTCTCTTGCTGCAATGTCATTTGCTTTTCTCAGTCAAACAATGCAAACATGTGGGGAATCTGGTAAAGGCATAAACATGGAAAAAAGAAACAAAGAATCAGGGGGTTTTGCCTGTTGTCAAAATGCCCAAATAATTCCTGTTTACAAGGTTTGGGTGCAAGGGCAATAATTCTGTACTCAAGGGTCTTATTCAGCTTGTGAATTTTTTTCAGGACCTTTCTACAACATCTACAGACTAACTAAAGATAATACCAACAGAAATAAAGCCCCATGCATTACTGAGGTAACTGGCTTTGGGAGGTAGCTGGCAGGGCTACATGTTAGCAGTTGTTTTCAGAAGGTTACCTCTGATCTCTGACTCCCTGTAGGATATAAGGCTCTTTAATTACCAGCATTTTATTTTTTGTATTGGAATTGTAATTCTCTACAGACAGGCTCCAGAGGTTTTTTCTTTTCTTGCTTGGAGCATACCTCCTCCTAGCTGAGCTCAAAAGAAGTCTTAAAAATGAGCCCTATCTGATTTCCTAATGTACTGAATACTTAAATTGTTGATGCACATGAAAAACTTCAAACAAAACTATTTTGATCTTTTCAGTTAATACTGATAATTTTAATTTAGCTGTTAATAGGGGAGACTACAATTCAAGAGTAAAAAGAAGTAGTATTGATGCATTTTTCCTATTTTAAGTATCTCAGCTTCAGTCAGACAGTCCAAATCCTTTTGGTGCAATCATGGCCTTTCTATATGAACAAATACAAAATACTATCTGAACAGTAATTTTTTAAGTAAAGCTCTTCTTTTGTTTGTACATCAGGACGAGAATTAAAACACACATACCCCCAAAAAATACAAAATGTGTTCTGTCATCTGTGACAAGGCATACATAAAGGGTTGTAGGAAAAGGTGAGAAAAATAATTTCAGGATTGGCCCACGTGTCAGGAAAAAATAAGTGAATGCAGTAATTGTACTGAAGGAGCATTTCTAGTTGTTATACATTGCTGCTGTTAAAAATTTCTGTTACAAAGTCAGCAAAATCTAGATTTTTGCTTTGATGCTACTGCTGTTGTTATTAAAGCTTCAAAGGCATATTTCAAATCACACAAAGCTCACACACCTCTGTCAGTAGGTTCTCAGATGCTGGTGTAAGTCAGAAGTATCTCCACTGAATTCACTGGACCTACAGCCATAAGAAATGCAAGTGAGATCTTGTTAAAATTTCTGGAACGTGAGAAAATAATTGAGTTAATTTTTTATATTTTAACGCTAACAAAGGGCAAATGTATTAAATGACATGAGGAATTAAGCATTACTTTTTTTCACCAATATTATGATATTTTATGCTTTATGCTACATTAATATGTGAAGAATATGCCTGTTAGGTGCTATTCGGTGTGGATTGTTTTAAAATAGTAACTTTTCATTGGGCATGTCAATTGAATGGGCATAACTCATAGTTCAAATGTGCTACCTATTTTTCTAAGGATATTTATAAATATGGATAATTCAGCCTACTAAATTGGGATTCCTCTTTGTATTTTTACTCTGACTGGTCCTTCTGTATGTATGGAAAACTGCCCAGACAGTTCACTGGAAAGTATTTTAAAATTCTTTAAAATGAAAGATGTTCTACAATTCTATTACATATAATTTTCTTCTATAAACTATGGTTCACTCTGTCACTGAAGTACCCTTAAAAATGAGAAATGCAGGTCAACAGTTAATGATGATTATCCTGGGTTTTTAGTTTTTTCTTTCTTTTGGAGAGCTGAAAGAAGAAAAATTGTCCTGTATTCTCTGGGCTTCATGCAAAATGTTTTTCGCTTCCCAATACTAAAAGTATTTCTAAGGTAGCTGCCTCAGAATTCACTTTGTTGCGTGGACAGGACTATTTTATACATTCAGAGCAAATGAATTAGAGGATCTTTGAAAAGCTACAATTTTCCTATGCAGTGGACTAACAGAAAATTATGAAATCCTGAAGTATTGTTGGAAAGTTGTTCTAACTTAAAAATCTTTTCTTTATAGTTTCATTCCTGATGTTCCACAGCATCCACCACTTCCTGCATGGCTCTTAACCGCAGGGAAAATGAGGGACTTTTGGGGGCAGATGTGTTTCCATTACACTATCATAATGCCCCTAAAAATCCTTATTGCTCTTGCAGTATTCTTCTGTGTTGCTGGGCCTGGTGAGAACTACTTGAAGACCTAGTTTATAAATGCAGCTTTTCTCTAAAAACACTTTAAAAACACCACTGAGTTTTATTTTGTTTGTCTTATATTATTTTTAGTTGTGTTTACTGTTGCTTAAAATATAAATGGCAAGATATGCAACCACCTGTTGGTAAATAAATGTCATAAGTCATAAATCCAAGGGACATGCTGATAACTGCATGGGATTATGAAGAAGGATCTGTTTTGGCTTAAGAGTGATAGTTTCAATTTTTTTGGTACAATTAACTTATTTTTAACATAAGAATTTAGCATTTATGTCTGTGAAAATATGACAGATGTTTTGCAAGCTAACTTGAAAGACTGCTGTAGGGAGCCTCACTTAGAATATTTACTGCTTTTAGAAACACACATCAGGCCATTTATCAAATGCATAGATCTGTCCAGTACATTTATTTTAATTAAATGCACCAAAATATTCAGATCATGTTTTTATACAGTCTCAAAACAAATTTATGATTAAACCCAAAGAAGGCATTGTGGGCTGTCAGCTATTCTATGCTTACTCAACTCAAAAGGTGTTTGTGTGGCCGTACCTCTTGCTGAGGCTTCTGAGGAAGGCGGGATGGCACAGTCCATCGGGAATGCAGTCATGCTTTATGGCTCCTCCCATGATGGGAGAGATGTCCAGGGATCTCCCTCGCACAGTTTATTCCTGCTAGGTGGCAGGTTCCCCTGGAGTCTGCAGTTTTCCAGTTCTGGAAGGAGAAGGCAGAACACACACACATAAACATGGTTTGTTGTTGTCTTGGTCTTGCAGAGCAATACATCATCAGTTTGACATGTGCAGTGCTCGTAACATTTCAGTAGCTGAGTGTGGTACTGTCATTGGTTTGTGTTAAATGTACTCTTGACTTCACTGACTTGCTTAAAAGAAATTATAGATGGTGTTGCATGGTCCCTCTCACAGTGTCTACTAATATCTTTAAATAGCCTTCAAAATATTTGGTGACATAGGAAAGAAACTAACTGGCTAGATTCACCAGACCATTTTTATATTAAACTTTCATCTCCAGGGAAATGCTCTTCTTCATTCTGCTATAGGAATGCGTCTCAGTTTTCATGCAGCAAAATCTTACAGATCAAGTCACATCCTACAGGTCACAAAGCAGCCTTGCTGAGGCTCAGAACTTTTGCTGCCCAGAGAAATGCTACAATAACCAGAAAATTCCCTTCTAGAAGGATAGAATGAGCAGTGTTGAACAATATTGTATTCACAGGTCAAAACACGCTGGCATGTGTCCTTCAACGCAAAACTCTGTAATATACAACAGCATTTCAAATTAATGTACAGACAGAGAGCAGTAGAAAACACAGTCATTACATTAATTTGAAATTTTCATATCAATATTTCAGTGTTCCTATTTGGACCACTGATCACAAGATGTCCCATAGCATCATCTGACAAAAATGGAAGGTTTAACACAGAGTGGCTTGAGGCTTATCCAGCCTTTATGATTACAGTTACTTACAAGGTATGAAACTAATTGAACTATTAATATTATTCATAAAGGCTTTGCATGTTTTTATTCTAAATGTGCCAAGGTGTATATTCAGCATTTTTTTTTAATTCCAAGTGACACTCCTAGATAAAGACTGCATCTAATTGAAAATGTTAAAAAAAAAAAAAAAAAAAAAGCATGTGACAACATAAATTCTATGGAGTTCTGCAGTATTAAGGACCAGTGAAGGGAGTACTCGAACTACAATTCTATCACCTTTGTACAGAAGACTTAATATGAACAGACTGGAGATTTTTGTAAAAGGCTTTTAGAAGCTATGCTGGTAAGGATACTGTGTAAAGATACTGTGGTAGATTTGAGCACTAAAACTGATCTAATTTTCCGTTTGTCCTATGTTACCTTCTTATCTTACGTGTAATCTTTCAAGGATATCAGGATTATTTTTTTTCCAGTGTAAGCAATCTTTCATATAATTTCTTGCATGAATAACTGATATATTGAGCAGCTGATTCCTGTGTATATGCCTACTTACAAACATACAGGTTGTAGCAAATAGTCAAATTCCTTCTGAATGTATGCTCTGTAAATGTGTAAAAATATATTTATCATATGACATAGAAATTTCGTATCGTATTTATCCTAGAAATCCTGAGATTAAATTCAAGGAATTCAGTAAAAACAAGTAACATTATATTCCAGTCCCTTTTACATCTAGTAGGAATCACCTGACGTATAGTTGTGGGTTTTTTTACACATTTTTATCACTGAAGAATAAGCATTAGAAAATGAGAGTCAAGCACTTGGTTTGAGATGTGTACTTAAACTTTTGAATTCAAATAGTTGCTTCAAATTGTTTAAGTATTTAAATCATTTTGGTATGAAACAGTATGTCACAAAAATCTTTGGATCTGATATAGCCCCAGAGGAAGGACTGAAAAAATCTGTAAAATTGTCCACTGAAACTAACAGCACTTTGGGAACTAACCCATAACAAAATTATCCTATGACTGCAGTTGGCAATATGGAGAACTTAGTGAGTCCAGAAGATCCCCAGATTGTAGTCTGAATCAAACATAGACTTTGTGATATAATCTGGGCTCATATTCAAATAATCTAGATTCAATACCTTAATAATTCATATAAAATCATCTTGTAAATTTATTCTAACTTGTACCAGAATGTCAAAATTGTATTCCTTTAAGACTCTGGGTGTATCTAAAACCAAAAAGGAAAGAAACCCCTTCTTAGAACATATCTGAAATGATAGAGTTCTGGTTCCAATCTGAGCATTAGGAGATGAACGTTGCAGCAGGGGGTTCTGGATCCACGGTCTGGGCCCTGATTTGCTCTCTGGCCAGTGACAGGAAGGTGCCAAATGCACCTAGAAGCTCAGTTAGGTAAGGTGGTGCATGTGCCAGCACTTCACCTGTCAGAGTGCAGCTAGCACCGAGTTCAGAATGCATTTCGATCTGGAACAGTCACCTCTGGCCTTAAACACGGTATCTTTCTGTACCAGCTCCATTCCTATCTCCATTCAGATTATCCAGTTCACAAACAGAAAGTTCCAAGAAGTCAAAAAACCACCCCAAACCAGAGGTAACTCCTCCTGCCAGGAAGTAAGGACAGAGCCACAGCTGCAATTTCCTGATAACTCCTCTCTCACAAACATCCCGGGGAGGGGCGTGAGTGGAAAAATGACACCAATTAGGCAGCTCAAGCCTCTGGATGTTCGTGTAAAGCAGGACCCGGCCGTGCCTGCAGTGCGGAGGCAGTGTCCGAAAGGCCACCTTCGGCAGGCTGTCGCACAGCCGGCAGGGCTGGGGCCGTGCTGGCAGCCCCCGGGGCACGGCGGGACCTGGGGGACACCGCTCCCTCCTGCACGGCTGTCCTGTGCCTCTGTCCTTTGTGCCTCTGTCCTTTGTGCTGCAGCTGTGACTGCTCGGCAAGCCCAGCACACTGCACTTTTCTGATTGCTGTTTTATGGTTTCGCTGGCTTTTTCTCAGCCGTCACCCACAAGATAGCAAGAGGTGGTGAACTGCTGCAGCTTGAGTTTCATCTCACCCAACTCCCTAAGAGAATTTTCCTTTATCTCTGTTAATAATGGAATTGAAAAACTTCCTACAACTCTGGTTGGCAAACAAAACAGCCAAGCTTTAATCATACAGTTATAACTGATTTCACTAGGAATTCATACTAGCAAAGCAGTAGCTTTGAACAGCAAATCCGCAGAGTATATTACCATTCCTGTAATAGCAAGCTTATTTCATTGCACAAAAAAAATTTAACATTTCTAATGAAGCACAATATTGGGTGATATTTGCATTATTATATATTCCAAGGATATGCTCTCTCTCTCTCATCTTTTTACAGAGAACAGAAAAATGTGTTGTCCTATTCTACCTGCAGAACACTTACAAATAATTCAGTATTTTATGCTAACGTGCCAGACTATGGCAGTGTTACAGCAGAAACATGGAGTTTTAAACATATTTGGAAGACAGGGACTTTGGCTCTGTTTTGTGATTCTGCATCTCCCAGTCCTGATGTGTGTGTTTAGCACTGAGGTGTTAAAAGGTCGGAAAGAATAAATAATAAATTCAAGGTGCTGTACCATATTTTGGAATATTTCTTAGGCTGTAAATAATTATTGCCAATCTTTATCATCAGGAACACAGAAAAATTTGGGCTGAGAAAAGGCATGGGAACAAAAAATAGAAGAGTAAAGCAAAGTCTCTAGACTGCAGGCCACTTGCCAGCTGCTTCTTACATCAACTTTCAGTTCTGCTGCTTGCTTTGAGTGCAGCAAAAAGATAAACATTTTCTTGTTGCAAGTTAACAAACACTACCATGCGTGACAAGTTGATAAGGGGTATCAAGAGCTGTATCAGGAGTTTATTAGTTCATTTGAGCAAGATGGAAACATGGTAGAAAGTTCTGATGTGCTGCTGAAAAATGAAAAATAACTGGTCAATGCCAAAAACTGTTCTGCTGAAAAAAGGGTTTCTATTCTTAGTGACTGGAGCTTTCATTGCTATAGACAATTTTTCTTTTTGTTTGTAGCAAATTCCTCAGTTGTATCTGCCTCCTTTGTACAACTTACACCGCTGTTCTGTGGGTCTGTATTTTCAGGTGGTACAGACATTGCAGTCTAAATTCTACACTCATAAGGAACTCTATTAAAGTCAAGGTACAACAGGCAGAATTTGGTTTAGTGACTTAGTCACTTCTGCTCGGTGTCTTTTCACATCAACTGCAGATGCTGAGATCTTGTTTCCATGTATTTTGCTTGTTCTAGAAAACTAAATATGGTGTATTTACGTTCTGCTGTACCTCTTGATTTAGCATTTGCCTGATTAAATTCTTGCCTGATGATTTTTCTGATGCAGGCCTAAATGCCTTACAACAAACTGATAGTGTTTGACTCTTGATATTGTCACCAAATCTGTATTTGAACTAAGATCTGCCAAAGTAAATATTAAAAATCCTGCCATACATCCCAAATGTCACTTTTAGTTTCTTTTTTCTAAGAGTATGCAGCATAATATAAACAAGGAGAAACAAAGAGATAAGGCAGGGATGTTTACTGGCAAAACCTGGATGTGGCTATGTTGATCACAGATGATAACATAAGGAAAAAGTCTTCCTAGATTGCAGGAAGAGACTTTTATCCTACACTGTAACAGCTCTTTTTGTACCATTCATTTCATTGAACAATTATTTTAGAAAATTTTTTATTTTGTTTTTCTTGCAAAAGTAGCCATAATATTCTGTAGTCCCTTTCCCCCACTAAGACAGGTTTTAAGACACCATTAACATATGTGGTATGCCAATTTTTATGGCTCTGGAGAAATAACAATAACATATTTAGGAGAAAATTCTGACATTTTGTCTGGCAAATGTTGTTACACTCTGTCAAAGGCATAAGAAGAACTTATTTTAATATCCTGTCTCACAATATGGGGTAAAGGGAGAAGAAAATTAGGGTAAGATCAAATGTACACTTTTGCAAAATGTGATCAGTGACCAGTCAGGTAATATTTTCAGTTATTTGCAAGACTTCAACGATTCCCAGATGCCTGAAGTAGGGCAAGGATAAGGACTAGGAACTTCTGGATTTGATGGTTGCTTGGCACTGTGGAATGTAGATACCTTTGCCCATTGTATAAGAATTGTGTCCTTTGCCTTGGCTTCCCACTGGGAGCTCACAACTGAATACACTGACAGTCTTTACTTCCCTCCTCCTTTGTTTAGGGCACAGTCATGGGAGATGCATGTGCAGGATGTTTATGGAAAAGAATAAAAAAGTTTTACAGCAACTGAACGCTCATGAGAGTATTACCTATATGTGGATATTTGGTGAGAGTAAACACACTTCTGTCTGTTTTGAAGGAGAAAGACCAAGAGCTTTTTTTTCCCTCTGTATTCTCAGACACTGAATCGTATTCTGCTGCAAGACAGAAATTGCTTGTGTGCAGATGCTTGGCTTCTTTGAAAATATAAACAGTTTTTTTGGTAGCATATTTATTCACCATATTAATATTAGTCAACTAGGGGTTATTATTTTTTAAATTGAGCTACTCTGAGGCTAATAGCACAGAAGTATTGCTATTGGCATGCTAGATATTTTCAATTAATTAAGTAAATAAGTTCAATAATTTAAGAAATTATTTTTCAATCAGTTATTTCTTAAATTCACATATTTAATTGCTTTTTCTGGCTTCTTCTGATTCTCTAATCTAGAATATTAAACCTTAGACAACAGACCAGACAGTGACATGTACATGTAAATTCAGGTCTAGGATATGGCCTTCATAAAACAGGACATTAAAATGAGAGGTCACTTGATAGAGGAAACAGTTCCACTATTAAGCAACTGGTGCTAAGAGCAGCTCTAAAAGGTTCAGAATGTGAGCAGTCTGGTAAGATGGTCTATAAGGTGTACATTTCAATTTAAGTCTTTTGTGAAGTCAAAAGCTTCTTGCAGTGCAATGAAATTCCTCCAAAGTGTCTGATATTTAACAGCAGCAGACCTTTGTATTGTGATAATCAGCAGATATCTGTTTTGTCATAGTCGATATTGTGATAATCAGCAGGTAACACACCTTCTGAAACTACGGTACCTTGACTGTGGCACGGAGAAAGCAGGATACTAATGGATCAGCATTCCACTGGCTTTTTAGCTGTGGATCAAGGGAATTTATGTGGGCCCATATCATAAACAGCAACCTGTGGGAATGCAGGAACAAGGAGAAATGTTCCAGATGAGCTGATTGGCTGCCGATCGGAGCATCACACTGCTTAAAGAATCAACTGTCTGTCAACTTCACACCACCAACGTGGCAGAGGGTATTTCCTAAGATGAATAGATCACATATGGCAAGCACAGAAAACAGACAGATAGCATTTGTCTTCTGAGGTTTAAGAATATTTTGCTTAGTTTGTGCTGTAAGGAGCTAAGAAAAATAAGATGAAATGGAAGAGAATACTGTTTGATAGCATTTGTCTTATATTGGATCTGACAGATTTAATGTCCAGGGTAGAATAAAGATCATATATCATAAAAGATCACTGATCTAGCACTTTAGACTAATTTTCCTGCCTAAAGCAGATTTTTAAAAAATTTCTAATCAGGCTCTGTTAGGTTAGGTTGGGTCTCAAACATCATTGCAAAAGTAATCGAAAAAGGCACTTCAAGGGCCCCTTCATTTAAAACAGTAGGCCAGCAGTTGTTTAGTTTTTTGGGGTTTATTTTGGTTTTTTGGGTTTTTTTGGTGGTGTTGGGGTTTTTTTTTGGGGGGGGGTTGTGGTTTTTGTTTTTTGGTTTTTGTTTTTTTTGTTTGTTTGTTTGTGGTTTTTTTTGGTTTTTGTGGGTTTTTTTTTTGTTTGTTTGTTTGGTTTGGTTTTTTTGGTTTTTTTGTTTTGGGGGGGTTTTTTGGGTTTTTTTGAGGATGCATATTGGGAGCAGACCCTGATTCTGAAACTCCTTATTTCAGAATGTGTTGTAGGGAATTCTGTTTATCTGGAGGTGGAGAAACTGTTCTGAAGTAATGGCTCCGAGGTGGTGCACCAGGAGTACTGCACAGGAATTCATCCCACCAAGCTCTGTGTTTATCTCTGCTCAGACAGATAATGCACCCAGTCTGCTCTTGCATCATGTATTCCAGTACTGATTAGAACTACACAGAGTTCCTTCTGAATTTTAAAAATAATACAGTATGAATTAAGAATCCTCACAGATTTTCATCTGCAGAGACATAAATCTTGCAAGGCGATAAACCTTTGCTGCAAAAGTGCTATTTAGTTGTACTTGTAGCCTAACTTGTCTCATACAAACTCGAATATATTTCATCCTCTACACTGAAAACTGAACTTTTCCATTTTGGAATTGTTTTAATAACAGAAGAGATGTGTTAGTTAGGCATTGATAGCCACATATTATGTCCCTGAGTAAGAATCCAGTCTTTATTACTGCAGTAAAAGAGCTCCAAGACACAAGAATGTGGTAGCAAAAGAGAGGGATCCTCCCAAATCTATGCAACCAAAGTACTATCAGAATAATTCCCTAAGTATGTGCTGCTTCAGTATGTGGTTTTTAATCATTAAAAAGTGCAGTCTTTTGTAACTTGAAGATAAGGACTTTAATGAGAATTTTTGTGAATGTATTACTTTCCTGTTAAAATACTTGGAACGCTTTGTTAATCCTAGTAAAGCAGCAAATGGAATGTAAAGATGAATGGAATTGAAAGAATATAGTCCTCCTCTATGGAAAAAAAAATACTACAGAGCTGATGGTAAGTTTTTTTACGGAAAAGTAGAAACTGAGTAGAGTATTAGAATTCCTACAGAATTAGTTTAGTTCTAGTGAAGTTTAGTGACTAGGTTAGTTCTTAGTGAAGATTTAAAATTTAATAAATCTTTAATAAAATATTTCTTATAATATGGGAAGTACCTTATCTGTAATGCTATAAATTAAATATCTATTTCTACTTCATTTGTAGATTTACAGCCATATTGATTATTCTTAGCCAAGGTCTAAGTGTAAGTGATTAAAATAATGAACAAACATTTCAGAATGCAGTTAATGTACATGGCTCTTACTCACTGCAACAAATGACCATTTAAGGAGCAAGACCTCACCAGCACCTATTTAGAGATATATAGCTATATATACACGCCGATGGTTTGCTTTAGTAGAGGCAAAGCAAATAGCCTCTTTCTATAAAATCCACATTTTAATGGTTGTAGGGTGACTTAACAGCTTAACCCACCTAAAGATGGAGTCTGGTTTTATAGGCAAATCCAGATTCAGAGCAGAATCTTTCAAAACTCAGCAAATTCCTCTTTGAGTCCTACCTACCGTAGATGCTTATCATGTGAGAGGATGAATAACTCTTTGACAGTACCCATTACTCTTCACTGATAAATGGTCTTCTTGTTCATCATGGTCTCTAGATTTTAGACACACAAAGTAAGGAGGGATTAATTATCCTTAAAGTCACTACGTTCCTTAGAGAATTAAAAAATGTAAAGTCAGCACATTATTTTTCTTACATACAAGATCAGAAGAAATCCTGAAGAAAAGGACTATTCTAATATTGTCTCATTGTGGTCACCTATTGTATTTATGACACCACTTTATAAACTGCAAAAACCTATTCCTGCAACACACAGAAACTCCAAATGACAAAATAAAATTGAGCATGAATATAGAAAACATTATGCATTTATCATGCAGAAATAATTTCCACCTATAAACACATTCTAAATTGTACTAGACAAGGCTAATAAAAAATAAAGCAACTAGACATTTAACTCACAAGAAATAACATGATCAAAGATAAAGTCTAAATGACAAAAGAGTTAGTAATTGTCTACATAAAATTACTGGCAGTAAGATTTTTATGTCATTATTATCATATTGATAAAACTTTCTACAGTATAAGAGTGTACACTAAACACTGTGTTGTAAAAACCCCTTTGGTATAAATTACAATGAAACTATTGAATTCCTTTAATTAGAGGAGCCCTGCTGAAAATCAAGAACAGCAGAAACAGGTGTCTCTATTACCTGACATCTCTACAAGGCTTTGAAATCAGAAACTGATCTGCACAACCACAAGTTTAGCATACCTTCAAATAGATTTGTAAGAGACCATTTTGCTTCTAATGGAATACAGCAAAATGTTCTTCTGACAGAATATTTTATTCTGAGTCCCTATTCCTATATTTCACCATAAAAATCACTTTTATAAATTATGACTGTCACATAGAATGGCATGAATAAAAACCCAAATCTCAATCTATGAAAAGAGTCTTGATTTGAATAGGCTGTTTTGCTTTTAAATCAACTGGAAACCCAGACCAAATTCCCTTTAACACATTCCGTGTGCTTGAGCTGATTTTGGTTTCATTTCAACACAGCAAATAGTACTGGTGACAGGTAATAACATGAAACTCGAGAGATTTTGGCCATGATTCATGTGGATTCTGGAGAATTAGTAAGTCTGAAGTACATGAAACCAGTACAGAAGTGAAGGAATTAACCATGCTAACCTTTTCATGCCAAATTATTTACCAAAGTGAAAAGTTTTTGCTATATTCATGAAACAAAAATCCCAATTCATACAACTGTGCTGAAGAAGGAAGGTTCCCTCTCTTATTAAATTCAGAGTGATTAAACATTGGAGACTGTAAATGCTGGTTGATAAAAGTGGCTGGTGCTTGTCCCAGAGGAGGCTCTCTCTGGAACAGACTCTGATAGCTGAATTAACACTCTGAATAAATAAGGATGATGACCTTCTAGATATTACTACTGGCAATTTCTTTGTACTCATTCCCCTGGAATACTCCTGTTGGTTTAGAAGGAGAGGGCACAACAAATTAACCATAAATCCTATGCTTAATTCCGCATTTAAACAGGCGCCTTTGCTGCAGCGGGAGTTGCCGCCGTAATGAGAATTTTTGTGTGTGAGGCTGAAGTGTCCCACAGCTGTGTATCTGTACATCCCTTCACACCAAACACTGTCTGGGCTGGGGCTGTGACCTCAGGCAAGAAGGAGACTGGTTGACTTTGTTATAAAAAAGCATATTGCCTGATAACTGGAAAATTATTTTTACATTATTCCAGTAGTTGGGCCAGATAAAGAGCTGTTGTGAGGTTATTCCAGAGACACATCTCATCAACTTGCTTTCGGCTGCAGAACACTATCAAATGAGTAGCATAATCCAGAAATCATCTCGGAAAATGACATTTTGTCCTTAAAACTTATGTTCAGAAGTATTGCTTGTAGATGTTACTTCACACTGTGCACAACAAATAATCGATCCCATGTTTCAGTTATACAAATACACATTTTCACTCAATGTTTGCACTCTTCATACACACCCATGGTTAATGTAACTCTTACTCCCTATCGTAGAATGGATTTTTACCTGTAGCATAAGGTTTATCCTTAAAGCAACTGCTTGACTATCGTGAATAATGTAAAAACCACATTTTCAGGGCAGCCACCTTAAACAATGACCTACATGAATCACTAGGGGTGACAGAAAACAATTTGGTTATAGTTTGCTACAAGGTCTTTTAATTCTTGGATTGAAGCTTTCTGGCAAAATCTTCACTAGCTTGAATTAACTGTGATAACCACTTATTCAGCAAAACAAGTACACATACACAATTCCATCAGAATTCCTCAAGTCTTTACCAGTATGGACAAATTGCAATAGAAAATCTTAAAAGGGTTTACTGGAAAAGACAAACTCTGTTGTTAGCCTAAGAGTCTGTCCCAAAATGCGATAGTATAGTTAAAATATGTAGGAGAAGCCTTTATGGTGCTCTCTGCACTCAATTTGACTGCAGCCAATACTATTAATCCTCTAATGTCATAAATACTGTAGGAAAGACATGCTAATAAAAAAGACACGACTGACACCATTTATCATGTGTAGGAGTATATAAATATTGCAGAAATCTCTCTCACTTTTACAAGAAAATCAGCTTTACAACAATTTTCTGAGAGACTTTAATATAATTTCACTGCAAAAATATTTATATTCTGAAAATTAAAATCTTTTAAAATAACCACATAACTTTAGTTATCATTGTTATATCTTTTAATGGAAGACTTATGAATGTGTTATTAGTGTTTCTGCACTGTGTGGGAAGGTTTGATTTAGTGATGAAGTTTGCTCCATCTGAAAAAATGCATTTCAGCCTTATACGTCAGAGCTTTGTAAACCTGGATTGGTTCAATATCTAAAAATGGCTTAGAGTTGGGAAAAACAGGTATATCCTAATTAAGACACATTACAATGAGATTGTTCAAACTAACTATTGCTAACAAAAACGCCCAAGTTACTTGTACTTAGACAGATTTAGCCAATAGTGGTTCTCTGACACAAACTTGCTGCAGAGCACTCTGTGGGGAGCCCCACTCTGTTTGTGGAATTTAAAGGCACTGGTGGAATTTAGAGAGTCCCTACGCCACATTCCTAATGTGTTGATAAAGTCTGAGTTTCAGTTACTTACACGAAATTTTTTAAGGTTGTTAAAATAAATACTGCAAGTTAAAACTCAGAAAAATGCAGCATTGTTTTTACAATAATCTCTATTTTCCAGGTATTTGTAAAATGGAGTTGTTCAGCCCATTTCCTAACATGAAGAAATCCTTTATAATTTTGTGTTACGGATAGTGGCAAGACTCATAAAGCAGCAGACAATAAGCATGGAGGTGGCTTTGGCTCCAAAATCGAAATCCTAAACTTGTATAACATGGTAGAAGTAGTTTTTATTTATGACATATAAATGTATTATTCTTCCCTGTGCAAACTGCGCTTTTGCAAGAAGCTCTGTAATCTTCATTGTATATAATTCAATGATGGAACTCCACAGAGGAACTGGACTTCCTAGATACAATGCCATGTTGAACTGAGGAATTTTTATTCTTTTTACTCAACAGAAAATAAATAAAAGTATATTTTGCTACTGTTTACAATGCTTATGGGAAAATTAAAATGTCTATATTTTGTCATAATCCTTGTTTTGCTTATTCTTTTCTTATGGGTAAAATATTCTATTCTGTTATTTAAAGCTATGCTGAAAACTGAGGTAGTTCATGTTCATACAAGTGTCAGGATTATGTATGTTATGCATATTTAGATATTTACAATGAGTATAACTTTAGAATGTGAATAAAACATGAATAAAATACTTTCCCCAATACAAACTGTATAGATTTTTGTAAGACTATATGATCCTCACAAATGTTCTAGGGCCCACTTTTCTCTGGGGCAGAAGCCTTCTCATACATACACTGATTACAGGAATAAATGCTAATAAATAAGACATCTCTAGCTATAGTAGCAAAGATATAATTTATAATAATGATGGAATTTACTGCATGTACTGCCATGGATTATACTTTTTCATTGTATGATTTTTTTATTTCAACCACAACTCAACAGGATGGCAAAGGAAGGTGTGAATAAACATAAATTAGAGATGTTGCAACTAAGCACAGGAGTGTAATGATGGGAAATTTTTCCTAAAAATCATCTCTTTGAATGAAGCTTTAAATGCATTTACTCATAGATGCATTTACTCATACCCTGGCGTATTAAAGTGAGTGGCCTGCCTGTCTATGTCCCTTACAGCATCATTCCATATAACTGCTTTGTACAAAACAAGATTGTACAGAAAAGAGTTTGCTGTGACCCCACCTCTGCAGTTCCCACAAAAGCTACCACTGAAACCTCCCTCAATGCCTACCAGAAACTTCTGCATTGGGAAGGCTAAGGAATTTGCCAGCATGGTTTTTAAAGATGTCAACAGGATCATCAGTTCTATACAATGATTTCATTTTTGCCTGGTGATATTCATCCGTTCGTAAAAGGACATGACAGCAATATGTGTTTTACTTCTCTCATGCATGTGAATGTAGATTCCAGTTAAAAAGTGATAATGGTTACAGCTGTTGTACTTTCATTTCCTCCTCCAATTTGTAAAATACAGTGAGAAAGAGCACTAAAAAAAGAAGAGAGAAGAAAAGAGGTGGCAAAGCATCTAAATATAACCAAGATTGTTTATGTCAATGAGCTCTGCAAAAGGATAGTGTGTTTATGTGACTATCTCAGGGAGTTGGTTTGCAATGCTCCCTTATGCTGGGCATCCCTTATTGTTCGTATTTCAAAGGCCTTTTTTTTTCCAGGCTCCAAACACACAAATCAAAAGTTAAAGTATTAACTCAGTTGTGGAAATTGAAGTTTTGAAGCTGATTGACTCTGTCAAGTCAATATTTACTATTAGAAATAGGATTAGATTTCATGTCATCCCTCCAAATCTTGCATCCAGTATTGCCCACCTACTGCCCTGTGAGAAGTATTCATGTGTTTGGCTTTTAGTGCTTAGTATCCAGGGAAGAGCAATCTGGCAAATGACTAAAAATTTCTTAAGGCTAACTCAGACATTGAACATAAAACCCCCTCACATTTCATGTTACAATTCTCATCACTACCATTTCTCAGGAATGTTCTGATTCATCCCTGTGGAACACTTTGTGTTTAACTTTACATTTCTATCATGGTACCAGCAATGTGCCAAACCAGCGATTTCCCTACACCGCGCGTGTTGCTCACTCTCAAACCAAACGTGTCCTGTCTGCTTCCATCCCTGCTCTCTGTCACAATTATTATTTTTTGTAAGATAAGAAAATCCCGGTTTTACCACTGGAGAGCCAGGCTGCTTAGGTCACAAGATTCTCTTGGCTTAATCCTTGTGCATGAATCATGAACTTTCCCTAATAAGTACCGGCATTCTTCAGATGATCAAGCTAGCTTATGAAGGCTTCCAGCGCTTTCCACATTAATTATCACCATGTTTAAAGGATCTAAAGCAGCAGCTAATTAAGAATTATTAAGACTATAAGTTGTTTATTCTTACTTTTCCTTTCTGTCCTCTATTCCTCACTCTTATGTGGGTTGATATTGTAAATGGCAATAATACGACTCAGTTGAAAGAAAACAACACATGAAATAGATTATGAAAAATATAAATCAAACTGAAAATTAGCTATGTGAAAAATTGGAAACAAATTCACTTGCTTTATACACTAGAATGGGTCAAAAGTAAGATATAAATGGCCACAATTTCAGTTCAGAAAAAGCTTTTTTCTCACATTTACTATCAGCAATTTGTAAGATAACCAGACTATTAGTAAGCCTCTACTCTGCAAATAAATGACTTACAACTTCTGCAAAAGAATCACACACACTATTGAGAAGTCATAGTAAATACCATGTGATTAAGTAAGTATTCTGTTAGAAATAAATAAGATACTTTTAAAAGAAAAAAGAAACTATTTCTTAGCACTTGAAAGTGGAAACAGAATATTCACTCTAGATTCAGAATATTGGTGAAATAAGTCTGGACTCTTCTAAGTGCTTTCAATCTGGAAACATGACAATCCTGGGCACCTCAGGAAAAAAATTATATTCTTGCACCAAATTTAGATACTAAATCTAGTAAAAGTAGAACTATTAAAAACCTATTAAATTTAGCTACAAAAAATAGGGTTTTTTATCTTTTAACGGGATGAGCATATCTAAATAAAGATGAGGTAAATTCCTCAAACACTATTTTAAGTGTGGCACAGCATGATAGGAAAAGAGTGTACTTTATATTTGGAAAAAAATAAGGAGATTTGTACTTAACTGGTAGTTAATTAACAACGTGTATATGTGGATCAATTATATATGTATGAATAACAGGACACACCCAAGTCATAGTCAAAAATCATTTGGGAACTTCTGTGAAAACAATTAATATTTTTACAATAGTAGTGATTAAGCCTGAAAATAAAAGGAGAAAGCCCTGAAAGGAAATAAAAAGTGAGTCAAAATCATTAGTGGTTACTCTCATATTTATCATCCAAAGTGAGTCAAAATCACCAGGCGTTACTCTCATATTTATCATTATATAAACTCTAGTATAAAAATGCAGTCAAGAGGAAAAGAAGAAACAAAATGAAAACAGCAAATCCATCTTTAATATTCTTTCCAAAGAAAGAATATTTGAGAAGAGTACTAAAATTTGAGAAGAGTACTACCAAAAGTAGCATTAAATAGAAAATTCTTCTTTAAGCGCTCAAATGACTTCTGAAAAATAATTAAAACCAGTGGAATTACATTCCAGTTTAGGTTTTCCAGAAAAATCCTTTGAAATCAAATTCAGATACTGTATGCAGGTATTTACAAATTTTTAAAATGCAAAAAATATAAAGATTCAGTACAGCCATTTTGAGGCATAAATTAGTGACATACTTGAACAAGTGTGTAGCTGAACATGAGTCTTGCTTCCAAGGGCTTGCATAATTTAGCACCCAGGTTCAGGAAATGACTCTAAGTAATACCAGCCTGATTCAATAAACTATTTGAAGACACAGGGTACTAAGACTTGAATTCAATATTTGCTATGTCCATAATCAGATAAACATAATCTAGCTCCAGGATGAAGGTGTCTCTGCAGAAAGGGAAACATTCTCTAGTTCTATTAACTGTTTTCCTGACAGACTACAGTATACAGAAATTGTCCAGAAAATCTAGCATCTCTGGGTAGAGATCTATGCCATCCCTCTCTTTAAAAAACATTATTTATTAGGGATAAGCTCAAGCCACTTAAGTGAGAGCTACACAGAGATAGTCAATACTTTTGGAAAAAAACTCTAATGTATTCTTTCCAGACTTGGTAAAAAACACTGCAAAGTCTTATATAGCATCATGCAAAAATTTAAACTAAAATTTTAGACTACTGCTGTGCTGAGTGTTTAGAGGAGAAGTTTAAAGTTCTCCAGAAGCTGTACTGTTTGATTTTTAACTCTTTTTGTCCTGTTCCTCATTACCTCTGAAAATATTTTGTTTTGGTTTTGTGGAAGGGTACAAATGCGCAGAAACTGTTTCACAATTCATATTAAAAAACTCCCATCTCTAAAGCTCTGCATTCAACAAAACACAGCATAACATCTTAACCTAATAAAGTACTGCCCTACTTTCTGATTTGCAGACCTCAAACTAGGAGTTTAAATATTTTACTTTGGCAGTGGGGCAAAATTACTTCCTAAGACAAAAAAAAAACCCCAAAAAACCAAAAACCTGAAAAAATTACCTTATCTTGGTACTCCTTCCAGTCCTAGAAACCGTAGAACCAGAAACTGTTACAAGACGTGACAATGTACATGATGTGAATCAGTAATGGGAGCCACATTCAATTACTGTTGTACAATGGCATTAAGTAAGCGGAAAGGACGACAGAAAAAAAACATTTCCAATGCTGCTTTTTCCTTTGGGTGAAATGAGTTTGCACAGTTACAAAAATGAACTAAAATTATAAGGCCAGAGTTCAGCCATGGCATGCTCCTAAGATCAATCTGTCTGTTTATATCTTCCATATGTTGTACAAACGCAAAAATAATGATGTATCTGAGTAAAAATACAACTTTTTATTTATGAAGAGAAAATTATTAATAAAACTATTTTGAGATAGTATTAAAAGCAACAATGATAGAAATAAAGGTAAGTATATAGCAGAAATTGAGACAGTTTTGAATGCTGGACAGGTATACAAATAATTTCCTGAAATTTCTATTAGTTACTATTAAGCATGTCATTCTTTATGGCTCATCTTTGCCCAGAGAGCTCCATCATTGATCTGATGCAGATTGTGGATTAATTCTTCATTTTCTCTGACTATATTAAAGTATAGAAAAGTGAAGATACACAGGGCTTACATCATCTTTCTTTTCAGTCAGCAGTTATTTCTGTTATTTGTTTAGTCTCTCAAAGGGAAAAGGGAAGGAGAACAATAGATTTTCTCTCAGAAATACTGCTCATAATATATGATATCTACTTCCAAGTATTAAATTCAACTTAATATATGCAGTGATCAATAGATATGAACTTCATGGGGCAGTGAGTCAGTAAGGCTAAGCGATTAAACACTACCATAAGTCACAAGTATTGTTGGTGGCTGTTCTCTGTCTTTCTACCCTAAAGGTTTTCCCTTGCCTGATGTACCTGTAGATTTACATTATAAACCTGATTTTTTCTTATGCATGTAATATATTTTAATATATAAGTTAAGCAATGGCAATTGCATCAGTTTAACCTCCAACACTTATCTCTTCTTCATGATCTTTATCTACCTTATTTATTATCAGATAATGCATATGTATATGCATAGGAATCTTACCACATTCCATTACTTTTATGAATTTTAAAAGCAAATTAGTTGATTCTTTCTTCACAATAAAGAATGCAGCACATTATTTTTATGTACCACTAGGAGAAAACTGATAAAGAGGAAATGAAGCAGAGGAACAGAAAAACAAAGTAAGAAATGAAATCCAACTTTCTAATGCAGCGATGTAATGCCAAGAAGCTGCTCCAGAGAAACTGAGTAACTGCCAACTTTTCTACCTGTTGCCAAGAAAATGTTGCTGTGTTCACTGATCCTGTAATTAAACTGAATATGTTCTGAAACAACTTCTTCTGAATTGTGCCATCTTCTGTGAAGGGGGAGGGAGCTTCATTTCTATAATACACCAATAGAAAGATGGTTCTTCTCTAAAAAGTAGGTAGAAGAGCAAGCTTGGTTTAATCATGTACACACATTCTTTAAAGAAAAAAATTAACATTTAGAAAGAGAAATCTTATTGCCTACAGACCTTTGGAGGGAAGCACAGAACTGTAATTTGCATTGTTCAAAATACTCCTGTGCAGGGCAAAAAGTTTTAATAGCTATCCTTCAGTGCCCTGTAAAAACAGCAGTCTTGGTGACTTCTGCTGTTATATCAACATTTTAAAACGTGAGTTATTTATTGTAGTGTCTTGTAGCAATTTCTTGCTACAACTTTTAATATTTATTACAATTACCCATGCTAGGTATTTGTATACATGTCAGTGAACCAGATCATACCAGTACACTTCTGTTCCTACATTTTATCTTGTTCATCCCAATGTTGGTTATCCAAGATTTCATAAAGGCTGACTGTATTCTCTTCACCTCTACTATAGTCCTCTGGGATCTTCTGGTAAAGCTTTATTGTACTTTGCACAGCTTTTCTCCATTCCTCATGGTTTTCCAGCTGAAGGGCTAATGAAATGTTGGCTTTTCTTAGCTGAGTCATTCTTTGCTGTTTAGCTGGCTGTGCCACAATTGTCACACAGAAGCCCAGAACAGTTGGGGTTGGAAGGGACCTCTGGAGACCATGTAGCCCAATACCCTTGCTGAAGCAGGTCCACCTAGAGCAGATTGCACAGGATTGCACCTTTGTGGGATCAAGAAGTATCTGGATCACCTAATAAAAGTGTCAGAAAGCTCTTGCTTCCAGAGCAGTTCCCAATATTCCGCAGAAGAAATTTGGAATCCCAATGGAAGACGCTTGAGTTTCCCATTAACTCCACTGCTCCCTTATTCTTCCTGTGTGCATCCTAGGTAGATTCCGAGTCTGTTTGTTACACATGGCCAATCCTCTCTTTAGGTTAAGGAAGCAAAACATTCCCTGTTCAGAACTACAGTTCTAATCCATACCCCAAACTGATTCCGTGGGCTAAGGGCCTCTCTGCTGCAGACTTAATCAAACACAGTTTTTCATTCTTGTGCAGAGGTTCCCATATGGCACAGAATAGACAGAGTTGAGAACATTCAGTCCATGATGCATTTTAGCTACAATCCCCTCACCTTGCTATACCTCTCAGACAGGAGGGACTTGAGGTGAAATACAGCTGTGGCATTTGTGTGGAGCTAAGCTCAGAAGCCCTTTGTGTCCAAGGTATTTTATACCTGTCAAAAGTATCTGGAACTGGCTCCAGCCATGGAGTGAGTCCAAGCCAGAAAGCAAGCCACTGCCAGAAGCAACCAAGACTTTAGGAAGGCTGAGCCCTGAAAAGTTAGTTGCTCCGAAAGTAAAGTTTCTGATGATGACAGTTTCTTAAGATAACTACACTCAAAATTTACAAACCAGCACCTGAAATTATGCAGGATGAGATGTGGTCTGTGAATCACTGAATGAAGGTGTGTTGACAGAAAAATACTTCCCCCTTAGTATTATGCAAGCGTTTTTCAGCTTTTCATAAAGACTTTTCTGCTGTTCTCACACAAAAGAAGCATTTGGAGTTGAACTCCAGGAGACTTTATCTGAGTGGTTCTCAGTATCTTTTCTTTGATCCTCTTCCCCATGTACAGCGATAGCAACTGTCCGAACGTGCAGCCTGACAGGTTCACTCTGGAGCAAGAGCGGAGCACAGCTGGCACCCGTGCTTCACTTCATTTGGAGGAGAGTTGCTTTGTTTTAATTCTGTGTTGGCTTGCTTAGTTGATGAGTAACAGATCAGTCATTCACCAGACAGAAAACTCTGCTACTAATCTACCTCCAAAATAAACTCAGAAGCACAGCCAGGTCACTTACTTTCCTGGCTTGCATCTGTCCTGCTCTCTTGCTGATATCAGCATTATCCACTGACTTCAGTGGACATGAATATGCCCAGGTGGTCCATTACTGATCATTGCTTCTATTCCTGACATCAGCTAATTAATTTTTGTACTAAGCCAAGCTTTGGACAGTCTAGCAGAGAATGAAAAGTTAGTTGATGATACTGATTCACTATCACCTGTTATTTCTCAAGCTGTCAGCACTGATTCCAAATACATCTCTTCACATTTTCACTGCTGAGCAGTTCCACTTGCTATGGACCAAGTAGCAAAAGGTTTCCATAGTTGATTATTTTGGAGTACTTTTCAACCACCACTAAATCTACAGCAAGAGTAACCCAAAAGCTCATGTATATATTTTGACTTGCTGCAAGAAAGGCCAGGAGACAAATGCACAGTTATACTGTACCTGTTCAAAGGAGACTACATTCCATAAATACTGGGTTTTCAGCAGCCTTTACAGTTGCCATTGGGAGAGCTAATAAAGCAGGCAAAGCTCAACTTCTTTGAGCTATTGCTTGTTACTGTGCCCTCATCCCCCAGTTCTTGTCCTCGTGCCTGCCCTGACAACAGAGCTCACTGCACACTTGGAGGGACATATGTGAGGAGACACCGCTTTTCACAGAGGTGACATTACCAGGACAAAGCATCTTGTGTGAGATGTGACATCTCACAACTTGCACAAGGTTCTTAATCACATAATTTGGAGAGGGAAATTCAATCTGGCATACAGCCCTTAATGTTGCCAATGTATGACCTAGATTGCATTTCCCTAGATAGTTTATGAGAATGTTATTTGAGACATTTTTCAAAAGCCATATTAAAATTAAAATATGCAACTGCCTATCCCTCATTCACAAGAGCTGCTACCATGGAAATAGGTAGCAGGGAAATCAAACTTGCTTAACTTGGACTGTTGTTCACAAATCCATGCTGTTCCTTACTTCCTGTTTATCTTCTGGATGACAGCAAATAATTTTTCTTACTTTATTTGATTTTTTTAAAATTTTTATACTTTGTGAAAGAGCAATTAGTTGGATTTCTGAATTAAAAGTAGCATTTGCAGTTAGGTTACAGGAAATTCACCTGTTCTCTGCAGTTTGCAAAAGACATCTAATTTGATCAAGTGCTTTTAAAATGTGGAAACTGTTCTTTCTATTCCAATGTATAGATGCAAAATCTTTACAGCTGCACATGGCTTTAAAAATAAAAGAAATAATACCTTGAACTTGTTATTCTAAGACATGATAATTTTTGATAATTCAGACAAGCTTTGCAACAGGTGAAGTTGTCTTTGAGACTGAAGGCCACATCAAACTCTTTTAGACCAGTAAAGACATTAAGTCGTCTTTTTGTGAGGCAGATTGCATACTTGCCATTGTTTTACTGGGTTAAAATTAATTGCTTGCTGCAGGGAGCTTTGGATTTAACATCAGTCTACAAACTATAAAAACTAAAAGTGTTTTTCTTCATGGATGTTTATTTTATGTATTACCACTTACACCATTTGGAATATAACAGTAAGAAATGCTTTTTATATACTCAAATGCATTAGTTTATAAGAGAAGATTTGACACATAGTGTATAGGTTAGTTCAACTGCTTACTTAACTGCACTGATTGCGAAATGCTGAACTCAAACCAGCTCGCACAGGATTTGTTTTAATTTATCTCTGTTGGAAGAAATAAAACATATAATTTAATCCAAATTCCAATGCTGTGCTCTGAGTTTCACTAGTACATGCCATCTAAAATGTACTAATAATGCCAAAAACTGAAACACTGAGTGTTCTTCTATTTATTCTCCATGTATCATTTTCTCATTTTGGGAATCAGACTCTAAAGTGCTGGCAATTGAAATAATCCAAACCATAAGTTTTTGAAAGCTATTCCTTAATACAGATCTTGATTACCTTTGTGGGTGGTGTTTCCTTGTATCTACATGAAAAAAAGAACTGTCATGGCTCTTTTTTTATGCCATACCTACAACTCTCTTATTCTTACTAAAGGTTCAGATAGAAGGCTGTGTTTTTCTCCCTAGATTTCCTGATAAATATGAGAAATGCATTTCATCTGCTTAGAAAGATGAATATGCTTCAATTATGAGAAAGTAATATTGGCACACATTTTTGTTGGGCCTGAATTTTAAGGGATTAACTATTACAGTAAACATTTCTTTGCTCAATATATTTAGATGACAATTTACTAAGAAAATCTGCCGTATCGTTCAATTACATTTTTAGAGTGAATTTAGAGTGAAACAAGGTTGTGGAATTCTTTCTGGACAGAGCAAAATTAAAGGTCTTTCCTTTTTTAGTTGCTACCACTTAGGGATATTTCACATAGGCTTTCTATAGAGGATTCTGCCATCATAAAATACTGATTGGAAGACTGTCTCAATGCTTTCTTATCAGTGTAAGAAAATAAGGCAGAAGAAGCAGGACCATTACTACCATGATTTGACGGAATTGATATTTTGTAGATATTCCAATAAAATTGTTCATCTAAATCTGCACTGACTGTACACTCTGGGGAAAGAGCTGGGAAGCAGAAAAGCTGCCTTCTGGAAGTGACTACTTTTTTACAGGAAAAAAAAGGGTAGCCATTCTCTGGGAACTGACTCTTCAGGAACACCAGAGCAACTAACTGAGACTAAACAGCCAACTTTGAAAAAGGTAGGGTGAGAACATTGTTACAGAAGAGATAAAAACTTAATCTCTGTGTTGAGCAAGGATCAGAACAATGAGCTCTTGTCACAGAAATTACCTGGGATCTGGTCCATCAGAAATGGATGTTTGAATACACACAACGCATAGCTCGGATATTAATGCTGATTTTTGTTTTTAATTGGTAATCCCTAAAACCAATCCTGCAGAACTACAGACAGCTGCAAACCAAATGCAAGCCTACAGGCAGTAGGCCAATTTGTATTGTGTAGCACATCATGCAACACTGAAGACTATCACAGCTACTACAGAATTTTTTTGTGAGCATAACAGTAGCAAAAAAATTATTTTAAACTAACATTTGCTCTTCAAGTTTGCAGCTAAATGCAGCTTTCATCTGAATGTGTGTAGGGTAATGCCACTTCACCTCCCTCCAACAGTGACCCAAAGGATGCATCTTGTCTTACCAAAAAAATTGCTGAGAAGTTTAGACTCACGTTCTTCACAAGTGAGAAATGTTCCTTAACCTTAAAACTTTTTCATTAGGAGTGTACATATGAAGTACCTAAGATACATAAATGACACAGTACAACTGTGATTTTAAATCCACACATATACAGAAATAAATGGAACCAAAATTACTGGTAACAGTAATACCATGTTTCCACAGTGCAAAGCTTGTGCCCAGAAGTTTAGAAATCTCACATTACTTCTCATATTAGTACTGTAAATGGCACTGCTCATCATTACAGCCACATTTTTAGTCTGCTGCCTTAAAACTCTGCATGGTCTTAAAGAGCAATTTTCATTACCTAAGTAAGTTCCTCTAAGAATGGCTCTTCCTTTCTAGTGTTTTGGCACTTTAGGACTACTGTTTGGCTTCAGATCACAAAGCTAAGAGTGTCTCAAATACTCGATGTTATTATTTTATCAATAAAGCTTATCAGAGTCTATATGCCAGGAAGCCAGCAAATCTGCTTTTAAGCGCCAATATATCTCTGAAGCCCTAGGTTATTTCTGGAAATTACATTCTTGTGTGACAACAATGCTATTTTAAGATGCATCACCTTCTGAAGGGAGCCCCGGTATGATTCAAGAAAATAATTGTAATTACTTACATATGTGCACTAAAAGGTACCAAACAATCCTAATTTTGTCCAGCTGTATCCATTTTAACAAATTCATTTTCACCTTTCAGACAACACAGCCACTTCCCTATTGATATTCCCTTCCTGCTTTAGTAAACTTCTGTCACCTTTTTTTTGCTGTTCTATTTTCTTCTCAACAAGAGCAGCTGCTTCATTCTGTTTAATAAAAAGAGAATGCTGGGACTAACATAGTGCATGAGCTTAACAATATCCTCAGAAACATCAATTTCAAGGACTTTTATATGTTAATTTGATAATATACTAATTTTTAAGAATATTGCATACATTCAAGGACAAATAAGATTTCTATTAAGATAATGGATTGAACTACATGATGTGAAAATTGCAAACAGGAGGGAAGGAGCAGTAATGGCAACTGGCCATCACTAGACAGGGTAGAGGCAACACAGAGGCAGGTGGCAGGTATCTGTCCAGAGACAGAAGCCCTTGAAGTACAGAAAGCCACAAGATAATACAGGACAGGTGAAGAAACAGGGCAGATAAACAGGCCTGTGCTAGAAGAGCAAGATTTACCTCATGGTATTTAGCCCAGCATTTATTTCACAGTAGCCTGGCTATGCCAAGGGGCATAAAACCTGAGATTATGTGGTACTTTAGTCCTGGAAGTTTTCTGAGCCCAAAGGCTTAGTTTCCTCCTGAACTGTGTGGGTTGGTTTAGACAACACAATTATTTGCCTAAGAACAGGATAAGCTATAGGGCACGGATCAGCTTGGGGAGCAGTTCCTGTTTCTGACATTTCCTAGTGCCAAGCAAGTGCCTGGGAATCACCTTGCTAAATTCATAAAGGTGTAAAACTCCTCCTGCTGCTCTAAGCGATCAAGATTGAAAAACGTGTCAAAAATCATCCTTTAATATGCAAATACTAGTTTGCTGAAAATGTAAGATAACAAAAGCATATAGTGATTCACAATGGCTCCAGGAGTTTTTGGATTACTGGGAGTAATTTTCAACTCTGTTTTTTTAAGCAGCAAGTCAGTATTTCTCAGTAAGCATTCCTGATTAGAGTCATGGCTTTATTATTTTTTTTTTTTTTTAAACTTTTTTGACCTTTTCTATCTGGGACAACATATTTGTGTTTTGTGAGCTTCCAAGGATGAAAGTTTTCTTTCTTTCTTTCTCCCAGTTCTTGTGCGAGTAGGACAAATTCTTTGGGAATGAATAGAAGCTATTTGGCCTACAAAACTTGTCCTTTTTTGGTTCTATCTTTCTCCCATGATGTCATGCAGTTATTTTTCTGAATGACTTCAATGTATTTGCCTCAACAAGTCTGCTCTTTGATTAGTATTATTATTTTTATTATTATAGTTTTCATCTTTTTGAAAGGAAAGTTCCACCTTTTCATTAAAAACAAACCCAAAACCAATAACAAAAAATCCCAAACATGAGCACGTTTTTAATTCCTTTTTTTTCTCTTTTGGTTCATCATAATATCTGGGCATTGTATTGTAAGGAATATATAAGATGGTAAGTACTACATGTGTCCTGTAAATATCAACTCCTGCTACAATTTCTGTATTGAGAATCTCTGACAACATCAAGCTGACTGCCAATAATTAGCAGACCCTTTATATAATTTTAGTCTTACAGTTTTTCAGTCTGTTACTGTCAATAACTCTCTACTCCATTCTGATATTTAATTATTATTATGATGATGAAAGCATATTTCATTTGATACAATTATATTAGTATAAATTTAAAAAATATTCCCTCCCACCTCAAAAAAAATTAATCAAATTCCCTGAAGAAAGGATTCAAAAGAAAGAAAATTATAAAAGGATTCTAAAGATTTCTGTAAAACAAAGATTTCCATGTTAACTGGAAATATACAGACATTCCCCTCTCACATAGCTTCAGAAGTGAAGGGGACAAATTCCAGATTGCTAAAATGGAATTTGTCAATGTAGAGTTTGGAACAGCTAAGTGGGACAGCAAACCTGAATCTGATAAGAAGCTAATTTGTGACATTGACTACATTTCCTGCCTAGTTTCTTGGTGAAACAAATTTGTATAATCTGATTGTTGGCCTCTCAGTGCTAAAGTAAGTACAAAGTATTTGCTGAGAAGCTTGAGGAAAAGCACTGTGCTCCTAGCACAGCATTTTTTCTCTACTAGTGAGAATTTCTAACAGTATTCTGTCACTTGAGAATATACTGGATTTAAGTGGCTACTGTGTAGACATTCTGGTACTTTATGGTGGATACAGTCAGAAAAAACCCAGCAAGGTGTCCCAGAATCTGTGCCAGCAGCAGATGTGACCCAGGAAACAGAGGTGTCCTTTCCACTGCACTTACCTGGGATGGCTGTTCCTCAAGAGATGATGCTCACGGAGGGGACTCAGGGACACGCACATGGCCATGGACTACAACAGTGAGGAAAAGAACTCTCCTGGGAGGAATACGAGTGACTGTACAAATCTGTCCCTAATATCTCCAATGTGCCCTGTAACATTGCTCCAAAGATGGCACGTGTTATTTGTATAATATTTAAAATCCCCACAAATATCCAGTTGCTGTTGGCTTATTTCCCCTTTACCCACTCAAGGCGCATACCACAGCTGTTCAAAGATTCATCTTCATCTCTTAAAAATGAATTCAAAACCACACATATTCACCCAATTTTTTGATGTTTCTCACTTTCTGAAAGGCCTATGAAACTAAAATATATCCATTATGAATTTTAATCGATTTTGACATCGAAGATACATTCTTCTATACAATTGATAACTGACAAAATTATATACCGTTGCAAGGTCCTTTAACTAGCTTTTAGATTTCAACAATTTAAAATAAAAACATCTGAATTAAACACTCCACAAAATCCTGAGTAACTTCAGAAGTTTTAAACAAAACTTCAAATTCTTTTTCCATAGTCCCAAATCACATGTAGAAAATAATGCCCCTTGGTTAGAACCTCTGCTTTCTGAAACTCTTTATCTACCTCTGTTATGTGCTGTGCCTTTATTTGTATTATCTCACCGTGTGTGCATTTAGAATACAGCAGGTAAAGGTAATGAGGAGATGGTAATAAAACATGAGAAATAAAGTCTTTGTGCTTCACTCATGTTCTTCAATACCTCTCTATGAAAAAACACAGAAGAAATCCACATTAGAAAGCCACACAGGAAAGCTGTCAAAGACTCAGAGTAGGCAGAAAAAGAACCAGAAACTAGTCATACAAATATTTGCACTATGGGAATGTGGTAAGTGTGTGTCTCTCTCTGATTATCAAGATAAATTATGTTTTAACTGCCATTTCTCTCATTCTCCAAGTTTTCAATGAAATTCAGCTGGTTAAAATCTAACCTTTTCGATCAGAGCTTCTCAGACTGTGGTCTCCGTGAGTCAGAAGTTGCTCTATGAAATAACTGCAATACTTTTTTGGGGTTTTTTCCAGGTTTTGGTTTAGTTTGGGTTTTTTTGGTTTTGGGTTTTTTGGGTTTTTTCCCCCGTGGATTTTTTGGGTTTTTTGGTGGGGTTTTTTTGTTTTGTTTTGGGTTTTTTTGTTTTTGTTGTTGTTTGGTTGGGTTTTGTTTTTTTTAATTCACGCACTTTCATTGCAAGTCATACAAAAAAGAAAACATCCCATTCTGCAAGGGAAAACATAAGGAATGGAAGTCAACACTGACACTATTTTTATTCATTTATAAGTCATGCTTTTGGCAACAATGCATGGGATTGTCTGTGTATTTCTTTTTTTTCACTAAACTGAGACATTCTGCTTTATATTTTCTGCATATTTAAAACACAACTATTTTCCTCACTAACATAAACTCCCGTTAACATACGAAAAAACCTGCTTTGTTTCTTATAGGAATATATATCAAGCTGTTTGAATACTTTTATTGTGGAGTAGGGGCACCATGGAATGTTTAAATGGAGTGTTTAAAAAGAAAAGCAAAAGCACAGAAACCCTTCCTTTTCTATCTCTTTAATTATAGTTTTCTAATAGACTGCCCATACAGATCAACTGATATAAAGAACAAATTGTTAACTTCTTTTTAAATAACATTATGTATCAGTAATTTCATATTTTTAATTTATAAATCATCTTGCTGTTTTTCAGGAAATGCACTGTTACTGAAAAGATGCTTTTAAAAAGGGTGGATCTAATAGGCAAGATGCACAGGATGCAGCAAACTCACTGGAGTTTAATTATGGCACTGACTTATCAGAAAGTCACTTATTCAAAATATTTTGAGTTACTAGAAAAATAGTATTTTCCAGACTTACAGGAACAGAGAAACTTTTTAGCACAACTGGAAAGGATTCTTAGCAGATAAGACTAATATTGAGTAGCATTCTAGAATCCCTGCACGAGCTTTGCAAAGATTCAATAGGCTCAAGAGAAAAACACCCTCAACATAAAAGAACTGTTTACATGTCAATTATTTAATTCTAAATATTATGTTTATGTCAATAAAAATGAAAGCATAAAATAACAAGTACCTGGAGTTAAAAGGAAGTGATTTTGGGAGGCTTATTCTCTCCGTTGTGGCACTTGATATGCATATTCATTTGTGTGCAGACTGTAAGTTAAACTAAGATTTCGTACTCAGTATTTCTAACAGTCATTTGCACTAATTTTTGACAGACACTGGAGACAGCACAAGGTGAGAGGTGACTTCTTGATTCCCCTCTGCAAGTTCCACATGTAGCTTTCTATGTGCACTCATGAGTGCTTATGAGATGACTGGAATTTTGTTGCTTGAGATTTATTTCACTGCATAGTTTTGGAATTTCTTCTGCTCTCAGTTTAAGATTTAAGCACCCAGACTGCTTAGTCATAGTGCAGTCAGGAACCCAATATTTAAACAGACTAATCATAAAAAATTAGTCACCAAAAATCTTAATAATTAAGATGATTAGGCCTGAGAAAGGTCGACATTAAACTGATGTTTCCAGTGAATTACTTCTTTTAAAAAATGTTTTTTTCAAACATCTGGATTCTTACAGAAATCCTAAATTACTTAGGATTTCTGTAAAATTAAAATCATTACACTTCATACTTATTTAATAACTACTACGAGGAGTGACAGAACTACAGACAGCAGAATTAATGCTAAATCCTTGAAAATAATTCATTTTTACAGCTACCAGTAACTCATATAAGGTAGTTCACGCATAAAGTTGATTCTGTCAAGAAAAATTTCTAACTCACAAAGACAAAGCAAGTTCAGAACTTTTGCAGTTCAGTAGTTTTGCAGAACGCCTTGGACAGAATATGTCCTTTAAAGCATTACAGTCAGATATAACTGTCATGTCTCAACTCTCTTAACAGCAGGTGAAAAGGTTGAGTAACTGCAAATGCTTTGTAACCATTAACTGTTGGTAATATCAAATAAGGCCAACCTTTTACACACTGTACGTTTTTCATGCTAGCCACATCCCCAATTTAGGTTCATAACCTTTTATGCTAATTTCTCAGGATAAAAATGGGGGGGGGGGGGGGGGAAGGGAACTACTGCAGTTCACTGCTGAGCAAGTGAAATGAAGCTGCTGTTTGTTAAATTTTAACACACAGACCCGTGACCTGCAATGACCGCAGAGCCAACATTCCTCTGGCCCTGCAGCCCTGGAATGGGACAGGCACTGCCAGCTGAGCTGCACAGCTGACAGATGCAGTCAACTCTGGAACCAAGAAATTCACCTACCTGGGCTCCCCAGCTGTGGTCAAACACTTCAGACACAGCTGTGATAGTCTTAACATTTACTAATTTATCATCCTCAAGCCCCAGTAAATGGAACTGCCATCCTGAGCCAGCTGGGTTCAGCTGAATTACCTTCTACAGCAGTAAAAGAAGAATTCTGAATTCATTATGCCAGAATATCTGCAGTCCACTCACATTGAGTGTAAGGGGACAGACCATAACCAACAGCTCCTATGCTCCTATGCTCATACTTCATGTGGAGAGAGGTTATGGAAATAATGAGGAATAAAATTATCAAAGATTTTGCTGTTTAAATCCAGCAAACAGAGATCATACTAGGAGTTACGCCCATAAGGGTTAAAATTTGGTTAAATATGTAGATTTTTCACAGAAATAACAAAAAGCACATGCTCAACAGGCAGGCCACTTTCCTGCCAACATCAAATCTCAATTCCAAGCCTTTGGGTCATTCCAGTATTTCAAAGAATAAAGTTGCCAGACCTTTGTTTTTTAATAAGGACAATACAGAACACAAGTCCCTAGCTCACTTTAACAAAAAATTTAAGAAGTTTACCATGTTGATTTTCTAAGGTGCTATTTCTTTGGATTTGTTTGTTTGTTTTAAGGATTTCTATGGTATTCATAATACCCAAACTACCAAACCCAAACTACATCCCAGACTATCACATGTGGATATTGGGTACAGCAACATACCTTCTAGGAGTACTCATTTGGAATTTGTAGACATTTGGACTGAGTGCCAAAACATTATTCCTGCAGAATCTGAAGCTTAAAATTTCTTTCAATTATATTCTTCATATGCAAGAAATATATTTGACATTATGAGATACAAGCAGATACAATAAAATGTACACTGATATAAAATTAGAACACTTAAAATTGCCTCTTCACAGTAATTCTTCCTTCTCAATGCTCATTCAGTTTCTAAGGAGTTTTTAACACTATGAGTTTTAGCTAATTAGTTTGTATGTACGATAGTCTGGAAAAATCTAAGTAAAGCAATTAAATTTGAAAATGCTCAACACGACAGAGAAAGTGGGGATGATGGAACTAATGCAATGCACTTCCTTGGCTGCTGACATAAGGGGCTTCCCTTGTCTCTGGTCACACATTCTTATTCCCTCCCCCTCAAACCAGCATCTCCTAACATGCTGGTCAGAAGGATCCTGCTCATCTTTTTTAGTAAGCTCAAGGAGTGAAGCAAGATTTTACCCTTACAAAAAAGGGAATTATTTTCTGCCAGTTCACTTCCCTGAACTGGTACAACAGCAGGGTAGCTGCTGAAGCCAGGATCAAGACAACCGGTCCCATCTGGAAGTTTACTGTGTGCAAGTCAAAAATAAGAGATAATGCTATTGTTCTCTTTGAAACATTAGCAGGGAAAAAAGAGATGTGGCTTTAAAAGCCACAATTATGCTTCCAAGCCTCTAGTCTCCTCTGTGTCTCTTAGTTTTTCTCAGGTTTCTGATTCATAATCAGTGAGAGATTCACTTGCTCAGAGAAGTACTGGTTATATCTTAAGATTTATATAAAGCAGCTGCTGGCTTTGTAACTCACTTTTCTACTTAGAAGTTACGTGGTGTGATACTTCTCACTTTTCATCTTTTATTCCACACTAACACCTTACATATCTGCACATAAGAAGCAGTCAGGTGAATAAGCATTGTATGAAATACAGAATGCCACCAGTACAGCTTATAGAACTGTTAAGAAACTACCTTTGAAAAAGCATCTGCGCCGACATGGGAAATCTATCTGTGTGTGAAGCAGGAATTGTGGTTGTGGTTATGAACTGCTGTATCATTAAATACCTCAGAGGATGTGAAATCAGCCATATGCTGTCAGGGCTGAGTCATCCGTGTCTCAGACATGGGGCTGTGGAAAATGTCCCACCCTAGCTGCTCCCAGTTAAGAGAGAACATTAAAAAACAATGGGGTCTCTGAGCCAGACAGCAACAAATTCACACAAACTCTTCCTGCAAGCCAGGGTCTTAAGCTATAGATTTTCCCCCAAAATGAAAGAAAGACCAGCAGCCACAACCAGACCTCAAAAGCTAAAGCATTTGAGAAATACCATGAATCACAGAAAGGCAGAAAACGCATGCATGGAGAAGGAACAGTGAGGTGTGCTTTGCTAACTGAGGGCAAGCCAAATGAGAAGGAAACTGGCTTCTAAACTGTGACACAGACATGTATGCAACATCATTTAGCAAAGTTATGTACAGAAGTGGGTGGCACGGTGTGCACAGACTATGCCCAAACCAACATTAGAACCGAGGAAGGGAAGCACACACAGTATATTCAGTGTTTCCTCAGCTGGATGATAGATGCCAGCTAATATAAAGAATCATTGATTTTATGGAATTTTTACACCTGTGCTTGTCTCCTTCAACTATCACATCTTTCAAAGAGGTGAGCTGTAAACCCTGGGTGAGTAAAAAGGGGGCAAAAGGAAAAGCTGTGCTTAATCTTTCAGAGAATGTAGTGACACAGCTGTCAGTGCTCATCCTTGGGGTAGGGGAACATGTGCAAGCAAAGTCTCACATTTACCAAGGAACAGAAGACAAATAATCTGATTGGAAACTGAACCAGAGAGAAACCTGCTTTCAACTTAGATCAAACAAAGCTTAAAGGTATATGGGCTTAAGGAAAGAATGGAAACAAAGCAATCCAGTCCATTTCCAGCTGACTGGACATTACGAAGCCCGTGACAAGCCTGTTTCTTCTCACTATTGCATCAGCTGAAATTTGCAGGTCAGTTGTCAAATTTTCACTTTCAATAAAAGTTAACATAATTATGATTATTTTAGGAAACCTTCCATGCAGTCGTACTTACAAATGGCTCTTCACTACAGAGGTGGTCTTCATTAAATAACTTTTACAAAATTTGAGCTGTTACTTGTCTGTCTTCCTCTGGTTTTAGCCAAATGCCAGAGGAAGATTTCCTACTTGAGACAAGTACTTGTTCCTAATGAAATCTATATTCTTCAATATATTGTAAAATTACACCCAAGCTACTAAACTGGAATTTCAAACTCTTTGAAGATATACCAAAAAGAGGATCAGAACAACATTCAGAGCTGTTTTCTTAACATTATAGGTAACTAATTCTGTCCTTAACTTCTTTACCCGTAAGAACAATTTATTCATAAGATAGAAATTAGCATTTGTAATAGTTTCAATGCCTCTTCATTATTATGAATTTTTAACGTTTTCTTAGGAAAAAAGTATGAGGGTGCATTGTGGTTGTCTTCCTTTTTTCTGGGTGGAGAACCGCAAGCAGGAACTTTGGAAATCACACATTAGCACAACATTCAAGTCAAACCATGTCCAAACAGCTCCGGCTGCCTGCACTTCAAAGCCCTGGCAAACCCCCACACAGTGTTCTTCCAAGGTTTGCTTGATTGCCATAGTGGTGAATCATGACCATAAAAGAAGCTGTGTGAATGTTGGTTGGTTTTTTTCTCTCCATACAGGAAACAATAAAACATTAATAAAAAAGTAAGGTCAAGAGAGAGCTACAGAACTGTTCTTCAGTGAGATCTGAGTGACCAATTTTTTTTCCACCTGGGACATCCAGCTAAAACATTTGTTATTGAAGATTTCACGTGACTCACACATTAAATTCCAGATACAAATTTAACTCACTCCTAACTCTGACAAGCTGTGACAAACAAACCCTGAAACATTTTATATCACTAAATCTGATAGAATTTAGTATAAGTCACTCCAGAGCATTCTATCTCGTTTTGGGTTTATTACTCAGATTAAAGTATGGCAAAGTTTGTGTAACTTAGCTCATAGAAAATCTAACGTTTTGCAAAATTAGACATCAAAGCTAATGAAGGAAGCATTAACATATATCATGAATTTGTATTATCACAAATTCTGATACAGAGATTATGAAATGTTTGTCTTTTCTTTTGAAAGGCTTTTTAAGTTTAATAGAAGATCTGCATGTCCTCTAACAAAATTGCTCATCTGTCCAAACTTTCAACTCTATGGTAAATCTTGCAAAATCTTGCTTAGTACAATATTTCTCCAGAAATATTTCCTCTACAGCATTTCAACCTTTTTTTTTTTTTTTTGCTTGCAGATATAAACCTGATTTTTCTTTCAACTATATAAAGGAACACACTTATTTCAGTGTAGGACAGGATATGCTCTATAAAATCTTTATATGAGCCCCCTTTTTTTGAAAGAAAAAAGGATGATGTAAAGCACATATCCATTTAATTACAAATGTATAATAATATCATTCAAATAGCTAAGACCTGCTACTAGTGCTCAGAATAGTACAGAATGCATTCTAATTTATTTTCTCTTTATGAGTATCTACTTGAGAAAAAATTTGAATTGGAGGCTTGAATCTCAAGGGAGAAGAACAAGGAAAAGCAAAGCTGAGTGAAATACAGAGTTCAGATATCTTTTGGAACTCCGTACTCATGTAGAAAATAACCCTTCACTTCAGGATGTCAAAGTCAACATCTGAGATCATTCACTGAATTACCACTTTTGTATACCAAAAGCACACAGCAACAGTACAACAGTAGTTGCTGTGTACTGACTTTCAAAAAATCTGTCTTTAAGGATAGTCAGTCAGGTATGAAAATAGCAGGAAATTTAAGACTTCTGTGCAGCACTAAATATCACCCATTCAACTGTCAGTCCTACTCAAAAACCTGTTTTTATTTAATAATTTTCAAAGTAAGCATTAACCTAATAAACAGCTTTCAGGAGACAAATTTTACAGCTTCAGCTCTTGTCTAGATTAAGAATATTGAAATTTAAATATAGTAAAAATGTAAAACTAAAGCTGTAACATTTCAAATAAAATACTTCCTATTTCCAGTCAATATATATCTGCACAAAATGTGTTTGCTGTTGACAGGGGCTGATGAGAGCCAACTGGATTCAGCATTAATTTACAATTGTTTCAAACATGCATAATAAAGAATATTATGCCAAAGTCAGATGAGAACAGTAAAGCTCCTTTACAAAATACAGCTATGTTTAACAATTTCCATTAAGTTGGGTTTTGGCACCAGAAATATTCCTATGACCCAATTTCCACCTGCCTATTGGCTTTATATACCATCCAAAGTAAAGTACCAAATGGGAAACTGCTAAGCAAAAGGTAACAAAACAGGAGGTTTTTTAACAGTTTGCCATGTGTATGACATTATTTCTCCACTTAACTTACAAAAAATATGGGTTAGGAAAATGATGGAGACTGTGAACAGTTCTTTAGGGAAATGAGAGTTAGGAGTCTGACTGATTGTTGTTTTGACAATGTGTAGCAGCAAACAAATAATCACAAATATTTATTAGAGTTACTAAATAAATCCCAATATTTTTATATCCTGTGTGTGGGTTTCACATGAATAATTACAAACACAAGAGTCAAAAATTCAATAACAGGTAATGCAGACACAAATATTAGATTCCAAGTCCTAAATCTTTTTCAAGAAGATAGCTTCCTAATAGTTTTGTTTATTGAAATACAATTCCACTTAGGCTTGTCAGGGGAAGATTGTTTAACTGAAACCCTATGTAATAATTTCTAATTGTAAATGTGCAGAATAGTTCAAGCCAGTGCAAAGTAAGTTAGTAGATTTTACGCTGCAAATGTGACACAATATTGGCAAGTGCAACAATGGCAAATTTATAACATTTCAAATAGAAAATTTCCCCAGGACATAAAATTTACATCTTAAAATTCTGTGGGGAAACACACAACTGCCCCTTATGTGCAGCCTTTCAAAAAGCTTTATCTCAGTCTCTTGCAGCCTCCCAAGAAATGTCAATAACCAAATCCATTCAAGCCATTTCAATTGCACCTGTTTGCACAATGCTTGAACTCTAACTTGTCTGAAGTTGATTTAGTTTCCAAAATCTCATTAAATACTAGTATTTATTGACTCAGTCATTTCAAACAGCTATTGGTTTGCATAGGGCTGTGCAAAAATAAAATTAAGCTCAGCCCTGAATACATTTGGTTTGAGCATCTTGCTTATAAATTTGGTCTTTTTATTAAAATGCATTTAATAAAACACAGTATGTACTTAATCTGTACAAAGTCCCTAAAGATGCACTACGGAATTTTTTAATTGAGGTCAAAGAAATTACAGTATGCTTTTGGGAAAGAAATTTTCAGGAAGGTCAAACTAATGAATCTTTGGAAACCCTGGCCTCAATGTCCTAATTAGGTCATCCTGAAATAAAAAGTAACCTGTGACATCATTTGGCTCTTCTGCAAATAAAAATGGTATTTTCTTAATTCCCCTTTATTTATTAAATATTTTCATAGAATCATAGAATAGCTTGAGTTGGAAGGGACCCACACAGATCCTCAAATCCAGCTCCTGGCCCTGCACAGGATACCCCAACAATCCCACCCTGTGCCTGAGAGCGTTGTCCAAATGCATCTTGAACTCCTAAGCACCAGACTGTAAAGGAAAATTTCCTTTGTACTTAAAAATTGTTTAAAATAGGTGGTTTAAATATACTTTTCCTGCCTGCTATATTCCACCAAAGGGAAAGCTTGCTATTTAAAATCACTCTGATGTTTTAACCACAGTCACAGTTTGATGTGTACCTTTATCATAAGGGACTTGTCGTATAACAGTAGTGAATTATCAATCACAAAGTCCAACTCTGTTGCATAAAATCAATCACTCACAAAATCCAAATAATTCAGTGTTAGCATGGTTTGAAGGTTAGTCTGATTGCTTTTACTGTAATGCTAATAGCTCATCTAGGATGTAGCTATTCCTTTAAGGAAGATAATTCCTACAATACAGTTTGTAGCATCTGCATATTCCCTCATCTTGGAAAAAGTCCCAATCCCTTTTATGTGATTTACACTAAAGAAACTAACTAAAGGTTACTTTAAAAAAAAAAAAAAAAAAAAAAAAAAGGTATTTTTATTTCATATTAACAAATCTCTTCTTTGTATATTTAAGGAGAAAGAACCTCAAACTGAAGCAAGCCTGTTAGGTGGTGTTTCAATACTGCAATTCTATTATTCTTGATCACACTTGTCTTTCTATTCCCCATTTTTTTACCTCCAAGGCTTCAGCAGGTGGCCAAGTCACTCCTCATGCACACTCCTTTTCCAACACCACCACCTTCTGTCCCATTGTCACAGGAGGGTCCAACAGCCCAGCACTAGGACAAGACAGATTTCTTTAGATATTTCTGTGATACTAAAGTTACATGCATGTCCACACACATTCCCTTCTGGGCAAGGGAAATAATGTGAAAACTAAAAATTGTTCACCTTTTAAATTGAGAGCATTGTGCACAGTAAGACTCCCCAAGCTTTTAATCAGAAGCATTAATTGCGTTATTTCTGTTTATAAAGGTGATTTTCTGTTGCAGCAATCTAAGACTGCAACTTGGAAAAAAAGTCAGTTGAAGGTCAGGAAACTATAAATGCTAAAGTTAATTTGCACAAAAATCCCCCTCATACTGCACACATTCAACTTTGATATCACAGCAAAATATTTTCAAACTTTACACTGTAAATTTTTAAAAAGCGTAAGTGACTTATGTATGGTTCAACTTGGCTACATTATTTTGGACCAAATTAAATTCAAGTTCAAGCTTGAGGTGCTTCTATTACAAAGTTGGCTACTGCACTTTGCAGGCACGGCATAAATTACATGAAGAATTCTATCCTAAGCAAATTAAAAATATTTTTTATAGTTTAGTACCTTTCTTTGTGAGCCCCAGAGACCTTTTTCTCTACAGTCAAAGAACTCTCTCTGCATAAATAATATGTTTTATGAATTCCTACTCTGCATGGTTTTTAAATCCCAGACACTTTCAAGCCACCTTCATAAGCCTTCTCCTGGAGATATCTGGCTCACCAACAATGCGCGTAGTTGGCAGAATGTACGTGACCTTTAAAAAAAGCAATCTTTACTTTTTGCTTAGATGTCCTAATAAGTCCAAACAAAGCACAAGAGAAAACACTGTACGGGAATAAAACAAAAGAAAGACTTCATTGAAACTTTAAAAAATCTTGAATGTGAAATTAATGTTAAAGTCTTCATTCAAAAAATAAAACCAGAGGGATACAAAAAGAGCATACATGGTAGCTGAACTAAACAATAAATTGAAGCTTTGTTTCTTCTTTGGTATGCTCTATCTTCCATACAAACTCAAAAGCAAAAATAATAATTAGATTATTAAAACAAAATCCAAATTCAACTTACTCCCATTTGTAATGCAATCAGAGCATTACAAATAAGTGGCCTGACCCTTAGAGTCCTGTCTGTCTGCTAGGGAAGACTGAATGCACTAGATATGAGCTGAAATTAGTATGTCTAACAACACTGACCACATGCAACAGGATAAACCCTTCTCTTTGTGCTTACATGATGCGTAAACTACGCCAGGAAACTACTAGAACAGAACTGTAGCAGATACTAAATGTCACTGGAACATATTTTTGTGTATTTATTCAAGGAATTTAAAAAACTTTGTGCCTTTTCTACAAAAATGAAGATTAAAAGGCTCTGTTGTGCCACAGACCTCTACTCCTACACAAATACACACTTAGTATTAACCAAGAAAGCTTGGATTATAATTTAGAAAAACAGCTATTCTAATTGTTCTTTTACTTCATTTCCCCTGCCTCCTCCCAGCTGCATTATTGTTGTGTAGCATTCAAGTGCATTAAAAACCAGCTTCTGTGTGGCAGTGTAACTGCCCAGGTTAGGTTTGCAGTGAATATTTATCCGCAGGACCTCAGGCATGCTTTCAGTGCCTACTGTTGTGAAGACATCTCAAAAAGTAAGACTTTGTCTTTTTTGCTTAAGGCAACTGCTCAGAATGAACTTCTATATGAAATCGTTTACACGGTAATTAACTTCCAAATGCACAAAGCCTTAGTACACATTGTTCAAACTAACATATCACTGAATGAACACACATTTCTAACTCCATGCTCTGAGCTGGGAGTTTACAATACCAGGAAAAGCTGCATTGCAGGTCTTTTCAGGACAAGAAGGCGGGGAGGGCAGGGAGCAAGATCACCGCATAAACTAAGACTCTAGAAAACAACACTGTCCCTATGCATTGAATTACAATACAGAACAACATAGTTTAGTTAAATAACAGTTTAGTTCAAACACTGAGGAGGGGAGGGGAAAGGACCAAGACACAAAAACATGTTATTTCACAGTGCAAACAGATCCTGGAATGATTTCAGAAAGACAAATGAGGCAGAATATCTGTAAGTGTGTATGTTCATATTTGTCAAATGAAATTGAAGAAAACTGTCATACCTGATTTTGTCAAACACTTTATAATAGATGCAACACAAGTTTAATTCACCATGTACTCCTTTCATGGAAAAAATTCACATAATCCCAAGTAAATAAGCACTACATTCATGGAAGCAATTATTCTTTTCATATGCAGTAATGTGTCACATAAAAATAAAAAATACTTACGGAGCTTAACTGAATTAAATCTCAGAGTAGCATCAGATATGTAACTATCACTTCCATTTTACAGATGAAGAAACCAGAGACATAGAAGGGTTAAAGTGTGTTGCCCAATGTCACCCTAAAAACTGGTGGCTAAGCTGACGGTGACAAAAATCAGATTATCCAGCACCATTCTACCAGGGAAAAAAATTATCTGTCTCATAAATAACAGAGCAGCTCAGAAGTGTTTCTCCACTTTGCCAACATTGTGGATAAATGTTGGCAGTGTAAATGTGTGGAATTTGGCATAGAGCCTCTTTCCTTACAATGTGTCATTCATCCTCATTTTTAGCAATTCAGTGGCTGTTCCTTTTAGGTGGCTATTAAAGGGAAGAATAACAGAACAAAACCAGACAATAGAACACACTTATATTACACTAATGAAACATAAGTTAAGTAGAACATCCTCTAGTAACTTTGTAGCCTTAAAACAGCTCTACAATAAACATCAGATTATGTGCTGGAGTCATTCTAGCCCTGGGGTCTATTGAAATATTAATTTTTCTGGTTTCATTTTGTTGGAAAAAATGTGAAGTTCATTGTGATATGATTTTGTAGTTAACTGAGAGAAGTGCCAATAAAATTGCCACAGCAATTACTCTATCTAGAGAGTAAGACAGGAAATACTGTACTGTTTCCCCTTACAATGTGGTAAATCTTCATAGGTTCCCTGAAGAACTAACCTCAACTAAAAACTTTGCTAAATACAATATCAATTTCACATTTACAAAATGCTTTAAACCTCTGCAGGTTGACTCAATGTTGAGTCTCCCAGACATAGCTACTTACATATAGTTCCAATAATCAAGAATTTCTGCCTTTTGAGGATAAGATTGTGTCACAAGAATAAAAAGCACTCTGAATGCAGGTAGGAAATCCCTTAAATTGTATCTCATTCTACACTACGTTTGAAAATAGATTTGTGAACTGTAATGGTTAAGTTGCATGCTGCTGTATAATCCTCAACTGAGCAGTGGAAATACAAATGAACTAAAGGAGAAGAAAAATTCATTATTCATATTCATTACAAAATCTCAAGTAAGTACATATAAAAACAGAGATCAAGATGGTTGCAGATATCCATCAACCATGAATTTCAGCGTTAAACTTATGATAAACATCCCAGGGTGGAATAGAGACAAATCAGTCTATGAAGAACTGCTTTAGTTTCAGACAAATGATTTCTAGAAGTTTTTCAGCTTCCAAATTCAGGATTCTGTAGAATATAATATTCAGTAGCACGTATGGCATAATAATTGGGCGTTGTACAAGGGAACTCATGCAGTTGCTCAAACTCCAAGGCTTGCCTCCTCTCAACTCAGTGCTAAAAGGAAAAAAAGTCTTCCAGAGCATGAAAGGTGCGAGATAGTTGCAGACACGTGAGAGTGAGCTGGATCACAGAGAAGTACATGAACTGGCATGTCTGAATCTGTCTAAGTGCCAAGCTGTTCTACAGTGATTTAAACAGGGCTCAAACTTCAGGAAATGAAGGGGGAGTGAGAGACTGTGCTTTGAATGTGGCGTAATATTATTTAATCACTAAGCCATTGCCTTCTTCTAATGAAATATAAGTAAAGGACCCCTGATTTTCAACTCAACTATGTCAGTTCTCCAGTTATTCTTCTGTTTGGATATTTTGAATTTTATAAGGGTTGTTAAATCCCTGCCTTGGTTTTATTATTAAGCAGATACTGTGTATCTATGATTATGGATGCTTTAACTTATTTGTATTACCCATTTTTTCCATTCCAGTTTCCAGTACTAATTTCAGTTACCTAAAACCCAGCCAGAGCATGCTAAAATGGATCCACCCAACCAGAAGGATCAGTGGCACAGTTCAGATTTTTTCTTAGGATCATTCACACTGATTTCTATTTCACAGAAAAAAAGTCTGGAACATGGCAGCACTCTCAGTTTGTTATCTACAATAATAGCTCTGTGCTGCTTGCACCGAAAGCTTTGAAAATTCAGTGTGATGGTGTTTTTTTAGTTTGAATGTGACAGACCTTAGGTTCTCCTAATCTGTGGAGTAAACATGGATGTCTGGTAGGTTCAGAATACACAAAGCAAAGGGCAGCAATGGAAAATATATAAAAGCTAACACACAAGTCCTGCAAATTTTTCTGATCCACTACAAGCACTTGTACTTACATCTCACTACAGTAAACATTTTTACTTTCTGTTTTAGGTTAGACTACATTAAACTTGGCATGAAACTCACTTCTCCTTAGAGGAAAATTGAAAATCATCTGACCTTTTTGCCAGACTGAACTCTAAGCCTATCTGAGATGCAAATACATTTCAGAATTAAGAAAAAAGGACAAACCCCCAAGTTCCCTGAACATGAGTTAGCTGGCACTTACATTCCTCAGAACACTAGAGGAGTGTCAGCTTCCTGCTGATTTTTCCCAGAAGTTTCTACAGTTGGACTGTTAGCAAATATAACTTCAGTCAGATTTACAGGCCAGAAAGATCACTTACTCTGTTCTGTTTCCCACAGTACTGAGATGCCAATGCTTGGCCCTATTCTTCCTGTGCATATCATATACACATCTGCAGTCATCACATACTCCCATCTAGAGCTAGACAACACATTTTTGTATTTTATTTTTAGAATGTGCCTTGCAATACAACCAAGACCTCCCAAAACCAGGATGGAATAGAAATTGAATATTGTCTTCAAAGACTGCTAAGACAAACAGGTCTTGTTGTAGTGATGTCTTTTTCAGCAAAATCTGTTAACAGTCTCAGTAATTATCTATCAACTGAAAAATTAAGCAGAAAGCTGAAAAACTTAAAGTATATATAGCATCTTCCAGCTGTCTCAAAGAAACATACAGATAAGTAAACCTACTAGGAATGCTCGATTAGAAAATATTTCTCACTTTTACAAACTCAAATTAAATGATTAAATGAGGTGCGAGGTTTCTTATCAAGGATGTAAAAATAATCAAGTAAAGGAATTTGTACAATACAAACCATTTCTTCCATTTTCCAATGTCTATTTGACTAAATGTGTATTGTTTGCTAACATAAAAAAGTAGACACTTGTAAAGATTTGTGATACAAATACCACAGTACTGACATTTAATAGAAGAGCTATGGGAAATAGGTAGTAGTAACCTTAGAGCTTGTTACATATTACTTGCATGTTAAACAGAAATATGTCATTGGCTATGAATTATTTGTCCCTAACATGGACAAGACACATAAAACCTTCTCCAGTGTGAAACAACTATATCCTGTGGTGCAGCTGAATGCTCAACACTTCCAAGCAGTGTTGATAGAGCTGCATGCTATTTAACAAAACAGGAAAACAATTTTATCTTTTCTCACTCTAATGTCACATTTGTCAAAGGGCATCCCTGTATGAAGTCTTACCTGCACAACATTTTTTGATTCTGTTTAAGAAACATTAAATGTGAAGACATAGGCAAGAGTTTAACAATTAATTAACTTCTCATCCTTACTGAGAACCTTTGTCCATTGTCTTTAAGTAATTTTAGGATTTTTTTGGGGTTTGGGCTAGCTCTTTATCGTCCAGGCAAAACCCTTGCAGTTTTCTCTAGCTTTTATCATGTTTGACAATGTACAGTTCTGAGGCTGTTAGATGAGCAGCCTTCCTGCTTGCAGGAGCTCTTTGCGCTGGTGGCAGCCTGGCCGAACACAACCACTGCGGTACGTTAAGCAGTCATTGTGCCAGATTAGTCATTTTATATTCCACTTCATGGAAATATTCTGCATGTGGAAATGTAGTGCTCTACCCATGAACACACTGAGATTACACAGATTGCCTGAGTCATACAACAGCCTGTGAGAGGTAAAGAGACTGCAATTTCAAACACTGTGATAATTTCAGTTCTTGCAGAGAAAAACAATGTGAAATGTATTTGCCAAAATGAGTAATGAAGCTATAAATACTGATTACAGTTCACAAATCTACCTTAAACTGTGTGACTACATTTGAAATTGTACTCCATGTTCAATTCACAGCAAAATTTTTATCCCAATAATTTATTCCTAAATATAAAGGTAAAATACCCACAAGTAAAATTGTATGTAGTGCAAACATTCAACATTTTAAAAAGTTTTTTACTGCATTTTAAAATGCTGTGTTTATGTGTGTGTTTGTTTTTCAGAAATGCACTCAAGAAAAAAAGTGTTTTTTTAATTAAACCTAAGTGAGCATTTTGTAAATAGAAATAGATGGGAATGTGATGGCCACCTTTAAATTTGTTGTACTTTACCTTAAACTGTGGAAATATGCAGGGGAAGGAATGCAAAGAAGTATCTTTATTTAAGAAACTGGAATTCAGAACATATCACAATTCCTGTCTCATCTGAATTCCTGTAGAAGCAAAATACAGAACTTTCCAAATTCCTTCTATTAACTGAGAAAACATCTACACTAGATTGAAAAGCATCTATGATGGAAGATCTTCTGTTTCACCAAAATGCACTGGCCTGGGTGGCTGTTTTGGCAAGCCAGAATAAGAAAGTCTGTATGCTTTTTAAGATACTGGAACACATGCACAAAAGCTTCTATCACTTGCTCATAACACACACACCCTAAGATTAGGTATCATATACACAAAAAGAAACCAAACAAGGTCTCTTCAAATATGAGTTGTTACATTCAGCAAGTCTTTGAAAATTGTTGGACTATAGCTGGGAGTCCTCTCAGAGCACTGAACCCTTTTTTTGCCGTGAAAAATAGTGCACTTTCCTCAGAAAATGCTACTTTTTACTGTTGCTTATTAGAGTTATTTTATATGTTGGAGTAGCAATTTGAGATGCGTGTCTTTTACAGATTACTTCCAAAGCAAAAACCCAGCTCCACCTGCTAACCTCAGAGTGTTACTAGTATGGAAATATATTAAATTGAGCACTATTCTATTCTTTATTCTTCTTAGAAATTCAATAGTTTTGTAGAGTTTGTATAGCTGCTGCTATATTTTTTTCAGGATAAACTACATTAAGTCAGATTTTAGTGTAAGCTAGTACTCAAACTGAATTGGCTTATTACTACTGTCATCATAAGTGTTTCAAAATATCTTTCAGAGTAGTTGTAAGGAAAAGAGATATTTGTAAAACCGTCAGTCTAAAACACTTTCATATTTAGTTGTATTTAGTTTAATTCTTCCAGGTCTTTCTTCAAAACCCAAAAAGAAGGCATAAAAAGGCCAAAACGTATCAAACAAGTAATTCTGCCACTGAAACAAGTGAATGCCACTGAATTTAGACACATCCTCATCCCAAATTTCATGTTAGACATAAATTAGATTAACAATTAGATGTTAAATTCTTGTTCTTGGATGTTATTAAAACCAAAGGTGTGAGGCTCAAAAATTCCTCTGTGCATCATTGCAAATATCCATTACAAATTATTATTATGCACTTTAACTTATAACTTATTGTTATAAGCACTTTAGAAAACACTTTAGACCTGCACCCTCTAAGAGACAGAAGAATTTACTTCAATTAAGAAACCTGACTGAAGTACTAAAAATACAGCAATCTGTTCTATGAGAATGGAATATTAAACATTTCAAGCAACACCTTATTTACCTCCTAAAATCTGCCAGTATAAACACTTCCCATTAACTTCTTCACAGACTCATCATTTAGTACCACAATCCTTTAATCTGTTTTAGCAACAATTACTGTAAAACCCCAGGGGAGTATGGCACAACCCAGCAGAAAGGGTTATTAGTCTACGGGTGAGGGAGTCCAGTAATACTGAGGTGAAATTCTCCGGAAATCATCTCTTTGCAACACTACATTATTCATCGAAGACAACATGCTCAGCATAGGACCAAACAACTGAACTATTATTTCCACTTTCAGCAGTTCTACACCATTGTAGTAAGAAGTTTCTAATGGTAACTGGCAGCTTCTCAACAGCACATCAAAAATAGGATAACCGGAATTAAATCGAGCATATGAGAGAACTGAAAGCAAAGGCTGAAGCATAGATCTTTTCCAAACAGAATTGAGGGTCAATTTTAAATCATTGTGGTATTGTTAGCAAATATGTATCAGTTATTTATTGCACATGATGCAAGCAACTTCCCCTAATGCAAAGATTTTAAATGTTACACACATGCATACTGTACATGCTTGGAGCAGATTTACTTTTGAAGTAAGAAGCATCCTACAATTAAGTCATCTAACATCTAATTTTAAAAAATGAACTACAAACAAATAAATCCCACCCCTGAGTGTGAACTAAGCATGTTCAGTCATCCTTAAACATTCTAAGTTTAAAATACCATTTGAAAGCACTATTCAAAGTAAAATACATATTTAGAACCAAACAAAATAGCCATTCTTACCTCAGTAACAGCACAAAGGTTTTTGAGGCTTATATAAGGAATTGGTAACTTCAAAAGCGTTTTTTTAAGCCATCAGATTTAATACAATTGTATCTTCAGTCATTTGAAGGGTTGAAACCAAATCACAGATTAAGATTCAAGTGGCTCAGCACAGCCACAACCTCCAGACTTTCATGTTCAGCTGCACACCACTACCAACCCCATCATACAGGGTCACTCTGGTAATAAACCACAACATTGTTTGCAAAACTTGAAGACTGTAGGCTGCTCGTGCACAAATACAACTATCAGCTCTTTTAAATAAATTAATGTAAGTGCAGGGAATTCTAACTTTTCTGAATTTTGCTGAATGTTTGCTACATTGCATTTATGAATAGATGTGTTCCACGCAAGTTTGCTTTGAGCTGGGACCGACTTGTGATCTGCTAGAGCACTCATGGAAGAACATGGCTGCCAACAATTATTCTGATGGAAAAAGAGTATTTTTTAAATTAGCTTCCTGCATACCTATTAAAGCAAGAAAAAATCCTAACTGAATATATTGACCCTATAAACCTCAGTTTCACCATCTATTGCTCCCCATCCAATGAACGTGTGGCAGTATTTCTGTAAAGCACACATGGTGTGTTAGTTTAGCGAAAGTTTAAAGCCACAACAGTACAATACAAACAAGCAAATATTTATTCATTTACTAAATGTACTGTGGAGTAACTTGAGGAATCTTCTTCAATGTACACATCTGCTCAGCTGGCAGTAGTCTAACTACCAGAAGCCAAGAACTTTTGATCGTCAGGAGTGTTTTTTATGCTCCGACGCTGAATTGCAGAGGACATTTTTGTCTGCATTACGTTTACTTTGATTTAAAGACACTGAACACATCCAGGGTACCAGACATTTTCTGGGCACCATGACAGAACTCAAAAGTTTAAAGAAAAAAAGAATTACAACATTTACTTTTTCCCACAATCACCAGAAGTTTTAGCTTTCTATCTCTCCCTTGGTTCTATAAAAAAAATTTAGCTCTCCATCTAAATCATCTGAAGCTTTCAGCTTTTTGCTCCAAACCATAAGCTCAAATCTGAGACCAAGAACAGGCAGTTGCACTTGCAGCAATCTTAATTTCACACGGGATTCATTCAGTCTCTTACCTGTACCCATTCAAATCCATGCTTTAGGGACACTCAGACTCTTCCCTTAGCCCACACTACACAATTATCTTAACCTCTATTTTTCATTTGCTAGCAACTTCCTGTATCCTGTGTTGCAATCCTGTGCATTTTGACACGTTAATGCTTCTCACCCATAAATGCTTGAGATGAATTTGAAAATTATAACTACAAATACAGTTTCAATGTGCTTTCTGAGGTGAGCAATGAAGCAGTCCATCACCACAGATAAATTATCACTGTCAAGTATAAATTCCAGCCAAATAAGCCCGTTCTCACTCCTCTGCAGTGGCAGGGTTTCAACTCACCTACCTCATTTGCTGCTGGGCCAGACCTCCCTCATGTTTCTCCACACCATTGTCAGATACTCCCATGTTCAGGCCTACACTCCCAAATGCTCTTTTTTTATTTTTAAACACTTCTCACAAAATTCCCTCATTTTCTCAAGGAAATTCCTCACTTCCTTCTACACCTACTTCCAGCACTTCTATATATTGTCGCTTGTTGCTTCCTACACCCTCCTCAGCGTCCCCCCAGCTCCGTCCCCTCAGCCAGCGGTGAGGACTGGCCGCTCCCGCCCTCGCCCCGAGCAGGGACACGGGGGCCCCACCGCCACAGCAAAGCCCCTGCACAGGTGCTGAGGAAAATGTACCGCGGGCAAGGCAAAGCCGTGTTCTTCGCGCAGCCGGAAGGGACAAGCACAACCCCTTAGGGCAGCTGCAGCCCCCGGCCCCACACGGCCCGCGGGGAGGGGAGAGGAGAGGAGGGCGGCGGCCGCGCCCCCGGCCCGGCCCTGAGGGGAGCGGAGCGGAGCACTCGAGGGCGAGAGGCGCCGGACAACGCTCCCAGGCACGGGGGGACTCTTGGGGCTGTCCGGTGCACGGCCAGGAGCTGGACGGGACGATCCTCAGGATATTCTGTGATTCAATGACCTCTGGAGTCAGTAACAGCACATAAACCCCCAGCGAGCAGGAACCCCCAGAGCCATCACAACCAGTGATGACAGCTTTGCTTTCCCAAAACAAATTCTATGCACATATTTTAAACATACATTATGAAATAAATGTGGATCTAATTTAAGCTACATTCTTTCCCTCCTAGAATTAATGATTTCATTTAAGGCGCAGGGAAGCGGACCAAACCCCACACAGCAGTGAGGGCTGGTGTGGGATCAGTGGGGCCAGGCCCTGCTCAGGACACCACCGTCCCTGACCTCTGACACTCGTCCACCCAAACTTAGTGTTACAAACATTACAGCCCCATCCAACACAGCTGAGTAGCTTACCCAGGTGTCAACTGGTAAAATCCAACACACATAAGGACAAGGACATGCAAGGGACCTGTTTCCTTAAGCAGTGTTAATTACTGATAGAGATCGATAACATCCAGCTTCTCAAAATGACAATTGAGAGGAGGTGGGTAGAAAGAGTAGGTAGAGATGTTAACCTTTCCAGTGTAGAGAAGTTTGTACATAGCCCGCTCTGAAGAAACAAGTTTTAAGGGATTGTACTGTAATGCAATTAAAACTTACATTTTCCCTGCAGGTACATAAGCATTGCTATTCAAGAGTGAAGATCCTAATGACCTCGGGGTACAAACTCCGGGTGGATTCTCTGTGACAGCATGGCCCTCTGACTCTTGAGCAGTTAATTCCTTGCCTCTTAACCTGTACTTCTGACAATCCCATTAAATGCTTCTGTATCCTTTTGTCATCATGAGTCTTAAGTTCTGTTCCAAATCATATTATGCCAGTTCTTTAGGATATGTAGTTAGGAACACACCTCAACATTTGCATAGAACATTGTGTGATGTACCTGAATCACTTCCATGAGAGATGAATATTCTATACAACTTTTATTAGGTGTTGCATATATTCTGAGAACTAAATTTGCAATTGGTTTGGATACTCAAGATGAAAGTGATTTAAGTATTTAGTCCTAAGGTCATGAGTCTTGGGGAAGAAAAGTCTCTGGATTCTTGAGCACAGAAGAGTTCAGTTACTAATTTTCCCTTGCATCACTTAATAGCAAGTCTTCTTTCCCACATTTTAGTGTGAGAATGTGATGATAGAGCTGCTATTAAACAATTTAATTATAGTACTTCTGGGAGTATTCTAAGGTTAAACACAATATTTCACATTTAACATCTTGAAATTATTTTTCCCTTTGCAATGCAAGTTCAAAATAATTTAAAAACCCATGAATTTTGACATACCTTCAAACAAGTTATTGCATGTTCAAACGACAGTGGTTCCCATTCTAGTGTAAATACAATATGATGAAACCTTCTTAATATTCCACTCTTCCACAGCAATGGTTTTGAACTTGCTGATTTGTAGAACACTCTTTTGTTTTCACCCCTCCAAGGGAAACACATAGCAATTTAAATCTTATGACAATAGGCTTGCTTTTCTTGGTTACATTTCACAAATATCTTGAAAATAGTCCATGGACCAAAAGGGTCTGCTACTCACAGGATGATAAAAAATTGTTATATCAGAAAGAAGGAAAACCAAAAAAATCACTAAAACAATTTCAGATGCTAATAAATAAAAACAAGCCAGTTCCTAAGAAAATGTCTTTAATTTTCATGTTATGGAAATACATATTTTGGTTTTATTTCCATGATACAAAAATTTAAATATCAAACATTTTCTGAAATCTACCAATGCAGATTCTTTTTTAAACAAATAAAGGGCTGGTGCAGTTAGCAGGTTTATCACAGGTACCAAAAACATTTTTTACAAAATCAGGACTTAAAAGTGGAAACAACAACAGATGTGAATACAAAGAAAAACTACCTCCCACCAGGAAATTAATGTTTGAGAAACTTTTAAGTTACAGTTTTTTGAAAGGGTAAGGTATGTGTAAAGCTGGTATTTAGATGAATACCACCTGCACAGAGGGTGGGGGGTAGAGAACAAATTCAAAAAAATTTTCCCAGATAAAGTAACTGGTAGAAAGCAATATGTGAAACTGCAGTTCTACCTGTTTCCAGAATGTGGACAGCATGCTGATGCTGCCTGAAAAAAGAGCTAAATATTACGAGAGCTGTGGTAAGTCTCCAAGCAGAGGAAACAGTCTTGCACGAAGTCACGGAGTGCCAGTTCTTGTTGTACAGTTCATAGCCAGCATGCCAAAGGAGGTGAACAAAGGACGTTGAGTCTTGCTTCTTAAACCTAACATCAGTTACAACAGCAAGGATTTCACAGGATCAACGAGTCATATACTAGTTGATATACACACAAGTAAAACTGACAGTGATTGTTCAAGGAACAGTTTAAAATAATTAAACTGATTTTCAGGACACATACTGCTTTGTTAACACCACTTTATTTAAATAAAGTATGGCTTCCAAGAGGTGTATTCTCTCAATTGCTTTCAATCAATTCCACTTGTTAAGGCAGTTGTTTCCTACCATGTTTCAGGAACCTCAAAAATTCCAGTGGAACTAGTTGTGAGGCTTCCTAAAAGACAGAATCATGGAACAAGAATTAAATACATTTTTTTTTTTTTTTTGGTCTTTCAGAGGATATTAAGACATATTTTCCTGTAGAGGGTGGCTCTAGGTACATTTCTGGCAAGTCAGTATTTACAAAGAGAAACCAAGAGACTGTTTATGAATCGGCACTTAAAGAAAGAAAAAGAGAAAAAATAAAGGTTAATTTCAGGTTTCTTACATAAATGGTAAATTACTGTATTTTTAATCCTAGTAATTAGGTAATTTTGGTTTTGCATTTACTGGAATGATAAAGTTAAAAGGTACTATTTTCCCAAGTGTACTTTGTTGTTATTTTTATTTAAGGCATTTAAGACAGTGAAGAATATTTCCAGCCCAAATTAATTGGAGAATAAAGATGAATCACACTAATACCAGTAACACATATTTCCCTAATGCCAAATACAGAGCCTGAACTTTATACTTGGAATTAAAGTAGACACTCTTGTCATTTTGCATATGCTTGCATGCCCCAACTGCCCTACTGAATAACAAGAAGAAAACAATTTCCAAGCACAGCTTTTGAACCAGCTAAGAAAGATTTTACTCTACCAAATCGGAAGAGAGGATGCTTGGTATACAATATCACTTTCTGGATAAAAGCTGCTAGTGCAGATATTGAAATGAAGCTTTAATTATGAATATTTGAATTTACTTCAATGCAGGCAGTGCTCCAGATGACTAATATGGTATGGTCATCTGGACCAAATTAAAATACGATTTAATTTTCGTTATAATCCAATTTCTGCAAGAAATTGCTAACAAAAGTTGAAATAAAATCAACAATAAATAGATCAATGAAAATAAAATCTTTTGATGTTTAAATTCATGTGGCCCAAGATTAGTTATTTCCTTTCTTTTTTTATACAAGTTGCAATAACTCACAAAACATAGGAAAAATTAACAGGTGAAACATCATCATCTGATTGTAACCTGCCTGCATTTAGTCAGACATTCAGTTCCAAGTATTTTGACTAAAAAAATATATAGGTATTAAAATCTGAAAACACCCACCTTCACATCAACCCTAGGTGAAAAGTCTTCAACCAAACAAAGCACAATAAAGGTTATGGTTACAAACACCACACAGAACATTGCATATACTAATGCATGCATCAAAACAGAGCGCCTTCAATTTTGCTTGTGTTATGCAAAACACACTGAGTAACCTTAATGACAAAGTCACATTAAAAAAATATTAAGAATAGCTAAAACAATTCTAAGAGCTTTATTTTAAGGAAGAAAGAAAGCAAAAGTAATAAATCAGCTACATTCCGATTCCTTTGGTTGGTGTCAGATCAGGTTTTGGTTGGTTGTGAGTTTTTCAGTTTTGGGTGAGCTCTTTCCTTTTTGTTGTTCTTTTGGGTTTGTTTGTTGAGTTTTTTATAACTTTTGTGTAATGCAGTCTTCAGTTTCTAGAGGAACTTGAATGTAATGGAGTAAGTTACTGCTAGAAGTGAAGACTTTCAAGAAAACAATTTCAGTTCCGTTCAGACCTAGGACAGTTTCAAACAGAACAGAAAACCACGTGCATGAACATTGCACTTACCTGCTGGAACTTGTTCCGTCTTGATCTTTTTCAACTTTTTGGCTCTCTTCTTACCATCTGGAAGGGACTCTGCACAGGAGTCTGTCGGATCATTTTCTGGATCTTGCCCTTCTCCCTCTTCCATATCATCAGAACCAGTTTCTTCCTCAATGGGACTCATGCTTCTCTTTCCCACTGTACTGGTACCTGTAAAACTGGAACACGTAAGAAAGATGATTACGAAAAAGTCAAGAGTAGCTATTACGTAAGTACACATTGTTGTACATCTATTAAATGCTTATGAAGGTAGAAAAATAAACTGTTGTAAGTGGTGTACCATGAAATTACATTATCTGGAAGATCTGACTTAACTATAAAATTCCATAAATTGGCTATCTAATCCAATCTTCTGTAGAGCAAAGTATTCATTCTTTGTACCATCAATGTCTCAGACAGAACTGCTATTCTGATGAGATCACTCAGCTGAAATGTAATTAAATCAGTTCTCTATCCCTGCACAGCTTTACATTTTTTTCTCATAGTTATGCAAGCTCTTGTAAAGCAGCCAGTAGACACCAAGTTATGCACAACTCAAGCCTCAAAAACACACCTTGATATTGAGGGATTCTACATGCTAACTTCATCCTCTCTCCTGGAACTACAGGTAGTTTTAAAAGCATTTCTATATAAAGGTAGAGAAAACCATCAAGCTGCATATATAAACTTTAAATATGGCTTTCAAGTGGAGAGTCCTATTAGTCATGGGACTGGTAAAATAAAAAGCACAAAAAATTGCACACTCATTTCATTAGGAGCATTTGAATGAAGTCTGACTAACACAGGATAAAGACGAACTTAGAGCTCCACTTCATTCAGCAGACACTGAAATAACCCTGCGTAGGCTTTCCTTTCACTGCAATGCTATTGTTAAATTTGCTTAAAAGACAAATGGCAATATTAAAATCAAATTAGCATGAGTATAAAAAAGAATGCAGTACCAAAGGGGCTAATTAAAAAACAGTTCCCATTATGAAATTCTAGATATGTAAACACCAGCTACTTAAATGTCTAATTTAATGCTTTTAGAACAATCAATTTTAAAAAAGGTAGTTTTAGACTTACGAACTTTTACTTTTTAATTAGAACTACACAACATGGTTATGTGCATCTAAGCCATGTTCTGTTCCGTGATTTAAACAAATATTAACACTAAGTTATAAAACAAAGCTTTACAAAGTATGTTTTGCTTTTTAATCAATAGCAGGGAATTATGGAGTTTCAGTAAGGTTTCAGCTAAAGGAAGAACTGTTAAATTTCGCAGTATAGTTTTGGCTTTGAAATGGAATTTTTTCAGCTGAACATTTTGCAACTTAAAACAGACTCTGTCTGGGATGTCCAAAGGCAATAAACAAAGATGAAACATATGATTACGTCTCATGCTCTTACTTCCACTTTAGGAGCACAAACACCATTTACTTTGATGAATAGCTGTTTTTCCTCCAAACATTCACACACAGAAGGCCTTCTTGCATGATTTCTTACAAATCATCATTTTGAGTCATACCACAACTACCACCAATAAAAAGATGGAAGCCAAAAAGCAGGATAGAACTGTTAATCCTACGTACACACTTCAATATTGCAAAACAGGCAAAAACTAGGGTTGGAAAGAAAAAAGTCTAGTGAAGAAGGAGCATTTAGGAAATTAAAAACTACTGTATCTTTTAAAATATAGTTTAGAAAAGCTTGTAAGAATTCTACTTTGGGGAAAGCCGTTCTGAAAAATACATTAGGAAGAAAAAACTCAGGAGCCATAAATTATGATCCTAGGATTTCTTCAGACATATTATGAGCACTTGGCTCTCAGAAGGGACCTTGCACTCACTGTAGGAGTGGTCTTCTTGAATGGTCTTATGGCTGAATTTAATTTTTTTCAAATTTAGACTCTCTCGAAGTTATTGCAAATAAAGAGAACGTAAGTTCTCTTGACACTTGAAACAACATTGAAGGATGCGAGTTGATGCTGATCCATTATAAAAACCAGTCATTTCAGCTTAAGAGCAGGTGAAATCACCTGAAATAACACTGCAACGCAGGAATACTATATTAATTTGCTTGCAGTATTTGTTATCCGTACCCTTAATGCCTCAGCTTTTGCCAGTTCTTATTCTTTAGTTGGTAATAAACCACTGTAAACAACCATTTCTGTAAAAAACCAGGAGAATCATCAGTAGAAACACTTGAACATTTCAAAAATTAGATAATCTTTGGCAAAATGAAAACATTCAAGGAAGTGGTGCTACAAACAACACCCTAACTTGTCAGAAGATACTGCACTCATATTTTACATGAGTAAAAACCTCGTAAGGCAAAATTATTTATCACCTTCCTGTACTTCATCCTAGCCTTTTGCGATTGGCCTTATTCTATTTTACTATTCCTAGACGATGACCGGGAGAATTAGAATAAGCAAGTACAAACAGAGCAGGACACCTCGTTTTCCACAGAGCATACCCTCTTTGGCATTTCCTGCTACGGTTTAACAGTGTTTTGCTGAGGAGAAGCTCCTAAAGCCATGCCTGTAACAGTCATGGCAGAGCTGGCAGGCACTCATTTGCTAAGCACAACATAGCCAGTTCCATCTGTTTCCTAAGTGTTCTGAATAGCAACAGCCTTAGAGAAGGGGATCTTATTTACTACTTGAAGTTTTGTCAAATGCAGCAGATTTTCCTCTACTTCTCCATCTTACATTAATAATTAGGCATATTTCCATTGAAATAATTTTTTACACTTAACAGTAGTATTAAGTTATATGCAAGGGATATATATTAATTGTACATATTTTTACCTTGTGACTACTGGTAATACTATTAAATTTAATTTTCTGAAGGAAAGTTCCTTTACAATATGGGACTACAGTTTTTTCAACAAGACAAGAATTAAAGAACCTTTGTTACATATTTATCAATCTGTCAATTTAATACAAAAGTTCCTTAGAAGAAATACCCAACAACTTCCTTACTGAATGAAAAAGTAGCCAGGACATATTGCCATCATAGAGACAAGCAGCTATTCTGCAGCTGTGCTCCTTGGCAGAAGCTGATGCAGCAAGCTTATTAAATAATAAATAAATAAAGGATGTAGTAACACGAAGCTATTATAAGGGATCAGCTGCCAGATACATCACAGAACTGAGTGCTCAACTAGATATGACTTCAACTAATCTGGACAAATACACACATATACATATTTGACCTGATTGTTTATATAAATACTATGTTATATTTTATATTAAAATGGTGGTATATAATATTAAAATATAAATATTTTATATACCTTTAGAGAAAAATATTTTATATACCTTTGTCTTGAAAACAAAATTTTCATCTTGAGTGAAATGAAAAAACATGGTTTGCAGTTCCACATTCTATCTAACCAACTTACACTTCAGAGAAGTATTTACAAAAGATGAGCTTAAAAAAGAATAAGATATAACTAGTAACAAATAAAATTAAGAAAACCATGTCAAAAGACCTGCATGAGAGGCAATTTGGGACAGAACCAAATCACTTTAGTAATGGAATAATAAGAGAACAAAAATTTATGTAACATCAATTACAAAAGAAGATCTGTGAACAAAATAAAGGCTGCTATCCAAGACTATCAAAATTTTGATCATGTAAAACCAAAAAGTGACATTTTGTGGAATTTTACAACACTAGATGAAAAAATATATTAAAAATTTTTAAGGGGAAGTACGTGCTTAGGCAAACAACTCATTGGGGTATGTCAAATTTCTAAGGAAAGAATTTACTGAAAATTTCATTCTGCATTTTTCCAAATTACAAATTTGTGGCTGACCTTAAACTTCTTTGCAACACAACAGCAAATCAGCTTTCTGCATTTCCGTCTCTCCGTAAGCTGCCACCATTAGCATCTGACTGGAACCTGTGAGGTACCCAAAACCCAACGTTCTTTGAGAGCAGATACCTCCTCAGGCAGAAACAAAGCTAGGACTTGGTATTTCTTTGCAGCAAACTCAAGGTGCAGTAAGTATTTTCAGACTATTTAATAGTCTACCGCCTTAGTTACAGACCTAAGCCTTAGCCACATGCAGGCTGGTCCAGGGCAATCCTTAAAGCTTCTCATCTCTTCACAGCATGTACTCCCAAGGCTCCCAGAGTGCAACAGCTCAATTAAACTAACTTCATTTGATACGGATTTTATCATCAGCTTCCTCCATATGTTTTTTTGAATCAAACATGTCTAACACATTTAGAATTCCCACCATGACAAATGCCATGAACATCTGACAGCTTGCCAAAATACACACCTGCAAAATCATAGGGTCATGAGGAGAACAGAACAAGTTTAGCGAATTTGTTACACGACAAACTAACATTTACAGGAATATATAATGAGAACTAGAACTTAACACAGCATTCCCAAGAAAGATAAAGCAGAAAAGGCCTCAGCACTGGGTTTACGACCACCATATTTGGTTTGTCTAACCATGGGGCAGGGAAGAAGAGGAGAGAGAAAACGCCCCAAAACCAAACCAAAACATTAGCTTACAGAAACGTAATTTATACACTCCACTCAAACTTATTTTCATTTAGAATTGGTAGAATTGGGGGGGGGGGAGGAGTGCAGGAGAAGGGAGGGGAAGAATGGCAATAACTTGATAGTTTAATTATACAGTTATATTAACACTAAAAAACTTCTCACATTCTCATCTACACAGATGATTGAGAAAGAAGTTGCCTGTTACCAACATATCCAAAACCTGTCATTAATATCAGAGAGCAAAAATGGAACAAGAAATACAGATGGCAACATAGGAAGCATACTGTACCAGACCAAAAAGTAGTATGTCCAGACTTAATTTTGTCCTTAAATAACGAACTTAAACCCTTTTCAAGTTTTATACTAAAAGCTTAAAGCCATGCAAATATCATCATTTGTCATCCTGTTTCTGAAGCATAAGGACAACTTCATCAGGACTGCTCTATAAGGCAATTTATACCCTTCTTTGTGGCACTGTTATCACCAGGGAAAGTCATCTAAAAACCAACACGGTCTTTACAAGGATGTACAATGACAGCTAAGTATCCACATGACACAAGCTATTCACAAGTATCGAATGAATAAAGAAAATATTTTTTAAATTTTGGTTATAATAAGAAATGGTGCTGCTGCATCAAGCTCAGAAGCTGACATGTGACCTGCCCTCAAGATCCCAGAATTTTAAAATCTTCTAATCACATTCATGATGAAATTCCCTCTGTTCCCTTACCTATCAGCTTGTGACAGCTGATGTACCACTACTGATTTATATGCAAAGATATACATACAGAAAAATGTCCTGTATTACTGAAGAGCTACCTGCAGATTGCTGGATTTCGAATAGAAATGCAGTAAGAACACGAGCTGGCAGCACAGACGTCTCACCTGTTTACACAGTAATATCGACTCTGGGAACCGTAAGGTGTGCACTGGGTTTTTAACCTCTTCCTCTCCATCTCCTTCCAACTATCTTCTGTACATTTTCTCTTGGCCTGTTTTTCTTCATGTTTTTTCTCCACATATTCTGCATACGTCTGGATCCTATAACTTTCAGCATACCGGCTGGTGTTTACGGCTATGGAGAAGAAGAATGATGTTATATACAAAACACTTCAGTGACAGCGTGCCCTCTCCTAAAATAACTTATTTTGAAAAGCAGAAGGCTGCAAGCTATTTGTTCTGCTCAAAAAACTATTTCTGGTTACATTGTTAGCAATCAAAAAACACAACAAAACAAACCCAAAATGCCATACTCTCCAAAAGGCACAATGTCTGAATTAGATGCTCAAAGCTCTTCTCAAAGTGAGACTTTCTGCAAAAGGAGTTAAATCTACTTAAGACATTTCTTTTAAATTAGAAACGATCAATTCTTCAGTCGTAACCCTCTTCCAGATTGCTTGTTGGCAAGAAAAGATTTCCTGGATTTTTTCCCTTTTAGTCTCATTACTTAACCCAGCAGGTTTATTTTGCAAGTCTGCCAGGAAAAGACGACATTTGCAAAGCCTTTGCCAAAACTCTGTTTGATTGCTGTGAAACATAAGCTTATTTGAGCTGCATTTTTGGTTGCACAAGATATCCATGGAAGAAGCACTTAACTAATATCCAGCTGTTCCATCCTTGTATCTTTCTAATGTCTGATCTCTCTTTAACTAAAAAATACTGCAAGCTCAAGGTAGAAAGATTTCTGTCAATGCAAAATTAGAAGCACTTTAAAACTAAAGAAAAAACTTTCACTGCCTCCACTCAGTAACAATTTAACAACATTCCTTCAAGTCCCAGCATCTTCACAGCTCTCAGCCTTTAGTCTGTGAGCCAAGCTCTGGCCTGACGCCATCCCTGTAACAGATGAATCAGCAAATTAAACTGACTGTCAACTGGTGTCTTCTGCTGCTTTCTGCCTAGCTCTCTGAAAGGAAGTATTGTAAACCAACCAGTAAACCAGTTTAAATGTAAAACAAAACAAAACAAAAAAAACAACCCCAAACCTCAGATTCTTTTTTTGCACATTTTAAAATACCACACTTGTAGGGGAGACAAAATCCTGATTTTATTATATACTTCCAATTTTTTCTGAGCAATTTCAGATGCATATCCAACCTCTGAGCTCTAGTTGAGCTGTTTTGCCTTAAATACAGGTATTTTGTGCTACCTCTGGTGCAAGCACTAGAAATGGCAAGCTCCAACATCAGATTTCAGAAAAGGTGAGGAAGATGGGTGCATGTGTTTTTTTCTCCTGTTTCAGGATGGATCATCTATTCTGTATATTTGCTGTGTTACAGTGAAATGAGTTATCTCTAATACCTGCCATGGTATATAGATGCTACTGTTGCAATGTCTTTGTAATGTACATAAAACCAGGCAAGAGTGTTGTCTATTTAATTTTAATCCCAAGTATAGATAGCAGCAGTTATGATTAACAGCCTCATGAGATTGCTGCACTAACCAAGAAGAGTCAGACATACCTCCTTTCACCCCTCCTTATATTTGTTTTGAACTGTGAAGTTACAGGATCTGTTTGTAAGGATTAGGACAATATTTATTGCCCATGAAGTTATGGTGCAGGCATCATGAATGAATTAATAAGGCTCACTGGAGTTTACTGCGTGCCAGCCGACATTCCTCAGGGTAAAATTTGTTTAGTTAAACTCAAGCATGTTCTTACTTGCTAAAATCAAGCACAAAGTTACCATGGATCATCTGATACATAGTCATTTGTTAAAACACAATAACATTATTTGTTTTGTTACAAGCTATGAACCAAAGTTATGGGTCTGCCATTTACCTCCCTGACAAACTCAACCCCTTTTCAAGGAAAAAAACCAAACCAAATAATTTAAGGCCTAAAGACAATTGTAAAATAAACCTGTTAGTCTGTATTTTTGAAAAAGACAACTCTTTCCTGAAATAAGGCACGTATTTTACAGCAATCCATTCATATGGCACATACACACACAAATATATGTATATACATATAGCATATATATTTAATATAAAATGTTACATCCTAAATATATTCCTTCATCATTGAACAACCGAAATGAAGGCATATGGAGAAGTCTAAGGAGCCACACAGATAAATCAATCTTGCACGGTCTTGAACTGAAGAGCAGCTCCCTCTAAGAGTCTAATACATTTTCTCTGATGCTTTTTTGATGAATGCTGTCCATATTGCCAAACAAAGCAAATACAGTTACATCGTACTGCACTGCCAGCAGAAGAAATGCATTGCTAGAATGCTCTGCGAATTCTCAGAAACTGAACTCAGGAGGACTATTTACTTATTTCTTTAAATTGTAAGAGATGAGGCAAATCTTTCTATGAGAAACCTGACCTAGTAACCAACACCACTGGGCTGCATTTCACCTTAATTGCAGCCCTTAAGTTTCTGTCTCATTGCAGAATAACAGCAATTGCAAATTATTTTAGGAAAAGCATTTCTAGAGGATGTCACCTTCCCTCGTTATTAGGGAAGACATTGAACAGGCTGACTGTTGTTGAATGGTCCAAGAGAAACATGTACAAAGATACCCTTTTGCCAAGTCCCTGCTTTTATGCAGAGCAACATCCTGACAGATGGCCACTGACAATATTAAGCCTCTTAATAAATAGACAAATATGTTGGTGAACTGTGTAGGCAAAAGCAAAACCACAATATATAAATACAATAAACACACAGAGCTATACAGATTAAGGCTGCAATACTAAACACTTAAGCTTATGAAATACTGAAGTAAAATTTCACCTGCGAAGCCTTTAAGTGACCTCTGTATCGATGATGCATTAATCTTATCTGATCACGTTCTATCTAAAACATGGGACCACTGCCTCAGCCAGAGCAACAGTGTGCAATTGGTGAGTAGCTAAGTCAGTATTTTGTTTTACTCTCAGTACTCACTGTATGATTCCATAGCCTTATTTATTGACTAATAGGGCTATTCATGCCACATGCAACAATCCAAAAGTTTACCATGATGACAAAAGTGCACATGCATAGTCCGGGATTTCAAAATAAAACTCAGGAGTGGAAGCAGCAGTGCTGTGTGCCTATTTTATAAACAGAAAGCAGAAGATTCAACATCCCAAATTAGAGGGCATCATTCAAAGTAACCTAAATGGAATTAAATTGTCCCCTACAGAACATTCAGGGCTGAGTTCCTCCACAGCGAAAGTACAAACATAATCCCAGAGAAGCCACAAATCCTAAAGAAACAGTACATGACCATGTAACCATGGACATTGTCAAGGCATAAGCATAATTCAACTATACTACGTTAAATATTAGTGTAATTGTCATTGTAATATTAATGGTCCCTTTTGTTAGTCTATATACAGTTTTCAGACTTTCAAGCCTACCTGGGCAATTTCTGCTGCGAGGCATCAAAATGTTAACACGCAAGACTAATTAGCTGGACCAGAGTCTCTTAAGTATATTTGATAACAGCAACTATCTGCAGGCTGTACACAAACTGATAACACCAATTTGTACGTGGTACTGTCCAGCCCTTTGTTTTCCTCTCCTGTATCAGCTTAAGATAGAAGGTGCCTATACAGATTCTAAATAAAGGAGTGCTGTACAAAGGTTTTCATCTCTCTCGGTATCTGGATGCAGAGCAAGGAGCAGTATTAATGCAGTGACAAAGCAGCTCTTCATTTTGCAATGGAGGATGGCAAGTTAGAGAGCAAACCAAACTGAGGCTTTGAATCTCCATGTTGGAGAACAGGGGAAAATGGACAGGCGATCTGAAAGAAAAGTATTTTACAGGGGAAAGATAAAGTGCTAAGTACAAAGCATGGCAAAGAAAGAGGAAGGATCCTTATGCAATGCTTAAAGTATTTCCCTCAACAAAGAAGAGATGATAGTGTAAGTCCACTGAGACATTTCTTGCTATGCACATTTATGTAGATTGTTATAAAGGACTTTAACTCCCTGACAGATGAAGTTATTTAATTAGTGAAAGAATTCAAGCTACTTAACCTTTGCACCCTGTTTAAATACCTAAGTAATTAATACATTTCACAGCTTTTGTTTCAACTAATTTCAAAAAATCCAAATCAAATTAAAAGGTAGTCACAAGACTTCCAACATTAAATTTAGAAAAAAAACCTAATATATTCAAACTTATGGGGTATAAAGGGCATTTGGGGTTTTTTTTGTTTTGTTTACTAGCTGACGAGAAAAAATATGGCTGCAGGTGAAGGCAAGTCTATAATCTGTCCTCTTAATTCCACATCAGTAATGCTGGAAGTTGTAAAATAGCTACCTCTAAATATGATTTATACCACAGGTTCCACTGTAAAACCAGTAATTCATTTTCCTGCTGCAGTCGAGATTCCTGAATAATATAAACTGAAATTCACCACATCTCAATCCCTGCACTTACCACAGAAATGATTTTAAATAAACACTGGAGAATTTTAACTCCTAGGATTGCTAGTAAAGTGTTCAGATCTGTGAGCCTACAAATTAAAAGCGTAATGTGTTCAGAACATTTCCATTCTAGTCAGAAAGTCTCCATGTCTATTCCTACTCAAAGCACAGCGTTCAGACCTGCAGGGCTTTGCAGACAGAAATGGACACACAGCCCAGACACACACATTTCACCTTGGTACCAAATGGGAGAACCCCGTGCTTTGCCCCTTACCCCTGCTCCAAACCACCTGGTCCCACAGTTTTTAAACACCTCCAGGGATGGTGACTCCACTGCTTCCCTGGGCAGCCTGTTCCAATGCTTGACAACCCTTTCCATGAAGAAATTTCCCCTAATATCCAACCCGAACCTCTTCTGGTGCATCTGGAGGCCATTTCCCCTTGTCCTAACACTTGTTATCTGGGAGAAGAGACCAATCCCCACCTGGCTACAACCTCCATTCAGAATGTACCTGGCACAAATTTCACATTAACTTATTGCTGAGAACATAATCATGTGAAATGTAATTTTTCAGAGACTCTGGGTAATACAGAATCTACCACCTGTCCTTTCCCCAAATTCAGTGAGAAGGGACTGATATACACGCGATCTCAAAATACTTTCTGTATTTTTAAATTGTGGTAATAAGTTCTCATGCTAAGTAGAAGGCTCTATAGTAAACCATATAGAACACTAATAAACCATAAAGTCCAGCCCCATCTGAGAAACTCATAAGTTCAGAAAGATTAATGATTTGAACACAAATCATTGAAAGGCCATCACGATTTCAGCTGCTGCACCTGCTTTAGTCCATTGCTCCCCTGCTGTCTGAAGGCATCGGGCTTCTCAATGCCAAGAGGAAGAAGATATCTTGCCCACACTAAATTCTATATGAGCTCATGTATCAGGGCACCAACACATGGAATAACTTAACAGTATTTCAATGCTTGCCATTTATGACAAGCAGTTGCTTTTCATGTTATTTAAAATTTCAGGTTAAGTGTATTTATTGCATTTTAAAACAGCAAGAAACACATTCTCAGGGCGATTCTCAGGTTAAAATGACTCTAAAGGAGAACCAGTGGTCTTAAAATATTGCAGAAGTTATTCATAATCAAAACATGATGTTTTTAAACTGCACCTAAGCCTTAGGTAAAGGGAATTAAGTCCAAGTATTGGCTGCTAAGGGAAAATAAATGAGGTACATTTTTGAGGTACCACTGATAAATTTGTCCATTATTTTCATTAACATACAATCATGTAAAATGTCTCAGAAGCCCAATTCTATTTTCAAGCACTTTAAAACTTTAAACAAATTTATAAGACTTTCCCATGTTTTAAAAATTAACCCCTTCCAAGTACCAGCGGTTTTTAAGAGTACATTTTAGATGGCCTATAAAGACTCCACAAGTGCAACAACATCTACAGGAATCTCCCTTTAAGAGTGTATCAAGGCTCTTTTTAGACCAGCAACCTGAACAGCCAAAGCTGGATGACAACAATATTCAAGGAAACCATGAATAACGAAAGTTTAACATTGATACAAAGCATTAACTGAGGACTCTGTTAACTGCACAGAACAATTAAGGAGCTGAAACACTGAAATACTCCACGTTATACCAATTTATTAATTAAAATAAAATACTGGGTTTACTTTACAGTTAAGACAAGCTGAAGTCTTTCCCATTTTCCCCACCGTTTTCAGACTATTTGGATGAAGTCTAGACCCTTGTAAGTCATAGAATCATTGAAACAGCACTTATTCCATACTAACCTCTCCAAATGAAAAGCCAGCTTTATAAATACACAAAGCTGAACAGCATCCAGAGGCAAATTTATCTAGCAAGACAAAAATCTTAAGAGCCAGAAGTTGGATGCCAAAAGTTAGTTCTGAAGTTTCTTGTGTTCATCAGCTCTAACAGTGCACAAAGTTTATCTTTTGCCACACACATAATGAGTATGTGCTTCATGTTTGACAGAAATGCTGAGACCACTTTTGCAGTGCAACTTGGCAACAGAAAGCTTTGTCTTCCAGATGTCCAACTAAAGGAGTATCAACCACTTAACAAATTCTTATTCATTACCTATTTTGAACAACAAATCCCAACAGAAAATAGACTGTATTTATTGTCCATTATAGTTTTCAGGTGCTTGTAATCTGGAAATCAGTTTCCAGCACAGCATATTGCAAAAAGCGGCAAATTAGAGCCATCTAAACCACCACTTTCATAACCTTGTTATTTGCTTAGAACTGACATCGTGGCAGTCCAACAGTAAGAGTGAAACAGAGCCCACTGAAGTCAAGAACCTTCCCCTGGCAAGGAGCAGGTCCAGCTTGCACAGACAGGCAGGGCAGGGCGCAACTGCTCCCTAGCATTTGTCCTGATGCAGCTTTCACCTCAAGCTATAGAGAGCAATATAATTTTATACAAGAACAAGCCTTTTCTACTCATAATAAATCTGAGAGACTGCCAATGTGCGACTCGCATGAAAAACCAAATAAAGTGAAGGTTTTTGGACATTATTATAAGCAGCAAGATGAGAAGTTTAAGGCATTTGATTCTTGTTTCCCAAGGTTTCTGTTTTGTGTGTTTTAAGCAGGCCATATTGAGATGGAAAGTTAGGAGCGGCTCCAAAATTGCCTATAAAAATATTGCCCTTTTCCCTACTTAGTTTTTCAGAGGAAAATAAGTGGAAGAGGAAACAAGTCTTTTTATATTATACAAAGATTCAGGTCCTTCAGGGTAACACTTTAACAATTAAAGAAATTGGAATGCATGTTCTCCCTGGCAACATAAACACTACTGATTACCATGGGAAATTTGAAGAGCTGCTCATTAGCTTGATTCACTTAATCAAAGGTATACTTTTTTAATGGAAAATCATATAGACCAATGTTTTATCAATCAGTTTTGGACTAGGTTTTAATGGTTATCATTCATTATATTATCTAACTCAGGAACATTGTTTTAAAGAGCACTGGGGGATGAAGAGATACATGTTATTCCCTACATATTCAAAATGGATTTTTGAATCTGTGAGAAATCCAACATATTCCCAGGGTGATGATGAACAAGTTTTTAGCCCATTTAAAATACTGAAGCCAGGAGAGCTAGAAGCAACAGAAACAGCACAGCATAGCACAGCATAGCAGAAACAGCTTATGCAAAGTGCCACATTTTGAGAGGTCCCTCATTTGTATGATGTAAAAGGTTAAGCATGATAATTATTTGAAGTAAGAAAGACAAGCACCATAATTTGAATACTACCCTTAGATACAGTTACACAAAACAAGTAATACAGACAAATCATATTTCAAGTTGTTCTGTAACACCTATGAAGCTGAACAAAATTAAAAGGCATTGGAGATGTATTGTTAAGAAACCAGATTCAGATTCATCAACTGGTTACCTTGAGCATGTACATCAAGGGAGGACAGCAGATCAGTCTTTAAATGATCTGCTATTCAAGTCTCTATGTTAGTTCAGCCAAATATGCAGTATTTGAATCATTGCTGCAACAGAAAAATAAAGGCACCTCCCAGGTGTGAACTGGGTTTAAAAATTTGATAGACCCAGAATCAGTTAACACTCCATGCAGATAATTACAAAACCAGTCCTATTTTCATCGCTTTTTCATATGGAATTTCCTTATTAAAGGGACACAAAATAAGTCTAGATGTTTTTGTAGCGCTTAGACTCATATATAATGGAAATCTAAACACTTTAGGGAAAACTTCCATACATTCTTCATGTCCTCCATCCATTTACACCCCATAGATATTTTTTGTTGCACTTGTGTTTTCTTAACTATACATATTAACACCAGCTCCAAGTCAGAAACCTCTCTAAGAGGTAAGCACAGAAGTATGCCCATAGCAACATCTTGCTTTGTATTCATGTTGTTTGACAGTCCTCCAAGGCTTTTTATACAGTCCAGAAGATGCAGATATTTATACAAACAGACTGAAAAACAGGCCACATTATTAGTTTCTCCTAGGCTCTTCACTTAAGCACATCTCACTAAATCAAAAGTACAAACAATAACTTTTATTACCAAAACAGTTCATTAAAGAATTTAAAATTGGGAAACAGAATAACAGAATTGATTTTATAACGTAATTGTTACGGGGGAAAAAAAACCAAACCCAACAATTTTACGCAATTTTACAGTAAAAAATGACACCATTTTTGGTAACTGAGGTTGCTATAGCTTATCAGCTTGGTTTGCTCACTGCTTTCAGTATATGAGCTTCTACTAACCTGATTTCGAAAAAATCTATGAAAGACTATAATCACCTGAGCTTTCAAACAAATAACATGCTTCCCAGCACGTAGGCCACAGAAAAACCCTCCCTGATTGTCGAAGCACAAAAAAAGACACACAACAGTGCCAGAAAAATTCAGTTTCAATATTCTGCAGACATTTAGTTCTTTCCAAAATATGTAGTTGCCATAACAAAAAAACAGAACAAAAACCCCCAAAACAAACCAAACAGCAGAACAACAACAACAACAAAGTAGTGGTGATAATTTGTAGGCTAAGCATTCAGACAATGGGTAAGTAACTGAGGTGATAGTGGTGGAAAAATTACTGTAGCTGCATCTAGGAAGGCTTTATTTGATATGATTCTTTATCTGGAACTTCTCATTAGAAGTTATATAATTCTTATATTTATACATAGATGAAGAAACAATGGCTCTTGCTGCTGTGGAGCAATTGCTGTAAGGAGGCTGCTGGTGAGCCCTCAAAATCCTCTCAGAGCTATGAATGTATGAGGAAGTACAATAAACACTCCCAAGATGTTAATAACGAATTAGAGAGATGCACTGATTGTGCATCCAGACCCTGAAAGCTTCTTTATTTGAGCTTAGTAAAATAGATGATGGTGAACTCAGTGGGGTTTTCTAATTTGTTTTATTTCTTTTTAGAACTTGACTGTGGGAATTCTGTCTGGATAGCTCTTAAGTGCAACAAGATTTCAGCCAGTTAATCAGAAATGCTACATACACTGCTGTTCTCACTGGCTCCACAGCATTTGATGCAAGCATTTCAGTAAATGGGGATGACACCACCAGAACATATCCCAAATGATCTACAATGGTCTACTTCCAGCTGTTGTCCCCTGAAGGAAGTTTGTGGGTCAGTCCTCAAAAATATGCTCAAAAGAACTACAGAAACCACTAAGAGCTTGTGTATTCAACTACAGTCAAGCAAAAATCTTTAAAATACCCCACCCCAATACACAAAACCACTCCCAAAAGAACATAACAAAATCCCCAACTTAAACCCCCCGCACACCAGAAAGACTGTTTTCCCACATAACTAACAGCATATTTTCCAATGTTCAAATAAAAATTCTTAAAACTTCAGTCTGGAGAGATGGCACATTGTTAATACACAGACTGAAGACATGTTAACAGTCCAGGCTCTTTGGAGACTATTATTTTGCACATGTTCTACAATGCACCAAAATGCTTCTCACTGCATTTCCTCTGTGCAAACGTAAACCAAACTAAATGTGTATCAGTCCAAAGGGTATTTGGAGGAAAAGACCATAAAAGTTTTTGATAGTTCTGCTCAGCACTAAGTAACTGAGCAGAAGTAAATAACCTCAATAAATACTGCACCAAATGAAGAAACCAGCACTACTCTACCCACAGGTTTAGATACTTGGAGGATCATGGAATGAAACACAAAACTCTCCAGCAAGTCTGGTTTGGACTTGTCATTTGCCATTAGAATCACAGACCCAGCTGGTTCAGAGCATTTTGCAGGAGCCAGTTAAAGTATTAATGCTGAAGTAAATTCAGCAATACTTACCTATCTGTACTTGCTCTGGCTGGCTCAATGATACAAATGCTGATGTATCATCAATCCACGAAACCTGAATGTTACCTAGAAAAAGCAAAAGAAAACATTATGGCTATTTTAATCTTAGACTCAGTGACAGATTTTTATCTGATGTGCCATGACATCCGAGAGCCAACTAAGAGTAACTGCACCTGAGAAGGCTTTTGTGCACTGTAAAGGTGTGTAGTTCGTACCCAGTAGCACAAGTTAGGGCGGCATGTACATGCTGTACACCCTCAGACCCTCACATCCTCCCTTCATGGCTTCTGTATGATTCTACTAAATAAATTGAAGCAATTTTCTGGCAATTTCAGCCCTTTACTCAAATAAATAACAGCTCTATGAGTAATCATAAATTCCAACCAAGCGGGGTAGGCAGAAGAGTGATCACATGAGAATTCCAGTATTGGGACATCGAATCTTCAAACTCTGGTTTGTTTGGATCCCACTATACATCATTTCCTGGATGTGCAGTAAAAACTTAATTTGAGTCAATATGAGGACAAATGCACAAAATCATGGACCTCATTTGGAAGCTGTTACAATGGAACAGTGACTGGAAGTAAGTTCCTCTATTCATCAAGCAGTTAGTGCATTTTCTATGTGAATGGCTTAAAATGTCACATTAGCACTAAAAGAGCTCATAATCAAGCAAAAGCAGAGGAAAGGATTCCCATTCCAGACACAAGGTCTTATTATAGTCTGAAATCCATTTACATCTCCTGTCCCTATCTAAGTGCTCTACTGTTAGTGCAATTCAGATATTGAAAATTGGTGCCATTTTTTTCACGTAGACTAGGAAATCAAGTTATATACAATGTTACACCATCATTTAACCTCCAGACATTACAAGGTTAAAAACAATGATGCAAAAAGGCTTAAAATACATTTATTCTCAGTTGTTTAATCTATTGAAATCTAATTTAGCCTACAGGTTACAAGGTTATTGAAATCTCTTCTGAAATCCAGCCAGATTATAAACAGATTTTCTAATTATAAAAAAATAAAAGCCTACATAGATTTCATTCGCATGTTATACATTTGAGTAGCCAGCTATTTAGAAGTTCAAGTTATAATCATTTTGATCATTGCCAAAACCATAATTAATTCAGTATGGCTTCTGACATCTCCCTGTACTGAAGGGCTAATGCTGCTATTAAGATCAGCCTACACTGAGAAGTTAGAATTTCTTTAAACACTTTTTAAGGCACATAAATTCAATTTCTAATAATTCTGTCTTTAAAGAACATAGAACTTTGCTGCCTCTGGGTAAGGGTCTTTACTGTAGGGAGAACATCCTTTTGGCAGGACACTAACATTTCACAACATAAGAAAAGCCCGAGCTGACTTATGATTGCAGCTCAAAACTACTGCATTTGGTAGGACTCTGACAGTGAGCTTCCTTTAAAGGACAGAAATTACTGCACAAATTCATATTGTTCCACACACATTGACAAGTCATTGCTATAAAATTCTTCATGTATCAAGTCCTCCATTTCTGTATTACTAATTACAAAATTTTCAGAACAATCATTTGAGACATATAAGACCATATTCTCTTGAAACTCTGGAACACAGAAATGCTGTCCAGATAGTGTCCCTTTCCTATACATACACTTAATTAATTTCAATCTACCTGAGCAGACTGAAAGATCAGAAAGAAAAATGCTCCTGAATATCTTGCATTTGTGTCCTCAGTGTAAAATAAGAGAAAGGATCAGAGATAGACCAAAAAAAAAAAAAAATCTCACGAAGGAATTCAGGCACTATTCAAACGGACGTCAGTGTCCATTTTTCACTGAGTGCCAAATAAAGATAAATTCAGAAAAATCCAATCTATTGGTGACACATCATTTCAGTATCATATCCTTATTCATTGTTGCAGAAAGGCTGCTGCACTCTATTTGACTTCTGACTTTGTACTTTCAGCTAATAAAGGGTTTCAATGCCTGCCAACATATGTTGCCTTTATACTCAGATTTATACATTTTAAATATAAAATTTAAAGAAAGTCAAACATTAAATAGCAGACACTGAGTTACAATCTGAAGTGAACCAACACAAATGCTCTTATGCAACTCTCCATGATTAAGAGATGCTCCCTTCAGACTATGCCACATTGCATTATTAAGAAGAAAGAATTTAGGAAAGGCAAGATTAATAAATTTAATCATTCAGCAGTACTGCTAAGCACTCAGTAAATATTGTGCATTTCAAAAGTATGGTGAAATGCAAATAAAGCTCTGGAAAGCAAATGCATCTGCACCTGCAGGTCAATATTTAGCAATCACCAGAGCCCCGTGCCAGCTCACTGCAAGGCCAATCCAGATAAGTCATGGGCAGCAGCAAGGTAATGGAACACCAGCTCTAGAGAAACAAACCAGGAAACACCTCCCTCTGCACTTCTAGAATACATCGAGAGTCTGCAACACTTGGAAGAATGTCACTGGTAGCCTATGACATGAAGCTGCAAGTAACATGTTTTTCCTAAAAATAAACTTGAAAATGTTCTCTACATGAACTCAAACATGCAAACAAGATTAAATCCACAGAATAAAACAATACCGATGGATTACATCATTGGAACATTTTCCTTGTTCTTATACATTTTCTATGCAACTTTTATGGGTATTTAAGTACTAGTTGTTATAGTACATTGATAGTATGCGTTTTAATTAGAAGCCCAAAGATATTAATTTACATAGAAGTGAAGGCAATACACTAAAGCTGTATTCTAGCAAATCCTATTTTAATGACTTCATATTTCACATCAGCATGACCAAATAAACAACACAAATTTAAGAATTTAAAGTAACTGTTCTAAGAGACTGCATAGTGCTGCAAGTATTTGTACAGTGAAACTACATTCACCCCTGAGACTATAAAAACATCTCGCATGAACAGGTGTCCACTTGGTATGCGGGCAGTCCTGAAGGATTTCAGAATCATGAACACCCCTTCTAGAGTAGCAAACGTAAACCAGTTCCAAGTGTGACACTGCAGCCCCTTCAGCTGTTTCACTACTTTCATTAGAGCCTTCATGGAAGATTACAACTCTGCTTCACTTCATTCTAAAGTATTTTTTTCTGTAAAATTCAATTAATACTGCTGATTTCAAAACACTTTTCTTTAACTGATGTAATAAACTGGGATAATTCGTGTCTGTTACTGCCTTTTTTTTTTTTGCTTTTGGCAAATCACTCGACCTCACGTGATGCCACTGTGCCTCTGTCCACCTATAACTAGAAAAGCACAGGAGCTTCTGTATTCCAGATTTTGGAAAGGAATAATCTGAATTTTGTTTGAGATACCATGGCAGAAAGACCTAAACAAAAATATAGGTAAATTACTGAACCTGGAGTTTGCAAATCGAAATATGAAAACATTCAGCTCTGAAATCTGAAGTGCGAGAATTGGCAATTCCCCAAAGGAGCATTTTGCGGTGTGCAAGTGCGCCCCCTGGCGGCGGTGCTGTCCCCGCGTGTCACACCGACACAGGGAACACTCTGGAGCTGAGCGTTTCAAAACCTGCGCAAACAGAGTGCAAAGGGATGCTCCCTGCCCCGGAACAGCAACCCCAGGAGAATCCCTGTCATTTCTACATTCTCACATTCTACTTTTCCCAGTCAGGACTACTGAATCCCATCCATTCCACTGGCCTCGTGCTGCAGTGAAAATCAAATTGTCAGAAGGAACTGAGGGAGTTTTATACAGGTCCAGAGACCCTGCACAGGCAGAGTACCAAGCCACAAGAGATAAGGATCAGGAGACCACCATCAATTAGTTCAGCTCTCCAAGTCCCTACATTTTATACTTCTGCTTAGTAGAGCAATTACAGGACTACTGGTCCTCAGTTGTTAAACACCTTTTTTGCTGTTTCTTCTGACTTGGATGGTGTTCACAATCACGAAATCAAATTGGTTGATTTTCAAGCTTGCTTGCTTGCCTAGACTCACATACGCTGGCTTTAAGCAGACTGCAGGATGAACCTGTTTCCTAAAGCCTCCATCTGCCTTTCACACACCAATCCCCATTCCCTTTCTTACCTCCTTTCAGGAGAGGCTGGAAACAAAAGGATAAAAGATCCACAATATTCAACAAGCATCCCATATAAAGATTTCTGAACAGCAGTTAATAACAGTAGTCATTTTCAATGCATCATTACAAAGTCCACAGGACACCATTCAAAAATTACTAGAAGAGATTCATCATTACCTACACTAGGAGTAAATCTGTATCCACAGACTAAAATAACAAAACAAACCAGAAGTACTTGCTAATAATAACAAAACAAAAAAAGGCAAGGAAAGATAGACTACGTCACTCACCAAAGGCACTGAAAAGCTGGTATAGGTCACTAGTCTTCCACTCTTTGGGAAAAGTAACATGAAGAACATGATCTCGTTTTGGTTGCACTACAAAACAAAACCACTTTTGTTAAAATAAGAGCCACTATTAATACCTTTAGAATATCCTAAACCAGTCATCTAATGTGGTTATGTAGCGCTTTTTTTCCCTTTTCCTTTTTTAAATAAGAAAACAGGCCAAGATCTATTAAACTACATCAGGCACAGTGAGAATGTGCCTGGACTTAGGCATGAAAGACATACTAAATCCTACTAGCTCATCTGTATAAGAAATTGAAACAGCGTTTCAAGCAGTGGGAAATGTCCACAAATTTAGTCCTTCCCATCCCTTGCACCAAACCAACTTCAAGGACAGAAGAAAAAACAACAACTTCTTCATGGTCCACCTTTATTTATTTATAATTGTTAGCAGTGATTCAATTTTGCCATTTTTCTGTCAATAAAAAACATCCTGTGAAGCAATGTTTAACTCAGCTTTCATATAATATTAGGTGCAAGCTAGAATATACACACTGACTTGCTATTATTAAAAATAACATGAAAAAAAAGACAGATTATCAAGGCCAACATTTAAAGAAGTGCAAAAGAAGTCTTTAGTGTACATTGAAAGTCATTTGGAGCTTTGTGAATTTGAGAGAGAGAATCCAAATCAAACTGCTGGAAGAGGTAAGAGTACAGCAGAAATTATCACTATATATCTTACTTTTATGCACTTCTCCCCGAAGTTTCTTTCACTAGGAACGTGAGCTTTTATAACCTGTGAATTCCTATCGTATCTTAAAAAGAAACAGGTGGAACACACTGTATTTTCAGGTGCAAAGATGCTGAAATACTTTATATTTTCCTATGAAACTATTTGCAAATCATTAATTGAGCCCCTCCACAGGTATCTACAGAGATCTATTTTGTTTTGTACGACGCACTGCTAAATCTTATGTGTTGTTTTACATTTGATGACAGAGGCTTAACCACTAAAGTCGAGTACTCCACTTTGCAATGTATTGCTCCAGTACTTGTTCAAGGTAACTCAGGGGTTAACTACAAACAGCTTGATGGGATCAGATTTTAATCTGACCACCTGGTAACACTCGCAGGAAAAGCTTCTCTCTTCTTTTGGTATAGAGACATAGGGACTGTTTTTCATTTTAGTGAATGAATTAGTGAATTACCCTCCTGAATTCTTTTGTAATACAAACGTTTCTAGTTTCTGATCTCCTCAGCTTTCAGCATTAACCCAGAGAGCTTTCCAAGGCAGGTGTGCAAAATCAGACTATCAACCACTTGTTATTGCTAAGTGTTTTAATCTGTTTCACCTGAACAAGCCAATTAGCCTGAGTTTACCAGAAACGCCTATAATAAATTAGAGGTGTACATGGACTGAGAGCTCAGTCAGACTGGACAGAGACACAAGTAGTTAAGGAAAGCAATTCCTTTATGAACAGAGGTGAAATGCTGTTCCCTAGATCTGCTACTGAAACAAAAAGGACACTAAATTTTTTAGGACTAAAATTCAGGGTTTTTTGCGCTATACAAGTCAAACACCAAACCCCCACAAGCAATAGAAGATCAATCATTGCTGTACAGCCTAGTGAACAGAGAGCAACTCCAAGTCTAATCATTTGTAATACAGTAGTAGAAAATTGTAGTGCGAACTACTCCAGTTTCAGATATTAAAGCCTTTTTATATTGATTAAAGAAACTATTCCTAACCTTCCTATATCAGTTTACCCTTAAATTCACTGTGAATCCACTGTTAACATCTCCAACTTCTACCTACTTAGCTGAAAAATATTTGATTTTTATTCTGCTATTTTTTTATTCTGCTTATTCTGCTTTGCAGTCATTTTGTGCAGCAACTTCATTATTTTAAAGGAGTTTCTAATACAGGGTAACAAAAGAAGATGATAAAAGTCACATTCCCATATTCAATGCTATTTAATTTAGCATGTTACTGAAATCCACTGTTTCAGGAAAAATTGCACAAACTTGCTGTTTCACTACACGAGAAACAGAAACACACCACAACTTCCAACAGACATCCAGTTAGCTGTGCCTCAATTTCTTCTTTAAAAATACAGACTCCAAGTGCACCTACCACAGAAACAAGGCTGTATTCTTTACATGGCTTTGCCTCTGCAAAACTGTCCCCACAGACAACCACCAGACAGCTTCCTCACCCTACAGTAGTGTTTACATCTCAGAATAGCAACAAAAATGTCTAGAACAGCCAGTCCAACACGCCACCCCTACAAGTGCTTTCCATTTCAAGGCTTAGAAAGCCTCCCTGGCTCAGGTTCTCCTGTAACATCTGCATCAGTCTGTTCTACAGGAGCAGCTTTCAGATAAAAGAGACAGACTTTCAGAGCCAGACTCTTTTTGGCAACCCTTCTTGGCAAAGCATCAAAACAATCCTGTAAGTTGGCCAGCAAGTGGAAGTAGCATCTTTACAAATTAGTAGCTTTGGCATTCTCTCAATGACCCAAAGTATTTACCCATTCTTCCACTTAGTATCAAACAGTTGGGGAAGGAAGATGCAACGTAATTAGATTACCATTCCAACAGATCCACAGAGCCAGAGCTCACTGATCTGACCACCTAACTGAATTTAAAATTAAATATATGCCCTTACAGCATGTATTTTCCTCTCCAACAGTTACTTCCATCTCTCTAGAATTGCATTCTGTTACTATTAAACCAGCATCTAATAGAGTCACACTCCAGTCTGAGCTTTCCAATGCAAGGAGTGGAAAATGTCTCCAGTTCAGCATTGCTTCCAAATGGGTATAATTTTCAAGACATTGTGTATCTGACTCCACAATATAAAATTAAGCTTTCATCTAGTCAAGGACCAGATTGACCTCCTGGGCTTCACATTTTCCTAAGTCAAGGCATCAGTGGAAACACTCATCCAAAGTTTTCCTCCTCATAATGAAACATCCCATAACAGTAAGGGCATTTACAATAGTAAAATCTCTTTTCCTTTAAATATATTATCAACTAATTACAGCTCCAGGTCTGTAAACTGAAATAACCTGAAATTTAAAAATGTTTTAAGTAATGTTTTTCCATTATCATAATCCCACGTGGCACATCTGATGCTTAGGTTGAAGATAAGGAGAGGTACTGCTGCATGTCAATTAAAAAAACAAAGAGGCCACAAGATTTTCAGAACCATTTGTTATTCACTAATTTGCATCCTGCACTTAGTGCTGGGGTGAATGGACAGTGTTAAGATCCCACTTTTTATGTGACATGGTAAATAAGAATCATGACCCAAAATAACAATAAAGCTGTTAATTTCAAACTCTTTCATTTAGTAACATTAACTTAATTTGTTCTTGTCAACCCCCTTTATAATGCAGATTCCCTGGTCAAAGTTGAAAACTTTCTGGGTTTCCTATTTTGTTAAAGAAAAAAAAAGGGAGCAGACACGTTTAAATCATTTCATAAGTTGCTAATAACCTAAACACAGCTGACAGATATGCTGATATCCTGTGCTTTAGATATACATAATTAATCTTTACACTTCCTCCTCCATGAAGTTTGTCAGAATGGTGCTAAGTTTACAATGAAAGAAGCTACTTACAGTCTGGTCCTTCCAAATTGAGATATGGTATGTCCATTACTCTCATAAGAAATAGCCTAAAGCAAAATGGAAAAGAACCATTAGCAAATTTCTGCCTGAAGACCTTTTCCTTTTTATACCTTTTTAATGTGTTTCTTCTTCAGAAGCAGAATTAACCATCCCAAACTTATCTTAAGCTATGTTAAAACAAACAGACCCTCTAAGTCCAATCTCTTATCTAACAACCAGATTCAAAAAGTTACTTGGCATTATGCCAGCAATTTTACTTACTCAAGAAAACAAGGACAAAAAAGTCCCAAACTGTTACTGCTGGAAACAATTAAGACAAGTGGGGAAGGAACACTTAGCAAGTGGCAGCTCTCTGCAGTAAGAGCCCCTTGCACAGTGGATAGTGCAAAAGCTGCCATCATTCTAAATACACATAAATCTCCCCATTTTCTGAGCACTTCATCACGCTTTAGACAGAACGGATCTTAAAACCTACAACTGCAAAAGCCATCATGACTTCTTTGGAGATAACTGGATTGAGTCGTTTCCTTTTTAACATGTAACTGAAGAGTTTCTCAAAACATTCAAGAAATGCTTTCAATAAAAGCTCTTACTCAGCTCTGAAATGTATTTCCTTCCAAAATAAGATAAACAGCCTAAAATCCTGTCATAGGTACAGATGCCACATTGATGTTACACAACATTTGCTGTGCATAGTGTTCACTGGAGGGCTAAAAGAAATAACTTTTCCATCGTAACTTTAAAAAGCCTCTAAAATGCTTATCAGATTACAGTTACAGCATTCAACTAAGTACTAACTGATGTAAACAGCTGATAAAAACATTTTAAGTGTACAGACTGATCTGTAAGTCCCTAGAGATTCTTTTATCATACCACTCTCACTAGCAGTTTCTAAGAATTTGGGTATCATGCTCTTATAATTCCCCATATCACTGAAAAGTCTACTGGAATGCAGTTGTTAACTTGTTTTTGCTATAAATAGGAAAAGGAAAAAGCCCCAAACACTGAGGTAAAATGTACTGTATGACAGGTTCACATGTGAGCCACAGGGTGTGAGAACTGGTACCAGTTGTGCCACACACTGTCCCACCTAATTTATCTTCCTGAGTCTCAGGGAAGATACACTATAGCATGCACTGCATCCCCCTGAGCACTGCAGCACCTAAAAGGGACTTTATCTATAAAAATTAAAACCAGCTGCATCAATTAACTTCAGAAACTTCACCAATTCCAGCACAGTACTGAGTAACGCAGACATTCTACAAAGCAGCCAGAGTTTCTTCTTATGTTTAGCCTTAGGTGCCAGACTCCTGCAGACTTGGCTTCATCTTAGCTGTCTAAACTGAACAGGAGTGGCATCCTGGGAATGAAGCTGGCTTCAAAACACAGCTTCCACAAGGAAACAAAGGAAGATATCCTTACTCTGACATACCCTAGGGATCCAGGCTAATAGTGACAGCACTGCTGCTCAAAATTGAAACAAAAAAAAAAAAGGCCATCCGCTCAAAAACAAGGAGGCACAGTGATCACACCAGAAGGGTATCTTTTGTGGAATTGAAGGGAGGAGGAAAACAAAGAGGGAGCATGGGGCACATCCTCCAAGGAGCAATAGAAAGGATGTGACTACATTCCACCTCTGGTGGAAGACATCAGGCAGGATCGTAACACCATAACAGGCACCCAGCTGGGCAGAAAAGAACTGGGATCTGTGCTCTGCTAGTAAGCTGGACTGGAAACTGCCAAAAGATGTTCAGTTTGATTTATTACCTATCATTTGTACTCACATCTTTATCTGAAATAAGGTCACAGTCACTGTTAGTAGGAGACACAGCCTTCTTCAGACCCCAGGGCAGAGAAAGAGCACAGCCTAAATAGTCTAAATACAGTATTTTTACTGGTCAATAAAAGCAGCTCAGTATTTTCTGGATAGAGGATGTCCATCATCCATGCAGGACAGAAAAAGTGGGGGGTTTTACCAAAAAAAAAAAAAAAAAAAAAGGTTTGTTTTAAGCTGACCTATCTGAACAAACTTTTGCAAAGTTCTTGAAACCAACTCCATTTTAAAGCACTCAAATAATTAGTTGAAGTTTTGTAGGTAGCAGTTTTCATAAAAATAAAGATGAAGTCTACTAAAAAGACAACAAAAACTTCTGGGGAGAACACTAGTTAAGCTTCCCTCCCCCTGGTTTATCATACTGAGGAAAGCAATACAGTGGCCAACGGCAAAAACAGACTCATGCCAGAAAAAAATACATATACCTGAAATTAAGATCAGTTTTTTATTCCCTGAGACAAATCGTGCACTAATTTGTTTGGCCAAACAATTATGTCACTAAACAGCACGTACATGAACACACAAACACATATACTCCCTGTAGTCTAAATACTGATTTTAATTACTTAGTGCACTTCAGGTATGTTACAGAAGTAACTGCATCTTGTAGCACTGACTTACACCACATGGATTACGAACACTGAGTTCCAACATAAAGCATTATTAAGAATCCATAACTATGGTGCTAAGATTCCTCACCTATCTGCAGAACATTTAAATTAATAAGGCTTTTCTGCATGACAGCATGAACTCTACATTAAATTAGCTAGATTCATGAAGTTGTGAGTTAATGTGAAAATCACTGTCATAGCTACATTTCTTTACAAGCTAAGCAGACCAAGCTACAAAAAAAATGTTATTTCCTACACTGCTTAGACACTACAGCCAGATCACACAGTCAGAGGACAGAGATCCATTTCTCCATAAGAACTATGAGGTACTTTGAGGAAGCTGATTGGAAGACAATTGTTTCTGTGGCAACTCAAGCAAAATGAGGAGACGAAGGCTATCATTGTGCCATTCACATAAACAGTCTCAAGGAGTCAACACTGTTCCTCTGCACTGCGCTAGGATGAAAGTTTTCCCAGCTGTGTAGTGAACTGTGTAGAGAAACTGATCCAGCTGAAAAAAGAAAAGGCATCTTTTTAAACCCAGCTCACTTACCAGTCCAGGTCAGTGACTACTTCAGCCACATGGGGCTGCAAGCACAAGAACAGCAACTGTTTACTCCTACACTGTGAGTGGAAAGTTATTGGTCAAACTGTACAAAAGCACACCAATCTCCCTTTTCAATAATTTTGCAAAGAAAATTAAATTAATATAGAAAAGCTGAGAGATTTGCAACAGATGCCAGAGAACCTAGGTCCCTTTGAGAAATTTTCCACAAATATAGCACAAAACCAAGTGATTTGCATGGATTTTGGTTTCTGATATCCATTGTATTAAAAAACATTTCTAAGTTAATTTATACTTCTACAGACCATGATGCTAATCAGCTCAATGAAACATGGTGTTCTCATTCCTCTACCTCTTCCACCCCCTGGCTCCAGCTCCATCAAGGGAATAAAAAGCATTCAAACAACGCAGTGATACAAAAGAACACAGTCATTAAAAGTTTGTGAGGGGCTTGTGGGTGGGGGCAGGAAGATATGGAAGAAAAGAGCTGTTGCCCTAAACCAAACAGTCAAAAAATTTCAAATCAACTCCAAAGTACAGGACACAATAACAGTATCCAATTTATACACATAAGAGTTTAGATATTGCAATAAAGAGTCCCATCTCAACTCATAAATGTTCATCAGGGATTACTCACAGCAGACGAACAGGATTTTTCAAAGATGTTGTATATACAATAAAGCATAAAGATTACAGAAATGCATCTCTGGAATTCCTGGCTTATTGAGTTATTTATCATATAACTCACTGCATTATGCCTAAAAGAGCCAAACAACCCTAAGGCAAAGTCTGGTTTTAATCAGTTCCACTCTCACAAAAGCCCTAAAACTAAAGATTTTTACCTATGTTCATCATCAACCTTGATGAACATTAACCTATATGCTGGCCATCACTCTTGAACAGCAAGCCAGGAAGTTCCATAATTTTGCTAATATAATGGAAGACATCAAAATTACTCTTGAAAAAAGTATTACATTTATTTGAAAGCTAAGTTCATAAAAATCAAAGCTTGATTTTTTAATTTTATATTTACTTCCACTAATCACATTAGTGACAAGCCCATTTAAACAGGAAGCATTTCCAAAATCCCAGCAATGATGTGAAAGTTTAATCACTGAAAATTTAATATTTAGAGATCTTGAAATTAAGACTTTATGAGCAACCCAAAGAATCATGGCCTGCTTTAAAAAACATTTTCAAGACTATCTTGATAATAGTCCAGACTGAAGACATCACTTCTAAAAGCTGCCTTACAATAAACTCCTCAACTTCTTCCAGGAAAAGCTTGTGACATAAGGTATAACTTTCATTTGCTTAGCTTACTGTTTGCATGTTGTAGTTTGTGTTTTGCTTGAAGAACATGATTACAGCACAAAGGAAAAGGTTTCTTTGTTCTGACTGCTGCCCACAGGATCAGGTAGAACTTCTGGAGGAAGGAGGAAGATAGTTTTTTTTCTCCCCAGCAGGAAGAGAGGATGCTCAGCTAGGGAAAGATTCTAGACCACAAACTAGAGCCAACTAGGTGTAGCGGGAAGCTGGCTGGCAGCCCAGAGCACACCTGCCAAAAAGCCCCAGAAGCAACACACTCACAAGGGACCCTTAGGTACCTCTGAACTACAGAGCCCTGGATGCTACTACAGGTGCTAAAAACACCAAGTGCTGCAGACAGAGACCAACTGAGCAGAGAAAAAGGCTTGTTCATTTAAATACCTCACGGCTCTCACTTCTGACATGTACTTAAATCTTCTTCATTTAAAAAATAAATAAGTAGAGTTGTCTTATTCTGGTTTGTTAGTTTGCATTAAAGGAGAAAGAAAACTAGCTTCAAAACACAAGCCTTGGCCTGCTCACTGTACGGAAAAGGTGAGATAGTCTCATCTCTAGGCTCTGACTTAGGTGATGTGGCAGATGTTAGTAAGAATATGGCAAAGCTTCTAAAATCATGTGGAAGTAAGATATGGCAAGTCTTCCAAGTTTCCATGATTTAAAAATAATATATAGCTTTCCCGAAACAAGAAGCTACAAGTTCTGAATAATGACAGAATGGATAAACATTCTTGTCCTGCAAACAGTAATTTTCAGTTCTTGCTTAAAAAAGAAAAAAAAAAAAGGCAGCTGTTCTCCCTACAATTTTTTGTTAACTCTTCCTTTCATTACAGTTAGGCTGTGTCAACTCTGAAGCCAGAACAGACACAGCAAGCTTCCTCTCACTCTCTCTCAGAATTCTGAAATGTCACTGCTAGAGGAATGTCACATTTGAAGTATACAATTAATTTGAAAGGCTTAAATTTAATGTATTATTGTGACAGTTTTAGAAGTTGCAGTTTTTCCTTGCTGCAAATCTGCATTTCTAGAAAGAATTTTGGTTAATGATTGAAAACTTAACCTGCTCATCTGGCATCTACTAGATGGCACGTGAGTGTGTTGGTGTTCCTGAAAACAACCTAGTGACAAATCCCATCTTAAAATGAAATTGTGCTGATCAATTCTATCTTCACCTTCAAATCAAGCAGTCACTGTGGGTCCATGTTTAATCTAGGGAATATTTGTAAGATCTGCTAAAATACATGGAGTTACTTCCTCACATGTCTCTGTGTCAAGAGAATCACATAACTGCTGTCACTATAATAATACGATTTTCAGAACAATGAAAGCTGAAAGCCACTGATCACAATTATTTCCTCATTTGTGTGGGCCATCTGAAGCTAAAATAATTAATTTTGCCAACTCCTATATTACTTGGTTTGAAAGGATGGAATTTCACATGAATTTAAACAGAGTAAGCTCTAGAACCTTTTTAATTTCAACTCCTTTTCCTTTATGTGACAGATTTTAATATCTTTAGAAGTTTCCTATGGTAAAATCTACAGATTAAATACATAAAGAATCAAATCTGGGCATAAAGGGATTCTAGCTTCCCCAATTCTTACTTCCATTTGTTCAAGGAGTTTGCATGAAGATCCAATTCAAAAACAAAATACTGCTCACAGCATCGTCCCATAACTCATACACATATGTTTCCTATGCCAACTTAGAAACAGGTCACCCAACAACGTTAATACCAATGCTTGGTGTTCTTTGGATTGACATTACCAAAGGGAGATTTCAGTTTTTCCAGACTGTTAGGCATACTCAGTTTTCACTATCACCAGTTTCTGAGTGTCCTACAACATAAAGATTACCTGACCAGTTTTTCTTCAGTTCCAATACTCCCAAAGCTTACTCCAGAAATAATTTTCTAAGTTGTAAATATATCCTCAACTAACTATATCCAACTGGCATGGGCAAGGCCATTAAAGCAGTGTGAGTACTCTCTGAAGTGTCCTTTCACAGGTCAGCAGAAAGCAAACCATTCTCCTCAAAACAAAGACATTTACTTCACAGCCTCTCTACAGCACTACCAGCATGAACCAGAAAGGCAATAAAATTTCAGTTTAAGGAAAAATGCAGTTAGCCATGTATTCCAAAGCTACAGATAGATCTGCTAAAGCTGGTGTTGTATTTCCATGTTTTAGCAGGTTTTTTTAATACAACAACTACTTACTTGTTAAAAAAGGGTTCAATGAGTTTTGATCTAGCAGACACATGGTTTTTCGGAGGACTGAGGAATGAACCTGACGAATGAAGCACAAATTCAGTATGTAATAAGCAGCTACAGATAGCACCAGGGGGAAGGTTTGGAAAAGACTTCATAGCTACCTAGGAAATTAGCCATGGAAATGAAGCACAGTCCAGTAATGTAAGCATCATATCCTGCTTCATGGAGTTGTTCAGATGCTGTATCATAACTTGGAAATCCTTCTGCACTTTCTGAGGGGAAAAATCCATTTATAAACACATTATTACAGAAGATAAAGATAATCCTGTATGCTTACCCACGGCCTGATTTTGTCAGAGTGCAACATCATTTGGAGAAGTTTATACAATTTTTAGAATCTTTGAAATTTTATAAGTTCTTAAAAAAGCAGTTTTGTCTGGCATTTTTAAATAAGAATAGGCTCCTAAAATGGAAAGTATTTCCTATTAAAAAGCCCTTAATCCCCAGACCTACTTAGCCAAAATGTAGTATTAATTCTAAGACAATGACAGCAGGATTCCCCACAAGGAGTATCTTTTTTCTGACTGACTTACATGTAAGAGAACAGACACTCAGGCTAATTGAAAGCTTCACTATTAACCTGTTTGCCAACCATCTGACTGACCTACAGTCCGATTTTTCATGGTATTTAAATGAAGACTAAGTGATTAAAGGATGCATTTATTGACGAACGCACCTGGTTTATGCTCTGCACATTCAGCAAAATAAAAAAGTACTGCCCATCTTGATTTTGAGCAAGAATTGAAACTTTCCCTTTCAACATACTCCACTCTTCAGTATTGCCCTCCCTTTTCTAAATCAGCACCTTAAGAAAAATTCCAGAACCTTGAGCTAAGCTTGCCCTTTGATTAAATATCCTTGTGCTCACCGCAAAGTAAAAAAACCTTTTTCCTACTAAAGGAACTTTAATAATTTCTAGAACACACACAACTGGTCACTACTGTGTAAGTTTCCTTGGTTTTGTTTGTCCAAGCACCTCGTGGAGTGCTCTGGCTTTGATCTGATGGACAACCACCAAATGAAAGTTTTAAACCAATTTCAAATTAATCCTCAAAAATCAACCTAAAAAAAATTCCAGAAGATGATGAAACTGCTGTTTACTGCACACATCCATTCTTTTACTATCTGGATTCCTATTAAGTTCTAAATATAACTGCACTGTATGTATAGTGCCCCCATTTAAAGTCCCTTCATCAAAACACTAAGTATTAGTAGGGGGATTTATATTTCAGACCAAGAACAAAAATAATCAAAACATTTTGTTTCCTCTGAAAGAAGAAAACATTTCAGAAATAAGAGCATTTTTATATATCCTTACCAACTTTAGGAGGGCTGAATGGAACCTCTTTTAAACGCTTTTCCAGTTCTGCAAGTGATGTATTATTAATGATCTCCTGCAAGAAAAGCCATCATTAACTGCCAATGCCAAGCACATTTTCCCTGGAAACTGAAATCAAATAGGATCAAACGAGAATTTACTGCTGCCACCTTGTGTTCTCTAAGGATTAACACATAGCCCCATTTCAAACTAATGCACCAGAGGTGTGTCAAGACAAGTTTCAAAGTTAAATTGCCTCACCTGCATCATAACGAGTCATAAGCATTTATTAATGCTGCTCAGAATTATTGATGAATTATGCCAAAGTAGTATTTCTATTTTAATCTAGTTTCACGTAGGGTACACGTGGCAAGAGAAAAGGCAGCACAAACAGCAGGGGAAAATATTCTAAATATTGATAATAAAGGCTGAGGTCATTCAAGGTGAGTATTGAAATGTGCTTGCTGACTGGACATTCTTGAATAGTTTTGTAAGTGTGAATACTGCTGATTTACAGTAATACAGAGACAGTGAAAGAATCCTGACAATCAGAAAATTGTTCCTACACTTCATATGAGCTGAGCAGCATCAGTGAAACTACATATGCATAAAATAAAAAACCACAAAGACGTATTACAGATTAATTCCTTACTGAAGTTCTTAATCAAATACATGTTGCCAATTCCTTACTGAAGTTCTTAATCAAATACATGTTGCCAATCGGTACAGTGGAAACATGCAGAATAAACAGCCAGGGAAAGCAAAACATCTCACACAATATTTATTAAAGTTGTCTGAGACCTAGGAGGACCAGATTTCCTTTGGTTCTCAATCAAGCTTAGCTGTTTACACTCCTCATCAAGTCTGCAGACTGAAAAGTTATCAAGAACCAAGTACAATGAACAAGCTCAAAATGATGCATTAATTTGGAATCCCAAAGCAGCATTTCATAACAATAGCCTAAAACCCCAAGCATCTGCTGTAGAATTATAAATACCAACAAACTGTACCAAACATAAAACCTGTGCAGGACGCTTACTTTTCAGAATGCCAAAGCCTCTATTCTCAGCACAGCAGTGTGCAACATAAACCTGACAATACCTACATTTTAGTAAGACTTTGTTATGCAATGCTCTCGAGTCACAGAGCTATGCACAAGGACAGATGCTGCTTCCTCAGCATGTTTTTTAATTAATTCAAAGGCACATGGGAAAACAAGAGCTTATGAACACTTATCTCAATACTTCTTTAGAGGAATAAAACTCATGCTGTAAGAGATTTTAAGAGAAACCTGTAATTTTTTTCCTCCTGCTGACTACCCACCAAGCAACAGGCCACAAGAGAATATAATGATGATTAAGCATTTTTCCAGACAAAATCAAGTCAGCATTCGCAATACTCTAAGACTTTGAGTATACAAGCAGCTTCCAGATCCTACTTGTTCATGAACAGCACTTATTTTAATCTCCTGAGGAGACGTGCTACTTAACAGGAAGCAAATAATCTACTAATCACATTTGAACTACCAAAAAACATTTTGGAATTCAAAGCTGCCAAGTTACCTTAAATCTTCAAACACAGAAGTCACTTAGTAGGAGAGTAAAAATTTGTGTTCTATGAATTTTGCAAGTTCAGATAAGGGGTAAAGAAAAATCATTCTTCTACAAGGATCATCACAGAAAACATTAATAGACATTTTTCTCTCAAAAGAAATATTATTCGTTTCAATACACACATATTAATGCAAGTTTGTATTCTCCAAATCATTCTGTAATATTAATTTACCTTAAAAGGTTGTGTACTTGCCATCAGTTTAGTATCCAGTAACCTAGAAACAAAATAAGAGCTAAATAGCTTGAAACAGAAGAATGCCCATTTTGCCAAATCCTCAAAAAATGTTTTAGTGTAGTAGCTGGGGAACAGCAGATACACCCTACTGAAAATTACTGTTGGATCTTGGAACAGCCAAAACATTCCTTGGCTTTGTACAGCATGAAAAAGGACTGCAACTAAGGAACAGCAAGAGATGCAAACAACTAGTATAAATAAATCTAGTTCCAAATGAAGTATAGGCACAAAACAGCAAACATCATGCCAAAACCAGGGGAGTAGCAAAGGTGCATCTTTTGCCAAGAAGTGAACCAACAGCAGTGCTTTTCTGAAAAATAGCTGCTCAAAAACACTTTAAAAATAGTATTTATCTAACTTGATCCCAATTTCTTTTCCAGTAACAGCTAGGGTACAGGGCTAGGACAAACAATATCAGCTTGCTAAAACTATACTGAAATGGTTGAAAGTTTGAACTAAGAACTTACCGGGGAAAGACACATGATGTTACTTCCTTGAACTCACTTAGGTCCTATTTTAACATTAAACCGGAAGATAAAATCCAAGTCAGTGAACCGTTTACAGCCTCGGGAGGACAGATAGCAGTAGCTACAATTACCCAAATAGTCTCTCAGAGTGAGCTACAGTAAATGAATTCTCGCCATGCAAGAGATGTATCTGTCAGCACTACCACAGACACAACCTGCAATTACACACAGCTACAGACTGAGAATTTCTGATTTGTCTGTGATTAGTAATAGTGTTCTACCACTGCCAACACCTCAACCTATCCTATAATCTGGGCTACCTCTAATTCCAGCCTAGTTAACAGTTCTTCCTAAGTGTTCCCAGCATTTAGTATTTCAGTGGAATATAAGCAGTCACTCCAGGCATTCAATGACTGCCCACAGGTTTAGATCTGCCAAGTGTCAAAAGTACAGCAACAACTGATAATTGCTTATGTTCCAACGCCATCCAAACAGGTCCCAAACTTCTTTTTCCCATCTTATGATCAAGGCTTCTGAGAACACCCACAAGCCCTTTGAGACTGCAAGTAACAATGTCACGTGAGCCACCCTTCCAATAAGAGCTTTGGCTTCTTCAGACAATGATCTTAGTGCCAATACATTGCTTAGTTTCACTGAATTGTGAGACTGTCCAGTCATGAACTGTCAGACTGCCCTGCTGCAGTCAAAGTGTGCTCCCTCCAATTATTCTGACATTACACCTCTTCACCCCAGTGAACATCACCCTGCTACAAGATTACTTATCATTTTAAGTGCACTATACTATATGAAAATACACAATCTCCATTTTGTAAACTACAAGAGGATAACCACCACATAATTGTGCTGAAGCTCCACGCCATTTTCTTATAACATGTCAGACAGTTAAATATACCTGATATAAGCAAAAACCACAATTCCTGTATTTGATTTGAACATTTTAAAAACGCAAAGGAGAACAATTAAATCCAACTAAACTTTATATAGAAAGATTTAAGAAAATAAGGCAGTAGCCCAGAAGTAACAAATGGATTTTTTAAAAAATATTTTTCTATAATTCTTCACAGACTGACCAATTCTTCCATTCACAAGAAAATGTGGAAAGATAAGGCTAAAAGACAAATATATAAGGCATTTATTTCATTATCTGAATATTCAAAAGATGACTTACATCAGGTAGGGGACAATAGAACTGATGTATGGTGTGCATAACATCCAGCAGCATGTTGTGCCCAATAACAAGTTTGCCCTGTGAAAAGAACAGTAAATATTTGTCACACTTCCAGTCCTGGCCATGGCAAAGGGAATCTGTAAAAACCCCTATTCCAGATGCTAGCCAGGGGCACCTGGGAACAAATACACATCAAACCTCCCCATGTGCTCTCTGCCTGCCCACACACTCCTCCATTCTCTCAGAGCAGACACTCCTTTCTCCTCTACCCCCAACCATTTATCACAGGCTTCTGCAGCAGCTTCAAATGTTGAGAAAATGCACTAGAACAACTACTTACAACTTGGTTTCCAGATGTAATCTATTTGACATTGAAGTCAAGTAATTTCTCAGTCCATTACCTTTTAATTTACTAATACAACAACACACAATATATTCCTTATGGTTCTAGCATACAATAGGTAGTAAGGGCATGGTCTGGCTTCTCACAGTGCAGAACCTTTCACGCCAGATGTTGTACAAGCAAACTCCTTCTTGAAAAAGTACAAGAAGTTTTTAAATGTTAACTTTGATTCATTTGACATGACAATGGTCCTTCTCTGATAGCCTTTAACTGCCAGGAAGAAGAAAGGGAAAAAAACCCACAATCTTTTCAGAACAGAGAAAACAAAAACCCCAAAGCTTAGTTACGTAAGAGCCCTAAGAAACTGGTATTGTTGACTCTCACAGATAATAAGATTCTTCATGTCATTCTTTAGTTTAAGAGCTTACTTAACCTAGTAGAAACAATAACTGTAAAACATGAAGCAACACAAGTCACTTTAACTTGTATTTCAACTTCTCTTCCAAAATGTAACAGCAAAAGAATTCTTTCTTTGAATTATTTATTTTTTCTTACGAACAAAGGTAGATTAAAAATCCTGTTAACTTACAGAATTAGCAATGGCATGAACAACTCTGGAAAATCCTACAGCATCATTCAATTCTTCCTGTAAGCAAATATTCTGACATTAGTAAAACATAAACATAAATATTGCCAAAACCGTACCTGCAAACTGGTAGATGCACTCAGTTTGCCTCAAACTTTTTTTCAGACATAATCAAGAACAGACCACAGAGGAAATGTCAATATTTATACAAGATACAGGATACAAGAGGTCAAAGCAGGATGCTGCTGACAGGATTCCTGTTTTACAAGTAGCTCTAGTTCTCTGTCAAATAGGACAAGTCACAGGCTGCTGTCCTGGGTCACCCGTGGAGAGAATCCAAACAGCCACTCTGCCCTTTGCTCACTCCCCTCACCCAAAAATTCAAAGGCAGACAATAAGAGTTGTGGATAAAGATAATGACAGCCCATCCCCTCCAGCCTCCTTGCTTTTGCAGGAGGGTGGGAGAGAAAGCCTTGACACTGTACAAGTGCTGTTCAGCAGTAGACAAAACACACGGATGGTATCACTGGTGTTGTAGCCCCAAATGCAAAGCACAGCAAAATCTGGGCTGCTACAGAGAAGGGTAACTTCATCCCAACCAGAGCTGGAACAGCTTCAGTCAGTTCACTGTCAGCACATGATCTCCAGTAGTGCTCAGCAGCTATTACACTGCAAACAGCTCAGAAGGTATTAAAATTAACCTACACATCCTCAGCTGTACTTTTTACATATATTGTTTGAACCCGGATTGTTACTGCTATTAAATCAGATTGTACTTTTAACACTAAGACGGAGGAGGAAACATTCTTCATTACTTAGATAAACAAAACCAAGAAGAAACATTAAAATTTTATACATTACATAATACTGTAGTTGTATAAACTGATTCTCAATTGGTTGGGGAGGATCTGACTACAGCACATACTTTTGTAACAGATTTTTCTTTTTCAGGTCTAGAGAAGTGATTTCTGCCTTGTGTTATCTGTCTTTATTCAACCATAACTGAAATTCAATAAAAACATTCACTGTTATTTTAGTTCAGCTCTGAACACCACTAATCAGAGCAAGTAATACCCCCTCTAAAAATGCTTCAGAAAAATCTACTGTAGTAGTAAATTATTCCTGACTTGCCTTCTGGAAAAAGAGATGTCACATTAGCTAATATCTCTTTAGACATCTCTTTTCCCTCTTAAAAGGCTTTCTGCATGGATACATTATTTGCTCCACCCAAACTGACTTTATCTTGATATATGAAAGGACAAATCACAAGAGTCTGATCAAGAATTCCCACATTCAAGTCTTAAGATCTCCTGAAACTTGCATCACTCAGTAAGCAAAGTACAAAGTCCCATGAACAGTGAGAGTGTCTGAATACACCACAGCTTGTAACCACAGCAGTGTATCTCTCAAGAAATGACACCTTGATTGTACAGGGCACTAACTCAACCAACCAAGAGCAATCAAGCTTTGTAACTGAAGAGGAGATTGTGAATCCAAACAATGTAACAGCCTGCTCAAGAATTTCTGCAAGAAACTGATGTTTCCTATTACTAGGCCACACTTCTGAGAGATGGCAGATTCACATAAGGAGGTATTCACTACTTCAGAATACTCCCGTTCAGTATTCCACAAATTCTGATTTTTAAAAAAAATTTAGAGCACAACTCTTCTTGTTCTGTTGCAAAGCCTAAATCATCTGGTAGAATTTAGAAGATCAGTTTCAGCCACCCACAGCAAAACAAAGGGAAACACTACCAAACCCTATACCGCATTTTTGCAATGCTGAGTGGTCAGAGATTCTCCCCCTTTCTCTCTCACCCAAACAAATGAGATTGAATTTATTTACCTGTTCTTTTGCTTGTTTCTGCTGCTCTCTTCTTTTTCGTTCCTCTTCATCTACCTTACTAATAACAATATATCGCTCCTTCTAAAACAAAAAATGTATCATTTGAGGAATGAGCCTGAGAAGTTCAGACTTGAGGTTACTGCAAGTTTCTGTAAATTTACATTGTAAAGAAAACTGTCATACCTCAGCAGCAGTTACTTGGCAACACAACTGTTTCTATTGTAGGCACCACTTTATCACCTACTCCCAGAAGCCTACTTTAGAAAGCTTTATTTGATTCATCCACCAAACCTAACTTTTCCTAAATCCACTTTTTACTTCTCGAAAAAGGTTATCAGCATTTCCTTGTAAGTAGTTTGCTTCAAATATCTTTGGAAGCAGACATTTGTGCTGGGAAGTGAGGATACAGCATGGGATGCTGCTGTTTTTCCTCCAAGATCACAATCTGCATTTCACTAATACTGAACATCACATTCATTGTATTTTAAAACACCTTTTAGTATCCGTTTAAAAAGTAATACTAAGCCACGCAAATACATGCCCACACTCCACATGTTGGGCAGATTTACTTATTTAGAAACTAGCTCTCTGTATTCCAATGTTTCACATTTGCATAACAAAGCTCAAGTTTTAGATCTGAAAGTCAGGAGAGATGGTAAAATTTAGAAATACAATTGCCTTTAAACAGAACAAATGTTACAGGCAGTAATAGGCCTAGTTACCTTATCTGACTCCAGAGTTTCTACATGGATACCTTTTGGATACCTACATCAAAGCAAATGAAAAGTAAATATAAATAGCTATTCATTTGGCATTTAGCATATTGACACCACAACAGTGATTCAGTAATTTCATGCTGCATTATTACTGTAAGCATTAGGTGTAAAAGAACTACTACAAGTTTCTTTTTAATTTTAAATAATGGAAAATTTGAAGGAATAGGCTAGCTTAACTGGTCTCCTTACATAACCTAACAGTAACTAGCACTTACACAATCTCTCATGCTATTGCTGTGGAACCTGCAACTTCTTATTTTAGTGATATTAAGTAAACATCATCTAGATATTTCATCACAGTCTAGAATCTTAGCTTTCAAGAAATCCAAAACAAAAATACTGGTGAGAATGCTCTCATTTACTTGCAGCCTCAAGACAGCTTCTTTGGAGACTGCATACCTTTAACCTGTCACTTATTTGCGGATTTAGTAACAACCCTAACCTTCTGGTAGCTGTAAATTTTAATAGAAATTATTAATTCAAATGTCATCGCCGCTGCTACAGGGTTGCATCATGCCACCACAATCCCGTTTAATTTCCAAAGTACTACCATACACAGAGCCACAGAGCATCCAACTGATAGCAAAAAGTAAAAGAATGCTGCCTTTCACTGCCTAATCAATAGCAATGACTCTCATCATCTCATTATAATAAACCAACCACAACTGTGTTAACCACTGCAGAACCAGCAAGTTTCTTTGTCCTCTGGCTACTCCTAAAATTAGCAGTGGAGAGCACATTCCAAACACTCTTGTGTCCTCTCCACCCTGACTCCTCACACAGTTTTGAGCCTACACCTCACTTATGAGCTGCCTCATGTCACAAACCCCGGATGCATCAAAACACTGATGCACAAGAGAACACTTCAATAGAGAAAACGAGCTGTGAAGAGGTCAGGACAGAAGGGTAATCAATAACTTCACTCTTTTCTGCTTTAATTATCTCCATGCTACCTTCACAGCTTGGCTTTCTCTCTCCAATACACATGCAGAGTGTACACAGCTGTAGTAAAGCAACATTGCTGAATGTTAAAAAAACACAACTCAAGAACACATTCTTCCACCCACTCAGAGAAGATGCAAGGATAAGTGTCAGACAAACATAAAGCTACATGCTAGAGGAAGCTATAGATATTCTATCCATATATTAGAAAAATGACACCGAAAATTTGCTGAAAAGGCTTCTGCTCAAGCTCACTTCTTGAGATTCCATTTTATAGAGGGAACCTTTATTTTATCCAATTCCAGTGTAAGTAAGAGTCTAGTTCCAGTGTAAGAGTGGCAGATTCAGTGCTGCAGCACTGAATTTACTAAACATACAAAAAAAGTGACTTGTGGATTTTCCACATCTTACTAGCGCAGTCAGAACAGTAAAAATCTCACTCTACAGCCTTAGAGTTTCTCCTAAGTCCTTAAGGGATATATTTAGGCAATATAATAAGTTATCAGAAATGCTTATGCTTGGTACCTAACAGGAAACTATGAACATACCAGTACCAACCACAGAACTTGCAGTTTTTCAGGCAGAGTCCTGAAATCTGTATAAGCACATGCACTTTTTGTTCACTGAAAACCTAGCATGCTGCATTTGTTACATAATTCTAGGCTGTGCTGTTCTATTCAGAGATTTTATATAGCAATGATAAAACAAATACTAACTTTAAAATATCTAAGTTAATCATCACAAATAAGTTTAAGGTAATTTATCTTCAGAACATTATAAAAGACTTCTTTTAAAGGGAAGAAATGTCTAAATGAATCACCCCAAGGTTAAGTAGATCAGCTCTTACCCAGATTTCTTATCAAAAGTACTAAAAATATACAGTAAGGCAGTATTACCAGTAACTTACTTCCAGCTCAAGGTCTGATAAATTAATTTCCTTTGAAATCTAAAACCAAAAGACAATCATGTTACTAATAATCCTCTTACGGAGTGTTTCCAAGAAATGATTTTCAGTAAAAGCTGACTCTGTTCATTTGTAGAAAGATTTTTAAAGCAAAAGTCACTTCCACCAGAACCTATAGGCTAGGAAGAGATTTACTGAATTCTGATGTTCGGTTGCCAAGCTGTAAAGGCATTTACACTATTTTTTGCAGTTACTCATATATCTTCTCATAAGAGAATATTCTGTAGTCATGATCACTCAATGTAGATACAGTGATGATACCTTATCCCCCTTATAACCTTATTCACCATGCTGTACTATTTCTAAATTCAATTTTATTTTTTAAATTTTTTAAAAATAACCATACTCTCAAAATATCTAGACTACAAAACTAAATAGATTTTTGGGAAGGAGACCTACTAAAAACAGTCACACTCTGTCAACTGTGAGCAAGCAATAGCTCAATAGATTTGAAAAGTTTGTTTATAAAATGCATATCCAAGGAATACTTCAGGAATATACATACATGGAACACTTCAGCAATAACAAAAGGCAGCTCACATATACATTTCTTGGCTATACTTAAATATTCTGCCACTAAATGCAGAAGTTACAGCTCAAAATAAATCACAACACCTGCAGACACCATGTTTTCTCAACATTCAAAAATTAGTCAAATGTAGATTTTGCTACAGTCAACCCAAGTAAACATATTCTTCCTTGTCATTCCCCTTATTCTGTATGACCAAAATCAAAGAAATTTTTGAAGATATGCAATTTCAGAAACTGACCCTGTACATGGCTCCAGTTCCAAACTTTCACTTTCTTCATTCTTTAATAAGTCTTCTATCTGTTCCCTGGAAGAAACAGATTATTTGCTTCTATATCTACTGTTTTATTTTTCAGAAGTTTACAGCTCTCCCCAAAAGACAAGAAAATGCTTCATAACAAAAAGAGCAGCATTTTACAAACAGTGAACTAATAAAAATGACTCCAACATATGAAAAAAGAACTACAGTTCATATTTTAGTTTTAACAACCTCGGAAGATATTAAACAGTGTTACTTACACTACTTTCTCAACAAATTTTTTCTGATCTTCAGGAATTGTTACAGGACACTTTGTGGAATTAGGAGAAATGTATGACAGAGATCCTGCACCATTGGCTTGAGAACGTTTTTCATCATACTGTTCCCTTAGCTGTCTCTCTTCCTCCTGATTTAAATATGGAATTCCTAAGTTAAAAAAAAAAAAAAAAAAGTAAAAAGACATCATAATTAGAGACAAATTGTGTAGGCATTCAAGTATTTTCCTCTGTTACACCCTTGAAGGCTGAAAACAAACCCTTCCCTTTCAGTCATCTGCTCTAGATCGCACTGGTTCTGTGTCCGTGCAGCCTGTACCAGGTGAGCTGGTACCACTGCACTGAAGAGCCTCCTCTGCACAGGGCACGAGCCCCAGCACTGCAGAGCTGCAGATCACAGCCACAAAGAGCACTTCTCTTCCTTGCTGTCTGCATCACTTCAATAACAGACTGCAGCAGCCCCTATCACAATGCACCGGTACCTTTCCTCAACATTACTACCGATGTATTACAGCTCCACACATTGTTACTCTCTCTATTCATGCTTTGTCTCTATACCAAAATAAACAACCAAGCTCTCACGTAAATGAGAATTCTATTCTGTTGAACTACGCAATGAATTCTTGGAAAGGGAGTTACCATCAGCACAACAGCAGACTGGATAACAACAATTCAAGATCTTCGTTATGTGTTGAGACAGTATAATGAATGGCAGCCTTTTTTCTTTTTGCAGAAAACAATGAAAGGTGTCATCATTGAAAGAAATTTTTAAAAACCCCAAAAACCAAAATAACTCACCGTTGCGAAAAACTTTATTAAAATCAAATCCTTGGTTTGCTAAAAAATCTATACTTGAACTCTGCAACAAGAGAAAAAGGCTTTACAATTGGCAAAAGTAGCTGTGGGATAAAAGATCAATTCATTGTTTTCACAGTTTTTAAGAAATTATACAAAGTCCAAAGCCAAGAACAATCAAGTTTATGACCCTAAAGAAGCCAGCGAGAGTTCAGGCTATGCTACTTTTATTTATTTTCAAATTGAGTATTTGAACAATGAACAATGAATATGCTAACAGATAAAAATGAAAGAACAAACTGTGTGGAGAGAGGAAACTAAAGAAAGCAAAATGTGGTTCAGGAGAACAAGTCCGAGACTAGAAAAATGTTGGCAATAGCCTGGGAAGCAGTGAAAGCAAGATAAGCAGATGAGAATAAAGGATTAAAAAAGCAAGGAAACTGGAAGTTACATGAGAAAGGGAAAAAAACAGAATCATCTTGCTAGGTTTGGAACGTTATCTCTAATTCCAGAAACCACACAATGCAATGCGTAACAAGATTTAAAAACTGAAGTCAAGAATACTCCCTTAAAGCTCATTTTAGGGATTGCTCTTAACTGATGTTTATTTGTTTTATAAGAAAAAAACCAAAAAACAAAAAACAAACAGAAACTTACATTTTTCTACCTTTTAAGTTGTAAATTTTTTCAGATATACCTTAACCAAAAAAAATCAAACTAGTTTTTCTACTAACCTGACAGACAAATTTGACATCTGGTGAATTTCTGTTAAAGGGTTTTGGAAAAATATAGAAGTTAAATGACTTCATTATATACCTGTAGAAAAGATGAGTTACGTGTCAATACAGCTTATCAGTATCACTTTAGAAAATCCTCAATTAAGAAAATAAGTAATAAGAGAGTAACATACTTTTCTTCTGTGTCATCGTATTTAAAAGTGCAAAGGCCAAACTGAAAGAGCAAAAAATCCATGGAATGCTGGAAAGGAAAGGAAAACCTTGCGTGAGAATAAAACATGTACACCTTTAAAGATTACCAAGATGCATCCACATACGATTTCTCTCAATTTCAAAATTAAGTGAATCTTCTTAACCAATGTTTGTTTTGTTGGTAATTTTAAATAAAACACACCAGAGTTTTTCAACTAGTTTTCATCCCCATTTAACCATCTTACTATTGGCTCAAGATGACTTTAGGATGCACTTTCATTCCACAAACAGACAAAAACTGAGGGAAGTTCCATCTCTCTTTCCACCCATTGGTCCCACATCCAAGATGCTGCATCTGAAGCAGCTTCAGTTTTCATTTTAGCCCATGTAAACACTTTACCTTTTTAAGTTTCTGATACCTTTCTTCTGGAGTGTCAAAGCCATTTGTTAATGCACTAACTGAAGGCCCATCACTGATTCCTGAAAAAGCAGAATATATTTTGCTTTGAGTAAGCTTTTCAAAATTAACAACTGCAAAGCAATGTAATAACTGGTAATTTAAGAAAAATGTTTTCACTTAAAAGTACACGTTACGATTATCTCAGCTGAGAAAAATACTACTGCATAAAAGCCACTAATTTTAATGGTGGTGTTCTAAAAGCAAAACTCTTCTGCAAAAGTTCTATCCTTCTGGCTCCTATTCAACACATCAGTAACAGGCCAAGACCTACCGGTATCCTAATGTAGATGGGCTTTACAACTCAATGCAGCATCAAAGCCAAACTAAAAACGGGAAGAATGTTGCCCAGAGATTTATTGAATAACTTAGCCACCTTAAGAAATAAGCAACAACTGCATTTTACATAAGCACAATACATAACTAAACCTAGTCTTCCCCACATTTATGTCTCATGGATGAACTAAACTCTAGATTCCAAAAGCAAAGTACCTATTAAAGCATCCCTCTGCTGCATATACCCTCTGGGTTTTACAAACATGCAAGTTCTTAGTGCTACCTTTCCCTGTCCAAACACTTGCAGGGCCTCCCGCACTTATCCCAATTCTTTGCTTTCATGACACATATAACACCTGTTTTTTTTACCCTGAGCTGCACCTATCAGTTCATATGTTGAAGGATTACCGTGGGAGCAGAAGCAGCATAAGCATGGCATGTATCTTTGACCAAAGCCTTGCTACCGCACATGTAACGAGTGGTTTAATCACTTCGTGGTAGCCTCAGCTTTAGCTTTTTCAAGCCAAGCCTGAGACACATCAGAGGAGCGAATTCGGGCACCGAGGACAAACCACCCCCCTCAGACAGTGCCAACACTTCACAATCACAAAACAGGTGCCACTGTACCTGAAAACTCTCCGTCGATGGCCAGGAAGTCCGACTCTTCAATGGCTTCATACACTTTGTTTAGGTTATCCTTAAAATCTGCGGGTAAAGGGGTAAAACACACTTGAGTCTATGAGCGACATCCTCCGGCAAGCCGGCCCCCTCGGGCGGGCAGGGGCGGCCCACGCCGGCGGACACCGCGGGGCCGGGGCCTGCCCGCCTCCCCCTCAGCCTCGGGGCCGCGCCTCCCCGCTCAGGACTGCGCCTCATGGGCGAGCGGGAGAGTGGGACCCCTTGGCCATGAAGGAGAGGCTGAGGCCGCCAGCCCAGGGCAGGGAAGCCGGGACAACGGGACAGCTGTGCGCCGCTGGCGCAGAGCTCGGGGCGCAGGGCCGGGTGGTCACTCACTGCTCCTGATCACCTCCATCCCGCGCCCGCGCCCCCGCCCGCCGGAGCTCGGCCCGGCACCGCCCGGCACCGCCCGCCGCCGCCGAGCGCTTCCGGGGCCGCCCCGCGCGCCACACGTGAGCGCGCACGTGAGCGCGGGCCGCCGCCATTTCCTACCGGGGCGGAGCCCTCAGGGCGGCACCGCCCTGTCCGCCCGCGGGGCTTGCGCCGCCAGTTTTGAACGGTGCCCTCACCCGCCCGCCTGTGCTCTGAGGCGGCCGCAGGACCCGAACGGCTGCAGCAGAGGGGAAGGAAATCCTACAGCATCCGCAGTTCTGTGGGCTGTGGTGAAATGTCCTGGACGTGGGCCTTGCTCACAAAGCCCTCACCGTTCAGGCCACAAATGCGTAACTAGCGCCAGCAAGAAAGACGGGATGGGAATCTGCCTAGGAGATGCCAGGAGGATGGTAGAGAGCTGCTAGTGACGATGCCTTAGTGATGATAAGTCCAGGGGATCTGGAAGTCCTACAGCATTGCAGAAGAAGCGCCTTCCTGTCACAGCCGGCACTTTGACGCCTCGTTGCAGAAAAGCAGAGCTCAACGCCCAGCCTGATGTCCCCGCAGCAGTGCTGTGCAAGGAGGACCTGCCCCAGAGAGAAGGTGCTGCACAGGGGCAGAGGGCAGGAGTTGTGGGCACGGGCGGCAGAGGAGTTCAGTGTGTGTGCTGCAGGGCTGGAGTTCACACGGCTCGTAAAGCATCTTTTCCAGAATTCCAGCAGAATGAAAACGAATGAAAAGTTCTGCATAAACTAGGGGATAATTTTTGTGTGCAGAATAAGATAAAAATTATGCAGGACTTAGGAAGAGAGCTTTTAAAGATTTTTCAGGATTAAGTTTTGCCTTCTCAGTATAAGCAATTTATTCTACAGGCACTCCCAGCAAAGCAACCGGTATGATTAAATGGTTCCCTGTAAGATCTTCGTATAGTTGTAGATAGTAGTAGAAAAGATAGTAGTAGAGTTGTTTCTATTTTGCAGTAAATCAGTGAAAGCCTAAATTTTCATATTATTCCTCAATTTTTTAAGATGCATTGCTGCAGTTTCTAGTTTAAGTGCTCATCGCACTTCAAAGTGGTTGATGGCTGTTTTAGAAGCCTGACATTTTCCCCCAGGTAGGTGACAAATCCAGGAACTCTTTGCTTCCCTTACCTACAAAATAAACTGCAAGTCGAACAGTAAAGTAGTGTAAGAAAGTACTGCAATAGGAATTGAAGTACTATGTCATACATCTCAGAGGTACTTCAAAAATTCACAGAATCAATTAGGTTGGAAAAAACCTCTGAGATCGAGTCCCACCTATGACCAAACACCACCGTATCAACCAGATGGTGGCACTGAGTGCCATGTCAAGTCCTTAAATGCCTCCAAGGACAGTGACTCCACCACCTCCCTGTGCAGCCGATTCCAATGTCTAATCACCCTTTCCTAATGTCCAGCCTAAACCTCCCTGGTGCAGATTAAGGTTATGTTCTCTCATCCTGTCACTTGTTCCCTGGGAGAAGAGGCCCATCCCCACCTGGCTACAACCGCCTGTCAGGGAGTTGTAGAGAGTGAATCAATTTTCTTTGGACTCTAGTCAAAAAGAATTGCTGTAAGGGAACAGAGACTGATATAAGTAATTGTGAATGTGTGGATAGATAGACTTTTATGTGGTAAAAATAGTCTCTGTGCAGGATGCGTTAGCACTGCAATCAAACTAGCACCTGAAAGTCACATTTGCTTCTGAGATTACACCTCGAATCTTTATTGTAAAATCAACCTTGAACAGTTTCTGCGAAGGAAGCTTACCTACATGTGTAGTGCACAGTAAGGAGACGTACCTCAATTCTCACGAATACGTGAGAAGTGCGTGTACTCCCAAACCCGTGAGCGTAGCAGTGCTCGCGTGCGGTGATTTTAAAGCCTGGAAATGAGTGGGCGAGTGGCTGTGGCGTTACCCAGCGGCTGCGGCGGGGAGGAGCCGCGGTGCCCGGGGCGGGGCGGAAGCGGCGGCGCGGGCCCGGCCCCTCCTCGGCCCGGGGCTGCAGCCGGGGCGCCGCGGGGCCCGCGCCTGCTGCTGGGCTATCGGGCTGGGGCCGACCCGCGCCGGCCCGGCCCGGCCCGGCTCTGCCCGGCTCTGCCCGGCTCTGCCCGGCCCTGCCCGCGCAGGAAACCCGCGGACCCGCACCGCTCCTGCCGCGCCTGAGGAAGCAGCGCGGAGGGCAGGAAGTTGGAGCTGGGAAGAGACAGGAGAGGAGCTAGGAATCGTTCTGCTGCTGGCTCTTACTTGGCGCAGACTGAGCGGTGAAATATTTTTCTACCCACAGAAATCTTGTTGCCTCTGTCTTTCAGGAAAACTAGAATGTTTTTAGGTACAAAGTCTTGTTTTTATTTCTCCTCTTATAAGTGCTGTTTCAGGGTTTTGTATTAGAAAGCCAACAGCCTGTGCTTTGCCAGGGAAATACAGGTTTGGCGGTCTGAGGATTCTAGTTTCACTATTGGTTTCTGTTTCTGTACTGTTTTGTTGGGGTTTTTTTCTTAATTTCTATTCTTTACCTGCTTCCGTGCTTACGTCTTTGTACTTGATCTGGATGGCAAGTTGGTAACTTAGTAGTAAGTAGGAACCACATGGTGAAGAGTGTAATCGTATTTTGGTTTGGTAGTGTCTGAGGAGAAAATTGTTTAGTTCTTGGTATCTTCTAACATATCATAAGTGATAAGTGAGTGATCTCGATCAATGTTTTTCTTAAGAAACTATATACTGCCATCTAAGAGAATGGAATAGAAACGTCAAGCAAATAGGTTTATATTTTTGGTAAGCTTGGAACCATCTTAAACTCTTCTTATCTGTGTATTTTTTGTAGTACTAACAAAGTAACTGTGAGTAAAGTTAATGTGGAGTTCACACCCTTACTGAGAAGGCAGTGCAGGTCAATCCCTTATGATTCTGAACCATATGTTTTTGTGGATCAAACTTTTTCTTTTTTTACATTGCCTAGCAATGTCTAGCATTCATCTCTCAGTAATGTTTTATTCCATATGCTTGGAAAGACGAGGATTGAAGTAAATTAGATTATTACGTTATACTGGTGTTTTATCTTTGTATCCTCTGATGGTATTTTCTAACGATATTTCCTTTGACTGGTGTCTTTTACTAAAACTTTGATTAAGGATACTGTCGAAAGTTTCATGAATCGTAGTGAGTTTTTGTTTCACTTTTATGTGTTTTGTAACACAGGAGAAGAAAGTATAGGGAGATTGAGCCCAGCTATTTCTATCTAGAATCTGGTTTTGATTGTAGTTGACAACACTTCTGTTGTTGAAAAAGTAGATCATGTTTCATTTTGGGGAGGGCTGAGTTACTTAAAAAGTTTAAAAACATCCAGTGACAAGAGTGCAATGATAAATCCCATTGCTTACAATTCTACCCTTCTATAATAGTTTTTTTCATGTTGCTTTGCAGAAGTAATGCCTTGTCTGGCTTTAAGATCTAAGAGACCTTTCTGTTTGTGTAAGGTGTAAAAGAAAATGGAAGAAGATGAGACTTTACGAGGGGAAACAGAGGGGGAAAGAGTTGAACCATGTGCTACTCCTGGCATGGGTCGGCAGATATCTGTCAGTGAGTTCCTGTGCCACTGCTGCTATGACATTCTGGTCAATCCCACCACCCTGAACTGTGGGCACAGCTTCTGTAGGCATTGCTTGGCCTTGTGGTGGGTGTCGTCCAAGAAGAATGAATGCCCTGAATGCAGAGAAAAATGGGAAGGATTCCCCAAAGTCAACATCCTCCTCAGGTGAGTGAACTATTTTGTGAATGCTATTTTTGGATAAATAAAACCACTGAAATTAGCTGTCTGGTTTCTTGAGTTTGCTGCAGATTTTCTTAGTTTATTGGTAATCTGAACTGTCGCAAAGGAATTTAAATCCCGAAGACTTTCATCTTCTGTGCTTGTAATGAACTGCTCAAGCACATGGGATTAAGGGGCAAGTTGCTTGGTTGGTTTTGTTTTGAGGGAGGAGGTTTGTTTGGGGGGAGGGCTTTCCCCCCCTTCTAAATTTTTTGGGAGATGGAGAGGTGGGATCCTGAATCTTTTAATATAGCTGGCTGTTTTCTAATAATTCTAAGTTAGATTGATCTTTGATAATTGTGTCATTATTTCTATAATAGGAATTATTTATTGGAAGAAATGTGATCATATTGCAGAACAAAGCTAGAAACATCTATTTGCTGTCTTGAATTACCCACAAGTCATTTTGTTAATAATACTTTATCTGGGGTTAGTAGTATTTCAGTAAATAGATGGTAGGATTGATGGTAGGCTCTTATGTTGTCTTTTGCTTAGCATTTTTTAATAATTGAGGCTTGCCAGTAGCACACAGAATTCTAATTTTATATAAGAACTAACTTGGGAATTACATGGTATTTTAGCTTCGGAAGCTAAGGAAAATGTTTGGAAGTGATTGATACAATTTTAAGTTTACTAAGCTTTAATAACTAAATTTTTCTTACTTTCAAAGATGATAGTCTTTAGTAGAGGCTGGAAAACAAAAGTCCAAAACTGAGTCCCTTTTCTGAATATTAAGCCTCAATGGTTACAGTATAATGACAAATATTTTTCCTATTAGGGATGTTATTGAAAAACTATTTTCTGATGCCATTGAACAAAGAAAAGAAGATATTCAACAAAACAGAGATGTAGCACGCAGCTTAGCAACTTTCCAAAAATATGGGAATGACCAAATGCCTACAGTTCTGAACACAGGAAGACTCAATCCTCGAGGAGGAGGGTTTTTCTCAGGCGTTCTGACAGCTTTAACTTGTGTAGCAGTAAGTTTCATCTGCTTGGTTTTCCCTGTTTGCTTCATTAACCATGCAATCAAATATTCTTAAATTACATGCACATAGAAAAGATTATCAGCACAGAAGAGACTACAGCTGAGCAGAGTAAGTGAAGTGGCCTTCAGAACGGTCTGTCAGGAACTACAACTGCAATGTACAGCAAATGGAAGTTAGACAAAGAGGATAAGACTTCAAGATACTTTCTTATAACCTGAATATTTTAGTCTCCATGAAATGGAAGATTCTACATGTCAAGCCCCTTATTGCATGTTTATTTATGTCATTAATGTATTTGCTTTGCAAGCAAAGGATCTTTTTAAATTTATCTTTGTAATCTGTAGGTAGTTCTACTTGGCTATCACTGGAGTAGCAGAGAATTTGAAGATGATCTTCTTGTCCACAAGCCTGTTGCTAAGTGGACTGCTGAGGAAGTGATACTCTGGCTAGAGCAGCTGGGCCCGTGGGCTTCACATTACAAAGAAAGATTTTTACTGGAGAAAGTAAATGGAAGGTGAGAGGCCTGATGGTCAAGGACAACCATCGTCTGATTGGAATACTGGTAGATCCATTAGGGATGGCTCGTTGTGAAATGACCATACTTTGTTCCTCAGATTGTGGGAATATTCTGTTGATGTATCAGAATAAATTTCAGAGAAAGTTTTAACCATTGTTGAAAGTATTAGTAGTAGATGCTTAGCAAGCCACCTGGAAATTTTCTAAGAACTTTTTAAAATGCTGACAGTGCAGACTGAAATGATTCTGAGAGTAAAATTCTGGTGTATTATCCACCCCTTTCACCTTTCCTTTCTTGTGGAAATATGCATGTGCTGTATACATGTATATTCCACGCAGCAGCCATGCTGAAAGCAGGCAAGAGGAAACTGGAAAAGAAGGAAATTTAAAACCCAGCCTCTAAGATGCAGTTGGTGTAGAACACCTGATATGGAATGTAATGATGATCTTTGAAGGTCCCTGCCAACCCAAAGTATTCTATGATTCTTTGACCCAAAAGGTGCTACCTTGTATCAGTAGCTTATTGTTTCAGTATGCAGTTGTGTATTTGTTAGTCATATCTTTTTGGTGAATAGGCACTGTTAACCTTCTGAATTCTGTTTTTGTAGACTCCTCCTAACACTGACTGAGGAGGATTTCACCAGGGAGCCTTACAGTATAGAGAACAGTAACCATAGGAGAGCTATTATCGCAGAACTGGAATGTGTAAAAACTTTAGGTGTTAAACCACCACAGAACCTTTGGGAATATAAGGTAAATTTTATATAAAGTGTGTCATGCCATGTATATTAATTATTTTTAAAATAATATCTCTAATAGAAGATTCTCTTAAAACCAGGAGGAGTGTTAAGGTAGTGGAATTACCTGCGTAAAAACTGCTCAATGCATAATGAACTGTTGTATTTGAAAAACAATTCTTTGAAAAATGATTGTCAGAAAATCTAAGAATTAGCATGTCCCTTTCATTTTATTTTTTCACTGATTGAAACTTGATAATTTGATACCTTTCAGGCCGTAAACCCAGGAAAATCACTCTTTCTTCTGTATGCACTGAAGAGTTCTCCAAGACTCAGTATGTTATACCTATATTTGTTTGATTATGCAGAAGCTTTCCTACCTTTCATCCACACAATTTGTCCTATGCAAGAAGATACATATGAAGATACTGTCACAAAACTGCTAGTAAGTGTTCAAAACATTAAGTATGCTACTTGCTTTACTTATATGTATTTTCATATTAGCAGCATAAAACCACGTGGTGTAATTGTTCACCATTTTATCTCTTTATACTGTGACTTTAAAAACAGCAAACCTACAGAGTAAGTGGTTCTTTGATCTTATTGTATGCAATCACCGGTGTTGCATCCATTACCTTTAATAAGATCGATTTAAGGCTTTTAAGACTTTAAATGTGTGAAACTGATTCTTCTGAAGTTCACATGACTGCAGAAAGACTCTTCACTCAACTCATTTTAACAAATGGCATTAATCAGATCTGGCTGTCTGTGAATGTTCTAATCTAATGGAAATTACTGCATTACAGTATTACCTGCTAACAAGTGTAATAAAGATAAATTACTGCTTTCGGTGTGTAAAAAACCCAGCTTTTCAACAAAAGACTAGTGGAAATAAACCAGTATTGCGTTTGTGTGCTAGAAAATTGATTAACAGTCTTTTTATCCTAATTTACAGGACTTTAAAGATCCTTCTTGGAGACAATGGAGAGAATTCATTGTAAAGTATTTATTTTTGCCATACCAGCTGATAGCTGAATTTGCTTGGGATTGGCTAGATGTGCACTACTGGACATCAAGATTTATAATTGTAAATGCCATGTTGCTCTCTGTTCTGGAATTATTTTCCTTTTGGAGACTCTGGTCAAGAAGAGAATTGAAGTAAGTCTTACTGAACTTGTTTAAGAGGGTAGGAAGTACATGGCCGTATAAAGGGAAAGTCTTACAATGTCACAGTTGCTCACTGAAATGACAGTGTCTAACCTGGACTCTGAGGTTAATAACAACACGTCAGTCTGAATTCCCACATATGCTACTGCTTGCTCTTGAATACTTTTATTTCTGTGCATGCTCACAAGGGTTTTTTACAGGTGCTTTAACTTATCAGATGTAGCAAATGCGGAAACAGTAATAAGTATGTTCTTAACCAGTGTGAGATATTAACCCTTACCTTGAGATCTGCCTCTTACAGTGCCTGCTGTCAGCTGAGAACTAAATACAACAGCATTTAGTCATTTTATGCTTCGAGGGTAGTTATTACAGGATGAGTCCTCAGAATCATAAATAAGTTCATGATGCTGGTTCTGATAATTTATCAGAATTTCTGTTTTCTGTTACTAGCTGAGCATACTAATATTACTTCATAGTTAGTGGGACCTTTTGTTCCCAGTTTTTGGGAATTGGATGGGAGGAATTCTTGTTTTGGTGTGTAGTGGGTTTTCCGTTTGCCAGCCGATAGAGGGCAGAATGTGCCTGGAACAGCACCGGGAACATGGGCTAAGCTGAGGCAGAGCTGGGATGGCACTTGCACCTGCTGGGCTTTGGGGTCTAAGTGCACTGACTTAGTGCTTCCTCTTTAAATCTGGTACTACTGGGGTTTAAGAAAGATTTTTCTGGAGCACAAAATGGTGTTTTTTACAGTTACCTGAGTAAAGGCTAAGTAATTTAAAGCACTACCTATTAGCTTTTCTTAGAATGGGCAAAAACAAACAAAGAAGTTCCTCTAAGCCTCTCCCTTTCCTTTTTCACAGGACTATTCCTCACAGAATGTGGAGACATTTCTGGAAAGTCTCAACCCAGGGACTTTTTGTTGCCATTTTTTGGCCTTTTATTCCTCAGTTCGTCTGCAATTGTTTGTTTTACTGGGCCTTGTATTTTAACCCAATTATAAACATTGATCTTGTGGTTACAGAGATAAGGCGTCTGGAGACACAAGTGCAGTGATTGGCATTGGAACTTTTGAGCTGTTTAGCTTCTAAAAATGCACATTTTGAATAAACTTTGCTTTTCTTCTTTATGTATGTGGTAGTGAAAATGGTGGATTATGTTAATTTAAACATGCAAAAAAGCTTTAAGGTAAGTTACTCTTAAACCAGCTGGTTCCAAATTGGAGGATGAAGGAAAAAGGAATTTTCTGTTAAAAAAAAAAAGCACATTCCTATATAGCCAAATTCATACAGTCATCTCACCCTATTTTTGATCAGATAACCTTCTTTATTCTGTCCTGAGCATTCTGTGTATTTTCAAGCCTGCCTTAAAATCAGTGTCTTCTGCACTGCTACCGTGATTTTTTTCTTTCTTTTCATTTTAGACTTAGCATTTCATACCAGCAATGTCTTCCTCAACTTAAGTTTGCCAAAGGAATGCCCTTCCTGGATAGGCTTGATATTGAAAGTGATTAATTTATTTCAGTCTTTTTTACATGTAAAGTTGTGACTGCCCTATACACAGTCTCACAGTAGAATTTGTTCTAAAATTCCTGCAGTTGAAGGCAAAGACTGCCTGAGGTTTTTTTGTGTCTTGGAAAATGTGATTGCCATGGAAAATTTTTTATTCAGATCAGTTAGATGTCATCAATAGATCCTTTAATTCTCTCCTCTTGAATTCTGTTGCTAATTCTTGAATTCAGGGTTATTTCTTAAAAAGGGTTATTTTGGAAAAGTGACCTGACACTGTAATTACTTACAGCAATATAATGTGTGTGTCTATATCTGTGAGCAAATCTTGCCTGGAAAGTTATTTCGTGTAAGCAGGATTGACATTTGTTAATGTATCTTCTTTTGACTGAAGCAAAAGTTACGATTTTTTGGGAGCTTTGTCCCCTTGCATTCTACATTGGTTTGTTGTTTCATTTATTTCGTTTGTGTCAGTAATTTGAACTAAATTTGCCTATGAATATTTTTCAAGATTAAAGATCTCTTTTGAAATCCTCACTGTTGCTATAGAGGTGGGTTGTTTTGTTGGGTTTTTTTTTATATTGAAGTTCATGTCATTAGCTTTGACTTGTGCAAACCTGTTCTCTAGCCCTGCATCTTTGAGTGAGTTGAAGTGGGTGAAAGTAGACATAAAACACTCCTGGCTCTATGACTGTTAAAATTAGCAGTTACACAGCAGTGAATTATCAGCAGTTCATGGTACTGATTTCTCTTCCCAAAAGCTTAAAAGAGTCTATAAAGTGACCCTAGCTAAAACCATCTTTACATCCTGGTGAGGTATATACACTTCTGAACTTCATAAACTCTTGCTCTCCAGGTTCAAACACTTGTGGCAAAGCCAGATGGTCCCCACAACTTCTTCATTTTTTCATGTTCCTGTTTTGGTGATGGTTTGCATTTGCATTTTTAAATCTGGCTCTAAAGTTTGAAGGATAAAACCTCCTCCCTGTGCTTACAGGAAATTCAGGGTGTACGTAGAGTAAGGAGCTTGAGCCATATCAAATAGGGAGCTGTTTAGAAAACTCTATTTAAAAAGTTAATGCTAGGAAAAAAGAATTATATTAGGCCTTCTTTAATGCAGGTAGGATTATTTAAGGTGAATGAAATGCAACAGTTAAATTAGGCTTTAGAATAAGTGTTTCATGTAGATGAGAGGGCTCTTTGTGCTGACACTGTCACTTCATGCATTTTTCCCAGTCAGTTCAAAGTTAGCAAATGTTAAGATAAATATTAGTGGAGAAGTTTGATTTGTTTCTTACTGCCAGTGGAGGGGGGATAAAAAGTGCACAGTGAATGATTCTGTGAATCTGAATATAAACAAAATTAATGTTGTCAGTTACTCCTTAAACTGATAAACTCAGATTTGTATTTAGTCCATAAAAGTGCACTGGAGAAGGTAAATAAGAGGAAAAATGTTTACTTTGGCCATTGTGGGGTGGAAAGACAGAGGTGGCATGAAGAAGTATCAAGAAAGGGGAAAATCATTTGTTGTCATTACTGTGACAAAAAGTCATTTTAGATTTAAATACATCCAGAATCATATGTCTAATACCTACACAAAGGCTGAATTTCACCACACAGAAAGTCTGGCCACAAAAGGTATTTTCTATGGTAAGGGGCTTTAGAAAAACATTTGGCAGCTTCACGGTCACATTCACATGCCATTTTTTGACATTTATCTTCTAGTGAGTCTGAAAGAAAACACAGTAATTTTGATATTAGTTTAAATTTAAAAATACCAAATGGAACACCAAGAATTGCTCCGTCACATTCTGTATTTGCTGTAAAAATGCCTCTTATATTTCAAATGCAATAGGAGCTGTACTGAGCTTTGGTAAGATAGAGCATGTGGATCAACCAGTGATCACTGATCTTGGCAGGTGAAAATACAATAGACAGATAAAGACTTAAATACTCTTCTTCAAGTTTTTAAATAAAGGAACTCTGATAACTGACGCCTCTTTAGAAAATGGTATGTGACCCTCCCTGCCTGCCCTCTTGCTCTAGTGAAACTTGACTTTGGGAAGGTATTTCCATTCACATACCCTTCAACCTACTAAAGGATAGAGGATTAAAGATAATATATGGGATATATACATGGCATGCAAATGTGTTCCATGTCCAGCCTAAATTGCCCACCTTTTTTTATTAAGGCATTCAGTAAGAAGTTAGGTCAAGTGTGTTCAAGTGTGATAATATCCATGTCTTGTCATGTTTGTTTTATAACTGTAGTGTTGTAACTTAACAGATTTCTTGGCATGAGTATTTCTTCTTGGCATGAACATTTTCTTCTACAGCAATGTATTTTGGTTTCAGTGTGCCAACCCAGAAGTGTGTGTTTTTTTCTCTGTAACTGTCTGTAAACTGAAGAATCCTCGATTACATTTTGTCTGAGTGTTTACCATTTTAAAAGCTTCGCCAAATCTCTGTTTGAGATTTGTCCAGGAGCAGAACAAGTGTTCAGTTTTGTGAATGAATTCAAATTCTGCCCTGAAATTGAAGTGTTCTTAATGTGTATTTGTTTATGCTGCAGCTAGCTACCCTCAGAACTGCTAAGTAGCATGAACAACATGAGAGGATAAAAAATTAAAACATGTTAACTGAGAACTATTCCTTCTATTCTTCTCCTGGTGTTGCTCCAGACTTTATCTTCTCCATGACGCCAGGGACTTTGTTTCCTGACAACATGCCTGCTGTCTTTGCCATTATTTTAAATATTGTCAGGAGCAGAATCTTTACAGCCAGGTAAGGGTGGACTGTAATGTGATTAATTAGTGTGACAGAGAAGATGCTTCATCCATCTGGGGCTGGGAAAGAAATAAGCAAGCAGAGATTCTGAATGAGGGAGACACTTGGGCAAAGTAAAGGTTGAATGTGAAGGAGGAAAGGAAGTAATGTCAAAACTCATTTGTTTTCAGGTCAGGCAAATTCTAAATTGATTATGAAATGAGAGGTTTTTATGTTCTCTGTGAATGGCCAACTCTGTTGCCTTTAAACCATGGTAGTAAGAAACTCAGACTTGTTTTAAACAAGTTTGTGAAGGGTTTTTGCATTTCTGTAGTGCAAATAATAACCAATTCTCAAGCTGCTTTGCATGCTAGGTAGAAGCTTAACATTACATGTAAAGTAATTGACCTAGCACCTGACTTTAAAAACAAAACAGGCAAACAAACCCCCAAACAATGCACAAAAAATGAAAACAAAAATGTGACAAGAAAAAAAGGTCTGCAAATGTTGGGGGCTTGTGAGAAGCTACAATTTCAATGAGTCTTTGAGGTATATCAGAAAACATTTGCTAAAGCTTTGGGAGTTGTGAACAAATGTAAAAGAAAAGCTGTGCTTTCCTGTTAACCATTTTTTGGGGTTTTTTCTTTGAAATCTCTTTGTCCTTGCCTTACCACAGCATGGCAAGTATGTTTTGGAACAATCAAACAAAATTTATCAGGATGTGGTCAGCAATCTGTTGCTATTTGTTCACTTGTACTATGTAAATATTTTCAAATTAATATTTGTTAATTTAACTTCCAGAAATAAACATACTCGTCAAATATTTTATTACCTCATTGTTTGAAATCATAAACTGTAATTATGAATTCATTCATAATTTGCAGCCATCAGTGCAATTGATACAGGGTAAATATGCCAAAAACTTGTCAATTATAAACTTACAAAAGCTGGGAAATACGTTCTGCTAAGTAGGGAAAAGATCCTTTATAAACTGTTAGAATTTTTTGTCTCCTATTTGTCGTTGCTCTCCAGCTGGAGACCTGCAGGGAGCAGCGTAACATGGATTCCTCAACAAATGTCAATGCTGAGTGAAAAGAGGAGGGTTTTGGTTGTGTTTTCTGAAAAGGTAATAGACACTTCCAGATCACAGTTTTGTTTGCTTATGTCAGTCGGTAGGGAAGGATTAAGAACAAGAAAACTGCATTCAGTTGATTGGTATAGCTGTGCTTTCTGGAGGGACAGTGTATCCTTGCCAAAAATGGTCACAAAAGAAAGGATGGTAAACTAAGAGTTTTGCAGTTAATTAAGCAAATACCTTTCTAATGAGATAGTCAGTCGAAGTAAGAAACAAACAAACGAAACAAACAGCCCACCCCCAAAAGCCAGCACCAGGACCCTCCAAGTGCTCACTCACCACACACAGCAGAATGGTCTTCGCATTCCCAGCGGTAGCTTTCAGTCTTTGGCTGACAGCCTGCTTGTTCTGCCCTGCCATAGCAGCAGTCGTGGTGAAAGCAGCACCTGAGAGCAACAGAAGTGTTGATTTATGCTCACACAATCAGGGTGGGGTTTATCAGTGGGTTACTGCAGTTGTGAAGTAATAAAACAGTCAACTCATTGACCGTACAAATATTACCTGCTCAGTAACCAAACCAGGGTAATTGTTTAATACATCACCTGGAAAAAACTATTTGTTTTTCATGAAATCAATGATGAGAAGAATGTCTGATATACATTGAGCTAGTTGAATCTTCAAAGCATTCTCAGTGTTATGTGGACATGCCTTTCTCCTAGCCCCTTCCACGAGAAGAACCGTTAGTATCATCAGAAATTTGGAAAATTGCTCAAAATTATTATTTCAGAATTATTCTTATAATAACCGGCACAAGGAATTTATAGACTTTCTATGACATTGGGAAACAACAGTACAGGCAAGTATTAATGATATTTTAATACTTTAAAAAGGCATTAAAATATGCTGGTGTAGTGTCTCTGGTGTAGAGTCATTGCAAGCCCAGAACAGAAAGCAGGGGAAGTAACAAGGACCTGAAATTAGGCAGCTTGTAAGTTTTTGCTGCCAACTAATTACACCCTTTCTTTTTGGTTTGGTGGAAGAGCAAGGTGTATCCACAAAGTGTTCATTCATTCAGTTTCCTCCTGGTAGCCTAAAACCATCATATTACAGTAGCACATGGTGTTTAGATCATGTTTAGGTTGCCTGAGGAATTTGTGTCTGCAGTAGGAAAAGTTAATGCTGTGAGCTCTCACTTTGCAATTACTGTTTTTTCCTATGCTTATTAAGTAATTACATGGTCATTCCCCACAAATCGCTGTGTAAAGATCCTGTGGTACATAACAGTTGAACAACACAGCCAGTAAGTCCATTTCATGCATAGACATTTTAAAAAAATTTTTAAAATCCCAAATCGCACAACAACACCAAACAAAACCAGAACAAAATCCAGAAAATCATCTTCTTGTCAGCCAATGTGCAATTCTAAATTACATGGATGATAGTCAGTATGCTGAGATTCAGTACTGAATGGAAAGGTTTGGGGTTTAGAATTATTTTTCAATACATGGAATTTTGCATAATTTTCTATGTATTATTTTGAATACTCATTACATGGAAGATAGTAAAATCAAAAGATTTTTTAATTGCCTTTTTTAAAATTTTTACTTAATGTTTGAGCTTTAAAGCTTCTCCAACAAGACTTTAGTTATTTAGCTCTTTGCTGAACAGCAAAGAAACTGGGCTGTACTGTGAATCCTCTATTAATGCAATGAGAGTTTGAGTTAAAGACAAGATCATGCAGATCTACAGAAATATAATTTGAATGCTTCAGAGTTTCTTAGCAATCTGAGGTATGTATAAACTCAGTTTCGTTTCTCATTAAATAGGCCTAGTTTATATTTTGGTCTTTTTATCTGTCATCTGCATTCAGCACTGAATTACTCAGATAAATAGTTACTCTCACCAGTCTACTCTGTCCTTGGGCCATCCTTTCCCTCCCAGGCCACAGTAGCATCCATAGCGTAGGTAGGCAAAAGGAGAGCGCCCCGTGGTACATCTGATGGCTCCGGCTAATTCCAGAATTCCTCTTCGATTTCTAAAACGGGCTTCCCCAAAAGTGCCTTTATAAACTGTGGAAGAAAAACTCTTATTTAATCCAACATGCAAATAGAAAACAGTTGTGATCATTTGGGTTTTTTTAAAGCATTGATAATAAATGACAGTACTTGCAGATAATACAGTTTTATTTTTGACACTTTGGGGCCGTGCTGCTTGACCCAGTCCCTTTTCCCCTAGTCCGTAGTGAGCAGAATACTGAACATTGAGAACAGCTGCAGTGCTTTCCTCCCATGGAGGCAGATTGCAGTCATTTCCAGTCCTCAAACTGGTGAGGGCCAATGTGTGTTCTCTGGCCCAGGCCCACCCATCTGCTAAGATTAGCTGCCCCAGGGTTGTAGTGCTTTCTCTTTAACATAACATGTAATTTTGCCCACAGTATTTGGTAGAATGTAGTGCTTTACATTGGAAGAAATAGGTCCTTTATGATAGGGTTCTGGGTTTCCTCATCTTTAGACAAAGCAGCCAAATAACTGGTGGGGATGGTGTGGTGGATGTAGAGCAGGGTGCATGCCTGGAGTCATTTCCAGGGAAAGAAGAAAGATGGGGTTCGGTTATTTTTCTGTTTAATTTTGTTTGGGGTTGTTGTTCTTTAAGGGATTCTCACTATTTTTTCTCCAGAACAAAACTTTCTTTAGGAACTGTATTTTAACTATTCCATGTCAGTATTAAAGGAAGAGGTCCTGAGCAGCAGAAAAATGTTGAGACACTGGAGGACATTTTTAAGGGTTTCTTGTCATCCTGCAGGCTGAACTAACACATTGAAGACCCCTAATGGTAATGGGCAGCCTTTCCTTGCAGTGCAGGCTCCAAGCTATTAACAGCAAAGTTTTAGAAACTGAATGACTACGCAACAAATTAGTGGAAAGTTTCTGATTAGTTTCCTACTAATTAAACTAATTACTTATTTTGGTATGAAGAGAACAGTTTATAAACCTAAACTCCCAGTACTGGTTACAGATTGCAAAAGACATTAAGATTTAATAACTGATAATACTTGCAAGGGAGACAGACAACAGAAAAAAAAATATTTAGACTTTGTTGTTGAAGACTTTGATGTTTATCTTCCTGTAAAGTAACTATATGATTATGCAGTTCTTATATAATCTGTATAATCACATAATCTATTATAATAGCCTAATAGAGTAATCTTTTGTAATATATTATATTATAATAGATTATATGATTAACTATAATCGGTTAATGGAAAATCTGCCAAAAAAAATACTGGTCCCAGCACAGTTGAGTAATGTGCGTGGGATGCTGGTGACCTCCGGCACTTGTAATTTCATGAAACAATGGAATTTAAACTCCTCATGAAATCATCTCATTAAGAAATTCAATTGATTTATGTTTGATAGTGTAAAAAAACACTTCAGGAGGAATTCTGAGACCGCATTTAGTACTTTTCTGACTGGTGACTACTCCCAGATCTTGTCCCTCGTGCTTTGTGGGCATGTGATCTAGGGAGAGAAGTGTTGAAACAAGGCTGCTTGAACTTGCACATGCAACTTTGGCTATTGATTAAAAGCAATCACATCCTGAGGAATTAAGAAAATCGTCCTTGCTATGTAGTCAATTGCAGTTTAATTTCAAAACTGCTGAATTGGCACTAAACTTCCTTGCTAAGACAGGGAATAGTGTCTGTTGTGCCTGGCCCATGTTCCAGAATATTACCTGTATGTTGAGTGTTATATTTTGGTTCTGAGTAGCAGAAGCCTCCATTTGCTTATAAACAGATTATTTTTATGATAGCATTGATAGCATTATCTTCATTGTCAGTACAGGTTCAGTAAATTCTGAGCTGAAAAAAACCCTGCAATAAGGCTACAGCATTAGAAATGACAACTGCTTATATTCTTCAGTGTTTAGTAATTGTTACTCTTGTAGACAGCCAATAATGTCTGAAGGAACCATGGTTATGGCAAAGCTGGGTTTCCTCTGCATGACCTTGGTGATTCTGAAGAAAGTGACAATTTTGACATTGTATCTCAGTTCCTGGCAAGTGGGGAAGGATGGTGCAGGAGAGTTACAAGTCAGGAAGAAGGAAATAAGAATTTCCAAGTCATACTCCTGTTTTCATCAGGGAATTGTTTGCTAACTTCGGACAATTCCCAGTCCCTTGATTTAAATCTATGACAAGTAGAAGTGATGAACTTTCTACTACCCAAGGAGATCAAGTATAACATGCATTCCTGAGAGAGCAGTGTTGTCCCTCGATGTCTAGTCTGTTTTTTGGGTTTTGTCATGCAGATTGTGTGCAGGCCTGTCAAACACAACATAGTAGGTGGGGGGAAAGGCAGTGAGCCAGATTGCATTTATTTTAATTTCATTGCTTTATAGAGTATTTTAAAAATCCACTCCCTTAAATTTCCATATGTGGAGAGGGGAAAAGAATTAGAAACACATCAATTTTTTGGTGAAAGGTCATATTTCCTATTATGTTTTACTCTGCAATGGACTCAATGCAAAGATAATGATTCTTTTTCCAGATAGATATTCGTATTTTCATTGAGATGTACAACTTTGCATAATTATGATACCTAACAACATTATTAGCATCTAATATAGTGTATGATGCTTTGTGGTTTTAAAAATAATTTTTAAGCCATTCTTTCAAAGACTGAGGCTACAGAAACTTTTTTTAATGTTAAATATGTGTAAAATTTCCTCTAGGGATATCTCTGTGTAGTCATGGTGCTCCAGTAGTTCAGAACTTGAAACTTGGGAATAAGCAGACTTTAAGATACACCTCCAAGATCTTGCAAAAAGGACTATATGTCTTATAGAAACTTCTTAATCTTTGCTTAGATTTTTACTTCTTGTTGCATAAGCCATCAGGAATGGCCTTTTTCACCTCATTTTATTGCCCAGACTACTTAGATGCTATCTCCACAAACTATGATCACATGAAAGTTTTTGGAAAGGTTGAATTTGCCTGTTTTGATACTTTGGACCAATTGAGAAACGTAAATTGCATTTCCCGTGCTCCTCACTGCCCACGGAATGGGTGACTGAGGTGCCTGACTCAGAGCTATCGGAGCGCAGCCAGGCTCTCCGTAATGAGCACTCCAAGCTGGCAGGAGCAGTGATTTCATTGCTTTCCTTAATGTTCTTGCTGAGGTTTGTGCCATGCAAAGGATGAAGTCTGGAGGACGATCAAAATGCAGAAGGAATCATAGGGGTAATCTGAGGTCAGGAAGTAGAATTGGGGCAGGGAGCTTGGTGGGGCCCTAAGTTGGCCCCATTATGCAAGCACCTTACCTTATGGGCTTTAATCACACGACTGCCTTCCCCCAGACCCTGCTTCATTCTGCGCCCAGAATCTGTTCTGGGAATGAACTGAGGCTTTTTTCCTCAGGGTTCTGCTATTTGTAAGATTTGGTGTGGTGACTTTGCAAGCTGTGTAGGAATGTATTAAAAAAAAGGTGCAAGAGAATCTTTTAATTAAGGCAGCTGAATGCTATTCTGGAAGATAGGATTTTATCCTTACAGCTGTCACAAAGGTTCAGCATGAGGTTAATTTAATCACTTTTAAACAGTGCCTGTAGATGTTTACTAACAGTAGACTCCCCACCTGCTGAATACCCTGGCGTTGGAGTACCAAGCTACCACAGTACTCAGTGAAAACCAGGCTTTGAGCAGTTGAAGTTCCACATAATTTTATGTAGTTGTAGGTAAAATTGGATTCTACCATGTCACCATGGGAACCTAAAATTAGAGGATGCTTTTGTGTGCCAGCCCACCTACCTATCTGAAAAAGAGGGACAATAATATAGTTTCAGAGAAATAAGTACATTCAGATACTATACTGATTAATACCTCAGAAAACCTATGAAGAAATGGACTGTGAATCGTTCCAACTGGTCTTTAATACTGCTTAATAAATAGGATGTAGGAGACAAAAAAATAATTAAATATTTGCAAAGTGAGTAATTGGCTGTGTGAAGGCAGGGGTCCTTTAATTACATTCGCACATTATAACTTATTCATAAATACTGACTCATTTTTCAGAATAACTCACTTAGGGTTTTGTAGGCAATCTCAGTTCTAGCAATTCCTGCTTCTGAACTGCTGAGTAACTCAAGTGCTCTGTAACAGCTCACTCCAATACCCGGAGAAGAGTGGGGTAAAGATACTGGCTTTGTAAAAAGATTGTTACTGCACGTGCAAGCTACAAACTGGTTTGAAACACGGAACTTCCTTAGCAGAGTTGTCCATGACTGATGAACTTGACAGAAGCAGTGAGAGCCCCTCCGGCAGCGCTGCCGTGTGCAGGTGCGGGCTGACAGCGGCCGGGCTCTCGGGGCAGCTCCCGCGGCCAATGCCAGCGGCAGGTCGGGGTGTCCTGCGGGCGAGCTGCGCCCAGCTGTGCCCGAGCGCCGGCACCTGTCCCAGGCACTGCTCTCCGGCGTGGGAAGACAGGCTCTTCCCGTGAGTGCTTCTCCTAGCGCTCCTCTCTCTACCCTTTCCCGCCTGCCCCCCGACGCTGCCAAGCCCCATCCCGCCGGGTCCGGGCCGGGGAGCGCGCCCGGCACAGCCCGCGAAGGTGCGGCCGGACGGGGCCGCTTCCCTGCCGGGAAGGACCGCGGGGATCCCGAGCCCCGGCCCGGGGCCCGCTCTACTCACCGGCCGCCGGCAGCAGCAGCAGCAGCAGCAGGAGCGGGGGCAGAGGCGCCATGGGCAGCGGCGGGCGGAGATGCGGCTCCGGCAGCGGCGCGGCGCTCGGCAGCGGAGTGTGTAGGTGTGAGCCGGAGCGGCGGCGTGCCGGCTATAAAAGGCTGCTTTCTGCCCCGAGCCAGGTCCCCCGGAGCCGGAGCCCGAGACCGAGCTGCGCTGTCCATCTGGCCAGAAGGGAGGAGCTGCCGCTGAAGAGCCGGGGAGAGCTGGGACCTGTCACTCGGGCAGCGGAGCGCGGTGCGGGCGCAGGGGTCACACCCCGCAGCTCTCTGGCGGGGGCCGCCTCTCCGCTCCTCCACACCTTCCGGCTCGGGTAGCTATATTTTCTTTTTCAATTACAGCAGGTCCTAGGTAATTTAATCTAGATCTGAAGAGTTAAGGCAGGAGCTGTGTTGTAAGTTAGTCTAGTGGTTAATTATAACCGGTGCTGAAGACTTGTGCTCTATCTGGAGTCTGCATCTGCCAGACTTCATCTACTGATTGCTCCCTTTCTTGGATGACTAAAGAACAACCAACACCTAAATTGATTATGGATATTTGTAGCTTGATAAAAACTTTTTAGTTGTACCTCAAACAAAATCGAATCTAAAAGTATTTTGTTGTACATTGTATAATATTTGCATATTTTTTCCATTCCCCTTCCAACTCTTGTATTATTTTGTAAAAACTGCAACTACGTGCCTTATTACAATCAGTTTCATTGTCTCTCTCAACACACAAATACCAATTGCTTTTATGTGATTTTTTCTGTGCTCATGCTTTCCAAGTATTTCTTCAGACCTTTTATTATTGCACTGAAACCAGTGCATTTCCTGTCAGTTATTCAAGCAATCAGGAGCCCTGCAATTTGGAGTATTGATTTTGTGTGCCTGTGTTTTGTCTTATGGTGTTCATACTTGTTTTTTGGGGGGGGGGGGATTATTATATTCCAGGACATTACCCCTATTGGATCCCATAGAGGCCTACACTGCTAGGATGGAAAGAGAAATATAACTAAAGTTTTTTTTTTAATGGAACTTACCAATAACTTGTTCTTGGCCACATCATTGTACTATTGGAGAGCAGGTGGTAGTTTGGTGAGGGGGTTTTGTGAATGGTATTTTCATCAAAAAATAAAATCTCTTTTTGTGCACATACTGAAGGATAATTCTACTTTTGCATTAAAATGCTCTGATTTCTGCGTTATAACATTCCTCTTTATTCAGATGTAGAAAATCGTATGTGGTGTGATTCCAACAGGCAAAAAGCATGCACAGACAGATCAGATTTGTTTTTGTTACGCTCTCATTAATCCAGGCTCTCTGAAATGTTTGTGTTGGCACTGGAGTGAGGGTAGCGTGGGATAAATGTGGAACATCGGTTGAAGGCAGGATATTGATATGCCCTTGTACACCTGGTAGGCCTTTGTGCAACCGCGTGCAGAGCACCAGGAGAGGTGTGGCAGCTCGGCCAGGACTGTGCATGGCGCTTGACAAGGCAGAGGGTGACCGTGTCAACCTGACACAGCAGAAGGCAGCAGGGTTCCCACCCGAGTGCTGGTGCTCTGCAAAGAGGGGAAGGTTGCTGGTGGCTTCCTGTGAAGCCAGGATGCCCTGCAGATCTGTCCCGGGCAGCTGCAGGTACAGTGTGCTGAGCCAGTGCTGCCAGCCCGTCCTTCTCCTTCCATCCCTGTGCCTGGCTCTCGCCAACATGGGGAGCACAGCTAGCACTGTGTGTCCCAACATAGGTGCAGTGGAGTACTAGTGAAATGGGTTGTGTGGCAATCAGAAATGTTGTCCATGACCCTGGTAAGAGTTGGTAGAAAACCCATCTATCGGGGATTTTTCTTTTTAATTTTTTTTTTTAGATTTCATTGCTATTGCCATCAACTGGGTCAGGGCAATTTTCCTATTACTCATGGAGTCACATCGCTAATTACTGTTACTCTGGTCTCGTACTGTCACTTATACTTCATTTGTTTACCGACTCTTCCGGTCAATAAGTCACACCTATTAGAGCATTTTAATGGTGTCCGAGAGCTGTTTAATGAAACTTCCAGTTGAACAGTATCCCATCCAGCATACCATTGCATATGACAATGAAAACAGTATCCAAGGGAGCAAGATGAATTACATTTCATGTTGTTCTTCAGGAGACTGACTGATGCAATGTGTTAGTGCAGCTGATATGTTTTTCTCTGAAGAAAGGAAAGAAACCTTCAAGCCACTGAAAAATCAAATGTGGCTGAAATGTTCAGACTACAGCTGCTTCTATCAGAAAGTACACAAAGATGTGTAGGGACAAAAACTGTGTACAGTGATGAAGTAAGGAATGCAAGTCATGAGTTCTGATTCCCATGAGTGTAGTAAAAGTTCAAAGGAGAACATCTAGTGAAATTGGTGAGGGAAGGAAATCTGATAGAAGGAAATACTTTTACTGAGAGGGACCTAGATTGTCCAGTTGATTGTCATGGCGTATGGCTAAGAAAATATACTAGTAACAGATTGGAAGTTCATATGGATTACCATGATAGAGTCATATTTTAATGAGATTTAGTTCCCTTTGAATTTTTTAATTCAAAACTTATGTGGCAGTGTAGACCTGTCATATTTCTTTTTGTAGTGTTTTTTCTATTTGAAGCACTTGGAAACTGGCCTAAGTCATATGTGACAAATGGCATTTTCCCTCTTACTGATGAATTCTTTCTGTCTGTCAACTGGAGCTGTGCAGGGGCGGGGAGAAGCATTTGCTTTTCAAATATACTTTCTCAGGCTGCATCTGCCTTGTGATTGCTTTAACTAATTTGTTTTTAAATCTGAGAAATAGATTAATATAATTGAGACACATTGCTGCACTGAGGAACATTCTCACAGCATAATAATGTTTTTGGCACACTTGTTCAGTGAGTTCTAAAAGTCTCATTTCTGAGTGCCCGTGATTATGTACATGCAGGAAAATGACAGAGTATATTAACCCAAAATGTTAAAATGTTTATGGAAAGTGCTAGAATGGTCTAAAATATAGTTAATGTAAGTGCAAGTTACCCACTACCCTGTGATCAGGTGAAGGTAGTGATTTTGAGAGCAGAGTAACGGTAGATTTACTGCTGACTAAACAGCTGAAAAACTGTATTTTTGTAGTAATAATAGGTCCATTAAAATTATTTATTTAGTAAGAGCAGTTAATTTTTCCTGAGAAATGAAAAAGCATGGCACCTACCTTGGTCAAATTTATATCTACTCTGCATTTAGCTGTTGTGAATAAATGTAGTGTCGCTGATGAGAATAGAAGTACTAGGGTCTGTAGGTGTCTAAGCAAAGCCCTAAAAAATAGGATCCTACAGCATTAAGCATGTGGCAATTAAGCCATAGGACATACTTGCTGCCCCACTGAATTAATGAACTAATAGTGAATGGTGAAAGAAATTATTTCCCCATTGTTAGAGACAGGAATGGAGGCAGGATGATTCGCTTAAGGAGCTTTATGATGGCTGTAGCAGAGCTGGGAAACAGGACTTTGATGTTTTGCCTCCCAGGTTAAGTCCCAGATTGAGTTCTTCTATGGCACTGACTTCTGGAGGAAAATAAGAAGCACTTGCCTTACTGTAAGGGTATGAGAATAATTGGAACCGAAGAGCTGCTTCCCAGCAGTTAAGTCAAATGACTGTGTTTACTTGTTGCTATACTTGGTACATGTCTCTGAGTTATCCCACATTTTCTTAAACATTAGATAGGGACACAGGTTCTGCCTGGAATGTATCCTTTACAAGTGTATGCTCCTTCAGATACTGAATGTCCAAGTAGTACACAACTCCTTTATCCTTGTTGTCATCATAAAAATACCAAACCAAACAGCCTTAATTATCTGAGTGTTTGGAAACATTCAGTGCCTTTGTTCCCATGTTTGGAGGTTTGGCTGGGTTTCCTTGCTTTCATGTCCTTCCATCTTCTCTTAGTTTCTTTTCACAACCAGTGCTTCCTGTTTACCAATGTTTTCTTCAGCTCATGCTGTTGGAGATGTTGTCCCAAAATGTCCAAGAGCTGTATAGTGAAGTTTGGAGAGACAAGATCCACATGGAAGATTAGAAAACATTAGACTAAGCCATTTTATAGTATTTTGCAATGTACATGTATTATCTCAAATCCAGTTCTACCATACAGAACAAAATCTAACTTTTAGACTACACCAGCCTAAAGCATAATTTGTAATGTCTCTGGTAATAGTAAGTCTATGAGTAGCACAGTATGTCCTGAGAGAATTTTGGGGATCATGTCTGTAGCATTGTCCTTTATATGCCCTTTGGCAGCAATGTTACTCTGTCCATGCTGTAAAACCACCGTGCTAGTGTGTCACTGCCCATAACAGACAGTTTTGAGCTGGAAAGGTTCTTTTTACAGTAATGTTCTTGAAACTGGCTATAATGTCTGCAGAGCAGCTGAATTGCTCCTACAGTTGTTTTCTTTCATCCTTCTGGTTTTGGTTTTTTCCTGTTCCCCATTCTCCCCTCCGCTCCTTAAGTGCAACAGCGGCTGACACAGAGTCCATCCCGTGCATACAACAACCCAGGAAGGTGACAAGATTGCAAGAACATCCTCAGAGCACCATGTATATATCAATGCAGTTCTGTCCATTTTTATGGCATGGAAATATGTTGTCTGTCTTTGAGCAGAGACACATGCTAGAGATGCTGAGGAAATACTCCATAAATAACTTCTAGCTTGCTTAGCTCTTAGGTTCTGACAGTCATCTCTGCCTTCCAGAAGATTTGCACTCTCTAAATCGAGTTCTGCATTTGGAATTTGCACCCAAAAAAATACCCAAGGCCTGCTTCTTGTGGAACCTAGGGCTACTTCTTATTTTTATGTCTTGAGAAAAAAAAAAAACCTTGGCAATGCAATGTATGCATTTTTCTAAAACAAAATTTTAAGCCTCCAGCATATCTCTGGAAGGATATTTGACTTGCTGTCTTTATATAGCTTACATCAACTTGGATTCTTGCAGTGGCTGATGTAATGACCAGGATGATGGGATAGAGTGACCTCTCAGCACATTTGTAGGTGATACCAAATTGGGGGAGTGGCTGATACACTGGAAGGCAGGGCTGCTACACAGACAGACCTAGTCAGACTGGAAAAATGAGCTCCTGGGGACTTCATGAAGTTCAGCAAGGGCAAATGCAAAGCCCTACAACACAGAGTGGGACAGGCTGGGAGCTGACTGGCCAGAGAACAGCTTTGTAGAAAAGGAGCTGGGGGTTGTAGTGGAAAGTTGAAAGTGAGTCAGCTGTGTGCTCCTGGAGCAAAGGTGCCCAGCTGCAAACTGGGCTGAGTGGGATGGAGGGAACTGACTCTTCCCCTCCATCTGACACTGTGACGCTACATCTGCAGCTCTGTGTCTGATTTTAAGAAAGCCATTGATGCACTAAAGCAAGGCTACTGAAGGCCACCAAACTGCTCAGGCAGCTGCAGTTCATGGCATACAAGAAGATGAGAGAACTGGATTTGCTCAGGTTTAAAGAAAATGGTGAGTGGAGATCATCGCGCTGGGTACCACTTCCTAAGGGAAGGGTGTAGAAAAGATGGAGACATATTGTCCCCAGAGGTGCTCAAGAAGCAACGAGCACAACCTACAACAATTCAATATAGAAAACATTTTTTTTTTTAACCAAGACGATCAAACACTGAAACAACTTGCCCAGAGAGGGACTCCATCCTTAGAGATATACATAACTCAACTGAACATGACCAAAAGCAACCTGCTTTAACGGGACCTGCTAGGAGGAGAAAGCTGGACTATAGAACTTGCAGAAGTCCCTTGCCACCTACACAATCCTGATATTGTGATGTGATAGCAGATACCTTCAAATTAGCAGTTCCACCCTGCCAGGGAAAGAGACTCCAATATCACTTCCTTTTGCCTAAACGTTGTTATGAAACCATGGCCTGTAGGCAGGGAAGGCAGTAGGCCTGTTCTACTGCAATAACAAATTAATTGATAATAATTTTTTCCATATATCACCAAGTAAAATATGCAAATGCACTGGGGAAATCATCTGTACTGAATTCAAAGAGACTTGAGATTTCGCCTGCTTTTATTATCTAGACAGCTTTGTTACAAACAGAAGCAGTGCCCTTTTCATAAAGGACTACTTTCCTACAATTTAACTCACTGTTATGAAATCCCATTTCTATGCCTTTGTCCTTGTTGGCCATTTCTGAATCTTCTTCCAGTTCTATTTTTACTGAGACTGGGGGGGGGCTGCAGAATTGAATGCAGTATCCAGGGTGGAGACAGAATACAGATTTACAGACTGCAGACTATATTCCATTTAAGAAAGAAGAAAAAAATGCATGGTTACACATGGTTTTGTGTAACCTTCACTATGTCGACTGCTTTCCATTGTCTCTAAATGTTTTAAATTGCTTGAAAATAAAATGAAGATTTTTGTTACCTATTTATTTGTTCACCTCTTAGTTGTTTTGTTCTTCACCCTGCCAACAGTGAGCACCCTATTGGTCTGGTCTGCTTGTCTTGCAGCTTTCTTTCAGGACCCTTTTTTCTTACTGCTCCTCAGCTGTGCAGTTTTATGGCAATTGAACACTTATCAGGATAAACCTCCTAAGTTCTGTGTCCATCAAAGGAAAGGTGAGTAGAATATAGCCCTCATCTGTTCCAGGCTAATCTGCACAAGAGCCCTCTGTCTTTAAACATTTTAAACGCCATTCAGACTGCTTTGGTAAGTTACTGAATGTACAGTCGAGGGTCAAAAAATCCCTGGAAGTACTGAGGGGTAGGGCACATTGGGATTAGCTAGAGAATTTCAGAGTAGGAAAGAAGTGAGTATAGGTAAACTCGTATCTTAAGACATGTAAGATCACAAAGGTGCCAAATAGTGCTGAAGAACTGAGTATGTGTCACTTGTCAAGTAGGCTCTGAATTTCTCATCTCCAAATCTCTGTGGGATGGTCTCCTACTTTTATTCTTTGCTTTTGCAGAGCAGTTGGGATGAGAAGTAATTGAACCAGAGAACAGTCAGCACTAACATCATGATTTGCTATACCTGAAATAAATCAGATACTTCCAAATCAGCCAAGAGATGCAACAGTCATTTGCTGAGAATATGCACAGAGTGTCAGTGCACAACAGGCAGGCTGATGTTCAATAAAATGCTGTTTAGGCAGCAGCAGCTGTTTGATTTCCAGTGAGAAGTGGAGAGTCTCATCTCAATAGAAGGTAAGAGTTTAAAGACATTCTCAAATCTGGGCCAACATGACAAACGTATTGTTATGTTTTCTGTGTAGACCTGTTTTCTACTGCATTGGAAGGCAATAAATGCATGGGTACTATACAATATAAACAAATTAGAACAATTTATATAACCTATAATTATAAAGACTTAAGCTTACGCTTCTTTGGAGTATCAATTACTGGCTTAAGAATACTTTTTCCTAAAACTAAGAAAGGTTTTATAGTTCTATAGACTTTCTATTTCCTTTGAAAAGATCAAATATGGACAAAAGAAGACATATTCAGGACACTTATAGACTCACTGTCACAAAAAGCTTAGGAAACAGTGGAGTGTGAAGGAAGCTGCTGAATTGAAGTCCCAATACCTTTTACATGTGACAGTGCTCAGGGAAGATGATATTTAATTCTTACAGAGTTCAATAAATCTTCAAAGACATAGAGAAATGTTGCATAATTTCATAGTACAGATTGAAAACTAGCACACCAATGGGTTTGGCGGTCTTCAGACCTCATCATTCTTTTTGATTAATTTTAATACAAGAAAGACGATCTTCCGGTGACCAAGCACTGGAACAGATTGCCCAGAGTGGCTGTAGAATTTCCCTCACTGGAGATATTCCAGAACTATCTGGATGCAATCCTGTATCATGTGCTCTGGGATGACCCTGCCTGAGCAGGGAAGTTGGACCCGATGACCCACTGTGGTCCCCTCCAACCTTACCCATTCTGTGATTCTCTGACCTGATCCAAATACATAAATTGCTTCCTTGCTTTAATATAAAACAAATTCTTCGTGGTGATACTATATTCACTGAATTTCATAGTGAGCCATCTAGAAAAACTCTTATCTGCAGGTCCTGTGACTAATGAAGTTCTTACCATCCTAAACACATAGAGCTGCATTCTTTAAAATAACATGTATGAAGACTATTGTTCCTACATATAAAGGAGAAAAGGTTTGAATTGCATATGAAATGCCAGCCTAAAATTAAGAGACCCAATACCATGAGCTGCCCCATTTCTACCAGCAGTGCCGGAGCCACTGTTCTCTTTGCAATTACTGCATGGAATGAGGGAGTTTGCTGTACTGTGTGAACCAGGCCTTGCTAACTGGCATCAGGATGTGCAAGACAGAAAGAAAAAAGGGAGTGAGGAACCAGGCCTGGTAAAGCTTTAAAAAGACCAGTTTTATCTTCAGCTGTTAGAGGTGTGAATCTCACTAAATGGATTTAAATTCTTATGAGTATGTATTCTGCAATATATATATAGCATCCAGTCAAGGGTAATCTCAAAACCAGCAGTGAAAAAGTGCCTGGGAACAAAGTAGCTCATTTCTCTGACTCCTTCTTTGGCAGCTTTCTAGTTTCAAGTCTAGGTTATAGCTTTCACTGACTAGCCTTTTAAATAAACAGACATTTTCCCAAACATCCATTTTCCAGTGTTCATGCAAGTCTTTCAGATGGTAGGTACTAAATGTATTTTTACCTTTTTAGGGTGTAAACCAGCACATTTTAATTCTGCCTCAGTTACTTTACCATAAGTATCTTCATCTAAATTATGCTGAATGACAAAAATTTTGTCTAGCTTTGTTTTGTGACACCAAAAATAGGAGTAATATGGTGCATACAAAAATTTATGCTGACAGATTATCTTTTAAATGTTCAGATTATCTTTTAAAATAAATGGCTTATGCATACTTGACATTTTTACTTCACAGAGCAAAACAGTTCTGCGTACACAGAGTATTCTGAATTTTGTGTGTCTGCACGTAGGATCTGCATACTTCAACTTAATGGTGATTTGATGCTGCTGTGAGACTCACAACCATCTGATTTCCTAATTCTGTTTGCAATTCTTTAATGCCATATTAATGTTTTAATGTTCCCCTAGTTATTTCCTCTCTCAGAAAGGAGAAAAGATAAACCCTTATTAGTTTATGCACCATGTAATCCCTAGAAAGGATTTGCCTGGGACAGATAATCTTTGGTTGTGTTCAAGTCTTATATAGAATGGAGGGTCAACTTATTTACACAAGCAAGCCTAATTTTTATTCTGTAAAATACTATATTGAATTTTTCTTTAGATTGGTTCTTTCTGACAGCCACCAAAAAAATACCTGTACAGTTTTCATCAAATAAACCAACAGCCAATACTGCACATTACTCTTCCAAATGCATGGACATTGGAGAATAATTGTGCACAGAGATGCTGCTGAACATCCATGGACATGTTTGCATATTCATACAATAAAGTAGAATTAAAATGTAAAACAATGTAAATTAGTTAATTCTCTGTAATGACTTCATTCCTGTTCCTTGGGGAGGAAATGCATCGTAAGATCTAAATAATACAAGCACTAAATGATCACTTTTTTCATGTAAGGAGAGAAACATTTTCTACCATAGCACATATATTGCATTCCCCCCTCAGTTTTCTGTAATCTGCATAATTAGCTGATTACTGCACAACTGGAAGGACTGGAATGAGGTGGGTCCTTTTATGATCATTATGACAGCAAATTGAAGGAAGAGGAGGAGCTGCAGCAGTCCTAATTTTACTTGAAATACTGGACTTAGAAACCCATGTGAGAACACTGAGCAGCACAATCCCTTGGAGAAGGGTCACCCTCAAAACAAGTGTCACTGCTTACTGGTGTGCTGCTGCTTGCAAGTTTTTGGTCTTTGAATTTTGTTTTCCATCACTTTTTTCTGGCCTCTCTCCATCGTCTTTTTATCTTGGGCTTCTTAAGTCACTCATCATTTGCTCAAGGAGCTGAAGGTCAGATCATCTGATCTGACTTTATGCCATAGGCCCTGAAATTTCTTGTACCAACCCAAGTAATTTCTCTTTGAGCAAGGCATATTTTCTACCTGCTTAAAGCATATAATTAAATCTGGAGTCACACAACATTAGAAGATAACGAACTTCCTGTTCTGTTATCAGGAGAGCATCTTGTAAGGGGCCTGTGTCTGGAAAAAGGCTGAACGGAGTAGGCAGCAGAGGTAGAGTCGGGACAGCCTAACTAGGGAAGGATTTCTTTAAAACCGATTGACTTACAGTAAGATGGGACTACACACATTTGGAGTGTGTCATATTTTTACAGTAAAAATAAAATTTAATAAAGACAACTTTTTTCCTCCCCTCAGAAAAAAGGTGGGCTATTAATTAAAATATTTGTTACAAGTAATAATTCAGAAAGCCTTTGAGAAAAGGAAGGAATGGCAGTAAGTTCAATACTAAAATATTTCAACAGGCAGTTAGAGAAGGTTTAGTCTTGAGAAAATATAAATAAAGTCTAAACAATATTTATTACATGTTCTGACCTCAGTTAAACCAGTACAAACCTAAAAGGTAACAAAAAGATATAAAACTATCTAATGCCTGAGATCCAGCAGTTTACAATAGAAAATACATTTTTATGTAAATAAATAATCACAGCTGCCTAAGTTCCATTTTACAAATTTAAGTGAGACCCAGCATAACCGAAGTTCTCTACAAAGTCAGTGGCAAGGTGCAAATTTGAAGAGCCCAGCTGCTTGTCATTTTCTGTGCTAAAGGGCTGCTTATTGATCAAGAATAACAATGCTGTAGTTTTAAAGAAAGGCTGACATGCCCAGACTACATGTTTATAGAAAAACCTCAGAAGGCAGGCAACATTTCCTTTTAAAATAGTTTCTAACAATGCTTTAGTATAATTATACATGCTCCAGACTGAGGTTTGGAAGAATCTTAAATCTCCTGTCAATTAAAAATATCCTCTTGTATACAGCCAATGGGTGGGGTGCAACATTTCAGAGTGCAGCATTCAAGTAAAAACCTCAACTGTCCAAGGTTTGTTTTGAGTCTTACAGCATACAAACTCAAACCTCAAATCTTCGGGAAACTCAAAAAAGGATTTATAAAACAGATTCAAACACCATGGGAAAAGTTGATCAGAGTGAAGTGTGAGAAACAGCAGGGCTCTGCCAGTTGTAGCAACTTCACTGTTAAAGGCAGTGCAATTCTGTTGCAATTGCAATTGTTTCTTAAAAACATTACTCCATGTATCTATGGCCTACCTTGCAACAGCTGTGTGGACTAAGACCGTTGTGAAAGGTCTTGCTGCTCCATCGGTGCCTTTATTTGTAATGGCCCCTGCAAACTGCCTGTTCTTGTGGATTCTCTTCCATACTTCAGAATGAGAACTCCATTAAACTAAGGATACTCCATTAGTCCACTGTCATGGAACCCTCATCACTTTTGAAATGGCCTATGTTTGTAGGAGTAATCTCTATATAGCTGGATGCTTCCAATCCAGCTCACAGCTGCAGTTATGCCAGCACTACTGAATTAGGCAGTGCTAGCACAGCAGTTCACACGTGCTTCCCCAAAGTCCTGAACAGTGTCCCTACTGGGGAATACTGACTCTTTCAGGGAAGAAGAAAATGTGCTAACCTTATTTTAGATACATTAATTTCTTCAGAATAATTCTCTGAGGAATCACAAACTTCCAATGATTGTGTTGCCTATATGGCAAATCAATTTTACCCTGAGATTTTATAATTTTAGTGTCATATTGGCTTGAATACCAGAATGCTGAACATAGGGATGCAATGTATAATTCTCTCTTAGGGCATCTATAGCAGCATTCATAGGGTCATGGAATGGTTTGGGATGGAAGGAACCTTAAAGATCATCTCACTCCAACCCCCTCTGTCACAGGCAGGGACACCTGCCATTAGCACAGGTTGCTTCAGGGATGCGTTCAAAGAATTCTCATGCTTTCCTGATCTACTTTGATGACTTCCTTAAAATGCCAATCCTTCTAGTTTGACAAACAACAATTAAAATACTCTTTATTCTTTTAGTATTTTTAAACACTTTGTTGCCCAAGAAAAGCCAAGAATTGAAATGAAGATGGCCAGGAAGGAATGAAAGGTGAATTCTACAAAAAAATTTTATCTGGAAAAGTGTGAGTGTTTCAGGAAAGAAGAAGACTCTTTTACCCCCTGCCCTCTAAAAAATATGTATTTTGCATCCTGCATTTCAGTAATAATTGTAAAGAAAACAAAGAAAGCTCTCATCAGTTTGATGCTCAGCAATATAAAACCAAAAGTAAGTACATCGGATGTGTCAGTGAACTTCATTCTCCTTGTGTTTCTGGCAAAGGTATTTTCTTTGAAAGACCCTAGTCAAGTCTGACCACTCCTTATTTAAAGTTTTATTTAAATTCAGAATTATTCTGTGTATATATAAAATTGTTAGTTTTGTAACATGGATTTTGTTTCACTACATTTCAGGAGACATTATTAAAATTTTTTTTCCACTATTTTCTGCAACGTGAGGCAGAATGATAGAAACCAAAAGCAAACACTGCTGTTGAGGACTTGAAACTCCAATTGCTTGCAATGTGTCAGAGGTGAATCTGAAGGCTTCTTAAGTATGTTTTTATACTCAGACAGCTTCAAAATACTTTGCCATCTTTACTACTGCTTGTAAACCTCCGTTTTGGATGACTCCTTGACCTTTTGGAATAAGTATGACAGTTAAGATAAGCTGATGAATAAGTGCTTATCCTGTTTGCAGGAATTAGGGTATTGGTCTATAACTGAGCATCATGGTGGCATTCTCTATATGAAGGGCTTGAGCTTCCTCCATGGTACATGGAGAGAGTTGAGAATTCATAAGAGCCAATATGATGATTGGGGAATTTCTATTAGGATATGATTAAGCAAGGCAGAGAGGTGTAACATATAGCCCCTTTGACCTAAGACGGCAGGGAAGAGACACAGTGCTGATGTGTTAATAGCTTTCAGGATATGAGAGATACAGTTTAGAGGCTTTGAAGATGTTTAACCTACTTACCTCACCTACGAAAAGGATAATCTGATTGCCAGCTTCAAGAGGATTGTAAGCAACCTTAGCAGTCTCCTGCAAAACTTGCTTCAGAGAAATGATTCCTGCTCAGGGCAATCTAAATTGCCAAGTGTGTGTCTGATTTAGCACTTCACTGTGGCTCAAAAGTGAGCCAAACTGTCATCCCCATCTACTGTGCTTTGGTTCATTTGATAGAGCTGCCTCAGAGCATGGGATTCCTTTGGGGAATAAGACAGGAAGGTGTGCTCCAACCATGACATTCAACCTGTGTGCTCAGGCTAAAGTTATTCCGAAGTTAACCCCTGAAATGTGCATTGGTGCTGAGCATTTGACAGTCACACAAGGTTTACTTTACAAACGGGTTTCGTTTGGATGTGTCTGCTTGCACACATCCATAGGTACAAGCATGTGCAAAGCCAGCAGCACCAGCACACACCTTCCTGCCTGGTCTCTCTTGGACAGCTTGTATTAAATATACACTCAAAAAAGTTGCACTAATTTTCCTTTTACATTACCAAGAGACCTTCTAGATCCTGGCAAAGCTAGAAAACAAAGAAAGGGGTTTTTTGCTATTCTGGCAGGAAATTCCCTGTGGAGAGAGGTATTCCTCAGTTCTGCTGTGTTACTTGGCAAAGCACTATTCTTTACTGAATTAGATTACAAACCACTGTTTTCCCCTGCCCCATCTTTATGGGCAGATTCAAACCTCATATATAACCTGCGACAGAAAAGAGATTAATTCACTTTACCCATATTCCATCTTTGCAGTTCCAGCAGAGTTCTCTAGCATCCAAGACCTGTTGTAGTTAACTTCTAAACAGAAAGCAAAGAAAATACGGAGAAGGTCAGGTGAAAAATCAAGACATTGAAGGTAACAAAAACATAGCCCTAAAGTACAGCTACAACAAGCATTATGTATTGAATAAAACACTTCCTGAGTTTTATGTTAGCAGTGCATGCAGTGACATTCTCTGTCTTCCAAAGGAAGTAATCAGACACACCTTATATTGCTAAATTACTCAGTGCAGCCACAGGTACAGAAAAGCAAATGATAAAATTGAGATGTGATGTAAACAGCTGAAGCTCATGATAATGGGTTAGCTACTTACAACAGTGATGTAAATATTATAGTAGCAAACAGGTCAGAAAATAGGTGTAATTTTCCTCACCTTAATCTCCAAAGCCTGTTTATTACACACAAATAAGACAGCACTTCTGAGAAAATGGAATAGAATAAAATAATCCAATATCATAGGACATAGACTGCTACATTGAATCATTCCTAACCACAACAGATAATAAGGGGAAAAAAGGATTATTTTTAAATGGTAGGAAAAGTTCTAGTTTTTTTAAGAGAAACTGTAAAGACTAACATAATATTAACAAAATGACAAGTGTCTCAGAGAGTTGACAAACTAGAAACTTCATTATGTGCTTTCCTTGAATCCCTGAAGTATCTTGGTATAAATAAAGCAGTATTTCATTTTTCAGGACAGATCCTCCACTTTCAGAAAGGGTCGTTAGCTCACTGGACATGAAGTGAGAACTGCCCATAGAATTATCTGAACTTCTGACTGCTCATTACCCTGGCCAAAATTACCTATAATCAGCTGGGATAGATTAGTCATTGTTAAATCAAGAATTGAAGCAATGTATATATGATTCCTATTGAAATACAGCCTTTATGTCCACACAGATTCATTTGTCTGATTGTAAGAAATTTTGCAAATGTATGACTCTCCTAAGCAAATGGTAAAGCACCTTAACAAATTCACAGATCTTAAGAGTATGCAGTGTCAAGGCTCAGTAAGGTGGAAAACTGAAGTTAATCTACTGAGAGCCTGCAGAACAGAACTTCTATTTGTATCAGCCTCTCACATTTATTTACTCTTTAGTATTCCTTATTTGAATGAATACAGAATCTTCCATTTCATTTCTAAACCACATTTTCAAAGCTCTATGTGCATTAATCTCTGCAAATGAATCTTAAATGTTGTAGTCCAGCAAAAAAGCTTTATTTGTGAATTTTTACATACTTTGGACAACTAATGTTTAGGAAGGCTATTTTAGCTAGGCACCTTGATTGTAATGATTAAAAAATTAACTACTGCATTTCTGGAACAGAGTGCTTGAAGAGAGGGTTTGGGTATTTGCTCTAGAGATGCTTTCAGGAACGGCTTCAGTTTAGCCATTTTTCCTGTTAAAGTGTGTGGGACACCATCAGGAGACAGTCTATGCTGTAACACCACCCACAGCCTAACAATTCTGTTTCTTATCCTTCCCCCTGCCAAAGTGAGATGGTGCAGTTTGATTTGTTGCCAAACATAGTGAGAGATTTGAGTAACTCAGATACCTCAGGGAGTGAAGCTAGCTGGGGAAAAAGCCCTGGATCCATCTCCCACCTGCCCAAGATAATGGTTACCACTCTTAAGAGAAGGTTAAACGCAGAGACTGGCACTATCCCACCACCCCTTTTCTTTTTTCTTCTGGCTAACAGAAGATCTCTAACCAGTCACCCATTTGAAAAATGGTTCTGGGTGTTTTTTGTTCAGATCCTCATTAGACCAGTCATCCATGACTTTGTCACAATGCAACATATTTTACTCATGAGTCTCCTCTGAGGCTATCCTGAGGCCTGAAGCTAATGCTCCTGATGGTGGCTGGCAGGGACACATTCCAGCTTAGCCCCGCTTAATATGTCTGGTTTCTGTGCGCTCAAAATTGCACTGAAATGGTTGACTTTTTTTTTTTTTTTTTTTAATTCGACCAATCCTTTCTAACGTTACACCTTCCAAGCCAGAGGAGTCCTTGTTTCCCACCTGTCGTGGGCCGGGTCGGACGGGCCCCGGGAGGGACTCGCTCCCCCTGCTGGCCCGTGGCAGCCAAATCCCCTTGGCTGGAGTGAGCTAATCCATGGCCAGGCCGGTATGCAATGGCTGCTAAAGAGAGTTTAATTTTTGCCTCGGATTACGATTGAGACATTGAAACCAATCCAAGATACTGTCTGTTGTAAAAACCCACAGGTATTTCACTGCCTTCCACCAATTCTAACAAAACTTTAACATGCAAGAAATCTTAAATCAATTTTACAAATGCTAAATAGTTTCCCAAGCAAACTAAAAGTTCATAGGTAACATCGGGCTCATACCATGAAAGTTACAGTTTAACTCGCCCTGTGGCTGTTGTCAAATACTCTGCTCCCTCCCCACCACAGCCAATCTCCTGGCGGTAGCAGAAATCACATCTCTGCCAGGGCAAGAAAGGTAGGCAACAAGCAATTGAACTTCAACGGTAAAGTGACAAATCACAAACACAGCTTTGCAACATCCCTTTTGTGTAGTTGGAAGATATTGATACACTGTTTAGCTCAAGTCTGCGGGTAACCAAGTCATAATATATAGATGATTAAGAAAGTATTAGCAAAAAAGGAAAAAAAACAGTACACTACAACCTCTTCATTCATACAGAGGTAAGTGTTGTCTACTACAGGATATTTTTTTCTTGCATGGATTAAAAAAACCGCACAGACTGATGTAATTGCTGCTAAAGTAAAAATCATCCTATTTTCAAGGCTCAAACCCATAATTTGACTGGTTAGTGCTGGAAATTATAATGTACAATTTCATTAGCATTTAAAAAGGAAAAGCTTTTGCTATTCCAGTGATGCAGTGGTCAGGGTTTTCAAAAGCATGGTCTGCACATGACAGAACAAGTAAAATACCACAGAGAGCATAACTAGCATGTAATACTCAATGTTTTATCACAGGGATATTAAGAATTCATCACTACCAAGAAAAAAAGCAGAAACAAAACCTAACGCTGGCAATACCTTTGGTGGGAGTCCTCCTCCATATGCTGGCCAGCTACAAGAATGTGTCATAGATCTTCCTGCTCTGGTCAGAGCAATGCTCACTCACCTCTGGCCATCCTAAACAAAACTGAGGTGTCACATAGTGGCAGCAAACTGAACAATGGCCACCCAACTGCAAATTAACTTTTAGAATGGATTCCATTAGACCATATTTAATCTATACATTATTAATTTGAATAAATAGCAGTATTTTCGTTAAATCATCTTTGGAAGTGAATTGTTCATACTCTAATTTAGTTCAGTTTAAATTTGCAGGTTTCTCATAAAGTTCTAATATGGCTTAAGTGTTCCAGTTTGGTTAATTCAGGTCAACACTCCCAAAGGAGTTCCCTTTTCATACTCTTGTTTGGATAAAGCTCTGTCTTGGTGAAATATTTATAGAATGTATACATTCTTTGTTGTGGAATATTTCCTTGGGTAGTAGTTATAACATTCATGTGTGAACATAACTGACTCTTTTTACAGATGTTTAAAAGAAAAAAAAAAAAAGAAATTTCCTCTAAATTATTCAAGGAGATTTTTTGTCCTTCCCATAACACATCCAGAGTTGGATTAACCACATATTCCATAACCTCTGTTTGAGGAAAGAGAGCAGTGTTATCATCCATATATTATGGAATTCTGAGTATGGGAAAGATCAAGAACTTGATTACAATTTGCAAAAAAATTAAAACAGCAAAATCAAAACAGTTTTGAAAGGAGTTCATTCCTCAAATCATCTCCCCACATAAATAACTTGTTCACATCAGAAATTCCAGTGAACTGTAATCCTCATGTCAGAAAATCAAGCATGATAAGGACTTCAGATGTGGCAGGTAAAGGAATACACTGAAAAAACTTACTTGTCTTCCACTCATCTGGAACTATCATTCACACCCATGTAATCCTCTTGATCACATAATAAATATGGGTTCCAAAGCAATTTACTGTATAATATTTGAATTATAAACAGTCAGACTGGTTTTGTCTCCTCTCCAAAAGTTTGTTTAGAGTTCAAGAGAAGTCCCTTTGCTTGTTTTGTGTCATAATCTTATTTCAGATTTTATAGGAATGTAAATTTTAAAGTCAGGAGCTTGTTCAACAACCTCCTAATTTTAACCCAAAATTTACTCTATTTTCTAACAGTTTGAAAGGCAGGGTATTTGTATAGACATTTTAGTAATTTAACTTAACCTGATGCAATTTTCAGGCTCACATTTGCCATCTGTATTACATCTGAAGTATTTCCAAAGTAGTCAGGAATTCCCAACAGGTCATTCTCTCCAGGTGAGCAGTATGCAGCAAATCGTAACAGCAGGCTTGGAAAAATCAGCAACATGATCTATATAATACTAATAAATCAAAAGGATTAACAGCTAAGATTAATATTTTAATCGTGCTACTACCAGACAAAAGATTTTACCTCAGCAGTGGTTTGTTGTTCTGGAGCAGAATGATCACACTGCTTGCTTTCTTAAGCTGCTTAGCATTCAAACAATCGTAATTTGGAATTGGATAAGCCTTCTTACCATTTTTAATGGTCTATTTCATTGTTTATGATCCATGCATATAACTGTTTTTCTATGCATGATCTTTTTTCCTCTCATGTTCCTTTAGATCCTGCAGTAAGCAAAGGCCCAATTTCACACTGAATCCTAGGGATCTGTTAAATGCCATACTACACACTTAAGCACTATTTAATATCTGACTGCTGTGATTGAATAGTCACACTCAGTCTCAAGAATCACAGAGCTGAGATCAGAGGGAGGTAAGTCACCCTTTGGAATTGGGAAAAGTCCCAAAGCAAAACTTCAACAATTTAGACACAATCCTTCTAGGGTAATTAGACTGGAACCATGTTTAATACATTAATTTATTAAAAAATAATGTTTTAGGCCTCACCAGGTTAAGGAACTTTCCATCAGCATAACTTCATCTGATGGACTACTAATTGGCTGCATTCCTTCCAGCCTTCTTTAGTGGTAGTATAATCTTCATACTATTCTGGTTAAAACATCTAAAGCTTTTCTTTTAATGCAGTCATGCCATACAGGCTACATCAGTTACCATAGTATTTGTGGGGACATCTGTACAAGACTGGCCAACTGCACTATTGACATTGCTATCACTAATGCTGCTGAAAAAAAAGGAAACTATCAGAAAATCCTCAGTTGTAAAGGCCCTGCAAAGATCACTGAGTCCAGCTCCTGGCCCCACACAGGGCAGCCCCAAGAATCCTGCCTGAGAGCCTTGTCCAAATGCTTCCTGAACTCTCTCAGGGTTGGTGCCGTGATCACTTTCTTGGGGAGCCTGTTCAGTGTCTGACAACCCTCTGAGGAAGAATCCTTTCCTAATGTCCAGCCTAAAGCTCCCCTGACACAACTTCAGCCAATTCACTTGGGTCCTGTCATTGGTCACCAGAGCAGAGATCAGCACCTGCCCCTCCACTGGCCCTGTGAGGAGAGTGCAAAACCACAGTGATGTCTGACTTCAGTCTCCTCCAGACTGAACAAACCAAGTGACCTCAGGTACTCCTCAAAGGACTTCCCCTCCAGACCCTTCACCATGTTCATCATTATATTATCAGAACACAATTATGTCCAGTCACAGAGGGGAAAACCCAACTCCTGTTATTTGAGAGAGCACTGAAGAGAGCTGCAATCAGGCCATTCTGTGGGCAGGGGGTGTGTGCCACCTGCCCGGGCCAGGGATGGTGTTACTGTCTGTCCCAGGCACGGTCTCCCCGCCCGGACAGGGAAGGTGTCCCCGCCTGCACTTGCCGCTGATCACACCGGCCACGGCCGTCGCTTGAAGGAATGACAGCGCAACGCCCCTTCGGCCTCGTGCTCACTCGGGGCTATTATCGGGTAAAGGCGTTCGTATTTTGTGAGTTCCGACATGAGGATCCCCAGCCCACACCAACACCCTGGGCTCACGCCCGCTCCCGTCGGCTGTGCGCGGCCCCGCCACCTCGCGACCCTCAGGGCACGGGGCGCGCGCCGCGCGTGCCACGGCGGCAGCCCCGCCCTCCAGCGCAGGCGCAGCGCCCCCTCCGCCAGGCGTGACGTCAGCTGGCTCGAGCTGCTCACGTCAGGCGGCTTCCGGGAGAAGAAAGTGGAACCTTAAAGGACCGCGGCGTCCCCCTGCCCGGAGCGGCGGCTCTGGGCGGTGCCGGCCCCGGGCTCGGTCGTACCGCTGTCTGTACAACCGGTCATACAGCACCGCCCGTACAGGGCCACGGACCGGCCGGGGGGGCCCCGGCCCGCTGAGGGGAAAGGGGCGCGGGGGCGGGGCCACAGGCAGCCAGCCATTCAGCAGCGGAGAGCTACCCAGCTGTCACCAATCAGAAGCAGCGGTTCCCAAAACAATCGTGGCGAGCCAATGGGAAGCCCACACTGCCCGAGCTCCGGTCAGGCCGCCCCCGGGCTGTGCCCGCGGCCTCCCGGCAGCAGGGGGCGCGCGGGGGCGGCGGCGCTGCGCGGGCGGCGCGGAGGAGGCGCTGCCGCCGCTCTCGGTGTCGTTATCGCTGTCGCCGCCGTCGCGCCCGTCCCGCCGGCCCCGCCTCCCGCTGCGCTCCCGCGGCCTCACAGCAGGTACGGGCGGGGGGAGGGACAGACACACCGCATCCCGGTGCCCCCGAGGGCACCCTCCGCCCGAGGGAGGAGTGCCCAAACGCGGCCGGCCCCGCTGCCGTTTCACCCCGCTCCGGGCGCGGAGAACCGGTCGCGCCCGTCCCTTCCGCCGCCGCGGGGCCGCCGCTCCCCGCCGAGGTGGAGCTGCGGGGTCGCCGCGCCGCTCCCGCGGCTGTCCGTGTGTCCTCTCCCGGCCGCGGCCGCTGTCGGTGCCGCCGGAGCCGCGGTCGGGCCGGGCCCCCCGGAGGGCTCTCCCCGGCTGCCGGAGCCGCTCGGCGCGAACAAAGGCGGCGGGCGGGCGCGGCGCGCTGCGGGCAGCGGAACCGGCGGGGTAGGAGTTCTCCTGTTGCGCCGTGACTGGAGGAAACCCCGGAGAGCCGAGAGCGCTGACAGTGGCCGGGCCGGGGCCCGTCCTCTGCCCGCGGTCCCCCGGGACGATTTTTTGGGGCTTTCGGCGCTAACAAGTGCGCGGTGACTTCTGTCGTTCCTCCAGCCGAGGGAAGGTGCCCGTGCGCCGTGCCTTCGGTGTGCCCGGGCAGCTCCGAGCGGCAGCGCTGGGAGTGTTTTGTTACGGAAAGTCAGAACTGTCTTACAGGAAGTGGGAAAAAAACCCCAAACCAACCCCAGAACCAAAACCAACAACGAAACTCAAATATTGCCGATTGCCGTCATCAAAATCGAGTAGCAGAGTTTATCTTGGTGTAAATCCTGTTGATAAGTCTAGATTTATTGGTAAGATGCTCCTCCTTGAGCTAGGTTTTTAGATCTGTTCTTTGAAATATCTGAAAGAACCATAAACCGAAGTCTTCCATCCCCACTTCTTAGTTTCCTGGGGAAATGAAGTGACTTCACAAAGCGTCTTTGTTCTCTCCTGTTTCTTACATGGATTTTGAAAAAAATGTAGCAAAGCCGTGAAAATAGGAAATAAATCTTGAACGGTATCTTATTATTTTGTGGGTGGGGAGCAAGTGGGAGTAGATGCAACTAAATACCGAAGGTAAGTAGAGTGGGAAATGAGTAGGTCTTAAATTACTGCTGTGTATTTTATTTAATTTTATTCAGCTATTTCATTTTGACTATGGTTAAGTTCACTTTTCAGAAATAAAAAGTGGAACTGAGCTTTGTCTGTTAGGTGGTTTTTTGAGCTGACATAACAAAATTCTGTGATTGTGGCCAGAAGCATTAGATTAAGCAGAGGAGTTAACTCGGAACTGTTGAAATGTGTGCTGTGTAATGTTTTTCCTGTTCCTCCCCCAGCATCTTACACGTTTGAAATGTCTCATATAACAGCTCAATGATGCGTGAACATGAACATAAAATCTTTTGTGCTTTTGCTGTCTGAGGAACATATTTATTCTATACAGATTTTGTTGTAAGACTTCTATTTTCCCTTCCTTATTTTGGCGCCAGTCCAAGTCTGATGAGCAGTTTACAATGTCTGTAAGGCATGCTTTGCTTTGCACTGTAGTTTATTATCTGTAATTATGCTTTTAATATGTCAGATGGTTGGGATGGGCAATAAATGGCTTTGACAGGTCTGCTTTGGGTCAGGCTTATTCTCTGATGGCATGTGCTGGATGTCCAGTTGGATCCTTGGCTGGATTGGAACTGGGGATAATGGAGATGTTTGTGCCAGTGGCATCTTGAGGAAGCGGTTTGGGTGTAGCTGCACGAGTGCCACTTCTCACTTGGCTCTGTCGAGGCAGAGTTCTGCTTTCATGTGCCCCTGGGGTGGGAATTACGCATGTGTAGCTTTTGGCTCCAAATGCCTGAATGTGTTGTGCTTGTTGCTGCTGTTAGTGGAGCGAGAGGTAGCAGCAGAGAGAGGCTTTTGCTTCTTGTAGGTGAAAGGGATTTATACTGCCTGCCTTTTAGTCATGTATTCACTCCTGCTGTTCTGTTTGAGTCTTACTCTTCTCTTTGCAGTATTGCCTTTATTGTAAGTGTAACTCCTCTCCTCTGGAGAGCAGTTTTCCTCTATGGAAACATTGGTGAACTCTTGGTGGTGGTGTTTTATACACAGGCTTCTGGTTTCACAGCTTCTGACCAAAGTTTTGTCATATGATGGTGTAGATGATGGGTTAGTTTCTGACTGAGTTGAGGAGGAGAAGGCTGATGCTAGAATACCGAAGGGGTCTCTTCCCTTGGTATGATTTTACTCGGTAATTCAGCTGAACCACGGAGGCTGGTAGAGATCTATCAACTGCAATAATGGTAAATTTTTTTATGTGCTTTGTACTGTACAGAGATCTAATTTGAGATTTCCCTAGCCCAGTAATTGTGTTAATAGTGAACTCGGTGATACATGTCAAGGGGATATGCTCTTGTAATTTAACAGAATATGTCTATATGCTGTACTTGCTTTTAAGTTTTAGCTCTGTGGAGAAGGAAGTGCAGCAAGGACCATTGACTTCCAGTTGTTTTTAGCATTTAGGCCTGAAGGTGGAGAGAATACTTACTTGAAGTATTTATAATAGCCAGAGCTATGAATGTCTACAACAAACAATAACAGAATTATTTGGTCAGCTGAAGGTTATTAATTTTCAGTGTGGGTGGTTCTGGTCCCCAAGTGATGTTATGCATTTTCACAGTATTCTCCATTCATCTCTAAATAGGCAGTGTGCAACACTCTGTGTAAGAGGAAAAAGGATTGGTCCTGCCCTGTCCTTTGGGACTGAATTTTCAGCTGAGGGAACTTGCATGCATGGTAAACTGGAGATAGTTGCTCTCTGGTCCTGCAGTTTAGAAATAGAAAGGCTCAACTCTCCAAAGTTTTACACAGCGTGACGTTCCTTTTTACAATAGCCAAGGCCTGTATTCCTTCTACAAAAAACTCAGTTCTCTACATTCTGTATGAATTTATTCATTTCTGTTTGAGAAATTTGCTTTGCAAAGATCATCTAGCAATTGTATTCAAAGCCCTTGTGTGTGAATATGGCACATGGCACATGCTAGATATTGAGAATGTCCTTTAAAATGGATCTTGAATACCTCAGCAATGCCAAAATACAGAAAAGAAGAGAACTGCTGTATGCTGGGAGAAAAGTGAATAACCAGTAAGAGCTATAAGTGGCTGTGTATGAGAAGTGGAGGTGTTCCTGTCAGCCTGCGCTGGCACAAAGCTGTCCTTCATAGCTCCTGTTTGTATAAGTGGACCAGCAGATGTCAGAAAAGGTGTCACTGGCTCCTGGCAGGGTGCTTTCTGTCACTTGCCTTCTGCTTCTGGGAAACAGGATGAGTTAAAACCTGTGATACAGATAAAACAGGATAAATGGTTCTTTTAAATGTTTGTGTTTAGGCAGCTCTTTTTTCCTTTACAGCATTTAGTAAATTGAGCTCGTATTGGTCTCATAGCAGCAGGTGTAGAAATACTTCATTTAAGGCATTTAATGCAACAGTTAGTTTTGCCTGTGATGTTAATTAGTGATACATTAGGCTGCTTTTTTTTTTCAGCTCACACTATTTTTTCTTTTCGTTAGCTTGTTTCTCAGTGAATTGCACAGAGAGTAAAACAACAGTACAGGCTTTGCTTTTCATATAACATTTCAAGCAACAAAACAACATTTAGACTGTTTAAATGTATGTATGTATATAAGTTTATTTTTCTTTAAATTCTGTCCCTGCAAATGGAGGAGAAGAGCTGTTGCTAAATAGGTGGGGGTTTTATCTTGGAAAGTGGATAGATGACATTAAAAGGCAAGATATGATTGTTATTCGCCTTGGATATAACTGAGTCTAATGTGTTTCTTGTTGGTCCAGAGGATCTAAGGAAAATTTGGGTGGAAGAGATACTGTTACAGGTGCTGTCTGAAGCAATTTTAAATTCTCTGCAAAATCATCAAATATTGGGGCAATTTGATTGTCAAAGTATTTTAAGAAATGATAATTTTTGCCTGAATATCTTGTGGATGCAAATGAGTAGGAAAAAAATAGAAAACTGTTTTGAATAATAAATTTCAGCACTCACATATGTTCATCACTTGCTAGCTATTCTTATATATATGATGCCAATTTGTAACATTTCCATTAACTTTATTGTTGTGGAGAAATTGGGTCTGCACATCTTCGAGTTCAATATATCATTCTTAAATGTTTATGCTAGAGGTGATAAATAAATGCAGGTGTTTCTGTGCTGGACTTTCTTCATCTCTTTGCAAATTGGGATGGAATATTGGAATTTCTTAAAATTAGTAAAGCTGATTTTAGTATTTGCCCAGATCATGGCATATGCAAGACTCTTGTGTGGCAGGGTATTACGTTGTCAGTTGTTAATTCATAGGACTAAAATGTGTTTTTTAAAGTTCCTGTGGGAAAGCATGTGCTAATATTCCTGCTTTCTTTAGTTAGTGTGAGAATTTCTTGTTCTTACAAGACTTTGTTTGAATTCTAAAACCTAATCCATGAGTGAGTAAATAAAAACTATTCAGATGCCCAATAAAATGTCCTTTATGTATTTATATTTTAATTTCTTCATAGATATGCTGTTATTTATTAAAACCTTTATCATATAATAAAAGTGTTTTATATAGATGCCAAAAGGACAGTATGTATCATTAACTTAGGGAAGAAAAGGTGATGCATAAAATGACATGAAAAACAGTTAGTTCCTTTCTGGAGAGTAGATTGTTGAGGGCTATTTATATACCCAAGCAAGCAATTTCTGAGAAATTTGTGTTGGTGAACTATCACAGCTGTCCATGATACTTATTTAAAGTCTGTGTTTTATTTTCATGGCTTTTATAAAGCTTGCTCTTACTGGAGATCACAGTGGGAAGTGAGGTGAAATGGGGACCTTGGAATGCTTCCAATAATTTGTTTAGTGACATTAAGAAACTTTCTCATTTTTTATGCTTATTTTAGGAATGTATTACAATAGGACTGACTTGTAATGACTTGAAGTAGTCTAGACTTCATACATTCATTTAAGGGGTTTTGAAAAGTTTTGTAAACAATATCAGAGCTGAAAATTCTTCCGTTTGTTTCCTTATTTCAAGTCATTCAGAAAAAGTAGGGTGTCTCCTGCAGCCTGTTTTTGTCCTCAGCTGGGATTTTGTGGAGTTTGCTGGGAGTTAGTTTGTTTTTCATTTTACTTCATTCTCATTTTTCTGCCGTTGATGTGAAATGGCAACCTGGCACAAAGTACTGGCTTTTTTTAAATTAGTTTCAAGACTAAGAGAAATGTATTGCATGTAGTTAAATTTTTTTAAACTATAAATTCCTACAAAAAGTAATTTTCTTCATGAAACATATGCATTTCCTTTAGCTAAAAGCCTTTTCCTGAGCTTAAGTATTTTCAGAATAAAACTTTGGCCTACTGATCTTTTTTTTTTTTAAAAATAAATTGTATTCTTACATCACAATTGGGCATAACCATGTACAGTTGTGACAGCACACTTCAAATAGCCTTATATTGAAGGTTATACTGATAATTGTAGCTTAACTAGAGCATTGTGTATTCAATAAATTAAAGACACAAAAAAATTGCTGATTGAGACAAATTAAATTGAAATGTCAAGCTGATGATATGGAATTACACTGAAGTAATTCAGTTTTTCAAGTGAAATGGGTAGTCTTTGCTACTGTAAAGTGTCCAAGGTTTTCAGCCTGGCCAACTGGTAGCTATTAATAAAGCAGTGGTGTTTGCTTCTAATCACACCTTAGTGTAATGAGGATGATGAGATGCTCTAGGACTAGACTTCGTGGTAGCTTTCTCATCAGTTTGGGTTTTATTGATAAATATACCAGGATCTTGAATTTGTTTCTACTTCAACAAGCAAGTGAGTGTAGAGCTAATGAAAGGGGACAGTGTGGAACTTCAGCTCGGTTTAGCAGTAATGCATGAAAAGCTGGGCTTGGAGCTGGGTGTAATTACACCAACAGGGCTCTGCATCATCTGGAGGGAGTAAGTGGAAACTAAGGATAAATTAGGAATTGGAAGAAAGGTTTTCTGCAGAAATGTTGTGTAACTGGGCACTGACAGGTGTTGGTTGTGACCTGGGCCTTCTCCTTCTGTCGCTGTGGGCGCTTCAGTTGTGTCAGGAGTTTGTGCAGTGGTCTCTGAAGCTTGGTGCAGAATCACCTTTGTGCAATGGACTCGGTGTCGGTGTGAGAGTGGATCCTTCTGGTCCAAATGCAAACTGAACGTATTGTAACAGCCATTTATCTCTCTTCCTTTTTGAGGAGTGGCATATCCGAAAAGTGGATGTTCAGGATAACATGTCCAATGTGTCGGAAGAGAGAAGCACTAGACAACAGGACATTAAGAAAGGACTCCAGTTTATAGAGTATGATTTTGTGGTTTTTATTCTTGTATGCTCATTCACATGTATATATATATATATTTATATGAGATGGATAGCTCTGGGAAGGTCCTTTTTTGTTTCTCCTCAGAATATTTTCTGGCACTAACATGCTAAATAGGGAGCAGCTTTAAAGAATAGACAGAACTCCTCTTTTTTCCTAAAGAGAGTAAATTGAAGGAGAGAGGTTGTTCCTTTTCTGCCTTTGAGAAAAATCAGCATTTAATTTTTTTTTGTGGGTAGAAAATGTTGCTAGCCTGAAAATCCACCTTAGTAGTAGCTACACCTAAGACTAGGCTGCTGCTGAAAGGGATGGGTTTGCTCACCACTACCTGTTTTAAATCTCTGGAACTAAAATTTTAACTACTGAGAAATCATCTGAGTATTTAATTTTCATTTGGGTCAATGCCAAATTCTTTTGAATATGCTGGCTGTCTTAAAATAATTTTGAAATTTCATACTAGTTCACTGCTCATACGAGGCATTCTTTGAAAACAAAAACAAAACAAAAGCCCAACCAACCTAACAAAAAACCCCCACCACCTACCAAAAAAAACCCAAACCAAAACCCCCCATACCATTTAAAAATTATTTTAAAACTGAATCTCAGTTAATCTGTATGGAAAAGGATTCCTGTTTTTCTTCCTGAAAAGGTAGAAGTAAATACCTCTTTTCTGTGCTAGAGAAAATCTCTGTTCCATGTCATATGAAAGAACTCTTAAAATTCCTGTAATTGGTATGACTTAATTAAAATTGATGTGGTTTTTTGACAGATAATTTGTCATTTTATAGTACTTACAAGAGGATTGCAGTTCTCCTCATCAATAATATGGTTCTGCACAGTGGAGGAGAGGAAGGAAATTGCTTTCAAACAATCAACATTGATGTCTAAAACTCTCAAAGTATTCAAAACCTTAGTACATTTTGAACAGCAGAGTTCAGACTGACAACGTAACTTTAAGAGAAAATGAGTCATTAGTAATAAGAAAGCACAGTTTTTAAATCAAAACTCATCTACAGCACTTTTCCTTGTTCAGTGCAGGCTATGGGTGAACATCAGAGGTTTGCCAGGGCAGGAAGCAAGGCTGCTTTTACTAAGAACCAGCATTCCTCAGTGTGATTCTCTTTTAAGCAAAATGTATAATAAGTGAAGTTTGTAATTTTTTTTGTAGATCTACTTTGCCCTATCCAGGGACGCAAGAACAATATGAGGTAATGAAATGACTTTTTAATTTCCAGAAGGGTTTTTAATATGGACCTATGTTATTGTAATTACTCTTGGTTTTAGTCATCATTTAGGTAATATTATAGTATGAATGGTAATTTTAAAAGTCTCAGTATTGGAACTGGACAACTACTACAGGTATGATGCAGGTATTCAGACATTTGCGTGTCCTGAATTTACTCATACAGCTGTTCAGATTAAGTCTTTCTCTGCTTGTGTTTGGGTTAATTTTGGGGCCTTAATTGAGTAAAACAATGTGCTCTTCTGAGTAAAGTTCAGAGTAGCATAGCAAAAGTAAGATAAAAGGACTTCAGTCATATAAGCCTACAGAATGTATTTTGTTTCTGTATGTGTTATGATTTTGCATAATTTTGGCTGTATTTTTCAGACTCACGTTTAGTTCTTTTTCCAGTGGTAGGTGATTTCATTGGATTTGAGAACATATTAGATAAAAATGCAATCATTCACATTTTGATGAAAAAAACCTTTTTGCAAAAGCAGCTTTTGCGTTCTCCTGCTTTGCCAGTTGCTATGGCTGCTGCTTGCTGAAAGAATATATGGAACATATAAATACATCTTTGAGATTGTCTTGGAAAAATGTCAGAAGAAAAACACTGAGTAGACAAAAGTTTTGCATTTCACTCTAATTCCACGAAGTTACAAGCATAAATTTTCTATTTAAAATTTTGTTTGGAAATATGGAAAATAAACAAGAAACTGCTGTTGATGAGTTTTTCTGTTCTTTATTCCAGCTATTTATACGAGATCTTGTTAGAAATCTTTTTCATGAAGGAAATGATGTGTATCGAGAAGGTGATTGGAGAGGATCACTGAGTCATTATACAGAAGCTATAAACATAGCTGATTATGCTAATTCTGAAGAAATCCATGTTTCTGATGATGTTTTAGAGAAGCTGCACGTGAACAGGATCGCGTGTTTTTCAAATATGGTAAGCTTCTGTTTAAACTAGGATTTCTCCAGAACAGGATGCAAACAGGTTATGAAGACACAAAGTCTAGTGAGTGAAAAGCTCTTGATGGTAGTTTGAGGATTGACATATTTCAAATCAGCACTTTGGCACATTCTTTAAAATCTTTTTACAAGTATAGTCAAGGTATTTTTAGTTACTAATACTAGAATTAACATAAAAGACATATTAGGCTTGGAATTTGGTGGACCAGTATTTTTATCCATTTACATTGTTGGCTGCACTGACTCGGCTGCTTTCTCTGTGCGACAAGATGGCTCTTGTGAAAAAGCTAAATTTTCTTTTTAACGGTTACTGGATTTTACATAATGATGGGCCTGCTTGTTTTTAGTTGCCTAATTTGGTGACTTAGCAAAACTCAGAAATGCACTGTACAACGGCCTCGATGAATGTTTGAAAGTGTTTCAATCCCTTTGTCTAATACAGTTCAAATTCACTATTTCCATGTTTCCATGATGATAGTTCTGGTTAGTGTCTTTTTTATTTTTTCTCCTCCTAGGGATTGCATGAAAAAGTTCTAGAAGACTGTGAGATAGCACTAAGATTGAATGAAAACAATTTCAGAGCTCTCTATCGGAAAGCAAAAGCTTTGAATGAACTGGGAAGGTATAAGAAGGCTTATGATGCTGTAGCAAAATGTTCTCTTGCTGTGCCACAGGTGGGTAAATTGTAAATTGGTGATTATTTTTAAAGTTTTGAGACATATATCAAGACCAAGGTGGTTTCTTCTGGTTTAGGGTTTTTAAATGCAATAATATTTTTTTTTATTCCTCTAAGCATTATTTTTTCTTGTGGAAGTGCAGACTGAGGGCAGAGATTAGAGTCCCCAAGCTCAGTTTATTGTGTTAACTTTCGGCAAAAGAAATGCGGTGGGGGTCAAGTGTCATGAATGTTCGCAATAAGCACTAGAACCACTGAATTAATTGTTTAAAATTCCCTATGAGGTGTGGAGAATCCCACCATAATTATAATGTACATTTATTCTTTCGATAACTGTATTTGAGCTTTCCGTGTGTTTAGTAACATTCTTACCAGTGCATTGTCCTCCATGTGAATCACTTGCTGTGCACCTTTGCTGTTGGGCCCTGTCTGTGTCAGCAGGCAGCGTGTGGTGTACTAGAAAATGATCTGTAGACTGAAATGTGGCTCCAGAGGGTCTGGTTTCCATAATTGTTTGTGTGGTTGGGTTGTGATTTTTTGGTTTATTTGTTTGGGTTTTTTAAGAGCTGGAGCGCATCAAGTGCGTTCCTGCACGGCCTTAGTTACATCCAAAACCAATTTGGTTCTCTGAGACCGTTCATATTGCAAACTAAAATGCTGTGAGTGAGGATGATTGAGAGATTTCACTTCAGAAACGCATTCCTGATTTGAACTTCAGTGCTGATGGAATCTTTACATGCTTTGCTCAAAATAGATTGATCACAGACAGAATACTGACTTGCTGCTTTTTCACCTTTCTGCATCAAAAGTACAGTGAGGTGACCAGACAAAGTGTTTGGCGTAGGTTTGCCTCTTGATAGAGAGAAGGTTTCAGTTGTGTTTCCAAAACAGTTTATCTGAATGTGTAACTTTGGACTTTGGATCCTCACTTGGCACCTCCAGATCTGAATGTTTTTGCTTAAGGTTAATATGCCTTTATATAAGTTTTATAAATAGCTTTTTCTAGCTGTAGGACATGATCTGAATACTAAATCTTAAAATCATTTAAATGGATAGTCATTATCACTGTAGGACAGGGGGAAATATGATGACGTTTTTAACTCAGCTTTTCTAGTTATATGATGAAATCCCCCCCAAAAACCAGATTTCTTATTAAATATTCACCAGTGTCATGTAGTAGCTCATACAGTAATCAGGAATGTGGCCCTCAAGTTGTGTAAAAACAAAAAGTCAAAATAAGCCCCCATCCCCTCAAAGAACAAACGTGTTCCTCAAATAAACAAAAAAACCCACCCACCCACAAAAAACTTCTCTGGATTTCTCTGGATTTGGAAAGTCTTTACATAATTTTAAATCCAGATAAATGGAGAAGAAGGATACTGTCCATTTTCTGACGGCATTGTTTTTGCTTGAGGGCAGCTGTATTTTTCAGGTTTAGGTTTCAGTCCCGTGTTTGTGAGAGAATAAAGCTGCATTATGAGACATCCTGCATATAGGGATCTTGCAGAATGCAGACTGAGGTATAAACAGATGTCTTTGCTTGATAACAGTACATGTAAATGATGAAATTTTATTTATGTCTTTTAGGATGAAAGTGTGATTAAGCTTACCCAAGAACTAGCTCAAAAACTAGGGTTAAAAATAAGGAAAGCATATGTAAGAGCAAAGGTAAGATTTTATTTTAACATTTTACATTAAGGTTTCCCTCTCTTGATATCAAATTTGTATTTAATGGAAGTATCTTTTCTTTGTAGCCACCCTCCTCAAATTCAGTTTCTAGTGATGTATCAACTCAGGTAAGGTTTTACATGTTCCAAGTGCAAGCTGACTGTAAACTCCAGGGAATAATTTTTTCATAATTGCATGATGATAAAGGGAAAATGGTAATTTATATTAGAGGCTGTTATTTGGGATTTTAGCGTTCTGCTGATCTTTATGTTCAGTTTTGTTGTATACTTGTGGGAGATTAGGACATAAGATTATAATTCAAGTTATCTTTTTAGAATAAATGTTAGCTAAAACATTAAATCCAGTGCAGTGCATATATTTATTTTTCATGTCCTAAAACAAGAGCAAAGTTAATGGGTTTATTTTTTGTTTTATTTAGTTGACAGCTATCAAAATGAAGGGTGCTGGGATAAAACCCCTTTTGCTATATGTGTTTGTTCAAATTTGATCCTCATTAGCAGCTGAACTTGCATTTATCCTGCTCTTTGTAATGTGTCTGAATAGCAGCAGTAGAGTTCATCTTTATCTTATAGACTTCTTTCACAGAAATATAGACTATTTAGCTGTAAATGAATGAGGACATGGAGGAACAGCTCATTTAAGATACCATTTAGACTCTTTCATTCCCTGTAGTATCAACCTCACTTCTGTTGTCTGGTTGCAAATTTTAGTGATACTATGAGTGGATTTCAGTCTGCAAATTGATGCTTTATCTAAAAAATTATTTGACCTTTAAATTACCTTAGACTTAATAAATTTTAGACTTCATAAAATCTAAATTTGAGATGTCTTACATTCTTTGTCTGTAAATTTGTAACTGAAAAATTTTAATGGCTCTCGTGGAAAGTGCTGAGAGGTATTTTTTTTCTCCTTTACAGAATTCTTCTGTAGAAGATATTGAGTTAGGTGAGTCTTGTTGTGTTACATTACTAATGCTAGGGAGTTAGATATGCCGTACATATCTCACTGTATTTGTTAGGGAAACTCAGAAGAAAATTCATCTTGTCATTTGAAAGTACTGTGGTAAAAAGTCTGATCTGTTTATCTCTAAAACTGCCTATTTAAGTGACTGAGCAAATTTCCTTTTGGTCTCCTCAACTTTTTATGATTGTAATTGCTCCTGTATTGATCATGTCCATCCTGTTCTCTTTAACTTGGAAAAATAGGGAGCAGCAAATATGCCGAAGATTTAGTTAAGTATCAGGTCTGTAACTTCTATCTGTTTTAGCTTGAGTAATAAATAAACACTGAGATAAAGGTACACATCATTTGGAAGCTGATGGAAGCTGAAAACATTTAATTTGGTTTTGCTTAAACATTCTTCACATTTCTTCACTCGCTCACCCTCCACACTGTCAGGGTAAAAGTTACGCAAGAACTCCTCCCGTCTCTGAACAAAGGTTCCAGTCATTCCCATCTTACCTATTTCAGATTTATCTGACCAGAAACAAGAGATGGTTTCTGCTGCTTCTTCATCAAACTTTGTTTCTGAAGTGTCTAAAGTGTCACCAGTACCTGTACCATCTTTACCTACTGTTATGCCTCTTCAGATGGAAAAGGTTCCTTTGCCTTCTGCAGTGTTGGCAAATGGAGGGAATGTTTCTTTCTCTATGCCAGAAGCATGTTTAGATTGTGGAGATGGAGATATAATTATTGGAGAAGAACTTGATGAGTTACTTGATTCTGTGCCTGATCCAGATGAAAGTGTAATGGTAAGACTTTTTTGTCTGTTTTCTTTCTCAAACGATCCTCTTATGACTGGGATCTCATATTTTTATCAAGTGGGCTAGTGGTGAAGTGTGTGTTACCCTTCCTAGTTACATGGAGCTGTATTTTTACATAGGTTGATTTTTTTTTCAGGTGCAGATTCTTGTAAATGGGGCTGTAAAGATAGCAGGACTACTACTGCTTTGGAAATAATATTATGCTACTACCAGTGCTACTTACAGGCAGTATTGTGGAAAGTGAATTGGACATTTGAAATCTGGGCTGGTGTGGGTTTTTTGTTGCAAATAAACCCTCTTAGAACTTGAAAAGTGTGTCAGAATGCTCACCCTGTAGCTGTAGAAACTATAGGTAAACATAAGCAAAAAGCTTTGCAGGAGACTAATACTTTGGCTGTGGCCTTCTAGGCTGCTCAGTGGTATCTGCAATCAGAGCTTTATCCAGGTACAGCACCTGGCTCAACAGAAAGAGACCATCATGAGCCTGACTTTTATATTTTTAGAAGAGATATTAGAGAAATATAGTTATACGAAGTGTTGTTCCTACTTCCACCATTATTCCAGACCTAGAACAGACTGTGAAGCCTCCAGCGTTCCTCAGTTGTTAGTCAAAATGAGAGCTCTGATTGATGAGCAGAGATGTCTGAACTTTTTACCGAGGGTACTGACTCTCTGCTGTGACTCTGCCAGTCATTTGGAGTATTTCTTTTGTATTGCAGTGTTAAATGAGGCTGTGACATATTCAGTTCTTCAATGAATTGTGATTTTAATTCCTCATTCGGCTCTGGATACAGTTGTAAATCTTTAAATAAAAAACACTTGGGCTTCTCATTTTCTATTTAATGCACTTTATGTTCTAGAAAGTATTTCAGAAATTGAGGAAGTAATTATTTTTAAGAGATCCAAGAAGTTTGCCATAGTGAAAGCCAGGAGGAAATGCAGTCTTCCAAGAGAGGCTGCAGTCTTGCAGAGTGTAGAACTGAGTGAGTTGTACAGCTGACCTGAGTGAATTGTAGCCTGGTAACTTGGGGGGCATGCCTTCCCATGGGGCAGACTCTGTGCAGACCTGCTTGGTCAACACCCAGACAAGGAGAGAGCGTCTTGGGATGGCAGCAAGAAGGGAGGCAAAACTCCCCCACCTGGTACGGCCTGAACAGAAGTGTACAGAAGGGTGGGTTGTTTTTCATGGGAGGAAAGAATGTGACCTGGCTGTGCAGAGCCTGTTATCATTTGATTGGATCTGAGGATTTACTTCAAAGCTAACTCTTACCTCTTTGCTGTACTACAGTTTGAATTATGTTTTCTTTATTTAGAACCAAATACTGTCGATATCTGACTCTTCCTGCTTCTCCTTGCTGTCTATGTTTTTAACATAATTTGGAAATTCAGCTGTGATCTGAGTGATAAAAAAAATCTAAACCTATTACTAACTTAGTAAGTGTTTGGTAACTGAACCTTTGAAGTATTTGATCAATGGATAATGCCTTGCATTGTTTAGGGTTTGGTTACTGTAGCTCTGTGCAGGGCTGTAGTGTACCTTTTATTGATGTTTTCCCATAGGTTTATAAAAACTTGACAGAAACTTTACTAAAAGAAAGGCTGTGGCAGATTATGTTCTTGAGGCCTTTCTTGCTTGGTGTGAACATTCTTTAAATTCTTTTTTTTTTCCAGCAAACTACAGGAGCCAGAGGACCTATTCCTGCAGGAAGTGTAGCTCCTAGTGTACCTTTCTCTGCCTCTTTGTTGGGAACACTGCCAGTTACTGCAGGATTTGTTCCTTCAGCTTCTCTTTCAGAAATCTTTTCACAGCCTTTGGCTTCTTCGCTGGAAAACTTTTGTTCACCATTAAGCACCTTTTCAATCAGTGACCCAAAAAGAGGTAAGAAATGAGTCTTAATATTTAACCTTCTACGATGATGAGAGTTGTGCATGAGCCAAGTGGCTTTTCTTTTTAACAACTTCATTTTCACAGCTATTCAGTGGTATTTTACACATAGCGTTTGATCTGTGCTAATAGTTTTTGAGTGTTGGTTGTATACAAGAATTCATAAATAAAGCTTTTGTTTCCTTGGGGTCTGCAGAGGCATGCTCCAAGCTCCCTCTGTTTAGTTTTTCTGTATCTATTATGTAAATGTATTTATTTCAGGTGAATAAGTTTAAAGAAGAAACAATATTCCATCAAAATTCTTTTTTAAACAAACTTGCTCTTACGGCTTAAACCATTTGTCAAGATTTGGCAATAAACAAGAATTCTAAAAGGGGTAATATAACTGTGTACTCTGAAAAGATACCAGTATTACATGTTTGCATTCAAACTATACAGACTATTATTATGTAGTGAAATCAGGTACGTGAAATAACAAGATATAAATAATGAACTACGAAAGATGAAATAGAGTTTCGTCTTTAACTACCAGTGTTACAGGACCATGCTGTCTTCAGGACAAAGCCAAATTTACAAAATAAAATCAAAAATTGAAGAATCCTCTTACCCCTCTTTCATCTCCTCATTTTTTCATAGTCAGATATTGCTTATCTTCTATCCTTTTTGTACTGCACAAGTATCTTCATGTTGCTTCAGTACCTGCCTGTGAAGCTACTGCTGCGGTAACCCGGAGGTTATTTTGAAGATGATTGTCTAATAACTTTTCAGCCCAGATGTTTAAAAGGGGCTTTTGTAAAAAGAAAAAAAAAAACAACTTATCACAGCAAACAAACAAACTTTGATGTTTATCAAAAAACACAATCCTCTGACATTTCTCAGGAACTAAAAGTTATTTTTTGCATGGCATGTTCTGGGGAACTCATATAATTAAAACATCTTTTTATTCCTTTAGACATCTCAAGTTCAGCTTCTAGAGATGGAACACCAACACTTAGCAGCAATAATTCCCCATTGTTTGTACGTATTTTTCATGGTTTTGTTCATATTAGTTCAAATGTTAGCACCTTGGAGGCTTTACACAGATCTGAATTTTTCAGCTGAAGTTACTATTTAAAAACAAAATAGCACTTCTGCCATTAAAAGTGGGTTCTGGCTTGGAAAATGCTTGTATGGGAACTCACAGGAACAGTAACACAAAAAATTTACAGAGGTTGTTTTATGTATGCAAATTTTGGCTACTGTCACAGCCATTTTTCCATTCTGAGGAACTTGCTGTAAAATACTGTTGAATTGTAAAATAACCAATCTAAAATCCCTTATCAAGTATCAAGTATCAAATACTAGGAATCCTGGAGAGCTGTCCTAGTACAAGAACAGAGCAGATGCCCCCTTGTGTCAGAATCTTTCTGATCTCTGTATTGCAGTTGTGCTGTGCATTTTCAGCCATGCTGCTGGCATTGATTATGTAGGGAAGGGTGGCATGAAGGATTGCATCCTTACGAGCCAGGAGGCAGTAATAATTAGCCAGACAGAGGCTGCTCTTCTGCCTGGACTTGGCTCTTGTTCTATGCTTAGTTTGTGCTGTGGGTGTTGCCTTTGTAAAATCTCCATGTCTCTTCTCAGATGTGTGTTTTAAGTTCATATTATGGCTTTGAAGAAAAATTTCGGTGGGTTAAATCTTAATTGTAGATAAATAAATTATATGTATCAAGTAAAATATGCTTTCTTTCAACAGATAAATGGTCCTAGTAGTTTGTTTGGGTCCGAAAATTACATGGGAATTGCAGGCCAAACTAGAAATGACTTCTCCAATGTTTTTAGCAGTACAACTGCTAATATACCTGTATCTCCAGCACTGGCGGGAAGGAACCCACTGGAAGGCACACATGAGCTAAGACAGGCCTGCCAGTTATGTTTTGTCAAAAAAGGTGAGGGGCTGTTGGACTTGATAGGGTTAATTTTTTTATTTATTTATTTTTTTAATTAAAAAGCATACATTTAAAATCTTCATGTTCATAATTTAACACTGTTGCCTTCTAAACCATGTTAATCCTGCCTTGTTCTTTGCAGATGTAGCACGATCTCATGATTGGTGAAATATTTCAACCGCTATTTTATCTTCTTTCTTCTTGTCTTTATTTCTTGTCCTAATAGATTCTTGATTCCTAAACCCAGCACAAATCACCACACGCTTTCCCTTTGTGTAAGGTCATTCACATTCTGTATCCGCTTTCCTCCCAAACCCCAGGGTACTGTGAAGAATGACACCTTTGCTCAAGACTAAATAAAACTTGCAATACTCTCTCTGATTGGCCATGGGGAATTGAACTGCAGTTCAAAGTACCTGGTAACCTTCACATCCCATCTGTTTTATTGTTCTTTCAAACTAATTCTAAATCATAATCATGAGGCTTCCAAACCTTAGTAATAATTAACTCCACTGTATTGACTTAAAGGAGCTTAACCAGTATTGGTCTTTAATATAACTAATCTTTTAGGCCTGAGCTGTTGCTGTTAAACAGAGCCATATTCTAAAGGCAATAGCTTCTGTTTAAACTAATCTTAAAAATAAGCATTGTGTTTAAAGTTACAGGTACCATTGGTATTGATATACTAATAAAGAATTGTATTGAGACATTTAGGGGATGACTATTGTACCCTTTACAACTTCTATACTAGTTTAAAATTATTTTTACAAGAAAAATCCACCAAGTGAAGTTTGAAAAACCATAGAACATGTTCTTCAAAGCAGGAGCTATAAAATATTGGTGAAAGTACTTAGCATGTTCCTAGCTTCACTTTTGGTGTCCATGCATCTACTTCTTCTGTTTCTTTCCATCTCTATCAGAGCCTTTAAGTGTCTCCTGCTTTTACTACCTTCTGAAATTATGCTGTTCCGTCATCTTCTTGTCCAGAGTAAACTGGGTCATGGTCTTGTTTTTCAGTCTCATGAAGAGCAAAATTCAATGAGCACTGCTCATCTTCAGATGCTCTTCCTGATATCTTCAGTTAGTACCATCCTAAAGACAGAGTTTTAAGCTAGCCATATTGTTGTTTCAAAAATCACAAAGTTCTGGGATTGGCATTTATCCTTTTGGAATGTGTGAACTTCTTATGGAGGTTGTTTTGTCTCTGAATATCATACCTCTCCTAATAAAATAAATGGTGAAGGTTAAGAGACCCATTTACTGATCACTGGAATTCATCTGCATTGGCTTACTACAGAGAAGCAATTTCAGTTTTAAAAGAGTGTTGTGGGAATGGATACTTCGGAATTTGAAAAAATGCAACAATTTGCTGGCCCAAAGTAACATTAAGGTTGTAGCACAGTATCCCTCCCCAAATACAAAATAACTTGTGGGTTTTTTCTTGCTGAGACTGCCTTTTGTAAGTATTTGTTGTTTTTTTTTTCTATTCTGCTCAACTTGGTGGTTAACGACTTTTTGTTCTTCCGAGCTGCTGGTGCAAGTAGGAATTCCATACAGTGTGTTTGTGTACTTGGCTTTTGGGCTTCTGTGCCAGTCTGTGTATGGACATGTTAATGTTTGGTGCAATTTATACAAATACAAGCAATTTTCTGTGATTGTTTCAGGTCCTAAACTATTGGATTACGCTTACCATCCCAATTTAGAACATAAATGTAAGAAGGATATTTTAATTGGCAGAATAAAAAACTCTGAAGATAAATCATGGAAAAAAATACGTCCAAGACCAACAAAGACACAGTATGTGGGACCATATCATATATGTAAAGGTATGTGTTATAGAGAGTAAAATGCAAATGCCTACACTCAAAGTAATATAGTTTAGCTTTTCCATAATGAAGTATAGAATGAATTTTTATTTATGCTTATGGGAAGTGAAGAAGGAAGTTCTGGATTGTTTATAATTTCAGTGGTTGTAAGGTGAGCCATATTTTGACCATTAATATGATTATTTAGAGAACATGCAGTGTACATCTGCACTGTTCTTCATCAGGAATAATTTTGCTTTTGGGTGTTGGACAGTCACGGTTAAAAACAGCAATAAAAAAACATTTTTATTAGACTTTTGCAGTATGAACCTTTGCTTATGATGTAAGCAAGATGACTTGTGGATTAATGAGCAGCTTTGAGCAGAGGGAATTCTGAGTTCTCAGCATAGTTGCCATAGATTAGTACAGGCTGGTTGATGCAGGTGAGCATTAGCTGCTTTGAGGAGTTTTACATTTCAGCAGATCATTCAGGATAAGGTTTTGCTTCTGTTAGATTTAAGTGACTCATTTACAACAGATCTATGTAACTTATTAAAAGTATTTGAAATGGATATAATGGAAGCTCTAAGATGGATTTCCAATAAACATTGGGTAAAAGCAATGTCCTATTCAATGCTATCCTTTGAGATGTTGCTGCTGAAGAGGAATGCAGATACCCAGGCCATTGCACATTTGCATATTGCCAAGAGGAGATCGATGTGTGGACGCTGGAGCGCAAAGGAGCCTTCAGTCGAGAAGATCTTTTCGGAGGACCTGGAAAGATCAACTTGACTGTGTCCCAACTTCTTCAAGAATACCATGGATTATTTATGTTTCTTTGTGAGGTGCTGCTTTATTTCTCATAATACAGTAAAAATGTTAATAGATACTAAAATTATGTGAAAAGAAAGGCTTTGGTTCATGCATGACTGTTTTACAACTTTTGAAATGGATTTTCAGCAGTAATCTAGCTACCTTTAGATTAGAGACTAGATGAAGTATTTGTTAAAATCTTTAAGGTGAAGTATATTTTTAATTATCTAAAATACATACTGTGTAATTACTTGTTTTATGTTCCAGAAATGTTTTGATCACAAGCCCAGAATAATAAGCAAAAGGAACAAGGATAACTCATCTTCTTGTTCTCACCCTGCTATGCATGACTTTGAAGATAACAAGTATGTTTTAAATATCATCTCTATAAGTTGCAATTTAAAAGCAAAGGCAGTATTTAATACTGACTTCCATTTCTTACCTGTTGGTTAGCTTCTTTTCCCTGCTGGCTGACTGACTTTTATGCTTTGGCAGTGTAGGCAAGACAGACTTACAGAACAAAGGTTGACGAATGTAACTAAATTCAAGTCAATTGTTTCTTTATCAATGATTTACAATTAGTGGTGTCTGTCCTCATCTTTGAATCTTACGGTGTTTGGCGTCAGCTTGTTAATAGCTTATCTACCTGGTGAGCTGTATTGATGTAAATAAATGTGTAATGTTAAATTAATACAGGACCTCGTAAGTTTGCTCTTTCTTGGAACTGTTTTGCTTGTTTTGCTGTAGTTTAAACTCAGGTTTACCTTAATTAGTGTGTGAAATAGACCATAGTCCTTATTAACTCAGTTGATTAAAAAAACAATGTGAAGCAAGTATCTTTAATTATTCTTGGAAAACTGAATAACGTTTTATTGTTGTAATAGTATAAAATAAGTTTTGGAGAATTAAGAGACTTTTGTCTTTGTATGACGGCAAAGTAAGTGGGAGTATTGGAATTGCTTTGTTTGTACTTCAGCTCCCTGTGTTGAGGAAACATTGCTGCTTCAAGTGCTAGGCTGTTACTGCAATGCATCACCTCTTCCTTTAATGGTGCTTTACAAGAGAATAAGTACCTGTGTTAGTAACTAGATCAGGATATATACTTGAATGTGGACATGATATGCTTTCCCTCTTGGAAACCAGTGATCCAGTTGGATTGAATTCAGTAATGCTTTGCAGAAGAGGGACTCTGGAATCCCAAGAGTACTGTTTAGTGCTGTTCACTCAGCCTAGAGATGATGCTTAGATGTGACCTCTTTCTGGGAACTTTCCTCACTTTCTGATTTCAAGTAAACAGTATTTAAAGGATATTTGAATAGGCTGTGCTGAGGGATGGTTATTTAAAAAATATCTAAAACAGGGTGTTTTCAAAATAGGTGCCTTGTCCACATTCTGCGAGAGACTATGGTGAAGTATTCCAAAATTCGCCCTTTCCAAGTGCGGTGTCAGCTTGACCTGTGCCGACATGAGGTGCACTATGGCTGCTTACGAGAGGATAAATGCTTTTATGCTCACAGTCTGGTAGAGCTTAAGGTCTGGATAATGCAAAAGGAATCAGGTATGTTTGGTAAAATGCTCGCTTTACTCTTCACTGTGTTGCCACTACTTCTTATCTTGACTCCCTCTGAAATTAGCAACTTGGGATCAGTGCAGGAAGCAAGCAGGAGCAGCCTGGTGCTTCTCAGCTTGCATTTTGGATAGGTTTTCTATGATGCACAGTACAGTGTAGCTTTTATAATTAGATTGTCATTAGAGCTCTGGTACATAATGTGTAAACACTCAAAGATGCACCTTAACTTTTGTGAGTAATCTGCAATTTAAATAACTTCAATTTATTTATAGATTATATATATATCATCTATATTGTGATGATACAGACAGTATTTCTGTTTTAGATGCTCTCATGATATTCTTAAGAATGTGTGTATATGTATTTGTGTGTGTGTGTGTGTATGAACTTAAATGTATATCCATGATGTAAATGTATATCATGTGTGGGTGAATATTTACATAATACATAAAAAGAAAAACAGATAAAAGCTTTGGGGCTTCAGCAGCATTCCGGTTTGAGCAGGTCTGTAAGGATACAACAGTCATAAGTACTCAAAAGACTGTTGCCCTTCTTTACAGGTATTTCACATGATACTATAGTTCAAGAATCAAAGAAATACTGGCAGAACATGGAAGCTAGTGCACATGGATCACAGGTATTCTCATTTTTCCATTTATCTAATTCTCCGGTGATATCACTCTGGTGATAATACTTTTTTTAATGTGTGTGTATAATGTAGTTTATTTTATAAATTACTTTTTTAATGATCTCTAAATAATCTCTTCCAGTGTAGGCTTTCTTCAGCTTGCTCACTCAGACTAAAATGCCTGCTTTTCTGCTGTGCAATTCCTTTTTTGCTTTGCTTATTCTGTCCCAGCTGGAACATAAAATGTAAATATAAGGTCAAAGTCAACTGCTCTGGGGCAATTAATTATCTTTTCAATACGTAGCACTTTTATATGTTTAGTTTGTACATATTATCACAACTTCAGGGTGCATATACCCAAAGCAGAAGTAAGTTCAATAAAAAATGCATTTGTTAAATGTCTGGTTTGATACGACAAGCTGAGCTATTACAAGGCATGCAGTGTAATATCTGCTTCCCAGCATGTGTTGAAACTCCTGCCATAGTGGGTAATTCATAATTACGTATGAGCTTCTTTGCAGATACAAAACACCTTTTATTGTTGTTATTTTTTAAGATTCTTGGGAACCAAATGAAATATGGATCACTTAATTTGAAGATGAAGTTTGTTTGTGGGCAGTGCTGGAGAAATGGTCAAGTTAGTGAGCCAGACAGAAACAAAAAATACTGTAGTGCAAAGGCAAGACATCCGTAAGTAAGATCAAACAGTGAAAATTCTACTGTTCTGTCAGCCATTTAAAACCTCTTGTGGGAAACTATGTTGCTTCTTAGGAAAGTGTCATACAAGGAATTTTAAAAAAACCCAACATAGTGAAGTAGGACAGAGTCATCTCTTTGTAATATGCCAATAATTGGTACTGAGAAACACTTTGGTGGCTGCCAAAGTGTTTGTGTTTTGGTTTTGGAGGGTTTTTTTGTATTAACACTGGTCAAGTTTCAATAGAGCTTAGTTACATCTCAAATATGTAGTGAAAGCTTTAAAAATAACCTTTCTGAGCTTTCCTGGTTCTGCTTCTGTGCACAAATTGTGGCTTTTTTTAGTAGCATTTTCTTTCATTGAATGCTTGTGGTTTCCAGATGGACCAAAGATCGCCGTGTGGTGCTGGTAATGTCTAATGAACGGAAGAAGTGGATGACCATTCGTCCTCTTCCTGCAAAGAAACAAGTGCCTCTGCAGTTTGATGTATGTTAACCTAAAACTAACATTTTGGTTAAGAAAATGGATAATAGTAACTGGTAAATTCAAGTAATTGTGCTGGTTTCATCAGTTCTGCAGAAATTCCCATGGGAGTTGGTAGGAAAATGTTCATAGCGTTCCTGCAACGTTCAGCCTTAGAAAAGCACTGATCTCATGTTACTACTGAAGCCCTACTTGTCAGTGGAAGTAAATATTTCTGAAATAATTTAATCTGTGGTCTGGTAGTGTGGTAGGAGGCAAAAAGCACTCATAGTACTTGCTTCCAGCAGTTTACGTTTTCTAACTACATTAAATGAGTTTTTTTCTAAAATAAGTATTTTTATTTTTCACATTATATAAGTGTTTGACTGGGAGGGGAAACATTGTTCAAGTCTGAAAAAATTTAAATATTCTACTAGCATCCATTCTGCTTTATATTCCTAAGGATTTTTTTTTAATTCATCTTCCAGTTGTGCAATCATATTGCTTCAGGCAAGAAATGTCAGTATGATGGAAACTGCTCATTTGCTCACAGTCCTGAGGAGAGAGAGATGTGGACTTATATGAAGGAGAACAGCAGTAAGTAGAAGAGTAAATCTAATGTGTAAATCCAATTGTTCTGCTTTTCATTCTTGAACTTCAATCACTTTTTAATCTACTTTATTTCACTGCCTTTTGTAGTAAACCTTGCAGGTGCCCTTTTGTTTAATTTAAATAAACCCAGACTAGACATTCAAAACCAGCGTTAAATAAAAATAGCTGTATTGTATATTTGTTGCTTGATGGGTTTTTTAACAATAACTAAATTTACCAAAAACAGATGAGATCAGTACTTTGAAATTCAGGTGTTGATATGCAGCAGCACAGTCATTATCTGTACTTTGGATGCCCATTCAGAAACCTGTAACCACTTGCTGTCCCCTCGGTAGGCACAGAGGGGTCTTGGTAAGTAGCCAGAGATGCCTGTTCCCCTTGGCTCTTCATCTCTAAACTGTGTAATTGTCTACATTTGTTTCTTTCCCTTTTTCTTCTTAGAATAGGTGGGGGCTGAATTATGCTCACAAACTCAGTCATTTATCTAGTGTTCTCAAACTCTTGCCTTAATTGCTAATTACTTATTTTAGCTTCTGCTCTCATTAGTTCAAGACTTGGAGCAGTTGTATGAAATATGGCTAAAAACTCAAAAACCAGAAAAAGGAGATGATACAGCTGCTCAGGCAAACAAAGAAAACGGGAAGCAAATTCACATGCCAACTGACTATGCTGAAGTGACAGTAAGTAATCATAGGTATAATCCTATGTCCAGGCATGGGGGGTTTTGTTGGGCTTTTTTTTTTCCCAGTCAGTAACTTAGGTTGTTTCCCGTATTTTCTTGGTGCTTCCTTAGACCATAGATAGCTACACTAAATGTAACGGACGCTGTACATCAGAGTTCTTCTAAAGCCAGTGGGGATCATAAACTTTAGGTGATTGTTTAAGTAACTCCATCTGTTTAGGTAAACAATATTCTGCTGGCCAATATAAAGAAAACACTCAAAATGTATTAGGAGAAGTTCTGAATGCTTACAGCATTGAATTATTAATGTTTTGTTTTCAAATTCCTTGTAAAACAGGTGGATTTTCATTGTTGGATGTGTGGGAAGAACTGTAATAGTGAGAAGCAATGGCAGGGTCACATTTCTTCTGAAAAACATAAGGAGAAGGTTTTCCACACTGAGGATGATCAAAATTGCTGGCAGTATCGCTTTCCAACCGGATATTTTAGCATTTGTGATAGGTATGTCTTTAAGATAGCAAAAATGCTGAAAAATGATGGTTTAAGTTTAAATAATTAAGGCAGTTACTAGTTTGGACAGACGAAGTTTCTAGTATTTCTTGATTTGCATACATCTTTTAACAAGAAATTAAGTGATTAACAGTATTTTACCATGTACTGTTAGAACACAGGGAGTGACAAGGTGCCTAATTGTGGAACCAAATGAATTACCTGTGTGATGTTAATGAAGGGTTGCAAGTTCATTGCAGCTGTGTGAAGTGAATATTACTGGTATTATTACAAATTTACTTAGGCATCTGCATATTAATTAGAGCCCAAGAACGGTACCTAGCTGGACAGTGATACTGGAGCTTTAACGCAAGTAGAAATGTCAACCCAAATTTGTTAAAATCGAGTATTTGTTACTAGAAAGTATTTATGAACATGTGGAAGACAACTTCCAAGATCTGTTTATTTTCCCAATCACTGGTTATGTTTTGCTGCTCCCTTTAATTCTTAGGTGCAGGAGTTTTACCTGACTGCAGTAAATGTTTTTGTAAATCTGTTAAAAATTCCTTCCACTGTTGGAATCTTTTTGGAAGGCAAAAAATTTTGGAATCAGCATTCTGAGTTTAAGGTTCAGTTTGCTGGTACAGATATCTTTGTTATTCCATTTCCAGTTAAAGATTTTGAGTGGCTTGGAGATCTTGAGAAATTGCATAGTGTAGATAGCAAGTTATTTTTCATTTGCAGTCTTTGCATGAAAACTTACATGTCCTTTACTAAATTTTTAAGTAGCATTCTAAATATATTTGTTTTAAACGTAACAGACCTCAGATATGCAGCATAAAGTGAATACAAAATGGCATGTTAAGTTGTACTGAGTATTCTAACCTCAAATTTAGCTAAAAGGGGTAATTAGTTGGATTTTTTTAACAATAGTAGTTCTTTAGCTTAGTCAGTTAAATGACAAGGTATTCATTAACATGATGAACTTGAAGGTATGAAGCATTAAGTGTCTCAGTCTAAGTAGGAACCTGAAGAATAGAAAGAAAAGAGCCATCTTTTGTCCTCTGTTTTTCTTTCCCAGCTGTCAAGTATTTACACAATCAAATGCTAAACAGAGCTGGTATCATCTTACCTTAAAAGTAAATACTCTTCCAATTTTTGTTTGTCCTTACTATGTAGTGTATTTAAAAAACATGACCTGAAGAAAATTTAGACAGAGTAGTGATCATGATAATTCTATGAAAACACTGTTTAAAATCTGTCTTAACAGATATATGGCTGGTACTTGCACTGAAGGAAACAACTGTAAATTTGCCCATGGAAATGCTGAACTCCGTGAGTGGGAAGAACGAAGACAAGTTTTAAGAATGAAACTCAGCAAAGCAAGAAAAGACCACTTGATTGCTCCCAGTGATAATGACTTTGGAAAATATAGTTTTTTGTTTAAAGATTTAAACTAATACTGAGATGACACATACATGTTATCAACTGGAAGCATAAACCAGAAATTTTGACAATAATCAAAAGCATGTGACAGAAAAGCTGCAGGTTTTCTGCTTTTATTGGCATACATTGTTCCTCCTGAACAGCAAAGTATGGTAGATTTAGGGGGATTGAGCAGACCTGTCTATGCTCTCATGAAACAGAGTGGTGATTAAAAAAATCTGAAGTATTATGTGCTTACTCACCTCCTGTTGGACAGAAAGTTAGGAAATAGAAGGGGGGAAGAGTGGTTATAATATCTAGGAAGCCCCCTAGTCTCAGACCTTCAGTTGAAAAACTTTAAGGTATCAAGGTATTGCAAAAGAGAGTGTTAGTGGGCTAAGAAAATGATGGATGAAAATTCTTCAGATCTTTTAATGGAGAGGATTTGTTTAAAACAAAGTTTGCTACTTATCTATATGTAGGTTGCTAAAAAGGATTTTCTTATTAAAGATTTTAAACAAAATAACCATTTAACTACAATATATGTTGAATGGGTATTTTTTCTCTATTTGTATGTTTCAATATAATTTACTGAAAAAGGATCTTGGGAGGAAAAAAAAGTATTAATTTTTGAAAATGAAGTAGTTAAAATTCTGTTTCTTGGTCTTTGCTGTTTAAATGATGATTTTGAAAGATTACACTTGTATGTCAGTATTGTGTATTATTGTATGGACTAATGTTGCCTGTAATAAAGAGAACTTTACACAAAGCTGTTTTCTGCATGTAGCCTCTCAGGATTGAGATTTTGTAAAAACAATGATTTGCCAGTTAGCAAAAGCTTGAGCACCTGTAGCTAAACATTTACTGAGTTGGTATTTGTGTCGCTAGCTGCTTGTTTGCAGTTTTCTGTATTGTCATTAGCTCATGGCATTACTAAAGTAACAGAAATGGCCAATAAGTTGTGATGTAGACAAGCAGTTTTGAGCTATGTGGTGCTGGGACACGTTTTCAGCCTTGGCCATGGACATGAACCACTGCCTCAGCTGCACAGTGGATGGTGCTTCCCATTGCCTTTCCTGCAGAGCACAGGAAATGGAAAATAATTTGCAGGCTGAGGTGCCTCCTGACTGCTGAGCCTTTGGGCTTTCCAGTCACTGGAGCTTCTGTTCTGTTTTGGCTTCTCTGCAGATCCTGCTTTCAGCTTTCTTTATGTGTTTGCTTATTTCCTTTTTTTTTTTTTTAACTAAGCTGCTTTCATCCGTTCATTCAGAATAACTAAAACTAGGTTTCTTCCCTGCCCCAAGTATTTTTCTCTGTTCCTGGTTGTCCTTACATAATTAGAAGAGCTTTAACAATGACCTTAGTAGTTCGAATGTAGTCATTGGGCATTCATTGTGTATGTCAAAAGTGTTGAACCAAAGTTCAATGATACCCATACATGACATGGATGCTGTGTCCCCTTCACTTCACAAAAGCACAACAAATTTGAAACCAACACCTTATGTGTGCTTCAGCCAGAGCTTGGGGATCTTGTGAAGTGAGTGCTCCTTCCAGGCTGGGCTGCAGTACATTGGAGTATGAAATTAGCTTGGTGCTTGAAATACCACCTGCTGCAGTGCTGATTTTTTTACATTGTTTGTAATAAAGTGAGCGTGAGACAGAGTACTATGGACACTGTTATTTGTGTGACAAAACCTGATTGTATCGTGTGCCTTTCTGAATTGTTTTCTCAATTTTATGCTTTCATTGTTTAATGTAAGTGCTCTGTAAATCATTGGAAGTAATTCTAGACAAAACTAAACATGACATCCTTGTTCTGTAAGGCCGGTGTGAAATCTTTCCTGGGTGCGGCGTGGGGCTGGTGGGGCATAGCCGGCGGGGTGGGGGGGGGCTCGGGGATTATTCACCCGCTGATCCCGGCGACCGAACTGCCAGCGGTGCCGAACGCTGAGCGCGGGAGGCGAGCACAGCAATTCCCGTCCCGTTCTTCCCAAAGCCGAGCGCGGGAGCCGAGCCCGGCACTGCCCGTCCGTTTTCCCGGTGCCGCGGGCAGGACGTGGAGCGCCGGGCCGGCTGTGCGCCTGCTCGCGCGGGCGGACGTGGCGGCGGCGGGTTGGCGGGCGGAGGGGCGGCCCCGCCCGGCCCGGCGCGCCTCACGGGCGGGCGGTGGGAGACGTGTGCGAGCGGGAGCGGCCCGGGGCCCGCGGCCCTGCCCCCCTCGGCCGGGCCATGTCGGTGTGCGGCGGCCCTGGCGACGCGGCGGCCCCGCGGCTGCGGCCCCGCGCTGCCCTGATGGCGCGGCGGCCCGAGCTGCTGTGCGGCGCGGCCATCGTGCTGGGCTGCGCCTTCCTCGTCGCCCTCAAAGTCACCTGCAGGTACCGGCAGGGGAGCGGGCGGACCCGGGGCTCGGGCTGGGGGAGAAGCTGCCACCGGCCCGCCGCTATTCCCGGGGGCGGTGCTGCACCGGGGCCTGGGGCAGAGCCGCCGCCGGGACCAGCGGGCCGGGGTCGCCCTGTGGGGCCGTGTGGCCGCGGCGGCCGGGCCGCGTCGGGCACGGGCATCCCCGGGGTGGGGGACAGACCCTCCTCCCGGGCCCCACCGCATGCGGTCCCCGTGGCAACCGCGACCGGTCGTGTGTCGGCGGGACGCCGTGTCCTCCTCAGCGGGGTCCCGGGGCGAGCAGGGGCGATAAGAGCATGGGTGGCGAGGGAGCGGAGTGTTTGAAGGGACATCTGCCCCACCGGGGCTGTCGTGCTGCGGCGGCAGGTTCGCGGGGGCACAGGCTCCTGAGGGCCATATCAGGATATGAAGGGAGGTCTCAGAGCAGCGACCAGGCTCTGCTCGGTGGGGCTCAGCAATGAGACAGGAGGCAGTGGGCAGGAACTGATGCCCAGGAGGTTCCACCTGAACATGAGGAAGAACTTCTTCCCTCTGTAGTGATCGAGCACTGGACGGATTGTCCAGAGAAGCTGTGGAGTCTCCCTCACTGGAGATATTCCAGAACCATCTGGACACAGTCCTGTGCCATGTGCTCTGGGATGACCCTGCCTGAGCAGGGAGGTGGGGCCGGATGACCTACTGTGGTCCCTTCCAATCTGACCCATTCTGTGGTCCTGTGACAGGCACGTTGTTGAGATAGAGCTGTTTTTGCATATCTCCAGAGGTAACTGGAACCTCACGCTCACAGAAGAGCTGAGGGGGCTCGGGGCTGCAGCCCTGCCTTCAGCGTCGGTGGGGGCCAAACGAGTCTCTTCTGGCTCATGTGTTGATTTCGTCTCCCCCCCTTTGCCTGCACCTGCTTCGGACAGAAAGATGTTTCGTGGTTTCCCTCCCAGTCTGGTGGTGTTCCTCTTGGGAGCTGGAGCTTCCTTCTGTGCAGAGGGCTCTCCAGTTCCTGTTTGCCGAGAGCTGGTGTACGTGGAGCCTGGAGTTGTTTGTACTGGCAGGGCGGGGAGTGGCAGAGGTGAACGGTGGGCACAGACTGCTCGCTTCTGGAGCCTAAACCAGGGTCTAAATCTTCTGGATGGGTTTTAGGTCAAGGTGACTGTTATGTGCTCCAGGTCATACTATATTAAGAACGTCTACTGCACTTGGAGTTTAATTTTGAGATTAGGAGAAGGCTACAAGGAGCCGATTATGTCCCTATTCCTCAGCATCTGAGAAATTTTTGTTTTATTAAGCACTTGATTCAGAAACATTATCTTCAGAAGGTAATGCTACTGAAAAGTGCTAAGGCCTTCTTTGCTTACCTGTAATACAAAGGTGTATTATTTGAATCATAGTGAATTTTAAGTCTATGACTGAGTGCCTCTGAGTAGCTGTGCCTCCATTCCAGGACTCCAGATAATGTAGATGAAATTGTAAAGCTTTTGCCGTATTACAGAATGTATGGTGAAGGATTTCTGAACATAATCATCTCCCTGGTGTACTGTCCATTACTAAAAAAATAATACTTTTTTTATACTTACAGTCATGCATCCTGCTGTCCTCTATTTAAAACCTGCATATTCCTTTCATTTTACTGCTAGCTGTGTTTGAAAGCTCACAGACAGAATGTGATTGGAATGTGGTTCTCACCACCCTGTACTCTGGAAGTTTGATTAACGGGGTTCAGCTTTTCAGATTGTAGTTAAATAGACAAACTAATATCAGAAGGGTATTCCCTGTTTGGTTGCTGTCAGAAATATAGAAAATTCAGGTGTAAAAATTTCTTGTGCAGTTTGGAGGATGGTTAATTGCACGTTAACTATAAATACAGGACATAGTTTCTCACCACGTGTCAATATGATTTACTAGCAAGACAGAGCGCCAGATCATAGGTACTGCCACTGCTCTTACAATATATAACTTTTGAGATCAGTGAATAAAAAGTATGGAAAAGGAAAATTCCTTTACTACAACGCAATCCATTAGTGGGGCTTGAAGTATTCCAGTCAAATGAGACCTGACCTAGCATGGGTTGTTATGGAAAGCCTGTGGTCTAGAACCTGAATTATTTCTGACACTATGCAAATGTCTTTGAGACAGCCCTACTCCAAGATCTATGCAGTCAAAGGGGCTGATGCTTATGTGTGCTTCCCTTTATTACCAGGGTGTTCTCATGGAAAGTTTAAGTTTTTATAGGCTCTGGGTAGCAGGTAAATAACAAAATCAGTGTTTTAATAAAGAGTTTGTGATTATTATGTTTGTGTAATCATTTCTTATGTAATCCTCAGTTTATACGTGTTTAAATGTTAGGGGTTTTTTTTAGGAAACCTGGGAATTAGTCAAGGTATTCTGTGCTTGGTATTGCAGAGGAAGACACTGCTTAGCAAATCTTAAGCAGCTGTTAGCTATTGATTTATTACGTTTTGGGTTTTAGTAATTACTGGAGGTTTTTTCATATTTGAAGGTAGTCGTGTAGATTCTGACTCACTCGTCACGAGACTTCTGCTGATGTGTTCTACCCATAGTTGCAGTTTGGGGCCAATTCATTATCTCATTTTTAAGGCTTATGCTGTAATTCTTGAACCAATCATCCTTTTTCAGTTTGATTCAGTAGAGTAAGCAGAGGTTTTAAACATACTGAGGTTGTTATTTTCATTAAACTAGATAAAGAGGAGGAATTCCAGCTGATGTCTCTGAAGAAGTAGGTGTGAGAGCAGCACATGCTGCCGTGTTGTGCTTTCTGCAGCTGATCAGCCTCTGTGTGTGCCAGAGCTCACACTGGAGTTGTGTCCTGTCCAGCTGGCAGGCAGAAATCATGGGAAGAAGCTGGCAGTTTGGAGGGTGCAGGAATGGCAGGGAAGCAGAGGGTCGGGAAGGACGTGCTGGGTTGGTGGTTGGGAAAGAAGGGAAGGAACAAAGGTAGAAGTCCATAGAAGAAAGTAGATTTTTCATCGTCTCTGTAAAAATGTAATGTGAATGGGGGAATTAATGAATTATAAGCATGAGGAACCATTTAATATTTTCAAAAATCTGGATTTTCAAGCAATTTTCTCTTACATGCAAATTAAGAATTACCATAACTTGTAGAAAGTATACTGGGGCAGTTCTAATATGTTAAGCTTTAAGTGAGTAGCCTGGAAATGAGAGAAGAGCTACAATACAGGTTTTTGCTGTGTTGTATAGACAAAGGTACTTCTTAAAAACTAGAAAGATTGTAAACTTTGAAAGTGTGGCAGAGTTGTTATGAGGTTGCTTAATATATGAGTTTGACAGTGTTCAGGGCTCAATAATTCTATCACAGTTACTGAAATTTTAACCTGAGAAGGATCAAATATCAGGTAATAAGATTTTCGTGTTAGCTTTTTGTTGCAACACAAAGTAATGAAATGCACAGTCTTTCCTAAAACTTCCAATCCCATTATGAACCATGGCGAAATTGAGCATGACAGTAATGTGGTCCAATTTTCAGTCTGACTTACTCTAGCGTAAAACTTTTAAATGAAGAGAATATAAAAAGAGAATATGATCATTCACTTGCATATGGGGCAGTTTATACCATAGCAACTTCTGAACACCTTGGAAGTACCAAATTCTGGATTATTTAATTGATGATTGAATAGAAATGGTTTCTTGAGTATTTGGTTTATGTTCTTCATATTGCAACTAATTTCTCTTAAGAAACTTAATCTGTCATAATCTTAAATTTAGACTCTCTGTTTGTTGATACTGTCTGTATGTTGCTGTGCCCTCAACAGCTTGCAGTCCTTGCTCTGATCAGTAAAAGAAACATGCACACATTTACATATTTTTTCCTAATACAATATAAAAGAACTGAAGAATACAATACTTTAAAACAAAATGTAAGGCAGGGTAATAGTCTGTGTTTATATAAACATCACATCAAAAACTTTATGACCAGTATCTCTTTTCTTGTCAGGGTGCTGTTACCTAAAGTACAGGTGTTAAAAGAGGATGAGGCCAGGGAAGGAAGCCAAAGAAATCACTCTTCCTGGTAATTTTATGCTCTACAGCAACCAACCATAAGAGTGTGAGCTAACGTACCATAAATACAGTGCATGGTATCACAGTGTGACTTCCTAAAGCTTGTGAAGGGTGATCTTTAAATGTTTACAGTATTTCATGAAACTAACTCAGATAACATGAAGTGTAATTTTGCATCAATTTCTAAAGTTTTGTCATTGCATGACTTTTGCTGAGAATAAAACTTAGGGCTTTGGGCACACTTTTTAAACTACTGCTGTACAGTCTCAATAACCACTCTCAATTTTCTTCCTGCAGCCGAGCAAAAGATGTAACAATGCCAGCAAAGCTTCCAGTGAATTTTTTCTCCACAAGATCTCCAGTCATTGATCTTTTTCGGGGACAGTTAGACTATGCAGATCAGCTCCGTCAGGATTCAGAAATTGTCCTATATTTCTTCTACGCGCCGTGGTGCGGGCAGTCCATTGCAGCAAAAGAAGAAATAGAACGTGTGGCCAGCAGATTGTCAGATCAGGTAATTTCAGAGAAGATATCAATCTTAAACATGACCTGGTAGCATTTGAATGCCCAAGCTGATGCTAATTTCTGCCTTCTCATCGAAAACAGTGGACTTGAATGCTCATATTTTAGGGTAACTCATGAGTCACCTTAATTTTTTATTTAGCATATGGCATGTTAAAATAAATGGTGACAGCCTGTGCTTCCTGCTCAGTTGTTTGTTATTTCTGCTTCTGAATGGGGAAGTCTCTGAGTTTCTTGTTGTAAAGTGTTTTCAGATTTATTCACCTGCCTTCAGGCAGAAATTCCATGGAGTTTGCTTCCAGTTCTGGGATCCTTGGAGACACTGGTAATCATACAGAGGTTGTAGCCATAGTACTGCTTTCAAGCAGTTGGGTACCTGTGAACACTTCACAGGTACAGCTGTCCTAAACCTCCACTTGTCGAGCTCCACTCTGCAGAAAAAGTAATTAATGTGGGTTATGACTAAATTAATACATTTGAAGGATTTAGAGTAAGAAGCATAAAAACATAAAAGAATAGTGACCAAAAGGATTGGTGTTGCAAAATGAAAAAAAAAAAAAGAAAAAGGTCTGTGACAGATATGGAATACTGAGTTGAAAAGGCCCTGAAAATATCAGATGAAATGGATTGGAAAAAGTACATCAAGTACATCTTGGAAAAAATAGGTCACAGTAATGTACTTTGTTAGCTGTGAATTTTTACCTGCTTTGCAGGTGCTGTTTGTGGCTGTAAATTGCTGGTGGAACCAGGGGAAATGCAGGAAGCAGAAGCATTTCTTTTATTTTCCTGTGATACACTTGTACCATCGGAGGTAAGCCTTCATATGTACACTCTAGGTATTTTATTGTTGTTTTGGGAAACAGAGATATCATATAAAGTGCTGCATTTTGAAAATGTTACATTTCTGGCTTCAGTAAGTAGTTGTTGAGGAGATTCTAGGTGAGCTCATCCTGTATGCTACTCAAGTGCCTGATAGGGCTGTAAATGTCAGTTAAATGACATGCTGGGCAATTCTTCATCCTTATGGAAATTTCAGTTTGCCTGTGCATGTCTTGGAAGTTTTACCTCCAATGAAAAGAATTCAGAGTTACATACTAATTTCAGATGTCTGCTTGCTCTGTAGATGGATTATAACAACTGGTCCTAATTTGTGACAGGATTAAAGAATGTACCTACGGATTGTTGAAGTTAGTGGAATTTAAGTGCATATTTAAATTGCACTATATATTGGAGACCTTGTTCTAATCTTGAGCTTTGCACTCACTTTTTTATGCTCTGGATGTTGAGATATTATGGTATAAAATTTTATATAACCTCACTTTTCATTTTTTAGTATTTGCATGTATTATCTTTTTTTTTTCTCTTTGTGTGGAGCAGAAGGTAAGGAAACACAGTTTCTAATGCTACATACAAGAGTTTATATCTTTTATTTTACTAGTCTTGAACTGCAGCTCTCTTTCATTACAGAGGCTGATACCGTTTTTTGGGGGGAATTTATGCATTGAGGAGGAACAGTCCTGGTCTTTGTTAATTGAACTTGAATAGACACAAGAGACACTGGCATAATTCAAACTGTAATGAAAAAACCCTACAGTCCCACTTGGATGTACATTGACTTAAACTTACTTGATCTTGAAATTACAGCACAGTAGATGGATGCACTTGGTATCATCAGTAACATTAAACAGGGTTGTAACAAGATGAGGTGTAAATCCCTACTGGTACTTCATAAAAACCCTGAAGGGCAATGGACCCCTCATGCCTGAGATACTAAACCTCACATGTGGTGCCCTGGGCATGTGACATGTTGAGCAGTGAGTGTTGCTGTGAAGAAGAAGATTTGTAATAAATCAGTGTAGGATGTAGAATGATCTAGAGGGCTCTAGAAGACATTTTGAAGCACCTCAATATAGGTATCTCAGTGCAAGTTGGATATTTTCCAGTGAGTCTGTATGTACAAGCTATATTAAAAATGCATTGCATTAAATTCTTCAGTGTAAATGAACTAATTCTTTATGTTTTTTGTGTTTGATTTCATTTGGGCAATGATGCTTTGTCCAACCCAGTGATAATTAGGAGGAGAACCTCTGGAAATCGTTGCTGCAAGATGCAGCCCACCCGCTGTTTTAGCACTGCCTAATGTGGTGTGAGCTGTTTTATCAGATGGTTGGGGGGGGAAACTGTAGCTTTGCTGAGTCTGTTCATCAGCAGTGAAACTGAATTTGACCCTGCTTTACTGAGTGCTGCTTGTAAGAGCCTGTGTACAGATATTGCACCTTTTCAGATTGATACTGTTTGAGACAGTGAAAAAAAAGTGAAAATAGTGACTTTTTCAGATCTATATTTTTAAGTCATGTGTTTACTTCAAATAAAATGGAAATATATGTATATGATCATGTAATTTATTACCTGAGTTTTACCAAGTTCTTTAATGGGATTCAGAAATGGTCTCCAGCCCTCCATGCTCACCAACACTCTGCCCCTTCCACAGATATTCTGGCGTGTCCCTCTGGTGCCACAACTCCCTAATCAGTTACAGAAGCCACTGGTAAAACGTGGAGAGCAATCCCCTAGAGGCTGAGCATGCTGTCTATGTAACTCCTATCTGCCACCCCCAGGAGGGACTCGCTACTGTTGATTTAAGTCTTAAATGTTTTATTATTTTTTTTGGTACTAGTTTTGGACCAATTGAATACAAAGGCCCTATGAGTGCTGTTTATATTGAAAAGTTTGTTCGCCGGGTGATGACACCACTACTCTACATCTCGTCTCGATCAAAATTACTAGATTTCCTCTCAAATTATGAGGTACTTGTCTCTCTTCTCTAGCTTTACCACTGTGGTTCAGAAAGAGTTTGACTTGTTTAAGGATTAAATTTGATCTGCTCCAAAGTGCTAGTTTATTTTCAGGATCCTGAAATCAGTGCCCTGTAAATTTGTTAAAATCATAAAAATATGAAATGACAAATTCATAATGTTGGTTCCCTGTATAGTTACTATTATGATTTAGTGATGCTCTTAATGTACATTACTTTAGTATGTAGAGACAACAGTCAAAATTGTTACCTCACCAAACTGTTACATATGAACAAGAAAGAAGGGAGAAATCTTTTCACTAAAATCTTGCAGTCTAAGCTGGGACAGCATTTGAGGAATATATATATACATATAAAATTATTACTTTAAAAATTAAAGGAATATTAACCTTTTTTAGTAGGATAAGTCTGTTAAGTGAAAATAAATGTGAAACCAGTTGAAGTAAGGACTCCTAATTACTTTGTATGTGGTAACTCGATGATTTTAATCCACTGGTACATGGTGTTTTATTTTGGTCTGTTGTGTTCAGGGGTGCCAAGATTGGTAGCAATACTGGATTAGTATCTTCCAATTAGACAAAATGTTCTTAAAACAGAGCCATTTCAAATCCCTTTATAACTGTTCATTCTCGTAGTGCACAGTAGAGAATTTTAGAGCAGTGTGGAAAGCCTGATCAACAAACAGTGCTGTGGTAGTAGGCACAACATGGGAGGGAGCCTGCAGTGTCTTGGTCTGAAGCAGGTCCTGTGTGAGCTGTGCATGTTGTAGTGAGTGGTTCTGCTGCAGGATGGAGCATGACCTGTGCTGTTGAGTGGCAGCTGCCACAGCGTAGGGGATGCACACTGGTGGTTCCCATGGGTAGGTTCTGTGCTGTTCTTGCTAGGAACTATGACTGGGTTTGGTTTTCCAGTGTTTTAAGCAGGGACTGAGTCAGGAGTAGTGAGTTATGGCCTGTCACTGGTGCTGATAGTTTCTGTGATCACAAGCAATTCTGTTGTCCTTCCATTGCTTCAGTTTTGCTGTTCTAAAACTCTAAAACATTTTTTTGCCTCTTACAGAAATTTGAAAAAAGCCATGCTTGATTTTTGATTTGCATTATGTTGTTTCTTTGTAGACTGCAGAAAGTAACTAATGAGCATATTGTCATTAAGCTTAAATTTGCTTTACAGTAAGAGGCGCACTTCCATCGGAAAAAGACTAAGATAAAAGACAGATCTATGAGGGAACAAAAAATATTTTTTAAATACTGCTTAGCAGTCGAACAGGTATTTTTGTTCCTGTATTCCAGCTTCCCTCCTTCCTGTGCTTGAAATTCTGTGGCTCCAAGCGCTGAGTCTCTGTTTATGTTCAGCATTTGTCACTTCTTTTTTTTCTGAAATGGCCCAAGAATAGAGGCTGCTCTTCTGTGTTGCCCCGCAGTCATTCGTGCCTGAGGTTCTGTCCCAGAGCATGGCTCCAGGTGCTCAGTATCTTGCCTCTGTAAAGTTAGACAAGAGGGGAAGGAGTCGATCCAAAAGTAACAGATACAGATGAAGTAAAAGAAACATCCATCTTGTTTATGAAGATGGGTGCAGAGAAAAACAGACAAAAAGGAGAAGTTAGTTTTAAACTAGAAATAAACAGGTTGTTTCATCACTTCAAACAGTCAGAAATGTGAACATTTTACAATGTTTTCCATGTGAGTTGAGAAATTCATACCTTTTGTAGGAGAAGATACAATCCAGGAGTTAGTCCTGTGTTTAAGAAGTGATAAAGTTCAGGGAACAGAGTAAGATTACAGGAAATTGGGACACATATGGCACAAACTAAGTGCTATTTTGAGACCTTGGCTAGCGTCTTCCTTTGATGTTTGATCTTCTCTATGTAAAAAAATAGTAATTTTTCGCAGAAGGGAATGGACGGAAGACTCTCAAGGACTGCCATTGGGCGCTTTGGCCACTGTCTGCTGCTAGATCATATTAAAGCTAATTGATTTCAAGCTCAAAATAATTTGTGAAAGATTTGTCATCATCAGTATCTAATTTTCAGTCCTGTGTTCTGATAGCAAATGGGTAATGCAAACTAGAAGAAATGCTGATGACCAGAATCCAGTTAAATGTAAGAACAAGCGGTGTTTGTTACTTGGTCTTTTGCTCTTTCCTCGACCTACTCACGACTGTCGTGACATGCCGTGTTGCTCTCACAAGAGGGCGCTCAAACCCCATGAAAAAAAATCTGGTTGACAACTCTAAAATTGAGATCCTGCGTTCTCTGATGCTATTTAAGGTTGCTTTCTTTGTGGTTATGGAATGATGCCAGTGCAGAAGTAGAAATGGATAAGAATTAATTTTTGAGAAAAAGGAAAATATGCTATTTGGAAAGCAGTTAAAATCTTGGAATGTTAAGGAAGATCTAAGGTGAATGAGGAGAAAGATGTGCAGTTCTTGCCATAACTGAAGGTACCTGTGAGTACCTATAATCAGATTTCTTTTGTTTTCTTAACTGCAGAGATGTTACAGTTTTATTGTAATCCAGACTGGCATCTCTCATTCCCCATCTGACAGGAACTGCCTGCCTGCACAAGTCTGAGAGTCTGAAAAAAAATCATCCCCCTTATCTCAATGCAACATAGTCAAAACATTTTTTAAAAACTACTAATTGGTATAGAAATAACTTGAGTATTAAAAGCCTTTATCTAATTGTAAAAACTAATCAGTAGCTGTGGGATTTTTCCTATCTTCTGTTCCCATTATTTCACTTTTTTTGGCCTTTAAATTTCAGAGCTCTTTCATCACAGTCATGTAATGCTGTCTTTCTGCAACTCTTCAAGTCAGCTGTAGTTTCAATTATTCCCACCAACCTTTACAAATTTTGTTACTCACCCTTCTCTCCCTTTTCTAAAATGCTTATAGAAATATTGAATCGCTTGAGTATCACTACACATCCTGGCTGACTGTCTTTGGCTGTTGGAAAACATTAACTTCTAAGTGAAGTCTTTTGTCTTTTCTGCTTATCTGGAAAAGGGCCTTCCGTGTTATTCCTTATCACCTTAGTTTCTTCCAGAATGGTTGGCAACTTCTTCTAGATTTTAGGGAATTACAGCATGCTGCACGTCATCTACATGCTTGCTTTTTCTTTCCAAGAACTGTGGTAGGTTTAAGGCATGGTTCAGTAACAAAACTGTGATTGCTTTTCTCCAATAGAAATGACTCATCTTAAAATCTCTGTTCATTCTTAAAGTTTCCATGAACTTGCTGTTTTGTACTTGTCGAGATTCTTGCCAAGTCTGTAACTTGATTTAATTGCATGCCACATCACTTTCCATTCCTGTAGTGCAGAGACGAAACAATAGGCTTCACTGCAGTTAATAACTTTGTATTTCCATATATGAGTTTCATTAGGAGATGGTACTGTGAGCTCTTCACTAGTGATGTCCTCAGGTTTGTTCCAAAGCCCTTCCTGCAGACACTTGGTTTGAGACAGGGACTGAGAATTATTTCATGGAAACAGAAACTCCATCAAGCTCCACTCTAGCAGTGCCCATGCTCCTAATGCTCCCAGGCATTCCTGTGTCACATGTCAGTATTTATTCCTCTGACCTCAGACAGCAGCAGCTCATGCCCTGTTCAGCTGCTTATTCCTTCAGCCTGCATGGAGATGGGTGCCCAGAACTGCACACAGGTGGTTACTGGAAGCAGCTGACCATCAGTAACAGATTGGATGCAGATGTCCTTGGAAATTGTTTGCAGACAGATGCCACTGCGGCAGTTACTGAGTTTTGGAGGGTCTTACGTGAAAGGAGGTGGGAGTTGTTGCTGTCAAGCTCTCCTTGGCCCACTTGTGTTTCAAACTAAGAGCCTCTTGTGTACATAGACATACCTCTTCTGTGAGACTTGAATCTCACTTGTGCAACAGAGCAACAATTGTTAGTTGCAGTACCTGGCAATGTTCAGTCTTGTTAAAAACTTCATTCTTACAGACAGGAAATTTTCATGGTACTTGAGAAGAAACACAACATTTTAGTCCCTTTTCTCATATGTGTAATTGCAGCCTGTAACAGGGTGAAAATTTTGACTGGTCTGGGGATTATCATTGAAAGGACATTAATTAACCAGATTACTAATTAGGCATAGAGCATTAGTAAATGTTAATATATATTAGTATGTAGTAGCATACATTCTCCCACTACAATTTTTTAAATTGAAAAAACACTTTACAAAAATTTTCTTTGGGAAACATTCTTCACAATCTGGAAGTCTTAAGCTGCTTTTACAGAACTGGCAGTCAGAGTCAGAATGTTAACCTTTTAAATAACATAAATACTTCTACATCTGACTTCTGTCTTCTTGTCACAGTTACTGTCACTTTTGATTCTCCTTTCATTCACTGTTTGGTGCCCTAAATTTACTTGGTACAGCATTAGTATTCAGAAATGGTCCTGGGAAATGGGAAGCTAAAAGTTTCATACTCTTACCTGTCTCCTTATTTTGGTTCAGATGAATGCTTTACAAGATTTTTAGAAGGGATTGTTTCTTTTTACTGTCTTAGTATGGAACTAAGAGAAAAAGATGAACATTAATTACTAACCTGTATGTTGTTTAAAAAAGAACAGTGAGTGCCATTATTTTGCTGTATTTTTTCACTACAATTTTATTTATATTTTTATTTTGTTCTCGTGATTATTATTGCAGAAATCTCACTAATTGCTTGTAACTCATTTTTATTATTGAGAATTTTCTTGGGGTACCTCATAAGGAATGTTTATGAACAAGGGTCTTGTGCTTAGCATTTGTTCATGAAAGGGAATTCCTGCCTAAAAAGAGAAGTCATGAGCTGAAATGGGCAATGTTGTTATTGGTGAACATCTTCAGATTGCTAATTAGTACTGAATTAGGTCAGTGTATAAGGCTGATATGAATAACTGAATTCATATTAATAATAACAATAGGTTAAATGTATGTTGATGTTCTAAAAAGAAATGTTTTTTATGTAGAACTCAAAAAAAATAAAGCAGCCTCTGAAATACCAAATGAAAGTACTTCTGTGAGAATATATTTGCCACACAAATGGGTGCTCGGTCAGCCTGGAATCTTCTGTTCCACAGCAGTCCTTGGAGTGCTCTTGCTTTGTGTATCAAATGCTTTCTGTGTGCACTGGTGGAACTGAGAAACAAATAACACCAAATAACCAAATTCCATCACTTTCTCTGTCCTGAAGGTTTATTAAGCCGATTTGAGTGATGCATTAAAAACATAATTAATAGAAATTTTTAACGGCTTATATTTTAAAAAAATTTAAAACCAAAGCTTAACTGAAATATTGGAGCAAGAGAAGCCTAGACTATGTACCTCTCTGTTCCAAGTCAGCTTCTCCCAGATTCTCTTCCTGAATTTAGTAGGAAGTCATTCACCTGGAAAAATCAGTAGGTGTATTCTGGGATGAGTCTTTTAAATATTGAATTGTCTATATGGCAATTTGAAGAGCTTTATGGATATGCAGATGGGATATGGAGTTCTCAAGATTTTTGTGCAGTTGGCTTCTCACTGACTCTTGCTGGATATACTGAAAGGATTTACAATGACTCTGTCTTAAAGATGGGATGATCACTTGTCTTAGCAGTTCAGGTACTCACACAAAAAATGTGTGAATTCATATGTAATTACTAATTATGTGCAACATAAACAAGCTGTTACTGCTTAAGCCCTTTATACTCTGCAAAATTATATTTGATATTCCAGTTCTGAAAGAAATCCTTATGATGTTTATGGTTCTTATCTTGGTGCTGGAATTGATTGAAAATACAGTTGCGAAGCAAATATTATTTGTTTTTGGTGAACTCTAAAATGGGAGACACACCATTAGAAATGTAGCATCTATAAAGCCTGTCTCTCTTACATAGGCTTTTGAATGACAGCTTCATTCTTTGAATAAGAGCTGATTTTGATTCAGTCTTTTAATACTAAAATTTTTATTGCAGCATAGAGTGACTGTTCTTCAGTAAACGTTATTGTCTTTTAAGGGTCTGTTGTATTTTACTGTAGTCCCGTATATTTATACTTGAAAATAGCTTAAGTAACTCTAATTCTTATTATTTCAGCCTGGAGTTGTGGGATTTTTCGAGTTCAATGCTTCACCTCAACCACCTGGTTATTTAACATTCTTCACATCAGCATTACATTCATTAAAGAAAGGTAAAAGCTCCATTTTCATAATTTGAGGTGTCTGTGAATGAGTTATCTATAAGGGCTTCAGTAGTTTTTTGCAGTATTTTGTAACTTAGGAATTAATCCCTTCTGAGTGTTTCTTGATGTTGATCTAATTGTGAGACTGTCTCATTACGGTGTGAGGATTGCTTACATAAAAAGCTTACTGTGTGCTCAGCCCTCATGGAGTAAAGGATGTGGCAGGCTGCTGTAGAAGGATACACCAGGGTACAGCTCCCTCAAACCCCCACATGTGTAGCTGCAGCCCATACAGGATCTTAGCAGACTAGGACTCTGTTTATGTTGAATCCAAGAGTCTTTGTCCTGTGCAACATGTGCAGTGTCAGAGGCAGGGGGATGAACTTGACTGTCAGCACTTGATAACAATTCAGTGAAGTGCTGTTCTGGGTGGAGTTGCAGAGCTGCTACAAGGCAGCCTGACAAGGGCTTTCTCACCATCCTGTTATGCTCTGATCATCTAAAATACAGAACCTTTTGTTTGTGTTTACACATGCAAACTTTGTGATGATTCATACCTCCTTTTGGGTCATGAATTTTGGGTAGAACTTTCTTAAAAGTTAAGATTAACATGTTTTGTGAATTTTCCTTCCTGTCAGCAAATGAAGGAGATTGCTACCACTATTCTTAATTGTGCCACTGATGTGAGAAAGAGCCTGTTCTATATTTTGTTCTGTGATTTTCACATTAATATGTTGAATTGGTTCTTTGCAACATGGAGATAAGCAGTCTATCTTTATGTGAACATATTTATAAATGTAGAATAAATATTTGTAAATAATACATATTTACTGTAAAGGTACATCACTTAAACAATGTTCATTGCTTTCCCTTACATGTATCATCTTGGCTTTTGAGATGCCATAAACCATAGCAAGGTGCATCTGTGATACCAGATACTATATTTAATAAGCAAATCAAGAATTTGGACAATTGAGGTAAATGTTGTCTATACCTGGGGGGCAGAAGAGGAACATGTTCATCCTTGCCGTCTTTCTTCTGCCTCAGTCACCAGTATTGGCAGTTTATTTACAGATTTTTGTGCATTTACACAGCACTGTTATGTGCTCTGATTTGAGGGTGGTGTTCTAGGGCTTTCAGGAGAACTCAGTGTGGGTAATTGTATTTAAAGATTGCAAATCTGCCCTTTCAGATTACCTGGGGACGATACGCTTTGGAGTGATCACAGATAAACGTGTGGCAGAGGAGATCTCCCTGGTGCATCCCGGCAGTGTGTATTTGCACAGACACGCCAACACATCTCTTGTGAGTATTGCTCTGTGCTGTAGGGACTCTCAGATGCTGCAGAGATGCTCAGGGGATCAGAATTAGAAGACTGCTTGAATGAGGATATGGACAAAGATTTTGTGGAGGCATAGTAGGAATAGTGAAAACTTGCATTTTGGTTTAAAGGTATAACATGACACTGATTAGAAAAATCACACAAATTAAGTTAGTTGAATTGATAATAACTCTTAATCCACATGTCCTGGGTTTTTTTAAAAAAGCTAAGGCTGAAAATACTAACTTTCAGATTTGCTATTTGGCATAGAGACACTACCTACCCACACTGGTACCATGAGTGGAAGCTCTGTGAAGAGAGGTATTGTGATGTGTATTTTATTCAATTGAGACTAGGAGAAACAGGGATATTTTAGGTGAAATAACATAAAATACATAAAATTACTTTTGTTTATGCAAATTAAGATAAACTTGTCTTAATATATAAAAATTGATCATAGGAGCTGTGAGCACTTTCTATTATACATTTGTTTTCTCTGTATTCAGGAATAAGAAATACCAGTTTTAAATGTGGTCTTGATATTTGGGTTTTAAAAGGCTAATTGAAAATTAATATGTTAATTAAATAAAAATTAATATGTTAATTAAAGTTAATATGGTGACTTAGTAATGGGAAAAAATGTTCTAATATTCTGTAAATCAAAACATGTGATGATACCAGCTTAGAGCTCTTTCACTTACAAAAAAATCTTTACTACTGAGAAAAGTCGAGATTATAGAGATGTAGTAAAAGAAAGAGGAGCTTTCCTGGAAGAATCCTTTTTTCCTTGTGGACATTACTGTAATCTGATGGTCATTTGGAAAGCTTTTCCAGAGGGAAAGGGTGTATGAAATGCTGAAGTTTGCTGAGTAGTGTCATTACATTTAGAAAGAGAGTTCTAGTCATTACAGTAACAAAAATGCCATACTGAAGAACTGCATTTGTTACTAAATCAAATGAGGACAAAGAACAATTTTTTTCTCCCATCAAGATCTATCCAAAAGACATAATGAACTTCACTGCTGAGAACATTTGCAAATGGGCTCTGGAAAATCGGGAGATGCTCATACGCTGGCTGAGACCACATGGTGGGAAAAGCCTTCTTCTAAACAATGAGCTGAAGAAAGGACCAGCACTTCTTATATTTATACCTTACAATCCCCTAGCAGAAATTCATCCTCTTTTAGATGAAGTAAGTGAAATAATTTTTTTTTAACTTCAAAAATACTAAAACTTGAGAGCTGTAGTCAGAGGTCTGAGCTTAATTGTGACCGATGCCTCATTTTATTTCGCTGTTCCAAGTATCTAGTTTTGTTTAAACTAGTTAAACAAACTTATATACTAGTTATTTACTATTATATACTGTTATACTAGTTTCTCAGGCCATATTATCACAGCTCCCTTACACTGGTTTGCATCCCACACAAATGTGCCTTTGTCCCATTCAACAGCTGTTTAGAACAAGCATCTAACTCTTCCTTGACCTCCTCCTTTTTGTGGTGAGTGCTATGTAAGAGATGCAGATCTTTGCCAGCTGGAACTGAAGACTTGTGTGTTTTGTCCACCCCATTCTATTTCTTCTCTCCTGTCTTTCCAGAGGTGCTTGTGCTTCCTTAGTCACCTTCCAATTCTCTCTTCCTCTGCTGTTATTTCCGTTCTGAACTGAAACAGAAGTTTGTGGAGCTGTGCAGAAATGAGATAGGGAAACTAACTTGGCTGAAAACTAATGTTTTGTGCCTGGGCTATTTTTCAGCTGGAACCCATCATCCCATTTAGTATAACACAAAGCTGCACACCCCAGTGGTCATCATGTAGCTCTAAGTGCAGTGTGGAGCAATAGACAAGCGTTTGTCAGAGACCAAAGGCAGGGCTGAGTTTTGGTGACAGTGCTGACTTACTCACATGGCATCTGTGTCCTGGAATGTGTAGTTTCCACAAGGATTCCTAATTAATATTGCAGTGTCTGAAACAAAAGGAAAAAGGAAAAGTACCTTATGATACAATATTTAGCCAGACTAATTAAACACAATAAAAGCTACACTAGACAGCTACGAAATAGGGTTAGGGAAATCTATGCCTGGAAAAGAGTTGCCATTATTCTTGTAGTAACCCGTTTTATGTTTGGCAGGCTTAATTCAGTGATGCTTGTCACAGATTAAACATTCTAGTAACAGGTACCACGTATTTAGGTCAGATCAGTGCAACATAAGATGGATGTTCTGTTTCAAATTTCATTCTGCTAAATAACAGTGTATATCAAAATTTGAAATGAGATACAAAATATTCCAGTTGTCCTTGTATAGCTTCAATTTGACAGAGACACTATGCAACTTTTTTACCCTGGGAAGAGCTGTTTACTGCAGCCAGCCTGTGGGTTTCATCAAGCAGTGAAACCACTTGACTGTAAGGCGGTTGCAGAGAACAAGGCTCTCAAGCTGAGTGTTGAAAGATCTCAGAGCAAATTTTTTTCCTGATCACAGCTCACTGAAATGAGATTTCTTACTGCAAATCTGTGGGGTTTTTTTTCATAATCTCTTCTCGTGTTTCTCTAGGTAGTCAAAATTGACAGGATAGGTTAAAATGTGAGGGGACGAGTTTTTTTCAGGTATTCAATTAAGCATTTTCAGGATGAAAACTCATAAGAACTAATTCTAAAAGACTGTAACGAAGTGTTGCTGTAGCCCATGTGGTAATACTGATGGTCCTGTGACACAATAACCCTCCTGGATGTGACATTTTTACATCCCTTTGATAATTATAATGGCTTCTGTTAAAGTGTTCTTCTGTAAGCAGTGTGTGTATGTTCTATATTTTGTTTAATGTGTTAATAAGGATGAAAGGAAACTTCCTCTTTCATTTTTCTTTTTTGTATGTTCTGATACTTGTCTTCTAGAAAGGGAAATTCTTCTATGGTCCATACATGTTCCTTTTTCTCTGCTTGTTTACCCTTGGTTATGAAAATCAAAATGGTGATGTAGCATAGGAATGTTTGCATGGAGGGATAGGGCTTTTTTCTGTTTTCTTTCTTCTCCCACTAAGTTACTATGTGCAGAGTGCACTTGGAGTATTGCAGCTACATGCCCATGGTTGGGAGAATGCAAATGTTGCTTCAGCACTGTTTGTGATTATTACAAAATCTGTGCACCACCTATGCCAGAAGAAATCTCTGTTCCCTTTTCATGTGGGAATGCTGTAATTTATTTTCTCCTCCTATTGGGAAATAATGGAAATTCAGGAACTTCTACTCGTTAGTGCTTCGTGTAGTGGGAGTTGACCATAAAATGTAATGTTATTGCACTGTATTAAATACAATGCATAGAGGACCTTGCAATCAGTGTTTTGGACTAAATAATATTTTAAAGTGACGTTGTTGTTCCGTATATTTAATGTTTATATGCTGAAATATCTGAAGATTTAACTTTGCTGTCAAGTCACACCCCTTGTAATTTTTTATAAGAACAAAGATTAGTCAGCTTCGTGTTTCTGAAATTCCATCTCTAGTTGCATATAATGTTGTTAAACCTGAAACAGAACTGCATTTGGGTGAACTATGTACAGCTAATCTTGATTTTTTTTTTTCTATCTTTTTTTCCCCCGATAGATTACCAAAGTGGCCTTGGAATACCACAAGTGTAATAAAAGCCAAGCAGCTGAGCCAGATCTTCAGCACTTAGGAGACTCTGATTCACCAGCTTCTGATTCCTCTGCGACAGATGCACACGTGAAGTTCTCGGAACCATTTTCCATAGCCAAGTACCCGTGCTGTAACACGGTGGTGCTTCCGCAGTGGCATTCGATCTCCAGAACTCACAATGTCTGTGAGCTCTGTGTTAACCAGACTCTTGGTGTCAAACCAAATAAAGTCCATGTGCCACACTGTAACTTTTTAGAGATAGAAGCAGCTTTGGACTCTTTCTACCTCCAGGAACATACCTTTTTTCAAGTAATATCAAATACCATAGAATGCAGCAATTTCTTAAGTTTCTATAGTCCCTTTAGCTATTACACTGCATGTTGCAGGACGGTAAACAGGCATTTTTTAAGTTTCATTAGTTCTGAGAAGACCATCTTTCAGACCCCCAAAGTAGCATTTTCTTCCCATGGGAAGAAAGATAACACTCAATTTTCTATTCCTCACATTGAGGATAGGAATTGTTTTATTCCTGACCTTAATATTAGTAGCACGAACATTACTGGTCTGAGCTGCAGGACCAACAAAACCTTGAATCTCTACCTACTGGATTCAAATCTTTTTTGGATATATGCAGAGAGACTAGGCGCATCAAGAGCCACTCATCTTAAGGAATTTGCTGCCATTGTTGACCTGAAAGAGGAAGTGCACTATGTCCTGGACCAGAATCAGTCACTTGTTGGACCTACCCTGGGTACAGTATCCACTATATAAACGCTTGAATGCAGAAAATTGTTTCCAAGCAAGAATGGAAAACTTAATGCCACTTTGAACAGGGGGACTACTTTGTGAAGTTAATATTGGGAATTGTAATTTATTCTATTCTGTTCAGTAATTATGCAAGCAGTTATGAATGATTCTGTTGGCTAGAACAGAATAATATTCTAGGTGATATAAGAACTAAGTTCCATATACCATAAGTAATTTCCTTTAAAAGAAGTGAACCTTAAAGTGTGTAATTCTTGACTGCCTGGTGCACTGGTGGAATTGGTAAGATCTAAGTAAATTTGCATGTGGAAAAAAAATTTCTATTCATGTAACATATTTGATATTACAGAAGGCATTTGTATATTAATGGTGGTGTTGGTGTTTGTTCAGCTGTTCTGTGTACTAAAATATCACAGAATTTTGGGAGAAACTGAACACTTACCAGCAGAGACTTGCCCATCCTCTTGTCATCTAAAACCAACTTAAATTGTTTTATATTTATTTTGAAAAGTGTGTCTGTTTTCAAGGTAGCAAGGTAGAGCTCTGAAGTGGTTGTGATCAAATCTGCCAATGCTCTTACTTCCTGTCTGAATTGGAGTAGGAAAAACAGAAGTAAAAAAAGAAAAAAAAAAAACCAAACCAAACAAGCCAAAGATTGCAGTTCTCATTTATTTGCAATTCTTGAGTAAGACAAAGTATTCCCAGCCACGTTTGCCTGTCATGCTGATGTGCAAAACTGAGTCTACCTTCAGAAAATACTGGGTTTTTTAATGTTAGCTATGTAAGTAAACGTGGAATAAAATCCATGTATTAAAATTAATTGCCCAAGAACATATACCAATATACTGCTTATAGCACTAATTATATTTTCTTTTTGCCATAAATTTAAGTACAAAAGTATGCACAACAGAACAAATAGCCATGTTCTTATTAAGGATCACATGCAGTCCTGTATCCTGTCTCTATCCCAAACCCCCCAGGAAAAGACTCTGGAAAAACAACTAAAAACCTCAGTGACCATAAAAGGATACTTAGGAAATATTAAGATCAGAATGAGGACATATAAATTTCCTTCCCCTTTGTGCTCCCAGTACTTTCTGTCTCAAACATGTTTTAGGTCACAGGATTTCCTGAGCCTGATGAAGGTTTCTCTGCAGAGGAAGACTCAGTATATTTCTGTTCCATCATTTGAGCTTCCAGAAAACTTTAGCTTCTGCGTATTTTATCAAGGAGTCTCTGATTTATACTTGGGTTTTGTGCTTTTTATTTTAATTTTGTTTTACTTCTTTAAGTTCTTAACTTTTAATATTTCATGCTATCAAAACAGTTTGGTGTTTAGTACCTTTGTCAGATCTTAGTTTTTATAGATGGTTTCTAGAAATTCAGGAATATGTCTTTTAAATGACCCCGTCCTTTCAGTTACTACTTAATCAGGCATAGATATTCCAAATCTGGAGATCTAAAAAGAACAACCCTGTTTTGGCCCGGTGTGAGAATTTAATGAAATGCTGAATAAAGAACTAAATGTACTGCTGCTTGCATTTCAGAGATAAACTTGATGATCTGCTATTTTGTATTGTCTGTACAAAAGTGCCAGTATTACTTGGGCCTAGTTTTTGTGCTGGAAGTACAAGCACAAGGTGTTTCTATTTGATCCAACAATTATTGTTTTTCTTATTTTACCTTTTGTCTTGATTATTGAATTCTCTTATTTTTTAATGCACAGAATAATATTTCTCAATCCAAATTATAAAGAGGACATTGCTGAAATCTTGCAGCAATTTAGAGAATATAGTGCAGGCTCAGAGTAGTGTATCTGAAAGCAGTTGAACGCTTTGGAGCTTATTTTATATTTTTACCAGTGACTAGCTACTTGTTAAATAGCTTAAAGTTAAGGAGAAAACAGAACAAAGAAGAAGGTGGTCACTGGTAGACAAAAGGGGGTCAGTTGTATAGGCATGGGAGTAGCAGATAATTAAAGGTCAAAAGAAAAGAATTGCAGAGAAAATAATTAAAAGTGGAAAAATAAATGCAAATAAATGTGGAAGCCTTTCAAGACAATGTAGAAGGTAAATTGGAGAGAGGATACTATTTATGACTTAGCAGGTGTGTGGTTTGGAGAACAGAGAATTATTATTATAGCACATTGACACAAGATTAAAGTCTGGTATGGCAAGTGACAAGACTGTAACGAGCAAAATTTAAACAAAAACCAACAGTGAAACTTTATCTTGTTTTCGCATCAGTTGTGGTTACTCAAGAGTTGATACCAAACTGCCAGGAATTAATGACATGAAACCATGGTTTGAGGTTGTATTTTCTCTATAAGTTGTGAATTCAAAAAAAAACCTGCTAAAATCACCTCTGCAAAACTGAAGTAACTTTGTTATGTATCAATTTCATTTCAGAGAACTTCATTAAAAATTTCAGTGTTCTCTACAGTCCCTTGAAAAGACATCTGGTTGATGACCCTTCAGTCCATTTCCATGAGCAGCACGTGATCACTGAAGTGACTACTAACACCTTTCATGAGACTGTGTTTCTGAGTGCAAAGGTACACCTCGTTACTCCAAAGCCTTCTTGGAGATAATGGCACAAATTTTAAGGAGGGGGTCTCAGTCTTGTTTAATATTGATGTGCTTTTCTTACGTGTGACATAAAATATGATGTTTTGCAAGAATTCAAAGGTTTCCAATTGCATGCCCTGAAAATAAGATGTCATGCTGAGTACAGTTAAATTACCTTGATCTTTTAAAATATGTGATAGGAAGGATTAATATCCATTATCATTCAAGTCTGCAATGATTGTCTGTCTCCAGTTGGTTTCCAGCAGCCCCAGCTCCTGCTTTGCTAGATAGATGCAGAAAGCAGAAGTCTGGATATCTTTTCCCCCCCCCCATATGAAGTGTACAGTCAATGTTAGATATATAGGAATATAAGATTGCAGAAAAATTTTGGGAAGTGTGGTAAAGTTTGGTGCATTTTCACTTAAAGGGAATGATCCTGAACTAAATAATCTTTTCATTTTGACTTTATGTAAAGAGAATTCCCAAGAATTTTTGTATGTTAACTTAGTAGTCAGAGGGCAGCAGTAAATAACTTATAATACATTTCATTAATATTAGGAAAAAGTTTGCTTTCTCATTTTAAGAGTTCCTATTCTAGATATTGTGAAAATTAGTCCTCCTTTCTGAAGATTAACTCCAATAGATAACCAAACTCTTCTCCATTTGATTTTCCAGAATGTCTTGCTGCTCTATTATGCACAGTGGTGTGGATTCTGTGCTTCTCTTAATCACATCTTTATTCAACTTGCTCGGCTTTTGCCTCCTGACAGTTTCACCGTGGCAAGGTAAAAAATACTCTTATTTCATCTCTCCAGAATAATGTAAGATCATTGAGGTCATCAGCCTAGAAAATAATTTTTTTTCTCTACAACCTTTCAATATAGATGTGAATGTCATCTGCTTCATTTCTCTTTGAATGCATTGTTCTGTTTTCCTTTGTATAAGTTTGGTTTTCAATCTCAGTACAGTAATTGCCCACTTTTATTAAAATTAATTTTTAAACTGTGCAATTAACCTTGAAACTTCCTCATTTTCAGGAAATGAATCAATAACTCTCTGATGATTTGTAACAAATAGTAATATGCTATTTGTATACATATCTTTGTTTGCAATACCATTTTCATCACAAATCTAAACCAGCAACCTGCAACCTACTGTAAATTAACTCTATCCCAGCCAAAACCAGTTTACAGAAATTTATTTCTATCTATATGTGCATGTGTATAATGTATACTTCATGTATATATGTTAAAATATATTTTTATATGTAAGAAAGACATATTGTCTTTTGGCATTTCCAGCTTTTGAATGTTTCAGTGCAACTGAAACGTTCGTGTTTGTGTATGTGGTAATAATGCTTAAATACTTAAAATATCTGCTCTGATTGCATCTTTATTTCATTCTGACTGAACTGACTCCAGAAGACAGCATGAGATGTAGAGAAAAAAATAAATCAATTAAAAATCTGGAGTGTCATCACCTGTTTATAAACGTGGCTTTATTGCCACAGATGTGATGCTATTTTCAAGTCTACACCCATTCTCTTGCCCAACTTTGAAGTTCTCTCATTCTCTCCATTATTTTCACAGCAGTATTACTGATGTGATTGTCTGTTTTGTTCTGTAATCATTTGTAATTAAGAATTTTATTAGCGATCAAAGAAAGCCTAAAATGCAGAAGAAAACCATGACAAACAGTTGAACCAAGTGTTTCATTCACAAAAGCTTGTGTCCCTTCTCCACAGAGCTTTAGAAAAAGAGTGCCTTTAAGTATGTGCTTGTCCTTGGAAGAAGCAAAGTCATTTACTCCCCAGACTCCTTGAGGGGACAATATTAAGAGAGATGTATTTGAGGAACAAATTAATGAATAGAAATAACTTGTCTCATGTTTGGCACATCTGTCTTGGAAGGTGTGTGCACGATGTGTGCCGTGTGTACAAAGTAAACGACTGGGGTTTAATTGCTGGCTGAGAGCAGTTGCAATACTGAACATATTTTTCTAGAGAAAAAAACCTACAGATATTTGTTAAACTGAGAGTCATCATCTTGAATATTGGTAATTAATTCTGCTGACTCATATGCACAATGTATTTCTGGCATAACACATTTAGGTTTACTTTCACAGTAATTCTTCCCAATCCTTCCTTCTTCCCAATCCCTGAAATGGCATTTTACAAGAAAATGCAGATTTTTCATCTGCCTGTTCTCTTCATCAGTGTGTCTTTTTCTCACAGAATTGATGTAACTCGAAATGACCTTCCCTGGGAATTTATGACAGACCGTCTCCCAACCATATTATTTTTTCCTCATCAGAGGTAATGTAATTCTCTTCCCTGTGGATTTTTAACTTCCATTTTATTAAGCTGCAGTAATTACCTGCTTACATGTCACAGAGTAATTAATTTCCATATATGCTTTCTTACTTCCTTCATTTTCTAATTAAAAAAAGCAACAGCAAAACAACAAAGTAACCCAATCAGCAGTTACAGATTTCCACCCTTCTCCCTCAAGGACTCTCACCATCAGCAAATAGGAATTGAGACTATTGGTACTGGGCAGTTACCTACCACAAAATCTTTAAACCTGTGCCTTAAGTTCTGCCATTCATGTTTTATTCCTGTACAGAAACAGTTTCATTTATATCAGTTCTGAGTCACCCCAACTTCTAAATGCTCATCTCCCTATTTCTTTTCAGAGGTAGTCATTTTGTCTTGATCTCTATAATGCTCTGGATGGACAGACTGAGTAGTTTTAATAAGATTATTTTTGTAATGTTCTAACTGGTTTCATAAACGTACCTTACCTCTAGTCATTGCTTTCACTCCTGCTGTTCCTCTGCAGTGTTTTTTATATTTTGCTGCATGCAAGTAATTAAGAAAACTAGGATCTGATAGTATTTGTAGTATCTGTAGCACTACTAGAGTAGTCATATATTCATTTTGGGTATAAAGGTTCCTCATATTACAGCTTTTTATGCAGCTCCTTATCCATTTGCCTTATGAGACAATTTTTGCAAATTAACTCCATTCTCAATTTTTTTCCACCACATGCTGTTAGTATTTTGTTCTGCTATTTGTTTTAAATAGCCTTTTAGCTTCTTTGATACACACTGTGGTTTTGATCAATAAAAATGGTTGATGATGTAGTAAAATATTACCACAGTATAATGAGTCAATTTTGATTTAGTGTAGACTATTTTTTGCCTGAACCATGTCATGATTCATTAATCTGGGATGTGAGCTGATTGTCAGCTGAGAAACTGCTGATGGTAATTACAGGAGTAACTTGGTTGATCACCAGGAGTCTGCTGGGGAGGAAAGCTCTTGTTGCTTACTCTGCCAGAAATAGCTTCATCTTGATGAGCAGGAGCCTCATCCGACTGAAGTTCTTGAATTATTGACAAAATATGGTAGCTGTCTTCTATCTGAAGTGCAATAAGTAGAGTTCAGTAAATGAAATGTTTTTATATGCCACATGCTTATGAGTTGGATTTCACAGAAGGCATTTTTGAGGGAAATGTAATTGGTAACTGAGGAACTCCTGTTCTAGATGTACATTGTAAGCAGTTGAGAACATAATGTCACACCCAAGGGGGCACAAGAGTTGTCTGTGGTGGGTGTTTTACAGAAGCATCAGGAGGCTTTAGGCATTATACTTAAATCGGGCTTTCTTGCTTTGCAATGATTTTTATTTGGGCTTATTCTATGTCCTTTTTCTCACTTGTGTAATTAACCCATGTCTGAATGCATGCTACATACCATTACCCTAGTCATGAATGTGACAGCTGAGGGGAAGTAAACTGAGTTTTTCTTCTTTGTTTTGATGGCTGCCTCAGGAAAGAGAATATGCTGCTGACTGGCAAAGGTGGAGCAGATACAAAGTTAGGCAATTATTAGCTGACTTCCCAGTTACTCATAGTGAGGTGGAAGTGGCTGTGCTGTGGGAGGAAGTGAACTTGTTATACTGAAACATGCTGAGTGAAAGGCAGAAGATGTAACTGGTGCAGAAAGAGATCAAGGGTTAGTTCCAGTCTAGTCCTCAGAGGACAATTTAGCCTCATAAGTGTGCACAGGGTCCACAAAGGGCAGTAATTGTAACATTTGTAACAGCTGGAGCTGGTGTTTTTAGTGGTCTGTAGTCTTGAGGAAGAAATTTGGTACTTGCTGTTCTTGGCCTCTCCTGCCAGGCTGGAAGAGTTTATGTTGTTGCAGGAGGCAGGGGGCTTACCTGCTCCATACGCTGGGCTTTGTATTCACAGCTTCAGGGGGGGAAAACACCAACAAAAACTAACAGAAAACCTTGTTTGGTTTGCTTCCTTCATCACCTCTTACATAAAGACAAAGCAGTAAGAGGAACAAGTAAAGAGATGTATTTTTTTAATAGCAAAAGGGCCTTACTTCTGACCACAATGACTTACTGATTAAAAGCAAACTGCTCCTTTGCAATGCCTTTCAGATGGAACACACTAAGCTACTGCTTCCAGGATAACTTCCAGGTTCAAAATAGTCATTTCCCATCAGGTAGCTTTATACCTCTGGAATTAAATTCTAACAATATATGTAGAGTTAGGAACATTTAAATATCATCCTTCAACTTAAAATATTAATGTCTGTGTGCTCTGATCACACAGTGATGCTGCCATATGTCCTTCAAGCTCATAACCCAGGATCGGGATACTTTATTTTTAAGAGTAAAATCGGTTTTCTGAAATTGAGCAGAAATTTTTTCCTCAAATATAATCTTGTGCAGAGATGCTTATGGCACCCAGACTGGAATACAGGGAAAAGGGTTCATCAGATCCACGTGCTCAATTTTTATTACGTGAGTTTAGGTTTCTCGTAGCTGCTGTACTAACCATGCTTGATAAAAAAACAGGATATCAAACTGGAGTTGAACAGCAGATGCTTAGGTAAAATTATCATTGCTTAACCTTCCTGAGCATTTTGCTATTAACTTGTTATGTCGTTTTAGGAAGGAGCAAAGTGTGAAGTTCCCTGAAGACTTTACAGTTAACCTTCCTAATCTCCTGAAATTTATTTTACATCACTCAAGTCTTTCTTCATCAGAGTCCTGTACCAAAGAATGCCTACATAAAGAGTCAGTTCTACAGCAAGGACACATCTCACACTTAGAGAGAGAAATTCAGAAGCTAAGATCAGAAATCAGTGCCCTTCATCAGGCCCATGACCAGCTTGAAGCACAGCTTTCTGAAGCCAGGAGAGAGGAGCAGAGACTACAGCAGCAAAAACACACACTGGAAAAGCAGCACAAGACTCTGCAGCTCCACAGTGAGCAGTTACAGGCCACACATGACCAGAAGAATCAAGAATTGTTAGAAATGGCTGAAAAGCTTCAAGAATTAGCTGATGCATCAGAAAACCTCCTTAAAGAGAATGCTTTCCTGAGAATTCTGGTGGCTGCAAGGGGAGGAAAGCTACAGAGCAAAGATGAAATTAAAGAACCCCTTCAATCTGAGCAAACGCTTTCTGAAGATAATGATATATCAATTTCAACAGCTACTGCCACATTAGAGGAAAAAAGGTTTGATAATATTGATACCATGGAGACAGAGCACAGTAGTGGAAATAGGACAGAATAATTGCTTACACAAGTCAAATGATGCAGTATTGGGTAGGTATTTATGCAAATTTTATTGACATTCATTGTAAATAAAGACTTCTTCCCCCACATGATCTAGAAAAACAAAAATCAAATGGAATATTTTTGTATACTTGAACAACATATTAGATACCCCCATTTGAAGAGGAGAATGGAAAACACTTTCTGCACTTTACTATTGCACTAATTTGCAAACACCTATCCATTTAAATTAAAGATACTGGTTTTTAAGGGGCAGCAGTGTGAAGCACCTCTGACTAAGGATGAGTTAGTTTTCACTGGCTTTCTCTTACAGCTGCTAGAAGAGAAATTAGACCTTTGATTTATACTTTTCCATAATTTCTGAAGTTTGCCCTTTACACTGCATTCTCTTTGCTGAATTAAAATAGAGATACTTCATCTGTGTAATCAGTAGACTTGAATGGACAAAGTCATCTTGCTACAACTGTTCTGTTCTAGAACTTCAGCACTTTGTATCACTTTTGTATACTGGTATTCTGACTGTCCTGGAAACCACAAGAGCCATGTGTGAATTGTTCTCTGCTGAAAACTAAAGGAAGTCTTACTGAATTAATTTTTTCTTTGCTTTTAAGGGGTCTGGAATACAGCAATTTAAGTGTACAGGTCTGGCTATACATGCAAGTCTCTTGAGAGTAGTATCTTAAAAAAGCATGTGTCAGGGTAAGTGCATCTATCAGCTGTACCCCATATGTTGTACTCAAGAGGTAACAGCAGGAGCTTTTTGCTACTTTTTTGTTACTGACAGCATTTATTTTACTTCAAATTACAGCTTTGAATTTAAAAAAGGCAAATGTAGCATTAGCAATGCAATTCAACATCTTAGTGTAGAAGGAGGGGACAACTTTTTGTCTAGGCCATTCTTGTCTTGCATATAGTTAAAATTCTCAGGCAAGCTTGCTAGGCCTTAGTTATTCATACGTACAGGTCCAAGAAGCAAGTCAAATGCTTCCTCTAGAGCTGAATTAAGGCTAGGCAATTAAGTGTTTAAAAATATCAGTATGCAAAGGAGGCCATATATAAAGTAATAGAAAACAGGCCAGTGGCCTCTAAGCATGTGTGCCTATACGAAGAGTTTTAGAATATGTAAGCTGCCAGTGGTTGCTCAGGGCTGTTCCTTCTCCTCCCCTTTCTGTCTCCTATCCTCCCTCCAAACCTCTGAGATCCAGAACTTCCCATTTAACACATTTTTACAGTTCCTATAGCTGAACTCCAGCATGGAGCAGGAAATGTATGTTATCTGGAAAGACTTGGTCATTGCTAGTTTCTACAAACTGACCAGCAATAATCCTAGCCCGTCAACACTAGAAAAGACTGAAACTTCTCCTGTTGTAGTAGTTAAATCAAAAGGTATATACAAGCTACATTAACTGAATTCTAGGGCTGACTGCAGACTAAAATGCCTTTTTGTAACAGGCTGTTAACATATACCCTATCTGCTAAGTACACAAACCAGGGTTCTGGGAAGGATTCATACTAGTTGCACTTAAGCCAGTTTTGATAAGTAACCACTTCTGCAATTCCAGCACACAGACCTATGAAAGAGAAAAGCCTGCTCTACTGCCATTTCAAACTCCTGGAAACCATCTGGACTTTTCCCGAGGGTTCAGTATCCATCATTCGTTCCCAGGTTGAAATCCATCACAACAGCAGTTTCCTTGCAGTAGCTACATAGAGAACTCAGTTCTAGCAGCCAAAAGTTAACCAACATAGCTGCAACTAAAGGAACTCTCTTCCTTTCTTGTAGCTCCTGTTTCCTCCCTCAGCATATTACTGAAGGCTTATCCCTTCTTTTCAAATGAAGTACTCTGTGTCAGTCCAATAAACTGTTCAAAGGAGGAGTTCTGACTTAGTGGCTGCACACTCAATCTATTAGCAGAAGCAAGCCTTAACTGCAGATTTGATTTTGAAGGTCTGGAATCCTATCCATGGTTGTGGTTCAGGAGTCCCCTCGTGTATTATATACAGTTGCATCATATTCCCATATGCTACAGAACACAAAGCAAGAAGTTTTTGGCAGCCTATTTACAGTTCACAGTTGTAAAGTAGTTCACATTACAGTAGTAGCTCCATCAAAATAGGCTCAGCTAAACATTCAAGTAACAAAAACCAGTAGTCTCTTCACACCGGTATATCCCTGTGCCCATTGCCGGCAATGGGCATTGCGCTGAGCGAATCAGTTCCTGCCATAGAAGAATTAGGATATACAGTCGATGCAAAGTGCAACTTCTCAGTGCATGCAGTTGCAAACAAAGCTTATTTAATTCTCATCAGGGTGTCTTCTGATGAGTAGTGTGCACATGACCAGGTTCTTCACAGTATTAAGATGCTTCTGCTGGTTACACGCATCATGAGCATAGTCCATCTGGACGTGTTGCCCCAAGTTAGCTGTTTACTTCTGGGCCATTCGGAGTCAGCTTAGCTTTCCTCTCCACACAGGGTCCTTTAGCAGAGTACTGCACCAGCAGAAAGGGCTCTTTGGTTTCTCCTTCTCCCACAATGCTCTCCTCATCCTCCGACTGGCTGATCTTCTGCAGCCGCAGGTAGCACCAGCAGCCCAGGATCAGGGCCCCCAGAGCCGCGATAGCAATCAGGATAACGATGACAGTCACCACACCAGTGCTGGGGCTGTGATCCGTGATAGACATGGCCAGTAGTTCAGGTTGTACTCTTCTTTAAGGAGATTCTTCTGTCCTCACTGTCAGTCGATGCATCTTCAAACTCCTGCAGGGTTAAAAATAAATAATGAAATTGTACAGTTTCACCACACTCAGCAAGACTATATTCATGGCTGGTATCCTCCACAATGGCATGTGACCCTCTTGAACTCAGTGCTTTGTGCTGCTCAGTTACAGAATCACAGAACCATACTTTGGCTCTTGACATGCTTGTTGAGATAGCACATGGTCAGCCTAGGAAGAGGAAACAATTTTTACTAGGAGATGTTAGACAAGGCAGGAGGCTGTATGGAATTTACACAGTTTAGCATAGGGAGACTTAAGATTATTTGATACAAATGCTGTATCATGAGATCTCAAAACTGTGACAAGGTAGCAAATCAACTACCTTTAGTTTTCCTCAAGGAATCCTACAGAAACAGTACATTTAAGTGTCCATCCCTTTTAAAAATTTCATTTGTAAACATCCTTCTTATATACTTAGAATTTCAGGATTGGTAAGCTAATTGTGAAGGTAATTGCAATTCTAGTGCATTACTCTTAGGTCTGTCCATAACACTGGTCTGCTTAGAATGGCTGAGTACATGGGAATTAATTGTTTGTTCATTGAGCTGATAAATGCACATAAAATGTGTTATTTTTCATGAGAAGCAGGTAGACCTATATTTAAGACTAATGAAGCACAATGGGAATATCATTATTTTAAGCTTCTGCTCCTCTTAGTGGCTTTAAAACCATAAGAGAAAGGCAGCCTCTTAGGAGTGCAGCTGGAATTGGAAGAGAGGCAACAGGCAGGAAACTGGATGAGCTCCAGGACTTCCTTAGCTTGCTGTAGTTTGAGCAGGACAAAAAAAATATACTGGTAATATCTTTTGCTACTTCCTCTTCCAATGTCACAGCCCTATTTAAAAAGTCATGTGAGCCTTGTCTTCAGTTTCAAAGTTATTGTTTACAAAGCTGATAGCTTCGCTTCCCTCAACTCGTCATTCATTCATTACCATTTCTTTCCTACTACCCTAGCTCTACAACAAAACACAAACTCATGGAAGACTTTAGTAGAGACCAGGTCCAGTCCTACACGGGAACATCTCTTACCTCTGTACTACTGTAAAAATCAGGCTAGGGCTCAATATTGCCATTTCAGGTACAAAAGGTGCAGTCCTTAGAGGCTCTAAGGCCAGCTGTAAGTGCACATCTACCTTTTTCCTGACCTCTACCCACTGACTGGCAGTGGGGTAACAGGAGTAACTTCTGGCTGCTAGTCTGTTAAGGGTCACATACACCTTTCCAGGAAAGGCTCTTCCTCACCATCAAGGCTGCAGTCTCAGCTGCAAGTGCAGCATCTCCATACACACCCCTCAGGGGCAGTCAGTCTTAACCCACCTTGAGCCAGGACCACTGGGTTAGTGAGTGTTACCCGCTGCACCAGAAGTCTCACCTGCATTTCAACATGAGTAAAGGCAATTACAGTGCAGGATCTTTACCAAGACAGCTCAAGCTGGAGCCTAAGTTTGTTCCCTGATGTCTCATGGAATGACAGGCCCACGTGTATCACCATTTCAGCAAAGACACCTCCACTCAGAAGTTCAGCCTGTGTCATTAGAGTCCAGTGTCACATAACTTGCAGACACTCTGGTTACATTTCAGCCCTGTAAACTACAGCAATCAATAGCTTGTAGTGCATCTGACAGAACCAGCCAAGTTCTGCAGACCCAATTTTGCCTGAGTAGTAAAACCAAACCTGACTACACTACACCCTCAGCAGGGCTGTGTGCCCACTGCAGCCAGAGAAGTGTATGATTTGTCATAATCACCTTGGTTCTGCAATGCTTATTCAACACAGGATGATCAGCTGAGGGTGATTAAGAGTGACTTTCATGTAGTTCATTTTCCTCAGGGCATGTCTGAACAGCAGTACTGTTTGATCCAGCCAAAACAGAACACCATCAGCATAAAAGATAGTTTACCTTGCTTCTCGTGCAGGCACTGCACATTTGCACACTGTAGCTGTATTAATAAGAACTTCCAGAGAGGCCTTTGGATTCTGTATTGTTTTCTAGACACACAGCCCCAACCTTGCTACTCTTTCCTCCAGCAGCAACTCACTGAAATCCAGATTAAGCTGTCTCCATACTCCCCTTCTCGATAGGGGAAATGCTGCATTCAGTAGATCCCCTTAAACTGAGCTAAAGGCTACAACTAAGTTTCAGACTCACCTTCCTCTTAAAGCCTACCTGAGCTAAAAAACCCCCATGAGCATACCAGGAGCAGCAGTGCCTTCGTTTATCACTTCTACTGTAAGATATTAGAGGCTGTAAATTCCTGATCTTCAAAGGGATTGCCAACACCATCCATACATACTTGATGGCACTTGTAGTGCTATGTCCCTTCCCACCACACTTGCTATCAAATCAAGCATCTAAGCATATTTACTCATTAGCAAGATTAGTCAGATCACTGGTGTGAACTGCAAATAGCCTATTTCAGTTCTTACAGCAATCAAGCAGTGAAAATATCAGCTAGAAACCACTTTTCCATAAGTATCTCCTTTTTATTTTTTTTCCTAATACCAGCTTTTACTCAGAAATTCATTTGTGAAGTTTTATTATCCAATTCGGAAGCTGTAACTAACGGACAAACAGAAAGGCAGTTTAAATTGCAGGAGGGTGCTAGGGAGCAAATGCAGTGCAAGGCTAGAATTAGTTTCTAAACCAAGTTTTTCATTATTACAGGCATTATGCTGCTAAATTCACTATTGTTAATGCCTGCAGGCATGTTTCACTGCTACCATTCAAACCAAAACTATAGGAAGGGGCTTCAAAAGTAAATCTACTATAGGTCACCCAAATATACTGAAGTCCTTATCAAGCAGTTATGTTCCAGGTTCAAGAACTAAGTCTTTGGGCTTTTTTGGGGGGATGGTGGCAGGGAGGGGAGGAGGTGGGAGCTACTGTATTGTATTCTAGTATTCCACCTAAAGTAAGTTAAATGGGGCACAGTAAAGGAAATGAGAATAAAACTATCAGTGACCTTCAGCTGAAAAAACTTCTAAAAAATCAGTAAAGGCTGATTAGTTAAAAAGCCTCCAACAACAGCTTGTCATCAACATGCTTCTAATTGTGAAAAGTGTTTTCTTTGTATGTGCTAGTAAGATTCCTTTTGAGGAATGCTGCATACACAACACCATCCTTTTTGCCACTGGAAGAAAAGAGGAGAACCCATTGGGAATATCAGTGCATTTACCACCGGCACACAAGTGTGCACAACACCCAGCCACAGAAAGCAAGGCATTTACAATACAGGAGTGCTCAGGCTTCACTACTTGCAGATAAAAAAAGTGACATCACTGTTATTGTTCATTAACTCAAGTTAATATCACCTCTTTCTGGTAATGCCAAGTTTCACTGCACAAGCTGGGGCTTGGCCAGAGGCTATTTTAGAAGCAGGGAGCTGTTTGGTAGAAGCCTTCAATGCAAATCATCTTTCCCCAATTCTTATTACAGTTTTGATGAGGAATAAAAGAACAGGGAAGGCTTTTCTGTGGCTAATTAGCTGTGGACAGTATTCCAAGAACTTAGCATTCAAGCAACTGTTAGAAACTCTAGAATGAAAGCTGATACCTAACAGCATTGGCTGGAACGGCAATTAGTTCCCACATGAGGTGTAGTGGTACCTTAGACTTAATTAAGACTCACTCTTAAAGCTTTGCGCTGAGCTAAACCACACAGAAGTTAGTAGCTTACAGAAGACAGCAAGATGGAGAGATGAGAGAGCAGCAGTCTAAGATGTTTTCCAGACACTACAACAGTTTCAAGAGCAGACAGACTTTCTCAGCAGCACAGCAAGTGGAGGAGGTTTATGCTGTAACTGCCTGTCAGGCAAGTCAGCCAGTTTATGTAGAACTAGAAACAGGCTTATAGTGCTTAAGACCATGTTTGCTTCAGAGGCAATTGCATTGCTGGCAAAACATGTCAGACTCCAGATTTTTATCTGTCAGTGTCACATCCACATGGAGCACTAATGAAAAGTCTGTCCTGACAAGATAAGAGCCACTTCTGACATTCCATTACCAGAAGTACCATGTTGTATATATCCTGTGGCATAGCTTAATTCTTGATATCTTAGAAAAATTGTTGAGACGTCAACATTAAGTTTGCGGATAAAAACAAATTTTTGTATTTAGATTCAAGGTAGCTCTCCAAATGTGTAGTTTTGGGGGTGTTTTTTTACAGCTTTGTCTAACAGCAGCTACACAGCACCTGATGTTTCTGATAGTCAAACAGTTGTTATACACAGCTCAAATCTTCAGACAGCAAGTACTCAAGAATCAGTCACGTACCTGCACCAAGCAGCTCTGGCTAGGAGTCCTCTACACAGAGTTTCTGAGTCACCTTATTAGAAAGGCGAAGGTCACACTGGTTTTGGATCTTGTCTGGCAAGTCTTCCTCCTCACTGTTCCCCTACGGAGAGAGATCACATTGGTCTCTAGCTGCTCTGCATCCTGAGTGCCTTTCACTCTTGGCTTTCCAATTACATAATCACGTTTGACTACTGGCTTCTGGCACAAGCTGTCAGGGAAAGATCCCTTACTGTTTCACCTACCTGCTAATCAAGACAAGAGTCTTATAAGTGGTTTCAAGTTCTTTAGGTCTATTCAAAAGCAACATCTACTGACAGATGTAATGTCTACACCTGCATTTGTATCCGGAAAAGGAAGAGCACGAGACAGCACGGTACACTGCAGATACTCAGAGGAAGGAACAAGATTGAATTTGAACAACTTGCATTACCGTAAACTTCGGGACGGTCATCATAAAGGTCGGTTTGGACATACCCTGCAGCACGTACCGAACTCCTCGCATTGGGTGAGCAGGGACGAGCCTCTCCTGCCGAGAGGAGCCCGGCGCCCACTCCAAGCAGCCGCCGACGAGCCGTGAGGCATCGCCTTGTGACTGCAGCACGGCAGAGCGGCTGCAAAGCGCCGGGAGACGGGGCCGGGCCCCGGGGCAGGCGGCGAGGCGGCACGGGCCGCTCGGCCCGGGGGAGCCCCGAGTCACCCACGGGGCCCACGCGAGGCCCGTGGGGCGCCCAGCCCCGCTCGGAGCCCGGCAGGGCAGGGCGCGGACCCTCCCGCGGGCCGCCGCGAACACAAAGAGCAGCCAGGGGCGGCCCCGGCCCCAGGCGGGGAGCACTCAGGCGGCCTCCCCACCCCAGCGCGGGTCCCTGCCCGCCTCACCGACCCCCGCCCCGCTCACAACACGGCAAGCCCACCCCCCCGGGCCCCGCGCGGCGTCCAGCCGAGCCGAGCCGAGCCTCCCCCCGCATCGCTTGCCCACGGTCACCGTCCTGCACAGCCCCCCGTATACCCACCAGCCTCGCTGCGGCCGCGGCAGCTCCTTCCCCGCCCGCGCCGCCGCCTTATACCGGGGGCCGGGCGGCGCCGCGCGGCGCCAATCGGGGCCCGGACAGCGGCAGCTGACGGGCGGGGCGCTCCCGGCCCTGCCCTCTCTCGCCGTGACAGCCGCGGTGGGTCCCGCCCCGCCCCGCCCCGCGAGGGGTGAGAAGGGACTCGTAGGACAGAGCCATGGAGTCAAAGAATCAGAGGCATGAAATCGTGGAATTCTCAAGGTTGGAAAAGACCTTTAATACCGTCCAGTCCAATCGTCAACCCAGCACCACCACAATCACCCCTAAACCTCTAAACCACATCACCCAGCGCCACATCCAGACACCTCCTAAACACCACCAGGGATGGTGCCGCCACCACCTCCCTGGAAAACCTCTTCGGTGCCTGACCACCCGAACAGCCCCCGTCTCAGCTTAAAGCCATTTCCTCTGGTCCTCTCACTGTGGGCACGGTAGAAGAGACTGGCCCCCAGCCCGCTAGAGCCTCCTTTCAGGCAGTTGTATAGAGTGATGAGGTCCATCCGGAGCCTCCTCTTCTCGGGACTAAAGAAGCCCAGCTCCCTCAGGCACTTTCCATCGGATGTGTTTTCCTGGTGCTGTTGGCGGGTCTCCGCGCTGGTGGCCCGCGGAAGGCGAGGCCGTGCTGAAGGACTCCCATGAAGGGCCGCGCCCCTTCCCGCGGCCGCCCCAGCCCGGAGCCCCGCGCGGCGTCGAGGGAGGGCGTGAGGGCACGGCCGCCCCCGCGCGGGGACTGAGGGCGTCGGACGCCGCTGACCCAGCCCCAGCGCTCCCGTCGCCAGCCCCGCCGGGATAAAGCCCCTCAGACATCTCCGTGACCCCGCAAGAGGCACCTTCTCTCCGGGCAGCAACAGGGCAAGAGCGCCGTTACCCGAGGCCACACCTGGGCCACCGCCGTGTTGGTGGCACTGATGGCCCCGCCGGGCCCGGCCAGCCCTCCTTCCGTGGGCCCTGAGCAGACAGCGGGCCCGGCTTCCCTGAGGGCGTCTGCCTCAAACGGCCGGTAAGATCTCATTCCCGGTATACCCATTATATTTGGTAATTCATGCCGTGGTGGTGCAGTTAGGACGTTGCCCAATACAGGGTTTTTCACCCTTTCACTGAAGTTAGTCCTTACTGGAGTAAAAAAGAATATTGCGACTACTCTGATGTGGTACAGTTACTGGTAACACAGATCCCAACTTGTCTGAGGTTCATCTAAAGTCTGGCAAAATGAGTTTTGAGGGAATAGACTGTGACAGAATATCAAGTTTGGAAGTCGCCATGACTTATATAAAAACCTGTTTTACAACTCAGTTTATCTCATTGTGGTCTAACCCCAGTCAGCAACCGAGCTCCCCATCAGCAGGATGGGGGAGAAAATTAGATGACTTTATTACTCACTTTTAATTATCAAGTATGTTTTCAGGGCAGATCTGAAACATAGCCTCCCACTAGCTACTATGACGAAAACTCCCTCTATTCTAACCAGAACCTGCACAACAGCAAAATTTTCTATGGAGTACAAATAATTTTTCCTTCCATAAATGCAGTGTTCACCATAAACACGTAACAAGGTGCATGGTCTCTTTCCACTCTCATTCAGTGGACAGCTAAATATGGCCCAGTACCCACATGGACGCCTCACCTCCTCTGCTTGATGTCTAAGCCATCCAGAGATGAGGCATCTTTTGCCTGGAAGCTGTAAGTCCCCTTCACACATGTTGGGGTGTCAGGAGACTTTCATAAGATGACAGGTAACTGGACTGCCCCTGAAGCCTTCTTAGCCAGTTTGCAGCATTAGCAGAGCAGCTGTTTTGTGGTACACACTGCCCTAAGCACACCATTCTGTAGTTTGTTTAATCAAAAATGCATGGTGGTATGGAATATCTGAGATACCACAGCCGGTTAAGAACATTTTTATAAAAATCATAGTTTAATGTAAAATTAATGGTTTACGTAAACTTTGGATCTAATAAATGTAGTGCAGCATCAGTTTCTACAGTCATTATGCATCAACCACCATAGAAGAGATGCTAAAGTACTACTAAACATATCTTTAAAAGCTCAGTATCCTTTTTGAAAGAAGTGGAAGAGCAAGCGCAGACACTGGGTTACTTTCAGTGTTGACTAATGGTCTGGATTGTCTGGCAAAGTGCCATTGGCCATGGCAGTGACCTTCTGTCAGGTGAGCAGATGCAGAGGTAGCCTTTGGGCCAGTACTTTAATAAGATGTCTGAATCCTCTTAGATACTTGAATCTCTACAGAGATGCCTGTTTTACTTACATAACCATGGATGGAGTCTCCACTGTACATAAAGTGTCCCAATCCATTTCAGTGAGAAGAGTCATGCCCTTTTGTACAAAAATCATGAATGCAATTATGGCAAAGCTGACTGGTAAAAGCCATCCAGCAATAGCACAGCCTTAGATCAGAAAAAGATCAGCAATCTCTTTTGGTGTAATTTGAAAACTTTTTGCCTTTGAGGAAGTTTTAATAGTAATTTTGTATCTCATATTTAGTAAATGTCACAGAGAACAAAGCAGGTTCATTCACATCAGTTTCTTATCTTTGTAAATGGGCTGCTTGCACTGCACAGGCTTGGATGAGAAATTTCCAGTCTGCTGTGGAGAAAGTGCAGGGTTGTTAATCCTTCAAAATTATTTTAAAGCTTCTCTTACTTTTCCACCTTCACCCATCCCCAGTTAACACCTAAGGCTTATAGCAGAGGCAAGGATTTAATGATCTCAGATCCACACATGGGGAGCAAAGAACACACTTGATTCTTCACCAGGAACTGCTGACATATTCAGTTGAAATCATTGAGTGATATGTTTTTCAGCTGTGCTAAGGATGAAAAAATAAGAGTTTTGTCTCATTTATTTACTGTTGCTCCTTAGCTGTGTACAAGTAATGTACATCTGTGAATATGTAACATGCTGGTACAAGAGATAATTTTCTCTTCCTTGAAAAAGAATTACAAGTTTATCAGTAAGATTTCTTCCTCAATATTCATAACTTACATAAACAGATTTGACAATTTTCTGAATTTATACTATCATTTAAAGCATACCCTCCTGCTTTGATGTTTTCATATCACAAACACTCAACATCTTAAACCACGTATGCTTATGGGCTTCACTGGGAATTATCCACAGAAGAATTCTCAGGTCAGTTGTAGTTGCCATTGTCACAGTCATCTGGCTCTCTGCTGAAGCTACTCTGACCCCAACATAGTTTCCAGCAGTGTTGATTTTAAGTGTAACTAATTATAGAGGTTCTTTGGTTTCTCTTCAGGGACTATACCACTGTCACAGAAATTAATGACCAGATTATGATTTGCCTGTATTTTGTTTTGTTAGAAATAAATTGTTTCCATTGTTGCAAATTCACATCACACACTCCTTGTCTGCTAATGTGGCTATTTTAAATGTATTTATTTTTGGGGTTTCCTTCCGTCAGTTACATCCTGTGCCCTCTAAGTATATTCTTGGTATATTCATTACCCTTCAATTTTGAACACTTACTGCTAATATTTGTTTCTTTAATTAGGGGCATATGTTGTGTTACTTCTGAAATGGTGGCTAGTAAAATAAACCATGTGCTTCCTCCATTTGCACTTGGAAAGACAGCAAATATGCAGCAGACACATATTACACCCCTAATATCCGTTCCATTTTTTGTTGTTTGGTAGCACTCTTTGGTGCAAAATGTGTTCAGTAACCATTTCACACTCTAGAAAGTTTACCAGGGAAAGAACGGTTTTCTTGAGTGTGTTTTAACTGTCCCTTAGAAATAGCTGTTTTGCAGGTCTGTAGGGGGATTGTTAAAGAGGACAAAGTGCTGCTGTCTCTGTTTGAGGAGGTCTAAGTGACAACTTGCACCTTTACTTACAGGTCACTTGAGAGCACATATACAGAGAAAATGGGACCAGGCTGACCCTCTCCAGCAACTTGAGCAGGTTTTAACTTTTCTTATTTCACCTAAAGGAAAGTAATGAGAAATTATTAATCCATCTCTGTACATGAAGAGGAATGAAAGTATATGAAGAGTTTGTACAGGTCAAAGTTTAATTTTTTTACAGTTTTGCAAAACCTCAGGGTAATACTAAACCAAGATTTGCTTCCTCTACCAGGGCATGCTGTACATGCCCCTGAAGCTTTTCTTGCATTCTTCTGCTGTGGAACCCTACCAGTTTCCCTTAGCCTTCTGCTTAAGAAAGCATCTGTTGGGTTTTGTGCTCAGCTATTTGTAATTATGGGTATGACTCATGAAGTGTAAAAGCCCTTTTAAGATTAGTGTGAGAATAGACTCACTGTATATCTGAAGAGTAGAATCAATCCACTTCTGCATTAGTGCTAGGAATACCCACCTATTTAAAAGAAAACCCTCAAAAGATAGATTTTATATGACAGCATAATTGAATGATGCATTCTCTAATGCTGATTAGTGCTGTAAGTGGTACTTCATGATCAGAGACTGTGAATCCAGGCCAGGGAAAATGGATTGTTTAAAACCCATTTGAGCATAAGCTTTAATTTAGGATTCTGAAGGCTGTAGCCCTTTTTTGGCATAGCATCTAAGCTGGGACAAGAGGTGTTTCTGCTTGGATGCCTTGCCTTCTGTCCTAATAGTACAGCTTTTATATGTAACTCCATAGATGATAAAAGGTGAAAACAGTGCTATATGTCATAATGACAATGAAAAGTATAATCTTTATTCTGCTGCAACACTAGGAGATAGCTGCAGCTGTCTTCTGTTCACTTCCACTGCTTCAAAATATGCAAAAAGATAAATTTGCTACGTTGAAACATCTTTGTCTCATGCTTTGGAGGCTGTTTTTTGTACCTGCAAACTGATGAACAAGATACAAAGCATTTCCTTTGTGCAGCAGTTACTTCTAAAGCTTTCTGCCAGAGTTGTGAAGCCTGCTGAGATAAGACATCTGATGAGAGTGCCACCATCTGAGGCTCACTCTCTGCAACTGGGTCCAGACAGGTTTCCATCCTTGCATCCTTAGCATCCAACCGTCATTTTAAAACATTATTTTAAACTTGACGCCATGCAGGTTTTAGCAAAATCAAATGTTGCTCTGTAATTAGGCTGCAGACTCAATCTGTAGCAGACATGAGTGGTTAAAGTTTCTTAGTTGAAAGATCTGGCAGTGTAACAAACTTCACTTTGCAGGAACAGCATTTGCTTGGCACTATAGGTAACTCTGTTATGCTGAAAAATAAATTCCTTGATATGCATTTGGAAAGAACATTTGGTAGAGTGGTTCAGCATTTCCTTCAATTTGACTTTGCCATAAAGAGATTTACAACAAAGCTATTCCCTGTTGCAAGACTAGAAGCAGAAAAAAAAGTTTTTATTTTCATTCCTTCTCTCACCCATGGATAAAACCCCACATATTTTATGTTCCTGTGTATAGCAGCTTCTTCCTAGTCTGGATGAATTTAGCATACTCTTATTTCCTCCTGCCATCAGTAGTGTGGCCCAGAATATGCTTTTCCTTTGGCAAAGCAGTCTCTTTTTTTTTAGGACAAACAGTCTGCAATCAGCTTCTGGCTGGTTTCTTAGTAGGAAACTGAAGGACTACAAAAATGGAAGATTAGATAAGCATGAGCTTAGCAACCTTCATAGCCTGCAGGTAGTCCAGAGGAGCAGGCCTAAATTATTATACACTACACATTATGCGTGTGCTTGGTTTTTTGGGGGTTTTTTGGGTTTTTTTTTGGGGGGGGGGGGTTGGTTTTGTTTTGGTGGTTTTTTTTTTAATTAAGAAAAAGCCTCTAGACTATGGGCCCCTATATTTTATTAAGTAACTTCTTTCTTCCAGGTATTAAAAAACCCAATTGTAAAGAAGTCTTTAGTGTTTATGTATGGATTTTGTTAGACCTTGGCCTGTTTGGATATATGGATAGGTAAGTACTCCATCCTGTATACTAGAAGTGAAGCTTTCTTTCTCAAGTTTACCATTTTAAGTGCTTTTGATGAAATAAACAAAAAGTGGCTTTGAACATCTACCAGACTTTTAGCCCTCTCCTTGTTACTGCGTCCCCTCCTTGAGATGCATTTACTGTCTGGTCTTCAAGAGATGTATTGGATGTATTAGCTAGGGAAACCCTAAGAAAATCTCTTTAGATTGCAAATTTGTGTTTACATCAGGGTTTTTTTACCTTTTCCGCATACAGAGTAGAATTTGGTCCGTACGCTTCACAGTGTACTTGAGCTACATCCATATAGAAGTAGACATTCAGATTGGAGTAGGATTGTTTTGAGGCTGAGTAGTGAAATGTTTAGTAACTTCTTGACAATCTTATTAGGCTTTATCACCATAGCTCTCCTTTTTACAGCAAGTGCTTCCTGAAACAGTGTAAGAGCAGTGACACAAATCAAAGTGGCCCCCAGTGCATTGCATTTACTGTGACAGATTGCCTTGCAGTGAAACATCTCTCCAGATGAAGCCTAGTTTGAACCTTCCCTACTGCAGCAAAGAGAAAAAGAAATCCCTTGTTATGTCAACATTTGTGCCAATTTGCCTGATTTAGCTTTGAATTTTAGGAGCACTTCTGAAAATGAATCAAAGTAAACAGTTCAAACTGGAAGTATCAGCCCTTATGGAAACCAGAGAACACTACATGGCTGATACCTACCCAGAATAGAAACCTAATGAAACATTTGCTACTGCACTTCAGGACTAACTGCCTGGTGTTAGGAGAGAAGCTAGGGGTGATTTAGAGACAAAATGGGCTTTTGAGTGATGTGAAAAGGGAAGGTGGAAATAATCTGGAACCCTAAGCCCAAATTGACAAATCAATTCAGACAGCTTCATCTAGTCTCTTGGTAACTCCGGTCATCTTTTTTTTTTTTTCCCTGCAAGTTTCCTGATAAATTTTGCGTCAATGTTTTTTATTCCTCTGGGAATAAAGACAACCTATGAAACCCAGGACAGGAATACTGCATCAGAGCATTTAACATAGGCAATATTTAGTAAATGAAGGAGCTATTTTATCTACTAGTAGGGAAGACTATTACGGTAGTCTGATTATGAGTAATTGTTTGAGTTGCAATTAAGATCTTCAGATTAATTTCCTGAGTACCAGCAATTACTCACTCAACTGTGAGCCATAAAATGTTCTGATGCTGTTTGTTCGAAGGCCTTCACTCTCCTTCAGATTCCCATAACTGAATCTACTTGTAACTTTTCCCTCTTCCATTTACTTCCATTATTTCAAGTGTCAAGTAAAGATTTTCTTATCTGCTTGTTAGGATTAGGTGTACTCTCCCTCTGGAAGTCTGCAGCTGGACATAACTTGGGCTGATTCTGCTACTGTAGCTGCATTATGCTGTGTCAAGTCCTAAATGTCAGAGGATGTGCTTTTTGCTACATTTTAATTGTTGGTAGTGTTCTGTGACCAGTTTACACAGGGGCAACAGAGATGAAGAGAGTATAAAATGGAAGTTTGCAGTGGTAGAGGGTGCACTGGTCACTGCGAGGCTCACGTCTCCTGAAGAAGGCCACAAAGCTGCAAAGATCACAGAGTTCAGGGGGTGGATCTTGGTATTACAGCTACCAACATACACAAATCCTTAGGGAAGTTTGAAGACTAAGGAATTCAAGGTGCTAACTCTGCATGGGGAGCAGTGCACAAGAAGTTTGCATTGGTATTTGTCTATTTTGCAAGTAAAATTTTACATCCTTGTTTCACCAGCTAAGATGCTTATTTGAGCAGTGCCAACTCCCTCCAGGGAGAGCAGAGTTATGAGTGCCTGTAAACTGTGGAAGGATCAGAACAGCCTTTTCTCTAGTGACCTAGCTGTTTTGTTGACTCAGCTTTTAGAATATTCTGCTTTTATACATTTTTATCCTGAGAAATGTGGGTTAAGTTGTATATGTCAAAAGTTCAGTATAAATGTGATTTTTGTGGTGCTTTTGTTTGGAATAGCTCTAGTTTAGAAAATCCTTTATTGCAGAATTTATGCACTGGCAGAGCTGTTCCTACAAAACAGTTTACAGTAGCTGTCAGCATCAGATGTTTTCTAGGCACTACATTTGCCACCTAGCAACCACAGTAGGGTAATTGTGCTGCAAGTCATCCATGTGTGCGAGCTCTGTCAGATAAAGGGACTCTGCTGCAGGATTACCCACCAGTCATTAGTCATTAATGACAAGATATCTTTCTTCCAGTACAAAGTGCTCTGCAGATTCCCCAGGGTGAATGCACAGGGCTTCAAAACAGCACTGTGTTCCTCTGTAAAAGAAAATCTGCATGGTATTCCTTATGGTGAGGTCTCCAGTCAGCAGTCATTCCCTGGAAGGCAACTTTTGTAGGGTATATTTGAATTTTTTTCCCACTGCATTTCAGAATTCCAAAACTGGAAGTGCATATTCTTTGAAGCTTATATTAATTGTTGTAAGGAATCAAATTCACTTTGCTACATGGAAAAGTATATAATCCTTTAAATACAATGAAGATATACTTCTTTTTCCTGTCTGTTCTCTAGATGCTCTTACACCCCCTGTGAATACCTGCTCTCCATTTTAGAGACTTCTTTGTTTTTGAAGAGTCTCATATCTCCTAGACTTCTCTGTGTGGCTTCTCTGCTATTACTCATTACTGCAGCTATACTAATGATGGATATTCTGGCCAGCCTAGACTCTCTGGAGTTAGACACTGTAGCTGTTCCCATGTTGGCAGCTGGCCATGGCACTGGCTGAGTGCTGGCAAAGACAATGTGCTGTATTGGGGCTTGTGGGATATTGCAAATTGAGTAACAGGACTTACAGTCAATGCTGCTGCTGGGAGAGCAGTTATTCATGAATACAGGGCAATTCCCTTCATTCCTTTAGTCTTCTGAAGAGTCAAGGACTCTATGGTACGAATATTAGCAAGAAAAACAGAGAGCAGGCAATCTGTAGGACAAGAAAAATGCTTGAAAAGCTAAAGGAGAATACAGAGCACTGGGTGGCAGTGACAGTATCATCCCAGAAACTTGTGGAGATTATCCCAAAAATGATAGATCCTCTCCATTTTACTTGTTAAAACACTCTAAGTGTGGAAAGACTGATTGTAACTTCAGGATATCAGACATGAAGTGATTTTGGGAATGGTCTTCTGGATTCAGGTACACATTTTTTTTAACAGAAAAATCAAGAAAATGTGTAGGTATTCAAACATGAAAAGTATTACTAGGGCACAATTTAAATCTGCTCACAGTTATAACTGTGAGCAGTTTAGCTTTATATAATGTATGGCTTCCCTTGGAGCTTATTTGTTATCAGATATCTGGATAGAGATGTGACCAGTGGGATTATTTGTATCTCATACTTCTATTTTATGTAGTAATAGTTACTTCTGTTTGCTGGAGTGTCAGTGTGTAGCCAGAATTCCTTTTCTTTACTTAAGTTCCCATCTCTTCAGACCTCTATGTTCCTGGCAGAAACACTTTTGTTTCACTGTAGGCTGGTTGTGCTCCCTCAAATAAGTTTTCTTTCCTTGCATACAATTTTGTGTGTGGCAGAAGGGTGACAAAAGTGGAATCCTTGCCTCCACTGTTTTAAAATAAAGCAGAAATTTTCACATTTTCAGAAGATTAATAGCAAGACCGAGAAAGTTATTCACATGTTCTGGTAGAATCTTCTTTCCTATTGAATAAGATTATCATTGGTCATGTATGCAGTTTTAGAGATTTGATTTTTTTCTTCTACTTTGCTCCAGACCTATGCTTTCACTTAAGGAAAACCAAATTTACATTTGTATTCTTACATAATACACAGCCTAATAAAAATAAACACCACCACCTGTCACTATCTACATAGCAGCAGCCAGTGACAGAAACTGTGCCCACACTCATGTGTTAGCTAATTCACTGTACTGAAAAGGAAAATCCATGAGTGGAAAATCCATAAGAGGGTATTCCAGTGAAAGCCACATTTAAAACTAGCTAGTATAAACCTGTTTTTCCTTTATTTCTTCCCCACTGCAATACAATTCTAAACCAGAACACATCCCTGTTCTGCATGACATCAGACACAAGATTCCGGTTATTTGGCCTCAAGTAGAAGAACACACATAAAATTGTTCCAGCCATTGCCCCTTTTTACATCTTGAAAGCAAGTTTTTTTTCTTCTCTAACACAGAGCATAAAAATAACACTGAACTCTCATATGCTACTAAAAACAGTGAAAGAGAAGATTAATTTATGGAAAATAATTGGCTCCGTAGGAAATGCATGCCTTGATTCCTATAGCATGACGGGTCTGAACGCTTGCACAATCAAGAAAGCAAACACCAACATATGCAGGAAAAAAATTAAAAATCAAGATCAGTATTTTGTGGAGCGCAGGGAAATGCAACTTACTATTTTCTTTTAACCACAGTTGTTTAAACAAAATGGAAACACAAAGGAACAGTGAAATTTGTCTATTTCTAAAATGTGTAGTAGGATTCAAAGTGAACAGTGTCAGATTACTATCATGGGGAATGAACTTGTGTGCTGCTGTGCCTCACAGATATGGTAGACTGCTGACATCAAATGAAGAAACACTGAAAACATAGCACTTATGTGCTGGATAAAAAATGATTAATTTATGACTCTGCAGCTTTGAACGTCCTGACTCTCTTTGAACTGTCAGTTTTCAAAATGCTTTCCAGAGTGCCTCTTTTATTTATCCCCTCTGCACCGAGCAGAGTGTGGAAGTGCTTTCCCTTTTCTCTGAAATGTGCATCTGATTGGAGGTATGGGGACCAAAGAGAAATAAAACTGCTCTAAAGGGTCTGTACCTGCCAGGGAAATGCCAAAAGGCCACTTCAGACAGTTCTGCAACCTCTTCATCCTGACAAGCCAAAGAAGAAAAGCCAATTCAGGAGCTTTAAATTCAAACTTTTCAATCTCCTTCTCTTCATGTAAATAATTGTTTCTTTTCATTTCTACCCAGTAGTCTGGATTTGCCTGCACAGCCAGTCCAGATTAAGTGTATAATTTTTAAGCACCTGACATTGGGCGGACCGCTTAATGGCTGGGAAAGAAAACACTTTTGAAAATGTAGAGAACATTTCATTTGCTAGATTTTTCCTTTCTACTTATTTTTTGTCTGTTCCATCCTATTTTGGCATTACTTGCTTTTTCATTCCTTTTTTCCATGTCTTGTTTTTCCTCTCTGTACAACCAATTTCAATGCCATCTTAAAGACTTCTGCTTCTCTTACTCACCTGCGAACTAAAGTGGAATTGGGTTAAAACAAAATTTGTGCTATATTCATAAGTAATACCAGGAAAAGGAGACTGTACTTTCTGAGTCTGAAGTATATTTTTATAGGTAGGTGCGTTATAAAGCATCTAAAATAGGAGGCTATTAGAAGTGCTGAGATAAATGTTACTGGAATGACCTGACTGCAAGGAACTGAACTTAAAGTTCTCTGAAAATAATGAGGACTTTAAATGTTGCTACAGTAACACAATACTGGTATTTTCATTTTAAATGTTAGAAGTTGAGTAACTGGATTTACTTGATTTTCTCTCAGCTATTCTGTGCTCAGTTGTGCTCTTAACCCTACATTGCCTGCAGTGACCCACGGCTGCCCTGGCTGCTTACCTAAATGGGCACTAGGAAAACACCACATAGCATTCAATTCAGCACACAAGCTGCTGCTTCTTGAATTAAAAGAAGCAGTTCTATTATCTATCAAGTGAAGAAATTAAAGAAAAATTGCTATCAGCCAGCTTCTCTAAAGGCGTCCACCAACTTATTCCTCCATATTTCTGCATCTAGTGCCCTTTGAGGCTGGCATTGCAGCCCTAACCATTGATCTCTGCATTTTGGCACTAATCAAATTGATACTACTTTTTATCCCAAAGTTGTACAGAAGCTGGTTGTATAGCTTCATAATTCCAAATTATAATTACATTTAAATAGGCTGTTTATTTTGAGGAAATACTAAGATCCTCATCTTTTACTAGCTGCACTGGTAACTGCATAGAGTAGTGGATGAACTAGGTTAAAAATAGCAGTTGTCTCATGATGTTTGCAGGAACCTTTAGGGTGTCTATTCTGTGTTGGATCAACAGTGTGCAGTGAGCCAGACAATCTCTTGTGCCTGTGATTGTAGTGCAGTGTCTGGTTCTGTGCTTGCAAGAAACTGCTCAAACAGGCATTCAGTTCATGTCAAAGACATTCAGAATAGCAGGAGGATTTTCATACTCAGGGTACCCTTTTTGAAGAGGGGCCTAAAATATTGCTGCTGGCAGAAAGGGAGATACACTGACAATTCCTAAACAGGGATTAGCATTCCCTTTCCTGTATCTTTAGCTGACTTGACCTTTTATTCTTTAGTATTTGCTTTTATATTTTCATTGATGTTGAGCTCTCAGTGGGAAGAGACAGTGATTAAATTCCTCCCAAGGCTCTGAAGTGGGATATGGCAATTGAAGGATGAATGGCTGTGCAGTTCAACCAGCCAAGGGGCAATGCAGATACATTGTGGCAGCACTATGTGATACCTTAGAATATCTCCACAATAAATAGAACTGGGTTTTTTCAGTCCTTTACTGGTTATGCAGATATCCTGTGGTTTTGATGGCTGTCAGGTCTTATTCACAGAAAAATTAACTATGCCAAAACTCACTACAGTAATGTAAGCTGCAAGAATTTCAAATGTCTAGGCTGACAATCAATGGAAGGATTGTTCAAGAAGAGGCATTTCCATCCTTTATAGGTTGTAATCAATTGTCAAGGCTGAAACCCTTTTTCCCTTTTCTTAAAAAGGTGTTAGATGTTAAGGAAAATGAGTACTTGCTAGCACAATGTAAAAGCTAACCATTTTAAAATGAGGAAACGAAGCTCTTCATTGCTAAATGCAACAGACAGTGACTCTGCTTATTAGCCAGGATGATGACATATGTTTTTCCTGTTTGGCCAATGTGAGCTTTGGAATGTCACCACTGTTTCTAGTGAGGGTTAAGCATTTGTAACACATGGAGCTCATTTTTCAAGCACTTCACTCTTTGGGAGCTTTCCACAAGCAGCAGTGTGTCGGGGTGCCAGCCTAAGTGGAGCTTTGGGAGGTGAAATCTTTGTGGGTTTGTGTTTTGTGGTGGAATTCTGAATAATGTGACAGCCCTTTATACAGATGGGCAAGAATGGGGCATTTCAGCTCCTGGTTCTTCAGTGCAAAGGTTACGGCTGAAAAATTGAATGTGTGTCCAAAAGCAAATAGTTGGGATAAAGCTGTGTAGTGTTCACTGTTTTGTGCTGCTTACAAGGGACCAGGAAAAGAAAGTGGGAGAAACGAAAACACTTGGACCAAGGTGATCTCAGTGTCATGGGTTTATCAGGAGAAGCTGAAGAGTGAGATAACTGCACATCAGTATAGCTCAGAGAAACTGTGGAAGCTCCTATAGCAACAAAATAACTGCTAGAAGCAATTTAAAGTGAAATTGATTGCACAGGAAAAAAAATCAATTTGCAGAAATCAGTCCAGAAGAAGGACTGAGCCGTGAGGGAAAAAAATTTGCACATTCCTCTAGACCTCATGAATCAATTTCATTCTTTGATTTATACACATAAAATATTATACAATTTCCTCTGGGGCTGTAGCAGTGCTTGCTGAAGGGAATAAGGCAGCATCTGGACTTGAATGTCCCAGCAGTCATGATGGTGTATAAGGGAGTATTGAGGAAAACTTGTTTCCCAGCATTTCATCTCCCTTTCCATTACCTTTTTTTCCCCAGGAGGTAAGTCAGTGTAAGTTTGACCTTTCTTCTCAGTGGCTGCTTACTTCCAGTCCACCACAGGAGGTGGAGTACCTTCAGAATTTCCTGCTGAATAATACCTGGTGATCCAAATACCATGTATCTAAAGCAATCTGATTAACAGCTATCAAAATTAGCAAGTTTTAACGATAAACAAATAATGACCAATATGAAAGCATTCACTGCCAACAACTATAATATTCTATTTGAAGCCAGAACTTCCTTGGGATTTAAATTCATTAATGACTTATTTCTTTCTGCTGAGCCAACTGGATTCAGTTTGTCATGATCAAAGCTCTCTGGGTAAAAAGAGAATGAAAAATGAAGAAAACCAAACAAACACTTTTTCTTTCCAGAAATCTGCTCTATGTATCTAATTTGTTTAATGTATCCTTCAAAAATGCTTATAGACTTTTCTCATTCCCCTTGTAGACTTTTTACAGTGAAGGATTTTTTTGTCCTTATTAAAATAACAACAAATTTATTAAAAAAAAGGGAAAGGCTTCAGGGGGAGCAGATTTATCCTAGGAAAAGCAGCTGCTTTGCAATCTGTGCATCATCATCAGAAAGGCAGAAATTTTTTGTATGAGCAGCAAAGTCTCATCTAGAAAAATATACTGTGTCTCAGGGTATCTGGGTGTTATTTCTGGTCTGAGTCTTCTAAGAGTATAGGATTTCTCTGGACACTTCCTCTACACCAAAGGAGGGTAATAAGAGGTTCTTCTCTTAAATAATGCTGTTCACTGCTTTGATTAGGTTTTTGCTCTCTTTAATTTGGATTATAACTGACACAGTAGAAACTGGATGCTTGGATCAGACAGGGTGAAGCAATGAAGACTTCATGTCCAAGTGTGTGGTTATGCAGGATGCTGGCTGCTGGTCCCAGTGAACAGGGGAAGGTGTTTGTGCAAAGACACTTCCAGGCTCCCCTCCCAAACACATGCAGAGCATAAAAAAGCATGTGGTGGTAGCTCTACATTCCACGTGCTCCACTAAGAAATTCTCAGCTCAAACTGCTCAGGTCAGTCCCTATGTGCTGCAGGAGTTGGGTTCTGAAAAGTCCATGGCAAGTGATTTTCCAAAGTGACCAGTGAATTTCTTGGTTTCCAGAACTGAATGTGACGTACTTAAAGGGAACTCATCTTCCAGCGTGGTGTTCCTAGGCCCTGCTCACAAACATTTGGGGATTATGGTATTTATTGTTTCATCACCAATTCCTTGCTGGTGAGCTGCCTATGAGCAGTGACCTTCTTGGATACATCCGTGAGCTCTGCTTCTGGGAAGAGAGAGGGAACCCCAGGCAGGCTCACTATTGAAGCCTGTTTGGCCCCCAAAGGTGTTGATATTGCACCTGTATTTCAGAGGATGCTTTCCTAAGGACGTGTGTCATGAGATCCTTGGTTGGGATCAGCCATCCCAGCTGAACTCCCTCCCAAATTCTCGTGCACCCGCAGCCTCCTCACTGGTGAGGTGGTGCAAGAACAGAAAAGACAGTTGCTCATGGCATAATGTTAGAGAACATTGTAATCCTTCCTTAGGGCCTGAAGTAAAAGCAAAAGTAGGTCACTTCTCTTGATTTGGATAGGTACTCGTTGGCACATTATCCAATTAAATTATTCTCTTATTAAATATTTCCAGAAAGTATGACCTAAATGGGCCTTGTTCATAGATAACTGGCAAAAAAACCCCTTTTGATGTATTCAAGAGATGTTTTAACTTGACTTTCTTACAAGTGTGGCAAATGGCAAGGAAACTCACTTCCTTTCTGCCAGTGGCACAGCTCTTGGCTCTTGTTTAACACTGAGGCAGAACAGGTGTTCTGATTTTGCTCCTAACACAATCTCTGTGTGACCATCCATGGATTTAGTTTAAATCAGGTTGTCCATCAGGGTTGCTCTTTCCTGGGGTTATTGTGATATGTTACTAAAGTAGTATGTTTATTTGCATTGAAATTAGAAATGTGCAGAACATTCTATGAAAATACACTGAATGTTTATTTTCAAAGTTTCAGATTAAAGTGAAAGTATAGGTTTACTGGTTTTGTGTTGTCAATCCACCAACACTAGCACTAACAGGCACATGAAATGGGAAAGGTGTATCCTTACTGCTTTACCAGTAATTTCAGTGAACACGTGTCTGATGTTCCTTGTGTATGTTGAAAACATCTTGAAACTCAAATGTTGATTTCATAGGTATCATGAGGAAATGGGCTTTTTGGACCGCATAATGTAAAATGTGATTAATCTAAATTACTGTAAGCTTCAAAACACTCTTATTCCTTAATGACCAACAGATCTGAATAAATTTATTATATTGATCAGATCTTTATTATAATCCTGCCTACAGGAATTAAAATCCAGGGTGAATAGAGGAAAAATGTCATCCAATTAGTTGTGAAGATAGAAGTTCAGTCCTGAGTGCAGTAGATTTATATGTGTAAAATATTCTGCCTTACAATGCGTCATTTCATTTGTTTTTAAGCCAATCACATTTCAGTTTTTCAGACTATTTGGTGCAAGAAGGGAACTGGATTGGACTTGGAATCCAATAAATAATGAGCTATGTTGTTCTAATATGTTTTCTGGTTGTATTCCATCTACCCTACACACAGATGGTAGGTCAAGCTATATTGGCTCTACCATTATAGATGTTGTGTTCAATAGACCTTCATGCACTCGGTCAATGCAGATGTTTTTAATTAAAGCACTCTGTAACGATTCACTGGCATCTGGAAATTTTATGCATAATCAAAGATAAACTAGTAAAATAACATGCAAATTTCAAACATTGTTCTTTAGTTCTGTTAGTTCTTTTGTCAAGAATGTATTTTAATTCCATCTTTTACATAGTAATGACTTTGCCTTTTTGAACAACATATCTCAAAGATTAACTGTTTCTCCCTTTCCTCTTTTCTATATAATGTTTAATTCTAAATGTACTAAGAAGTCCAGATCAAAAAGAACTTGTATGAGATCTAAAATTCTGTAATTTACAGAAAAGGAACTATTTGGTTCCTAATGCTTAGATTTACCTCTGCTGTCATATTATCCTTCAGTTGTGAAAGATTTATTTTGCCTGGACCAATTCCAAACTAAACCTTAATGTTGCAGTCTCAACAGATGTCGATATTTTCAAATAAAAGTGATTAATTTTATTTTTAGAAAGCACGCATTTCTAGGTTTAACATCTAAGTTTATACATTTGGAAGGAAGACTGTCGCTTGAGGATAAGTTTCTAAAACACTGTACTGGATCTGACAATTTATTTACAGAGTACAGCCCTTGGTCATTCAGGTCAGGCCAGAACTGTAAATACAATCTGCATTAATGCAGGGAAAGAGCAGGTCTGAAATGTTAGTAATCAGTCTGAGATGAAGACAGTCATCAGTACCCTTAAACTTGATGGGGGGGAAGGGCAGGAGAAAGGAGGGGGAAGGAACAACATGGAGTCTACTGTGTCCACGTGACATATTAAAAACTGATTTTTCCATAATATTCCTGGAAAACTTGGACTTGCCCAGTGTAAAAGAATCAGCTTTCCTGTGAAGGACATTGCTTGTCAGACTAACCTTAAATTATGCAGCAAACCCAAAAGAAATTTTTAAAAAATATAGGTGTGGAAGAATAAAAGATTTCATTTTCTTAATTTATCTGCAGAACATTTTTAAGACTGCTGTATGTCACTTCTGCCTTTCAAGGACTAGGATAATAAAGCTATTTTTATTCTTTTCCCTCTCTTCATCCACTGCCTAAAATATCCCAGCCAGCAGAATGGATTAGCATTTTCTGCTCCATAGAACTTGATAAGAAAGCATTCAGTCTGCAGAAGGTGCCAAGAACTTGCCTGGCCCTGCTTTGTACAGGAATCAGAAGTTTAGGACCAGAGGATTAGGCAGTAGAATCAATACATTTGTTCTATTTTTACTATGCTACAAAGAAGTCTAGAGTCTTTTAAACCAAGGAGAAAGTTTGTAATATATTTTTGGTACTATCACTGTGTAGTTTCCTTTCTGTGGAAAGTAATATCAGCCCTGCTCTTTGCTTTCAGTCAGTGCCTAAAGGGACAATATCTTCATCTGTTCCTTTCTATTTATGGCATGACTGAGGGCAGCCCTTTAGAACAACTTGCCAAATTGTTTCTAAAGGTCACAAAAGACCTGCTCAGCTTGTTGAAGTTTTATTTATGGGTTTCTAATTTTTTGAGATATGGAAGGAAAATTAAAAATTGAGTTCACCAAGTCTTCAGCAAAAGAACTTTTCTGGTAGATTTTGAACATTTTTTCCATTAACAGCATTTTAAAAGTATCTTTTCATTTAAATGAGGCCTTAATTTTTAAATGGCGTTTACAGATCCATCATCATATGTATTGTTTTTAAAAAGTTAACTTCACAGAACATGCCACTTTGATGGTGTATGTGGTGCAAACGCTGCCCCAATGGACTTTGGGACTTGCTAAGGGATATCCAAGATGGGCCTCTGCTTTGAATGCCTCTGGCAAAATGTATGAAGTGTTTGGAGACTGTTTTGGGACATGGTGTAAGTAGTATGCCTGGGGTACAGACAAATGCACATTGAGTTTGGAGAGCCTCATCTCCAGTGTAACTGTCCAAGAGCATCGTGAGGCCATCCTGAACTTCAGATTCCATGCAAAACTTTTATAAATGGTGAGTAGGTATCAAAAGTGCTGGTGCATGATGGTATCAACTTGTTTGACATTTGAAACATTTTTGCATCCAAACCATCATAGCCAGGTTATTGTTCATAAAGTATAAATATGAGCCATCTTGCAGTAGGTGTATTGATAGAAATGTACTCCTCAGCTAATATGAAGAACCACAGCTCATTTAATGCAAGAGAGAAAAAGTAATTGGTAGTTCCTTATGGCTCCCAAGTGGCAGTTAATTTCAGCTGATATAAAGCAGATAGTGATATCTCACAGATGGGCAAAGGATATGAAAGTATGCTTCCCCTTCTGAAGAGGATAATCCTCACACTCACAGCTTTAAATAACTAACTTTTAGGCATTGCTTTGCTTCAGTGAATAAACTTTTGTAGGAATGCAACAGATCAAATCCTACTGAACGACTCTATATTACACATTCTGTACTACTCCACTGAACGTGTAATTACAAGTAATAGCTCTGCTGCTGAATGAGTCTTCAGATGAAGTGCATGTGCACACATTGTCATGGGATAATTACATATAACATTGTATATCCCAGCTGCTCAGGGGATATTCTTCCATTTTCTGGGTCTGTCTCTCCTCCATCTCCTCCAAAAACTAATATTCCCTTTGGTACAAGCATGTTATGCACCATCTGTATATAGCCAATGCCACTTCAGCCATCTTGTACTGTGAGGAATATATTTCACTGGTTTCATTTAATCCACTACTCTGTGGAGAAAAATGTGTGTAAAGCCAGAAAAAAAAAATAACATTTGCCTTTGAATAAAATTCTTACACTTCCTTTGTATATCAAAAACTGCATTTCAGACTGGGTAAAACAATTGTCTTAGGTTTCTTCCTAAATATCTTGAACTGGTTGCAACAGTTTTTAATTTAAAGTGTAATTGCTTTACCTCATCTTTTTTAATGTCCTTGTTCCACTTGTAGAGAGAGATTTTCTGTACTCAATAAGCCTTAAAACAACTATTGCCACAATCTGATGGTTGAAGATAAGCAGTAAATGGCAGCGAGTGTAGCTCCAGTTTGCAGCACTCTGTGAGCCCAGGCTGGTGTGTTTGTGCTGCACTCACAGACTGCCTGAGGTAGGAGAAGAATTGTGTACTTGACCCAAAGACTGATTATTTCTTAATTCTCTATCCTACCTATTTTTGCTGTCTGGCACTAGCCCCAATGGTCTGAGCAGTGTATCATCACAATGTCTCAGTCCCAAGTTCTGATGTTAGTTCTCAGTACTTTCAAAATCTTCTGCCTCCTGAGTTTGTAATTTCTCCCTGTATTTGCATCAACATTCTGGGTAGAATTCCATAGGTAGCTGCCTCCTTTAGGCAGCACAAAGCTGTATCTGATATCGGCTGTAGCTGTAGATTTGACTCTTGTCCTCAAGAGAAGGAATCCTGGCTAGTTTTGTTGCAATGAAATAATTTCTAAAGCAGGAGAAACTAGCAGCTGGTGTAGTGCAATAATATCTGTGCTCACAAGATTTTGTTAATCTCTTTAAGATTGCATTAGCATTCTGTTCTACATATTTTGGTGGTTTTTGGTGTGTGAGGATTTTCACCTGACAGGTACTGAAAGTGCTTTGTCAGAGTAAAACCAAATTAAAGGAGAAAGAGGGGAAGCTCTGTCAACTTCACCTGTACTTAGTAAGAAGCTTCTAAAGCTTCTTTCATGGCAAGAAATTAAAAAAACAACTCCACAAACATAAGGATGGGATGATACCTAAGCATGTCAAACAGCAAAGTGCGGGGGATACAAGTTCTTTAGTTTTTTCAAAGCCTTGTGAGGGAGTTCTGAGGCAGGTTGTCTCTAATAACATCTCTTTGCTAATACTCTTGCCATTACAGCATCAAGCTGAAGACTTGAGCAGTCATGCAGGAGCTCCTCATGGCAAGCAGCCAGGAGCTGCAAGATCCCATTTCCCAGTCTCTCTTTTCAAGAGGTAGCAAAGATTGAGGCCTAATTTAGTGCTCATTGTCACTGAACTAAACTGCTGTTTGAGTATTGATTTCAGCGGAGCACAACAAGGCCCTTGCAGTTCTAACTGGAGTTATAATGTATGGAAACTGAACAGATACAGCTGAGGGCAAAATTAATTCCAGTGTTTGGAGAGAGGGAGAAAGTTGTACATTTGTAATTATGAGGAACCAAAAATATTTTGAATTACTCACAAGACATTCAATGTCTTAATAGCACAATTTAAGACTGTAACATAAATAAACTCTGTTCAGAAATTTGTATGCAAGAGAGCAGTAAATATCCTGAGCTAGCAATCCTGTAGAAATATTAGCATTCTCACTGGTTTCAAAGCATTGGTCATCTACAATTATGCGTTTGTGATAAACCACTATTGAAGGCTGAATTGGAAAAATCAGGTAGAAGATTATTTCACTGCTGACACAGGACTAATTTTATATCCGAAGCTGAACATCTACTTTCTGTAAGTGCATCAAGTATCAGCACTTAAGTAAGAAAGGCATAGAGAAGCTTGGTATTTTGAGCAAACCCTTAGCAGCATTCCATGGCTGATTTCTGCTTTTGTCATACATTTTCAAGCACAGGATGTAAGAAATACTTTTGAATTTAGAAGTACTCGTATCAGAAGAGGGCTGTGTTTGTTCTATTCATTACACAGTTCTTGTCTAAGGGGAAAACTCATACTACAGTTCTGTGGAGCTCCGAACGCAACCATTTGAGACAACTATTCCCAGCATAGTGACTTTCTTGCACAGAACTAATGTTTATTTATTTACTCTTATGATTTTGTATATATTCAAAATTTCTGTAATTTTGAAATAACTCCAAGCTATTTCTCCAATTTTTCAATCACAATCTCTACATTTATGCACTAGTGCTTAATTGAGCATCTTGTGGTGGCACTTCAGTGATTTGAATGATTGCATACAGATTGTCTGCATGCTGCAATTGCTTTGAAATTCACTTCTCATAAATGTTTTCACAGCTAAATAGAGTTCTTGGTCTTGCATCAGTATTCAAAGGGCATCCAGTCTCCCTATAGCCTGTGAGATAGAACTCCAGCTGAATAGTCACAGAATTATTTAAAAATAATTGTTTGAGCAATCCATTGTATGATGGAGCACAAAATAGGATCAGATCAAGAACTGAATGTGCAGTTCCCCAGTGTCCTGAAAGCCCTTACTAACAGCAATTAGAAACTCTGGCAGCAGCAAATTGCAAATGTGATTAACCTTAAATGGAAACAATTTTATTAAACTAAAGATCTGATTAGCAACTGAACTGCACAATGCAGATTTTCCAGCAGAAGTTACAATACTACCACAGCCTATAATTTAATGCTGATATGAGTTAATTTGTTTCTTTGTATAAATGATGTGGTAATGAAATTTTTTTAACCCGAAATGTCCATCCTTAAAATAGCTCCTAGTGGATTTATTGTCGCTAGTCAGTGCGATGTGTTGGAAATTACTTAGAGAACATTAGGAAAAAAAGGAAGATGGCAACTCCTTCACACTGATGGGCATCTCTTGTTTTCTGGGATAGGTATAGCAAGAGGTGTTGCTGCTGCCCTTCCACTCCCTGTAATGATATTACAACGTCCACAGTTTGTTTCCAGTATCTTTCCTTCCACATTGTGCAGCAGAATTAAGAAACAGTCCCTGTTTGAAAGCTGTAAGAAATTCTGAGATCATGTGTAATACTGTTCCATAAATTCCTTGCCTGTTTGTTCTTAAGCTGTTCGTACATTCAGAACTACCCAGCCAAGGTGTGACAAACAGGAGGGAGACAGAATATCTTAGCCAATGTCTAGTGCAGCCATTGATTGATTTGTTCAGTTTGCATATTAGGCTTCTCCAGAGAGCATGACATACATTCAACTCATGATACGCCTGGAATCAAGCTCTCATATAAGAATCTCCATGGATCTAAACTCACCATGCTCAGTTTTATGGAAGCAGGGAATGTAGGTACAGCTCATGGACAAGGGAAGGCCATGGTCTATGTATAAAAACCAGTAAGATAAGACTGCCTTCGTTTGTTATTTCTAGGGATGTTATTCCTCAACTTTTCTTTCTAGGGCTCTATTCTATACAGTTGAAGGAGAGCTCTACAAAGAAAAGATTGTACCATAAGTTGACACATCCTAACTTTTCTTTTAGTTTTCTGTGGAGTTTAGGTAACACAACATACCAGTCTTTATGAATGTATGTGTGTTGGTGAAAACAAAGTCCTGTTTACCATTTCATGTAGGAAGTGAAATGTTTCTGCAATCCGTCAGCAAAATAAAAGGTATGTGCCTTTTGATACTTCAAGGCTTGTTATCACAGTGCAGTGATGTAGACTTTGACATACACTGAACTTTTCTTGCAGAGAATCCAATTTTTGTTTTATGTTTGGGTGACAGCAGTTCATTCCTTCCAGAGGAATGAATGGAGCATTGTGTGTGTGTGGTGCAGAGATGTCTAATCCTCACTTGTGAGACTTCTGTCATTAGAACAGCCTCTTTTGTGAGGGGAACAATGTTCCCCTTCCACTGCCTTCCCAGTTCCCTGGCCAGTGCTGCAGTCCATGCAGTCCTTCTGCCACTGCTGCCATGTGTCTGCTGCCTCTCCACTCCCCAGCATTTTCTATGGGAAAGGAATCTCGTTCCTCATTCAGAAAGCTGGGAATGCACCTCATTAGAATCTCGGCAGCATGAATGAAGCTTGTCATTTAACATCAGATTTCATTACGGCCCAACAGAATATATAAATTGTCAGATAGGGAACAAAACTAATACACAGACAGCCTCACTAGATTTAGGAATCTTTTTGGATATAAAGTAGAAGAGTTTAAAGCTCTCACTGAAGTGTTTTTTGAAGTGCTCTCATTTCTTCTAGATCTCCAACATTACTGTGCTGCCCTCTTTCTGCCAGAGAATCCAAAGGTGCTTAAGGAAATTACGGGCTACAGATGTGATGCAGGAGTTGATGAATGGCAACTCCTTTAACAAAGGAAATGAGTTAGTTATAGTTATAAATTTTCCTTCGATTCCCAAAGTGTTTCCAGGCATTTTGGGCATCACATAAAGGATGCCACCCTTCCTGCCAATTCTGGGGTGAAATTCTTTGAGCCTTAAGAGATGTGTACAGTCCTCCTATGAAAATCCTATGCACATTCTGGAAAAAAGGCACACGTTGCTCACTTCCCAATTTATAATCCTGTCTAGTATGTTACTGTTGAATTCCTTTGATCTTGAATTATTCCATGTTACAGTTTTAGGCCTGTTTTACACCTCTGTGTGATGTCATCCCTACCCACTTACTCCCACTCCTTTAGTCAGACCTGCTACTGTACTTCTTTTTTGCTATCTTTTCTAAAAGCACAAATTCTATGTGTGTGTGTGCGTGCATTATTGATTGACAGAGTGAGAGAGAGAGAGGAGCTTTGTCCCCACTGTTCAAGCTGCAGATACCTCTGTCATCTCTATGTAGATTTTAATTTCCTGTTAACTGAGTCAATTTCTATGATACCTTCTCCTGCTTTAACAGGAATTCTTCCATCAATTATGCTGTACATGAGTCTCTGTACTCATGTTATCCATACTTACAGGTCAAAGCTCCCCTTTCACAGTAAATGGAAATACTCAATGCCTGTGAGTCGTGACACAGCCTCACTTGATGTGTTTAAGCCAGTGCTGGCAGAAAAACTGGAAGATCTTTTAATGAAAAAGCACTAGTTATGATTTTAGTTATTACAAGGAACAAGCTGTTTACACTTGTTCAGCTTGTAATTTTTGAGCATTTAGAGTACCAGAAGGTATACGGACATCTATAGCTTAGAATAAAAAGAATTTTGAAATTACTCAAATCGCACTGAAATTAATTTTTGAGAGCCTGAAGCAGCTTTTAATGTTTAACCATGAGTTTCTGCAATAGCTGAGCTGCAATGAGACAATCTGTAGAAATTAAATTAGTACCCTTGAAGTGATTTCCACTGATTTAACTAGATTGGACATGATTCATTTTGTTTTAATTTAAACTGCAGTTTAGACTCTGTAGTTTTCCTGTGTGAGCAAGGCCTCAGAAATGAAGGTACACCAGAATGCAGTCTCACCCAGCCCAGCACATTCAACATCATTTGTTTTTAAATTGCATCTTTTTTCTCATTGATGAGGAGGTGCTAAAGAAGTGCCACGTCACAACACAAGACCCACGGTTAAGTCATCTCTCCAGTCTGGCAGAATGAAACTGGCAGAGTCATCTGTCTTGCTTTGTTTCTCTGCAGACATATTCAGATTTTTCCCTGAAGCAGACTGTGTTCTGAGCTTACGGCTGGGTGTGCTCTCTTCAGGGCACTTTGCACCTGTGTTTTGTTGGAGCACAGACTTCAAGTACTTTCCAAACCTGCCAGTCATTGATGCAGTAAGTTCTGACTGCAAATAATGGAACTGCTGTAGAAAAGTATAGCTTCCATCCTTTATTAAACAAAACATGGAAGTACAGATTGTGTTAAAGGAAATAATAAATTACAAAGTGGAGCACTTGCTAGAGAATGCTGTCTTTGGGCACCTGTTTTGTGCAGTTTGGGTGACTGTATTAACAGCTCAGATGGCTTAGATGCCTGAAATTAGGTGGGATGAATAGAGGTCTAAACTCATTTCAGCCAATTACCTGATTTGCTGTGGCTTCTGCAGCTAATAGTGCATGAAAATAACTGTAGCAAAGATAGAGTCTCCAACAAATAAGCCAATGTTTAAGGCTTACGTCAAATGAAGAGTCACTACAATTTCCCCTGCATGCTGGATGGTTGCCTGAGGTCCAAGTGCTGGTGCAGTGTGAGCACTGCAGCAAGTTCTGTACTGTCGGTGCTGATTGCTGTGGAAGGAGAAGGGAACAGTGAGTTCTGACTGAGCAGGTACTTGAACTGACTGAGAAGGGGAAGCAGAGCCCATCAGTTTTGTTAGTAGATAAGTACAAGTGCCTGTACTTACAACAGAACTCTGTACAATGGTGGTTGTTGTGTCAATGGGAACTGACACCAGAAAAGCTTCAAGCTGGTTTATGAAAAGCTTAAGTAATTTCTCTAATCTAAAATGTACACTCAGCCACTAATGCAGCCTTGTGATTTTATCACATGCCATGCTGCCTAGCTATTTTTGGCAGAATCAAAAATGTTTGCAGGCCATAACTAAGAAGTGGGCTTATACAAATAGCCTGATTACTAAAAAAAAAAAATTCTGTAAGACTTAAATTGATTTCGTTCATCTACAGTCTGGCTGTAGTGCTATCATCTGGTTTTGTTAGGACATTACTGAAAAAGGCATGCTAATAATTTCCTATGGTCACCAAGCGTTTAGTAGAGTGGGTAAATTATTAGAAGAGGTTATTTTAGCTATTTAGGCTTGGTACTGGGTTTGGAAGTGTAGCTCTTCCTTTAGCTTTCAAATGTTTTGTTGGAGTGTTTCACTGAGTCATAGTGTTCTCTATGTTCAGAAACTGCATATGAAAAAACCCTTTCATTTTATGACTAAACATTTGAAAAAGGTAAAGTATTTACCTGTATAGAGTCAGCATAGTTGTATGGAACATAACAGAAAGGTATAGGAGATGTCTCTGTAGTGTTTTGGTTTCATATTCGAAAGTATGAGCTGAATGCTATGGGTATGAAAAGACACAACTCTGCAGGGCTTTGAAGTTCTTTTTAAAAATTTTGTCAAGTTTTCCTAATACCAGGCAAACATAGTAGCAGATATTGCTTTTCTAGTCTAATTTATATCTAATTTTTATCACTGCTGGTGACAGCAGAGATTCCTTATTGTGCCTTGCTTTCAGTGAGGTAGGGACAAAGGACAGGATACCATAGCTCTGCTGTAGGGTTGGTGCATCCACACACCTTTAGATCCTGGAGATTGCTGCCTTGGGATTTGCTAGCACAGCTCACCCAATCCAGTGTTGTCTCCTGTGGGAGGAAAGCAATGCAGGGTCTGAAATTTAACATGCCTGCTACAAGATATTCGGAGGAAAGATATTTGCAAGTGTTTTGTTAAATTCCAAAGAGATTGTGGTTCTCTAGAATTTCTAAGTTTGAAGAGGCTTTGAATACATTAAGCCTAGTTTTCACTTTATTGAAGGGTTTTAGGTGTTATTTAAAATATTGCTAAGCAGTTATGTCCTAGATAAAAACTACCCAGTTCTCTGCTTACATGAACTGCAAAGCTCCCTATGTCATGGTACTGCTGGCTGCAAGGCATTTTCTAGGCATGTTTGATGGGGAATTACATGCCCTAGAAAGAAAATTAATAAAGATACCTGCTTTCAACTCTTAAATGTTATACCTAGTTCTTTTTGTGATTAAAAAGCACATATTTTGATATATGCAATCCTAACACTTAAAATTATACAGTCCAATTTTTTTGGTCATGCCCAGGACTTCAATAACTCAAGCAATTCATGGGAGAGTAGTGGGAACGTTTGTATTATCTCTTCCAGATGAGCTGTACCAGAGTAAATAGGCTGTATACAGCTCTGAAAAAGCAGCTTGTTTCAAAGGGATCCTTTCAGCTGCAAGCCATTATGTCATCCTCTCTGAAGAGCTGCCCAGGCCTGCATCTCTGGGAGAGCTCAGAGTGCTTGTCCTGGGGCTGCTTGGACAGACTCCAGTATTTGGCTATAGCTTGGGATGCAGGGTGAGTGCTATATTCACACTGGAGCTGGAGGTGAGAAGCAGAGTTGTTAGCAATGCTGGCAGGGTGGTTATGAAAAAAGTGTTTATATTGCATCCTTTAAGAATCTAAGAAGTTTTTATGCAGGCATTCTTTGTGGCAGTACAGCCAAAGCCTCATAGAATGCTGTGTTCTCATGACTCAGAATTTGTCTCCTGAAGTCATTTGTTTGAGGACTCACCACTGGAGTGTAAAGCTTGCCGATATTAAGATCTGATGAAACGTTACTTCCATTACTTTTGATACATGGGCTTCATCCACTTTGTTCACTGTGGCATGGCTTTGGTAAACATTCATCTGTGTGTGATACACGAATTCTTTCCTAAATTGCAAAATCTGCAGAAACAAAGTTAAGTATTTTTGACTCCTGCATTTCTTAACCCTTCCTTGTATCTCTTTGGGTAACTTGCTTTTTTTTAATGAACATCTTTTTTCATCTTCATTTTAACTGGTGATTTCTCTTTCATCTACCACTGTTACTTGGTACATTCATAATAATTTTAAGGTTCAAAATACTGGCAAAACTTTTTTTTTCTTTTCGTCAAAAAGTTAAGTTTATAAGAACTTGTATTTTTAGTATCCCTTTACAATGAAGTTTCTACAAATTGCTGTGTCTGTGGATGTGGTGTACAGATTACTCTATGGATTTCTAAAGGGAAAGAAGGAGGGAGATTTTTGTATGTGGTTTCAGGAGAATCTAAGTAAAAGCTTAATAAAGTGAGATTAAATGCCCTTGGTAAACAACTTGGTACACTACCATGCTTAAACCCACTTGTGACTATGTTACATCCCACTTCAAACTTTTTTATCTACTGGAGGTTAATCACTGAGTTAATGTTCAGTTTTATGTTAATCAAGAGAAAAGCAAGGTTACAAATTAGCACTGAGATTGGATGTGGACAAACAGCACTCTGAATTACTCAGAAGCAGCTGATGAGCTTCAACCCCTTTGGAGAATAACATTCTGTATTTCCGGCAATCTTGCATGCTTTCCTGTGTTTACTTTTTCTTTCATATATATTATTTCATGGTCTTGAAACAGGTCTTGAACTTCGGTGTATTTAGTGTCACTTTGAGAGAAGATTGAGGAGCTGTCAAAATAATTACTCTGCAGGAGCTGCACAGTAATTTTCTGCAAATAGGTTCTTTAACTCGCAACCTGTGAAAATCCTTTTGACAGCAGGGATCCTTGAAAGTATAAATTGCCTTCAGAACACGCATTTAATGGTTTGAAGAAACAATGGTACCTTGTGGAGCTTCAGGCAGGCCCTGTGTAATGGAAACAGAAGATTGGCGCTGTGAGAGGAAGCAGAGCAAGGCTGCAGGGCCAGAGGCTGTCCCTCCCTTGGGCTTTCCCTCCCTCTCCCACAGCCAGCTGGGGCTGTGTCCCGTGGGATGGAGGTCAGGGAAGAGCTGCTGTGCTTCCAGAGGTGGGAGAGCATGAGAGCATAAGAGAAAGATGACTGGAGGATCCAGAGTTGATGAAAGGTCTTGTCAGGAGTAGGAATAATATCTTATGGATGGTGAAAGCACTGAAGTGGAATTAGGTTCACTTTAATTGCCACACTCTAATTATTAGTAGCTCTTATACACTTGTGTCTAATTAACAAAGGAGCTAAAGGGAAAGAGGGCGATGGTAGTTCTGCCATCTTGGGAAAGAAGAAAAACATAACTGAGTTCTCACATAGAGAATAGTTTGAATCATCTGAAATTAATCTATTTTTAAAAGTTTAGAAAGATTAAAAGGGAGCATGGGTGATATGGAAGAGGACAATGTTTTGCAGCAAGGTAGTTGATGTGGGTAGCTACAAATTGCTCTTGCTTCTGTGGAAAAACATAGATGCTATCCAACTTGGAAAGGATGTAGAAATTGATTTTAAGAGTAATATGTGCAGTAAAGAAATAGGTGCAGGAATCCAATAAAATACTGTCTGTCCTAATAATCTTTGCTGTCTATAGTTAGTATTTTGTTTGTCTTTCTTTTGGAAGTTACATTCCAAAGGCAAAAATAGCTGCAAGTTGCTGTTATAAAATGAATGGACTTTTGCCCTTTCCTGGTGCTCTTTTTTTTTTTTTTTTTTTTTGGTGAGCCTGAAAAACCTGGATCTTGGGTAAAGGAATCTCATTTTCACATTAAGCAGAAGCATCAGTTCTAAGAAAACTCTTTGCTAGAAAGTGGAGCTGTGTTTGAAACAGGGCAAGGAGCTATGTGTCCTGCATTAGCACTGCCATCATTTGGCAATTCATACAGAATAAAATACGCAAGAGAATCTGCAGCTGTGTATGTACTGTTGGTCCATAATCAGTAGTAGTGATTTCTTTTCAACAGAGAAAAAAAACCTGTTTATCTTATGTTACTCAATAAATACATCTAATGTAACAGACTTGAAAGTGTTGTTGTTTTTTATTTTGTTTTCTTTTCTTTTGGGAAGAAGGTATAAAAATGCTTAGTTAGCTTTCCAGCCTGGGCTGCAGGTACGTCTGTACTGTTTGCAATCTTGCACACAGTTAACAATATTTACTGCTGCATAGACAAGGGCTGGACACAGTGACTCCTCTGGGCTGTGTGACCTTGCAGCCAGAGTAGCAAAACTTCAGAGACCTTGTATAGCTGCCAGTCAGGGACTCTATACGCTTGTGTACTGGTCACATTTAGGTTCCAGTCTAATGAGAGGACAGGGGAGCCAGCATTCCAGCCTCTGGAGCTGAGCAGAGTTCACTTTTCATTGTGGAACAAGCAGCAGAAAGAGCTTTTTGCAACAGTTTTTGCACCAGTTGTTCTTTCTGGCAGCAGTGTGGTCACTTGGCTTTTTTACAGACAGGGCTCCTTCTGTTCCTCACCCTGTGGTCTGGCACTGAGTAGCTGAACCTTCAGCACCAACATGTTGCAGCGTGACTATGCTCTGACATATGCCATGGAAGATAACAAATGATGCACAGTCCATACAAAAGTGTACAAGAAATGACCAGAATGACAGCAAACATCTCAAAAACTGTTTCTGAGTCCCTCCTTAATAGACAGAGGCAGTCCAGTTTCATGAGAACTCAGAGGGAATATGGAGAGACAGAAGAGTAGCAGGGTGCTATTTTAGTTAACATAATCCTCAACCAGAATGGCTTAACATATATCTTAACATCCTTTGTACAGCCTCTTTGTCTGGGATATAAGCAAATGAATTACTATTGTTCCATTTTCCTTGTGTAGAAGGTAGACATGTATTGTGAGACAAGAGAGCACAGATACCTTGCTGACTTGAGTATTTGCATGGGTGAAACTTGTACTTTTACCATTCCTAAGCCTTGTCAAAGGCCACTGTAGCACAGGTGTTTTAATATCTCTTGTCTGCTCCTCCAGCTGCATGGACGTTGCCTGTGGCCCATTCTAAAGTCACAGGAAAATCCTGCCATGGATGGTGCTGGTACCTTCTCATGAAGTCTGAAGCTACACAGAGGCCTCCCAGGAGGTATCCATGCTGGGCAGCAGCCCCAGGGAGGCACCAGGAGATCCTGCCGGGGGGAGCCTCACACACCTCTCACCTTTAGCAGCATGCTTTTCTGCCCCAAGCAGCATGCTGTCTCCAGGATCTTTCACCCACTTCTCTTAGTGCTGAACTCACACTTCTGTTGGGAGCTTGAGTAATCTTCTAGGCGTTTAGCCTCTAGCAGCACTCTGGTCTTTCACTTAAAAGGACAACATCCAATGCTGTGTAGCAAATAAATGAATGAAATTACTTTTAAATTGATGCTCAAGTCCTTTTGGTAGGATTCGGATACAGTGTCCTGATGAGGTGCTACAGCTCTATCTTTTTGCGCTATCATATTTCTCAGATACAAATTTTATCTAATTCGAGCAATAAAAGATGGTATGGCAATTTCTTATTGTTACCTGGGAGACCTATTTGCATTATCCTACAAATTCAAATAGGGCAGCTTTAACTAGTATCTCCTGCAGTGTCCCAGGGATCATTTTTATTTCCCAGTTTGCTTCTGCAGCTGAAAGTGCAGAATTGCAACTGCGGCATTGTCAGTTAAAATCCTGGCGGGGTTGTTATCACCCATCCAGCTTTCCCTGTATAACTGGGAATTCAGTGCAGCTCTTGCTGAAGAAAGATAGAGTTTTTTCAGTTGCATTGAGGTTTCTGAAATGCTTCAGATAACCACAGCTAAAAGCATCCAATGTGCTTGTACTGAAGCAAAGACAAGCAGGTCTTTTTTCAGGTTTTTTTCAGGTCAGTGGTCCCCAGAATAATAATGTATGGTTGAACACACAGCCTCAATTCTAGAAGGATGATATTGCAGCTTCAATGTTTAATGATACAGCACTTCAAATTCTAGTCTCCACGTAGGACTGTTGTTACCCAATTAAAATAGTCCAGCAGCAGTGTATTAACACAGTGGTGTGCTTATTAACAAATAAATGCAGTCCCTCCTACTCTAACACAAAACTGATCAGGGCTTCCTGAAAAAGGGAGAAATGTTTGAATCTCTGTAATATTTCATATCTGCATCCATTTTCTACCTAGTGTGGGGGGAAGTAAATGATACTATGTAAATAGATTCTTCCTGATCCATGCCAGCTGTCTCCTGCTCAACAACATCACTCCCTCTGACAGACTACTCCTATAAAACTCTGACTGTGGTGCAACTGAGCTTGGTGGGCATCTCAAACTCTGCCTCAATCTCATTAGCCTGAATTTGGGAGATTAGTAAGTCTTTGGAGTAAATTTGTATCTGTTATTAAATTATATATATACTTTTCTTTCCCCTTGTGATTTTTAAACTGAGACTTGCAGCGTTGCAAGCTGACTGCTTCCTTTGACAGTTTCAATATGCTGTTAGGGCTTCTAAAATCTAATTCTTGTGTGGAGGGGAAAGTAATTATTTCATAATATCTATCTTGACTTTTCCTTTTTGTCCTCTATTCTTGGTCCAGAATACACCAGCTGACCATGAGACAGGTGTAGCACCACCAGCTGCAGTTATGTGTTGTTTCCTGGTACGCTGGAATCAGTCTATTCCTCTGAGCACGTCTAGAGAGCTCAGTCTGAAACCTCCCGAACTCAACCACTTTCAGAGATGTTTGTAAATGAACTCTGTGCACAAAGTGTTTGGAGGTTCTTTATGATAACCCCAAAGGATGTATCTTACGCAATTTCTGACATAGTAATTCCAAATATACTGAGTTCTTGCACACAGTCTATCAAATCAGAAAAAAGCCCCAAACCCCTTAATCTGTAGCAACAATAAGACCTGGCAGAAGGTGCTACAGGTAAAAACAAATTTCTGATCCCAGTCTGATGTACAGAGCCCTTTCTTGGGGAAAGCACAAAGCATAGTGGTAAGGAAACAATTGCCACTGATTCAGTTTAAAAGACGCTTCATTGATTCTCATTTTTCTCCACATTCATCCACATTCATCAACTAAGTCATCCACATTAAATGGGACCCATTTCATTACCTCCAAGAACAACAAACAATTCAATCTGTAATAAAGGCTGACCTAAATCCACACTTTATTGTATACCACTGCAAGAGAAGTTTTGTGGGAATAGGCTTGAACTGGAATAAATGGAATATTTTGCTCTATGCCTTGCATTCAGAATCTGTAAGTTAATTCATTACTATAATAAAAGGATAAGCTGTAATTTCTTAGAATGCTCATTTTAGGACACTGAGAATAAAAATTAAATGTATCAGCAGGAGTTTAACCGATTTGCCCATTTAAATTTCATTTTCTTGGGTATATTTCACATTTATAACTAATCTGAAAAATATCGACAGGGTGACATTTAATTAAAAAGTATGTCACATTCCTCTGCATGGGGAAATTAGATGCTGATTTCACACTGATTTAACATTGCTCTTCCAGGCTGCTCTTGCAGCTGACATTTGTGTCTTTCCTCTGGGTATCCAAATCCAGTGACTGAACTAATCAGAAATCACTGGACATTTAATGATTTGGGCATTCTGGAACAAAGTAGATGTATTCCGTCTCAGAAATAAATGAATGGGAAATGTGTTAGTAGTATATACAGTTAGAGATCCACACCTACTGATTTATAGAAGATAAAATAATATGCCTGATTTGCTATACCAACTTTTATCTAATTTTTCAAGTTCTCAGGACAGGCAGCACACTGATACTGCTGCCAACCATCACCAGTAACTTCATGGAGGAGTATAACTTCAAATAAGATAAATACCAAAGAGAATTTTGTGTGCCTGAATACAGATTTTGTTGGTGGGGGTTTCCATTGCACACTGTGTAAACCTGTCTGTGCCTGAAATAGAGAGGAGACATGGGCATGTAGCTCGCACTTTAGAGCTGGAATAATTAATGCAGATTATATTTTTTATGTGTGTGTGTGTGAAATAAGGTATTTGGGAGGATTGAGGGCAGGGTGAGGTTTTTGGGTTTTATTATTTTTAATGAACAATTTGTCTAGTTTCTACCTGTGCGTCTGGGTGATTTTTAAATTGAACTATTCCCCCCTCTGTTTTGTCATGAAACACTAATAAATAATGTTATTTTTTACTATAACTAATAAACTATGTCCATTTTATTTTATCTAATTTTATTTTTAAATTTATTTTACTATAATAAATATTTTTATTGTAATAAATAAAACTATAATTTAATTTATTTTATTATAACTAATAAAATTGTCTATTAAATTTGCTCAAAACACAATCTCATAATAATCATCTGCAACAGAAGAAATTCCATGTTCTGTTCTTATTGATTCACCATGTCCTACAACTGTGCACATGGCTTTCCCATGTCCTTTGCTGGAGGACACCTTTGTGGGCTCTGAGTGATAGCAGTTAATCTCATTTTGTCAGTGGTAGCCCCGTGCAGTGGAATTGGAATTACTTGCTCTGTTACAGAGCAATTCTGTAAAGGAAGTAGGAAACCTAACTCAGACTGCCAATGTTTAGCTCTACCCATCAGCTGTCCCCTCACCCAGCTTTCTTATTCTCAAGTGCTTGGGGGATTCAGGTGTTTTCCCCAAGCCTGTAAGCAGACCTGAGGCATGCTTAAGAGAACTTCCTAGCTGGAAAAAGGCACAGGAGTGCAAAGCAGGAGCTGGAGGAGTAACAGTTGTATGCAATTATATTGTCTCACTCTCTCAAAGAGCCCTAACCTTGTGTTAAAAGCACATCGCTGTGTTGCTCCCTTCTGGATACAGTACATGCCATCTTGTGGACAAGTCACACTATGTCTGAATCCTTGACACAAATATTTAAAGACCAAAATATTTTATGTGTGTGATGAAATTGCTTAGTTATTTGTAGCTTGATGCAAACAATCTTTCATCTTGGGGACTTATTTTTCAATTGAATTAGAGTGTGTTTGGTTCCCTTACTTTTGAGGATGCTTGATTTTCTTTGCTCCACTTATTACCAGCTGTAAAACTATAAAATGTAAAATTCTTTGCAGTTTTCTATTTAATTAAATTTAAATCAATGATCTAAAATTACATTAATCTGAGAACAAATCAGAAATAATTCTGAGAAATCTGTCAAAGCAGCATAATTGCTACATGCCAACAATAAGGAGAAAATAATTTTAGAAATTCCCTTGCTACAAAACTGAAAGCAAAAATACTCTTCTTATTAGACAGCTTCTTATAATAGATTTGTGAAGCAACTCTGGAGTGCTGCAAGCTATCAAGAAAGTGGCAAAGCAGCTGGGTCAGATATACAAATGCAGGTCACAAGCTGCTCAGGGAACCGATGACTTACTGATCAATCATCTGGGGCTAAACCCAAGTATTGCAAGTATTTGCAGATACTGAAACAGCTGGCTCTAATGACAATTAATGAGGTCATGCACGATGTGAAAATCATAAGGAACTATGTTTGCTGACCAGTTCTGGACAGTTATTTATGAGCTGGACTAAATTGAGCCATAAATTTGCAGAGAAGCAGTTTATTTTTAGTTACTGTAGATTCTGTTGTGATTGTGTCACAGAACACATGATTTTGCTGCAGGGCAAATTGAGGAGGAGTTGTGCATACAATCAAGACTTGCAGAATCTATGCACGCAGCAGATCAGCCAGCTCCCACAAGCCCATGTGAGACTTTCTAATTCGCTTATCTTTATTACTAGTCTTTCTAAGCATATTCGATTGTTTACTGATTGCCTTGCTTATCTCAAAGGATCAGTCTGAAAAGAAAAAGGTTTTATTTCAGACAAGGAGTGTCCTAAACATTTGGCATCCAGTGTAGCAAGCCACTCAAGGCTGCAAGCAAATGTGGAGAAATGTTTTCTTAGTGTGTAGCAATGGCTGATGAGATTGCATTTCACCATTGTTAGTCATCATTTCGGTAAATGGCTATTAATGCTCACATCGCTGTTGCTGTTTTAGCTCTGTAGCTATGGCACTTGTGCCCAGATGATAAGTTTCCTGGCTTGCTGCTTCCTACAGACAACCAGTATCAAGTGACAAGATATGACATATGATATCTGAGTTTCTGAAACAGGAACTGACACCTTCCGAGCTGAGACTTGAGAGGTTCAGTGAAGTGTCCTCAATGAAGGCAGTCCTGCCAGAGGTGGGGAGCTGAAATGCTAAACATTATGTCAAAGCTATTCTTAAATCATGTAACCTCAGTTAAAAAAAAACCCTAGAGATTATAAATCAATACAGAATTCAATATAAATAACTTCTTCATTAACATAACTGCTGCAAGCATTACTACTAAGTTCAAATGTTTGTTGCATAAAGTGAGAGGAGCATGAGAAAATAAATGCTTATGGGCATCTAGATTTGCACATAATGTGTGTGAGTAATGCTAGAAACAGACTTTCAGAAAAGTGGATATTTGAGGCCTGAAGGAAAGCCTTACTGGATAACTATGAATTTTTAGTAATATGGTCTCAATCTTAATACATATTACTGTATTTTTTGCCTGTATCCCAACTAGGTCACAATAATTCTGGTGTCCAGAGGACAGCTGTGTGAATATTCTATCAGAATTATGCACAAGAGACTACCGTTATCTTACTGAATCTTACACACTTTAGATTCACAGAGTTGGATCAAAGTGCTTCATTAAAATATGTCTGGCTGCTGCCTTAAGCAAAATAGCAGGAAGCTTCACTGTGAGATTTAGACCTGTGATTTCAGTGGTCAGATACAAGAGCTGGCAAGGCTGAGTTAAGCCAAGACTACACCACAGCTTGGCCAAACAGAAGGTTAGGCATTACTCTGGAGGAAGGGTAAGAAGAAGGGATTTTTGCACCGCTTCATTCAGCAATGACATCAGAGCAGTGGAAATCATGCTTCAGTTCTGTCTTCAGGAAAAATAATCAGGCAGCTTTGTTTTTAAAATCACATCCTTCCTGTACCCTGTCAAGGGAGTAGGAAGATGAATTTGAAGCGTAAATGGTTGGAGAATCATAATTTCTCCTCTGTGTTTTCTCATGGCATTAATAGATAATCCATCAAATAATGGATGACTTAATCAGGACAGATCTGCTGTTTTTAAATGTGAAGCTTTTCTATCATAACCATTTCTTTTTGGTTGTTCCTACTAGGAGAACCATTACTGGCACTGAATGGTTATTCTCCTTGTAATTCTTTACGTGAAGTGCCAAGTGTTCTGAGAAAAAGAAATCTATCATTTCCTCTTTTGACACCAGACTTCTGTCTCACTCTCTAGGGGAGATAATATGATTTACATACTTAAATATTTTGCTGTAGTGTGGCAGTGTTTTGCAGTCTGGCAGCTGTTACTGGTTGTTATGATGATCAAATAACACTATGGGAGCTGGTAATTAGGAAGGAAGCAATACTAGAAGAACAGTAAAGTACTAATATTTAGGTTTGGACTAATTTCACAATTCTGTCAATTGGTTGCATTCCTGGGGGATCATTTGCAGTTTTAAGCTTGATATGCTGCTTCTGTTTCACATGATAAATCCATTAATATTCCAATCTTTCACAAGCATATTACCCCATATAATACCAACTTCTGCAAATGAAATAAATAGGTCAGCAAAGCTCATCTTCATGCCTTGCTCACCAGAGAGCACTTGGAGACGTGAGAGACGTGTGTTGTGAAGGGGTGGCGTGATGAAACTGGAAGGAAATGGGGGACTGAGGATGAAGATGGTTTAATGTAAGACAGCATGTGTCTGAAAGCTGACCTGAAGTCATCATTTTTCTGTCATGAGGGAGTTTTTGGGGGCTTTTTTGCCTTCCTCTTCCATATTGGTATGGAGCTATAGCTTTGTTTTGATACATAAACCTAAGCAATTATGCAGTCAGCCACGAGGTATTTATCTTCACTAAATAGTTTCTGAAAGGCAGAGTGTATTTGTGGTCTCTCTATTCTCTTTTTTTTTTTGTTTCCTTTTTCCCAGTCCCCCTCTGTCACAGAATTTATTTGAGGATAGCTTAAATTGAAGTTATTAACTCACAAATGAACACTGCAAAGGCTCTATCACAGCTTTTTTTTTTTTCAACCAAGTGTTTGGAAACCAGCATTCAAGGTAACCCAGTTCCTGTCAGCTTTGACCCCAGGCTCTGCTTTTGTTCACACAAGCAAACTGCACCACGCTTTCCCATGAATTTGGCACCTCTAATGTCAGGTTATTTGACAACTGCACATGTTCGTAGAATTGTTTATATTGAACGGAGCTCACCCAAGCAGAAACAATACAGCAGAGTGACCTAGGCTTGCCGCTGCAAGCAGTTAATGATTGAGCTGTTCGTTCTGAAATATTTTGTGATTAGGAGTTTTGCAGTAATAGTATGAGAGGAAGTATGTTAGGGTTGTACTTAGTTTTAATTATTGCAGAAGGTTTTATGTGCACTCACTCAGAAGTAGCCTAGAGGATAAAACTGTATTGTCTGCATAGTACAATTGGAAAGCACTGAAGTTACCAGAGAGTGGGTCTGGCAGCTGATGAAACCCTTAAACTCTGAGCTCAACAAAACCCGAAGGCTCAAGTGGTTCCTTTAGTTATTGCTCCTCTGCCCAACAGGCTTGGAGGTGACCATGTGGAAGTCGGAATTAATTTATCCTGCACCAGTATCACCAGTGCTTTGAGGACACCTCAGCAATGTGACCATGCTTATACAAAAGTGTGGGATCTTGTTGTCATCTTTGAGGCTTCTGGTGTGAGCCTCAATGCCTGTGTCATTGCAGTAACTGTTGAAATTGTGTTGAAGTTCGTGATCTGTTTGCTTAGCAACTTGAATCAGCCACTGCAGCAGTAAAGAAAAAAACAAACATTCTTTCAGATTATTTGGCTTAATACATCTATCTTGCTTTCTCTTTAAATATATGCTTGTATATTGATTAAAGGTCTGAAACTACATTCTGGCACAACTCCGTAAGTATCTAGTATTGCTGAAATGATCAAAAGTCATAGAAATTCTTATCTAGCTCCAACAAATCAATGGATGCAAAATTTCATACACACATACAAAAAAAGGTTTATTCGTATGTGTGCAAATCCTGTGATTTCCAGGCAGCAGAAAATTAAGGTGAGTTTAAGGTTTACTTATTTTACACATTGAAAAAATATTACAGTATGTAAAACATGGCTAACAGGCTTTTAAATGTACATCAGCTTTTGAACTTCATTTAGCTTCTTTGACAGAAGCCTACCGCTGTAAAAGCAAAAGCTAATAAATCCAGCATGCAATTATTTTTGGGGCTAAACTGACATCTGCTGGTGTTTCGTAATACGTGTGTGCAATCAGTGTGGTGACAAAACATCCACTACATACTGTGTACATTTCCATGGTGCTGTTAGCAGCCCTGGGGATGATTCAGTAGAGCAGAGAGAAGCTGAACAGTGAATTGAGCAGGTGGGGCTGCCGAGAACACCGTGCCACAGGACTGGGGATGGAACAGAGCTCTTGTGGTTACATCCTGCTGCATTCATACGTCAAGCTTCTGAAACTGCTCTGTGGCCCTTTTACGATTTTTAAAAAATAAGTTATGTTTACAATTTTCAGGCACACAGCTCATGGAGGGGGGGCAGATAAAAAGCTGTATCAATTTCAAGCCAGGTTTCCTCATGCGTGCCTTGAGCTGGCACTGGCCGTGTCCCCACCCAGTCATCTGGTCTGCTACAGGAAGGGAACTTGTGCGGGTGCCAAGGCACAGGCGGCAGCTTCGGGGAAGCAGTGTTGGTTTGCCGGGGCAGCACCCTGCCTGACCTATCTATGTAGGCTGTCGGGCTGCAGCTCTGTTCCATTAGAGTATGAAATCTGGCAGAAAACAACCCCACTTGTGTTGGAGATCAGAATGCAGCTGAATGCAGCTGGCCTTAATTTCTGGTTATTATCAGTTTGGAACTGTAAATATGGTTGTGTTTAATAAGAACATCCATAATCACAGATTCACAAATAGTGCTGCTCGTTGAAGTAACAGAGTTGGAATTGCTGTTGATAAATGCACTTACTGCATTAGCACTAACCAATGGTTAATTAAGGTAAGTTAGCCTCAAGCTAAATTAAAAATTCAGCTTTTTGTTACATTTAACTTCACAGTTACTTAAGCTTAGTTTCACCGAGGTGTGGTCTGACAGTCAGACGCACAAATCTTACCAAAGAGGCATCTCTGCTTTGGGGAGGAGAGAGGAGCAAAACTGTCTACTTGTCCATGAAATGGGGTCATATTCTCATCCTCTGCATGGAGGATTCCAAATATCAATTTTATATTTTCAGATAAATGGAGGTGGGACTCTAGTCAAATATAATTGTTACCTGTTGCTTCCATCTTGGATAGTGGGGGGGAAGGCACTTTCTCAGTTGCATATTGGTGTATGTTTCATATGTAAATGAGGGATAAGGAGGGTTTCAGTTACCTTTGGTTGGGCTAAGTTAGGATTTATGGTTGAATCAAAGGCAGAACAGAGCCATGATACTTCAGTATCACTTCCTCCTCCACTCAGCTGAGGCAGCAGCAAAGGCCATCTGACCTTTGCTTGATCATCTCTATGCCCATCAACATTTTACAGCTGCACATCATCATCACAGAATCATGGAATAATGTGGGTTGGGAGGGACCTTAACAGATCATTTAGTCCAAGCCCTCCACAATGAGCAGAGACACCTTTCAGCAGACCAGGTTGCTCAGAGCCCTGTCCAACCCGGCCTTGAATGTTTCCAGGGCCATCCACCACTTCTCTGGGCAAACTGTGACAAGGGTTTACCACCCACATTGTAAAAGCATCCTTTTTTAGATCTAATCTAAATCGATCCCTCCTTCAGTTAAAAACCATCACACCTTCCCCTGTTGCAACAGGCCCTGCTAAAGTTTGTCTCCATTTTTCTTAAAGGCCCCATTCAAGTACTGAAAGGTGCAGTAAGGTCACCCTGGAGCCTTCTCTTCTCCAGGCTGAGCAACCCCAACTCTCCCAGCCTGTCTCCACAGCAGAGGTGCTGCAGTCGTCAGCACATCTTCATGGCCATCTCTGGACTTGCTTCAGCAGCTCCATGCCCTTGTTATGCTGGGGGCCACAGAGCTGGATGCAGCCCTGCAGGTGGGGTTTCATGAGAGGGGAACAGAGAGACAGAATCCCCTTTCTTGGCCTGCTGGTCACACATCTCACAGCTCCAGATTTCTACTTCTAATAAGGCCTGCTATATGTGGATAAGGGTGCTGAGGGCCCCTCTCCATACCAAAGTGTGAGCACACTCTCTACTTCACTGAGACATGGGGCTGTGAGCCGTACACTTCACCCCAGACACCATGCAGTGCTTAACCCTCGCTCGAGTCAGGTGTAAGATAAGCAAGCACCTCAACTCATGTCCTTACTCAACCAGTCTCATCAATTCTCCATAGCAAACCTGCCAATTTTCCACAAGCTGGTCACTGAAAATCAGGAATAAAACTCCTTAACACCAATGTACTTTTAAGAAGCAGGGCATTATGCTTTTTTATGGTGCCTGATGGACAGGATAACTCTGCCTAAGGTGCATGCTTGGCTCAAGGTGATACAAGTATTTATTAGCAAGGACATAAATATTCCTCAGGAGAGTGTTACAATTTGTTACTTGAGGTGGGCTCAGAGCCCCTCAACTGGTTTGGGCCAATTTGTTCCACTGACCACTGCATAACGTTCCATTAATTGTGACTTCTGTGTGATTTTCCGCAAGCTCACAGGTGCTGTGGTGACCTGGCCAGCCACAGACTGGCTGAAGCTAATGCTTCTTTTGCCCAGTGCCATCCAGCAAAATGACTGGAAAACCAGGAACTAGCAAATGGTGAGCTAGATGGGAAGGAGGATGAACAGTGAGAGGAAATACACTCATGCACCAGAAAATGGATGCCAACTGCCTATTTGGATATTTGGTGGAAACAGTAGTAAGGAAAAAGGGGTTGTTGGAAATGTTGCTGGGGTCCCCAAGGAGGAGCATGAGCCAACCTAGACTAGATGCAAGACAAAACACATTAGAGAGCCTGGCAATTGGAGTAAGAAGGCTTTCAGTTGAAGGTCATGCCTTATTTCACCCTGGGAGATGTGTTCAGTTATGGCTTCTCTCTCCTGTGGCTCCTAAGCTGCTCACAGGCACCTGGGGAAGGGGATTTAGTTACTAAGAGAGCAATTATTCCAATTTTAGTTAATCCAGGGCACCAAAGCCCAAATTACTCATGTTCTGCTCCTGAGAAAAAGAATATATAATGTAATTTCTTGATAATGGTGTAAATGTATTCACCTCTACATCTAGTTCTAATTTCACTCAGTGCTGTTGAATCACAGTCCACATTCCTCTCCCTGTTCCCCACAAATTGGGGGACTAGTCATGCCCTCAATACTCTCAACATCTGATGACATCCCCAAGCACCCATACCTGCAGGCGATTCAGTAGCATACTGTGACTGCAGAGCTTCATGTTGGGCTTATTGTCACTGGGGTAAGAGCCCCTTTCATCCTATAAAACCTGACTCCTTGCTCCAGGATGGGTTTGAATTAAAGCTTTATGCATGTTCCCTAGGGCAAGGTTCAAGGAAAGATTTAAACACAAAAATCGGACTTTAATGGATTTTAGATACTTTCAGCCAAAAGGCCTTATGAACTGCCCCTTCTGAGCCCACAGAGCTTATCGAGTACCTTCAGTTGGAGGTAGATTCACACAAACCAGCATGTGAAGCAGTCCCTCTTGAAGCCCATTCAGGGATCTGGCTATAATTCACTTTTTGTGTTATCTTGGAGCTGGACAGAGGAAGGAGTGACGTACTCTTGTGTTTTCCAAAGACTGAATCCAATTCAATTGCTTGTAAAGGCACTACCTAAAATCACTGAATCTTGAACTTGGAAGTTTTGATCTTTTTATATGTTCTTGTACGTTTGAAATACCTGATCTGGTAAGGTAAGGGCTATTGTAGAATTAGGTAAGTGATTTTCCTGCAGTGTTACAGAACATGGTTCCTGGCTGCGCCGTCGACCGGAAAGTTGAAGATTACTGGTTTAATCTGAGTGAACTCCTGGCGAGAGCCGCCGAGTTCCCGGTCGCCGGGACTGCGAAATGCGTCAGGAGCGCCTGTAGTTCCACAGAGTTTCCCCCGCTTCCCTTCCCGTCCCGCCCAGACGCGCCGCTCCCGGGAGCCCGTGGGTCCGGGGCAGCGAGCGAGGCGGCTCCCGGGACAGGGCGCGTCCGGGGCGGCGGAGCGCCCTCCCGAGCAGCCCCCGCGGCGCCTGCTGGCGGCTCTAGGGGGAAGGGGAGGAGGAAACGCGGGTGGGGACGGGACGGGACAAGCCCTGCTGACGGTGGCTGCGGCCGGGCGAGCAGAGCGGCGAGACGCGGAGGGCCGGCGGGCACGGCTCGGGACGGTAAGGGCTGTGCCGCGCCGCCGGGAGCGCGGTGCTGCCGCGGGCGGGGGGCGGCGGGGGCCGTGCTCCTCTACCGGGACCGCTCCCGGGCCCGAGCGCTGCCCTGCCCGGGCCGCTGCCAGCGCTGCGACCCGGCTGCGGGGCGGGGGAGCAGCCTCGGCTCGGCGGTCGGTCCCGCCCCGTAGGAGCCCCCGGGGCACCGCGGACAGGTTGGGGGGTCGCGGGCCGGCGGTGACCCGAGAGGCGCTGTCCCGGTCCGGGTCCCGGGACGGTCCGGCAGAGCCCGTGGGCGGCGGCTCCTGCCCTCGGCGATGCGGGCTGGGGGCCGAGCGAGGCCGGAGTTTCGATTCCCCGAGTGCGGCAGGCGGAAGGTGGCCCTTTCCTTAGGGAGTGCGCTCGGGAGCCGCGCGGCAGCAGCGCATTTGGGACCGGCCCTGCCCTGCCCTGCCATGCCCTGCCCCAAGGAGAGCGTTACTCACAGGAAGCCACTCACAGGATTATTCCCAGACTATTGATTACTTGGTGAAATAACACGCTAACCTTTGAAATCTCCTGCAAGGCAGAACACACCGTGTGTCACTATTTCTACTTGGCCAGTATAGAATTCAGTGTGACTTCAGTGTCATTGGTTCTTACTAAAATAATAATATGTCAAGGTCTTTTTAGTTTGATTACTGGATTTTATTCTCTCACAAACGCCTGAGAAATTTAAACACTTTGCAATAACATTTCTCAACAGATAGGTAAACTAGGAACTTGTCCGGAGTTCAGATGAAGTTGGTGGCCCACGAGGGTGGTGTGCTAGGGCTTGCTCTGCACTGCAAAAATCCAAGTGCTCTGATAAACCTGTATATCCTGCCGGGTTGTTAAAAAAATTTAGCCTTCAACCTGTGTTTCATTCCAGGTGCTGCTGATCGGTAGCTGTCTTAGACTGCTGTGCAGGGAGCCCTTCTAAACCACCCATGGTGTTGGAGGGCAGCTTGGGATTTTTAGTGAAGAGGATTGCATAGGAATTGTTTAATTTAAGGATTAAGTCACGTCAAATTTTATCAAGAGATTCAGGGAAGGGCAACAACACATTTGTTTGGCGAGACTACGTTAGGAAAACTGTAACTGTAAGCAGTTCTTTACTGGATGGGTTTTTGGTTGCTTGGTTTTTTACATTCCAAGTAGAGAGGTGGGTTATTACCTTCTTTTTCCCTTGTGCCCAGCCTAATATTCAAGACCTGGAGTGTGAGACGTGTTTGCACTGGCTGTATGAAGTGATGGTTCAAATATCTCTTCAAAGGTGACATTTAAAGCAGAAGGGACATTAGAAAAATGAAACTGAAAAGCTGAAGTTGTGGTTACATCCACAATACTTTTTGAAGATTTTTTTTTGTAGTTTTGATGTTTTCCTCATGTTTATTAGGAATTTTTATTTTGATAGATAACTTCAACAAATTCCTATATGGTTCTAGTTTTATACCATTCACTGTAGTACTTTGTACAAGTTATTTGTGCAACAGATTTGAAACTTTTAAAAAAGAGAAGAGATGCCACAAAGTGTTGTGAAGACCTGAGACCTGTTTGCATCTATCTACAGGAAAAAGAAAAAAAAAGTGAAAGTCCAGAAAAAGCATAGCAATCATGTTTAAATTGAAACAGTTGTTCAAAACCACTTGGTGGTAAGAAATGAACATGCAATATAATTTAAAATTAAGTAAATATCAAGACTAGAAGTGGTCGTGCTGGAAGTTATGATCATTTTGAAATCTGTGAAGGGGTGTTGATTTCTTAGAACTTGCTCACTTGCTCGTCAGTGAAGCAGAGCTGAAAAGGAGCTGCGTGTTTAACCCCACCTGGCAACTGCGCACCACACAGCTGCTCACTCACTGCACCCCCAGTGAGATGTGCTGAAGAGAGTGGAAGGGTGTGAGAAAACTCATGGATTGAGATAAGAACTGTTTCATAATTGAAATAAAATAATAATAAAAATAATAATTACATAGTTGTTATGAAAAGGAAAATAACAGAGGGAAATACAATCCAGCAAGTGATGCAAACAAGAACAATTGCTCACCACCAATCAACCAATGCCCAGCCAGTCCCTGAGCAGCATTTCCCTCCCAACCTTCTTCATAATTTTATTACTGAGCATGATGCTTTATGGTCTGGAATGTCCCTTTGGTCAGTTGGAGTCAGCTGTCTTGGCAGTGTCCCCTCCTAGCTTCTTGTGCACCCCCAGCCAAAGCCAGCATGCTGACTGGGGGCAGTAGATTGTGATTCTGCTCTGTAGATTAGAAACAAGAAGAAAACTTCTCTTTTCTAAAGAAAACAGGAGGTCAGTGGTTTTTAAAAGTATAGCTGTTAAATACTTGATGCTACAAAAACTTACTGAGTTTCAACATCTTTGACTACAGTCTTGTTCCCTCTTCATTCTGCCAAAGCTGCAGTGTGAGTATGAGAATGAGGGGAAGGAGTGATGTGTGGCCCAGGGTTACCACGATTACTGCTCCTGTAGGCATGTCTGTTCTTCTGTACCAGCTCCTGTGTTTGTTCTGGCCACAGGGCTACTGTAAAACCCACACTGGACTGAGTACCCAATTCCCTTTCTAATGCACCTTTCCACACTTCTGCTTAGTCTGCTGGGAAGGCTATGGGACTACTGAAATATATAAACACTGGTGTTTGCTGATGTATCTCCATGCTTCCAGTGCAGCAGATTAGTCCTGTGTAACCTGGAGGAGTGAACAAACTTGTGACAAGTTCTTTATGGAAGTGTTTATGGACTTCACTGAAATCCTGATGAAAGCTGTGTCATGTGAGGAAGATAACCAGCAATATTCCAGGGACTTTTCCATACTCTGGGAGAGCGGAAAGGCTTTGTGTCATTGTTGGAAACTTTTGTGCTGGGTCTCACTGGAGCTTTGTGTGCATGGAGTGACTCCAGCCCTAAACTTCAGCCCTAAACCCTGAAATTCTTTCTCTTTGCACATTGTCTTTTGCACCTGCAAAGTGCATCAGTGCAATTTCTTTTTTTTCCTTCATACTAGTGCTATGGGTAATTGTAGCTCCTATATTACTGTCATAGCCTCACAGAATTAATATTGAAATACGGGTTGCCTTTCCCAGATGGTACTGAGTGAAAAGACTTGCATGTGTACAGAAGGACAACAGAACAACAGAATGGAGTGTGGCTCTTGCAGAGCTGTCTGATGGTCCTTAGGAGGAAGGGAAAAGAGAGATGCTTAGTCAGCATTGATGCCATGAGAAATTGTTCCACAAAGAAAACGGTGGGCAGAGTATAGGAAGTGGGTAGGTGGGGAGGAGGAGAGGAAGTCTGCACCGAAACCACAATAATTTTTTTCCACTTTGGGAAAAAGCAGTGGTCAGCATTCTTATCCTCTGCAATGAAATAACAATTGGTGGAGGAAAAGTTGCGCTACAAACTCATTAAAACTTTGCTAAGAAGCAAAAATGGCAACATTAGACATATTTGAGAGTTGTAAAAGCTTTGAGTTGAGTTGGACATACTCAATTGTTTGGGTTTCTTTTTCCTTCAGTATAAATACCTTTTATTTCAAGTTACAGCAGAGGTAAATAGTATTTTTAAAATATTTAATCTTTTAAATATTTTAATATTTAAATATTTTTAATCTTTTCCACAAACTAAGCTTATGTTGGTTCGCAACTACCATGTGGCCTATCATACTGTTCAATTTTTCATATGATCAAGAGGGATCAGAAAGTGTTCTTGAAGAATTAGGAGACTGCTAGATAGCTTAGTATACTAATAAAGATGCCTCACATCCCTGCTTTAGTATTTTTAATTTATAAAGGAAGAATTGGTGTTGGGACAAAGTGTAAAAACTACCCTGTGAAAAGGAAGTGGGAAGTAGGCCACAGCAACAATGAAATTAACATTAAATACTATCAGAAACAAATACCGGACAATTAATTTTATGCTGGTAAAAGTCCATTTCAGTGTAGTTATCTTCTTGCTAATTATTTGTCTAATTATTTGTCACTTGCCCTTAATAAATAACGCCTTTTGTTATAATTTTCTCTCTTTTATGTTTTAGATATGATGGCTGCTCCAGGTGGCAACCCTGTCCCATCTGCACCACCACCTTCTTATGAGGAAACTGTAGGAATCAATATGAACTATCCTCACCCCTATCCTGTCCCTGGCCCTGGACTGAAGCCAGATGGGAAGGGAATGAACCCTCCCCCACACATGGGACAGCCTCCACCAGCAAATAACCCCGGTAAGCCTCCAAAACCCTTCTGTATTTCATATTAAAGTGTGTCAAGTGGCTGTGTAAAAGGTGCTATCAGAAGATGAAAGATTGTGGTTCACAGGTGTTTGCCACCTGCCAAAAAGTACTTTTGAAGGGAATAAGGTGAATCAATTCTTGCAAATCCCTCAGTGTGCACTAATGTCAATAAGAGATTTGGCTTTCTGCAGTTTTTCGTGCAGCTTTATTTTTAAGACAGCATGTTTTGGCATTAGGAAATGCCATGGTGATTTCTCACTGTCATTGTGTATTTCACTGCTCTGAGCCCCAAATATTTCAAAGTTATACCTGCTTCAGAGGAAGTTAGTTACTCTTTTTTGCTTATGTACGCACTGAGTAAACAGCCTGTTTCTCTGCTCAGTTGCTGTGCAGACGGTGTATGTGCAGCAGCCAGTACTGTTCTGTGACCGCCCAGTTCAGATGTGCTGCCCTTCCTGTAACCAGATGATAGTGACACGTCTCTCCTACGACGCAGGAGCTTTGACCTGGCTGTCATGTGGTGGCCTCTGCCTGCTGGGGTAGGTCAACTACAATTTGCACTTTTTTTTATTTCTTACCTTGACCTTTTATGGCTTTAAAGTGTAATAAAGCTCTCAGCTTTGCTTTCTCTTTCTGTCTGGGATGTAAGCCTTTGTGGTTCAAGTACCCTACATCTGCATCTGTGTCCTACAGGACCGTGAAGCAGCTCTGGAACACTACAGTAATGGACTCCATAGCCACATGTGTTCTTCCTAAAGCTTATGATACCAATTTTACGGATGGCTTTTGGATGAAATACATTTTAATTTCTTTTGTATATAAAAAGTGGTAAAGCAGTGTTTTTCTCTTTTTTTGCCTTTGCAGGTGTATAGCAGGCTGCTGCCTAATTCCCTTCTGCATTGATGCCCTAAAGGATGTGGATCACACCTGTCCAAAATGCAATGCTCTTGTTGGTTCTTACAAACGTTTATAGGCAGTGTTGAAACCTTGATTGATGAAGTTGGTTAGCACCTCTACAAGCCCTCTCTGAAGCTTCATGGAGACTTCCTGATTTTTCTGTGCATCCTATCACGGAAACCAATAAAAAGTAATGTTTATTGCTAGATGGTTTAAATATGCATTTGCTTGAGAGAAGTCTCACTTAGGTCTGTAAAAAGTATACATAATCTGATGGGCCACTCAGTCCAGCACCTGTTGAGAGCAATGGAATATTTCCCTTTTTGCTTTATACAAAACAGGTTGGTGATGTTTTTCAGTTGATCTTGTCTCAGTCATGTTGCACATTGTGCTTGCATTGAAACTGTAAAGTCTCAGCACAGAATGAGAGGAGAACGTGCGTGGAGAATTATTTAGGCTCATGCTTGGTGTTGATGCTTTGGCAGCAGTACTGTTTACAAACTGGCAGGGAGTTACCTCAGAGACAGGTGCTCCTCTGAAAAAAGAAATGGTTTGTTGTCACCTTTTCAGGAGCACTAGAATTCACTTTAAAATTTTCTTAGCTGGAAGAGAACCAAACCTAAAGGCTTCTTCCTTTTTGGAGGTAGCTTTTCCAGATGGACAACTCAGGTTATTGTGCAAAAATAGTGATTGAATCTAGTATCCAAATTTTCGTGCCAGTTGCAAGTCTAGTCATATCTCTAATCTGAAGTAAGGATATTTGTACAGAAGATATTTATTGAGCATTTTTTGTTTGGCTGGAGGTTTTCTTACTGCTGATGGAAAAGTCTGTGAAGTGTTCCCTTCACCCCAGTGGAAATGCCCAGAGAGCCTTGGTTATAACATTGGAAGACTGCCTTGTACATTTACATAAGTCAGCTGATCGATCATAAACAAGCCCCAGCCTTATCTTAAGGCTCAAATTCCACATGAAACACATAGATAAAGAACCTGGGCTTATAGTTGTCAATCTGCTTGTTAATTATCATTTCTTTATTAAGAAGGTAAAATGTTTCTTAAGGAGTTTCTCTGATTTTTCTCAGTTAAATGAAAGATGAGTTCTGCTTTTAGAAACCTAAGCTGGATATGCTTATTTAAGATGTTGATCACAAAAAATTAGGAAATGAGGCTCTGAAGGTTAAAATAATTTCCATGTCATAAGCAGCAGACATGAACAAACAACATCTTGATACATTTCACAGAATCAGAGTCACAAAATCAGCTAGGCTGGAAAAGACATTTGAGATCATCAAGTCCAGCCTGTGTCCTAATGCCACCTTGTCAAGCAGACCATGGCACTGAGTGCTACACCCAATCTTTTCTTAAACCTCTCCAGGGATGGTGACTCCACCACCTCCCTGGGCAGCCCATTCCAATGTCTAATCACCTTTTCTGTTAAGAACTTCTTCCTAATGTCCAACCTAAATGTCCAAAAAAGGCAGACAGGTGTTTAAACAGGGCTGTGATGGTAATACTGTATTGATATCTAAAAGTATAAAGCTAAAATAAATACAAATTAAAAATACTGCATTTACTGTTCTTGCCAAATGTGCCTTCTGTAAATATTTGGTATAAGTTTGTTTTTCAAAAGTCTTTCAACCCTTTATGTTTGAAACCCAGTAATTTTGTAGATCACATACAATCTCTAGGCCTCGTGTTAATTAGTTTTTGTAAATTGCTGCTGCTTGCAGACTGCAGCAGTCTGAGTCAGTCTGCAAGTGATTTAAGAGCTTCCTTGTGCATTTGGAAAAGGTTTCTGGTCTCATACCATAAGAATTTACATCAGCAGCTACTAACTGGCAAGAGAATGCTGGAAATAAAACCTGGTGGTTTGGTAGCTTTCCGCATTGATGACATGGTACCAGCACGTGCTGTTGTCTGCTGGTGCACCACCATAGTGCTCTCTGTGTTCTTGAAGGGACTGGGTGATGCTGCATTGAATTTTCTGTTCCAGTGACACGAGCAAGTCCTGTGCCTTACTGGGAAGCAGAATTCCCCCACTGAGTGTCACAGAAAATGTGCTTCTTGTCAGTTTATTGTCAGAGCAAGACAGTAAAAAGCAGTAAAGCTCGCAGCATTTCCAAACTTGGGATTTGCTTGTATGGTGGGAAGGATTTCTAATTCTTTTAGTACCCTGTCTGTCTGGTCTGGATAATCCTGCCATATATTCATTTTGTAAGTCTTCAGTTGTTATTCCCTTAGCTCCCCTTTTCTCTCCAAAGTGATGGTTGGAAAATCTGAGGTGGTGGCACCAGAATGCAAAACACCAAAATAAAAATGTTTATTTTGATTTATGTGCACAGGCCATTGCTTCTCTTTAAGTTCCTTGTATGGACTGAGAATAGGACACGCAATGTTGGCAGGTCTTCCTTTTAATTCAGCATTCTGCAAAACTTTCTGCTGCCCCTTCCATAGTTGTGTTTCCTTAAACGCAAAGCCTGTGTTTGTTCACTTGTGTATGGAATGATCTACAGACTGTGCCAAAGTAACCTGCTTTGTTAGACCTACCTTAGGCAAACAAATGCAGGATATAACTTGCTTTGTGTGAAAGCGCTTTGTGTTTGATTATGTTGAAATTACTGATTGTTTTTAAAACTGACTCTATTGAAAATAAAAACTTTGTCTTTCCTATCTAGTGTTTGTAATTGGAAAATTATAACATTTGGAATGTTTCCAAACAATGGATGGCTGAAATGCTAAGTGAAGAAAAGTAATTACAGGGAGAAATTTTTCAGTTTCACCTGGGCCAAGTCTCTGATAAGTGGCATTATCTTGCCTTGCAGACAAACTGTCACACACAGAGCACACTGAAAATGTGTTGTCTTCCTGCAACTTGGATACTATAAATGTTTTTTCAGTTAAAACTATTGGGTAAAACTTTCACTTGAAATACAAATAAACAAACGCATATAAATATGGCTCCATGTTCACATCCCATGAACTACTAGAGAAAATAGATATCAAATATCACTGTATTCAGTTGGAAAGAATCCCTATTAATCATGTGAGAATATCCAACTTTTTTTTTTAAGTCTAAATTTTTGTTTGGTTGGTTGGTTTTACTGAGGTGCAGAAAGCACAGGAAGGCAAAGTTAATACCTCAAACAAGTTTGTTCTAATGTATTGATATTTATTACTAAGTAACTTTAGGGTTATTTTGGTGGTGTGTGTTGTATGAATAGTTTTTCCGTGGTAGTAGATACAGTAGGAGCCATGCTGACTTTATGGGCTCAAGCTATTTTCATGTAAGGAAGGAGCATAGGCCATCTGAAATCCTCTGGCCCCGCATTACAAATTCAGGTAAAGCCTTCCCTACCCCCACCTTCATGAGCTTTCCAGGATGACTTTGCTTTCTGTCACTCTTTGACAGTGTTATTTTCATTAGGATTCCATTTTTAATAGACAGAACTTGCTCAATGTTCAAATTCTGATGAGCCTTGAGCCAGAAGGAAATAAAACTTGTTTTGCATCCAAAATAAAAGTTGTTAAGTAAAAGACAGCTGATAGCCTTATAAGAAGGAGTTGTTTAGCAAGTCCAGAGTGGTTTCAAGAAGCTGCTATTTGTTGCAGTTTGTGAAAGCACTTCTGGCAGTCTAACCACAAGGTTTTTATAAGAAATTATTTGTCTCCTCAAACCCAGTTAATTATTATTCATAACTGAGCAGCATCAGGTCAGTAATGGACTATACAATATCATCCCAGGAGTAAAAACTAAGAAGTGCAAGTCCTGTGACAAAGGTGTAAGGTTTTTGTACTTTAGATGATAGTATTTTATAGCATTTGCTTCATAAGATCCTGCAATGTGATACAAATTTATTATCTTTAGGATAACTTTTAATGTATTTTTGTGAGATGAATACCCTCGTGTATGATATGCTGGGTGTGAATCCAGTAAAGAAATAAATTTGCTAGTGAGCATCTCAGTACTTTTTCAAACCAGGACACCAAAAGGTGCATGTGAAACCTACTGATTTCAAAGGAAGTGCTTCTTATTACCACTTAAAATTGATTTTTAAATTTTTTTTTAAGGATTTGAAAATTTAGTGTCTGAACAGGTGATTGTGTGGTCTGGAGGTACTGAAAGTAGTTGTGCCCACGCTGAGAATAAACCAAGAGTGCGTAGGTAGCTTTTTGAAAGTCCTTCTGTCATTGGCTGTTTTCCTTCATGCTACACCTTTGTAAGAAAAAAATAGCCCCAAAAAGCAGCTTCAGTGAACTCCAGAGGACCATTACATTAACACGGTGTATGAGAGAGCGCTCTAGGACTTAAAGCTGTGGTGCATCTGAAAGTGACAGCAGGGGTTTCACAAAAGCATTAGAAGGGGGGAAAAAGACAAACAAAGCAATTGCCATCTCTTGCTCCCCACAGCCTCTGAAGTGCCTTCTGCGCTACTATGAGTGCTCTGTGTCTTGGTGAACTAGTACCAAAGTTACCTCAGGCTCATGCTTTGTAAAACACTTTTATTGTTCACAAAGTAGCACTGAAGATATTCTTACTCCAAGATACCAATCATAGAATCAGTAAGATTGGAAAAGACCTCTGAGATCATTGAGTCCAACCATCAGGCTGCCAGGTCCACCATTCAACCATGCTCCTAAGCACCACATATACATTTTTTGGAATGCTTCTAGGGACAGTGATTCCACCTGTTCTCTGGACAGCCTGTTCCAATGCCTGACCACTCTGTCAGGTAGTTTAGAGGGAAGGGCTCCCCTGAGACTCCTTTTCTCCAGGCTGAGGCCCTCCAGCTCCCTCAGCTGTTGCTCATCAGCCTTGATGAGGAGCTCCATTGCACGACTCTGGTCACACACGCTGCAGCAGCTCACTGTCCTTCTTGTCGCGAGGGGCCCTGGACTGGACACCGGACTGGAGGTACGGCCCCATTGCCCTGTTTTCCTGCAGCCATCGTTAACCCTTTCGTTCTGCTCGCCCTCACCCCAGCCGTGCCGCGTTCCTCGGCTGTCCCTCGGCCGCGTTTGGGACCGGTCCGCCGGGGAGCGGCCGCCGCCACAGCCCTGAGGCAGACAGGTGGCCCCTCCATCGCTCGATTTCCGCTGGGAAAACGCCCTGGAAAGCCTCGGTGCCTCGCAGCTGTTCCGCGGCACTTTCCCCAAGGATGCGGGGCCTCCGGGCCGCAGTCCCCGGAGCGCTGTCCGGGCGGTGCCCGGCGCCGTGAGGGGCGCTCCGGGAGGTGGGAGGTGCCGTGAGGGGCTGTCCGTGCAGTGCCCCGTGCCGTGAGGGGCTGTCCGTGCAGTGCCCGGCGCTGTGAGGGGAGCTCCCCGGGCGGTGCCCCGTGCCGTGAGAGGGGTTCGGGACGGTGCCCGGCGCTGTGAGGGGGCTCCGGGAGATGCCCGGTGCTGTGAGGGGCTCCCCGGCCAGGGGCTCCCCGGCCGTGCCCTGTGCCGTGAGGGGCTCACGGGGACATGCCCCGTGCTGTGCCTCTCCGCGGGCTCGCTTCGGGTCCGTAACAGGACGCAATTCCCGGACACGGATGGCTGCGAGCAAGGGAGGCGGAAGGGCGGCAGGAACACAGGTGGGTGTGGAGCCCTGGCCAAAGGCACTTCCCTTTGGCTATTAGGGCTAAACTTCAGTGTTACAGTAATATTAACTCAATGTTATTTGTGGGCCTCTACAAAGCAGACTTTGGTAGTTTGTTAAAGCTCAGGCTTTCTTGGCAATGCTGGTGGGCAGTTCTCAGGTGTCCACGGACAGGCTTCCCCTGTTGTGTGACAGATGGTCATTTTTATTAAATTCTTTCCCAAACATGAGTATAGTATCCATTAAAATGGATGAATACTTTTCTGAGACTTACAGGCAGTGTGGATCTCCTGTGTGTCATTAAACCTGTGTGTTTGCAGCATATGTGCCAGATTTTCCTCAGTATTTTAAGATTATCTAGGACAGCAATGTGGTGGAAATTTCTCCTTGGGAGGTTCTTTTTCTGCGTCTTTTGGGGGCGGTGTTTTGATTTTTTAGAAAAAGCTCATCTGGGGTAAGACAGGAAAAAATGCTTATAAGATGTTGAATCTTGGGTTCCATCCTGCACTTGCCAACTACTACATGAGGGAACTTAGTCAAGTGCACAGGACACTTATGTCATATTTTATCTTAAGGATTTGGTTTCAGTGTGCATTTAAGGCCTAACTGGTATTCAGGCGTTTAATTCCTAGTTTAGAAGTTTCAATAAAAAGTGCCCCAAATCTGTGGTGTACTGAAAAGAGATGTTGGAAGTTTCTTCAGCAAAAAATGCCCTAGATTTTTGATTGTGAATTTCTTTGTTCTTGGGTCTATGAAATGGTTGTGATTCAAGCAATCTCAGATTTACAAATTCTTGACTGTGCTCCTAGACCTACAATAAGATATTTTTCTTCTTTTTTATTAACATATTTTCTTCCCTAAGAGATGGGAAGGCACAAAGATAAAACTTGAGATTAAAATGCAAATTTGATTATTTTAGAAAGTCTAAGTTATACTCTGGTGCACTTAAACCTGTGTCATGATAAAGTAGAAATTCTCTCTCATTCCAGTATTGATGTTCTTACTGACTTTGGTGTTTTATGCTTCTAAGGTTTTTACAATAGCAGTATGAAATATGTTGAAAAATCTTGTTATATAAACAGTTAAAAGTCAGACTGTGGTGGAAACTGGGCGATAGTAGCGATTAAAGAAAAGAATTGTCACAATATAGCATTTTTCTGGTAAATTCATCGTGTTTTTATGTTCATGCCCGGCTATTAACTTTCCTGCTTCTATGCATATTGCTGATAGTAGACCAAGAGCTAAATGAGGGCTTACATGGAGTACATACTAAGCCCAGATGAGCTGTACTCTTAAATGGAAAATTAGAACAAGTAGCTCAGCAGAGTAAAAATGGTGAACTCAGCGAGTAATTTTCCACAATGAAATCTCTGAAGCTGTTTCAAAATCAGAATATTCTGAAAAATCACTGTGGAGACAGAAGGCTTTCTCCATTACTGCTTTGAGTTGCTTCTAGGAAATCTGAGCTGCTGTATGAAATATGTAGGTTTTTGGGGTTTTTAATTCACTTTCAAACCTGAACTGACTCTGAGTTTGGCTTTTGGTAGGTCAGGGATTTAGACAGAGGGACCCAGCTTACACTGTGGAGTATTTTATTTACTCTTTGGACTGGAATTGTTCTCTCTCTTTAGTCATTTATATTTGCAAAGCACATATGAGAAGTTGCTTTCCCTTTAACATTTGTAGGCATTTAATGAATAATGTTATGTGATGGAGAGAGTAATTTTAGGAAAGAGGATGTAGCAGCAGAAACTTAGTGGGGGAGAGCAGTACCAGTGACTGGGATTGTTATCTAGGATTTCTACTTGTGACTTCGGTTTGAAGTAAACAGTAGCTCAGGCTGAACCAGAGGGCTTGCAGAAGGAGGACATAAAACTTTGCCTGTCCACAACAGCTTCCCTCAGGAGGCACAGCTGAATGTTGGCTTTGGCTCCGTGCTATGAGGGACCGTCAAGCCCATGGGCACAGACTGCATGGGAAGTGTGGGAAGAGCCCTGAGCCTGGAAGAGGGGTCAGTAAATTTGGTGAACTCTAGAAGGCCTGTGTCTAATGTGTTGTACAAACCTCATTGATACCTCAAAGTTTTGTGGTTTTGTGCATTATTCACACAATTTCATCCATTTGAGATTTGGGATTTTGATTGTCTGCATGAGCTGCTTCCCACGAACTTGCTTGCTCCCAATGGGAACACCTTCCCTTAAGTCCCAAAGCTTTGGCTTTCATCCTGTGTGCTTTTTGGTTGACTAATCATCAAGGAATGATTGCTAGAGTGACTTTTACATTTGTTTATTTATTTAAAACTCACTGCATGGGATTGTTCTGAGTATTTGATGTGATGTGATGTCATCACAGCATCTGCTGTGATGACATTCACCTAATTTCTTTTCCTTTCAGTTTTGTGGGTTTTCTAATAGGTTAACTTCTCCCTCTCTTCTTTTGCAAAAAGGCTGAAGTGCTGTTGGAGGTGGGATCAGTGGTTATGTGTGTCTGTGTCTCCCCCTTACTACAACCTCCCCCTCCCCTCTGCAGGCTGCCCTGCCAGAGCCCCTCCTCTGGCTGCAAGAGGGGAGTTGAAATAGTGAGCTCCCGCTTTGTGAAGGAAATTTGCTTTCAATGCCTTGCTCAGAGGTGCCTTTGAGAGCAGAACTGATGTGTTTTTGTTAACTTCTGGTCTGAGGAGGTGATTTCGATGGCCACGGGGCTGCTCGCCATCATTTTACTCTGCGCTGTTGTGGCAGGAGCTTCAGGGAGTAAGTAGAAGAAACTTTTTCCTCTGCTAAGATTGATCCCTCTCAATGGAGAATGCTTCTGCTAAGGAATGTTCTCACTAGCTAAACTTCAGAGATGCTGTGAACTGTGTTACAACGTGTAGGTCTGTAGTAATTCTCATAGCAGCTTTGTCTGGATTTTCAGTGTAGCATAGCAGTTTGCTCTACTGAGCTCTCTGGGTAGTACTGGGCAGGTGGGAGAGCATCCTGTCTGGAGAGGAGGCAGTTAAATAGTGCATCTCACTTCAGCATTTTAGGGAAAGCAACAGAAACTGTGAGATTGTGTCAGTCAATTAATTGTTCCCACCTGAAAATAATGTATTAGTATAATGTTCAGCAATTGTGCTCAATACGGTATTTGGCAGATGAAGGATTCTGAAAAGTGTGACTAGATCATGAACTGTCGATAGTGTGGTCCTTTGTTACTCTTGTCAGCTGAAGAGACATAAGTGCATGCTGTTCCCAGAACAAAAATAAATTAGGAAAGAAAATTGAAAATTTAAAAAGAAAAAGCAAAGAGCAGAAACTCTAACTTTAGGCATCCTGACAAAGTTAACCAAGTGCCTGATTGTCCAGGCTGCTCAGCCTACCACACTATCAGTCTGTGATTAACATATCTAACTGTTCTGAGCTCAGCATTCAGGGTACCACATGTGCCTTCTGATGCTACATAACAGATGAATTTTCCATGTTTGTCTTACCGTATTTGCTTTAAGGGTCTTTAAAACTTGTATATGTTTTATATATAGATAGGTGCACTTATAAAAATAAATAGTCGAGTGGTAATTCTCGTCTATGACATGACCTGCTCTCTCTGTGCCTGAAAACTTTCTTATTTTGTGGGTATTTCTAGCACTAGATTAAATTAGCTTGAAAAGAATGTGCTATTCATGCTTTTGAAAGCTAAAATCTGAAGTTCCATACAGCGAATTAATTCTGCAAAGTAAAAAGGAGCATTTGTTAGGAGGAGGTAGAAATGTGGGGTAAGACCTTTTCAAGAAAAATGTAATTCTACTCTCCAGAAACTTAAAATTTAACTTGGGAATAAAAACGTATGTAAGCTTGAGGGGGGACTAAAGAAACAAACACTTTCTTGGTTTTGTTCCAAATCCAGCGAATTCTCTTCTTTCCTCCTGCCAATAATTTTGACATTGAAAAAAGGGGATTAAGTGAAGGGAAAATATGCTTCAAATAAATAATATAAATGTGGATTTTAAAAAAAAATGTAATTTGACAAGAGCATTTCCTTCAGGCATATGTAAAACATCCGAAAGCACAGAACCAGAATAAAGAGGCTCTCTTAACTTCTGTCTGCAGTGGGAGACAAAGCTGAGCAGGACAGGGGTGTTAGTTCCTGCTTCATGGGGAGGCTCAATAGCAATGGTACAGCATAGAGGTGGTTATACTTACTATTGAACTTCTTATGGGAGTTGCCACTTCTGATAAATCTTTTTTCGAAGGGCTGAATGTTTTTAATACTAATTAAATAATCTAATCCATGACTGTGTTTCTTAGCAATGCTTTCAGAAACTGCTGCATGTAATTCTGCCAGGTTTATTTTAAGCTCATTCAGCATCACAGCATTAGAAAGTCTTACTAGTTCAATGTGCAAATGTGTGTGCACAGACTGAAGAGAAGGAAAGGAGGCTCTGTATGAGCAGCCCCAGCTGTTTCCCCTGTTAATGCCAGTGTGAATCTAAAGCAATTCCATCTGTGTGGGGTGTGTTCTGCATCCCCTTGAATTCACGGCCCTCCCAGTCAAAGTCTGAATGAAAGATATGTTGGAGAACAGGCTCTCCAGTGTTCAAGGACATCTTAACCAACTGCCTCCCATGAGCTGTGATGTTTAAGTGTTCCTTAACCTCCTTCCTGCTGCTGGAAAAGCTTTTCTTGGGAAGTAAAGCTTGCTCTTGTTCTTTTTTAAATGATGCTTAGGATTTCTTGAATGGCCATGCACAACAAAAATCATAGCTATGTAGAAATTTTCCTGAACTGCAAAAAAATTCGAAAACTATGTATAAGAAGAAATGTGATGTATAAAATATGCATTTCTTTCTTGGACTCAGAACCTCCTTTTCAATTTCCTTGGTAATCCATGGTATTGTTGCATTTTCATGCCTACATCAATAAATAGACTAAGGTGGGTCATTCCTTTATGTATGTGCTTGTGAGGTACAGATGTGTGTAAAGGGGCAAGAACAAGGTCTTGTCCCTGTATACGTGGTAGAAAAACTCTCATGTATTTATTTGTTTTGAGGACCATGCTTTCAGTTACTTCACTGAAATTTAGAAGCAGCAAGTCCATGCTGCACACAAATTTTCAGTGCTTTTCTTTTCTGTTACCTGTCACTGCAGGGTCCTCTGAGAGTTTAAGTTATGGAGCTTCCTGCTTCGCAGACTGTGCAGGTGAGTAAAACAAGATTGCATTCAGGCTTTTTATATGATAAGGATAGAGGAATTTGAAAATTTCCCTCCCTTCTGCAGGAATGTTATGTTCTGAGAAGAATGACACTTATGTATGAATGATTAGAATTCATGGAAGTAGCAGAGAAGTTCCACTAGGATTTGCCAGGCCCACACCTGCCTGAAGTTTGCGTTCTGTGAACTCTGAAAAACTCCTAAACATTAGAGCTGAGCAAAGGACTAAACCAGTGCAGGGCTAAGCCCAGCCATGGACATGAAGGACAGATCTCTTTCATCTTGCTCTTGTGAAGGTCCTGCTTCGCTGCTCTCTGAAACGTGTCAAAAGAGCATCATGCTGTAAATGCATTACCTTCCTTTCTACCCTTGTCAATTCACTTCCTGCCTTGAAAGAAATTGTGAGGTTGTGTGCTTGGGAGAGAGGGGAGCTTCCCTATGGGAGCTATGGCCAGAATGCAGGGTGCTTTCAGAAACTCAGCTCTTTCAATTGTAAGACCAAGTGGGAAGGGAACAATCTGAATATCCAGCACTTTGCTTAGCTGATTTCAGTGGCTGAAAGATTAAAAGGTAGAAACAAAGAGATAGAGAGAAGGGGAAGCTTAACAGGCTGACAATACCCCCCCTCCCCTTTTTTTTTGTTTGTTTCCTAGGACACAGTGCATCCTACTTCCCCAAGAAAGCTAGATACATCTACAGGTATTCAGCAGTCACCAACACATTCCTGCAGGGAAATATTTACAAAAGCAGTGGCATTTCTCTGGAGAGTACAGTGATCATTGAGGTGTTGGGGAATTGCCAGATGGTTTTGAAAGTAAGTATTGTCATAATTGTCTGAGTGATTGGGATGAGCTGATGCGGAATCATATTTTAATTTGGGATTATTGTTACATTTCAAACATTTGTTTTTCTTGTAATTAAAAGCCAGGTCAATTCTGGATCTTGTAATTAGAGCTGCATCATTGCTTTGATGCACTACAACTTGAAATAAAGTATTTTCCAGTTTTAAAGGGCAGATTCAGCAAATAATTGTTTTCTAAGTGGCACAACAGTTTCACTGTTTTGTCACATGAAGTGCAGGACTGGAGATAAAGGCAGTCCCTTGAAAGGAACTTGGTTTATTTTAAAGCACTTTCATATCTGTAGCAGTAATTTTAAAATAGCAAGCATTTTAAAGAGAACTTAAACTTGTATGATGTGCTGGGTTGGTGCCATTCCTAGCCCAGTGTAAAATTCCATTTTGTAACACTATTCATGTTGACAGGAGATCTGTCTCTCAGTGACAAGAGCAACAGAGCACTTTCAAATTGCAGAGCTTCTCCTGGGGTGAGCCTTGTGGTAGGGCAGGTGGAGAACTACAGTGCTTTAGGACTACAGGGGCAGCAGGGAAAATAAACTTCTCAGCTGCCTGGGTTTTCCTTCAGGTTAGCAGAGGGGCTAATTCATTGGTTTTGCTGGGGGGTTGACATGTGGTTAATAAATACACATATGCAGGAGGCCAGCAAAGAATAGGATAGTTATCCCTGTCCTAGAACCTGGATAAAAATTAACTGGTCAGTGGTTTGACAAACAAAGGGATATAGTAGAGCTGTGTAAGATGTGTTTGATAGTGAGTGAAACTTCTTTGTTGAAGAAATTTCTGGAAACTGCCTCAGATATGTCACCCGAAGATGGGGCTAATGCAGTTCTGTTGCAATACTGAGCCTTTGTCTGTATTCTGTGACATTCTGTGTAGATATCCTGATGTGATGAAGTCCACAAGTTTCTCTTGACAATGAAATATATTGACTATAATCTTTGCTCCTAGGTGCAAGATGTACAGATTAAGAAAAGTTTTGCATTGAGAGAGGAGTCTCTGAAGGAAATGGACAGTCTAAGGTAGAAAACCACCTAATCTGGTCTATTTTGGGGGGGGGGTTTAAGCTTTATGGCTTAGCAGCAGCTTGACTGGACATTATTCACTCTGTTTCATACTCTGTTTAGTTTTAGGGTTTCTTTTAATTTTTTTCTCTCTTTTTTTTTTTTAAACAACAACAACAACAAAAAAACGGACAAACCAGCAAACAGACAAAAAACCCACAAACAAACAAAAAACCAAACCAAAACAAGAAAAACCAACCAAAAAAAAAGCACCCAAAAACCCCATGGCCCCAAAAAAATCCCCAAGGATCCAGATATGAGCACCATAAGCAAAATGAGAAGTATTTGGTCCAAACAGGTTTTTTCTTCAATCTAATTTTCACCCCTTTGTATATAACACTGTTTGGAGAGTAGACAGTTCAAATTATTCTGGGTACAAATCACCAGGCCTCTAGCAGCAGCTAGGGATCACAGCTCTTGGAGCTGCAAATGTTACTTCTATGGACCTGAGTTTTGCAGCACATTTCACAAGTCCTTGGTTTGAAAGATTCTCATAATGCAGAACATTGTGGTTTTTTCTTCCAGGATATTTCAACTGCATTTATTTGTCCAATGAAATTTTCTTTCTTTTCTATTTTTGAGTTTAGTAGATCATTCATAACATATGTCAGTGTGTTTCTCACTGACTTACCAAGGTATAGTCTCCAGTCTAGATGGCTATACAAAAAGATCTCCTCAAACTGTGGAGGTCTGGCATTTTCCCAGAGAGCTGATGCTTCTTGTGTCATCCAAAAAAAAAGCAGTTTTGTTGTCTGATTAAGCTCAGCCTTGTAATCTTCCTCTTTGTCCTGCCACTTGGATTCTCAGCCTTTAAACAACACTGAGAGCTGAGGTAATTGACTCAATTCAAAGGGTCAAAAAGAGCAAGCTTGGAGTAAATGCATTGCTTTTTATATTCATCAGGAAGAACTTTGTGTTCTCTCTATGGGCAGCGGTATCAGAGTTCAAATGAGTGTACTGACACATCTTCTGTGCAGTTATTTGCAGGATTTTCGCAGCAGTAAGAGCAGTTGTGTATTGTTCTTCGCAGAGAAGCCAAAAAGGAGAGGTAGCAAAGAAAGCATTCAGTGAAGCTTGGCTATTCAAAATAATTATTCAGACAAGTGAACCTTATTAGCATTTGCCTCAGCCTATTGTGAATATACAGTAGTCTAGCTTGTCCTCTGAACATGCATGTAATTTCCCCAGATAGTGGCAAAAGCAGGCACAGTTGCCTAGGAGTTTAGAAATTCTTATCCTGTGTGCCCACTCTCTTTGGGAGAGACTTTATCCAGATGTTGGTGTATTACAATTTTATTTCTTTGTGGCTTGATTAATTAAATGAACAGTTAGCTGCTCAGTTAATGTGCAGATGAACTGCCTAGCTGCCTGTATGGGAGCTGACAATTAGGCTACTATAGAATTCTTCCTTTAGATGGTTTATTTTTTACCATTTAGGAGGAAAATACAGGATTTAAGTATGTTATATTAGGAGTGAAAATCAATATTAAAAAGTGATCTCTTGCAAAGATAGAAAACACTCTGCTCTCAATCTGGGATAGAAAGAGCAATTGGGAAGTGTACTGACAGCAGAGATGGGGGAATAAGTTTGGATAGAGTTCCGGTATGCACACCTAGCAGAGCAGGAAGGTATGGGTTAATGGGAAATGAGTTCTTCTCGTGTGCATCCCAGCTGAAGAGGCATGATGCAGTTACTTTGCAATTCAGACATGCCTACCAGTGCTAAAGGCACCCTGAACCATAAAATTGAATTTCTCTCTTAATTAAACAAGAATCATTGCCATTAAGAACATTTACTTGTAAGTAATTTTCCAGGACTGCTTTTATTAAGTGTTACAGTTATGTGGAGGATGCTGTGATTATCTTGAGACGATTTGTTTTTAGGGTTTTACAGGGGTTTTCTTAAGGACTTCTTGGGTCAGGGTGAATTTATGAAGAATAGAGGCTTGCTATAAAGAATGGAGACACAGAATGAGACAGATCGATTGTGAATGAGCTGCTCGGTTGAGGAAAATCTGAGTCTAATGTCATGAAGTGACTTGCACTGTTTGAAGCAAGAAATGATAAACTGTTTTATTACAGGGAAATACTAGAACAGCATCCTCTTCATTTTTCTTTCCATGATGGGAAAGTTCTGAAGCTCTGTCCTGTGAGAAGTGAACAGACCTGGGCACTGAACATCAAGCGAGGCATTCTCAGTGTCCTGCAGACAGCACAAGAATTCACTGCTGGTGCTGCCATTGAGGAGGTGAGACTGTCAGTCATGCTCTGAGGTGACCCTTAACTCTTGTACACGTTAAATCTATTCCACTTGTAAATAAAGAAAGGTTTTTGCCACTTGGTTCAGCAGACAGTGGCAGTCATCTGACTGATTTTGTAGTGAATGTTCTAAAATTATCTATAATTTGCTTTCTTGTTGAGGCTTGGAATCCACTTGGTTACCTGAGTTGTAATACCAGGTCTTTACCTGCTCTCTGGGGAAAATACAGTATTCATTATTCATGATTATTTGTATTTACTTTTTTACATTCATTTCAGGATGCTTTAAGATCAGGCTTCTCAGAGCTCTTTGCAATTATTTAAATGCTGAAGCTCAAGTTCTGCTGTGTAACACTGAAACAATAGACCAGTGTACCCAGCTGTCACCGGTGTGTTTGCATGAGTGCAGTGACATACCTCAGGGGCTGCAGTTCTCTTGTGAAGAGCTGTCTCTAGACTGACTTTCATCATGATGTGCACTGCCTCATTCTCAGGCTACTGATGCATGTCAGTGCTTAAAGAGATGTTCTGCAGTAAGCCTTGGGACACCCAAGCCATGCATAATTGAACTTACTATGCCTAGTAAAGCTCTTCTGAATTAATGCTTCCCTGCATGCCCACAAAATCTTCAATGAAAAAGTACATGTCTGTAAATGATCTGATTCGGAACAGCACACTGAAATTAAATAGTCTATAGCTATATAGTTAGACCAAGGTCTTTAAAATTACTTGCCTTTTCATGGCTTTTGTGGCAAAGCCAGTACTCTGCAAGGAAGAATTTAGGTCTTCGTTGTTATTACAAAAAGAGTAATTATTAAAATTAATTGCAATAACTCACGCTACCTCCTTGTATTGTATGTGTGCATGTGTGATTCAACAGTGTACGTTTGTTACTAGGTGGATGTCCTGGGAATATGCCCAACCAGGTACCAGCGAAAGGGTCCCTTTCTTGTAAAGACAAGGGACTTAAACCTCTGCTCCCATCGCTCTTCTGGTTTGACTTCCATGCAGTCTGTTGTTCTTCCTCATGTGTCGGTAAGTTTTGAGGAATGGCACTGACTCTTCCACAGGGCCTTTTGGCTTATTTGAACACCATTTGATGCTGACAGTTGGGAGCAGTTGTCTTTCAGTGATGAAAAACTAGGCTAAAATAAGGAGCGCATTAACCTCCACAGGCTGGCGGCTGTCAGAGGTGGAGACAAGACTTCCCACTACCCCAGAACTGGAATCCTCTGTGAAGCTGGGAGAGAAAGGATTGGGCAGGCTGATACCAGTCATCAAGAATATTCCTGAAGTATCTGTTCTTCTCAGTCTGAACAGCAGCTCCTGTCCTCCCAGCTGGAATGTGTTCAGAGCATTAGGGATGGAGTCCTGGAGGAGGCCAAATGTACAGAGTCCAGCCGTGTGACACTGTTCCCTCACAAGGGCAGTGGGGCAGAGACACAGACACAGTCTGCACTCAAACTCTTGCAAGTGGAAACAACGACTCTCTACAATAAAGGTAGTTATGTTTCTGCTAAAGTATGCTACATTTATTTCCTAGAAAAATCTTGGGATTTTGTCTTGCCCTTGAGAATTCTTTGCACCCGTTATTTGCACCTTTAATATATTAAACCATTTTAAAGTGGGTGTTTTTACAGGCTGGACTGAGCTGTCCCTTCTCTGAGGGTTTGGGCCTGCCATGACAAAACTGGGTGTGTCTCCAAAACTGGGTGTGTCTCCAAAACTGGGTGTGTCTCCAAAAGTGACTGTCCGTAATGGCCAGCTCATGTTTATCTACTTTATGTATCTATTTCCCTTGTATGGAGAGCACCAGCCTTCCCATGTCTCTGGACAATTCCTGGTTTTTATACAGATAGAGCTTAAATAATTGCAAGTCCTAATGCAGCTAAGGATATGCCATGCCAGAGAACTCTTAATTTCCGCTCCTTCTTTGATCTGTATGTTTCTCCTTAGGAAGATGATTTTACTGAAGTCAACAGGTGGCTTGCCCAAGGAGAGATTTTAAAGTTGAGCTCTAAATGTTGAGAAGCACTTTTTTTTTTTGCCTACTTCTAAATAGTTGGGTTTTTTGGCTTTTCTTTAAAGGAAACCCCAAACTTCCAGGACACTTTTTATAATTACACCAAGATGATAGGATTCTTCCTCAGGAAGAGGTTCAGAGCCAAGCCTTTTTATTTTTTTTGGCACTTAGATCTCCTGTTGATTTTTTGGGTGGTTGAAGTGTGGGATGAGTGATTAGATGACATTGGAAAAGGCGATGAATGTAAAGTAGCAGGGCCATACTAAGAGACATATGGATGGAAAATAGGGCTTTTTTCATGTGTATCTTTGTCTTGTTTCTGTGACTCTTTCTTTCAGGTCACACTTGTCTTTAGATCTTTATTCTGTTATGTTCTTTAATTCAAGCTGACTGCAAGCATACATATTCATCCCTTTGCTTTACTGAGACTAGAGAGACCCTTACAGGGAGGAAAAAAAAGGCTCAGAGAGAAACTTTCCCATTGCATGTAGGGTTAACCATAGCAAATGGCCAGCAACCACCAATGGTCTGATTTTTCCTTTATGTTCCTTTTTCCAGTGGACTCTGAGGATCTTTATGAGACCAGCATTCTCTTTGAAAGGGAGGAAACCAAGAGGGAGGTCACTGGGGGAGAAGTGACTGAACTGGTGTGGAAGCTTTGCTTAGCACACAGTGCGAGTTATGAGGTAAGCTGTACCCATAGCCTCTGCTTCCTTGTGAGGCTCCTTGTGAGCTGAGAATTCTCGTACACAGATAAGAGGTGACCAGGAGAGCAGCCATTTTGAAATACTGAAGCCTTCCATTGTTCTGGACATTTTTAAATGTGGACCTAGAGAAAGAGAAGATGCTTTCAAGTGTCATTTTCTTATATAAACAGTAAATCATGCTGAGGAGTTAAAATGTCATGTAGCCCCTGAATATCATGCAAAAGCAATTCTGAACTGTATTCTAAACTAATCTAAAAGAAAATGTCCTTTTTTTTTTTTTTTTTCTTTTTTTTCTGTGGAGAAATGAAAACCTAAGTGTCTGGTTTGGGTTGTCATGGGCAGTTTCGATACTTTATTGTAAAACACCTTTTTTACAGCTTTAGTGTGGGATACTACCCCTGGTAGTGCTGTTGTTCCCATTTTTATTGGAGTTCTGATGTTCTTACGTTGCCTCATTCCCTCAAAACAGTTTGCACATGAAACCCTTGTCTCTGGATCTCAGCTAGTAGATTCCTTGTGCTTCTGATGAACTCTGCTAATAACCATCGTGTCTCCTGGGGATGCTGCTTGGGTCCAGAGGGAATCTCTGCCCCCTAGACCATTTTCATTGGTGAATGCTGCTAAGATAGAGTGGAATCTTCTGGTCATGTGGAACTAGCAGTGGTTTAAATATTTGTTATGATGACCATCATTCTAGATGAGGGTCTGCCTGTCTCCTTACCTCACTTGGATCTTGTACTTTTTTTTAATACAGGCAGCAGCTGAATCAATTAGTAATTGTCACTGTGTTTGAAATTAAGATCCCTATCTCTGAAATATGGAGGTTATCAAGAACATTATGTTCTACTGTTATATGCAGTAGAGAATGATCAACAGCTGATGGTGCTTAATCACTGCTCACCTGAGATCAGCTGAGGGCAGAGAGAGGACACTTCCTATCCCATTATCCATCAAATAGAGTGGTTCTTGCTAGTTGTGAAGTTCTTACAAAGAACAATATGGGGGGGAAAAGAGTAAATTTGAAAACAGAAGAACACACTCTTTAAGTCATTTTTGGTCAGGATATTACTAGAAAATAAGCATGGCCATGGGCATTGGTGCCTGCATGAATTTGCCACTGATGTGTTTAGTCAGGTCATTCCTGATATATTCCCTGTCCTCTGATGTTGTCTTGTTAGATTGTTTGTACTTTGGAGAGGGGCTCCAGTGTGCAGAGGGGCTTAAATCTCTCCTGTAAATGCACATAAGTACAAGTGATATTAACAGAAAGCTTCAAACCCAGCATAGAAGGCACTCACCTTCATTTCAATTTAGCCCCATGTCAAAGAACATGCCTGTCAAAGACAGGCAGACTGTCTCCTCTCAGGGCTGGACACAGATAATGGGAGATGGAGCAGAGGGTTTATGGGGACTGGAGCAAAGTGCAGTGCTGGATTCCAGCTCTGCAGTGATATCCTGGGTGTGTTCACCTTTCTCTTAGCATCAACTGTGATTAATGAGCACAGGTGGGTGTTCATGTCTTGTGTGTGAGGCTTCAGGGGAAGGCACAGGGTGGAGCAGGATCAGTCACAGCTGCTGAAGCCAGATAAATTCCAACCCCAGACCTTACTCCCTACCTGTTAAATGGTGATCATAGTCTGATCTGGTATCACAGCCTGACAAAGGCCTTGGCACTGGGCTGAAAGAAAACAGGAGGTGACCTTTGTGGTGGTGGAATATTTGGGATAGGCTTCTGTCTCTGAGTTATAAGCAGGTCTGCTATCTCTTGTCGCTGCATGCTATGGAGATTGGGACTATGGAGGGCTAAGAGAGCCATATAATAATGGTTGGTGCTAATACAGAATAAAAACAGCCTCTTTGGGTACAATAATGCTTAATTCCATGTGGTTGTCAGTGTTACAACAGTAAGAAATGACATTTAGGCACAGACTAGAGGGCCACATACTGCCTGGAAAATGTTGAAAAAGGAAATTACTGCTGCGGACCTGAGAAACTTTCTCTAAATCCCACCTTCTATTGAACACTCTTAATTCAGTGTCTTTGAAAGAATGGCAGATGATTTTTCCCAGTAACAGTGGGATGTCACTTCTGCCTCCAAAGAGGCCTACTGGCTTCATGTGTGGGAAATCTGTTTTGTAAATCACTAAGATTAGCACAAGTGGCTGCTGTCTGTGCCACTGCCTAAAAGAGAGGTGAATTATTCATCATGTGCCCGTCCCAGCACAGGATTTGATTGGTTGTCAACCATTTTCACTGTTTCAGGGTGTTCTTTCTGTGCGACAAGACATTTCAAAGAGAATCTTTATCATCCCTCATTTCAACCAATAAAATGTCCTTTGGGCCAGGAAAGAAGTTATGGGAATGCCCACAGCGTTGCTTGGGAGACAGCTGCGCTGTTATGCATGTATAGCTTGTTTGTCCCTTTATTGTTTGACTCTGAATGAGGTGAGATTATGCATTTCTTTCAGGATACAAAACCAAGAATAAATGGAAGGGAAAATCTCCAACTCCAGGGAAAGCAGTGAAGGGATGAGAAAATGGAGGTGGAGACTGTGTCATTTCCAAGGAAGCAAAGTTGTTGTTTAATTTTTTAATGCTATTATGAGACAAGATTGAATTTCAATGTGGATGTAGATTAGCTAATGGACCATTAAGTGAACAAGCTGCATAGTGACAAAGAATGGAAAAAGGGATGGGGAGACGGGACCCTCTCTTGAGAGAGGCTGGAGAGAACCCTGTCACACCACTTCTGCTGGGGCTGCATTTCCAGTGACTGCCTGGGTTTTGGTGTTTGGTCAGTAGCTCTGTGAATGTGTCTGTCTATGCACTAAGCAGTGTGGGCAAGAGTATGTCAGATTTGCTTTACCTTGTTCCTACTGGTCTGACCCCAAAAAGTTTACGGTCAGGGCATGATCTTTCATTTTAGGTTGGTATTTTTTTTTCCCGGTAAGTCATTCTAATTGCTAGCTTCTACCTCGTTTCTCTTTTTAAAGTATGGCAGATGTGCAGACAGAAGAAAAAGCAAGCTTGTATGCAGAATAAAAGCTAAGCTTTCTTATATTCCTTTTACAGGTGGGAATGGGAGTCGAATTTGAATGTAGTTTTATTACTATGATGCTACAAATAGAGGAATTTGCAATGACAACTCAATTTCAGGGCAGCCAACCTTAAAAAATGAAAACAGCCCACCTGGTCAGACAGTTCATTCTGAAGCTTTATTATTAGGAACTAAAACCAGCTGTTTCTCTGGGAAATTTTGCACGGAGTTATTAGATGTGAGCTTGTCTAGTCAGCAGGTGTGAAGCAGAATGAAGTCAGTCTGCAGTCTATAATTTTATCACCTGAAATTACCTCAGTCTGGCAGTTTTATCTTGAACTGTGCTGCAGGCTCCAGCTGATGGGCCACCTGGGCTCAGCAGCAGCTGCACACGCAGCTCCTTGTGATGAGATCTGTGACGGTCCCCAGCTCCCCACTCACGCTGTCCAGAGTGGATTTGCCTGCAGAAAAATGCACACAGGGCCCATGTTTTAGTATAAAACGCAGTTCTCTGAATATTTTATAGACCATAAAATGTAATCTGTTTCACTAACCTCATAGTGTCCAGGTTAGTAATTTCTTTTTAAAGCAGATCTTAATGGTAATGATGGGATGGAATGGAATAGAAAGGAATACATGTGGATCTATCAGAATTTTAGCTATGGAATTATAAATGTTAACTGAATTAACACATAGGTAGGGCTTCACATATGAGAATAAATTTCAATTTGATGAAATTATTATAGTGTTTCTGAATAGAGGTCCCTAAAGAATACAAACATAAACAATGTCTACATCAGATCTGACAAGTTATTCCCTCAGCCTATCAAACAACACAGCAAGAAATCACTCAGTCTTCTTGCTGAAACACAACTTCTTTTTACTGAAAATGTCTTGGCAGTCTTAAATTAAAATCAAATGCTGGCACTGGGTTATTCCATTTTCATTGTTTTTGGGAGTAACTCCGGGAAGAAAGGTCAGGAAGTCAAAGCAGGTCTCTCCCCAAACCTTTGGAAATGTAACTTAGTGGAATTAGACTTTGTTTGTACGATTTTTACATGAAGAAAAATGTTTTCTTTGAAACAATAAATTTGGTCCTATGTCTAAGTCTTTCACATCTGAGGTGAGTAAAGGATTAAGGTGAATCTGACAAGGACCATGATTAAAACTTGCACATTATATAGTTTGGTTAAAATGAACATACAAATCCTGTATTGAATATTCTGCTAACTTTTCAAGTAATGAAACCTATCTTCTTTCTCAAACTTTGGATCAGGTCTCAGAGGGACACATCCACATGCTATTTAACCTTTAAAATACCAGGTAAAATAGCTGCTGTTGTATGCTGTAGCAATTCCTCTTATCCAAGGAGAATAGATCTTTTTCTTCTACATTTCCGGCTAGTCCTGTGCTGCCTGCAGAGGTAAGGCCAGTCCTGCCTGGGCTTTTCCCAGTAAGATGGAATATATTCAAGGGTTCTCAAGTGAAACTTCAAGTGTTGGCCAAACCTCAGTTAAATTATCTTTTGCGTAAATCGAAGATTATATACATACAGCTTGACTATTGTTTCATTTGTGTCAAAGCTATGTCAGCAGTTCTGGTCATAAATCAGGATCTTGCTATACAAACTCAGAAGATTGTGACTTTCTATTCTGGACTGTAACCACAGCGTTGCATTTTAGTTTCTTATTCATCTGTATGCCTGTGGTGTGCATGGTGGTGACTGAGCACTGCTGTCTGAAGGACTGACTGACATCCAGAGTCAAAGCCCTTCTCCATATGCATTTGCAGTCTGGAGAGAGAAGCAAATGAGGGAAACAATGTAAGGACACAGGGAAGCAAGGAGGGTTTACTCTCAGGGTACATCATAAATCAATGGCAATGCCAGTATAACCTCTTGTGCTCTGTTTTCTGAAACTGGTTTCTGCACAGCAGAAATCTTACAGCTGTGGTTGTGCACTTACAGACTACAGACCTTTTCACGACTCTCGTGTTTGAGCTTCGACATCTTTCTCTTGAGGCCTTAAGAGCACTATGGCAAAGATCTTCATTTAAGTGCAGAGACAACTGGTAAGGCTCCTTTAGTAATTGCATTCAAAAATACACAGGAAAGAAATGTTTTGCAAATATTTAAAATAGTTAAATGATTTAAATCTGTGCCCAAATGCTGGATTTAAATTTGGAAAATTTTAAGGGACTAATTTGCATTGCAGATCTTTTTGTGTAACAGAGGGATGATATTCCCAGTGAATGAATGTTTTGTACAAAATAGACTTTTTTGTCCCATGCCTATTCCCACAGACAGACTTCCTGTTTCAGAAGCAATGTGCATGGGAAACCTGAGTCATGGCTTGGATGGAAATCAGTTCTGCGGGTTTTAAACTTACACTGCCATTTGTTGTGAAAAAGCTCACCTGGATCTGTACCTTCAGTGCCCTTAGTAGTCATGGGGGAGAGGAGACAGATGTTAAGCTGGGAGAATAAATGTGGTGGAGCTGCATCTTTCAGTAGCAGCTGGATCTCAGGACGGTTTACACCAATTGTAGAATTGTGGCTTTAAGGATCAAGGCCTCTCTCCTCTGCAGTCAGGAGTAGTTCTGATCTAATCATTTGAGACTGTCAGAAATACTAATCCAGTATTATTAAAATGAGTGCTAGGTTTTTCTCCATTAACAAAATTGAAAACAATTAGACAATTATTTTATTAGTTTCAGTACAAAATGTCATCAGCCTGTTTGAAATTAATGTGATGCCAGGTTTTATGGTTGCAACAATAACTTTAACTTTACTTGGTGCAAAAGAGCAAATTTTGTTTTGGGTTTGGTTTATTCTCATCCTTTGACAAACAGTCATGCTAATATTCTTCAGTATTACGAAGTAATTAAACTACTCTGCCTCTTTTATATTACCTTTAGACTAATTTTACTCAGGACGTGGTTATTAAGTTTAGGAGTGAAAAAGAAGCCCTTGCAGACTACTCTCTGATGCTTTTACCCCGTTTAGTTTAACTGTTTTCTAGTTAATGCAAAAGTGTCCTTCCACCACTATAGGAGGTAGGTACAGAATATTTACAGAGGGACTCTTCAGAGCTGAAATGTGTATTGTCTGTCATGCTGGTGTATGCTTTCCCCTTAGATAAGATCCAAAAAAGCACAGGAAGTAAAAGCTAGTCAATTCCATTTTGATAATTTAATTTGTTACTGCGGTTACAGCTGCAATGAAAGGAAAAAAAAAACTTAATAAAAAATCAGTGCTCTAAGTGCTTCGTGTTGAGAAGTCAAGCTTGACATATGATTTGGCTTAGTTTTCAGAGGAAGAAACTGAATATTTTCTTGAAAATCTGGTTAGATAGGGTTCTTGAAACACCAATGCACTTCTGTCACATCCTGGCTGAGGCTTATTTCTGTAAGGCCACTAAACCAGAGCATAATATTGATTTCTGTGTAATCTGGCATTTGCTAAACCACTGGGCTTTTATTTACTTTGAAAGAAGCCCAGCCTCAGTGGATTTGTTATGTGATTCCTGAGTATTCTGTTCATTTTAGATTTGCTTTATTTTTTTCTTGTGTTATAGGCAACCATTAATAGATGCTCTCCCATCTTGTGCTACAGAGGCATGTGTTGTTCTAATGAAAGACCTCATAGCTTCTGGAGAAGTTGAGGAAGACAAAGTAGAATATTTCTTCTGGTCATTTGCATTCATTCCTAAGCCCACCTCAGGCATGATTGAATCTCTTGCCGTGAGTGGTTTTGAGTTTTCTTTTCTAATTTGTAATGAATCTAGGTGGCTCATAATCTTTTGTGTTTTACAGTAATAGTCCTTTTCACAAAAAGTTGAGTTTTAGTATGTAAATATTTTCATGCATTTATTATCTGTGGTTCATTACAATAGTCAGTGTCATTACTATTCTGAAACACCTTGTTCTTTTTGTGGTTGTTTGCAGTCTTTGCTGAAGTCACCCAGAGCAAGCCAGAGCTGTTTCTTGGGAGTAACTGCTCTAGTGCATAGGTTTTGTTCAGCTCACAGCTCCTGTGATGCTGTACCTGCTGTACAGAGTGTCATGAGGACTCTTGGGAAATTTTTGGGCGAAAACTGTACTGTGCAAGATCCAGAACATCTTAGCAAGGTATTGGTTATGCAGAGGCATATGATGTAGTGCTTTACTTTCCTGTTCCCTTTACGTTTGATGAAAATGGTGTTCATTGGATTTCCAGAAAGCCATAAATATAAGATCTGTAAATGAATATTCCTTGCTAGGATGGGCTGATAAAATTTTGTAACTCAACAAGTACAACTATCATCGTGGGTGTATGGAAATAAGGAAAAGTCTTGGGTCTCATGATGAAGCAAACTTTCTTGATGGTGTTGAACACCCATCTGTTGAAAAATTAGTATTTTAATTTAGTCATTGTGTCTGGAACTCCATGTTGAATCACTAAAAGGTCAAAATATCTGTGATCAAAAGGGACAAAATATCAAGTCTTGATTGAAAAGTACGTAAAATTTGTGACTTTTGCTTTTCTGTTGCAATGCAGCCTTTTAAAAATGTTTTTGTGTTCCACCAGGTCTAAGCCAGGTTCTACTTTCAAGTGCTACATGGCTTTAGAATAGAACAGTGCTCTGTATTTGTTCTGTCCTCACAGTAAAGCCAAAATACATTTGGTACAGTAGGGCCTGCAGTAAACTGCCAAATGGCCAGTAATCATTTTAAACAGTTTTGCACGGAAGATGTTAGTGCCATAAAATTCAAAGTACAGCTCACAGCACATGGAGAACTCTCTGTTCCACCTTGCTTTGTGTCTGCAGATGCAGTTGGTGCTAAAAGCCATTGGGAATGCAGGACTGGCAGCAGCTTCTCTGGCTCCTGTTCTGCGCTCGTGTGCTTCCCTGAGGAGTCGTCCAATGGAAATCCGCCTCGCTGCTATCCAGGCCTTCCGGCGCATTCCCTGCTCTGTCAGGGTAAGTGATTTACTGCCAGAGGTGACTGATGGCCTCCTAGCACTGCCTCAGGTTTGGGATTTTTTGGAATAGTTACAAAACATGCAAAGAGAGAAGGAACAAGTGTAAACATGTTCCAGCAGAGCCCCTGTAGAGCTGGAGGGTAGAACCACTCCCAGTTACTGAGGCAGTGTTTGTGATTTCTTAATTAGTCACTTCAGTTGGGTGCTATAAATATAAATATAGCAATAGCTCTTTGAGAGCAAAAAACCCACCTGGTCCTGAAAGTGTACATGAGGTGTTCCAGGGAAGTAAATCATAATTGTCTTTATATTTTTATCTTTTTATCTTAGGATGCTGTATTAGTTCAGTTGTATCAAGCAACCAGTGAAGATGTGGAAATAAGAATTGCTGCTTATTATGTAGCAATGAAATGTCCACATGAAGAGTTATTTAAACAAGTACAAAAGACTTTGCTGAAAGAAACATCCAGCCAAGGTCAGCCAAGCATCTACTGAAGTCTTACATGTTCCTAATGGATGCTTCAATGTGACATTTACTTTGCAGGTGTAATGGTACCACTCTATATAAATTTTTATTTAATCTCAATGCTTTGTAGATTGTTTCTAAATGATTGTGTGATTGTGACATTTTATATGGAATTTGTGTTACTGTTAGTTTAGTATAGTCAGTAAGGACTGACTTTTCATAGAATTAGTTCCCTCTCCTGGCAGCATTTCAGTCACTGAATGCTCTTGAGAAGGGTGTATGGAACAGAAATATAAATGGATAACTGCACATTGCATTTTGTTAAGTCGAGCAAGAAGCAAGTGGCAGAAAAAAATGTTGCAATATTCTAAAACGATTACATTCAAATGTTCAATGAAGAATACCTCTAGACTAATCCTTTGCATTAACATCTGTCAAGAAGAAGGAAACATGAGAAGGGTGTTTCTAAGATTGTTTGCAGGCAGATGAAAGCAGGCTCTGTCTGCACTGTGTCTGGATCCTGGCCAGCTCTGACTTGGAGCTGGTATCCATTTTCCCAGGATGTTGAGTCCGGACCAGTGTACCCTGCAGCGACTGTGAGTTCAGGCTCAGCATTGTGTTCACCTGATGATGTGGCTTGTGGTTTGGAGAGGATTCATTCCCCTTTGTTTGCAGTTCAGACAGAAAGAAATTGCATCCATATCCAAAATCCTGTCAAGGTGTATCCTCAGTGACTCCTCCCTGTGACTTCATGCAGAAAATTTAATTTGTCTGATTTATGAAGGAGCTCTACTAGTCCATCCAAAATATTGTATGTTTTAAACAACTTATTGCGGTACTCATGAATATTCTTAATTTCTTTGTCTTTTGTCAATGTGACAGCTAAATAATTTATATAATGAACTTTTGAATAACAAGTTCTTTTGAAGGCATAGGGCACGTGTTAGTTTTTAGTTCCCACATTCAGAAAATGAAACTTTAAAAAAAAGAAGTTGTACTCTGAAAAATGCAGTTACATCAGTATTCAGTTTCTGTGCATTGAACTAGCACTGGAGCCTAATATCTTTTATCTTCAGGAGACAAAAAAGCCTCTATTCAAGAACCAGACTCCAGAACATATGGGATATATTTGCCCCCCACAACACAGCACCATACATGGCCAAACTGTGAATCCACAGTGTCATGCAGAAATGCTAATCTGAATCACAATTCTTTAACTGTATGTGCCTTTTTTTTTAGTTTAAAATACTGTTGCAATACGTGCATCAGAGTGATTTTAATCATGCTGAAAATGAATTAATTCTGTTTTGGTCATGGGAATGGCTTAGAATTAATGGTGGTATAAATAAATAAAAATATTTCCTGTATCCGTTTTAAAACTTTTGTAATTTTTCTCTGATTTCCAAATGCTTTTCTTTGTTGAATTTTAGTGGGCTCCTTTGTTTGGAGTCATCTCTCTCAGCTCCTGGAGACAGATGATCCATTGAAGGAGCACCTTCGAGATTCTATTCCTGATGAAATTCTTAGCAGAGATTTTGACCAGGAGACATGGAAATACTCCTCATATTCTGATGTCACGTTTCACTCAGGTATGTGGAGTTTTAGAACTTAATGCTTTGTTGCATATGGATTATTAAAATCCCACTTGGCTTTTCTGACCCTTTGCATCTTGCTCCAGAGAACTTTGATTTTTATGATCTAATACTCCCCAAATATAAAAAATGTAAGTTTGATTCTGCTTTGACCTTAATTGGAGTATAGGAAATGTATTTCCAGCAAACCTGGTACCACGCACCTTTGCCCCTTGTGAGAGGAGACTAAGAGCCAATGGACATTTAAGATTATTTTTGTGAACATCAACTTTTAATTCCTTCCTTAGTTAACTTCCTTTGCAGCAACAGGGGATTGGGACGTATTTTTTTCTCCTGATTCATGTGCTGTCCTTGGTATAAGAAAAGAGTCAAACTTGTTCCTTCCTGGTTTGCTGTCTGTTCATTTGTTTTCAGTGAAAATGCTAGATTATATTTTTCAGAGTAACATTTTGATTTTCTGTCCATTTCTTGTAATGCATTTAGGTATCTTATCTATTATAAATACTTTATTTTGATGTTAGTGAGAAAATATCCAGTAACATCTAGTAAATATGGAATTCCAGTAAATGGAAGCTACTTACAGTAATGTCTTTGGTGTATTAAAAAGTTAAATAGTTTCACCTATTGACAATGTTTCATTGACCATCTTCTTTTTGAGTGGAATAACAGTTTTCCAAAGAATTATGAATTTTGCAAAATATATGAGAACAGCTGATCTCCAACTGACAGACATCTGGTATTTTCTGTTGCAGCTGGTGCAGGTGCAAATATGGAAGCATCAGTGGTCTTTTCTCCTGCATCTTTTCTACCACGATCAATCATGACAAATTTGACTGTTCACCTTATGGGACAGGCTGTAAATCTCCTGGAGGCAAGTTTATGGATTTTTTAGTTGTGGGGTTTTTTTATCACCCCTTTTTTTATCACTTGGTGTATTGAAGTAAAAAGAAGAATTTCTGTTTTCCTTTTGCAGTTGCTTTAGCAAAGTGCGTTTTTCACTGCTTTTCACTGCTTTTCAGTTGCCTCAGACTGGTGAGTCCTCTGTGTAAAGGGCTTAGTCAAAATAAAAGCACTCTCATTCTGCTAGTGCCATGCACTAGGCAGTTATACTCAGTTATACTCAGCTCTTGCTGATTCCAATGAAACAAAGTCAGTGCTTCCTGAGACACTGTTCTAGCTCCTGTTTAGGATAGTAAGATTCTTTTTCTTGTCTTGCGGTGGAAAATGGATGGTTTGTGTACACCATCCTTTAATCCAGGAGATAGACTCATTTGTACTTAGCTGAAGTCACTGTTCCAGTGCCATTGAGCATCCAATGCTTGGGATATTTCAATGACCTGCCTGCAACCTCATCACCTTTAACTGTGCCTCTGCTGTGCCAGGTAACATTGTGCACATGAAAGAAAAAGAAGTATTTAATGTAGCATTCAGATCTCAAGTTTAAGCCTGCAAGGAAACAAAATATTTTTTTCACTGTCACATACCCTGGATTTATGTGTGTTAGCAATTCTGTTTTAAGCAAACTTCCAAAGAGAATCTTGTTTCAGGGGCATGAAAAGGGTGTGTTAATGTTTTCCAACCAAAAGTCTGTTTTTAACATGCCAAAATAGCAGTAGCCCAGTAGTCATGGTGTAAATGAACCTCAGCACCTGAATGAAAAAGGATTTTTATTTTGGATTGAGCTTTACATAATTTACATAACTATTTAATTTTTATGGAAATATTTAATACTGAAATATCCAGTATTGAATGCTGCATGAGGTAGAATGCTAAACTTAGTAGATTGCCATGATCTTGCTTGGCAAATCATTTGTGTTGGTGGCATCTGGTTGTATGTTTGATTTTCTGCTTTAGAACTGGCCATGCCCTGTACATGTCACTGTTAGGCTTTTCACTGCTGTATGCTTTTCACTAGGTTAGTGTACGACTGGAGAACGCTGAAACTCTCATGGAGAAAGGTTTTGGGCCAAAATCTGCTACTTTCAGTGACTATTTTTTTGGGAACACTAATGAAGAAAACCATAAGTCAGAAACCCCAGTGGAAACAGCAGAGGAAGTAAAGCAGAGGAACCCGACTTCGAAGCGATATAGCCCTGCTGATCATCTTGTGACCAAGTTTGGCAAGACAAAGTTGAGAAAAACAAACCAAAATTGTCTTGGTAGAAAGTACAGTAAGATGAATGAGTTAGTCAGAAAGGTAACTGAATCCGTAGATCCTGGAAAAATTAATGACATTTCCCACTCAAACACAGGGCCCCATCTCAAACTGGACAACTGCTCTGAATTACTGTGACTCCTTTACATGAAGGACATGGAACTCGTTCTGCTCACTTGCAGAAAATTTAACAGCTGTACAAAATACAAAGCAGCAAAGACCCAGATCTTTAGTTTTTTCCAGATTGTTTCATTGTCTCAAAACAATGACACTCAGCTATGGGAGTATGTTGCCTGTGTTTTGAGCTTCCTCTCATTATTTTGAGCTCTGGTCCCCTTTATGCTGATGTCCTTTTGTCTGTTGACTGCTGTGCCACTGTAAACAGCTGTTTGATGTTGAGTTCCTGAGTCCTGTTGTTTGCAATCTGCCTTCCCAGTTTGATGTCAGATGTTACACTGACCTTTTGGGAATTTACCCATTTTTAGAGAGAGCTATGTTTTATGTACACAACAGGAAAGCTCTGAGAATTGGTTTCAATTGTTGATGTATTAGCTGGAAAACTCAGGGACTGTGATTCATTTTGTTTGTCTTAGATAATTTCTTTTCTTGGGACTCACCTTCTTAGGGTTTCTTCTTAGAGAGTAAGCTCACAATCACGTGTTGCTGTGGTATCACAGAATCATGAAGAGAGAAAATGTAAAATTTTTACTTCCTAGCAGTTTATTTAGCAATCAAGGCATCCCTAATATTTTTGTGATTGTATTTTTCAAATCTTCGTGTGTTTGTGGGTATGCAGTACTTCTCCTTTGCCTGTCATCTTAGAACTGGACATGACCAGTGCCCATAGTGACAGCCAGCGTGTGTGGTATGGGGCTGAAGTGCAACACGAAAGAACAGCTACTAATCCAGAGTCTTAAGTGGTCTCCAAAATATTTGTAAAAGGGAGCCTAATGTCTATTTACTAATAGCATAGTCTGCATTGAGGAATTGTTTATTGTGAGTTTGAATGGAAATTACAGCACCATTCCCTTTGATTTCTTTCTTTATCACATCAGTTCACTGAGAGAACAGCGAGAAAGGAGGCACTGAAATGTGAGCTAAGCATGAAAATCTTTGGAAATGAACTTAGCTTTTTAGATTGTGAAGATTTAAGAAAACAAATGAAACATTATTCCTTAAATCTGGCTGAGTTGGCTGTCAGACTTCTGAAGGTAAAAAGAACCTTTTTTCTATTTGAAAGTAAATATCTTGAGAAACTGCTTTCTGACTGATATGTAAGAGATACAAAATATTACTTCTTGTTTCTCTAACTTGAACTCTACAGGACTCCAGTGTATATTTGGTTTGAACAGCATTCAATACATTAGGCAAGGACTTGTTCTGCTGTTTAATGGTTCTTATCTCTTGCTTCTCTCATTCAAATCCATCCGTACTTAAATATAAATTCTTTTTTTTTAACTGGGGTACTGATGTCTGGCTCATACCATGGCCAGATGCAGGCTTTGGGCTGCTTTCCTTATGTGCCAGATCAGCTCAGGTAAAAGCACTTTCACAGCAGACAGATGCAGTCATAAATTATATCTGAAAAAATTCTTGAATGCTGACTTTATTATGCAAAATAAAATTCTGGCTTTTGTTGGTTTTTTTCACCACAGGGGCAGGAGGTTCGGTTTAATAAAAGGATGAGTTTGGCCACTGATGAATTGCAGTTTCCAGCAATTTCAGGCTTTCCCATTCAACTGGCAGTCAATGCCTCAGCAGCAATCAACATAAAAATCAAAGGAAATGCGGATTTCAATCAACAGTCAAATTTCTTTCTAAATGGATATATCAAGCCAAGGTAATAACTGCTGCAAATGAGTCACTTTCACATATTCCTGATGTCAAGTAGCAATTCCTGATGTGAAAGTTTTGTGTGAATGCCCTTTAATTAATTAGAAGATTCCTGAAGAACAAAAGCAGTTATCAGCCTTCTGTTGCTGAATGGTTGCCATGGTGTGAGGGCAGCAGTGCTTTCCTGTCCTGCCTGTCTGAGTTTTGAACTCCCTTGCTGTCTTACTCCTGTACTGGCTTAGGCTGACTATTCCTCTCTGTCTCTGAATCAAACTCCTGAATGCTTGCATGCAGATGATCTTTTGAATGTTTTACCTGTCAAAAGTGGATTTTTCTCAGGATCAGGCATGCTGTTACAGGTTATGGATGTACAAACCAGTGGATAATTTAACCCCGTGTTTCCTTACCTGGCTCTTTTAGCTTTTATACATACTGAATACATTACTAAACTTCACTAGGTGCTGTACAGACAGAGAGAAACTTGCCCTGTGATACTCAATTATAATTGCTTTTCCTTTTTTAATGTTTTGTGCTGAAGTCCGGGTTCAAATCCCTTCCTTAGGAGATAAACTAAAACTATAATTCATGTTAGAAAGTATATGTCTGTGTACATACAATCTTTTCAGTTATTTCTTGAAACGAAATAGTTCATGATTTTAATCATAGAATATTCTGTGTTACAGCATCAAATGCTGTGTATTTACTGAAGAGGTTTAAATTAAGTGCTTTAAAAAGAAACTGTGTTTCATAGAAGGATATGTACATGAATCTTCCTACAGTGCATTTCTCCAGCTTTCTGTCCAAATGGGAACTGTGGGGACTTTGGGACAAGCTGGCCTAAACTGGTTAACAGGAATGAGAACATCTACCAGTCTTGATGGGGGAATCCAGGTGAAGAAAGGGAAAGAGCTCAAAGTTTTCTTGAACACTCCAGAAGAATCTATGGAGATAATAAATTTCAGGTAAGATTAAGCAAGGGCATCTTCTAAAAAAGAAAAAGTTAACTTTCTTGAATCAGAACTTAACTGACAGGCTGATTAAAAGAGCAGAAATAGATTTTGTCAGAAAACAAACTGTTTCAGTCTGACTCATCATCCAAATCTGCCATTCAGAAGAAAAGGAAGGGGAAATTAGTCTTTGCAGTTCATATGATTTTGCAATTAAAACATCCATTCGTATCAATGCCTTATGACAAAAGATGGAAATGAATTTTTCATATTCCCCTGTTTTCTCCTACTGAATGTCAGTGCTGTTTCTGGAACTTTAGTATCCAAAGAATCTAGATCAGGATATTTAACTGGCGGAGGAAAAACTTAGCATTGCTTCTACAGGTGGTATTTAGAAAAACATTGGAGTAATTTGGAATTTAGTAATAATAAAGTGTGGCCAAAACTTTCTGCTTGGTTTTTAGTTAGGTTCTTTAATGTTAGGTAAAGGTTGCATTGTAACATCCAACCTCAATAACTGTCAGATGTTAAACAGATTAGTTGCTTGTGTTAATGCAATCTACGCCTCTTAGTTAATTTTATTCTGCTGGCTTTCTCTTCCCTTTAGACTTTTAGTTCTGATAGAAGTCCAAGCAGAAGACACATACTATAAATGACATTATCAGCATGTCTTGGACATGACAACAGATGAAGTATTCACAGTGTGTGGATTGCTGCTCCTTTGTGTTTCTCTTGATTTGGGACATCCAGGTGCCATAGGATACGAGTTCAGAAAAGGCTTGAAAGTCTCTGGACTTCACATTTAAACCATTCATTCCCTTAGGACTCTGGGCAAGTTACCGATGTAATTCTGATTTGGTCAGCTAGGATGGGTGATAGACTACAATGAAAGTCAATCACAAAGCTGTACTATGCACTCTTTGAACAAAAGACTGGCTGAAGAGTCTGTTTGATGTTGCATTAACTCTCTTGCTCCCATCAAGTGCAGAGATCATGATTCATGTATCAGTAGTATAATGATGTCCTGAAATCCTGGAAGAACTTCAAGACTGGAACAAAACTCATGTCCATACATAGCCTAAGGGGGAAAAATAATGTCTAGAAGCCAGGAAGCAAATGGAATTGCAATAAGCTCACCATACCAAATTGCTCAGAACAGAGAAATCTAATACTGACTGTGGAAAAACTGCAGATGAATGCCGAGATTGTGACAGATTGAACATGAAAACTGGATAAAAATCAGTGCTAATTAGTAGAAATGTAGGCTGACCATTACAGAACTTCATCCATCTTTCTTGTTTTTCACATCTGGGAGAGGGTGGCATATAACTGAGGATTTTGTTTAAATATTGCTGTAACTTTAGCATAATTGTTTTTAAGTTATTGTTCAAAATTCTTGGTTGCAGCTCTAAGCTCTACTTCAGAATGGTGGATGAGACCGAAGATATAGATGTCTTCCAAGGCCACACAGAAACCAGATCTTGCACTAGGGAGGAAGGTGAGTCCAGCTGTTATGTTTGCCTTAGGCATTCTGAAATGTCCATAATAGATAATTTTATTCAGTAGAGTTTCTTTTTTTTCTATGTATTATTTCTAAAAGGTCTACAGTGCAATGTTTATTTTCCTGCTTTCTTTCCTTGCTGTTCTAACTGAAAGTTTAACTCTCATCTTCCACCAGTATCTGAGATTATTGGCTGGCAGCTGTGTTCTGAAATGTCCTATCCTGACCCAGCCAGTGGTTTGGTTTTCCCTCTTAGTGGACCTTTGAGAGTGGCTGTGACGTTAATAAAGCAAGACAGAGGTCTGCAGCAGTACCTCGTGGAAGCTGCATACAACTACATAGCTCAGGTACTGCTGTGACACACTGTATGGGGCTTTTGCTCATTATTCTGGGGACAGTGGTATATCTCAGTACTGCAAATTCAACTCTGTGGATTACAAGGTCTATATTATTATTAATTCCATTCCCAATATAGTGGGAAGATAGGTTGAAAACAAATTGCTGATGCTGAATAGTACATACATACTATTTTTGTCTGTGAAACAGCACACACAAAAAATCTGTTCTCTCAGTGTGAGGGATTGCTTTGTAAATGGTGTGCCAATGAATAATGTGGTTATCCTTCCTTTCCTTCTTTCTTTTAGGAGAATTCATGGATCCCAAGTGAAGCTGTCTTTCACTTCTTCCTTGGGACTCCAAAGTCAGACTTGAAAAGAGATGTTGGTGTTGACCTAAGTTTTAGTGTCCCACAGAAGAAATTCAGATTTCAATTCGTACAACCTAAGAAAAAAATTGAGATTGATGGTAGGTTTTTCAACTAAGAGCCTGATCATCAGCTAAAATCATCTAGGAGAACTTCATTACAATTAACTGAACAGTATGTGTCCAGAAAATGTAAACAGTTTCTGTTTCTCCAAGGGAGGATAGAGTTTTCTAAAAACTCACGAGTTGGACACCTGGACCTGATAGTGGATGACCAAGATGTGTATTACATTAAGGTAGGTTTTCATTTCGTGAGCTCTCATACTAGGGTGAATACTTACATAAAAGCACAGAAAAGAGAGGCAATGAAAACACACATATTGAAAAAGAGTTTTGTGAGCAATCCATCAGAGAAATTATCAGTTCTCCTTATTACTTATTTTGATATCTATTTCAGCCTAAATCTCTGTGATACTGCCAGTGTTTTCAGTAATACCATATTATTTTTTGGCCTGGTATTGCAACATCCTTAGTGAATTCAGTCCTAAAACCAGCAGAAGCTGAAGGAAGTAGCATCTTGCACCACTGTGACTTCTGTGTAACTGGAAAAACAAATCCCTCCCTCCCCCCCACCTATTTTTACTAATGGAAAGTTGTAGTGTTAGTGGGGCGTGGAAGGTTTGTTGTTAGATGTATAGAAAAACATATATTTTCTTCCTCCTCTCATCTAATTTCTGAAATGCCCAAGTGTATACTATTGCTTTCTCCAAACTTAATTAACTTGCATTGTTGAGTGGCTTGGGGTTTGCTTTTTTATTTGTTTGTTTATTCTAGGGAATGACAGATTTGCAGATGCTGAGTGGAGAGCAGAGATACATGACCCAGCTGGAGGTAAAGCTGATAAAGCACAGCAGTCCTATCATTCTGTCAGGAAACATCACTAAACAGCTTGGCAAGAAGATAGCTTTTTCAGTGTCTCTGAATAATTTGTTGAAGGATACTGCATTTCTTTCAGGTTAGAGGACAATAAGTATTTGCCGTATAAATACAGATTCTGGAGCCCTTATTTGTTAGGGTTGCCTGGTTTTGGACACCTACTCCTAAAATTCCTTTTAAATCCAAAAAGAATGCTTTTTAAAATTATTATCCTTGATAAATTAATATGAATGTGTATTTCAAAATAAAAGGAATTTTTTAAAAGTCTCTTTTGAATTCCTGTTGAAGATAAGGTAATAAGGAATCACTTAACAAAAACATGTCAAAACAGTAACAGCTGTTAGGATACTTTCTGGTTTTCACTTTTGTTAGTACAAAACAATGCAGAGACACATATTTGTAGCTAAATGTCTCTTAAGGCCTGTTGCTCTAAAAATCTTGAAGACTTTTTTTTTTCTTGCAAATAATCTAAGAAGACAATGTAAGAGATAGTATCAGAAATAGAGCCTTAATATTTATATAACATCAGTGCATTAAAAATTAAACTAATATAGTGAAATAAAACAGTAATTTATGTCTAAAGCTCTCATTTTCAACTGAAATGTCATAGGGTTACACAGTACTTTCAAACAAAACTAACTTTTAAGGAATCCAGAAGGCCAGTTTGTTTTTTTTGGGAGATTATCATTTGGTGAAATTTTCATCCTTAGCTTTCTCATGGATTGCCAGTGTCTGCATCAAAGCCAGTTCTGGTCTGATTTCAGACTCCTAGCCCCTGAGAACGAGGGCTAGTTGTGCTGCTGCAAAGCCACAGCCTTGCTCTGACTTCATGTAGAGGTAAACATCCATATGTTCACACATTAGGGCTTAGTTAATTAAAAGATCTGTCTAAATTTATGACCTTTGAGAAGCAGGAAATAATTTTATCTGTTCACTACACAGGGAGCTCATCATGGTAGGAGAGACTGAATGCCTTTTTGGTTTTTCCCACTGTACTATTCCTTTGACTAGCTCTGAAGTAATGTGAATTTCTACCCCTGCATAATCACTTCTGCTCTTTCTGTAGTATTTCTGGAGAAAAAGGTTGAAGATAAGCTGAGACAATACTCGATGGAAGGGGAGACTCACTTTCCAGGTGTTCTCGGAGTTCATGCCATTGCTCTTCTCCAGCAGCGTGAGGGCTTGTGGTCTCATGGTCTGAGGATAAAATATGGACTCCTAGGTACACTGAAAAACAGGGAAAGTAGAAATATTCTGTATTACTCATTTTTCCTGCAAGATTTGCCTCTGTGTTTCGAACAGAAAGATATCAGTTTATTTTTAAACTGTGATCTGAAATCTGGGATGAGTTTCTCTTTTCAGTTGGATAAACTTTACTCTTTGAGTCTGCATATAAAAACAATTCATTTTTAAAATGGGCTTTTCACAAGCATGTCCAACATTTGATTAAAAATCAGTTTTTCAGAGAGAATTGCTCCTAATTAATTTGTGTTTTCAGATGTTTGTATTCATACACTTAATAACAATCAAAACCACTTAAACAGTATCTTATGATGCCTGGCTACGGCTATGTAATTGTGAAATTAGAGGCTTGGAGCATAGTTACACTTTGGTATCAACCCAGGCTGGCAACTATTCCACCTGAAGTGGTCAGCAAATAATTCCTTGGAAAAGTACTGAATTTTTGGTTTTAAAAAGTAATCCTACTTATTAGCTGGAACTTCATTGTTTTAATTTTCTCCTCAGTGTCTGGGAGGGCTGTAAGTTCATTATTATTTTTTGTTTAAGATGAAATGTCATGTAATGTCATGATGTTGGGAGCCAGGTGATAACAGAAAATTATTAAATATTGTGAGATACCAAGAAAGATGCAAAGGTTGATCATGATTATTTTGCAGTGCTTTTACTTTAGCTGGGTAAAATTCTACTTAACTAGTGAAGTTTATACTTTCCTTTGGATTTGTAAATCAATGAGTATATATCTGTGAAAATAGACAAATCTCACTCTGATGTTTTGAAAAACAGAGGTCTTAAAGCCAGTGCCAGATTTATACTATTAACATTTTGAAAGATTACTTCTGATTTATTTGAATAGGTAACTTTGTGATTTAACTTGAACAGGAGAGGCAAAAACCCCTTGTCACGAGTGCAGTACGCAGCAGAAGGCTCAGGTGGAGACAGGTGCACGGGGCTTGTACAGACTGGAGCTGGGGCATGAGCTCCACTGCGTGCAGGCTCCCACCTACAGCCACAAGGTGGGCATTGCCCCAGCCCTGGTGAGTGTGCTGGGTACCCTGGGGCACTGCCCCAGCCCCGTGTGTGTGTTTGTGTGTGTCTGGGTGTCTGTGTGTGTGTGTGTCTGTGTGTGTGTGTGTGCTGGGTACCCTGGGGCACTGCCCCGGCCCCGTGTGTGTGTGTGTGTGTGTGTGTGTGTGTGTGCTGGGTACCCTAGGGCACTGCCCCAGCCGTGTGTGTTTGTGTGTGTGTGTGTGTGTGTGTGTCTGTGTATGTGTGTGTGTGTGTGTGTGTCTGGGTGTCTGGGTCTGTGTCTGAGTGTATCTGTGTGTCTGTGTGTGCTGGGTGCCCTGGGGCACTGCCCCAGCCGTGTGTGTGTGTGTGTGTGTGTGTGTGTGTGTGTGTGTATGTGTCTGTGTCTGTGTGTCTGTGTGTGCTGGGTACCCTGGGGCACTGCCCCAGCCGTGTGTGTGTGTGTGTGTGTGTGTGTGTGTGTGTGTGTGTGTGTGTGTCTGTGTATGTGTGTGTGTGTGTCTGGGTGTCTGGGTCTGTGTCTGAGTGTATCTGTGTGTCTGTGTGTCTGTGTGTGCTGGGTGCCCTGGGGCACTGCCCCAGCCGTGTGTGTGTGTGTGTGTGTGTGTGTGTGTGTGTGTGTGTGTGTATGTGTCTGTGTCTGTGTGTCTGTGTGTGCTGGGTGCCCTGGGGCACTTAGGCTCGGGGCTCACAGCAGGGACAGAAAGCAGAGCTCATTGCACAAAGGTGCTGCTCTGCTCTGCTCTTTAGGTTCACCTGAAACATGAAGCGAGTGCATCTTGGATTTCCTCCCAGATGGAAGTGAGCTATGGGAAACACTGGGATGAGATAAACAACAAGAAGAAACTGCTGATCAGCCAAGCCTTTAAGAACAGTTCCAGTTCATCTGTAGTCAGCTATTTCATGGAGGTAATAGTGATGGTTGAAAAGTAAGACCTTCATATTTAACAGACAAACTAAGAAGAAATATTGAATTATTTTTTTTATTGCGACCTTTTTTTTGTGAATATGGTATGTACTAATAATATAAGTCAAGTACCCAGACCTAATAATTTTGAGTTAGGTAAGGTCTTAGCCCAGACACTGAGATCTTTGACATTTGCTAAAAGATAAATTTTGTAAATACTAGAAAATTTTGGGTACAATTTGGTCTGAGGTTTTTGCAGTGTTAACTTATATAAAATTATTGTGGAGATTTATGAAAGCGGCTTTGCTGACACAATGTGCAAGGAAGGGTGTGGGTTAAAATAACTCAGAACATTACAGCTTTTTGCTTCTGAATCTCCTGTAGTTGTAACAAATGCATATTAAAAAGGTCTCAGTCTGTAATTGGTCAGCATGCATGAAAATCTGTAAAGTGAATGGTAAATGTCCAAAGGCAGAAGCTTTGACCTTGCTGCTATTGTGTGTGTGTGTTAACTTAGCCCTGAAAATGGGATCTTGTTTTTATTTAAATTTGCTTCACTTATTTTCCAGTTTTCCATGCAAGTCCTGGAAAAACAGGTGAATTATAGAACCCAGCTGCAGCACTTGCACACCTCTCAGGTGTATTTGCAGAGCAGCACTAACTTCGAGGTGCAGTATAATGACCGTGTACCATTTGTGGCTGGGCTGCAGTGGAAGGATGCATCCAGAACTGGCCTGAAGAAGTGGGAAGGTGAAGTACCACAAACCATTTCCAGTCTGTGATTAGAAAAGCAGGCATTGGAGGCTGCTGCCAGGTTTTTCTGAGCAGTTTTGAGTGGGTGCAACAGAATGATAAAGATGTTTGTTGGAAGAGAGAGGCCTTGGAGATTGTCCAGCCCAGCTTCCTGCTCCAATCAGGACTGTTTCTAGCAGGAGCTCACATCTGTTGTGGCTTTGTCTAGATAAGTTTTTGAAATCTTCAACCTATCACAGCCTAGCTGGCTGGCCTCTTCCAGCAGTTCCATTTACACTGGTGAAGGACGTTAATTTCAGTATATTCCATCCAGAGATTTTAGCAATTGGAAGGGAAAAGGTTGACAGTAGCATTTTAGCTTCATTCTAAAACCCAAGCACCTTATCAGCCTTTTTGTGGAGTTAGAACCCAGGTAGCTTGCAACCTCATGCTTCTGTCAGCTTCAATATATGTCCTTTGCAGGTGGATTAAATATAGACACCCCATGGCTCTATCTGCATGCAGCTCACAAACTGCATCAGCCCCAGCATTCTGCTTATTTACTGACATCAGAGCTGACAACTGGAAAAGCTCTCTCCATTAAAGGTCTTGTACTGGAACTATTCTATAAAGATCAAGGCAATGAAAAGGAAGGAAGAGTTCACATTTACACACCAGCTACTACATACCTGCAGGTTGGTGTCATGGTGCTTCACAGAGTGTGTGGCTTTGGGGACAGGGCTCTGTGCATCACTATGCCCTGAGTCTAGGGTTTCTAAGCTTCCTCCTAATTTGTTTTAGACTGTGTTAAGCAGTAGAGATTTAAAACTGATTTCATCATCGTTGCTGTGCATTGAGCATTATGGTAGACCTCCATCACTATGCAATTGTCTAGATCTTCGACTTATGTTTATGATTAAGATGTTCCTTTATCAGCTGTTCCTCATTAGATCACTGCTGCTTCAGGCACAGCATGGAGGAACATGAGAAACACTCCTGAATGAGAAAAAGTGTTCATAAACTATTTTCTTTCCAGCTATTTAGCTTTTTGTCTCTCCCTTGTTTAGAGGACATAAAATAAACTTTGAGATCTATATGGAAAATTGGAGTATTTTGATAATGGAAAAGCTGGCACACATTTCTAATAGTTCTTGTAAATGATCATTCTGTCACCTCTGTGCTGGGCTGCTGCACAATGGAATGCTGTCTGTCCTAGCTCAGCCAGACTAATGTCTTTGTTTTTCAGGCATCCACATTTAATCACCTTGGGAGGAATGTTCTGCATAGCTATAGTGAAATGATATCTCTGTGGAATCAGCTTGTGAAGAATGAGATTCATTTGGAGAATAATGAACGTGCTAAACTTCTCTGCTTTAAGATAAAGAGTACAAAACAGGAATTTAATTTTACAGCCAGCTATCAGAATCTGGCAATGGTGAGAAAGGAAAAGCAATTTTTTGGACTCGATGCTCTCTTCCTGAGAGATGTTATTGCTAGTGTTGAAACTTAAACACTTCCAGTGCTGCATCTATTTCTGTCTGTTTTGACAGGCTGCAGTGTAGAACTAGGTTAAAAAAGAAAACAAAAACTTGTGTGGCATAGTTTGGAGTACTTCTCACCTGTTTGGGAGGCCAACTACAGACAGTCAGGGAGGAGAGGGTGAAGAGAGACTGCATGACTAGAAAGAGAGCTGGAGATGTGATTTGATGCAGATGTATGACAGGTGTGGAAGATTCTGCTGTCTTGGAGAATCAGAATCTCTTGCCTGCTAGTGAGCATGGTAACAACCCAGGTTTATTTTAATCTCTACATCCCTTCCAGCCTTAAAACAATTCTTGCTTTCCTTGATGTCTGTGGCACAGGAAGAGTAATCAGCAGTTTCTCCTCGAAAGAGGTACTTTGATCAGTTACTTTGGTCCATTCATGCCTTGCAGGAAGCCTTAAAACAAAAATGTTTTTCTAGACATAGCATTCCTTGCTTTGAAAATCCAGTTAGGTTCTGTGTGTACCAGAGCTTGCTTGTGTCGCAAATAGGTGACACCCAAGTGATACATTAGGGGGCATTTTTCTTCTGCTGGAGTCAGTTTTCTACTAATGTCACATTTAATCCTGTGAGAGACTAATGGAGAGCTGGATTTAAACTGCAGCAGAAATGGTTTGATCTGTGAAATGCCAGCCTTGCTGCAGCCTATTGAACAATATGGTTTCAATATTGATGTTCCTGAATATGAACGCGGTAAATCTGATGCAATTGTCCTTTCCTCTTCTGGTCTCATGATTTGACCGCAGCCTAAGAAGACAAACTTTTCTGTGAAGATTGTATGGAGAGATTATGAAAGTCTGCCTGTCATATTGCAGTGCGAAGGTCAGATAGAAGAGCTGAGGAAGGAGAAGATGCTCTATCAAAAACGTGCAACCCTCCATTTCAGGTTTAGTATTCCTATTTCTATCTTTAAGAATGTTTTGGCCTAAATTTAATGTGCATCTTGATGCTCTTAGGAAATGTCCTGGGCTTTACCAAGTGGAAGTGGCACATGCACAAAGCCTGTGCCTTGTCCCATCTGCTCTCTGAACTTGCTCAAGCACGGCAGCTTCAGGCTGGTTATTTGCATCCATTAGGTTTTGGCCTCTTTATTGAAATGACACTGAACAAAATTGTCAAAGGCAACAGGCCATGTGTGCTGTGACGTGTTTGTTGGCAATAGCGGCGGCATATAGCCTCCTTCCATGAAAACAGCAGGACTTATGGTGTGTCCAGTCTTGGAAGAGCTGAGAAGTTCCAAAATCCAGATCTGGTCCTCTGTGCCATCCATGTGCTTTTTCCCTAGTCCTTAGGCATTATATAGCCATTCTAAAGCCAAAGTTATCGTCTTAAAACATGTAACAAGTGATCTAGTTTAGATTTTGGAATATGTTTCCATTTTCTGATGAGAATGAATGCACTGCTTCTTACATATTGGCTGTCCCTGAAATTTCTCTCATCATTATCCATTACTAAAACACAGTTTGAAGGCCTTGGTAAAAATGTATGCTCAGGCTAGAGACATCTGGATCACCTCTGGGGAAATCTCAGCTTTCTTAAGGCATTGCAGGATCAACAGGAGTGCACAGGCTGCCTTAGGAGCCATTGTGCAGCTCAGAGATAACTAAAACACTGTGAGATGTCTTTTCAGTAAAAAAAATATGTAAGTGAAGAACTGTACCAGATATTCTAACGTGTATAAAGGCAGTCCAGCGTCTGCTTATAAAAGTTTGTGCCTGTTTCCAAGAGCTCTAAGGAAATGTGCAGAAATATTTAATAAAACCCATAAGACATTACACTGAAGTAGTAAACTACTCCAAGAGCCGTGTAGTGCTGAACATCTGTTGCACAGGATTCTTGGTATGTAGTTAGTGTTTCTACAGAAAGCATAAAATGTGGGTAGGTGAGATTTTCAAACATGCCATGAGCTTTTGGACGCTGTCCCTATTTGAAATGGAGTCTTTGCCATCCTGGTTATGCATGTCAGAATTTTAGAGCAGCACCCTCTCCCATGCCCTTCCAAGCCTTTACCAAACCCAGAATGGAAAGGCTATCAGAAATTCTGGTAAGTGTGTGGAGGTTGTATGAAATTGTAATTATGCTCTGTGGTTTCTTAGACATCCTGGTCCTATGTGTTTTGCTTCTGTACCTGACACCCTGGTGGTAACTGATAATTTTGGAGTTCAAGTTGAACTCTGCATGATTTCTTTTTGTAGTTGCCTACTAAGATCTTTTATACTTTGTTTATTTCTTGTTCTTTTTTTTTTTCCAGGCATCCTTTTAAAGTGCCCTATCTGCAGAGCTTCCTTCTGCAGGAGACATTTACTGTTGACAAAAAGCAAAAGCACTATTTCATGGAAACAAAAGTTTTGATAAATTGGGTGGAGGAAATAGTTCAGACTCTTATACTTGGTTACCAACCTGAAAACCCCTATGTGAGTTATCCAAGAACTTCCTTTAATCTGACACACCAGAAAGCCAGAAAATGAGTGATTTACTGCATATATCTCGTGTTCCTTACATTTCCCTCTCAAACTTCTTTTTAGATTTGTGCTGGCGTAACTCATCCTTATAACTACAGGATGCTCCCCAAAGATGTTGAAATGTGCATTTTAACTCTAAGTCATCAAAATGTGAGTAAATTTCCCATTAAATTCAGTTAGGAAAAGTTCGTTACCGGTTTATTTACACTTTATTGTCTTTTTGAACCTAACTTGCTATAGGTCTTTAGTACCTCGCCATGTAGCTGCTGCAACCAAAACTTTCAGAGGGTGATTATGTCCTTGCTACCTCCTTAATTTTATATAATAATATGTTGTGTAGTAATCTAGGATAAGGACACTTAATACATTATTTTTAGAATATCATAATGCATTAATGTTATGAATAATAATAACAAATACTGGGGTAGAATGGTTCAGGGTTTTCACCCTTATCTAGCTGTATCTATTTATCTTTCTTAGCAAACTTGGTTATTTTTTCCTGATTTTCTTGTTTTTCATTCTGAGTTAATACGTAATAGCTTGCAACTCTTTCATTTTTCATGATGTGTACGGATGGCTTCTCTGGTCCTTCATAATACACAGGGTTAATACTCAATGGAGTTTGCTAACTCCCATTCTTAACACACAGGTGAAGCTTGAGTTTGAGACTATCTTGAAGGTGAATAAGGAAGATGTTCTCAGTTTCCTAGGGAGGTATCAGGACAAATCCAGTGAGGCCGATTTTAGACATCTTTTACACATGGATGTGGCACATTCATTCCAGGTATCAGTGGTTTCCTTTTCTGGCATTTTATTCTTTATGTCTTGGTAACTGTTTTACTGTGCTGTCTTCAAAATGATAATTGTTTGATGCTCATAAATGTCCTAATCCAATCAAGTCCTGGCCCTGACAAATAACTGCAGGTATCTCAACAGATCCAATTATGTATCAATAATTTGTATCAATAATACCTTGTAAAAAACACATTGACCTTTTCTTTTCATGCTTTTTTACTATTTTTCAGTATCTTGGGATAAAATTGATAAAATTTTATACACGCATTTGCTTATATGCAGTCCACTTCCTACTAGAAGTTCAGACATTGAATCACAGGAGGCAATTGGTGGGAATGCAATGTTCTGTTCTGATACTTTACTTTGTTAAATAGCTTGAGTTTCCACAAGCAATGGGCCTAAGTGGGGAGCTGTTTTCCAGGCAGACTAAACTGGAACACCTTGACTGTGGTGTGAGTGTAAAAGCCATCGTCAACAAGAATGTGTCTTCACAGGTCAGTCCTCTGCTTATTACACTCTTGTTGCTTGAACCTGCAGCTCATACACTCGATGACTATAGTGGAGAGGTGTAAATTGTTAGGGAAACAGTTAATTTTTGATGGTTAGAGTTTGTTCTGGCTAGATAGCTACATGTGGTTGGAATAGTTGGCTTGGGTTTTGGCTGAAATTCAGAAAACAATTTAAAAGAGTTAAATTGTACTTAAAATTTAATGAAGCTCACATTTTTTTGTTCAAAGCTCTAGCGGTGATAGGGTTGGGATAAAGACAAGGAGATCACTTACCTGTTACCTTCACAGACAAAACAGACTCAACTTGGGTAGTATTAATTAATTTAATTTATTGCCAAATAAAATTAGAGTTAGATGATGAGAAATGAAGATGAGAGCTGAAAACTCCTTCCTCCTCCACTCCCCTCCTCACTTTTGCCCAGTCCCAACTTGGTGTCTGCAGTCTCATCACTCAAACTGATGTTTCAGTATTGTGTATCATAATTTAAGGTTCTTTATGTCCTGCTCTTCTTTTTCTCTATGTGCAGGCCCAGGCAGCCCTGAAGAGTTATGGTGACAACAATGTCAATGGCTCTCTTCACCTTCATTCCAATGGACGGGACATGCTCAGGCTGGAGGTCGATGTGAACAATGAAAACAGGAGGAATGCCAAAATTGTTGAACTGAGGGCTTTTCTCCATCAGACAGTCCTGACAAGCCCAGAATCAATACAGTTCCAGCTCAAGGGCAAAGTATTTCCATCAAGGTAGAGAAATCAGAATCTTGGTTAATTGAGGAACTGAAGAGTGTTCTGTGAAACAAATTGAAATGTAACTGCTTTCCTGTGGCTGCAGCAGCAGCCACTAAGTAGTTGCCAATTCGTGTGTTATCCCTGTTACTGCAATACTTCTGCTCTTTATGTTTCATTGGTCAGTGTAAGTTGTGTTAATGTGTTCTAGTTGCTTTCCTAGGACTTCGTATAGAGAACTTGGAATGAACGGATGGTATAAGCTATGCCAGTGGAAAAGGGCACATCCCAGTGTTTATGACAAGGTTTTAAAAGTCTTGTAGAAAGCTTTGAGGTGGCAGAGGTGGGAAATAGAAATTTGGCCCTCCCAGGTTTCAGTTGATTTTTCAAATTTCACAAATATAGAAGTATTTAGTGTTTCTGCAGAGATCCCAGTGTTTAGGGGAGAATGAGGAAATAAGAGTTAAAGAAATCAGAAGTTACTATAATTTAGATGAAGCACATTAAATTTACTAGTTAGACTAAAAATGAGGTAAAATATTCCAAGAATGATATTTCATATGGTTCTGCAGCTTGCTTGCAGTTCTGGGCATCCAATAGTGTGTTAATTTGTTTAAATACCAGGGTAAGATGTAAGAGAGCAATTTATTGCAGTTCACAGGAAGGAAAACCAAACACTTGAAATTTTTGGAAGGACAATTTGTTTAGAATTCGTTTTATAGGGGGAATACAGAGAAAAATAAGCTGTTGAATGTTTCTGGGGAGCAGCTGAAAGGATGCAGTCTGTACAGACTTCAGTTGCTGAGGGAATGAATCTTACTTCCCTGAACTATAAAATTTTGTTCTTCCCATGGAGTGGATTTTCACGGAGGTTTTTCTCCTCATCAGTCTTTCAAGAGGGTTCCAGTTTCTAGGAGGGATATCTAACTCTATGAAAGCTGAAGTGATTGCTTCACTTTTAGGTATTTTGAGTAGTATACTTGAGTCTAGAAAGTCAGATATCTCAGTGGATGTTTTGTTGAAGGCAATGTGAAAATTGTCTCAGTCTTATACTCGAAACACTGAAAATGGAGTTTCTTGTTGCTCCAGCAGGTTTCACTAAAAAGCTGTGCCGTGTTTCTCTGAGCCTGTTCAGTTCAGGACCAAGATACAATGAAATATTGTTGGTCCATTTACCAGACTCAAATGATGGTGGCACTTAGAATTGCTGTCTAAGCTGAATTCTCAGTGCTGCTTTGGAATCAGTGCCAAAGAGATATTTCATATTGTGACAGAGAGGGCTTCATTTCCAGCTCGAACTCTGTCCAACTATTTTTTTATTAGGAACCATAAAAAAACATTCAAGAAATTTAAAGAAAAATGATTCTGCCAGTCTGTGAGGCTTTACTGAGGAGTTTTATAAACATCTGGTGAATAGCATGTGACTGACTCCAAGGCATCTGATTCCCTGATTCACAACACTGGAACAAGTGCCCAGAAAGTCTGTGGAGTCTCCATATCTGGAGATACTACAAACCTGACCACACACACACACTCCTGAGCACCCTGCTCGCATTGATCCTGCTTTGAGTGAGGAGGGGTGTCTTGACAATCCTGAATCAAGCATAATAATATCTTACTAACAATTTTTATGTCTGTCTTTTTAGACTTCTGTTGTCTTCTGAGTTGAAGCTTAATGAAAACAGGCTTCACATGGATTTCATGGGAGCCAGGGTGCAGAAAGCTGGATTTGTTTTGTCCCTAAATGGAAGAGTCCAACACACTTTTGCTGGATTAAAGGCCATACCCCATCTTCTTTCTCTGGATGGATTACTGAAGTGCAAAAACAACATTCATGATGGTACTCTCTTCCTTTGTGTTTTGTTCTAGACTGCAACTGTCTAAGGATGCTTTTTAATTCTAATGTAATCCTTCCTGAACTGCACAATGTATTCAGCTCTAGGGCTCCCAACAGAACAAAGTGCACCTGTTGGTGCGAGTCCAGAGGAGAGCGCAAAGATGCTCCTGTTGGAGCACCTCTGCTTAGAAGCCAGGCTGGGAGAGCTGGAGGTGTTCAACCTGAAGAAGAGAAGGCTCCAGGGAGACCTCAGAGCCCCTTCCAGTGCCTAAAGGGGCTCCAGGGGAGCTGCAGAGGGACTTGGGACAAGCGATGGAGTGACAGGACAAGGGGGAATGGCTTCAAGGGGTAATGGTGAAAAAGGGCAGGATTAGGTTGGATATTAGGAAGATATTCTTCATTATGAGGTTGATCAGACAATGGACACAGGTTGCCCAGAGAAGCTGTGACTGCCCCATCCCTGGAAGCGTTCAAAGCCAGGCTGGGCAGGACTTTGAACAACCTGGTCTAGTGGACGGGCCCCTGCCCATGGCAGAGGGGTTGGACCAAGGTGCACTTTAAAGTCTCTTCCAGCCCAAACCATTCTGTGATTGTGTAGAATACAGAGGATTTAGCACGCAAAATGAACCATTGGGTTGAGAGTACTTTTTAGTGAACTCCCACAGTTTGGAACTTTTCATGTTTCCATGGATTGAAGGATATAGTGGGTGGTCTCTTTCCTGTGCAGGTCTTCTGAAATGTGGGGGCTGACTTAAGACTCTTATTCCCCTGAATGGCTCTGTGGGTGGTGTAGGTCACTGCAGAACTCTAGAGGGATTGTTTAGCCTGCAGTTACACAAGTAATAGGTCACAGTCCCTCTGTAAATTTTCCTTCAGACAGAGTGCAGTGTGCAGTCCATGGCCTGAGGGCACAAGCAGCTTGGTGAATAAAAAGAAACAGCTGCCAGAAATACTGTTATGTAATTTGTTTTAAACACAGACACTCATTAATAGAGAAACCCACAACACTAAACTGATTTGCTCTCTAGATTAGGCAAAATTATCTGTTATAATAAATGGAAATTCTTTTGCTTCCTCCTGGTATTGAAGTAATGGTTAATTTATATATTGCTTTTAAAACTGTGATTATTTAGGTCCCAAAAAACTCCACAGTAGTAATTTCTGCCTGTTACAGGTAACATCAATGTGATGGTCAACAAAAGATTGTATGGACTCCATGTCAGGAACAGGAATGTGTTTGGGAATGCCACCGTACACAATGTCACTGTTGCCATGTTTCAGAATGGCAGTCAGGCAATCCCCATGGAAGCAAGACTGAAAGGACACCTGGAGCTGAGTCAGGAGAAGAAGAGGGTGCTAGCCAGCTTCCAGGTGGATGAGAAGGCTCTTGCTGTGGATTTTTTCAATATCATGGATCGTGGGCATGGCAGAGTCAGTGGGACTTTCACACATAATATCGACTTCTTAAAAAATGCAGGTAGGAAGAAAACTCTGACTTGATGGTGTGGTGTAACAAGGTGAATTTATCTAAATGACTGCAGACCAGTGGAAATAGATGAGTTGTGTTTGCTCACACCAGAACACAATATAGTCCAGTCTTAGTAGAATTCTTTTTAATATTGTTGAAAAAATATAGTAATATGGACACAGAAATAATTCAAAGAGTTTTAAAACACTTCAGAGTAAATTATTTCTCTCTTGTACGTGTGTGCTCCTGCACAAGATCTAAGTAGACCAGTTCCTCTAAGTATAGTTTTATACCAAGTGTGTTTCCTAAGCAAAGCCATGGGTTTTCCTGGAGTGGAGTTATCAGTAATTTTGCATGGATCCCTTTGGACAGAATAAATCTGTTCTGAAAGTCTTTAACAGCTGACTACTGGAGTTGGACACAATACCCATGGGTAGATGACCTTTATTAAGAAAAGGAAAATCCTTGATTTCCAAAGTGTGTGCCACATTTTAATTTAGCAGTTCCTTTTCAATACGATTTTCACCTGGTAGGTAATGTCCTTCTATAAATATCAGTAAAGTGATCACATTTTTATATAAAGGTGTGTCTTTTCTTATGAGAAACTGCAGAAGACTTCTGTTGATCTGTAATAAATCTTCTCTGTATTGTATAATCAACCCAGAAGTGCTGTGTTGATATTACTTTCTTCCCTGTCAGTAGGGCTGCCGTTGGATGGCATTTTTACTGCCACGTGTGAGCATGGCCCAGGAAATGGCAGCATTGCTATAGCCCTGCAGAGTGGCAGGGAAAGGATTGTTGCTGTGCTTGGAGGGCACAGACTGGCCACAGAACCTCCAAAATCCCAGCTATCCATGAGCTTAAAGCACAACATCTCAACGATAAAGAAACATGGGATCCCTTTCATTGTAGAAGCTGCTGGCTATTATGAGGTAAGAAGAGTTCTGCCTGTGAAAGTTTAATTTCTGGCAGAACAGTTGGTGTATATATAATAACTCTAGGCTTTTCCTGGGCGCTGTGTATATTTATTTTAAGAGCTGCTCCATTTTTGAGGTGTACTAAATTACTGTGTGAAAGGAAGGTGTTGTCTGGCTCCTTGTCATACTGCGGACCTGTCAGCTGAGCTCTTGGAGCTGAATCTAGACTAAATGAGATATTACATTCAGTTCTCATTTAAGTGAAGTGCTTTGCTGCATATGAACAGATGTCTTGTCCAGTTTTATTTTTCCCCTATAAATGGGAAGTGGAGCAGCAGGCCTGAGGGTGTCAGTGAGCCTCAGGACTGCATTGCATCTGGTACTGGATTTAACTAATCCTGGTGTCATCCTTAGGATGGCTGCTAAAGAGCAGAAGAGTGTTTAGCGTGGCTTTCCCTCTGGAAATTCCTACCCACAGAACCATTATGGACCATGACTCCTGGTATGGCATTGCTTGGCCACTGTTCTCTCTACCTGCATTTCTGCTCTAGACCTGTGAACAATGTTACAGCTCTTTTTCACGGCAGATTATCTTTCGATAAAAGTGGGGTTCAAATACTTTGCTGGCTCTAACATGCACTGCAGGGCTCAAGTCACTCACATGCCAGTATCAACCATTGTAGTAGGGTGAGACACAGAGGTGTGCAGAGAAAGAATTCTAACAGCTCCTTTGCCTTGCTGTTCAGTAGTTTCAGTGCTTTAATTGTTTGTGCCTGAGTGCTTGAATCCTTCAGGTTACGGAATACTCTCAATATGTTTTGGAGGAGAGGGAATTATTGGTACACTGCAGTCAGAAGGTCTGGTGTAACACTAGAGAAATGAGGCTGCCTTGATTTTTACTTGTATTAATGCTGCTGCCCTGACACAGGCTGTGATGGTTAAGCACAGTGAAACAGACTCTGCATTTCCCAGTTGTTGCTGGGATGTTGTTGTTTGTTTCTTTTCATGATTTGGATTTCCTTTGTGCATAGAATTTCTCCAGAAAGATTGCTGCAGGGATAACAACCACAGTGGAGACAGAGCAGCTCAAAATTGAAATAGAGAAGAAAACCACTGGCATTGCTCTGGAAATTTCTCTTTCACTTCAGCATGATGTGGGAGGACTGATGGAAATTGTTCCACATGTACTAGAGGTTTGCAGAAATCCTGCCCTATATTGTAATGTATTTGGTGCACTAAACACTAAACTGTTTATCTCTTTGAAACTGAACTCTAACCTTTAATCTTGTAGTTGTGTTTTGGTACCTTCATCCATTTTATCCTTAAAGCAGCCCTGTACCTTGCTCCTTTGAATTTTAGTCCTCCCTGCTTTTCTTCAGACTCTGAATGTGCTTTGTTGACAACATCAACAGGTTGCTTGCAGTGGAGAATCTGCTAACAAACAGCTCTCTGGCATTTGCAATGGTGTAATTGCTTTTCAACATTTTGAGGTACTGGCTCCATTTACAAACTTTGCTCTCAACAACATAGTGTCTTAGTACTGAAACATGCCATGTAGAAATGGATTTGAGCTACCTAGAAATTTTGTGTGCACTTTCAAATATTTTCACTCCCTTAACTATTGGCTTGGGTTTTCATCCTGTTGTTTCTATTATGGAACTCTAAAGTAGAGATTTTTTTTTCTCCATTTGTTTCAACATTTTAAATTATGTAAGACTAATACAAAATAGTGTAGAAGAGTAGTCGTCTTCTAGTAATACGAGCTTTTAAAACCGGTATGTGGCCTGACAGGAAAGCAAACTTGATAACAGTTTTCTGTAATTCTTCAGACTCCAGCAAGAGTTTCACTGAATGGGTCAATATTTACCAGCAACTTTACTGTCATCCTCTTTGGACATGTGTCTTTTCATGATATGTTTGCCTGCCTGCAACTCCATGCCACCACTAACACCCAGCCTCGTTTAGAAATTGACTTCCAGCATTCTGTGCCTTCACTTCATTCTCTGGGAATAGCCAGACAGAACCAACTGAAGGTGTCAGCCACAAGAAGTGACAAGTACAAGGGCATCCTTGGTATTGTCCTTGGGCCTTGCTCTTTGGAGGCTGATGGAGAAGTGAGCCTGGCAAGCAATGAGACACAATGGCTACTTGCTTTTAGAAACAAGTGCATCAGTCTAGAGGTAAGCCCAGATTGTTTTCTGCATGCCCTTGTACTCTGTGTATTTCACATCACTGAGTCACAGAAAACTGTCTCCTGACATGTTTATGGACAAGCCAATTTTGGTCATTAAAGTTGTTCTGGCAGAGCAATGAGTCAGAGCACTTGCAGGGGGAAGTGTATTTGAAGGTGAGAATTTGGTGTAATACAGTGGTAGATGTTACTGCTTTTGCCATAAAATAGTTGCCTAATAACAGCTTTTTAATTCCTTTCTGTATGGAATTGTGGAGGTTTTTGTGGGTTAAGATCTTTTTCATCTACATTAGTTTTGAAAAGGTTATTGTGGGATTTATTCCTGGCCCCCCACACCATATTTTTTCAGTTGTTTCACAAAGAAATTTTTATGGTCCTTTCCAAAGCAGATTGTTTCAGAAAGAAGAAATGCTTTCTCATGAATTAGGAGCAAATTAGGAAGACAGTTGCTTTACCTGTGTGTTTTAAATAGTGTAATCTTTTCTGTTGCAGAGGACGGGATTGCCTCATGCTGCAGTCTTTGGGGGCTCATTTCAACAGAACATCTGCAACGTGGGCTTGTTAATGAACCTCCAGTGTGATGGCAGAGCAGTGGATGTGCAGATAGACACCTCCTGCCAACACGAATATACCCTCCAAGGGATGCTCAGGCATTCCCTGCCCTGGCTCAGCCAGCTTGGGCTGCCTTTTGAAAACTCTGTCTTGTTCTCTGCAGCCACAGACTCCACCACAGAGGGCATTTTCTTGCTGCAGGCTGGCAGATGCAGACTGAAGGCTAGAGGGGATCTCTGTATTCAGAATAAAGCTGACTGGACACTGGAAACAGAAACGGAATGTCAGCTTCTGCAGGTAGCTCTAGGCTTTTAAAGAGAGTTTTGGGATCAAATGAAGGCCATATGGGTTTTAGCTAGAATGACAGTGCTGGAGTGTTGGAGAGGCACTCTAAAGACACACCTGTCTTACAGCATCAGGCAAAGGAAGAGTCTCATACATTCACAGGTGCTCTCTGCAGAATGAGATCAGTTCAGCCTTTGCTGCCTGTTGCCTTTGCAGACCGACAGTGCCCTCTAAGGCTGAACAGCAATATTAGCCTGAGCTCTGCCAAAAATACACTCCCTGCTCTGTGTGGATTATATCAATGTAGAATTTCCTTGGTTTTTCCATTTAGCCTCACTGACTATGTTAGAAATAATGACTATTGCAAAATCAGGGTTTTTTCTAGATGTTCATAAGCATTTATACTTTGCTTTCAAATCCTCAAGTTGAGTAACTTCCTTGACTACAAAGTGGCAACATACAAATGACAGGAAAGTCAAAGCAAAGAGGGAATGAAAACCTCTTAAAGTATTAAAAATAGTAAAATTATCAGTGTTTTTAGAAATCTTTTTGAAGAATGAGAAGAAGCATTTCATTTGGGATGTTGCACAAGACAAGTTGGAAATGTAAGCATTAAAAAACCGAAACCTTGTACAACCAGATGCAAAAATGTTTGTGTATTACTTTTTGTACATTAATTCATTTGAAAATTGAGATTGGTCTGGTCTGAATGAAGTGTATTTGCCACTCTGAAGAAACAGGTATTTTGTATTTTTGTAAATGTAAAACTTTGCAAAGATACAGAAGTTGTGAATTCTGCAGGACAGTCCTAAAGTCTTTCATCAGGTCCTGTTCAGAAAAAATCACCTTCTTTCTTGTTGAGAGGGAGCCAAATGGAAGCATGGGGATTGTAGGTTTTGTCTCTGATATTGTATCATATAATGCACACTTGTCTTCAGGTGTTTGTATATTCCAAAGGATTTTTTTGTTTAAATCTTGATAGGATCTCAGTTTCCCAACTCAGTCACGGCTCACAGGATCCATTCAGAAAGACAAGTGCCAAGCAGAGCTTCTCTCTGTCCTGGAAACAGAAGGCAAAACTGCCCGTCTTGAAGTGAGAGCAGAGTGGAAGCCAAAGATCACTCTGGAAATTCTGTTCAGGCATGACCTCCCCCAGCTGAAGGAAATTCCAAGGGAAAATGAGCTGTCCATCACTGCACGGAAACACTTCAAATATCTTACAGGAATTGGAATGAAATTGGGTGCCTGTGAGCTTCAAATGAATGGGGACTTCGACCCTGAGAAGAACCTTCAGTGGAAAATACTTATAGAAAACAAATGCCAAACAATTCAGGTACTGAAAAGAATTTACTCCTTTAATGCTGAATTTATACATCTAAGGTAATGTACCTGCTAAAGTCAAATGACAATAATCCAAGGATTTCAAAGTGGTAGCAGACAAATAAGAAAAACACTCTCTTTTAATGTTGCATCTTACTTTTGGAGCCAGTCATTCACTGTATTTTCATACGGCATAAGCCAAATTTTCTGCTTTATCAGCAGTTACAGTTTCTCAGCAGTTTGAGAACCAAACTTTGAAAGAGTTTAAAAATATATGAAGTAAATAGATAATCTTCAGATCAGAAAATTCAGTGTATGGAAAGTTTGACAGAGATGTTATCACAGTGTGATCTGTGGATTCAATATGCAAGTCAGGGTAAATCTGAATATACAAAGATGAGACTCACCTGCCCTTTTCCAAAAACAGAACTGCCATAATAAATAACTAAATAACTTATAACTTATGTATGCTGTCTTGTTTCACCGAATTTTTACTTTGGGCACTAGACTAATGCCAAGCAGAGAATACTAATTAACTTTTTACTTAGGCAGGAAGAGCTGCCACATTGTCCAGTGTTCTATTTATGCTGACTCATTTATCAAAAATAATTAGACATATTAAAAAAAAGGAGAAAATTTATAAAATGTATTAAAAAGCTGTCAAGATTTCTCAAACATCCTGTGGCTATGCTGCCTGATATACTTGATTTTACAGCTAGGTATTATTAAAGCTATTATTAGGAATTAAAACTTTCAGGGGTATAATATATATGTGGTTAAGTGTAAAAGTGCTGAATTTTAATTTTTTTTTCTTTTACAGGATCTTGGAGCACCAATGAAAATTGATGGTTCAGGCTACATTTTGATGGATAAAATGAACCTAGATTCACAGACATTGATCACTGTTGATGAAAGTAAATTCCGAGGACTCCTTATACTAAAAGTCACTGATGTGAGTATCCTGCAGGCTGTTAGAGTGTGTGCATAAAGTCCTGAGTAATGTACTCTAACCTATTACTAAAGTCAAGCTTTAGTAATAAATGCCAGAAAAAAAATAAGATAATAAAATCTTTGGAAATCTGGAACACTCAGTGTGCAGGAATAAATGTGTAGGATAATAAGATACAGACTCTGGCACTGCCTGAACCATTTCCTCGTTGTGCTCTTTATGTGTAAATTTTTTGTTGTTTATAATGTACTGTTTGATGTACCTTATGCCACTGTGATTCACACTGCAAAATAATAGGCAGTGATTAATTGAGACACTGTATTCAGTGAGACAACAGCACAGGAAAGGCTGGGAATCTCTTGCTTTTCTGTTGGTATTTACAAGTTTGGCTTCTCTTGTCATCAGTGCAGGAGAGTAGAGAACACACACAAGTATCTGTTTCCTCATGACGTTTCACTTTCCTTCCATGACTGGTAATTTCTGCACATTTCTGTGCCATTGAGAAACAAGTTAGCTAGTGGGAGTTTAATTAATATTAACTGTAGGACAGACAGATTTCTGGTTGAGCTCTGTATTTGCAGCAAGCTTTGGGTTCTATGTGTGCTTTGCTGTATACACTGTGAAATATTAACAGGCAAGGCAAGAGCTGGATGCGGTGCTAACCCATAAAATTGAAGGAGCTGCTGACATTGGCATTCCCATGAGGCTGTTACTTGATGTGATATCAGAAAAAACCCACGACTTCTATAAAGGATTTATTCATTTCTGTGTGAACAGCAAGCAAGTAAGTGTCTCCTCCATATCAGTAATATGTGAAATAGAGGTTAAAGTGAGCTAATTGATTTGGTAAATATTGTTTCTCCAAACATTCCAAAAGGAATATTCTGCAGGGGCTGGTTTGGTTTAAAGCCCATTCATTAATCAAATGAAGGCAGTATCTTTCAGCCACTCATTCTGTGCAATTGCTCCTTGCAACAAATTTGACATCAGCAGGGATCCAGGACTACTATTTGCAAATTGTATCAAACCTTCCTTATCAAGTGTCTTCACTTGGTGCAACATATTTCCTTTTACAGTACAAAGTTGTGACTTCTAAAAAAATTAGACAATTCTTCACCATAAAGTTTTCATAGTTTTCATTATTTTGCTTCAGTGTATAATTAGTAAAATAATTACAGATATTCAGAGAAGTTTCCATATCAGAGACGTGCCACAGTTAACTTTTGTCATATTTGCTTGGACTGAGCAGATTACAGAAGAACTGAATTTTGTCCGGAAGTTGGATGTTGTGTCTCTTAACTACAAACTTGCTCATAACATAGAGATGTTGAAGACTTTGCAAATAAAAGACAAGATTGAGTTGCAGGTAAGTTATCAATGGCTGGGGAGACATGAATGCAGCCTGGAATCCTGCCAAGAAAGAAGCAGCAGCTGCAGAAGTGCGATGGCAATGAACAGCAGGTGTAGATGCAACTTTATATGTTTGCTGTTTCAGTGAAGGGGGGCCCAGGTGCTCCTTTTGCCCTTGAGGGGAGTCCAGAAGCTCAGTTTGTTCTCACGGGAGAATAGCTCAGAGCAGGACCTTCCACAGGCCTGGAGCTGGAACTGGCTCCCAGAGTGGCGTGAGAGGAGGGCACTGCATTTGTGTCTGACAGAGCTGCAGTGTCCTCTGGTCACACAGGACAGAGGGAAGTGCTGGTGGGGTATCGCTGTGTCCTTTCCAAAGGGTATTTTCCTCCCAGACTCTGGGACCAGGCAGATTTCTTTATCTGAGGAACACAAGCTTACAACACAACACTTCCTCTTTTTTAATCGTGCCACTACTTGAATAGCATTAAGGCATGGCCATACTGGAGGACACATGTTAAGATGTTGCATTTTAAAATAAAGGAGACATCTGTAACTATGTTGCATTATACAGTTATGCAAGATTAATTTTGGATACATCTTTGAGATTATAGTGCCTCAACCAAAGAAAGAACCCCGACCAACAGGAGCATTAACTTTTACAATGCTGTCTTTTCACAACTTACTTTTGTTGCACACAGGCAATCTTGAACCTCAAAAAGACAAGGAGCTGTAGTATGAAAGTGCTTTATGGAGCTCACCTAATAGTTCTCGAAGGACAAATCCAGGAGTTTGAAACAAGTACCAACATAACAGGGAATTTCCATCACACTTTGCCATGGCTGCTACAATCCACAGTCCCATCATCTTTACAGGTAGTTTTGGGTTTTTGTTGTTTTGATTTGGTTTTGTTTAGTTGTTTGTTTTTTTTTACTACAACTATTGTCCTCTATAACGATGCAATTCAAACACCTGGCTTGAATAAAAACTACCATTTTGTAAGGTATAAATAACTCTACAGGAGAATAGCTTCAGGACATTGCACCAGGGACTGGAATATTGTGCCCATGCTCTTTAATGGGAATTTTATACTTAAGGATGTATTTCTTTGGGTGCTACTTTCAGGGAGGTATTGGAGTACCTCCTATCTGGTAAATATTGTCAGTAGGTGCAGATCAAGTATCCTTTATCTACAGAGAGTCATGTTTTTGGGATAAAAAAGAACCTAAGGAGAATTTGACAGAGGTCAGTGAGGCTGGCATGGTTTGACATTCATTCAGTTGAGTGGGCTTCATGCTGGAAAGTCAAAGATGGTTAATGAAAGGCCAAGATACATTTTGTTAATGGATAGATTTTGACATAAGTATAGGCTAGAGAGAGCTTTCTTTCACTTCCATTTCCTCTTGTCTTAAAATTAAATAGCATTTAATATTGTTTTGAGAACTTACATCTACATGTCATTTTTTAGATAGATGTGGTTTTTCAAGGGAGAAACACTACTCAAGAGAGGTCTGTGCACATTGCGGCTGGAGAAACATCAATCACATGCATAATAAACTCCTGCTATGTTGGCCACCAAGTGGATATCGTCTGCCAGAGTGTACACAGCAGTGAGGTACTCCTGGCATCTGGCTACCCTAAGGCGATCAACTTCACTCTCAGTTTACAGAAATCAGGTAGGTTTTTTTATTCTATAATAGCTCTTTGAGGATGTTTCAGCTATTTTTTCAACAGCTACAAAGTGACTAAGAGTTGCTGATAGTACCCGAGAAGAAGCTTTATCTTGTTTGTAAGTAAAATTGTCATTCTGAAACTGCATCTGTGATTAGTTGATGAAACCAGTCTACCCTCAAAGCTTGCCCTGGCATAAATCCATACATTATATCCCTCTTACATTGTGGTCAGGTACCTTCAGTGCCCCCAGGGGAATATATTCACGTTGAAGAAAATGCGACAACTGTGAAAACATCTAAGGGCTGGAATTACTGAAGTTAGTAGGCACTGAACCAATACAAATGCAAGTGGCACCATCTCCTTTCACTCATTCAGAAAAAAGCAGCAGGATGAGAGGTTGCTCTCAGGACAGTCACAGTTACTGTATGATTAAATGTATGTCTGTGCTCTTTGTCTTATCATAAAGAATTTGGGGGGCTTCACATCTCTCATCTCATTTTTATCTTTTAGCAGTCTGTATTTTCCTTTTCAAAAATGAGAAGCTGGTAGGAAAGTGGGGAAGGGTCTTCAGGTCACGCTCTTTGGGCAGTGCTGAACTGCTGTAGCTGGAACCTAAGGAGTCACTGGAGGTCAGAAGAGCTCAGAGCTCTTCCCTGGAAGTGGCTGCTACAGGCCAGGGATGCAGTTGGCTGTATGGATTAGTCAGCTCTAGCTGCACAAACACATTCCTGATGGGAACTGACTTGCCATTTAATGCTCTACGTGGGTACACAAGCTCTGTTACCACAAGACTTTGTAAGGACAAAGTTCAAGGACATCCACAAAAACTCTGCCCTCCTCCAACCTCAGGCCAAAGTTCTTGTAATCCTGAATGATGACTTTGTCTTGAATGTATTAACCCTAATGCTGGCTGGATTGATTTTATGCAGGTACTACTGAAATTTCTCAAAAATTAGCTGCTCAAATTGGCACTATTTTGTTCCTTCTATATAGAAAACAAAGCCAAGACTATCTGTGAACTCCAGTATGATGAGAAAGATCTAACTGTGACTGTGGATGTTGATACAGACTTTGAGCTCTTTGGTATATTTGTGTTCGTGGCAGACGTGAAGCATTCAATATCACTTCTCCATCACCTGGGACTTCCCTTCTTTCTTAAGGTAATACACCAGAGAGCTTTTGCTTTGCTTTGATTAGAGCTGTCACTTGAGTTACATTTGCAGGAATCCAGAGCACTTCCAGCAGCCTCAGTGAAATGACTCCAGGTTTATACAAGTGCGGATGAGAGCTACCTCGGCCCAGTTTATCGGAATCCTCGTTTAACTTAAGTACACAGCTAGTGGTCTGTTTCCAAGGCAACTGGTCAGGTACCTGAAATCCCCAGTTCTGGGTTAATAATTTCAGGAAGGCACACATTTTCTGTCACTTTGCAGCTGACAGGGCTCACAAAAGTAGAAAGGCTTAGGGTAGAAAACAGCTGTACTTTATACCTAGAGAACTCCTTGGCTTGGTTAAACCACTTGGAGCACAAATACCTAAAATGCTTCAGTGTTGAATAAACAGAAGTAGATTTTTATTCCAAACTACTTGATAGGGTCAACAAAAGCTGTACCTGTTTATCTCTTGGAAGAAATGTTAGTTGAAATGTCTCCTTCACCTTTGAAGGGTAGTACACAGAACAACACTTCCAAGAGATCCACCACCTTCTCTTCAAATAACAGGAAATAAGTAGGTAGGATGCAAGAATAAAGGTCAGCTTTTCTGAACATCAACATTAGATCAATATTAAACCTGCATATTAAGTATCAGTGTTTCAAGGGACTATTTAATGTCAACATTTTATTGAAAGGTGTAAGATATTTTCACTGCTTCTTCCCAATTGAGATACATTGAAGTGTCTTTTATCCTCTAAATGTTTGAATGAAAAAAAGAAAAGCAGAGATGGTAATTCTTGAGATGCCTTATTCATGTATAAGGTATGAGTATAACTAGGGGACTTCAAAAATTACCATTCCCACAGGCTTTGGCAAACACAACATGTGTTGATATTGAAGTGTGGGAGACAGCCCTCATCGTTCCCGAAGGGATTCCTTAGCATTTTCAGGATAAAACTGTAGATGATCCAGCAGCTGTGGGAGGAAGAAAATAGGAGAAAATATCCTGGAGTTTAAAATTCGTGGAGCCCCATCTGCTCCTTAAAGAAAAAAAAAAAAAAAAAAAGGCAATTCCTTTCCAGTATATGAAAAATGACAGTGGGGAAGACATAAACAAGGACCAGTAGCTTTAGACTTAAACCAGGTAAGGGTACATTAAAAGTAACACTAATATTTGTCAATAATGCAAATGAGGAGCTATGGAAATATGAAAAAAAAAAAAGGGAAACCTCTCTTGAGGCTCTTGGTTTACATCTAGGGAGCATCCAGAAGGTCTGGCTGGAAGATAAACTTCAGCCAAGAGGATGGTTTTAAGTGAGTCGAGAGATCATGCTCAGTTGAGGTGAAATGTTGGGTAGAAATTATGGCATGTGATTTGTTTATTTTCCCCCTCCACAGATGACAATTCAAGAAGTCATGACTGAAAACGAAACTGAAGGAGCTCTGAGGCTGACCTATGAACAAAACACAAACTTCTCCTTTTCCATCAGTAGAAAAAAAGATCAGCAAGGGTAAAAGGGTCATTCTGAGCACTGTAAAAAATGTCATTAGGCCACTGTGATTCCATGGAAAACAGTTCATGTATTAATCACCAAATCACTGGTGAAATGGATAACAAAACTTGGATAAAGTGAGTAGTCACACCAGTCTGCAAACCTCAGGAATTTTCTGAAGGCCTGCAGACAGATTCCTCCCCTCACAGCTTGGGACATGCCTGTCTCTGTCTGCCCACACAGCAGCCAAGGAGCAGACAGTGAAAGAGTCCATAACACTCTAGGCCTGAGCCAGACAAGTACTTAAAAATGTAACTTAACTTGACGTAACTGTTTAAATCTTGTTAAATTTTGGCACAGTTGAAACTTGTGAAGTTATGGGGACTTGGTTTTCTAAGTTGGTATCAGTATGGCTGCATCTGCACAAAACTGTAGGCTTTTAAGGGTACTAAGACGTGTGGTATTTTCAGCCTTGGGGTATTTCAGATATTTCTTCAGTTTCTAGCAAAAGACCTTTGCACTTAAATGTCTGCTAAGTTCTGTTAAAACCTATAATAATTGTAAATTCTAAGTTTGTAAACCATGACAGTGCTTGCAAAGTGGAAAGTGCTGCCATTTGTAACTCTAAAAGCTGTGGCAGACCCGGAGCTAATTCAGATGAACTTGAGCTGCCAGCAAGAATGGACTTTCTGAAATATTGTTGAATAAAAGTACATTTCTTCCCTTCAGTGAAGAGCTGAATATAAAAGCACTCCAGACTCATCCCTTCTTTCTGCAGTACTTCCCCTGTGCAGCAGAACTGTCTTCTAAGGTAACTATCTGTAAGTGATCTGTCACATACATCACTGCAAATTAGACTTGTCTAATATTTTAGGAGTCAAAGTGCTTTATTTCCAGTATTAGTATCTCTAACATTTTTGTTGTTGTTGAGGATGTTCCTGTTTTTAAAGATATTAACAATCCCACTCTTTTTCCTTTTTCTTTTTTTTTTTTCTTATGTTTAATGGGAATTTGAAAAGGTAAATTATGACATGAGCGAAGCAAAAGGCAAACTCTACCTCAGGATGGAAAAAAGGGATTTCAATGTTTCAACAAAGCTAACTTTCACAGGAAGCAGCTACACTAATGCCATTGAAGTGGCACAGACCATGGCCCAGGTTGGTATCAGCCACTGATGGCCAAAGTCAGGCTGTGACAGGAAGGCACTCAGGGTGGCTGCCAAGCAGTGAAGGTCAAACAGCTCCTGCTGTGTGAGGTGTTTTGCCCTAGATTTCTCCAGTAATACGAGCAAACATTTGCCTGTAGATTAGTTTGATTTTATGTGTGTTTGCTCCTATAGATGGAGCATACATAAAGCATTTGTAGGAAATAAGTAAAAAAAAGCATTACAAACTGAACGATTGCCAGGTTTTATTATGCAGGTGCCACACATTACTTTTTCTAAATAAGAAAAGACATCACAAATACATATTGTTATTTGTGCTATCTTCTGGATTTATTCTGTAATAGTGGGACTCTTGTAAGGATTATTCTGTAAGGTAAAAGATAGAAAATCAAACTTTATAAGGAAAGACAGTTGCAAAGGGAATATTCAGTTGTTTCTGTATGTTCCATTATTTGCAAAGATGACTTTCTGCAGAAATGAAGACAAGCAGAAATGAATAGTTGTTTATATGAAAGCAGTGGCCTTAGAGTATCATTGTACTAGACCTTCTCAAAACATATTCCTATAAAGTCCACAGGACTTTGTGGTCCCAAAAGTACACTTAATGTTTTTAACTCCTTAGAGAACCTGGGACTGAATGTTTCCCCTCTTTTATTTTTAGTTAAAAATTCTTCCAAGGCAACTTGTGTTTATGACAATTTACCAGAAAGGCAACAGAACACATATGCTGAGGCACATTGCCCTGTGGGATGGCCAAGAGATAAAGCTAACAGGCACCTACACTGGACTCTTCCCAAAGCTGTCTGGAGGTCATGGCATTCAAGGTAGGTTTCTCAAGTCCTTTACAAGTGTTCAAAGCAGACTATAAAATAAAATAAATGACATAACTCTGATTTCAAAATGCATGTTCAAATTGTTTCAATCCCGGTTTCAATCTAGGCCTTCTATGATCTTATTTGCTTTAAATTCAGTGTAAGTCTGGCTGTTAGAAACATCCACTTTAGGATACTATTTCTGCTTTGTGGATATGGAACATAAAACTTAAGCACTGGGTCCCGCAGGGAGCACTGGTCACACTGGCCACCATCTTGAGGTGTTAAACCCTTATGTTGAGGCTCTATGATCTGAAAATAGAGATGATAACTGCACTTACTTGTCTGAGTGTTGTAAGCTGCTCCTCTTCCAGCGTAAGGCCATCTCACTTTCACACAATTACTTCCCTGGCTGTTGTTGCTGAAGTTGCTCTGGGTGTAGCTGTCAATCTTTTGATTACTGCAGGTAACTACTGTTTTGCTGGTAAATAGAGAGAGGGTTTCTGTTTGCACTTCCATTTCCTCATGTTGAGCAGATATCAGCACACTGAGGCCATTGTGACTGCTGGAGAGATGTGTGTGTGTGTATGAGCACAGACTGTGTTCCCCTGGGAACCAAGAGCTGTCCTGCTGCCTGTGGGAAATGTCCTGGGAATGGTCACGATTCCTGGTGGGAAATCTTACTTGTTTGTTTTCCTTGTAGTGGAACTTCTCCATCCTCTCTCCATCCCTTTCCCATGGCATGCCAGGGTCAACTTATATGTGAAACATTCAGCACACAGTCACTGGGATGATCTCACTGTCATTTGGAACAAGAAGGACCAGGTACAGTGGCCCAGAGCAAATAAATGTTAGGAGAATGATAGGAGTATCAAGTGGTTTTGTTTTGTTTTGTTTTGTTTTAATTTAAAAAGAGCACTGAGCAAGCCAGGGAATTAAACTATAAGGCAAACTATCCCCCTCCTTGGATATATAAAAAGTTCTGACTACGAAAGATGAGCAGCTGATATTCTTGTTGGAGCTATTATCAGGCCATACTTTTTTTTTTGTTTGCAGTAACCCCACATCTTGCTGCTTAACCAAAGCTAACAAAATGCATAAACTTCAAAGCACTGGGTAAAGGCCTTTGAGAGTAGGTGCAAAAAATAGCACAGATGTCATGCTTCAAGCAGCTTAGGGGCAAAGAAATAAAATCTAAGACAAGTGAGCAAGTGTGAGCATTAGTGTGAGGCTGAAAAGGATGAAGAATTTGTTGCATGGGTACATACTGTGTTTACCCACACAGAAGGGGACACATACCTTGTTTAGCATTTTCAGCTTTACTGATTCAGTCTAAGCTCTTTCGTATTTCATTCTTTCACTCTCCTCTTTATTAGCAAGAGTGACAAGTACGGAACAGTTGAAACCAGTCTGTTTTCTTAAAGTAAGTCAGTACTATTTTTTTAAATTACATAGAGTAGAAAAGACAGAACTAGGAGAAGTTGATTGAGAAGTTCTTCAAAAAGAACTTTATTATGAACACAATTAATCTGAGGAAAAGGGACAAGGAAATCTTACTGGGTGTATGTTTGATGTCTGTATGTGAGAGGTATTTTGTTTCACACATTTCCTTTTCCATCTGTTGATCTGGATCAGATATCAGTGTCATCTTCTCTGAAGTTTGGAAGACACCGGATGAGCTACAGAGCTAGTGCTGCCCACCCCTTTAATTACACTCTGAAGCAACTGGAGGTGCATTCCCTGTCAGAAAGAAGGGGCAGAAAGTACAACCAGCAGGTGAGATCAGGAGACAGGGCTGCAAAACACACAGCTGTGATGCTGCATTTACTGTAGTGTGCCTTCCATCCCCAAGAACTGCAGAGCCAAATATCATCCTGAAAAATGTAAAGAGCACCAAGTGCTGTTCCCTCCCTGTGTCCAAACCACCAGCACTGTTTCCTTTTTTAGGCATAACTATTCCTAGCTGACAGTCTTGCACTTTTAGCATTGACCTATTTTGGATGGGAGGAATCCAGAAGTGCACAAGAACCAGCCAAGCAATGAAAATGAGGCAAATTTTGTCCATAAAGCAATAAACAAACTCCTTGTCCACACACACAAGAAAAACAATACCAAAAAAAAAAAAAAAAAAAAAAAAAAAAAAAAAAAATCCCCCAACAAAACCAAACCAGAAATCCTTTGATACCCCTGTGAAGAAAGTGTAAATTTTTTGTATTGTATAGGAAATTGCAATGCAAGTGTGAAAATGTGCAAGACTAGAAAGGCTTTAAAATACAATTGTGAGGTGCACTTGCAAAGCATATATAGGGAAAAAGAGGAGGAGGAACTCCCCAATTCATCCTTTGAGATCAAATACTACAGTATAATTTCTGTCCCACAATGCACTGTGTGGGTCAGGACACTGCAGCTGCTGAGGCTGAAGACTTCAGTAAGAAGCTGTGCCATGTGTACAGGGTTTGTTCATCTGGAGCCCTTTGGTGCTCAGGGGGGTTTGCACAATACTCAGTATGGCTCGAGAGTCATATTGAGAGGAATAAATTCTCTTGTAGGGTCATTATTGCAGTTGTGCCATTAATTGCTTTGCAAGACAGACACAAAACAGCTTCCAAAGAGGGTAACAAAGGCCTTCCATTGCCTTGGTTGTGGAAGTGCAGCTTCCCTGTGTTTGGCCTAGGCCTGGAGCTTCCAGGCCACAGAGTTCACGGAGCTCTGACATGGCTCCATTGCAGCTTTGGCTGTGGCTCTGTTTCCCTCTGCTGCATGGGGATCATTCCCTGGACAAATCCTTCCCTTTGGTTTCAGTTGCAGGTCTCAGGGAACGCGGGGCAGCCTGCTCACCTCCGGCTGAGCCTGCAGGATAAATCCAAGGTGGACATCACTGCCTGGGGTGGCTGTGTGACACTCTCTGCAGGTCAGGTATGAGTCCTACAGCCTTGGAAGGGATGAGTGTAGCTAAGTTACTGTGATGCTCACAGAGTGATTTTTATTTTTCTGCACTTGTTACCATATGAAAGCCTTTTACTTGAAGTCAACCTTTTCGTGTCTCAGAGAAAATAAATCCTGTGAAAAATTCTGTTTCATGTTGCCAGGCATGGTTGTACTTGGGCTGCAGCTTTCCCTCAGGACAGAATTATCCCAAGAATTCCTTGGGTTTCTTGGGAGAGACTGAAGCAGTGTTTTATGGGTATAGACTGTTCAGGGGTTCTTACAGGGTGTGTTTTTGCTCAGGAAACCTACTGCCCTAGGATATACTGAACACTTTTCTTTTTTTTTTTAAATTACTTATATGTGTCATTTTTTTCCCTCTTCCAGCTTCAGAGAATATTAAGCATGGAACACCTGCAAGCATGTGGGTCTCTAGAGCAAAGATCGACATTGTTTAATGAATACCTAGATCTGACCTGGGATGACAAAAAATTCAAACACAATTTCACATATGAGGTAAGAGAAGACAGTTGTATCTGTCGACTCACCATTTTTATGGAAGCTGCTCTTAGTAGATGAGAAATTATTTTGTTTTTAGATGTAGAGTGAATTTTAAGAGCTTTTGTAGAGTACCATTTTCTGTGAAATATCATTATTCCACTTTACCTTTTACATATTTCTCTGCACAGGAAGAAAGCTAAATGGATCAGTTAGGAAAGAAAGAGTTCTTACAAACTAAAGGCCTCATCTGGGCCCTAAATTTGCCAAACCGTTCAGTTATTTCTGTAGGATGGGGATGAGTAACAAGGCTAAGCCAAAACATTGTCAAGTGGAAATGTTATGTTTTGGAAATGTTACATTAAAATCCTGAAGCTACTGGAGTAACAAAAGCCAGCCCAGGGATGGGATGAGTGGGCTCTAAGGAATGTCTAAGATCCTGCTGTCATCTTTTAGCTTTGTTTTCTTGGTTCATTGCAGAGAAATCAATTCTTGCATCCTGATAAATTTCAGTTAGAAGCTGTTCTGGAAAATATTTTCCTGACCCCATGTAGCAAACAGAGGATTCTGGGTAAAATGGAAACAAACTACTGCTCTTGCCTGGATTATTATACAAGCTTTGAGTTCTGTGACCTTCCAAATGTAAGTCTGATGTAAACACATTGAGCCTACTTCCCTTTAAATGTAATTACTGGTTTAGAGACTGTTTTCCTCAGCTGCAATTCTTCAGGAGAATTACCATGCTTCTGTAATTTAAATAAATAAATACTGTCTTTTGATGGCTTGAGGCAGAAAGGTTCTGCTTGCCACCAGTGTATTCTGTAGGTCCTTTTATGGTTGTAAACATTCTCACTTCCTTCATGTTCTTTCTTTCCTATTCCTCTTTCAAAGGTATTTTAATTTCATATTTCTGGAGAATACCAAAACAGGCTCATAAGTGATCAAAAAGGAAACTAGAGAGGAGTAAAAGTGCTTTCTTTCCCCTGGGGGTAAAAGTTTGCTGTTTTTTATGATTGCTCTGCTGGTAGAGATGGATTTTTGAACCTTAATGTAACCTTATTTTTTTACTATACACATAAACTGAAGGCACATCCATGATCTTCCTTAGGTTCCTGCTGGACCTCAGAGTTGCCTGTAGAGACTTAAAACAAACACAGAACTTGGAACTTGGAATAAATGTCTCTTCCCTGTTCCCAGTGGCTAAAACACATCTTGCTTTCCTTATTTACTGTCAGAGCATGCCACACTCTGTTAGCAACAGGAAAACTTTTTCCCACACTAAGGTGTGATAGAACCTGTTTATAATGCAAAGAATGTATATTCATGTCACTCCAAAAGCAGGTGCCTCTGTATTTTTGGATCATCCTCTTCAAAGGCATCATGGTTTAGGCCCAGCTGGAGATTAAGCACCACAGGCACTCATTCAATCTCCTCTCTCCCCTCCTCTCCCTGTGGAATGGGGAGGAGAATCAAAAGTAAAACTTGTATGTTGAGATAAGAACAGTTTAATAATTGAAAATAAAGTAAAATACAATAATAATAGTAAATAATAATAATGATAATATAGAGGGAAAGGAAACAAACAAGTGATGCACAACCCAATCGCTTTGCACCTGCTGACCAATGTCAGACCCCCTTCCCAAACCCAGATCAGCTCCTTCTGGGTAGGTCCCCCCAGTTTGTGTACTGGACATGATGTTCTGTGGTGTGCAATATTGGCCAGGTTGGGTCACCCGTCCCAGCTGTGCTTCTGTGCACCTCCTCACTGGCAGAGCGGGAGACATACACACAAAAAAGTCCTTGACTTAGGATAAACACAACTTAGCAAAACCCAAAATATCAGTGTATGACCAACACCATTCCCATTCCAAATCCAAAACACAGCACTGTGCCACCTACTGAGAAGAAATTAACTCTATCCCAGCTGAAACCAGGACAATATTCACATCACCTCCCATGCACCCCCAACTTTATCAAAATGTCTGGCTAGAGTAGCTGAGAAATATAGGAGCAATAAACACTGGACATTTTAACAAAACATAGTTCTTTGCAGCTGTTCATCTGGTCTTAGGCTGTAATCACTGGACATGCTTTGTTACACCACAGAAACTGAAGATGTAATGAAGACAGTGCTGTGAGGAGCAGGAGGATGGCTGGTTTCTGAAACTACAAGTTTTGTTCATTGTGTAATTTCATGAGAATGCTGCCACTGTACAACTTCTTACTACTCAAAGCAGAGCCCATTTTATTTGGAAGAATTTGGAAGGTTTAACTCCTTTTTTTACATACTCAGGTAATTGTTTTATCTGGAAAACACCAGCTCAACAAAGATGACATCATTTTGCAGTCAGAGGGCAGATTCCACCTTGCTGATCACGGGAGAGATGCGGGGTTGATTGGCGTATCCATAAAGAATCAGAGCACTGCGGATGTGAAGAACTATTCTTTGGAAATTGAAGTGAGTTTCTATTTTATTTTACTGGCACTGGGTTTTGGTTTTTAAAGGCTGCCTGCTGCCATCTATCTCCCAAATGGATCAGGTGCAGGCAGTGACTAAAGCAGCAGGCAACAAAGAACATTCCTGGTTTCTTTAGTAGTGTCTCTGAAGGAGCAGTTAGGCAGTGTCCGAGAGACAAAGGAAGGCACCAACATTAGTTCTCCGCAGAGCTGTCACAAATAAAGTAAGCATGTTTCTAGTGCAGTGTATCAGTTTTAGGAGGCTGTATGCTGTTACAACTCCCCTTCAGCATGACTGCTCTGTGGGTGAGGCATGGGGTTTTCACTCCATTAGAAGGAAGAGGGAAATGAAATACAATGCTTGCAGAAACCATCATTTGCCAGCAAAAAAGAACTGGCCCTAAAAAAGGCACAGAACAGCTTATATGATTCTCATTCTGAGGCAAATCTCTTCCTTTTTCTCTTCCCCCCTATTTTGCATTTGCATTTAATTTCCTGTGAAATTAATAAGGTGGAGAGGCAGATGGAGGCAATGGAGTGAGGCAGAAAACTGATGGGGTCAGCACCATCCAAACGCTTCATTAGCAGGAATGTGGGTAGTCAGGCATTAACTGAGACAATAGACCATCCCTTCACAAAATGATGATGATGACTTAATCAGTAACAAATAGTAAATTACTTTTCCATCCCTCTCTCTCTAAAGAGGGGGGAGATGAAATGAGTATCAACTGCTCTGCATGAGCTTTCTTTATTCTGTGTTCTGGAATAAATGGCACAAATTAGCAGCCTCACAGAGAACTGACTGTAACATTATATTTCTTTAACTGCTACCATTAAAATTCAGCCCACAAGCCTTGCACTATCAATTCATTCAGTTCCTGGGCCGATCACTCTGATACTTGTGCCTCTCTTGATGTAACTCCTGCATGCTGGACAAGCATTGGGAAACACTTCCCTCACCACTTACCCTTTTGTGGGAAGCACAGATACTTGAGAACCATCTCTGAACGATCATTAGTTCTGTGTGGTGGCTTTGAATAAATATTTTTCCTTTACCGCTGTAGTTAAGAGCCTTTGAAGATATTTGGCTAGGCCTGACAGGAACTGCTGCTTCCTCATCTGTCCAGAGCCAAATCCTGGTGGAGGGGATTATTGATCAGAAAGAGAAAGTAAAAGTAACTGCTTCAAAAGGAAAGGAGTGTTTTCAGTACTACATGGGGTATCTGAAAGGTACGTACCTTCACTGACAATGTTCTCAGCCATAGGACTTAGTTCTAGGTCTCCCACAAAGAGCAGGGACCTGGACTTTGATGATCCTCAGGGGTCTCTTCCAACTGAAGCTATTCTGTGACTCGCAGCTGTCATTGCTATGTAGAGACAGGAAGAAAGGCTGTGTCTCTAGTGCTAAGCCAGCTCAGTTCATTCAGGCTATGGTCTTTCAGATAGAGAAGCTGAAGCTTAAAATTTTTTACAATGGTCAGTTTGGGAGACATTTTCATATGATTACAATGGATGGTAACAAAAGATAGGATTAATTTCCTCTTGATTTAACCATCTTAAAGTTGTGTGCTTTATTTAAGATAATCATTACATTCCAAATTCAATGAAGGGAATGAGAGGCACCTCCAGAGACTGACTGTATCACATGCTGGAACAGCTGTATGAACTGGGATGTGTGAATTGGGATGTGCGCAACCACTGGCTGCAGGGGATTGTCACACAGTAGTCAGCTCTGAGTGACAATGGAGAGGAAAAAGTGGCTGTTGGTTCAAGTTGTGCCTAACTTTTCGATTATTAGTTAGATGAAATGTGCTGCAAGAGGTGGGGCTCATCCACATTTCAGCTACATTGGAGTTGGTTGCAAACCAAGCAGAATTGGTGATATCCCAATTGTCTCAAACTCACTTTGCTGACAATCCCAGCCCTTGTTTCACTTATGGATTCACCATTCCACATTTCTGCAGGGGAGTCTATCTCAGGTTTGTGTTATCACACACATAGTAAGTGCTATGATGTTTTTAATATTAGGACCATTAGTTTGTGAATCACTGAAGTCAGAAGTTTGTAGAAATGATTCAGCTCAGCTCTCTCAACTTATTATCTATGTGCTCTTTGCCAACCATTTGTTTATGCTCATCAGTGCTCCTGTAGAGATGACTTACGTGTATGGTGGGTGGAACTGACAGGTTTTCATTTAAGGGATGAGCAGTTTTGAAACATCTGCAACAAGGGACAGTGAAGACTAAAGTCGAAATAAAGGCCTGTAAATCAGTGTGACTGAGAGATGAAAATTTACGTTAATCTAGTGCTTCCTTTGCAGTAACAAATCTGCATTTGTAATTCATTCACAAGCCACACAGAAGAGACAGATCAAACCCTCACACTGATCTAATTTTCTCCTGTTTATCTCTTCTGTTTTGGGTTTGTTTTTTTTCCTCCACACCTAACACAGACACTGATTGATCACCTAAGTAATTTAAAGCTGGCATTGGAACAGTATCTGTCAGTGTCGTTCCTGTAAATGAAGCGCTCTTTTCATTCCCTAAGGGGATTTGGAAGAAGGATTGGAAGTCAGTGCTTGTTCTGATGGGCAACAGATGGCTGCCATTAACACCTATCTCAGCATCAATGGTGAAAGGCAGGAAAACGTGGGACAAGTGACTCTAGGAGCCGCTAATGGAAGCTTAAGTTTTCTGGCTCATGGATGTGGGGATCCAATTCTTAAGACTGAGGTGAGACCCTTGAGTGGCTGTTAACTGCAGTGTGATTTTTCCTGAGTATTGTTTGATTTTGCCATTTTCATGGAGCGCCTTCCATGTAGGCTTCAGGTGTGAATTTTGGTGAGTAACCAGGCAAAAATATGCAATTTTTAAACACATAATAACATTATTTTCACGCTGATGTGAAAAGTTACCATGGTGAGAATTAAGTTCAGCCATGCCTACAGACAGAAAATACAGGACCCTCCACTAAAGGGTGGATCTTCTGAGGAGGATAAGCAAAGTGAGAGCAGCAGTAACTGCTCAGTGAGTTGGTTACAAAACGAATGATTAGAATTCCTGAATGTGCTTTCACTTTTAATAGCGTTTCACATACTCTCTGCTTGGAGGAGGCTTTCTGCTTTTCGTTTGACTTTTCTGTTCCCATGTCTATCTATTGAATAACGCAGAAGTCGTTTCCCCTGAGAAACGTGAGGTCACTGTGGATCTTTGCTGGCATTTAAACTAGTACAAAGTTTGAATGATTTGGATCAAGAACAAGCAGTTTTAAGTAATGAATTCAAGGTTTTAATAATCTTCTCACAGAACAAGCTTAATGAAATTGGGAGCCTTTTGAAAGCCAAACTGATAGAGAAGATAAAGAAGTTTGATGGATACCTGTGGAGATTCAGGAGCTCAGTAAGTACACCATCTGTGAAAACACCATGAAGTGTTCATGCAGTGTTAATTAAATATCATTATATTGCCTGCAGCTATTTTATTATGTGCAAACATTTCAGTGATTACTCCTGTGCTGACCTGTAACTCATACAGAAACAAAAACCATGTTTTATGGTAGAGGTCCTGTACCTCTGCCTTGCAATGAAGTCAAAGCTTTGCTTGAGATCACTGTATGTTTTGAAATAGCTTTTTTTTTTTGAACCACTGTAGGTGCAGCACATTGGTTTCCTATCTGAAGCAGCTGGCTGGCCTTTGATGGCCTTGCAAAGGGCAGCAGGAGTCCTGCACAGTGGGGACAGAGCTGTTGCCCAGGTGTGGAAGCAAAGTGGAATCAGGCACATTCTGAGAAGCAAGATCCCACTTTACCTGGAGAAAATTCAAGACGTTGTCCAGCAAATGCAGAATGAATTACAAAGTAAGCAAAACAGTTCAAAGCAGGAATAGGGGCAATGTCAGTGCAGGGCAAACCAAACTAGACTGTAAGCTATAAAACATACTGAACAACACAAAGGTTTCTATTTTGATCTAGCAAAAATTGCTGACCTTGGCTCTTAGTGCACAGAGTGGGAGCCTTGATGCAATAAGCTCTAAAAAGGCTCTCTGTGAGCACCTTTCTAATGAAATCAGTGGTGAGGCTTTCTCTCGGTCACAGGAGGCTGGGTTCAATCGGATGAGAACAGAGCCCTTAATTCCTAAGCTGAAGTATTTCTGCTAACAGTTCCCTGGCAAGCCTTTCCTCCCAAAGGGCTGCTTATATCCATCCTTGAGTTTTTAATGTTTGTACTAATCGGATTTCACTTGATCTGTTTTTTTCCAAGCCTATCCAGTAGCCACTAATTCACTGTTCAGCTGGACTGTGGCCCATATTGAAACCTTTGAGAAATGTGGTCAGCTGGAATTAGCTGTGAGAAACTTCAATTCTCACAAGGGTAAAAACTCACTTTGGGCCACTTAGCTCTAGGCTCTTCCCACTCAAAAGTTGGATTATTTGATATACCATGCTTGAAACCAGATGTGACCAAACTGTCCTGTGGCTCAGCAGGTGCAGTTTGTGAAGTACAGCTCTGATGGTGATACATTGCAGAGCATCCCTGACTTTCCTTTTGGACAGCAGCAATTTATTTATAATGGGGTCAGGGTTAGAGCTAAATGCCTTTCAGCTCACACCTGTGCAATGTGCCTGAGTGCCATGGAAACACAGCTGCCTCTTCCAGTTTTCTGTGCCCCTTCACTGATGCTGGAAGTTGGGTGGAAACAGCCACTTTGTACCAAACCGGCTGAAGTTTGTCTCATTAATGTTTGCTTCAGAGCCATTAGCAACTTTGAAGGATGCCTACTATGATGTAACCTTGAAACCACTGGATGAAGTGTGGAAAGAGAAGACAGAAGAGTACATGAAGAAAATCCAGGTTTTCTTACCCAAGATTGTCAAAGATGTGTGGCTAATGGAACCAATCCAGGTGGCATTAAAGGTTGTGAAAGCAGGCTTGGATATGGTTGGTATAACTCAGTTCTCCATTTTTAATAGTTTGAAAGACAAGGCCTACGAATTTAAGCTGCAGCTTTGAACAATGGATATACCAATATAGTTAACTATTTTTGTATATGGAAATAGTGCCGTTATCTTTCCACATAATAAGCTTGTGCACAGCTGATTTACTGTTCTTGCAATATTTGTCCTGCTTTGAAAGCAGTACTTTTCCAGCAAGAGGAGAGGTTGTTTTACTAGTTCTGGTTGAAATCACAGCAGCAGTAATCTGTCATTCACATAGCTTTTACTTTTCTTCCATAAGAAGAAATTGTGATTCCAATAAACAGTGTACAAATAAATTTGGACTCTTCTAGTTGAAAGGAAAAGCATGGAAGATATGAGGCCAATTTATATTAATAAAGTCCAGTTATTAACCAGTCCTTCCCAAGCTACTGAAGCACATTAACTTAGTGAACTATTGGTATACTTTAAGTAATGTTTTTTAGGAAGAATATATTTTTGTCCATTATTTGTTGGTGTTGTGACTAGAGTCTGTCCTCTGGGTATAAACCTCTACATGACAAGATGCTGTCAGGTAGAAAATATAAGAGAGACTAAAGTGGTATTTCACTGACTATTGATGAAAAATTCATTTGCAAGTACTGACTCTGCCCTGAAGCAATACTGAAATCTGTTTTATAATCTCTCCACTAGGCTACACAGCAGGTGCTCAGGTGGGCAGAGGCCACGTTTTCCAGAGCTGTGAGTAAGATCCGGAAGCCCTTACTGAACCTCTACAGTTTTTCACCCAGGTAACTCGTGTTTTTGCAGGATCCCTGCTCAGGGCAGTGTTCTAAATGGGTATGTGCCTAGTTAGTCTAAATGGATATGTGCCTGTCAATTTGCAGCTGAGGGTTCTGGTCAGCCACCCAACCACTCTTTGCTTTGGGCACATCACACTCCCTTTATTTCTGTTGGCTGCCAGGCCCGACTTCATTTGAGAGGAGCCCCTGGGCAGCAAACAGGATATCAGTAACTGATAACTGGCCCAAGATGGCCTGGGGCAGTACAGCTCTTGGCCAGAGCAGGGTTGTGTTTTGCTGTTCTAACCAGACTACAATTCTTATGAATATTTCACTTCCACATTTCTAATAATAAAGCAACAGCATTTCATCAGTTCAGCAGATAAGGGGGTGTTCTGTCTGTATTCTACAGGAACTGTTCAGTGGCAGGAAAGCTCCCAGTACTGCCAAAAGCAGACCTGTCCCTGCAGCTGGCAAATGTTACCACTTACCTCATTGGAGAAAAGCTAATGCGGCCTCTGCAAGACCTCTACTGTCTCAACATATTTGCAGAGTACTATAGATTGAAACGGAGGATGATGGAGAGCCCCTTTGAATGTAAGCCCTTTCAAAGAGCTGCTTTGTTTTGTACCTGGGTCTATTTCCACTTAGTTCTTTATTTTAAAAATCATATTTTGAACAGTAGTTTACATAGAGATGGTTGCTAATTAATAATTTTCCTATAAACTTATACAATTACTGTCTTAGAAGAAAGACTATATATAAAGATCAACACTCTGGGCAAAGCTGATATGCAGTAACACTGCTCTACTTAATGCAAATTTTGCAACTCTTTACACATCCTACTCTTGAGACTAGAAATCAGCAGGTGCTATTTATCTGCCTTTTTCATATGCTCTTGAGAGTTGATACTATGGTTCAGTGCCAGTGACACCTGTTGACTCTGTGTCCTGGCACAGAGGCTTGGAAAATGGTGACTTCACCTCTGCTGCCTCCAGGATGCGCAAGCTCAGCCCTGCCAAAACTTCAGACAGTATTGCCTGTAAAACTACTGTTAAATGCTAAAGGAATCCTCTAATGGTCCCAACTGTCCCTTAGCAAGAACAGCTTTTCCAGAAAACCCTTTTAAATGGTTTCCTCCCAGTAGACAGAGACAAAACAGAAGGCTGTGAAAGTAGGCCCTAGTGACCAAATAATCTGAGTGATGTGTCAGCAGGGTTTCCTGGACTGCAGCTGGTTGATGGACTGGATTGGAGTAGTTTTTTGAGACAATTAATATTCTTGTGTCTTCTGCATAAGAATGTATAATTTGTGTGTGTGTTTATAAATATGATTATCAAGTAGTATAATGATAAATCAAGATGAGCTTTGAATCCCAGTTAAAGTTTCTCAAAGTTTTAGGGCATTCAGGTAAATCTATAACAAAAAATAAACCATTAAACTGCTTTGTTTCTGAGAAAAGTTTTGTTGCAGAGCAACTACAGTGTAACTAATTAAAGTGTAAGTGTAGTAATGTCAGTGTAATAATAAGTTGAGAAATGATTTTAAGAGAATGCCAGCAAGAAGCTGTGCATGTTGGTATGCACAGCATTTACTACTCTGTGGAAAACTCACTGATATTTTCTGAAATACCATTCTCCAGATCACGCTATGTTAGTGGGGACCAAGCATCTTGTGACTTTTGATGGAAAAATGTATGATTTGGCATCAAAGTGCAGTGTACTTCTTGCCAAGGATTTTGTTCACAATGCTTTCACTGTAATACTAAATGAGGAAAGTAGGAACTCAAGATCACTGTACATAGAGATGAACCAGACTGTGATCAGTATCTACCCACAGCTAAAGGTAGGAGGAGCAAGTCAAGCATTCTTTATATTCATACATACTAAAAGACCTTTTCAGCTTTCCTCTGATCATGGTCTAAGAGAATGGCAGTGGAAGGGAGGCTTTGTGCTTTCTGCTCTTTCAGAAGTTTAACACAACCCTGTTCTTATTCCCTTAATTCTGGGCTAAATTGGCCTCATCCCACCTGCAAATCGAGACTCTGCATGCCTGTGACTGAACTTTCACTATGACATTTGAAATTGCATTTTCATTTTAAAACAGATATCCAAGATACATAACTTCTCTTTTACGGAAGAGAACTGTCAAGTACTGGATCAATCCCTTGAAAATACCACAAATTCAAGGCAAGAAACCAACAAAATAGAAATATCTGATCAGAAAGGAGTTTCTGTGTCTTGTGACTTTCAGTATAATCTCTGTACTGTCACTCTGGCTGGGTGGCACCATGGTGAGTATCAATCATACAGCTTTGTGTCAGCTGTTAGTCATCTTTGCTATCTCTCTAAATTATCTGTATTACTGGTAGTACAGCATCTGTGCTGTCTTTCACTTGTTTTTCCCCTCTTCATTTATATACACCCTGGAAATGGCCCTAGGTATTCCCAGTAATTGCCAAACAGAGCATGGAGTGCACCATTCCAGTAAGAAGAGCAAGTTAAAGGTTACTGTTGATCCAATGCAATAAAGGAGACACAAATCAGGGCAGAGGTACTGCAGTCAGCCCAGCCCCAAACCCTGGTTGAGAATCTGCTCTAGAGCAGCTCAGCTTGTCAGACTTGCAAAACAACTACAGAGGGACGCCCACAGGGTTTTTGGTATACTTGGAATGTATTTTTATCCATGCACCCCACACTATTCTGTAACTCATCCCCCAAAGATTATCAGAGAATGTATCTGATGCCTTGGTGTGCTCAGGAGAAGCCCATGACCAGCTGAGACACGAGATGGCAATGCAGGCTGGGCAGCTTCCCCTCTTCCACATTAGAGCTGAGCTCTGCTGGATGAACTAATCAGAACCCAGAGACAGCTGCTGTAATTTTCCTGCACCTACTCCTGACAACTCCTACTTTACTCCCTTTCAATTTTCTCCCAGGCATTTCAGCTGGGCTTTTTGGTACCAATGATAATGAAGCTGGAAACGAATGGATGGTGCCTAATGGTTCCTTCACTGCCAACGTGCAAGAGTTCACACAGAGCTGGCAGGTACGGAGCTGAGGGGCTGCTGTGTGCAGGGCTACTGAGCACAGAGGGCAATGCCTGTTACACCGGCTTGGCTTAGATGAACTAAAGCTCGACAGTGAAAACAGCAGCACACTGTAGTGAATGTGTTTTGCTGTGTCTAACCAGGAAAAAGGTTGCATATATTTATTAAAAATTGTTCAAGAATTCTCTATGAATAGGCATTGAGTATTTTTGGCCTAGGTGGTAAGGTAAAAACATAGAGGTGGCTGCTGCTGCTTTTAGAAGAAATTGATGTTGGAGGCAAGTATCTTTGATGTTTTCCTACTTAGATCACGTTGTCCTGGCATGCAGGGACAGGTGGTATTAGGTCTGGGCCAAATCTGTATGTTCATCAGTCAGGCCCTAGTTTGAAGTTTTCTTTAGAGCTGTTAGTTTTAGCTGGGTATGTTGAGCCTCTTAATTTTCTTTGTTATTCCTGCTTTACATTTTATCAATAGACAAAACCCAAGAAACAAATAACTAGTCAATTTGCTCTCCATCCCCATACCACTAGATATTCAGACTTCTTTTCTAGCTGCTGCTGTCAGTTACCAAGTTTCATAAAAAGACTTCCTATGACTAGCATAAATAAATGTTGTAAAAATTTTATACCCGTAAAATTACACCTCTGCTTAATTCATGTACTCTATCATCAGCTGAAAGTAATCTAAATACACAAACGTGCAGTTGTACACAACCATTTATGAATGCAACCAAGAAAAGTAACCTTAACATGCTCTCACACCATGCTGATAGGATGCTCTAAATCCCTTCAGTGTCTAGTTTTAGGAATCTATTACCATAAAGGAACCAGCATCTTACTACCACAAAGATTTTGTGACTCTTCAATTTATCCTGTCTCACAGGAGATGTCAGAGTTCTGGGAACAGAAGTCTGATTTTCAGCTTTATGTCAGTACTTCACTGTAAAAGAATTGCATCAAGTATCTTGTACTTCTTCTTGCTGTTGCAGAGATAGTTAATAAGCTTGCAGCCTATGCTTATGTTAATAATGGGGCAGGATCACAATGTGACTGACCATAGGCACAATTTTCTTAATTACTACAAATATTAACTACTAACATATTCATAAAAATGTGAAACTCGCTAGAGACAGTGAACAAAATAATCAATTAAAAGCAATACCTAGGAAACTTAGTGACACAAACAAGCAGGGCAGTCATGAGTGACCTTCTCTCGGGGCAGAATGGGTACACTTGTGCTACTATTGATTGTGAGGGTTTACACTGAATTGTAAACTCTGACTGGCAGCTCACTCCAGGAGCTTTATCACAGCCTTTGTCACACACTGGCCTTGCAAAGGACGTCAGCAGAGCTCCACAAGGCCAGGGCTGCACAACAGGAGGAGACTGAATGTCTGACTCCTGCAGGATGAGGATTAGCACAGATTAAACTGCCAGTTAATTTTCCTTAGTAACTAAAATAACTAGAATTTACACTTGCTTATAGAACTTTTTGGTGGTGTGGTTTTGGTGGTTTGTTTTTAAAGCTACCTCTTTACCTATTAATAACCCAGCAAGGATATGAAGTATTTTTCTCCATCAAAAAGATCTAGTAAAAGCACAATTCTGACCTGTCAGATCTATACAAAAGAGAACTAGTCAACTACCTGCTAGGTCAGCAACTACACACCAAAATCCTTCAGTGAATAACAGAATCAATAGGAAAAGGAAACAATGTCTAATCTGCAAAGTGCTTCTCAGTATTAATGGATAATAAATGTTAGAGCAGGGTACCGAGCTGCCTGTATCTTCCTTCTGAGGAAGAATCTGAAGAATTCATCCTACCATGTCTTAAAAAACCCCCAAATCCCCCAACTTCAGTAATTCTGTTTTCCCAGGTGAATAAGTGCAGTCTTGTACCGAAGAAAGAGAAGCACTGTCCAATTACAGCTAAGCAAAACATCTGTAAAGTGTTTTTTGAAGAACCACATTCACTTCTTAGGAACTGCTTCAAAGTTGTAAGTAGAACTTCAGCCAAAAGCACTGTCTTAATTATGTGTCATACTTCCAAGGAGCACACAACCATTGCAAGGATATAGATGTTTAGATGCAGAGAACTTTAGAAGTAATCGAAACAGCAATCAAGACAGAAAAAAGGTGGTTTTATGATCATAAATATAAATGGAGGTTTTTGACATCCACAGAGTAGGGGCATGACTGCACTACTCTTTAGGATACATGTCTAAGATTTGGAAACAGAAATCACCTCCTCCGTGTTAGGAAGGAAATAAAGGTTTATGGATGGTCCCAACCAGACAGGGGGAAGAGGATGGGGACACAAACCAAACCTCTGGGTTTACCTGCAGGTTCCCCTGCTCCTCTAACCCAGCCCTTTGTGCCCAGGTGGAGCCCAAGCCATTCTACACCATGTGTACCCAGGACACCTGTGACTCCCCGGCCTTGGGGGCTGCCTGCAGCTTAGCAGCAGCTTTTGTTCATTTGTGCAACCGGAATTTTGTCCCTGTGGAAATCCCTCCACAGTGGTAAGTTTCATTTCTTCCCCTTCCTCGAGTATTGTGACTGCATTGCTCCAGTACTTACATGTCTGTAATTCAAGACCACATGGGAAAACAGAACTAATGAATCTGACTGTGGGAATGAGCAAAACTGATCCTATTCCTGGAAATACTCTTCTTGCTCCTTGGCTACCTCCCCTTCCTGCTGTTCACTCAGTAGCACACCAGAGCCCATCACTGCACACTCTCTACTGCCTTTTTTATTTCCTCCTAATCTGCTGTGTAAAAGAGGCAGAAGGATACCTGCAAAATACTGTGTGAGTACCAGAGTCCCTAGGAGTTTCTCCTCTTGGATACTATTTCTTGTTCCATCTTTTCTTGGTCTGAATAATGCATTTGGATTCATATTAACAACAATACATATTATACAGACACAAAATACTCAGAGACATACTTTTGTACTTTTCAGTCTCTAATAATGAAATTTATCTATCTTTTCAACCTAGAAAATCCAGATTATCAATACTTGTGTTTTAATGCACCCATCATCCAGATTGCATTTCTGAGTGGATTCCCAGAATACAGCTAGGGAAGATAAAAAGCCTAAATGGAGCAGTAGAACCTGCTTGAAATTATCATTTCAATCCTTACCCACTTCTGTAGTTATTGAGCCAGTTTGTGCACTCCAAAGTGACTGGTGCCATGTGTGCTGCTAACTGGAGTTGCACTATTGATACTCTCACCCAAGTAGTAACTTACTATATTTTTACAAGCCTGCAATGGAAACATTTACACCAAATAAATGGCAGAATCATGCAGAAGAACCAATTATGCTTTTGCTTGAAATGAAGCACTTGGGTTTACTACTTCTATGCTTCATGCTTTGCTAAGGCTTAGTAATGAAAAAAAGGTGGGATTTTTAATATATATAATGAAACGTTATTTGTATTTTTATTTTGTATTTGTAAGCTCACTACTATCTCAAAAGAGTGATTTGGTGTCTACAAACTCATTTGTAGTATACCTTAAAAAAATTTACAATTATTACCTGATTTCTTACCAACAAAGGAAGGGAGTAGTACTTGTAGCTGCATTTGCTGGCCTTAAAATAAATTGTTGACCAATAAAATAAAAACCTAGAAAAAGACCACTCACTGTGTCTGTAAGTGCATCACATCACAGTCCCACATGCTGCAATGCTGCGTGTCAACATCTGCCCGAGCTGTCCAGTTCACTCAGTTCCCAAACAGTGGATGATCAGGACATTTCTGAGTAGGATCTTGTAGGCAGTGAGTAGTTTTAGCTCCAATAGTTATATAAACTCTTCAACATATAAAGACGAAATACAGAGACAAATTTTGATAAATCTGAGGCAACAGAATATTCAGTTGAAAAGGAAGTTTTAGAATGGCTTGGTAGATGAATGACTGAAATCAGCTAGTGCCACTAGTTTACATTATCCCATTTCTGAGGAAAAGGAGTGGAATGAAGGTGGATCACAAGCTCAGTTAATGAGAACATGCTATTAAAGAGGCTATTAAAGAAGCAAAGTACATTGGGGATGTACTCATGAATAAACATATTTAAGACAAGAAATACTTCTCTATTTAGCTTATTTTATGTATCCAGTTTTGGACACTGTGTTTTACTTAAATTGTGAACCAGTTGAGAACAGTCCTGGGAAAAAAATGGAAGGGCTGAGGAAAGACAGGAGTTAAGTCTGTAACTATGTAAACACTCTAAGGAGAAGGAAGTTGAACAGACCAAACTGCAGTAAATTAGGCTTGACAGTGAAGACTCTGTAATGGCTGGGTTACTCACGCACAGTAACTGATAACCAGCTATGGTCATGAGAGCAAAACAGAAAGTGGCTGTCAGCAGAAACTTCCTCTGCAGTATTTCCTAGAAATTCATGCTTGTCAAGAATCTTCCACTGAACAGCTGAACTACCCAGACCTCATAAACTTTAGAAATAATGTTGCCCTTTTCCTCTTAAATGTGAATTTATCAAACATGAGAGAATCTTACATCTTTATTTCAGTTTAGCGATCCAAGATAAAACTGTATCTAAAAATGCTGGAGTACCTTCCCCACAGCTTTTTGATGTCATAAATATACTTGATGCTATTTTCCCTTCATAGATTTTTTGTATTTCGTTGTAAAGAGAGGTTGCATTATATGGCACTTGTACTTACTAACCACTTACCTGGACTTCATCTCCTCTTCATTTCAGCTTGAGCCAGTTCTGAATGGCAGATACCAGCCCTGAAGACTGAAGAACCCTTTCAGCACCCAAAATAGAAGTTACTTTAGGTAGACAGGGTAGAGGCAAGAATAGGGAGAACAGCAGAAGTGTGAATGCATTAGTGTTAACTGTGAATATAATGAAGCATATATAGTATAAAAGGAAAGCTTTCAACCCAGAACCTCTGAGGGCAAGAGGAATTATTTCAGTACACTGACAAGAAACTAATCAACTAAAAGAAATTGGACATGAAAGTATCAGTTACTTTAAAAGGACTCCCTCATTCAGTGGTGAAATTGCTTCTCCACAAGCCTTGAATCATAGCACAAGCCCACTGAAAAGCTGAGAAAACCTCTCTTCCAGCTCAGATTAGTAGAAGAGGACTACTTTGTAAAAGCAGCATTATCAGCTTTGAGTCAGCAGAGATGCTGAGTTCTTTTTTCTCCAGAAATGAAACTCCACTGTTCAGCGATTCTGGAGAAAATTATCTTTTTTTTTTTTCCAGGGAGGTGCTCCAACACACAAGAGGGCTAAGATAGAAATAAGATTGTTAAATAATGGAAAGCATTTGATCATTTTCTCATTTTTATGCTGGTTGATTTTTCCCTTATTAATTTGTACACTGTTAAATGAGAAACAGGCTTCCTGGTTTGTCTTTAGAATCCCCTTGTCAGCAGTCAGTTGATGTGTTGGGAAAAGGTGACCAGTACCTCTCCTAGCCATAAAGCAGCCATAAGGTGTTGGAGCTACTGTTGTGTGATAGTGTCTCATCTGTTAAATCACTTCCTGTATTATAAGTCACTTGATTTAAAAATTGCATTACCTTTCTTCCACACCATGCCTGGAACGCAGCTGTTTCTTGGTAAAAGGTAACACTGCAAAATCCATCCAGTGTCTTTGTATAATATGTAAACATTGAAATAACAGTGTTCTGAACTATGACATCGTGCTAATAAACATTTGACTGCCTTATTTTTACACTGGAGTACATTTTTATTGATTATTTGTAATAACAAAGTTGTATTGACCTAGAGAGTTGGAACTGGCTGTGTTTGAAGGGCTCACAGACAAACCCAACAGCTGCTCTCTTATCTCACGTATGCTGCTTTCGACTGCCCTTGCTTTCTGTACACTTATGCTCTAGCTGGATACAAATCCGAGGTAAAACATGATTCCTACACTAGTCAGGAAAGAATCCTGCAGTTTTTAGGATTCTCACACACATCAGATGGTGCTGTATAAAACACTAGAAATCAAGTCTTCCTCTGTAATAATTTTATACCTGCACCCTTGTAATGAAGCCAAAATTGTATGAAATATTTCTGGAAGTTAAAAAATATTTATACCAGTTACTGATTAAAAAAACCGCACGATTTTCTCCCCAATCACTGAATGTCACTTCGCTCCCCAGATAAGCACACCAAACACCTCTAAAAAAGTCCTGAGGTGACAGTTTCAAGGACAAAGTAAAATGTCAGCAAGCAGAGGAAAAGATTCAGAAGAGCTCAGTCAGCAATACAGAAATACAAGAGTTTAACTACATGCTAACTTCAGACAGCAACACTGAGCTGGATGCAGACACCAGGTGTCCTAAAAGCTGCATATTATAAAGAAGCCATTTAACTACCAATAAACATTTTGAACTGCAGCCACTTTGCTCAGCTCAGTTGTTTGGTATTCTCCAAGCTGCTCCCAGGTTATGCCTGTGCACAGTTCCTGTCTAGATATTCCTTAGAGAGGCAGGAACTCGGACAGGCCCTCAGACACACCTCAAGTCCTGAAGCTCAGCAGGAGACTCCACTGACCCCATGGGCTGGCCTTGACACCCCAGTGATCCCACGGGCCAGCCCAGACATACCACTGGCCCAGAGCACCTGGCCACACACAGGGCATGTACCAGACCCCACTTAACTGAGCATGGCTAACACAGCCACCACTGGGGGCAAGGGAGAAAAAAAAGGAAAAAAAATCCTCAAACAACCCTACACTTCATTTTTCCAGTCTTATTTATTGCCTGGTCTCATCTTGGGAATTAAAAAATGGAACCCTCCCACCTATCAGCACACAGCAGCTCTGTCCTAAGGCAGCTCCTATCAGCAAACACAAGAGCAAAGTGACAGAAGGGGATGTGGGGAGGCCCATTCCAGGTGTACCTGGAGGGAGGGAGGGACAGCAGTCTCCCACAGGGCAGTGTGCCAACTCAGCACAAAACATCCCTCAGGCCAACTGAGAGAGAGCTTTGTGATTTCTCATGGGTGTGAACCTCTGGAAAAGAATCACCTTTTCAGGGTTTGACTGAAGCATTTATCAGGTCAATCCTTCAGCTTCAGTATTTCAAAACTGGCTTTTTTTCTGCACTAGCTTTATGAGGACTAGACTTTTAGTAGGTAGCTACTGACAACGCTGCACATTATTAAACACCTTGACTGAAGTAATCCAAAATGTTTATGCCACAGATGCAGATAATGCAGTACATAAACTATGCTGTCATATGGCAAATACATAAAATCTATTGTATATCTCATGGACCTACCACCACACAACACAGAAGAATTTCTGCCTATACTCCTGCTGTAAGAGCACTCTGAACACACCTGCCCACACCAGCTGTCCTTGCAAAGCACAGACAGGTTCAGTCATCCTTTCAAGCATATTTTCAGTGCTTACAACTCATCTCCAACCTGCTCTTTATACAGAACCCTCTGATCTACAAAGCTCACAGAATTTCTGCATACCACACCAACTCTGAACCCCAAAACAGATGTAACAAGAGCCCAGCTTTGACCTCCTCCTCAACAAAGGGCTAGAGAAGCCCCTTACCCTGTAACTTCTCAGTTACATGCCCTGCTGTACAACAGCAACAAAAATCACAAACCCATGCTCTACTGTAGAATTTGAGATACAAGGTGAGGTACCAGTACCCAGTAGAGCCCTACAATGTTGAACTATGGAAATCCAGAGACAAGGCCCTTTAGCTCACCCCCGAACAGGCACCAACAGCCATAAGCAGCATCAGCCTCGCATCAGATGACGCTCAGCTGAGCTGTGAGTCAAAGACATCTCCAGCAGTCTTTCGTTTAGAAGTACAACACTCATACTGGCTACAAGTGTCTTTTGCTTTGAATTCCTAGGAAAACAATTTTTAATATGAACCAGCTGCCAGCCAATATGCTGACCACACGGATTATTTCTGAAAGGCTACAGCACTCCAGAAGTGTATTATTAAGTGTTTAATTTTCCAGAATTAAAAACAATAAATAAACCCAGACTGCCAGAATTCTTTATCTCTGTATATTTTGGCATTTCATCAGCAGAGCACAGGACTCCCACTATCCAACTGCCTGTGATGTGGTCTGGAGTACCAAACTCAAGGCTAGAATTGTACTCTGAAATCCACTCCTTGGTCTGCAAAGATCTCAGATCTTTAAATGACACTATTTAGTTTCCATGCTTTGAAAACCTAATGTCACAATTAAAAAATTTAATTACCACCACTTGATTCTCATCTTAAATTGTAGAGCACTCAATCAGAGATTATATTTCCTTCCTATATGCATTCCTAATTAATATAACTCTATTGCTGGACAACACAGCCCTCAAACACAGTCATTCTACATAGATAATGCAATGCATTCTTCAGGACCCAAATTCTCTTTAGACAAGATGGGAAATAAAGAGTAGTAGCATTTCTACTTTTTAAACATTTCTTCATGTGATTTCATAGTTTCTTTTTTACACAGGAGGAGGAAAGAAAGATAAGAATAGAATATAACTTAGAATTATTTAAATAGCTAAAAATAGCATACACTGGAAGAAAAAACTTTAAACAGAGAAATGCACGTAGGGACAGAATGTTTGTTTCTGGAGGTTAAAAGTATTTGCATCCTGAACCTGGAGCACCTATTCCAGGGAATCCTGCATCACATCTTTTCAGTAACGTCACTTCACTAGAACAGAAGGGTCATTACTATACCACTTTCAGTATTTCAGAAACTAGAGTGGTATTTTAAGTACAAGACACTGCTAACGGTTACCAAGAGACACCTGGCTTACAAGTAGTTTACAGACGTGGTGATTACTGAAAGAGAAAACACAGGTGAAAATGGTATTTCCAACCACAGCCTAACAGGACTGAAGCACGTTTTGCCTCTATACCAGGTACTGAGTTCCCCTGATAACGTCAGTTCTGTGCAGCCCTTGCTGCCAAAAACACCCTGCTGTATGAACAGCTGCCTCAACACACGCTCCCAGAAACAGCAGCTAACACACAGAGAAACGTCTAGCATTTTTAATAGAATGGACATCTTACTCAAAACATCAAACAAGTGTTTCTCAAATACGTTGGTATAAAAAGACATTGGAAGGCATGAACACTGTGATTATTATCAATTAGCACTGGTCCCTACACATAACTGAGCCCAACTTCTCACGCTGGCTTACTCCAGGAGTGGTTACACAGAACAGTCCAATGTTCTGCATCAAAAAGCAAAAGAAAGCAAATTTCCAGTCCTTTGTGGCAGAAAGTAAAGTATTAGGGGATGACTCTGTGCAAATCCTCCACTTCAAGGTCCCACATATTCTTATGCACAGGATTTTCAGAGAGATCTGTCATCTTTATTGCTCGGAGAATGGGCTCAGGACTGCAGGACCTCACCACACCCATCACCATTACATACTTCCCTAAAAAACAAGTAAGCATTAAATTTAATTAACCTTTGTATTAGCATTTAAATTCATAAACGAAATTATTTAAAGCCAAGTAAACAGGGTGAATTGAAGATGTCTATACTTGTAGGAAAACTCAAGGAATGAAGATTGCTTAGAACTAAATTTCAGAAAAAGCCTTCATTATCTGAACAGCAACTTTTATGGCATATTTGACTACATTTTCACATACATTAAGAGCCAAACAAACACAAAGTTGTCCTGTTGTGTAAGTGGATTGAGGATAGGTCAGAAGACTGAAAATTTAAGCAATGGGCGTATTTTGTACTAAAATATCTGCAGTTCTGCAGACCTACACTTCTCCAGTTGAACTGGTAGTACTGGCGAAGGGAAGGAAAGCAAGGAAAAAAAAAAACCCCAACAAAAATACGAGAACAATCCCTCTGCTGGTTCTTAGCCTCCCGCGCAGGGAGCGGCACCGCCCCCAGGATGTGCCGAGCCACGTTAGGCCAGGCACGGGCAGGGACAGCGCCCGCTGCCCGCGGGGGTTCCCCCGCCCCGCGGTACCTGCGCTGAGGCACGGCCGGCCCTGCGGCACCTGCTCCACGCCCAGCACGGTGAAGGCGCCGCTGCCGTCCTGCAGCCGGGCCGAGCCGCCGCGGGCGCCGCGCTGCACCTCCAGCACGGTGCCCTGCATCCACACGGTGCGCAGGGACAGCGGCGCCCGGCCCGCGGCCGCCCGCCGGAGCTCCCACGTCCCGGCCGCGCCCCGCTCCGCCTGCCGCAGCTGCGCCGCCAGCACCTTCACCGGCGGGCCCGGCGCCGTAGCGGCCATGCTGAGGCGCCCGCGCCTGAGGGCGGCTGAGGGCGCGCAGCCGCTGAGGGGCGGCCGAGGGCGGGAAACGCTCGCCCCGCCCACGCCCGGCCCGGCGGCGCCTCAGCGGCGGCAGCGCTGCACCTGAGGAGTGGCCTGCGCTGAGCGGAAATACCGTGCGGGGCGTGCGGCCAGTGCACGGCGGGGCCCCCCAGCCGGTTCACCCACCCCACCGGTGCAGGCCGCGGACAGTGCCCCCCAGCCGCTTCACCCACCCCACCGGTGCAGGCCGCGGACAGTGCCCCCCAGCCGGTTCACCCACCCCACCGGTGCAGGCCGCGGACAGTGCCCCCCAGTCGGTTCACCCACCCCACCGGTGCAGGCCGCGGACAGTGCCCCCCAGTCGGTTCACCCACCCCACCGGTGCAGGCCGCGGACAGTGCCCCCCAGTCGGTTCACCCACCCCATCGCGCTCGGCTGCATTGTGCGCCGGCCCCCCGAGCCACCGCCCCTCACCTGGATCACGGCCCCAGAGCCTGGCTGGCTCTCATTTTACCTGATTTCAGTTCAGGATCGGCCCCCTGACGTACAAAAGCCCGTGTGAGATGTGGCTCGGTTGGAGCTGAAGGTGCTGGGCAGTAGCTGAGCCTTCCCCGGGCCGCCCGCCCTGCAGGGCCGGGGCTGTGCTTTGCCCCTGCCCCGCTCCGCCCGCACCTGCAGCCAGCCCGGGGCTGTGCTTTGCCCCCTGCCCCGCACCGCCCGCACCTGCAGCCAGCCCGGGGCTGTGCTTTGCCCCTGCCCCGCACCGCCCGCACCTGCAGCCAGCCCGGGGCTGTGCTTTGCCCCTGCCCCGCACCGCCCGCACCTGCAGCCAGCCCGGGGCTGTGCTTTGTGCCCTGCCCCGCACCGCCCGCACCTGCAGCCAGCCCGGGGCTGTGCTTTGTGCCCTGCCCCGCACCGCCCGCACCTGGATCCAGCCCGGGGCTGTGCTTTGCCCCTGCCCCGCACCGCCCGCACCTGGATCCAGCCCGGGGCTGTGCTTTGTGCCCTGCCCCGCACCGCCCGCACCTGCAGCCAGCCCGGGGCTGTGCTTTGTGCCCTGCCCCGCACCGCCCGCACCTGGAGCCAGCCCGGGGCTCCCACAGTCCTTAGCGAGAGGGGCCACTTGCTGCTCAATTATGGCTTGATGAAGCTCCTCCGGTTTCGTGAGAAAACACGAAAATGCACATGCTGATTTCCCGGGGATACACTGAATGCGTGGGCAGTTTTAAGATGGGAGACTTTAATTCCAAGGCCTTTACGAATTTATTTGCTGTCTGTTTATATTCCAGACAGGGTAATTGGCTTTGCTGCAGTCTGAAATTCTTGAAATGTTACATTCTTTTCTGGGTTGGGTGGGTTGACATTTCATTTAGAAAATAAGCCAAGAAATAAGCTAATGAAAAAACAGGGGGATGGAAAAAAGACAAGAATCAGGAAAATCAAGGGGATGGGTTCATACTTTCACAAGTCCTATTACCTACAAAAATGCAGAATGGGTAAAAATACAGACTCCCCTGCAAACATTCTTCTTTAGGAGAGATTTTGTTCTCCATTAAAATAGGCAGTTACGTTATTTTAAAAATCTGGTTTTGTCTTGAGTAGCAAAATATATCAAAAGACCTTTTTTTTCTACTCACCCATCATGTTGTGAATTATTTATTCAGTGTATCTTTTTTTTCCAGAGATATTTTCTGTTTAGAGACATTTTGTAAATGGAACTGTATTCTTTTTATAGTGTAAGGAAGCAGTTAACTTTTTGTTACCACTTACAGTAAGACTAAAACATAATATTGGTAATAACAATAAAAACACTGACATCTAAGCACAATACAGAACCATGTAATCTGGCAATCAAATCATATGGCTTACAGGAATAGAAAGACATTAGATGGTTACTGTATATGAATGCAAGATTTGAGCGAAGCTCACAGGAGAATATTTGTAATTTATGCCCCTAAGCTGTAGTCACTTGACAACATCAATATTTAGTTTCACATAAAAAAAAATTAATTGTGCCAAATATTGATAAAAGTATTGTATTCCTATTTGTTACTGCATAATAGAAGGGTCTAATGCTTATTAAGCCATTAAATCTACAGATCAAGGCAAGACCCCTACAAGAGTGTAATCTTCAGGACAGACTAAAAGGTCCCTTTAAAAAGATTTGCCTTCAAGAAACTGTGTTATAAGAAGGGCAGAAGCACTGACAACCTGCATCAAGAAATGGATTTGTTTTTCTAAACCAGAAAATCCTTGTCTTTCAGCAAAACGCAGAGTTATACTGAATTAATCTGCAAAGCTCTTACCCAAGACATGGTGCAGCTCAGCACAGACACATTCTGCAGCTGCAGGGAAAATGTCTGATGCCTCAACAGACTGTTCTGGAGGTGACCCCACAGGGATCATCCTCTGATTTAAGGGTAGCAGAGGAAGCTCAGCACACAGTTGGAAAAGGCACTGATTTGGTTGCTGCCAGGCCCTAAATTACACTGGATTAAACATGAGCAGATTTCCTGAGAGCATGCTGGATGAGAGTGTTTTGGTTTGCATGCATTAAAAAAGAAGGAATCAGTCTTCTGCCTGAACTACAATATGCACCTTGCTTCAAAGGAATCTTCAAGGACATTATTCCTCAGGCTGACATGCATGTGAGATGGTCACAGTGTGGGTAAAAGAAAGGTCAAACTACACCTAGAGAACACAGTCCAGAGCACAGCAGGAGTCAGGGCTCCCTCAATTACAAGGGCTCCCTCAATTACAATGGCACTGTTTTGTTCGTATGGTGCCAAGAGAGCTTAGAAAAGAATTTGACCCCAGATCTCCGTGAAAAGAGATTTCCAAAGAAGAAGCAACTTGAAATTTTCTGTCCAGCTTAGACCTTTTCATGCTCCCACTGACAGTACTACTTAAAAATGGAAGCAATTCTGTGCTTCACTCCCTCATTTTGGCAAAAGGCTGATATTACACAAGCAGAAAAATCCTTCTTTCCCTTTGCCATAAAGTCTGATCTTTTACAGCCTTTCATCCTACTCTAAAGAGTTTTAAAAAATACCTCCTTTCCCATCCATTGGCCAATGTCTACAGAACAGGTTCTTCAATTTTACTTCTGTTTCTCTTTCCTAGTACTGAGAAGTTACTAACTGGATTTCAAATAAAGTTTTAATGTTTTCCCTAAGATTTGGAATCCAAGTAATGAAGGCTTTTTAAAAAAAAAAATTAATTTTTAGTATTTTGTAAGCATTTACTTTAGAAACAGGGATACCTGGGAGCTCCACAGCTGACTGCAAGAAAAGTCACAAAGTGTGGAGCTGAAAAATACACGGATCATAATGGCTATGTCTGAATGGCCCACAAATGTCTGTAAGACAGTTACTGCAAGAAAAACTTGTCTGTGGCAGCCCACAACCTCAGGGGATTCAACTGTGATTGGGACAGGCTAACACTTGCTCTGTTCTGCCATCTCCAGCAACACTGGCTGCCTGCAGTCACAGAATAAACTTCAAAGGGAAATGATTGAGTCTTTCATATCTTCCTTCAGCCGAAAGGAAGCGGCACATGGGGGTTCAGCATCACAGAAGAAAGCTATGAAAACAATCCTTTGCAACAATGCATTACTCTGTAAGTAAGGGGTCTGAGACTGTCTTCCTTTCCCTGCTATTCATATGAAACTTCACATGTCCTTCAGTGAAGGACAACTTTTAGCACACACCACTATCAGATTTGACCTTTAAGAGATCTGTCCTTATTTAGACATTTTCTTATACTGCACACAGAACTATATGACACCAATACAAGAATATAAAATTCAGTTGTTTCTGGTGTTTGTTTTGTACTGCATAAAAGATGTGATGTGGACATGCTGACTGAAGTCTGGAAAAACAACTTCATCCTTCAAGGCTTTTTTTTAGACTATATCTCATAATCACTGAATTTAATTAATGATTTGAAATTAATGGATCAATGAGTTGGAATTAATGTGTTGGAAGTCAGTCATATTTGCATCCCTAACGTGAGTTCAGCTGCTTGTAATTTATGCTTTGGGGCTGAGCAGTCTTGCAGATGGATACTAAATTGTGTTCGACCAGGAATTTCAAAAGACCTGGAGCCAGCAAAGTCATCTGCTGAAACAGGAAAACTCTAGGTGCAACCTGCCAAAATTTTAGTTAGCAGGTAGGTTTGAATAGGTGGCATTTTAGATGTGACTTGGACAGGGTAGGTAAATGTGAGTGACGTTGACATCAGAGTCCCACTACTCACAACAAGAAGAGTCTGGCCTCTCCCTTAGTGTCATCCAGCCAAAACAGCATGGGAGTCACTCTAAGATACAGTGACCTAACTTTTGTGGCAAATACTATCAAGTAAAGCCTTCGCAAGGCACCTCCCCAGTGCTCTTTGTAAGGAAAAAGAACCTAATAGAGATGCTCTACATCCCATGTAAGCTTATGCTTAGTGGAATCAATACAGCATTATGGCAAGAGCCTTCCTGCAGCTGCCAGGAGCTGCCAGCTGCACCCAGTGTGTGGAGACAAAAACCAGCATCTCCTCAGAGAGTGGGGAAACCTCAGTTGTAGAGCCAGCCTTAGCATGAGAAATTATTTCATTGCTCCCATCAGCACGCAGACTTACCCAGTTCCTGTCACTTGCCACACATCCCTGCCACAGAGCCTGCAGGCTGTGAGAAACAGTGATGTTGTCCTGCTTAGCTGACTCATTTCATTTACAAAGAATACTTAGAGGAAATGCTTAGAGAACTCCAGTTGTGTTCTGCAGAAGTGGGTGTCACCTGTTTGTTTCTTTCCATGGTATAAATATGCTGGCATGTCAATTAAATAAATCAGCGTTCTATGGAATAGAACTATGACATGATGAAAGAAAAAAAAAAAGGTCTCACTGTTTTTACTTTACCAGTACTGTTTGCTGCTCTGGAAATAGTCTGCGGAGCTGACTTCCAGGTGGGCTTATTCAAACTCCTGCACAAGAAAAAAAGAACTTTAAACAGGAAATATGAATGGTGTCTAAAGCATTAGATCTTCATCCCGACTGAAGTCAAGCCAGTAGCTAGGAGACTTCAGTCATTCAGCCTTTCTGAGAGAGTTTAATTTTATAAAAAAGAGTTGGATATTTAGCAAAAGCTTAATAGGACTGGAGAGTCCCTATAACCAGTGTTAGGGAATACAGATCACAGTGCCTTCCCTTGACAGCTGCTGCCTTTGCACAAATACGCTCTGATTAGCATGGCCAGCATCCAGTTCATTCAGTGATGTGACGGAAGAATAATTTTCCTAAAGAACAGTAAGCAGAAGAATGGCATTTTACTTCCAAAAACTTAAAATCTGAGTTGTCAAATATCAGAAATTTACATGAAGCCAATAAAGCTGAGAGGTTACAGCCATTCCAGAGCATACACTGGCAGGATTCAGCAATATTCAAGGCCTCTTCAAAGATTCATGAAATAAATTTCTGGTGCTTAGTAGGGAGAGGCTTTTACTAACAGTCAAATTACCATGCAGGCAAGATCTTTCCCAGGTCCAATCAAAAAGACCATCTCTCCCAATGGACTTTATCTTGTTTAAACTAAAAACATCACAGCTACAGCACCACCAATCAAGGTAATTTCAAATTAACCAAATGTTGGCACGCAATTAAAAGGAATTCAGAATTTTAATATAATAACTCCAGAATTTTACACCAATCTCACATTCAGCACACACCTTCATTAATTTAGGAAAAAGCTTTTGGAAGTTTAAGCTTATCATCAAGCTACTTGAAAAGTTTGAGGTGAGGCCTCAAGAGTTTCAGGGAGCTAGAGAAGAGAAAGCCCACACCTCTGTTGCTGTGTGAGGTAGTGCTGTGCAGAGTCTTCAGGGGACACATATTTAATAGCAGCTTTGGTGGCAGCTGCAGGTGGCACAGCCAAGCAGAGCAGGCAGCTGTCTCTAATCACTGAGAACTTGTGTGAAAAGTGAATTGTCCTCACTACTTCCTATTCTTTAGCCAGTGCTAGTTACCTGTATTCCCATGGAGTATCACCTCAGATGCACATGGTGTGACTGTCCTTAACTAACCAAATTTTGCTCTGAGATCAGAGAATGTCCATGCAAAATGGCTGCACTTAGTTTCACAGCACACATGAAGCTGTGACTAAAGCTTTGTCCACGTGATTGCCCAGGGATGCAGCAGCAGCACGGGCATCTTCTTCGGAAAATGCTTGTGAGCAGTGGTGTCCTGACTCACCTGGTGCTGGCAGGAGCAGTGGGAGGGGCAGAGAAATGGCCTCGAGGGGGAGGACACTGCCAAGCGCTGAGCAGGAAGGCTCTGGTACTGCTGCTTCCGAAAGCAAAAGCAAAAATCACAGCTGGAGGAACAGCTGGCCTTGTGCTGCTCTGCAGGGGGACCCCGGGCAGGAATTCACAACAAACAGCTGAATGACTGAAAAAGCAAAAACAATATAAAGAGGAAATCAACAGCAGTGAAACTTTAAAGCTGCTCAACAATAGCACTTACATGCTTTTGTGTACATAGGTGGACTGGGACCTACAGAAGCTTGAGTTTCCAGTTTCTTACATTATGGTGTGCATTCTGTAAAGCAAGGTCCAAACCCAGAAGGCCTTACAAGCCTGGATGTAGAATGCATTTATTGCCATAGCCCCTACAAATTGCAGCCTGCTCCCCAACTACTGGCATGAGTGAATGAATGAATGAATGAATAAATAAATGAATGCTGGCATGTTAATAGTGTTAATTTTGGATGAAAGTCACATTAGTGAATGGATATACAAGGCCTGTTTATCTCTTAATAGGTCTAAGAGAAGATATAAAATGTCCCATTAAATCACAGAGTTCTTCCTAAATCAGAACACTCAATGTGTAATTACTGAAGTATGTTTTCACGTTCTTAGGTTTCCTGAATTTATTAAAAAAGTCAAAAGACACAAGGTTGCATGAACCAATGGGAGGACATCAGCTCATTTTAGAAAGACCTCTATAACCCCTATGGAAATGTCACATTTTAAAATACAATTTGACATTAAAATGTCACAAACTGCCTCCACCTCTTGATTTAAGTAATTTTAATCACAGTTCTAGTTTGTAGTTTGTACGCCACCTTATGTTAAGCACTATGCTCAAACTCTCTAACTTAGACCCATCTCTTTCCACTAAGCCCAGAAAATGCAAGGTCAAATGTGAATTTAATGGAATGAAGGTCAGAGTTTTCTTGCTGATATTCACTGTCTTGGACAGCCATCACTGACAACTGATCCATGAGCATCTCAGTAGACATTTTTTTTAAGGTAAATAAAAGACATTTTTGTTAAGGTAAATAAACCTATTGGTGCTCCAAGAGTTTAATCAGCTTGTTTCAGTGAGACTTTAGACCTCATGGTATGAACTAAACGGGAAAACAAGAGGAACACAGAAACTGTGAAAAGGGCCTACTTCAAGGAAAAATATTTAAATAACTTTTTATGTACAGGTAAGTTGACCTTTCTACTGAAGTAATAGTTGTGTGAAGTCTGCAGTGAGACTGTAAGAACATTTATTTACCTGAATATATTTAAATAGCTACTAATGACTGATATGAAAATATTTGATTTTTATAGAAGGCTGGAAGTTTGCACATAGTTGTGCAACACAATGGTTGTTTCTGAATGTAACTCTATACAGGGCAGCCCTCCAAACAAAACAACAAAACTTGGACTTGAAATTGAAATACAACCAAAAAGTGACTCATCAGGGATCCAAAAATATTGAAGCCAAAAACTCAGCAAGCTTTCAGCTTGTCATGAAAAGCAGCAATAAATGATAAATGCAGACCCAGTACACCTTATTTTCAAAACCTGACAAGCCCACAAAACCAGACTTGTATAGTGCACTCTATTGCAAAAGCCATCAGTGCTTGTTTGTTCAAAATAGAAACTGTCAATACTTTAAGAGCCAACGAGGAGACATCAGTTCAGTGCAGATGGTGCCTCAGTCTCATGCAAATGTCACATAGCACAGAGTGGCTGTGCAGAGCTGGCAGGACACTGTGTGCACGTTTTTGGTTGCACCTTTGGAGTTCTGACGTTCCAAACATCAAGCACTTATATTCAAGTAATTTCAAATTTTGCACAGGAGCATTTGAAGAGCTGTAGCTCCACTACAGTTTGAACAAATAGGAATTTCAGACAATGGACAATTGAGAACAGAAAAGGGCAGCACACGACCTTGGATTTGCAAGGCAAAACTCATCAGAGCTTGGGTTCCGCTGCCGGTCATAGCTTCATTTATGAGAAATCGTGCAGGATGAAAGTGAAAGGCACATACGAGTTTCTTTTTCTTACCTACAGATATCTCTAGTTTGCCAATTCGTTATCTAGACTCCCATAAAGATAATATGTGATTACTAATAACACTAACATGTGGGTTAGGTATTTTCATTTTTGTTATTTTCACAGATTTTTAAGGCAGAGGGAGACTTGAACAGTTGACCCTACTGTGACACAGACCATTGGTTTATTTGCATTCTGGTACCTCTGGCTCTTCCTTTGCTGGGAACTCTGTGGTGTTTCAGTCCACTCCAGATCACAAGACTTGCAGCACTCACCTATGGAGCTAAGGAGGCTGAAGCACACTCACTGTTGCATTCAGGCTGCCATTTAATGCAATCAGTTTTACATTCATTTCTGCCAAATGAAATACTTGAGTGAGTATCTGGGGATACCAAAAATATTCTCCAGGCCCCCTTTTTACCTCTGTCCAGGTTGATGAACATCAGTTAATCACATTGATGAAGGACTTAATACCATTGGGCAGGCATTTTTCAGATGCAACTGGGATGGCTCAAATCACTCTTCAATTCCGCTGCTCTTCTCTGCCCAGTAAAATTAAGCATTCAGGAATCTAGGTTAGATTCAGAATACATAATGTGGATAGTTCACAAAACATTTTGGCTGGCCCAATTAAATAACAGTATATACTGCTCATAAAAGCAGTGCTGCTCAGGATCAGTCACTGATTCTGCTGACTGAAGGGTGCATTCCCTGTTCTGAAGGGTACACAGTGCCTTCTTAAAAATGCTACACACTTCAGGCCTCCTGTGTATCAGCCTGAGTAATGGCCACTAGCAACTTGCAAAATCAAGGCTGGGAGGAACAGTCCTTATTAAGAAAATTTCTGAAGTTTACAGTCACAGGAATGTTCATTTGAATAGTGCCACATTTTACTCAAAGCTGGCAGCGTTTGATGAGTGTCCCTTTTGCTTGTGGCAACTTTCCCTTCTGTTTCTTAGAAATGTCATTGTACTGCCCTGGGTTCTGGCTGGACACATGATTGTCTGGGGAAAACAGAAATTCCAGCCAAAGGAAACAGAACTGAAAGTAATTGGAGGATCTCTCATTCATCTTTTGATCTGCACAATAGATAGATGCATTTCCTTCTAAAGGCTGCATTTCCCAGACGTAAAACAGTAAAGCTCCCTCCACCAGTACTTCTGCAATCTCCGTCACACAGCTGTGGAGTGGTGCGAACTGATAACATTTGTAAAGAGTACTTGTCATAAAAGGAGCAGTGCCATTGAATTCTTACAAACTGTGGGGAAAGGATCCGTCCTTGAATTCCAAGCAGTTTCCATGTTTTGCAATGTTCTCAAATTATAGTTTATGGTCTGTAATCTTGCACTAAGCCTGATTTAGTTCCTGGTACATGAGTAGGAAAGAGTGTACTGTTGTTTATTATTTCATCAGAAAATTTATAGATGGATGCCTTAGGAGCAACGCCTTCATCTTTCCTGGTCTTGTGCAGGCTCATACTGGAGAACAAGTTTCCATCACAGTTCTCATTTTGCTGTTTTTCATTCACATGTTTATATTATCTGTAAATGTCTGGATATAAAATGCCTCAACTCAATAGCTCTAAAATTGTATCTTCATCCTGCAGCTCTGCTTAAATGAGCAGACTGTGCATTTCAGATGGAAGAAATGAACAGGCTCTGCATGAAAAGGCCTCTGGAAAGACACAAGTTGTGTCCTGGGTCAGTCCCTGTCCTACATCCCTACTGAGAGGTAGGAAGGAACTCCTGTTTGTCTTTTCCAAGTTTTACTAAGTGCTACAGCTTGGTTGGGCACAGTTTGGCTTCTGGAAGCAAGTTAGTTCTGATCATACAAGCACAAGAGTCCTGTGAAGGTGGGATGAGACCCCCTAGGTTGCAGACCTAGGAACTCTGAGGTGTATCTAAGCATGTCCAAATGCCTCAGCGGGAGGATGGAGTGCTCCTTCTGCTGCAGAGCTGACTCTGGTTACCTACTGCTTCGGACTGAAGCACTTGCTGCTCCCTTTTTTCACCCTTCCTCTCTTCTTCCTTCAGTGTACACAGACCCTGTAATAAAACCTTCTCATTCAGAAGGAAAGGGAACTCTATTGCATTGAAATGATACAGCAACAGATGACTTACACCTGGGAAGTACTGCAGCTGCATTTCATCAGCCAGGAAATGTGGCATAGTCACAAAATGTTGCATACAGGAGAACTGAGACTACTTGTTTTTAATCCTCTGCCCTGTTGGGCATCAGTTTCCAAAGATGGGCTGGGTTCTCTAACTTCCCTAGAACTCAGGGCTAGTTAGACTTCTTTCTGGTCCAAACCTTGTGTTAACTTTAACATTTATTTGGCTATGGAAGCTAAGGCTCAATACTCATTTAACCTCACATGTTCTTACAGTATATTCTAGGAAACTTTAATTAGCTCATGTCTTCATCTGAAATATAATTACATTTTTAAAACATAACATAAAACACCAATTCAGTACAGTTTTCCTTCCCTCAGTGCTGCTACTTTGATGTTTATGGAACAATTGTCACTATTTTTTCAAACTGTACTAAATAATAGAGGTTTGAATTACTTCTCATCCCTTCAGAGACTTCATTAGAGACACTTTTGTAAAGCGGTATCATTATCTTTTCAACCTTCTCAGTTTTATCCAACAGTTTGTTAGGGAGATCTTTTGTGGGAATGGGGGTGCATCAGGCCTAAATTTGGGAAATCTGGCTCAAACCCCTTCCTGGCATGGACTCTAGGACATGATAGTCAAGCTTACTTTGAAATTATGACCTCACACCACAAACCCATAGAAGGAAACATTCTCTGGTCTTCCTGTGAACTTTTCTTTAGTTCACAGAAGGCTTTCAAGAGCCATTGACCTACAGAAAGAATGGGCCTCTAAGCCTGCAGGTTGGGGCACTGATTTGAGAGAGGTGAGCCATTGAATTCTGTCTCAGCTTCAAGCACCACTGAAGTAGCTTATCTAATAACTGATTAATGTGCAGTAACAGCACTCAGAGGAGTCACCAGAATCCAGTGTTTCCCACCACAAGTGACTGCTCTAGCTGCTAAGTTCCCAGTCTCTCTTGGCTAACAAATACTCCTCATTCCCTCTCAGTGAGAGGAGACTGCTCCTTACTTGTTAGGACAACTGCAAGAAAAGGGAGAAACTGAAGTTTGACTGCTCTCCTACCAAGCAGGGACACAAATCTCACTTTTCCACATTCTGAAGAGGTCTGCTAAGTACTTATTAGCTGCCCAGCAATGTTCTCTTGGCTTGCTCCATTTCTAAAAGACTCCCATTCTTCAGAGACCAATCTCAAGAGGGGGAAGAGTTTCAGCTCTGTAGGCAATAGTTCCTTTCTGGCTGCTTGTATGGCACACTGGCTGCTTTGGATCTCCTCTCAAACTCTGTGCAGAGGACCATAAGTAGGTCCAACACTTTATCACAGAAGCTTTCAACATTTGTTGGGCAATACTCAATGTTGTGACACACTTCTCTTCTGGCTTTTAGCCTAACTAACTAGAACAAGGTCACCAGGCAGTGTGTTTCAGAGCAGGGCTGAAATCCATGTCCTCATTCAATGCTGAAGCTATTGGATTGTCTTTCCTTGCTATGCCTGTTTCCTAATCTGTAAATGTAAAGCTGGTCCTTGCAAAAGGCTTTGTCATACACACGATGAGTGTGGTTTAACCAGCACATAGTCTTGTCTTTCACCCAGAGAGCTGCTCTTGTCACACTTGAGAGACAAGCAAAGCACGTCTTTGCAGTCTGAATTGCCTTGGAAAAGCATGTGGGCTTCTTGGAGTCAGATTTTTACTGTTTGCTGTATTATGTGAGTTCACTCTGTGTGTAATTATTGCTGATGGAAGATAAAAATAATACATACAAGATATAGCGGGGGCTGAAGAGGGTGGATACTACAGAAAATAACTCGGATGATGAAAGAATTATTTGAGATGAATTTTCAACACACTGACTCATTCAGATGGAAGAATTTGAACAAATTTGCGGTGATCATCCTGACTCTTCTCTAGAGCTCAACTGATGACAGATAACAGTAGATAATAACAGAAAGATAGTAAAGATCTTGTGAACTCTGAGCCTGTAATTACTTGCACAGTAATGAGCTGGAATGCTTTTACTAGATGCCTTCAGCATGCAGAGATGAAAACATGGTTTCTCCCTCCAGCAGAGGGGGCTTGGCAGTAAGTTTTCTAAACACAAAACCAAATTATTTCTTTGGAAATTGAGTAATACTAAAATTGAACTGTCTTTTGTAGGAACTTGCGTAGTATTATAGGTAAAACAGAACTTCCTCCAAACAAGAGATTCAAATATAAACAGACACAATTCAAATGAGTGTTGTTCTGGCTATCTTTGTTTCCCTTATTTCTCAGTAGGGCTTTCCTATTTCAGCAGAAAGCCCTTGCAGTTACACCTGACATGCACAGTGTGCAATTAAAGGTTTTGCTCCTAATTCCTTTGAAAAGCTGAGTTCAAGTTCCTGTTAAATCTGTCCCTGTAAACTACTTCAATACGAAATGTACAAAAAAAAGTACAATGTACAAAAACCAGAGAAGACACTGAGGAAAAGTCCTGGTGGAGAGTTTTCCAAGCTGCAACGAAGAGGTGTATTTAAAAGCAGAACATGTCCTCTGAGTGGTCCAGGAGTTTATTTGAGGCCATAAACAATTGATATAAATCTGGATGGCCAAAAGAGACACCAGCAACCTCACAGTATGGGTGAGACCAAAACTGTGGGTGTAATCCAAGGTGGTGGTGTACTAAAGGCCATCTGAAGCTAATGCTTAGTGTTAAGTTGCACACAGTGTTATGTAAAGACAAAAGAGTGACATAAATTTCCCTTTAAATTAAAACAGGCTTGCTAGTCATCTGGTAAATTCCTCTTTTTCATGGTTAATTGGACTTAGCCCCCAAGTATTGTTTCCTTGCTCAATTTCAACCCTAATAGGGGAAAAGTACAGGCAGGTACATTTGAATACCTGTTATTATATTGCCTTTATTATTTCTGATGAATAGTCTTACTCCACATGTGACTACTTGAAAATGGCACCATTCAGTGCTGTTCAAAATCTGATTATTTTACTTCTAATGAGAACTAGGTGTCAGTTTTAATGACAGATTCTGGTAAATGTAATTTCACCCCTGTGGCTCCAGCTTCTGGTGAAGGAAATATTGAAAATAATGATGCACAGGAGTAACTCAAAATGAAATTCATGCCAGATGTAGCAGAAGGTGCAAATGACTCACCATGAGCAGTAAGGCTGCAGCACTTTCCCTCCCTGCCGTGGGCACAGGCTGCCCTGTCACAGCCACAGGCAGCAGTCACCTTGCAGGATGCTGGGAGCTGCAGCACTCCCAGCACTGGGCTCTGCCCACTCGCTGCCCTCACTGGTCATTCTGGTGAGCTCTTCTCAGAAGGCAGGATCTCAGCACCCACTCTGTGTTTGTGGGGCACCACCCACGTAGCCCCATAAATTTCCTTAAGTACTAATATACTTTAAAAAAGAGTATGTGGGGGAGGAAGAGGAGGAGGAGGAGAAGGAGAGTTTTGGTCACCTGGTGAAATAAAATGATCATTTAGTGTGGATATCAGATCGATCAGATTGTCTATTAGACCCTCTGTTTGGAAGTGGCTGTACTATGTACTGACACTATTTCTAGTATTTCTGAGAGAAGAAAAAGGGGTTTAGGGCAGTTCATTAGGAGGAAGGGGGATGGGGCAGCTGTGTCCTCAGTCCCCGAGCAAGAATCCCGGTCAATGGCACCAGCTCTGACAGATGGTGAGCCCAGCCCCTCCTGCCTTTGAGTCCCCTCATTCATGCCACACCTCCACATCTCTGGGGAAGATAAAAGAGAAGAAATGTGGGCAGTTATAGGAATTCGCAAGAAAAAGAAGAGTCTACTTTGATGTTAATGACTTGAGTCAGAATACAAGGAGGCTGAAGTTCCCAGAAAGGAAGTTCACTAACAAGGAAACACAGATAGACTTCAGATGCCAAACTGAAAACTCTGGAGAAAGTAGACAATTCTCAGAAGAAAAAAAAAAACCCTGTACAAAGTATACTTAATAGACAGAAAGAAAGCAAAAGGCAGACAGGATCTTGAAACTAAAAGAGGCATTAAACAGAAATTAAAGGGTCACTTAGATAACATCGGGCTGGAAAGCAGAAAAAAAAGAGAGTGGAGTAAATTTTAAACCTGGGACATGGGTATTTGTTCATATAGAGGAAGGTCAGATGGGACAAAGTTCCAGCACTATTATGGAGGAAGCCAATAAGGAGTTAGCTGGGACTAGCACAGAGGAGGTACAATAAATTTTAAAAAAATAAGAAAAAGGACTTTGGAGGAGAGGAGACAAGGCAGAAACAGAAGAGTAAAGAAGGAAGCAACAGAATAAATACTGTATGGGATAAAGAGGGAAAAAGAACAGAACAGCCCATTCCAGGTCAGCTCATGGAAACCTGAAGATCTCCCAAATCTGTTTTATTAATTGCCAATGCCAAGTTTAAAGCTGTGTGTGCACAGAACTTCTCACATGGAAAGGCAAGTGTCTGTTCAAATTCAAAATGGACCAGGGAAAGCAATATCTCAATGGCAAAGGATGTTCCAAAACCATGAGCCCAGAGGAGTAAAATGACATCTGACTGCTTCAGACATAAAATATTCTAGTGCAAGTGAGACTCTGGATGCTGCTGACGTAAAAGCTACTAGACATTGCTACTGCTGTTATTTTAGTAAGGGCTTCTTCCAGTACAGTTCATCTTTCCATAGGTGGAATTGTTTGAAGGAACAGTAGGTACATTAGAAAATGTATTATAAGCAAATATGTAATTGTCTTCCTTCTACTCAGCATATTTACACACATACTCTTTAAAATAAACTAAAATTAATTCCTGAATGTTCTTGCACATGAAATGAAAGCAGCAAAAATTTGATTTTTACACCATCAAGAGATGCATATGAAAGCCCAGTAAAAGTACGTGCATATAAGTCCCAAGAACTTTCACACAAAAGATCCAGGCAGACACATCATTTTGCAGGTGTGGGTGGGTCACTGCTAATCTGACTGTCTGAACAGTCCTGTCGGGTCTACTGTGAGATCACTATCTTAAGACAAGAAAAAATAATGGGTCATATTTGCCAATTCGGTTCCTCCAGGGATGAATGGAGCCCCTCTTGGCAGGGTGCAAAAAGAGAAGTAAAACCACCCAGCTAGAAAAGGGTGTCTGTGCTGAGTTCCCAGTGACTGCAATGCCTGAGTCACAGTGGGTTCTTGGACATGCAGGGGAGTTTTAGCAGGAAACCGCCTACCACTTTATTTACAGCTCTCCTTCAGCTCTGCCATTCGACTCAGCTCGGTAGACGATTTTATCACTCTACATGTTGTGGATGCATTTGCACAGAGACACTTTCCAAAAGGCCACATATGTTTAGCGTTGCTTGTTCATGAGGTTTCAATATATGCACTTCAGATGGAAGAAATACTGCCCCTTCTACCTCCTTCTCTCCAGTGACTCGGATTTGTTTGAGTCATCCCTGAGCTGCACAGATGCTTTGCATTGCTCAGCTCATCTGTTCAGAAACCAGCACGCTGGCAGTGTGTGCCTTGTGAGCACAGGCAGATGCAGTAGCACAAAAGCTTATCTTCAAAATTGGAACAATTCTGGTGTCTCATCATTGATTTTAAGTAAGGCAGGAGCTCCAAGATCCAGAAAAGCAGGGGAAACCTCAGCTCTGCCGGCTGTCCTGCCTCAACTCAGTGATTTCCACATTCAGCACCTGGGAGAGTCCTGCTCTCCCACAGACATTATCTGTGTGCAACACATTATCTTTCTGGCAATTAACATAATTAAAACAACAGTAAGTTTATTCTTAAAAAAACTCATTCTGGAATGCTAGCAAAATTTCTTCTTAGTAAAACACAGAATTATCTACTGGAAACGCTGTTAAAAAATCCAACTCTTTGCAAATTCCAGTCCTTAAAATTGAGACAGGGCCTTCCTTGTTTCCTGCCAGTTCTGTCCTAGTTTTGCAAGAGTGGAGATCACACATTTCCCCAGCACCTCTGTGTCAGCCAGTGCACACATGTGTGAGTGGGCAGATTTCAGGTTGCATATGCAAATATAAATCTGATATTGCCCAGTTGTTCAGTTCTTGGCTTTATAACCAGGTGACATTGGTGTGGTGTGTGTACCCGTGTACAGGATGGCAGGAAGGCTGTGGTATGTGCTCTACTGAAGTGCAAACTCCTAATTAGGAGAACAGAAGAGGAAATGGGGTAATGATTCTCTGGAAGAGTGATAGGCTCTCTGCACAGCCTCATGACTACACTGAAATCCCATTTTCAAAGGGGAATGGCTACTAAATCCCCAGTGACAAGGACTTGTCTCCAGTCATGGAGTGCTCCTCAGCGTGGTAAACCCAGTGGAGAACAATGCATAGACCCTCCCAAATCTGCTTCTGCCTGCACAGGTATCTCTCAGGGGGCCTGGGAGGAGATAAGGGAAGAAACACAAAACAAGAAGATACCCATTTCTGTTTGCATATAGCACTATGCAGATTAGTTTACGCAAATTAGAATCAACCACAGGACTTCTGGAAAGTTGGCAGTGACACTCAGAGTCTCAAAGTTAAGGTATGAGTGAAATTAAGAGAGGGAGGTCTCTTAAAGCTTTTTCTAAATAACCAGTACAAACACGCAGTTCATTCAGCAAGAATTGCTTGGGCAACTAAATGTTGGCAGCTTCAGACACTTGGGACCACTTTCTCTTTTTTACGCTGCACAAAACTTGTTTTGTGGGCCATTTTTAAAAGCCAGATTCAGCTTTAGCCCTGCCGTTCAAGGTCACATTTGAGAGATAATCATAGGCAGAGCAGAGAAAGGATGCTGCATGAATCATGAGAGATGAGCTGTTTGCCAGAGCTCTGCAGGCTGCACCACTCTTGGCATTTCACACAGCGAGTCTGTCACATGAAGAGGATTCAGACATGGCCTGAAACAACTCAGTGGGTGCAGCTCCCTGACAACCAATGGGTTTTACCTCCCCAGGCTCCAGTCCAGTGTTTCCCTCTGCCCCCAGATCACACCCCTCCTACTCTTCCCCCACCATCACAACCAGGTGTTGGTACAAAATGAACAGAAAATAGCCACACTCAGATCTGCCTGCCACCCGCTAGTGGAAGCTGGGAATTCACTGGAATTCATGGAACTGGAGGCAGGTCACACACATTACAGCTCTGCTGCCACACTTTATCTGCACAGTTGATATTTTAGAGTTTCATGTATGTTGTTCAGTTTCCCTGAAATTAACCTTTAAAAAAAACCAAAAACCCCAAGAAAAAAGAAAAAAAAAAAAAAAGAAGAAAAACCCACAGCCTTTTAGGGGGATCAGAAACCAACTTCAGGAAACATTACCAACTTTGATGGTAAATACAGCCACTGAGAGTAAATGCATTCTTTTGTCTGTGTGTGGGGATTGGACTGAGTTTTTTATTGAATTTCCTAGAAACAGAGGAGTAAAAGTGTGGAATGCTATGGCTTACTGCTGGAATACCAAAATGCACCCATATCAGTGGTGAGCTATTTTTAGTATGGCTCATAAGCAAGCAAGAAGTGAGGACTTTTTTGAACCAGGCAAGCTGCTTTTTCCAGCCCTGACACCTGGAACCCTCCAGTGCAGGGATCTCTTGGTGGCCCCTGCCTGGGGCTCCCCTGGTCTGTGGCCCAATGGTCAATGACTGCCCTGGGGAAAATGGGACACTAAGAAAGTAAGGATAAAATACGTGAGGAATAAAAGGGCAGAATTAAACTGGAGGAGTTAAACAGAATCCATTCAGCTAATTCAAAATTTGTAAGAAAGCTTATCTAGAACAGAGCTTTGAATGTCTTTTCTTTAATCTCTTCAAGCATAGGCTATTTTTAGCAGTAGAGCTAAGGTCAGGATGCCACTGCTCTATTCTGGGTGAAATCCTACTTTTCCGTTTTGCTAAAAGCAACTGCTTGGAGATCTCTGCCCAGCTCCCACTGGCAGCATTTTGGATGCAGAAGTCAAGTCTAACATGAAGTCAAATTTGCATCCTCCTATAGCCATGGCACATCCATCACATTCTTATTAAAGCACCAGCACCAACTGCAGAACAAAATGTTCACATTGCACAAAAACAACAAAAAATTTCTGGGACACTTCCTAAGAACACAGACACTGTACTATTGTTGCTGTGTTTATATACCACTGGAATGGGAAATCTTCTGAAGGGCTCTGATGAAACTCCTGCCAAGTCTTTAGAAAAGAAGTCTAGACTCACAGAAATTTCCTCCTGACCAGAGCACAGACTCTGACCATGGACTTGGGAAGATACTGGGGCATTTTTAGTGTACCCAGAAATTCTGGGTGTCTGCCTGGCCTCTGAAGCTCAGCAAACCTCTCAGGAACTGTGAGACCTTGTCTGTAGCTGCTCCACCTTTTGTATTAGAATTACCTGTGGTTTCAGATCATCACAGGTCACTACTCACATGTCCAATAAGTTTCTAAAGGTCACCTTGGCAAGCTCGATTCAATTTATGTGACTAAGAGTAAGGCTTCCTCTAGATTCATTATCAAACATTTTGCCAGGATTTTACTTTGACGTTATTGTGAACTGAAATAGATCTGCAGATGAAATACAGCACAGTGCTCATTTCCAGTTTAACATTAGTGACAATAGGACTTCTTGCACTCTGAGAGGACAAAGTGGCCCTGGAAAAGTGAGTCACCACAGACAGCGAACCTCCCTACAAGAGCAACTCCATGAGATCTCTCCAGAACTCCTGCAGGAAATCCTCCAGGCTGGGCACTCTTCCCACTTTCATATTCTTAATTATCTAATTTACTGATAGGGGACATCAAGGCCTGCATGCTAAGCTATACTAATTTTCCATAAGATAATATTTCTTCTTAATTAATCCAAAAGTGTGTGTGGTGAGGTCTGTAGCTAACTAATAAAGATCTTTCTAAAATTAGAATATGCTTCATTAATATTGTTGGGTGATGCTTCTTTAACATCAGATGCCAAAAATTCTACATTTCAAGGACTTTTTATCTTGTATCAGAAACTGTCAGCTTATTCTCCTGATTCCTAGAAATTTTCCTGGAGCTGGAATATGGTGAAGCAATCTATTTTGAACTCAGCTTGAGTTCACATGTAAAATTGGCTGAGGTTTGCAATAAATCTGGAGAGGGGAAAATGTCCAAAGAAAAAAATCCAGTTCTTTTTCCACAAGAGCAATTATGGTGGGGTTTTTTTCCTTCTCTTTTCTTGGCAAATGAGGAATTAATATTTATATTCTGAAGAAAACTGTTGACCCACCTAGCAGGATCTATCCTTTCTCCAGGGACAGAGGAAGAACAGAAATCTGGATAATTTCTCAATACTTTGAAGACCATAAGATTGGATCTATCAGTACAGTAGAATAAAAGGCACACATTCAGTAGTTTCTGTTTGTTGGGTATAGGAGTAATTAGATACTGCAGAACCTAATGTATTCCATCATCAGAAGAGTTTGGTGGTTTATGATTTGGGATTCGACTGCAACTGTCAAAAAGATCTGTCAGTTAAGGTAGATTACAAGCACAGTAGGAATACAGAGGTCAGCATATTATGCCCATGGAAGATCTTTTCCCTGAGTATGAATAGTGATTTATTCAGATTTAGTCATCCAGGCTTGATGGTTTCAAGTTTTAAAATTCCAACAAATCATCTGAAAGCATCTCAGTGAATTGTAAAAGAAGGAAGATTGTCCACCTGGATCTGGCTGGGAAGCTGCAAAACACTGCTTTGCCATCACCTTCTGCTTTCTCAGCTTCCTATGCGCTACTTCTGTCTCCTGTATCAGCACCACATCAGACCTTGTTCGCTTTAAGAACAAGACCACTTTTTTCCTTTTAATTTGGACTATAGAATCTCTCTACATTCAAAGAAATAGAACTGAGATTTGGATCCATCTGACCATATTAAGCATGAATTTTAATCAGTTTCTGTGGACTGAAAACCAAAAGTGAGGGAACACTTGAGTCATTTCCTCTACCTCACCCCAACCATAAAAATCTCCTCATGTGTTGATTATGCCCAAGAACAAAATGCATCAGAAATTGATTCCACAATCCTTGACTTACTACAGTAGAAGCTCAGCATTTGCCTCTGGAACTGTGGGACCACCAGAAGGAGCATCAACACTATCCACCTGTAGCAGCAAGTAGAAATTTGTAGTCATGTAAACCATTTGGGACAAACTAAACTGGCACTGAAAAGAAAGACAAGTGGTGGAAAATACCTGAAAGAATGGGAAACTGTAAGAGCAGAGAGTGAAGATACCATTGAAATAATAACAAAGATATGCTGGATACCTTTTTGCATTATTAATTGATGTTTTGCTTGTTATCCTCAAAGTTCCCACTCAAAAATATTTTTTCCCAAGCTCACGACCTCTCCTGTGAACTCTTTACAGTCAGATCCCCCTTCCCATAGCTCATGATCTGTAACTTCTTGAGGACTCCAATTGCATGTACAAACAATAGCCTCGGCTCCAAAACCCACAGCACAGTTCAGCACCACAGCTGATCTTCCTGTGCCAAGTTACCTGTCCCCTTTCCTGGGCTTGGGATCTGAAAAGACATGAGAACAGGGAGCTGGAGAAACAGAGTGTGGCTCCAAGCAAGGGACACAGTGCTGGGGAGCAAGGAAAGCAATGAAAAGGGAGCAGAGATCTGTACTGGCTCAGTTTGGAAAGGATCACTCCAGAGTTTTATTTCAGCCAGACTGGAATAAAATTAGCCACTGGCTCTGAAATTCAAGGTCTGTGTTCCTCCAGCCAGCACTGAAATTTCTGTAGTCCAGTAGGTGTATCTGGCAGCCAAATTAGCTTTATATGCTTCTGCTTTAACATGTCCAGCCCAGTATTTATTGCTGCAGTTCCCCTGAATGACACCCTGCTACCTCTGCAATTAGCACCAACATTATTTTTAGGGATCCAGTGTTCCTTCATCAATTGTGGTGTATGCACATACAGACAGACACACATACTCCAGCAAGACAAAATTGTCATTTGGATGGAAAAACCACTAAAAAGCAGGCTGCCCTTTCACAGTATTTTTACCAAAAATTTGAGACTTTCCCTTTTTTTTTCCCCCACTCAACTAATTACCAAGAAGGATGTCTAAACTACTGAAATGCAGAAAGCCCAAACCACATTTTTGTGTGGTTAAGTGCTGAGCATTTGAATTCATGAGACTAATGCGAATCTTGATTTGACTTAGTTAATATCAACAAAGAGCTTCCACAGAACATCAGACAGGATCCATTTAGTCTGGGCTCAAGGAAACCAGCATTAACTACCCTTGAAAAAGTAATTAACATAATTTAAAATCAAGAATTCCAGAATAGCCAGCTGAGAAACTTTCCTCATAGCCTCAGACAGTTAATTTATTGCTTATTTGAAAAATAGCAATTTATATGTCTTACAGTGAAATATTTCAGACAACATGGACTATTCAAAGGAACTTAAGGGACAGAGAGGCTCAGCTGTTACTCAGCCTTAGCCCCCAATTAGGCTTAATTTGCTTAACTTCCAAACCCCACCATTCTCCATTCTAGCCAGCAGACGTGTACTTTCTAACAACTAATACAGCAAATTTGTCTTTTTAAAAGACAAACCACTAATTACTCTCATCCATCCTACCTGGATGGGATCTGACTTGTACATTCTCTGCAGAACAGCATGAATTTCAGTTCAGACAGAATGTATTAATGCTGCACCAGTTAGCATGCCCTTGTCTAGGTAGAGGCATGATGCTTATCAAGGCTTGATAACCAATTGGTGACATCTTCAAAATGTATTTAGTTCTTGGCATAATGATGAATTTGCTGTGACTGCCAGCCTAGCCATTGTTCTTCAGTGATACCTAGCATGATAACTAATATCAGCGTAAAGTGAGTCACCTCTGTAGCTGTTTTACCTGGAAGAGCTGATGAAAAGGATAAGAGGATGAGCTGAATTCATCAGGTCCACTTTATTACCTCTTAACTTAGAAAATGATTGACTGGGGAGTATGGGAATGGAAATGTGTGAGGAAATGTCTCGTCACAATAGCTGCATCTCTTGGACACGTCCTGTTTAAGTGCATCAAACTCTAACCCAAATACCTCGTCAAAGTGGGTGACACAGGTTCACGCTTGGCTCAGTGCGGCTGGTTTCACTGCATCTGAAAGCAGACTCAGAGACAGTGTGGTGTCTAATTTACTTGCAAAATCAAAGAATTCCGATTTCAAGGGTTTCATTTAAATGAAAATTCAGATTCTGGAGAAGAAAACAAAACCCACTAAAACAGGAAGGATGGTATTGTGGTTAAGTTTCTAGTAGAGGGCTGTGAAGACCTGAATTATGTTCCATTCCTAGCCCTTCTGCAGACTATCTCACTCTCTGACTTCAAGCAAATCACTGAATTGCTTGGTGGTTCAGTTCCCCTTTTTCTAAAGATGATGTTGGTGATTTGATCAGTTTAGATACTGAGCACTTTCATGTAAGAGCTACCCTTTACAGAATCAGCACAAGAGAGACTTTAACCTCAAAACACTAAAATATGTGACCCTACTGAATTGTTCTTGCCAGAAAATAGCAATGCTATATTAATTCCCACACTGATCACCCACTTACTATACCAAACCCTAAACAACATGCTATCCCACAGACACACTGGCCTGCCCATTAATCCAGATTCATAACAGAATCAGTGTCTGCTTCTATTCTCAAAAGCTAGGAAAAAGCTAAAAAAGCTAAAGCCTGCTGATTTCCTAAGCCTTTCTGCTTTTTTGATTTTTTTTTTCCAGAGGACTGTCCCTGCAGTGGGGATGAATTCAGCAGGGTGTGGAATGCCCCATTATAGAATTTATACTGGGGAATACCATACATGGTATCACAACCTCCTCCCTCCTGGTGGTTTCAGAGGGTGAGGAAAGGCTTGGAGCACAAATAGAGGAAGCTCTGCTTGCATTACTCTGTTGTAGGTTGGGCTAAGGGTGTGAGATTTGGAAAACAAACCAGCAGGCAAATGTCTCACGCATCCCCAACAGATACAGTACTCTCCTACCTTCAAAACCATCTCTTCAGAACCATGTTTTTTCTCTTGCTGCCTCCCGGCAGACCTTACCTGGCATCCCTAATCCTAGTGCTTTCGAAACAGATTCCCTGTTGCCTTTGCCCTGTTTCTAGCCACTAAGCCATGCTCCTGCTGCACAAATGCCCAGCAATTCCTCTGAATTTTCTGTCATTTTCCAAACCAATGTTTACAAAATAGGGGTAAGGACTCTCATTTTTAACAAAAGCTCAGTTTGTTCTTTATCCTAGCTTTTGGACGTTTAGTACATGAACCTTCAGATCAAAAGCATTTACTTTCCTGATCTAGAAGCTACAGAAAAAGGAAGATGGGATAACGTCTCCCAATAACTTTCTTCCTCTCCACACTTTTCTTTTCTTTTCTGAGACCCTCAGCAGGGAAGAGAGGGAATACAATTTGTTTCTCCACGTGAAGAGGAGAAAAATAGGCATTTCATGTTCAAGGCTTTACTTACCAATCAGACTCAAGTCTAATTCACCTGGCAAAAAGCAGCCAGTGCTCATTAAACTGCCAGACCACGGAGCAGAATCAGCTGGACTGGCAGCAGTCTCCTTAAGTCCTTTATCTTGCGATGCTCCCACATGTGCTCTGTCCAGCAGCTCTGCCCCGTTCCCATTTCTGCACTGCCCTCTACTGGATGCACTGCCCGCACCCTGTCGGATCCTGCTGGCATGGAGCTCTTCCCAAGGCACACAATGCAGGGGGTTCAAGTTGAGCGAGAGGATGCAGGAAGGGAAAGAGAAAGATGGGAATGGAGGGCTGCAAAACCAAAACATGACTGGATAAAACTGAAGATCTCTCAAGGAAGCTCAACTTGTGGGGCCCTCACATCTAAACCCTCAACTCCTCCTGTCACAAAAACTTCACTCACTGTGCAAATCTCTTTCATGTCCTACAGCCAAAGACCACCTCTCTTGGGCAAGCCTTTCTTAGGCACTTCATGAGCACTCAGGAGCACTCTCACTGTGATTCACATAGGGATGGTGTCAAACTCCTGACACACTTGGCTTCTGGTGTCCAAGCTGGCAGGTTCACTCCATCCCTCTCTGCTGCAACTGGGAGTTCACCTACCTATTTGAGCCTTGCCAAGCGCTGAAGCTTTGCAACTAAATACTATTACCACATTCCTGCTCAATGAAGACGACTTTTTGGACAGACACTTTCACACAGTCAGCTGCACTACTCAGTACATGGCAGACAGACTGCCTGTGCACCTGCAGGATCTTTCTTTCCCCTGTGATCTTACAAAATTAAAAATTACATGAGAGTGAAAGAGCTTTCCTGGCACATCTACAGCAACCTTCAGCCAACTCCATCTCATGTGAGAAACATGCAGCCCACTGTGCTGCATTACAGCCATGTGGTGCTCTGCTCCTTAAAGCCACAGTGATGACAGGAGGAGGCTGCAGCCAGCAGAGAGGGGAGCTCGCTGGGTACCTCGGAGGAGGAGTTAAGAGGAACTGAGCTGTACTTTTGGTTCTGATTTACCTTATCTTGACAGAGTTAAGCACTTCAAAACCCTTTTCTTTGAAAGGTGGGGGGAGGAAGGGGACTGTGTCTTGCCTAAGTAGACTTTAAGTTGTTAAGGTCAAGGCCTCCCTGTACTACCTGTGTGAACAGCAACAGAGTCATATCCAAACCAGCCATGGAATCTATCCAACCATGCCCCTGCATGGAGCACACCACACCAAAGTGGCAATGTTGCAAGTTCAAACTCTAAGGTAAGTTTCAGTTCCACATTACTTCATGCTTTTGTTTTACACAGAAAAGCACATGAGCTTCCCCCAGATGCTTATGCCAAACCTTGACTAAAACTGTTGCTCAAAACTTGAGAGAGGAGTCTGAGCATTAAGTGAATCTCTGTACCAGGTCTTAAAATTAATGGCACACTGCTCCTCCAAATTCATGACAACTATACTCTTGCATGACAGAACATAAGCAGTAAATTTTGGTGGCTAAAGCATTACCAGAAATTTCCAGGTTCACCTATTGTACACTGGCTGCACATCACTGTAAGGTGCTGTATTGCCATCAGGTTAAGTCAGTCTGCGACCACACTGGATTTTGACAAGAATATTTAGTCTCAAAGCAGGAAATACATTCCCTCAACTTCATCCCAAAGGACAACTGACCAGGCCTTGCCAGCCCCTCTCCCCTTAATCATTTGACAGAGACATTTCCTATTCATTGCCATAAAGCATCATGTTAACTTCAGGAAAACTTATTGGCCTTTAAAACGTGTTGGTTATTACTTTAAGAAACATCCTCTTTGGAAGAAAGCATACTTTGCTGGGCCTTCTTAAGGGAGCACATAAGACTGGTGTGGTACTTGAGGTTTCAGATCTCCTTCTGGGTGAGGAGAAGAGCATTCCAAGTCTCCTGCACTGGCTGCTGGCAAGGTTATAAATACAGCTGGGATTTGACCAGTTACTTTTAATTCTGACTACTTTGTAGAAAACCCCAGGGAAACTGCTTTGAGAACACAAACCCCAATGTAGCATCTTTACATTCTTTTCAGAGGAGGGATCATAGGCTTCTCTGAATGCTTTTCTCACTTTGAGATTATTGGTCAAATATTTTGTCCTTTCTTGGACATTTAGGTTATACATTAAATCCTCTCACCTCTTCTGTCCACGCTGACCTGTTAGCTCTGAGGGGAGCAGCTATTTTCACATTAAACCTCCCCGCACTGGTTGCTTGCTTGCTTTTCTTGCCATTTCCTCCCCACGTTTTGAGGTAGCTGTCAGTCAGAGCCTCATCCATCACCTACCTCTAGTGTCCCCTCGCCTCCCTGGGGCCTCAGAGCGCTCTCGTGCTCGGATTTCCCCCGCAGCACCTCTTGACCCTGCCCGCGGCCACCTCTTGCACAGCCGAGGCTGTCCGAAAAAAAAAAGGAAAAAAAGAGTAAAGCCAGGTGTAATCGGACAGAAGAAACGAGATCGAAGAGCATCCCCTGCGGCGGGACGGGGAGCCCGCAGGGCGTTTGCTCTCCAGAGCCGGTGCTACAGCTGGCTCAGGGCCACCAACTCTTTGGGAAAGCGAAAGTGAACAGCCACATGTTTTCCGAGAAGGCGGGGGAGGAGCCGGGCCGGCTCCGCCGCGTTAAATAGAAAGCCGGGGCGATGCGCGGGCCCAGAGCGCTGGAGGTGCCGCTCGCCCGCCCGCCCCGCGGCAGCCCCGGCTCGCCGCGGCGCCAGGCAGGGCCCCCGCCGGAGGATGCTCGGCCGGCCAACGGGGCCAGGACCAGGACTAGCAGCGGCACTGGGACCGGCAGCGTGTGCTGCGCTCCGGGGACGGCCCCCACCAGCGGCGAACCGAGGTAAGGGAGGCTCTCTGTCCCGGGGGCTCCGCGACGTGCGCCGAGAGGCTCGGGCGCCGCAGCCAGATGAGCTCAGATTTCGGAGGAGCCCTGCCAGATGTGCAAGAGCGCGGTGACTTCGGGGGTCTTTGCCCTTTAAAAATTTCCATTTAAAAAAAAAAAAAATATATATATTTCCCCCTCTCTTTTTGGCTCAATGTCCGTGCTCAGACAGACCTGTGGTGCCTGGTGTAAAATAGTGGGACAAGCATTAAGCGAACACACGGCGGGTTTTGCTGCGGGAGCCGGGGCAGCCCCGGGCCGGCAGTGCCCGCACGGCAACCGCTGTCGGGACCAGCCGGGCTGAACCGGGACCAGCCGGGCTGAACCGGGACCAGCCGAGCTGAACCGGGACCAGCCGAGCTGGACCGGGACCCAGACCCCGCCGAAGGCTCCATTACGCCGCCGTCGTGGCACCCTTGTCCCAGATCCCTGCCCTGGCTTTCGGGCTCTGAAGACTGGCGTGTCCCCTGTTTACCCTGTGCGCTTCGGAAAGGCAAAGCAAACTCTCGCTTGGCTCCCTACGGCTTCTGCTAGGGAGCCCTTTGATTTCTAGATCTCGGGCTTAGTGCTTATTTCTCCCGAGGGTATCCTGAAATTGAATTTTTAACTTTAAATACTGGGCGATAATCCTGGCCCAGTAATTGGAAAAACTGGCATCAGTTTCCTTCTGCTGTGCAAAGCAAGCCCAATGCTACTTTCAGCCTGTTACTTGCCAGCTTAAAGATTTTATAACCCTTGTAGCTGCTTGAGGAGGTAATAGGACCTAAATGAAACCAAACATCAAGTTGTTAAATTAGCACAGACAGGAATCCAGCGGCATGCTTTCTTTGAAATCCTCATTAGCATGTTACCCTGAACTGTAAGACGGCTGAGGGATTCATTTCTGAGAATCCTTCAAGGTTTCTCAACAAGCTGCTGCTGCAGATCTATATCTGACTATAGGGATAAATCCTAAAATCTATGCTTGCCAGTAAGGTCAAGGCAGCCAGCGGAGATGTATTGAACCACACTGTCAGAGGCAGACATTTCAGGCCAAACTCATTCCTGGTGTAGCACTGCTAATTCCTTTGAAGTAACACGAGGGATGAATTTAGTCCCTCATGCTGAAAGATATATCAATAGGAAGCAATTTAGATTGGGCCACTTAAAGTGCATGTAATACAAAAAAGAGAGAGAGACTGCGGAGTAATGCTTTAAGGGTTCACAGAGGTTGATTTGTATAAGCTAGTAGGTTGTAGCATTGCTGTCCCAAGGGAAACTTGGGGGAATGGGAAATTGCCTTTTATGGCTGAGCCTCAGGTTAACAGGAGAGAGGAAAGAAGTTTTAGGATTACTGTGTAAATTGACTGTGTTACAGGCTGCCCCTCCAAGTTCAGACAGACAATGGCACCTCACCTAACCCTCTTCCCCAATTATCTGGAAACAGTCTTCATCCACTTTCTCTTTTTCACACTATGCACCAAATAATTACATTGTCTGCTGAGTTCTGACATCATAGTTGGGAAAGCAGAAAAATTGGTAATTCAGCTGTAAAACGTTGTTGCTTTGTTCCCTAAAAACTTGAGAATGGGAGAGGGTGTACATGAGATGACTTCTCATTGAGAAGTCATTCGAGTTGTTAGGCCCTTAAAGGGGCTCATAGCAGGGAAACCATATTATATTCTGTATCTTTAAATGATCCTTGCTAAATATTTTTGGAGCTTTGGACTTTGCCACAGTGATAGACTGCTAATCTTGTCTGAGAGTGGGCAGTTGTTCGCCTGGTGTAAATTGGAAACGGAATGTTTGATTGTTTTATAATGGGTGGGAGGCGTATCAATGGAAGAGTTGGTCATTCAGTGAGTGCAGCCGCCTGGCCCCGGGGATCTCACATGGTGTCTCTCTTTGGCGTTTCAGAATAGCTGCTGGAAGGCCGCCCTGCCGTAGCCGCTGACGCTATGGAAGCCCGCATCCGCTGCTCTCGGCTGTAGGATGGTAGCGCACAGCAAGGTGTCAGCAGATAATGCACTTGGAGCAGACCCAAGACGGCTTCTTGACCCTCCGGCACGGGATCGCTCACAGGCACGAGGCTTCCAGGGCCCCGGCCGGCCCGGCACTGTGCAGGCACAGGGCAACACTCACTTCCGAACCTTTCGCTCCCAGGCGGATTTCAGTAGCATCACTCGAGCCAGCAGCCTGCTGGATGCCTGTGGATTCTACTGGGGGCCTCTCACTGTCAGTGCTGCCCACGAGAAGCTGAAGTCTGAGCCCGAGGGCACCTTCCTCATCAGGGACAGCACACAAAAGAATTGCTTCTTTGCCATCAGTGTTAAGACTGCGACTGGGCCCACCAGTATCCGGATTAACTTTCAGACAGGGCGTTTCAGCCTGGATGGCAGCAAAGAGACGTTTGACTGTCTTTTTAAGCTGCTGGAACATTACCTAAGCTCCCCGAGGAAGGTACTGGTTACCCCCCTGCGCAAGGTCCGGGTGCAGCCGCTGCAGGAGCTCTGCCGGAAAAGCATCGTGAAGACTTTTGGAAGAGAGAACTTAAATCAGATCCCACTCAATCCTGTTCTAAAGGACTATCTGAAATCCTTCCCATTTCAGATATAAGTGCAGCATTAACTGTCTAGGGACACCTTAGAGATGTGCAACGTAATCCAGCTTCCTGGGTTTTTAAATATGTTTGACAGTGAGCAAACTTATTTTTGTAGCAATTTACTGTATTTTGCGATGGAACCTGAACACTTGACTTCTTATGTTTACAAAAACTGTTTGCACAAACCTGGGGTTTTAAAGCCCTGGCATAATTTTTCTGCCAAGCAGAATATTTTATTATTTTATAATATTTTTAATGATAATAACATAATAAACTTTATTGTGACAGTTTTTAAAAAAAATAGCATCTCTGTTTTTAGTTTTAAAGGCTGTCCTGCTGACAGACTAACTGCTTAACTGAGTGTGTAAGTGCAGACAGGTCTCCACATGGTCCTGCTTCTTTGCCCTACCAAATTGGTCTGTCTTAGTCCAGCAGGCAGAGGATTCCCACCTGCAAAAGCCAACAATAGAAGGGTGCAAAGAAGTAGCAAATGTACTTAGGATCCACCTGCCCAGGAATCCATCTTTCTCCTAAATCCATGAGAGCAGGGACAATGTATTAAGACTACAGTGTTGCATAGTTTTTGATAGAGTAAATGAAACCCTTGGCTGAGCAAACTGCACCAACTCTGGTTTGCCTTATTTCTCTTGAAAGGTACAAAGCCCTAAGCTAGAAGAGGTTGCTGTCTGACATAACCAAACCCCATGAACCCTGGTAGGGGAAAAAACTGTCCAGAAATGTTCTTCACACACTTTAAAAGTCTGTGAATGCTGTAGCATTGTGCATTGCAGAAAGGATAGCTTAGTTCTCTTTGAAACTTGGCATTCACAAAAGGACAAAGGTTCAGACATCTTTAGACCCAAAAAAGATGCTTCTCATCTTAATTTCCTCCTGATCTACAGAGCACAGATTTGACATGTTAAAAGAATCTACTACTTAGCTCCATGACAGGAACACAAGCCTCTGTATTTGCAGCTGTAATTTCTAGTGGCTAAACTGCATTCAGAGAAAGTTAAACTACATTAGACTCTTCTGTTTCCATCTGCTCATGAAACACAAAAACAGTGTCCCCAGAACTGCAACTGTGAATGACTTGAGATGCCTGATTTGGCAAAGTGTCACCTGTATTATGAGAAAGTGATTCTCCCCTCCCCCAAGCATTTCCTGAAATCCATGAAAAGCTGACTTAGAAAACCAGCTGAACCAAATCACTTCAAAGCAGGCACAGACTTTCACAGAAATGTTCTCTATCAGTCCAGATCTACAGTGTTTACAGGAATTGCAAGCAGTAAATGAAGTCATCTTCAGAGTTTGGGAGATAAAAGGTCTCTCCCCCTACTGTAATTCACATTCCTTTTAAAGATAAAGCCACTTTTAGGAAACACTGGGTGTATGTTCTATAGTGATCCTCACTGAGTCATTTGTTTAATATTTACCAGATCAGCTCTTACTTCATTGATGTTTCCTTGGAATAAATAGGGTTCCTCCTCAAATATGACTAAGGATCACTCAGTGAATTGGACATTGTGAAAAAAAGGAAAAAGAACATACAGGCAGTATCATGTGAGTTTCTGGTGTGTTGCTTCCCTAAAAATGTTCTTTGGATCCGTCCTAAAACAGCAGACAGCATTTATACTTAATTCTAAAGCTGGAATTAGTTGTCAAATGATGCTTTTTCCCACAGCAGCTGCAAGGATATAAATTTGGGGAGTACTGAATGCTGTGCTATGCAGCAGATAGGAGACAGGAGCAAAGCTACTGCCTGTATGTGAATAGCATTGTCAAATTGGAAAAGAAGTCATTGTAGGGTGAAGGCTGCCAAACTTGTTTGCTGTCAGCAGAGATTGTTATCCCTTTCCCATACTCTTTTTCCCAGCTCCACACTAGTATCTTTTAACCCTTCAGGCCCCAAACTAATGGCTCTTGCCCTGCTCTACAGAAGAGTGTCCACACTGACAGCATTAGTGGTAGAACAAGCACAATGAAGGCTCTCTGCTACCTCTGATAAAACCGAGCAAAACTAGACCTAGATATACAATAAGAGGCTTCCCACTGAGAGGCATGGAATGAAAAGCATAAGGGTTGAGTCTATTTAACTTTCATTCTGGTACAAACAAACCTATTTCCTTTCTCTCTCTCTCCTATTGCTTTAGAGTAAGTTTAGCAGAAATAAGCCATATCCTCCCACATGAGGTGCCTAAATACCTTCATTTTGTCTTTAATATGAAATGCAAATATGGGATAGTTCAGAAAAAAAATATAAGCAAAACTATAACTAAGGACAGGAAGGTCAGAATTGTATAAAATGTCTCTTAGGTAAAGAGGAGACAGAGCTGACTTGTATTTTAAAATTACATTATCTTTACCTGCCTTATTTTTATTCCCCTTCCTTTCCTTCTCCCATTCTCTCTCTGCCCAGCATGCAATACAGTGGCCAGGCAGATCTTCCTTCTAGTAGGTATATGTAATGCTCCAAAGCAGCAAGGAAAGTGTAACAACAGTATGTGTGTTCACAAGTCACTCTGACTTTCCTTCTGTAAGAGCAAATGAAGGGCTCTCTAAAATGTCTGCTTACCTATGTACACTGATTTAAGGGTGGTGTCACATGTAAGGGGGACGGCAGGAATCTCCTGAAGATTTCTGTAGTAATTTCAGCTGTCAAATCTCTCACCCTCAGTTTTAATAAAGCACCAGCAATGTCAAATAGGGAATTTGCAGTACTCTGCACCTAAAACAATAGAAACATATAACAGATTTTAATCCCTCCTGCTAAATAGTACTTGAAGAGTGGTGATTCCAGTTCCTTCCCCTCTTGACCAGCTCTCTTCTCTGACCTTTTGACTGTGGCTGAAAAGTGAAGCAAACAATCATTCTGTTAAGGATTTGTGGGAGAGTTTGAGCCATGCTCAGGAGCACAGCAAAGCCACGTTTTTTAAGAGGCTGCAATATTTGAAGTTGGTGGGGAAGGGACAGGTTTAAAATAACGCCATTTGCAGCATGGCTGTGTCACCCCAGGACCCCGTGTCCCCCAGAGCAGCAGGTGGGCTCTGAGCAGGGCTCTGCTCCTGGGACTCCACAGGCGGCAGGACTGAGGCCTCCTCACCTTTTAGCCTAAAACACGACTTCTCTTTCAGACTAGGTTAATTTACACACAATGTAGCAGCTGTAAAACACTTGCTAACGAGCAGAGACAATTAATAGACCTGTAGATACTCAGAAAGCTGTTTATTTAAGCCGTGGAGAGGTACTGAATGCACAGGAGGAGGAGCTTGTTGAAGCCAAGCAGGGCCGTCCCCGCTCTGAGGCTGTGGTCACACTAATTCTGTTATGATTGAAGTCATTTACAAGAAGTGAGGCTTCAGCTGCAGTCAGCACTGATGCTATTTTCAACAGACAAGAAAAAAGTGTCCCCTAGGGCAACACGCTGCCAGTATCTAGCCATCAATACGCTTCACCCAGCTCATCCTGAATCCTCCACTGAACAGCACATCCACCTCCTGAGCCTCCTCAGATCCAGGGTCAGCCCTTTCTGTTTTGCTGGGCTGTCATTCAGGCCCTGACTCTCCTGCCACCCTTCATTCACAGTGCCAACAGCTGTGTGAGAAACGCATTTATTCATTGATTCCACTGACTGGAGACAAAGGCAGGGTAATAGGGACTTAATTTGGGCTCTACACGGCTTTCTGTGCAAAGTGCAAGGTTTCCAGGAAGTTTCTCCCAATTGCCACGAAGCGTCATTCAAGACTTTTCATTACCTCTGACTTGTCTCTTGTCATACTTCTGCATAACTCAGATCCTGTCACTGTATCTGTAGTTTTCCTCCCCAGCTGTTTCCCAGTACAGCAGCCAAATTTACAACACCCTAGTCCAATTTGCTCCTTGTGTCACCATGGAATAACAGAAACACGGGCCAGCAGGAAGAGTAAAGAGAAGCCCAACTTCTCCCACACAAACCACTGCTCAAGTAGGGCAAAGTAGCAAAGGCCAGAGAGTCAGAATATAAACTCCTGACTGGCAGATGGCTGAGTTAGCCACACGCCAGAAGTATTTCCCCTATGTCTGCAGCTCAATGACATGCTTTGGAGGTAGCTATTGAAGAAAAGAATGATAGATGATTGTGCATAGCAAAACAATTACTCTATAGTCTTCAGCAATGAAAGGAGCACTGTGAAAATGGAATATCAGCCAAACAGAATAAAGCAAATAACTAACTGTACCATAAGCCCCATTTGCCCAGCTTCTTTCATTCTGTTGTTCTTCATAATTTTAGCAAGGCAAAGTGGGATCACCTTTCTGTTGTCATTTTAGTCTAAATTACTCTTAATTTCAGTTATTTGTAGCTCCCAGCCACTCAGAAGAATGGTAAATCTGGTCCTCACTCTTAAAGAGATACAGAGTATAACGTGGACCCATTATTTCTCTTGGTAAATCTGTTCTGGCCACAACATTTACATATATTGTGGAAAAAATGAAATATTGATCATATTCAATTGCAGGCCTACCATAGCAGAATATTCCAACATCTGTAGTAAAATTTTAGCTCCACTGAAATAAATTTCCAGGGGAAAGACTGACTTTTCTACAGACTTTTATTAAGTAACAGTATCTTTTAAAAATTAAACACAAGAGCTATGATTGCATCACAAATATTTCTTACTTGACAGAGCCCCAACAAACTTGCAGGCTGAGGATGCTCAGTTTTGATGCTGTGTGTACACAAAGTGTGTAATTTCCTACCCCCATTCCTTGCAGCTCTGCAGAGTATTTGCAAATCTCCCTTGTGTGCCCTTCAAACTGAAACTGGTAACTGTGTTACATTTTCACCCTAACCAAACTCCCCAAATCAACTTCCCTACAGCAGAAACTAATTATTACTGGAATTTGAGTCAGATTGAGCTTTCAGGCTGAGCTTTTAGGTATCCCTCTCTGGAATTTGAACAACTTCTGGTTCCCAGACTGAGCACTGAAAACAGAAGCGAACATAAAATATAGTACCCAAAACGTTACAACACAGACTCAACAGAGGCTTACAGATTTTGTAACACTCAGTGGAAAAGTCTCATTTGGTTATTTCTTGACCTGCCTGTGTACCATCACTCTTCAGACAGTCTAGACAGGCCTGGAGATGGAGTTGGTATATCCTAGAGACTCATTCATTAGGGTGAATTTGGGAGATTTCATTAGGGTGAATTTGAGAGATACATCTGCTACACAACAAGTAAGGTTAGTAGCTACTTTCTTAGCTCTGCCCAGATAAAAGCCAATAAACCTTCTTGCTAGACTCTTCTGGCATCTATTCTACATACACAATCTGTTCAGAATTAGCTTTGACAAATGTTTCAGAAATTATTTTGTTTTCTGTCCCACTTATATTCCCACTTGCTCTCACCAGGTAAGTTGTTCACACCAGCTAATTTAAACAGCTGAAATAGATGAAAATCAGATGCTTTCAGAAAGTTGCATAACTGCCAGGTCCTGCCAACTAGGTGCCTAAAAGATATTGTGTGAACCTTTCCCCACACTTCTGCCTAGTTCCCAGCAAGGCCAGCTATACAAAGTAAAATGAAGTGAGCTGTGAAAACTTTACAAGTATTACATACAACTGCTTTCTGTTTAAAATAAACTGAAACTAAATTTCAGTACCTCAAGCCTTTTTCAGCTTGAGATAGGATCTTCCCTTTACAAGTACAGAATCTTCTTTATCTAATCTCTCACAGTCAGTCAACAATTACATGACTAACTGTAAATCCATTCCTGGCCTAGGACTGAAAGTATCATCTGTAATTCTCTATCTTATGCAAATGCAGGTCTTTTTGTTTTGAAAAAGAATAAGTAATTATGTTTTTGTAGGAAGAGGAGAAAATTCCTGTCAATGTCTGTAAAACTGGCAGCCAGCAGAAGTTTTTCCCAAGCAAGACAGTACAACAGCTCTGAAGACTTTCAGCCTAGTACAGAACATACCTGGATCACTTGCTAAGGTCTAATATGCAAAGTTGAATGAGTAGCCCACATGCTGCTCTGGCCTTGAATTTTATGAATAGGAGCCGTGTACATACTAGTCAGTAGGATTTTCTGTGGAGTCTAAATGCAAATAAAAGAGGTCAGCTTTTCTTTTAGGAGCAGAGAGTGAGAAGGAATGTGAAACAGGAGGGCCTACTGAAGCTGTACGGCACAAAGGATGATCCAGTTAGGCACACAAGTACTTGGGATAGGAAGAGAAAATAAGAAAGAACAGCAATCCAGCCCTTGGCTGAAGTGCTACTGAAATGAGGCTTAGGACTCTGAACTCCAAACAAGAAAATTTTCTCTTGCCCTGTGATTCTGGAATCTTGCATTATATAGTTTGAATTTCATTGTGGACTCTGCCAACAGATTATTCTATACATCAAACTACTTTACCTTGTAATCTCCCCCCAGGTTTTGACTATATGGATAATTTAGATTGATTTTCAGAGCTCATAAAAGAATATGTACCATCTTTTTTTTGGACCATTAGACAGCACTACAAGTGTCTCAGTAACAGAGTAGTCAGTAAAGAGAGGTTTGGCTTTTTTTTTTAGTTCATTAAGGCCTATTCTCTTTCTAGGCCTTTTACAGCTGCCCTGCTGAAACAACAACAAACCTCACATCTTTCTGACAGTAGGATAAAAGCCTCTTGATACAAACTCTGAGACTATAAACCTCCCCATGCATTCACTTCCTAGTGCATGCTCTAGTCCTGGAAGTCTTACTGTAATATACACATGTATTTAAGAAGAGGTTTTATCTCTAGGGACTAGAAGTACAAAGGCTTAGATACCAAAAAATACTTGCTGATTATTTTCTCATATATCCAAGTATTACCTTATATCTACCTTTAAAGCAAATATGCCTAATGAGGAAGACATTATTCTTATGAAGTGCACAGCCTGCACAGCACATAATCTTTTTATTATGCTTTGGAACTAATTAAACTTAGGTAATCCTTCTTCCTGATAAGTGTAATTTATGCACTGTATGCAAGACCATACTCAACCCCATTGCCAAGGTGAACACAATGACAATGTCGTTTACTGACACTGAACTAGCTTAGGACTTCCAAATCTGCATTAAAAGACACAAGTGAAGAGTGCAGGTAAGAGTACAGGCTATGTCTGTATACTAAGTATCAGGTGAGGACTGCACAGTCCAGAGCTGCCTTTCTCAGCCATATTATTTTTTCCTTGCTCTCCTATATATCTAATTTCCTTTGTAATTTCAATATAGGTTTAAGAAGATGGTGATTTTAAAATGCAGCACACTTCACATCATCCCAAAATATGCTTTGGGCCTGGAAGGCCAAATAGATAAGTTTTAGCAGTGACATTCCTAGTGGGAAAGAATAATCTCTTCTGACCCCTTGGAATTTAAAATACTACAGTTTATCTGCCAGACATGAACTTCTGATTCATGATGAGGAAGAGCTGACTGCTGCACATGGTCTACTGTACACCAACTATTACCTGTTAATGTTGAATTCAAGCCCAGCTGAAGCCCAAGGGCAATTGCATACAAATGCCAAACACAACCCACAGAGACATTCCAAGCTGGCATAAATAGGCTTTGAGTGAATTTATGAGTGCATGTGTAATTCCATGAATGTAGTTTGAGTGTTCGCCATTGGTGGTGAAACAAAACAAACAAACAAACAAACAAAAAAACCCCAACAACAACAACAACAAAAAAATCACTGTAGGGCCAGCTTGAAGCAAATGCCAGGTTTAACTTATGGCCATTGGACTTCAGGGCCTAATTAAAAGGGCCTAATTCAATCTCTAGTGAAATCAATAGAACTGAGCTGAAAAGTAACTTTGGAAGAAAACTTCTTTCCAAAGAAAACTTCTGTGTGAAATCTGGGGAGACTGTAGTATGCCAGAGAAAAGCATCCCAGAAGGCTGTGAAATTTTGGAAGGAGGTAGTGTATTTGAGAGAGCCAGAGAAACAACGAGCTGGGTTTTGAAAGGATTGCACAAGGAATAACACCTGCAGGGGGATACAGGTGATTCTCACAAGTTCTCTTGCCAGGTGTAATCTCCATTACAAAAATGGAGTCCCAGGTGCAGAACAATTCTACATCTAATTTAGAGCTTCTAACTCTAGAATTCAGGCCTGTTATGTAATCCAGCATAGTCCAAAACTGCTCAGCTTCCACCGACAACAGAGAAGGCCTGAGCCTTTATTGAGGACTCGAAGAAGCCAATTATTTTCCATACCGTTTATGCTACTATTAGTCCAAATTTTTAAAACATGAATTTACTGCACATCAGTTTTATCAGCCTCTAGTGCTTGCGCTGAAATGAATGCAGTCCCTTTTATGCAAGCTTAATCCACATTAAGTGTACAATTAAGATAATGTGCTGATTGTAGAGAAAAAAAAAGGAGGAAGAGACACCTTTTAAGCACCTTCATAAGGCAGCGTCTTTTTAAATAACTATTAGCAAAATATTTATGAAACTCCCCCAGTCTGAGTCATAATATGTTTATGTAGCAGGCGGATTATGAAAGTAGCTTGGTCTCGGTAGTTATAAAACTTACAGAAGTCGCTGAATTTTAACTTCTCTCTACTGGGTTATGTGACCATTTATACATTTGTGTTAGGACAGCTTCGGCCAAGTGTAGCTCAGGAAGTTCTATAAAATAGCACCTTGCAAATTTGTTCAGAATCTAGAGGCTTCACCAGTGGAGATCATGTGGCACCACATCAAAACTGAGAAAAGTTCTCTCATCATTGAGAGAAAAGAAACTAAATTCAAAGTAAGAATAGCTATAGTCCACTCACTTTTACTTTATTTTTCTGCAGGTTTTTCTTTTGCTTAGTTGCATAATGAGAAGTAAAGATTGTACAGTAAATCTCTAGTGCAACAGGCACTGGCATTCAAACACAAGGAAAACAAATCCCTTCCTTTTAATTCAAGTCCATCCGGCTTCCCATGATTTCCTGTTCTCCAGCACAGTTCAGTTCCTAGGAAAAGTTGCATAATACAAATACACTGTTGTCTGTGCTAACAAAATAATTGACCTGCCATGAAAGAGCTAGCATAAATATAATCTCTTCTTGGTAACGACTAACAGCTAAATTGCATGTGGTAATCCTGTTTGCTATTAATGTCATTTTAAACAGATTTCATGTTTAAAAATCTAAACAGAACAAACAGTGGCATGGTTTGTTCCATGCAGGATGTACAATAAATGACACATTTACTGTAAAACAACTACACCAGCACTACCACAGTTAAAGAACACAGTTATATCTCACAATCACAGCCATCAAAATTTGCTGGTCAGATATGATCCTCCAGGAAATTAAGGGCTGAGGAGGGAAAGAGCAGCATCAAACAATTCTTTCTAATGTTATTGGATGGGGGGGAGGGGAGCAACCATCTTTTCACTGAACCCAGTTTCTGCTTTATTAATCAATTCGTGTTTTCTGCTCTGTATAGTTCAATACAAAGTAGTCTGAGGAGGATGAACTAGTCAATATTCTAAATCTGATCTAGTTTTACTAGTTTTACCGTAAGTCTAAGTGAAAGAAATATACTCATATGATCAACTTGGAGCTCTGACTTGCAAACATTAGTCCTGTTTTGGAAATACTCCAGTCTGTGACCTTTGTCTCAGCCACTTGAGGAAATGGAGCTGATAACCCAGGAGTAAGTCCAGGAAAATAAACTGAGCATCTGGAAACTGCATAGGAGCATGCATAGGAGATGGAATAAGGATTTAACAGTGAACAAATAAAATCCAGAAATATCTCTGGAGCAATGATTAAATCACAGGATTTCTCAGGCACAGGGAGCAACCGAAGCAGCAGGTTTCAGACCTCCCCTGCTCAGCCAGAGAGATGCCCTAGGGATGCCCCACTGTTGCACAGCCTTCACTGGCCACAGTGCCTTCCCCTCTTCCACAGAAACCTCTGTAGTGCAGGACTTTCACCTCTGAGGGAGGCAACAAGGACTGAAACCAAATCCACTCCTGGCGCTGGATCTGTTTGGCTGTTGGGGGAAGGAAAAGCCTTGGCAAATACAACTACAATATCAGGACTCTCATGTTTGATTGTGAAATGCTGTGAAAGGCCAAGCCCATCCATACCCCCAAGACAACCATTTCCCAAGACCAAAAGTACGAAAAGGAGAACTTCTCAAGAAATAAATACTTCCAAAAATCTCTGCTGAGGTAGGGGGAGTTTTGCCATGGATCATAGAGGCAGCAAAAGCAGAACTGGATCACACATGTATTAGGCTGACAAAACAGGTGCTCTCCCTGCTAGGGCTAGTCAAGAGTCTTGATTTCAGTACAAAGATTTACTCACTGTGTGACCCATCACACACCACCACCTGGCCTGCACCAGTCAGATCTACCTGTAAAGAGCCTGCATAGCTCTGACAGTAACAGAAACAGCATGTCAGTACTGACACAAAATTCAGGTGTCAGAGTACAAGAAAAGTCAGAAGTACTTCCTCGTCAATTCTTCTGGCACAGACAGAAAGTGCATGCCCTAATTCAGGAGAAGCAGTCTGCAGATCAGAATGTGAGTCTTCCATTTGCCACCTTCAATTTCATTCATGATGATGAATGAATTCAAAAATTCAATTCAAATAAACTTGAGTTTTGTGGCTCTTGTATTTCAGGAGCCTGACAGTGCTCAGATGCTTAGAGGCTCTGTTCTGACTTTTAGCACATGATATGAGTAGCACTGAGGATTTCATTTCAGGATTTTGTTCTTTGTTTTATTTTGACAAACCCAAAGGACATAGCTAAAAGCCATAGTCATATCTGGGTCAAGATTTTCACATCTGATTATTGAATCTCTTGGAAAAATTATTTGACTGGGAATCAGAGAGAAAATTGTGTATTATATTCCACTAATACTCTATCATTCTAATAGCTGGATTTTTGATTGATACCTAGCTACAGTTCCTGTGGAAAGGGGCTGAGTTGCTCTACATGAACAAACAAGGCTTTGCAGAGAACTTTCTACAGAGGCAACACAGGGAAATCATGTCACAACCCCATTCTCTCTTCTCCACCATTTGGCTTCTCTTCAACCCAATGACAATTAAGAAGTATTTGTCATAGACAATCTGGGGGATGGGAGCCCTCTTAAAAAAACCTCTGCCTGCTTCAGAGCCCTTGTAAAACGCCTGCATTGCAATCAGGCTGCAAGTCAGCAAGGAAGAGATAGGAAAAAGTGACAAGTGTGGCTGTCCTGACTCCCTCCCCCTCAAAAAGCTGGAAAATACAGTGGTAGGGGATGGAGATCATGCCCTCACCCGTAAGTAAAAGTGGAGGAGGAAAAAGTAGATTTCCCTCCTCTTCCCAAGGAGAAATCAATAAGGAAACTATTGTGGTGCTTCCCCGTGTGTCTCCTTCTGTGTGATTTCCAGAATCGTTGTTACACAAGCCATGAGATCTGCCCTGTCCTTTCTGAGTGGGAGGGGGCAAGCACAGACTTGCTGGAGCTGGATGACAGCAAAGGACAGAGGTGGGCAGACTTTCTCACCCTGTGTCTGTGCTGGCACGAGAAAGAAACTCTGTAGTACAGGAGGAGCTGGTTCTGAGCCAACCTACTCAGGCCCTCAGCAGGCATTTGTCATTGTGATAACGGGCTAAATACAGCCACCCAGACACCTCTTGGCAAGCCTGGATCTCTGTGCCACGCACATGCTGACAGAAGGAGTCCCAGGCATCTGTATCAGCTGAAAGATGCACTGCCAGTGGCTGGGGGAAAGCAAAACAGGGGAGGTGGGTGTGGTGTGAGCACACAAAGACAAGTGTTGGGCCAGTGAATGTACTCAGGTAAGTGAGAACAAAAGCTGAGGCTGCTGGACTGTTTGAAAGTAATGATGGAAACAGTTACCATTGGGAAAGTGGTGCCCATTCACTTGTTAAGATATTGCTATGTGAAATTTCCACGATTTTCCTTAAAATGGTGATTTGTTACACTTTGAAGTCCTTACTGGTAGGGCAAATGCATTTACTCATGAAAAGTGAAGAAGGATCTCATTTCATCCAAGGAGCTGCAAGGTAATTCCTTTAATCATTCACACATGGCAGATGCTACTCCTCTTTCTAGCTGTAGTAGATAATTCTTTCCACTTCCCACATAAATACTGCAGTGCCCTCAGTCTGTTCCTGTAACTGAGTGGTTGATCCTGCAAGCTGAAACTGGTAAGCAGATTAAAAAAAGCTCTGAAAAAGAAGACTCATCCATACTGTTTATGTTGTCCCCACCCTTTACCTTACTTTTACCTTTAGAAGTGTTAAAGGTAACCTGAAGGACTTAGTCCATGTAGCTGGGACCCTCAACAGTTCCTCTAAATCAAAATTGCTCAAGTCTGGTAAGTACAACCAGTCCCAATCCATATTTTGCATTCCAGAAAGTAAAATTTTTCTCAATGATTTTATCTCCATTTTGTGAGCCAGGAACTAGAAGGCTGCTGGCTGTGTGTTTTGCATGATAGAAACAATGTAGACAGAGTGTCTTTTAAACAACTCAAGAGTGTGGTGTCACAGACAGCTGAGACAACCCAGCAGCTTCCCCCTCAGCCTTCCCTTTCTCCATGCCTGCTCCTGGGCCATGGAATTCTATGGTGGATCCTTTATGGTGGCTCTTGGACTCTTCTAGAGTCAAGACCATTTGCTTAGGGGGGAAAAAGTCCAGTCATGTCACACTAAGGAGAGAAAATGGCTAAAAAAAGCATCCAAGAACGGTGAGAAGCGGTGCAAAGCAGAAGCAGGATCATGTGGCTGGGATGGGCCAGCTCCTGTTTGTTTACCAAAACTGGCAAAGTTGTCATGCAGAACATCAGTGAAAGACAAACTTCTCGTTCTACACCAGAGTGACTGGACAGCTATTGCAGGAACGTGCTGTTGAGTTTGGCAGAATTAGACTGGAAATAAAATGCTGAACTGAAAACACATACCCTGCAGCTAGGAGAAATCCTTCAGAGTCTACTAATAATGTGGCATGTAGGATCCAAACAGCACGTAAATTGACTGAATTTGCCAACTGTGTCACAGAAAGTGCCTTACTGATATGAAAATCCTGAAGGAAAAGTTGAGTGCAAATGTCCTACTTCTTTATTTTATAGGAGGGGTAAGTTAAAACTTTAAATACTAAATTTAGATTTCCTAGTTAAAAAGCCCCAAAAACCCCAACCAGTAATCCCAAACTAAAACAAAATAGCTGCAATTAAGGCTGAATACTTATGGTGTGAAATGAAAGACTGCCCAAGAGAAAAAAAACACGTCACTGACTAATCAAAGAATATTTCAAATTAGGTAAAATTCACATTGAATTTGCCGCAGAAAGTTGACAGTGACCACAGAACTGAATTTCAAAGAAATCTCAAAATTACTTGAGTTCTTGTTAAAACATAAGAAATTTCTTTTGTGCAAAAAGTAATTGAGGGGCTGGAGAAAACCAGCCAGTTTTATTTGTGTAATTACACCTTCTGCATCAGGTCGGATTTAGTTCGTGATTTCATGGGTAGGGCCATCAGACGTTAGCTTTGCAGCTGAATGAGAGTGTCTCATCCAAGAGCTACTGGCAAGGCAGAGAAGGTTTCCAGTGATCTGTGGAGATTTAGACCTCAGAAAAGGAAGAAACAGCAGAGACTTTTCTGACTGCACAAAGAACCAAAGCCTCTTGGCCAAGAGTAGGCACATGCAGGGACTACCACAAGGCTTCCTTTGGATGATTGGTACAGACACATCATCACTGCTTCAAAGAAGGCACACAGGACAATACTGAGTTCTTGGAAAAATGGGAAGAGGAAGGAAAAAAGGAGGGGAAAAACAACAGTAATTTTGAACTTACTGGAACCCCGGATTATTTTCACAGAAAATGCGGTTGGTTACTCTAACTTGGAAAATGATTGTTGCAATCTGCCTGTTGGTAATTCCCTGAAAAGAAAGAGCAGGCTTCAGGCCAGCATGCTCCTATTTTCTTGCACAGGAGCTTATGTTAAGCCCTTTTATCTTGCTGCAGGATTCTTTTGTAAAACGTTTGCTTTCTCAGTGTTTGAAGCATACCTGAGGTAAGAGAGTGGCTCTGTGAGAGGAACCCCTCAGGGCAGTAGTGAGCTTCTCCCTGGAGGAGGTCCTTCCCACAAAGGGAAGCAGCAGGGACTGTGGGCCAAGGCTGGGTGCCGAGTCTGCTGTGCTTCGGTTACTCCTTCTGGCTGAGGAACATGGCATGGATTTAATGAGGGTTAGAGGGGGAACAAAAAGGGCCATAAATCAACTTCTCTGTCACTACTTAGTGAAACAGAATCAGCCCTTGGCAGGGCTGGGTCAGGTCAAATTGACTTTTTCACTGTTCACTGAGTAGCAGTGCACTTGTGTGACACAGAGATCCCTGCCAGGATCATATATGTCTCTGTCTTTCTGCCTGTAGCAGAACTTGGCACACCAGTGCTTTCTGAAGCTGTCCTGGGAAACACTGAGGGAATACATGGCAGGGATTTATCTGTTCCCATGCATTCACAAAAAATGACAGCTCAATCTGCACTAGAAGCAAGAAGTGACCTGCAAATCTGAAATGAAAGAGAGTATTATGGTGTACATCAACAAAATGTTCCCAGGCACAGTTCTGGAGAAATGACTACTCAGCTAGTAAAAGTATTTTAACTGGATTTGCACAGCTCTTGTCAAATATGCTCAAAAATGTTTGCAGAGAAACACTCAACATGGCATTATGCACACTGATGTCAGTTCCAGTGACATGCTCTCTGCACATTTGAATTGCCCTGACAGTACTGTAGCAGCAAAGGCTGCTAAAATAGTTGTTTTTAGAAGAGGTACAAGAGGTCAGCTCAACACGAGAAGTGACTGTAACTTTCAGTAAAGTGCCCCTGTAGTGAACCGAGCCTGGGATACGTTGTGCTTTTGTAGTTCAAAGGGAGCATCTCTCTACACGTTTGGCTTTTAACACCATCCCTCCATGTGATTAAAGAAAGCCACAAGAAAGAGGTTTCTACGTTATTATCTCTTCCTGGAAAACAAACCTGTCTGTTTCCCCGAAGTTTGCTGGTACAGAATTATGCAGCTTTAAAGGCAGCCAGACATTTTGGCTGCCCATCCACTTGCTTTCCTTGCAGCTGTCATTATCTCTATTTTACTTTACCTGGAACTTAACAACCCTTCACTCCCTTTCCTTCTAGGTTTCAGTAACTCTTCAAAATGAAAATCAATAGTGCTCCTTTTACTCCAAAGTACAGCCTTTCAGATAATCACGTCATATTGTGCAGCAGCTGCTTGGAGCCTGTGCAGCAGAAATAGCCCTTGCATGAAGGGTTTCCAGGAAAGTAGCTGCCTTTTTCTAGCATTTCACTCTTAACTTGTAACATTGGTTTAGATCAACACTGGGTTTTTATCAAGGGATTCAAGTGACATGTTAGTGGCATGGCTAAAAAAACACAGAAAGCTTTTTTTAAAATTACTTCATCTAAGAGACAGCAAATGAACACAGATCTGAGTCAGTGGATTTAATTCCTGTCAAATGGTCATTGAATTAAAACAAAATTACCTCAAACATCTCATTAACAGAACTGCATATGTAATTTCAGTTTCTGTTTTGCTTTTAATAGGCTTGTAAATGGGTTATAGTAATCCTACTCCTTTTTAAGAAACTTGTCCTCATGACAGATACATGAAAGACCTCAGGAAAACCCCTCCCTCTTCCCCCAGAAGTGCCAGGTTTGTGAGGAAGAGGTGGCATTGCAAAAGCCGGGACAGAACTTAACAAATTTTCCCAGCAGACAGGGCCAGAGCCTCACACACTGAAGATCCAGGGCAGTCTCCTGGGTGCTGCTGGAGCTGTGCAGATGGGGGGCCTGGTCCCTCCCTGGAAGGGAACAGCACAAACTGAAAGACCCGAGCACTGAAAGTGAATGTGCTACAGCTGATAGTTCTCATAATCCAAGTTATCTGAAATCCCAGATCACCTCAGAGACAAGCCAGGTTTCTGTCAGTACTGCAGAGAAGCTGACTTTATAGAGACTTCTAAGGAGTTCACAGTATAAGTGACACATGGAAAAGCTGAAAGTGGCATATTCTGAAAAATACCATGACTGGTTGTGGGCAAAGGACTGCGGCAAGGCAAAGTTTTGCATTTGTTTTGTCTTGGGTCTTTTTTTAAAGAAAGTTTAGCGCATCTGCTCTTTGGAATATTACAGATACATATATAATTATGCTACAAATGGAGATGGCTTTGTGGTGAATTGTAGTACCATAATATAAATGCAACTAGTTGCCTCTCTGCTTTGTAAGATATACATGGACATAACTGTCCCTCTGGCCTGTCCATGGGACAGAAGACACCCTGCTAAATATTTCTTTTTTCCCCCATCCATTAGTGTGGGCTGTCTCCTTAAGTTTTCTTTGCCTTGTCTGCTGTAATCACAGAGTGAACTCTCAAGAGCAGAAATGGCAGCTGAAGACAGGTGTTTTAGTCCAAAAAAAGATGCAAAAATTTCCTTTAAGGGACTCATCTCTTTTAGTAAAAATAACTGAATTTAACACTGCCACAATGTGATTCATAATTAAGCTATTTTTGGTTAAAAGATTTCTAAGAGGAAATTGTTGCAACTTTCCTTTTCCCTCAGTGTCTTCTGCTGCTGTGTAGAGGAAACTAGGGGTTCATAAGCAGAGAGCTAAAAAACAAAGAGCAAAACCAATTAAAATTTACATGTGTGCAGTTTGGCTAATGTGACAGTCACCACAAAATCTTCACCATCATTCCCAGGCTAAAGAATGCTCTCATTGAAGAACCTGTCCTGTAGAGAGTCCTGAACACAACTTTATTTACAGGAGGGTCCCAAACCCCAGTGAAGCTTGTCCATATTGGGGCATTTCAGGACATCACATAATTTCAATGAAACCAAGGCCTGGTGAGAGCTAGGTTGCAGATTTAGACATGGATCTCTTTCTATCAGGGTTGGTAAATAAGGTAAAAATACGTGTTCGTCTTGGTCAGAGAAGTGGCACATGGGCTTCCTTTTCCCTTCAGAGAGTCATGTCCTACAGGAATGCTCCAGCTGAGGGTGTGTGAAAGCTTTGCTGCAGCTGCACAGTGACCTCTTCATAGCCTTCCTTACTGCCTACATGAAGGACCAGTCAGCAGCTGTGTGCCTCAGTGTGGATATTAAAATTTCTTTCTCTACATGCCCCCAGCCAGGTTTTCCCCCATTCCAGAGAACTACAACTGGCTCTGTCCCAACTCCCTCTTGCTCACAGCTCCTTCCTGTGCAAGCAGAAACCCTCATCAGGATGGCACTGTGACTACACTACATGAAGTACATTTGCTTGCTTGCTTCCTTCCTTCCTTCTTTCCCTCCCTCACGGTGGCAGAAACAAGCACCCTGGATATCTCTCTCCTGTTATGGTGCTGCCTGGCTGCCCAGGTAGCAGCTGGTATTTTACTGGGTTTGCAGTATTTTCTATGGGAAGAAATGACAGACCAGAAGCAAATGACCTGCAGGTGAAAGCTGACTCACAAGTGCCTTTGCTATTGTAGCAATGTTTCCATAAGTCTAGAGAAATGAGGCTGAATTCCAGGTAGGGTGTCCAGGGAGAGTACAGACACTTCTCTCATCTTTGTCAAGCAGATGGGAGAAGGTTCAGGGTTGAAAACAAGAGAAAGAAACAGCAAACTTCTCTTTAGCCTACACACAGGCTGACTGTATGATCTGATATCAGAAACACACATAAAGCTAGAGATAGATGGAGCAGTAAGTCACTTAGTTGGGTGTCTGTTCATTCAAACCAGAATTACTCTACAGTGCCCACAATCCATTAGAGACAGAGTGCCTTAATTGAAAATAATCTGGTGAGAGAATTATTTAGCCAGACGTGTGTGGATGATGAGCAGGAGTTCCAGGTCCCAAAATAGCTCCATTAAAGCTCAGCAAACTAAGCAAGCATCTCTCTGTTGATTTCTGCCAAAGGCAGGACTCTAAAGCCACCTCATCTGGCAGCCTTCCACAACTGATGATCACTGAGAGCAATGATTCATATTTACACTGTGCTTCCTCAAAATACAGGGGCGTTTTGAAGCATATCCAGACACATGAAATTTTCCTTTAAGCAATAACCTCATTGCAAATTATTTATATGCGGAGAACTTCCCCCCCACCCCCAGAGGTAACTGCAACACAGAAAGTAACAAAATGCATCCCAGTATTCTGCAGATTAGTCTGATTAATCTGACTGGGGCAGACCTGAAATTCTTTTTGCTGGAAGTTTTTAAGATATAGATTCTAAGATTAAGTCTTTAACCAGGACTTGAGTCCAGCTATTTTCAGCCCACATCCAAAATTCATGCCTCACTGAATGCAGCCCAGTGTTTCAAAGATAAGCATTTTGAGTGGCACCATCATTAATGTTAAAAAAGCAGTTAATTTTTGACTCACATTTTACTTTCTTCCTAAATTCAAATTCCCTGTTCTAATCACCATTTCCAGTTAACCCTTACCCATTTCTGGAGATTTATACATTCACTAGTTGGAGAGAGGAAACACTGGACTTAATCACCCGAATTAGTCAGTAATGAAACAAGGGTTTGACCAAAAAAAGCTAGACTGAAAAAAGTATCCTCTGTGGTCCTGACTCAGTGTGATGAAAAGTGGCAGACGATACTATTGATAGTATTGTTCTTCTCAGGTCATCCCCTGACAGACTCCTTCAGTGCTGCAGTACAAATTACAGGAACTGGCAACAGCCAGACACACAATCCACATCTTTGCAGCAATAACAAGGTTCAAAGGTGGATTACACATATGTTGATTATGGGAAGAAGGAAATTGATTCATTCTTAGAGGATGGAGCACTTTATGCAAGCTCTGTTACCAGGAATATTCAGAAATGTATTCCTGCAATGCCCACCTCAGAACTCATGTCACTCACCTACTCTGGAACAGGAAGTGAATGAGCTCAGATTTTACCTCATGCACACACGTCCTGTCTCCCGTGCAAGTTCTTCAGCCACGTGGGTGCTTGGAGCAGCCAGCAGCATCACCCACAGCACTTTGCTGAGATGCCTGCTGGTGTCAGCTCTGCCTGGCTGCTCATTCACATGTGCATCCCCTGGCTGGGAGTTGAGACTACAGAGGCCCTTCCTCTCCTGAACAAATACTCCTGCTGTAGTAAATACTAACCAAAAATCAGGATGGATGGTCTGGAGGGGACATTAAAGAGCAGTAGAAGAGTAGGAAAACATTTCAACATCACCAAAGGAATATACAGTTTAATATCACTAAGCCTAACTACCTCATGAAAATATCCCAGAATAGCCATTATTTGGTAGTTAAAATTATTGGGAAAAGCAGCAGGAAGCATGCTGAAGGGGAAATCCCTCTGCTATGCCATAGACAAGTTGAACACTATTTCTATTTTCACTCTAGATTGCACTCTGTGCCACTACTGACAAAAAACACACACCTTCACTTAGTATCAAGATCACATTGAGCAGAAAACCTTACCTAGTTCTGGTAAATCACAAAATGAAAATACTCACGTGGTAAATACTCCAATTCACAGTTTCCTGAGTCTGTTTAATATAGGTGGATATTTATACTTATATTTGACAGATCTCAATTTCTTAAATTGTTTATACTTCCTTTGGAAAAAGCTATATATATATAACAGCTTTTTATAGAGCAAAGTCAATGAAACTAATGTGCAGTACTTTTAGTGAACTTATATCTAAAGGGACACTGCTTTAATATTTTAAGAGCAGGAGAAATACACATAGGTTCAGAGAAGCAAGAAGGAAATATCTGAAGAGAAAAAAGGAAAGATCTGAGGTTGGAGTGCCTGCAGTGAACCCCAGAGCAAAAGGCTACAGGCGACTGAGAGAGAATATCAGCCCTATATGGTCAAAATTGGGGCAAGAAGGAAATAAGAAAGAAGGTACAGAAAAAATTAAAGTTCACAGATAAGGAAGAAGCGGCTTACAGGAGCACAGACATTGTAAAACCATTATCCCTAGTTTACTTTGGCATCTTTACTAGATAGGGTTTGGTCTACGAAGGGACAAAATCCTACATTAATTTAAAAGCACTCGGTAAAATGTCCCATCTATGAACCATGCAAGGACCCCTTTCTTAATATATTTTAGTATAAACACTTTCTTATTTTATTATTCTAAAAATGTGCTTTATTTGCTTTAGTATAAAAGAAAAATGTATGCTGCAGAGTCCAGAAAGAAGAATAACAACAATTCTGTCACTGGGGCCCAAACTTAAAAGGGCACAGGCACTTGAACTGCCTTAAACTTCAGCTGGTTATTAGGTAAGTGACATTCAAAAGATTCTGATGGAGCAGATATATGAGAGTGTAGTTAAATGGATTTCTGGAACGCTGTATTGGGCTGCTGTGAACTGTATCAGGAGAAATGTGTATACCTACAGCAGGCTTTTAAAGCACAATTTCACCCAGCAGCCTGCTGAGGGTAACTCAGTGACATCTGCTGAACATGCTCTCCAATTAAGCAAGATGCTGCCAAGAGTCATGGAGCTGGCAAAACATCTTCTCCTTTTAGACATTCCTCTTTTCAAGAACCAACCTTCAAAACTGCATGTGGAGAGGGAGCTCTGAGCTCCATCTGTAAGCATAAAAAAAGTTTTGACACAATTTTGATCATATGCTAGAGATAACACGTGGCTCTGAACCCAGCTCCTCAATTGCTGCCAGAGAGAGCAGAACACAGCAGAGCTTGTGAGCAGTGCAAACCATGAATGCTCCCAGGGCAGCCGTGGGCTGGCTCAGCTCTCGGCCCCACCACAGTGCCCACTGCTTCAAGGAGTCACCTGCTCAGGCTGCAGCGACTGCTGCACACTGCCTGCAGCCCTGCAGCTGCCATCAGCACCATTATCAACAAACACAAGGCAGCAGCTGCTCGCTGCAGGCACACCCAGCTTGTGCGCTGAGGGGAATCCTGTGCGTGACAGCAGCACCACATGCTCACAGGTAAAGTGCTAAGGACCAGTGCTTTAGGCTAAAACTAATGACACCAGCAAACAATCCACTGTTTATAAAGCTCATACTCTTTTGTTGATATTAGGTATGGAGAGCAGGAATTAGACCTCCCACAGTGAAGATCAAAGCTGCTATGAAGGGTTCACATATCCCAGGATCTTAAGTCTTACCCTCAAGCCAAACCACTCCTTTAATAACAAGACTGTCAGCTAGCAAAGGGCAAGTCATAGATTTGGTTGTGGGTGAAAAGGGAAAGACTTCAGCATAAACTTGTCATTTACATGGGACACTCCTTTCTCTTCATCTTTCTGTTCTCAGCTTTTTCTCCTAACAGCTTTGAATCTCTTACCTGTGTTAGGCTTTAACCCAGGCCTAACACAGCAGCAGACCAAAATCCACCCTGTGCCTTGGGGGGAAAAACAGCAAGGAAACATGAAGCCGTCTTAACTGTCTCAAAGATAACAGTATATCAAATGTCTGTCTACATTAAAAATACATTAAATTCTTGTCTTCTAAGTCTTTTAATCTGACTTTTATGAACCTTATGAGGTGACAATTCAGAGAGACAATCGTGCAGGAACCAAAAGTGGAAGCACAATCTGTGCTACAAGGTCTGCCACTATCAATGAATTTCCACACTAACCTTTGGTCTAATCAAGCCTGGTTTTACACTGCTAAAATTACTTGGTCAAAATAATTACATCAGAATATGCCCCAAGATGAAGTTCACTCTCCACTCCAGTAGGATTTACCTTAATTAGTTGAAGGCACCTCCAGCTCAGTGCATTTCTAATCATCTGATGCTGCTGGACTTCATTACAACCCTACAAACATGAACAAGGACTTCTACCTTTGGAGAGATAATGGTCTTTATTCTAGAACAAGGTGTAGAAACCAAAAGGAGTTACAGCTTCATGCTTCTTGTAAATACCTCCTCTTATGAAAGCACACTTCTGCCCGAGAACAGCTTTTCCCTTTTAACTTTCGGTACCAATTTGTTTAAACTACAAAGCAAGGGCTTTATACTCGCAGAATTAAAGATAGATACAATCTTTAGAAAAAAACCCACATTTATTCTCCCACATCCTGGGCAGCTGCAAAATCCTTTGCATGTTATTAATGACCTTACCATGTACTTCAGACTCAACCACTCTGGGAGAATACTTTAACTGGTTACTTGCACGCCAAATTTGTCACAATGCTTCTTACTCCTGCGTTCCACTCCTAACTGTGGCAGGGACTGTCATTCAAAGAACATTTTCTTCACTGCCTGCAAGGCTGTGTATCTGCCTCTGTGGGGAATGGATTTTTGTCTTAATGGCTTATGGTATCAATTCAAAGCTATTTGCACATCTGTTTACAACAGCATTCCATACATCCTCTTTCAAGGAGATCCAGGAACAAAAAAACCACTGTGTTGTCACCACCTGTCCTAGTGGGATAGATTTCCCAGGGCATAAGTGCCTTTGAGGCACACGAAGCAGGGTATGACTACAGGAAACACAGATTGTTCCCAAGTTATACAGAGCTCAGCTGATGTTAACAAGAATTTCAACCAAATGAGTACATTCTGTGCAAACAGCAGCTCACTAGATATTAGAGCACTCTGAAGAGATAAAATAAAAGATACCATATGCACTGTGTGCTAAATGATTTAGCCAAATGGCTTGCAGGAAAATGTTGATGTATTCTATTCCAGGAATGTTTCCTGGGAAAAACAGCTGGCAATTCAGGACAGAAGATTTCAAGTCTGCCTCCATATGCCAGCTGCAGCTTTGCTAGCAGCACAGAGGAGGACTTAACTTATATTCATAGTTAGGGTATGTTTCCACATAATTAAATAACTATAGAGGAAAGGTATCTATCAGTATGAGCAGAGTAAACTACACCAGCAGGACTGACAACTAGGGCTTAAAACTGAACCCACAAGCTCAAATGTAACTGGAGAAAGCACTAACAGACACAGCCTGTCCTGATGCCCACTCCCAAATGATACATGAGAAACTCAGACACTTTGCCACCTCAAATTTAGGCAGTCCTTCCTGGTTTCAGGGTATGTCCTCTTCTATCATATATATTTGTAGTGCATGTAACTGCCAAAAATCTGAGGATACACAAAATGTCTTTTGCATCAGCTTCTCCTTTAGCACTGGTAGGATCATATGCTAGTCAGCTGAGCTAGAACTTGTGCTGGTTTTGACTAGTTAGCTGTTATGGGGCTGTGTTTTCAATATGTGCTGAAAATAGTGTTAATAATTCAGGGATGTTTTTGTTATTGCTGAGCAATAACAAAAGAGAGCCGAGGCCTTTTCTGCTCCTCACCCCACGCAGCCAGCCAGGAGGCTGGGGGTGTGCAGGAACTTGGTGTGGGCACAGCCAGGGCAGCTGACCCCAACTGACCCATGGGATATCCCAGACCATAAGGGTATTATGGTCAGCATATAAATCTGGAGAAAATGGGGGGATGTTCAGAATGACATTGTTTTCTTCCCAAGTAACTGTAAGTGTGACAGAGCCCTGCTTTCCTGAGATGGCTGAACACCTGCCTGCCCATGGCATGTGGTGAATCAATTCCTTGCTTTGCTTTGCTTCTGCACGGGGCTCTTGCATTTCCTATTAAACTGTCTTTATCGCAACCCACAGGTTTTCTCACTTTTACTCTTCCAGCTCCCTCCCACTGTGAAGGTGTGAGCAAGGGGCTGTGTGGGGCTCAGCTGCCAACAACAGCTATGAGCAGCTTCTCTGTGCTGCAATTGCTTTTGTGGCCCTTGCTGTTCTGTGCTTGCTTTTTACTCAGGTGGTGAGGAGGAAGTGAAAGGAGAGAAGATGTAACCAAAGGGGTTTGCATAAAGAAGCTGTTCTTTCTCATGCGATTTTTTTCACACCATCACAGCATGAGATTTTTCCGGCAGCACGCTTTGAAAGTTGTAAATCTTGAGGGTAACAAGGGTCAAAGGTCCTGCACATCTCACTGACAGGCTGAGAAGAGCTACCCCACAGACTGCACAACATCAGAACCATCCTGTCTTATTTAAATACTGCTGCTCTGATAGGTGAAGGCCACTTTCATGCATGGGATCCAACATAAAAGAGCAAGGTAGCACCTTGGTAAACAAGCACAGCACCTGCTGACTGAGGGCATCAAACTGCCAATCTCTCTTGCCTGTTGGGGACAAGTGAAAGAACAGGGAGTCCCTGCAGATGCCTCCACAGAGGGCAGGTGGAGGAAGCTGTCACCATAATGATGACTGAGCAGGGTCGTTCCCTTGGGTACATCCTGTACCAAAAGCCAGAAATGTTTAAGAAAACTAATAACCGGATATCCTGTTATTTCATCTGTCATGCATGGAACTGAACATGCAGGGTTTTTTTTTTCAAGGACATGACTAGCACCTCAACCTACAGAGCCTGTGAACCCAACCTGCAGCGGATGAAGAATGAATTCTCCTCCCCTTTATGAGTCAGGATGCTCCTGTGAGGAAATAACGTATGGTAGAATCAAACCTAGAAGAGAACTGCATGGCAAAAGAAGAATTTGGTCAAGCTGTGGGATATAAAAATAAAGAATACAAATGTTGTTGAGTAAAAATCAGCACAGATGAAAATAGCAGAATGGTTTCAGTCATGCTGATGTGCAGTTCATTAATTGTGCAAAAGCAAGCACAGCTGCATCTGGTGACCTCAGATTTGAGATGCAATTAAAAATGGGATAAAGCAGGGAGTGAGACAGAAAATATCATGTGGTGACCTTGATGTGTCTTAATAATACAGAAAATGGAGGAGGCTTGGGGATGCTCAAAGTCTGTGAATTGGGCCCTAGAAATTGATAGGATTGTGTAAAATTGTGCTACCTCACAATTAACTTTAGATCCTACTGGTCAACAATTTATTTTGGTCTGGAGGCTTGGACTTTATGATTTATACTTGCTGGTTTTTTTTCCTTGACAAAAACTTGGTTTTGTTTGTTTTGTTTGTTTGTTTCCTTTCGAAAACAGACTGAGAATTTTACATCACTAAATATTATGAATCCATAATGAAACTGAGAGACCTGGTGACACTGCCAAAGCCACTGCATCAAGCACGTTTTCTGCTGAGGTTTCTGCTCAGCTCTTCACCCGTGCCTTGTGCCTCGGCTGAGTTCAGGTACCCTGCTGCTGCTTCCAGCTGTCCCATCCCCACCTTTCCTCACGGACACAAGAACAGAGGGGCAAATCCTGGCCTTCTGCTGCCTCCACCTTCCACAGGCTGGAGGCTGTTTTGATGCAGTGAACCTTTCTAGTGCCATCATGTAGCCAGGACAAGAAACTGCTCCTAAGCAAAGAGGACAGCATTCAAAATCCCCCGTTGCTCTCTTCCCCAAAACAGCAGCAGCCCACTGGAAAGAGAGGCGTTAGCTGCTCTCTGGACAAAGGAAGCCTAGCCTGTAAGAGAGGGGTCTTAAACTCCAGCTCTGATCTGTCCACCTGCAGATGTTGGATGAGCCCTTGCCAATTAAAGAAATGACACAACTTCCTATTGCAAAAGAGTCCAAAGGTTAAAAAAGAAGGCAAAAGTAATATAGGATAACAGCACCACACAAAGCCAAATCCTTCTGTAGCCAAAGTAGAACTTAACCAAGTTTTAGTCTTCTGTAAAATCACAATATTATTCTGTTTACAGGCTAGTGACTTGTCCAAGTCATTCACTATGTCAGTAGCTGTCTCAAAGAGTGGGGTTAAATATAAATTTAATTAAACATAGTCATGTCCCTGATTGAATTGGACACTAAAGAATCTAGGTGTGTTTCACCTCAACCTAAAGCATAATCTAACACACTTCAGGGCATTTCTGCCCTCAAAATGCTTATTTCTCACCACTGACTCTAAAGAGAGCTTAGGATACCCACATCCATGCTGTGTGCAGGGAGAGGATGCCACATCCATTCTGCATCCCACAGGCAGGCACTGTATGGTCAGCTCTTTCAGCTGCACTTGTGAGAAAGAAAAGAGAAAGAGGGTAAAAAAAAAATGGGGGTAGGGAATGTGAGGCCATTTCCAAGAAGAAAACACACAATCAATCCAATTGAAGAAAAAAAGCAAAGAAAAAATAGCCTTAAGAAAACTTGGCCTCTGAAAGACAATGGACCGAGATAATGAAGAAAAACATGAGTAGGAGAGGCATGTGGTATACTTCAGTTTTTGTGCTACAACATGTGATTAACAGGAATTTGAACTTCCTTTCCAGGGAAACTGCTACTCCTAACACTGCTCTCACTTCTGAAAAGTTCTCTGAGCTCAAGGCAAAGGTGTGTCAATGTCCCATTCCTAAGGTGGCTGCCCTAGCCACTGATGATCCCATGTTTTCCTTGGAAAGCCATTAGCAGGTACACAGAGAGCCGCCTGCTCTCTGCTGCACCTGGCACACACAAACATCCCTTCAGGCGATCTGCTCAGCTCCTGGTTTAATGACAACCCCACTGATCCTCAGCAGCTAATCTTTGAATTTTGGGAAGGTGGGAATAATATTTTGTTTCTACAGGGACTAAAGCTGACGTCTGGAATGCCAAATGCAGTTCCCTTTTCCTGAAACTCGAGGTCTCCATGGCTCATTAGTTATGACAGCACTGGGCCCCAAGAGGAGAGCTAGAAATAGGCCACCCTGAGTGGGAAGATGCATGACTGAGACAGCAGCACAGCTGTAAGTGCTCTGCAAGGAAATCTTCCCTGGATGCTGCTGGAACACAGTCAGCAGAACATGGCACGAGTGACTGAGGGGCCTCCTGCTGCTGGCACTGCCAAAGGATGCCGTTCCAGTAATTAGCTGCAAGCAGTTTTATCCTGCCCTGCAGCACACTGCTGTGGTGTCTGCTCAGTAATGTCTGCTCAGTCACACATTACCTTCACTGATCATGTGCACAGGCAGGCTTAAGCAAGACAGAGGGTGTTGCAAACCCTCTGTTCCTTTCCAAGCTTGTTTGCTGTGTGTATCCTGCTCGCTGCATCCCAGGGCACTCCTGCTTTCACAATTAGTGCTCATACAGTGTTTACAATGTCAGTTATCTCTTAATTCCTACTTTTTAAAAACATTTAATTGAAAAAGGAAGTAAGTGGAAAAAGAAGAGTGCTGCACAGACAGCTCTTCAAACTGCTGTGCATGAACTCATCTGATGGAGCTTTGTAGCTGTTCCAACTCAGGTGACTGGGATGCAAAAAACATACCATAGATCAACACTCTTACAGTGTGACAACACATGCATACTCAAGCCCTGTCTCAGCCCTTTCCTCTCCAGAGAAGGGCAAAGCCTTGGCAACCTCCAGCACAGTTATGACATATGTAAATGATTTTATGAATGTTATTTATAAAAGGCTCATCATAGTCTCTCCGTCCTTAAATTACAAATTAAGGGTGGGGATGTTATTTTGTTAGAAGATAAATCACATGTTCTAACATGATGGCAGTTTTTAAAAAGAAACCACCCTACAGCAGTTGGACCAGCTGATTAGATATTTTGCTCCTGAGTTTACAGGCTGGCCCCAGACAAGAAGCTGCTGAGCAGAACTGAGCCCATGCAAAGTCATTGTTATGCCAGGACAAATACCAAGTTCTTCTCCCTGCTCTTGACATAATACATCCCTGCACAAACATGGCTGCTTTGCAAGTCCCTTCTCACCCAAGAGAAAATCCTGAAAAAGCTGGGATCTCTACCACCAGGGCATCAAGCCTATTTCATTCACATGACAGGAGATCTGTGCCTGTGTTGGGGGCTGGGGAGTGTTGAAGCTTCCACTTTCCCCTGCAAGAGAGAATTCTTCAGCTGACTGGTAAAACATGCTTTGAAATCTAAACAGATTTTTTTTTTTCATACTAAGTCATTCATGCTCACACCACCTGAATTTAAGCTGATGCTGTTTTCATTCCTGTGGATGAGGTTTGGAGCACATAAATATGCTTGTTAAAAATAAAGAAGAGGCCACAGTCTTTTGGGACTGAGTAACACAAAAGACCACTAGTGCATTGTTCCTGCTGTTATTTGTGGTCAGTGGGTAAAACTAGCCTCTTGGTCAGAATTCTTCATTTGTTGGGCTTGGCTTCATTAAAATAAAATTGAGCTGGATTTTAATTTGAAATAGGAGGGGGGAGTTTTTGATCTTTTCTGCATCTGCCACAAATGAACCATTCCTTGCAGACTGCAACCAAAGCACAGGGAAACCAGGAGCGTGCTGTGGCCTGCTCCAGACACTGCACTTGGGCAGGAATTGTGACTGGCAGTAGAGGCCAATGCTTTCCTTGCTCAGAGGAGGTGCCAATAGGGGTTAAAGCCAGTGAGAAAAGCAGAGAGTATGTTGTTGATGTGGGAGATCTGTAAAGAGCATAATGGTGAGATGAGAAAAATGATTCCTAGCATTATGTGTACACCCCTCAACATGAAAAGTCTAACTTGTCAAGTGTAGAGGAAGTGAAGCCTCATTAATCCTGGGAACCCCTGATCCACTGTGTCTGGGAAAGGGGTCACTATCAGCCTCACAACATGGAGGAAAAAGGCTCCTTGCCTTCTTCCCACACCTCCCTATTTCCCCATCCTCAAACCTGATGTTCAGCTCTGCCAGGTAAATACTGCTGTCAGACTTGTCCTCGAATGACTCCAGTAAACTGAAGCAATCAGAGCAGGGATAAATCTAACTTGCTGGCCTGGAAAACTAATATAGCTCCAACGTTTGTGTTTGGATGAGGTTCCCAGATGGGAGCAGCCAGGCTAAGCACTGGCTCGACACACTTCTCCTTGCAAACAATCCCAGCTCCCAGGGGAGAGGCTGAGTCAGTGCTGGCCCCCTTACACAACGGGAGGGAGCCTGCAGCTCTCACACATCTGCTTTCTTCAGCTGAAGCTGTCTTTTGCTCTGACCTCCCTCTGCAGCTACCTTTTGAGAGAAGCAGCACAAGAATCAAACGACTTCTTGTGCTTTGTTTGACCTCAGTGCTTGCAGTGGCTCAACACGACTGACGTGGTTGGCTTCTTTCTGCTGCAAGGAGGGCAGCAGGGAGGGATTTCATGCACTGCTTCTCACTACTAGCTCCCAAGCTACTGTTACGTTGCAAACCAAAGACACTGCAGGCCAGTCAGTAATTGAATGAATCTTCAGACTTCTGCTCCTCAGGACCCTTTACTGTATGAATCACAGTGGGAAAACACAATTACAGCACCAGATTTGTCCTTGGTTCAGCCTTTTTGTTCAGAATCTCTGCTCACCATTTCCAGGATTTCCTCTCTACCATCCTGTTTAATTTCTCAAGCTGTCACACATCCCTTATTTCTGGAGGCAGAAGGCTCAGTCATTGGCCACCAGCAACTCTTGACACCAGCACTGAGACATCATGGCTCGTTCTACATATACTACAATAAACCACTAGTCACTGCAGATATAACTAAAGGTACTGCAATGCCAATAAAGTACAAGTAAGTATTAGGTTTTGACCTAATGTATCTTTCTCAGTATTGGAGTAAACTCCTTAGTAACAATTCTCTAGCAATCCCAAGTACCTCTGTACATCTTTACACCTTCCTGTATAGCCTATGTTTAGATGCAGAGAACTTACTAGTTTCTGGGAGTAGGATGTTAAAAAAAGTTCTCCAGTGAATTCTCATCTCCTCCTTCAGAAAGATCACAAAATACATGTTTCAGGTTTCACATCTGAGCTGCTATGAAGCAAATCATGGCAAGAAGCCTTGTAAAATGCTTGTTTTGTATGATGCAACTCAACACAAGGTGGTGTTCCCATGGCTGTGCAATGCTCTGTCCTTACAGCCCTGCATGGCTACTGTGGCTGCACTGATGCTGCACCACAGCAGTAAATGAAAAGCATTTTTGCAATTAAGTCTCATTTCAGAGAGTAATCAGAATTTTCTATGGTTCTTTCAAACACTTCTTAAAAACCAGCAATGGTTTTAATAGAAATGTGGCCATCTTACTAATATTTGACTGAGGCAGGAGCTCTCTGATGCCATGAGCAAACAGTGGGGAAAGGGAAAGTGGAAGATGAGGACACCAGGGTGAAGGAGTCTAATGTGGCCATGCAGGTGGAAGGCAAAGGGCAGCATTGATTACTAATGCAGAAGAGCCAAAGACACAAAATCTGTCTCCTGTTGCGGCATTGGGAGGAGAAAAATGCTGCGTCCTGCAGGAAAGCTAGCCAGGGCTCTCTGATTCCCAAAGGTTTCTAAACAATTTGGGTCTTAGTTTCCTCAGTTTGAGGATACAGGCATAAAAATCCCTTTCATTTTCTTTAGAGACCACAACCCTTTTTGGCACTGTGTTGTGTGACTTCTATCACAAAGCAGACAAAAGCAGAATTCAGCAGATGAAGGCAACCAATTAAACAGGATGGAAGCATCCAGCAGGCATTCAGGAGATATAACAACCCTGGTGAGTCAGGTCTCACACCACTTCTAGTGCAATATGTAACATGAGGCACACTTACAGGCTGAAGCCTCTCGGGGTGGTAGGACATGACACCTCTCAATCTGCTGTACACTACTTTGTTATGAACATGTCTGAACTGGAGTGGAATTTCTTCTTCCCGGAGGATGAGGACTCATTTCAATGATATGATGAACTGTGAAGACGGAAGATGTTAAAAATGAAAAGAGACTGCCTGAGACAAAGTTACTGCGAGAAAGTCAGTAGAGGTGGATCTGATGGAAAGTACTGAGGGTGCTGTATACCTGCTCTAGGTGGTTCTCTCTTATCAGAGATACTGTGAGGAACCAGTTTGTCATGGACTGCTTTAATTTCCCGGACAACTGCCATACAACAAATGCTTCCAGCAGTGACAGATCCCAAATATTTTTGTATTGTACAACTATTAGTCAATAAAGTTTTGAACTTGTTTTGGTAACTATGAATCTTCTGCCACTTTCAATGTGATATTTCTGGGCACCCTGCATCCTGGGGGTGGTTCCACACAGTCATTTTAAGCAACAGTTTGTCTGTCTTATGATGATTTTTCCCCCCACACTTTTTTTTTAACCTGCACTGCAGCCTTTTTGTCTCCCTGATCTGGCTGGGTGTAGAATTTTAGCTTTGGACCCTAAGATCTGCATCACCCCAGTCTGGTTCTCTGTTCTGTTCTTTAGCATTCATGGCAGGCTGCCTGGGAGTGTGTCCTGCTCTGTAGCTCAGCAGGATAAATATGACATAACCGTGCTAATTCCAAAAGAACGTGCCTGTAAGCAGCCTGATCTGGGGAATATTGAAACAGGATGGTAACACCTACAAACACAACGGAGCAGAGCAGATGCATGTGTGTGTTAACATACACCCATATCACACCACAGTGTTTTATATCCTGATTTTATGTATGGTGGTGCCAAAGTTTTTATCAAGCTTCTCAGCAAACTGCTCTACTCCCAACAAAACCTTAAAGAGCCAAAAACTGCAATTACCTTCAGAATGAACTTAAGCTAAAATACATATGAGTGCTGTCCAGGCAGAGAACCCAAAAATATGTAAATAGAGGTATCTTAAAGATATCCATAAATGTCTGGATAACAAGCTTGTACTGGTTTCCAGGGGATTTTAATCCATATTCTAATTTCTTCAACAGGGAAACACCTCTGCAACAGAAGTAGGTCTTTGGGAATGCAGGGATCCTTTACAGCGTGCTGTGTGGCAGAAGAAGGTGTGAGGCAGCAGCTGGCTAAGGATACAACATCCACTTGTTTCCTTAGAACACTTTCTGATTAGAGTGCTGCATGATCAGCACTCTATTAACAGTGGCACAATGGCTCTTTGGAGTTATCTGGGCAGTCTCCCATATTTTAGTGAATGACTTACTAAAGGACAAACTGCAGGGGATGGCTGCAGACTGACTGGGTTTGAGGCAAGTTAATAGATCAGCTGTAGTATAAGAGATAAGCGTGTGAGGATCATCAAGCTGCTGGGTGGTAGAGAAGCAGCACTAATTTACTGAGCAGGGTGCTGAGCACAGGCCTCGACTCTCAGCGGGGTGGGGAAGCCCCATGGTCAGCACAGACAACTTCCCAGCTATCTTGGTTTAGTGTGAACTGCACAGTTTACGCTGATTTCTTAAACAAGATACTGGAGCTCCCACTTAGGGGAAGTAACTCCTGTTGAATTCACAGGACTTCCCTCAGATACTTAACAGTGCTCAGCATAACTGTAAGTAGAGCTAGGTGGGAAATTTTTGTGGACTTCAACAGAAGCTGCTTGACCTCTGCTGCCAGGTTAAAGGCTCCTTCCTGATAAAAGATTCAACACCATATGGAATATCAAGTTTAAAAGACACAGCCTGCAACAGCTGCCCACTGACTTTGCTTAGTAGTTTGTATCCACCAGTTTCTACTCAAGAGAATGTTAGAAGTCTATCTTTTTTTCAATTAATCTACTGAAAAAACAAGGTTAAGGAGAGCAAAACTGTCCTTGATTACAGTCAAATAATTTCTCAGTAGCTTTACATGATTCTCCCGATCATTGCTTTTGCTAAAATGCTTTGTTGAAAAGAGAGAAATGTGCACATATGCAGATCTCCTTCTCATGTAGGCTGATGTGATATACTTTACTCTCCAGCAGTCCTTCTGGCACAGCTTTCCCCCCCTAAAACAATATGAGAAATATCCTTTGCATTATTCTCTGTGATTTCTGATGGCTTACTGCCAATATCCAAAATAAACCGGAAAAAAAAGAACCAGAAGAAAATTGGTCCGTGCCTCAAAATTAATCCTTCCTTTTCTTTGGAAGTGCAATTAGAGCTCATGAGCATTTGCGTGGCCTCTAAAGGGCTATGGGAGCCCAAGGAATGCTCACACAGTGGGAGGAAGATTCACCCCACAACAGCCACAGAAGCTTATCAGAGCCAGGAGGATCCTGAAGGAGACTGTAACATACCCAGAGCACTTTCATTTGTTTTGTGAAGAACAGGAACCCCCCTCCTCCCCCAGTCAGAATGCTTACACTGAGCTCAGCCTTGGGGTCCTGGGGTGCATTAGGAAGAGCACTGCCAGCAGCTCAGGGGGGTGACCCTGCCCCTCTGCTCAGCCCTGCTGGGGCACATCTGCAGTGCTGGGTCCAGTTCTGGGCTCCTCAGGACCAAAGGGACACGGAGCTCCTGGAGGGTGACAAAGAGGATGAGGGGACTGGAGCACCTCTCTTGTGAGGAAAGGCTGAGGGAGCTGCGGCTGTTGAGCCTCGAGAGATGACTGAGAGGGAACCTCACCAAAGTCTGTCCGTGTGAGCAGGGGGGGCTCAGAGCAGGGCTGGGCTCTGCTCTCTGGGGCCCAGCAATGGCACAGGAGGCAATGGGCAGGAGCCGATGCCCAGGAAGCTCCACCTGAGGAAGAACTTCTTGACCGAGCACTGGAACATTGTCCAGAGAGGCTGTGGAATCTCCCTCACTGGAGATATTCCAGAGCCGTCTGGACACAGTCCTGTGCCATGTGCTCTGGGATGACCCTGCCTGAGCAGGGAGGTGGGACCAGATGAGCCACTGTGGTCCTTTCCAACCTGACCCGTTCTGTGGTCCTGTCTCAGCACTGTCCTTGCAATGTCATGAATGGTTACAAAACCCTGAACTGTACCAGCTTTAACAAGAAATCTATTTCCTTATCATTCCAGGAAAAGACTGTATAAACCTCCAACAATTCCCTGGCCTTCCCATATTTGCATGGCCTAGGATTTGGTTACAAAGGCTTTAACAGCCACATTTTATTACATAACAGCAATTATGAAAAGCAAATTTCACCATCCATGAATCAGATTCATTCTACTTCTGTGGTTCCAAATGCTTCAGTTGAGTAACTAATTAAGTGCATATTTCATAGAAGGAAAACAATGAGAAGAATCAGAAACCAGGTTGTCCCTCTTTGTGAAACATTTGCTAGGGAATTTCGGTGATATTAACCAGAAAAGAGGAAGCAGCAGCAATGATTCTACTTTGAAATAAGGAGAACCTCCATATTTTTGCATTGAAGTCTCTGCTAAATACATCCCTTACTCTTAAGGCCAGTCCATACACATTCATCTACACCAGATATCCATCCACATTATAAGCCTCCTTAAACTACACTAACACTGTAAATCTCTAGCTCAAACACCAAGTGACTGCCCAAGCCATCTCCTAAAATGGATTTACCTTCTGGATAAGAGGATGAGCCTACCTTTCTCCACACACTTTTTATCACAATCTATTATTTCCTTCTTCCAGGTCACCTAAGTTCTGAACTTTCTCCCCTGTTCCTGCTGCAAACCAGAAGTGCCTTGGGGAAATACACTGGAAGAGAACCTGGGGTACATCTTCCTGCTGTGTTCAAGATGTAGGCAAAGTATGAGTGGCTTGGCACAGTCCAAAGTTGATCAAAGCTGATATAGCTGGGGGGAAAGAGGTGCAGCCCATATAGCTCTGGGTAGCTATATGAGGGGGCACCTGGAGAATTGCTTTACAGAGCTCGTTAAGGTTCTGAAAGTGCTGGGCCATAAATCATCATACGGATATACTGACCCGATTTTAATGTGCATGCTCAATGTTATCTTATTTGTGCTTCAGGTTTCTGAAGTTTAATATGGGGCAGAGAACAAAGGGATCAAGTTCTAACAAGGATTGCTGTTTGACTGTGCTCAAATCAGATTAAAGCCTAACCACCAACTTAATGTTTAGCATTTCATTCCAAGTTTGTTTCTTTTTGCTTCCTGAAGTGCAGAAACAATTATCTAAGTTTACAAGGAACTTTTTGCTATATCCAAACTACAAACAAAGTTATTTTCAGGCTGGAGTACTCTCTAAAATGGAGAGTAGGTTTGTGCTATTTGCTCCTTCCACATTTTTCACAATAATAACAGGAAAATCAGCTTTCAATATCTATGGTAATATGTAACTGAAAATCCAAGATAAGCTTCTGTGTAATAAAGAGAGGTCAGAGAAGGTGTCAAACTCAATAACTTATGTATAAACTATGGCTGTTTGAGTGCTAATACCATTGAATTATATCTAGACAGAGAAGAGGGAAAATACCCATCTAACAAAGATGTAATTAACTTTGGTACTTCATCTTTTAACATTTTAAGGTGGAAGGAGGCCATTCACATGAAGTTATTGTGACCATTTCAGTCTAACTTGGAGTTTCTGCATTTGAGAACCTTTAAAAATGCTATTTTTATGACCCTAATATCAGATCCTAATATGGGATGAAGTAATACTAACCAGACCAGGCTGTTTTAGAAAATTAGTATGAATGCAACTAAGAAATCACAGGACAAGGTGTGGGAAGAGTAGGCATTGTTTTTTTGATACCTAGCTGGACAGAACAGACTTTTGCACAATTTCAGCTCCTAAGCATGGGCAAGTAAAAATACCTAGTGGCAGTGAGCTGACCTGCTATGTTTTCAACCATGACATCAACTCATTTACATTGTGTGGTTTGCACACAGGCACATGAGTTTTCTGCTGTATTATTCGTATTATTCTTGAGCACAGAGGCAGTTGCAATGGCATGACAAGAGCCAAGGCAGAGGCAGGCTTAGGCTCTGCAGATGCAAAGAATACTGAGAAGTTTTCAGTCCCAGCATCTGGAGCTCACTGCACAGCAAAAACCTGGCACTGCTCTTTGTGCTCCGGCTGCCCTGTTGGTGCTTGGTTCTCAGGGACCTGCCAGAAAGGATCATCCATGGCCTTACAGGATACAGTGATAAAAAGAATTAAGAAGTATTTTCAGCCGCAGCATTGAAATCTGTCCATGCCTCCTTATACAGGAAGATAAACGATTCTCTGTTCCTTTCCTTTTAAAGAGCAAACACAATACAGTGAGGTTTTGAGAGGATTATTTTTGTTGTTGCCGATTTGGTTTTTTGCCTAAACTAACATTAGACTTTCTTTTTCTTAGGAAAGCTTGGCACTGACTTAGAGCCAATAGGGCCTTACTGGGTAGCTGCCAGATGACAATATCTCCTTTCAAAAGAGGCTTCCCTTTTCAGATCTCTGTGTTATTTATAGGCAAAAAGCAATGCATACAAAAAACTCAGGAGAAAAGGGAGGGGCAGCATCAAGCATCTTGAGACTTTATTAATTTACTGCCTGACAGAGAAATATTTGCCAAAGTCTTTTTGAATAGTTTTTTAAAATTTCTATTATAGGAAAAAACGTCCATTAGTCAAAGATCTGTCAGCCCAGAGATAAGGAAAAGGCTTTAATTTCTAAACAGAAGGACACTTAGTATTTAAACCACCTGCAGCGTACTCAGTTCTAGAAAATGATGGAGGATTTGTTTGCTTTTGTTTTTTTGGGAGGGGAATGAGGAGGGAAGTGTTAGCTTACTTTAGAAAGAATGCCTAGGATAGAAAAACAGCTGGAGTAGAAACACAGTGGTGGCAGAATTGTGGTTCCATGGGACAGCCAGGAAATTTCAGTGGAACAGCTCCCTTGCTTTAAATTAGGCAGCTGCTGACGCACATAGCAGAATTTTCTCAATGCACACTGTTTTTTTGTCTTGATTTTTCGAGAAAATATAGTTCGTGTTACTGTGCTGCCTCTTCTGCCTCCTATTCCTGCCATGAAGGCTTCAATGGATTGGTTGATTCCAATCTAGTTTGCTACAAATCTTAAAATACCAGAGTTACCCACTCTCTCCAGCCCTCTGAATGCCCACAGCTGTGAAGAGCGGGGAAACTACTTTCATTTTCTCTACTCATCTAATCTCAGAGGAAAAAGTACAAACAGCTCTACTTAGATTTGTCTGGGATGACCCATCTCTGCTTGGGAGGCAAGAGCCAGCAGCTACTTAGCTCTTGACCAGCCACCGGATGTGCTGCTCCCTGCCCTGTGAGCAGGCAAAATAAAAGGAGGTGGAGGCTTGGCCACTCCGTACTGACAGGAAGGGAGCTAAAAGTACATCTGTGTAGGAATTTATACAAGACTTGAGGAGGAGCTCAGAAATGCAGGACAAAGTCACAGAAAGATGCAGTTGAGTAAGTTCTGAGCTGCTCTCGGCTGCTGAGCTGCTCTCCCATTGCACTCATCACCCAAAAGGCAGAGGCCCCATCTCTTTCTTAATTAGCCCCGGAAAGTTAATGACCTGTCACTTTGGCTGTATTACAACTTCTGCTCACAAACAATAGATCAACCACTCAGGGACCAGCACCAACAGCAACACACTTAGTTCAGCAACCCTGAAAAACCAAACCGCCAAAACCCAACAAGATAGTGCCCAAAGCAGGTTTCCTCAGGAAGGCCTGAACTCACAGAGCCACAGGGAGCCCATGTGCTCCTAGTTTGCCATCACAGGCCACTAGTCATAGAATTGGCAGAGACATTAAACTAACTTCAGTTGATGGAAAGCTATGATGTACTGACTTCCCCTGTATTGCTGGATTTAAACTCCTATGTTTTTACAACATTAGAAGGGAAACTAAAAGCAAATATCAGAAAAAGGCTATGGAGCATTCAGTGAAATTTATGATAAGGGCACTGAAATCCAAGAGAAGCAAAATGTCAGCATTTTGCCATTTGAATGTACTTAAATCTTGAATTAGCCAGCTGTCCAGAAAACAATTAAATATAGTCATTGCATATGGCCTTTTCATAACAACCTGTAGCTCAATTATCTTGCTCTGCAAATATAGAGGAAAAGTGGCAAGGCAGATAAAAATAAGGGAATTAACATTGGATTTGCAAGGTAAAAACTCCAAACCCCAGAAAACAAGACCTGATATACTTTTTACTTTAAACACGAAACTTCTTGGCACATTCAACTTCTTTTAGGGTTAATTAAATGACAACAGTGTCAACTCTTGAATTAAACCAGGCAATTCCTGTTTTTGCACAAGTCTGACATTGTTTGAATTGAAGGTAGAAAATCTACCACCAGAGTCCATCCCCAGGCTGTGCTGCTTAATCTCCTGGAGTAAGGTGGTAGGAACAGCCACCCTGCCCTCCCCAGATGTTTTACTGTAGCAATGCATTGATTGTTCAGTTATCCAGGGAAAAGACCTGTCCTCTCTCCAGAGGCTGTGATGGACAGTGAGGGTGATCAGGTCCACCCAGATTTTGTTAGTAATTGAACTGAATAAAGCTCTTCCCCAGCCAGCTCTTTGGCCAGTGAGGCTTAGAACTCTGGTGACATCTTAAGTGTATTCAATTTAGATCTTCCTGAGAATTTTGTATATTATTTATGAGAATGGATTGATTTTTCTCTTCTGTGAGGGAATAATATAGCATATATCCCTCCCTCCCCCATCTGTACTTCTGGTAAAATAATTCCTACATAAATACCAAGGCATCACTGTCAGAAGCATTGTACAGTTTTAAAAGACTGTCTCATTTTGTAGTTCCTTGCTTTACCAGGGTAACAAAAAATTTGTAGCGAGGAAAAAAATTCCTCAATACAAAGGAAATTCACAATTACGTTTCCTGCTTGCTGTTGATAGTCCATAACAGTATAAGGTCAAATTCTCCAGCTACTTCCCTGCTGTCCTTCAGTTACATGTTATACAGATATTTATTGCATCCTGTTCCAAAGTATATCAAAACTGAGAAGAACAAAAGCATGGAGATGGGTACTAATATTATCTTACTTCCCCTCACTATATAATACATATAAATTGCTCCTTCCTAGCTTATACTTGATAAATCAGAAATTTTACATAATTTATGTTCATGGTTTTTTTCATAGGGTGAGGTTTCCATTTTCATAAGACATTTCATGTTCATAGTCAGGCACCAGTGGATTTATTTCTCTGAAGCACTTGATCTCCTGCAATCCATTCTTCATCAACCATTTTCCACAAGGTTGTCCCTATTCAAATAAGCCTTTGCCCTTTATCCCACCAGGTAATTTTTGTGTCATTATTTATACCAAAGGTTATCTACTGCTTCCTCTTAATGAAGTTGTCTCTGCTTCTGTCTCTGTTTTCCATCTGCCTTCTCCTGCAACTACAAAGACATTAGTATTTCCCTCCACTCCCTCAAGGAGACTGATGAGGCTACACATTTCAGCTGGGATGAGGAAGAGTGGAAGACGGGCCTAGGACAAATCAAGGTTTGCTCAGAAATTTCCTATTGGGAAATAAAAGGCTACAAAAGCTGGTTTAAATTGTGAGCCAATTGGAAAATGTCACAGAAGTAGATATTTCTAAACATTAAAATAAAAACAAAGTGCATTTTGAACTCAGAAGAGATCCATCTGTATATTTCATGAAATTAAATTGAAAAACTTAAGATGACTACTTCTGTTTCAAAACTGGAGAACAAAAGTTACATCTAAATAAATGCCCTACCATTTATTGCATCGGGGAAAAGCAGTAAATCCAAGAACCTGAAAGTGAAACTTAGTCTCACAAGATGTTACCTATTTCCACTCAGCTGCCTTATCTCAGGGACTGATTAACACCCAGGGGCATTTACTAGAACACTGTAACACGGCCTTTCAATATCTAGGAAAGAACTCACTTGGTTTCCCATCCCCAAAGCTGCTCTAAGACAGTTCAGAGGTGACACAAAGGAACATCATAAGTTAATCAGTGGGTAAGGAAGAAAACACTTCGAAAAACAACTCTCCCCTCAGTTTTGGGAAAAACTTCTGCATAGAAGCAGCCTTGCTTGGTGCTGAGGGAGAAAAGAGGTTTGGACGAAGAAGCCTCCAACGCTGAGATCAGCTCAGCTGCAGCGAAGTCAGTCTGGCAAGTTCCCACGGATATGGTTCGTACAGGGGCTGTCAAGGGGCCGATACTGAAACTACTCTGCTCAAAAATCCTGCAATCCCTTCTTTTCCAGCACTGCCTTCCCACCGAGTGTGCCAATGCCAGCCTGTCCCAAGTCCCGGAAACAAAGCAGTACTAAAGGTCACAACTGGCTTTGCTCTGTCGGAAGTTGCTCTAACACTTAGAATTGGGCCGAATACTCACCAAGGGAAGAGCTTCACCCCGTTTGTAACAAAAAGAGGCCTAAGTGCAATTTATGGGCACAGTGGTAAAAACTTGGCCTGTAATCAATAGTACATGCATTACTTTGATGTGCTCATGTTGCCACTCCTGCATTTAGTTTTGCAAAATACTCATTATGACCTGCCAGACATCTCCTCCAGTGCTCATGTACTGGTAGCATGGCCTAGGGGCGCCCCATAACTCAGAACACTTCAAATGAACTGGGCCTGGATTCTGTGGGCAACACACCCACACAGACACTGCTCAGACTGCAGAGGGAAAAGCCTGAATGTAGCTGCACAGCCCAGCCATGTCTCTTACATTAGTGAAGAAATGAGCATTTAAGAACTGATGATTTTTGCACTTGGAATGGAGCCCCTGGACCACAAACCCTGTATCTACTGAGCCAGTATCTTCTCTCTCCAGACCATCCCTCATGCTCCAAAGAAGGAAACGAAAGAGTAGAAGAGTATAGGCTCTGCTGGCTCTGATGCTGGATACGGTGAATCAAAAATATGACATTCTGCTTTTTTCAATCCCCCTCCCAGGCATTTAGAAGAAATCTGTTTCATATGTTCTGAGCCCTCATTTTAAATGGGAAGGATACTGTCACTGTGCCATACAGGACTCCTTGCAAGTACAGTTTTGATAGCCCAGTGCAAATCCCACAGATCTGCTCAGCACCTTTCACTCAGCACTTCAGACTAAGAACAGAAGTAATCCTATTCCTTTGTATGCAGATATTTGTGTAATAGATAAAAATAAAAGGAAGCTACAGCCCACAGTACTGCTGCATATGCCAAGTCCTGACTAAATCACAGTTGTGAAGGGCTTCCTTTAAACTGGGCACTGATGGCGCAGCCACAAAGTGAATGACAGGCTTTATCACAGAGATAAGGCAGCAGAGAGCAGTAGCAGCAAAGACTGTAGCTCAGAGAAAGCACACACCTGGCACTTGGCCTGGGACATGCTGAGAGATTTGAGTAAGATTTCATGGAAGTTTAAGTGAATTTCAAACCGGATGCTGTAGTCCTGTGCCTGCTCCTCCCTCCCCTCCTCTCTCCTGTGCCAGCAGTAAAGCTCATGTGGCTCTGTAACAAAAATGTCTGGCAAAGAAAGGAGAAATTAAGTATTTTGGAACTTAATCTGCCTGAACTCTAACTGCAAGAAATAATCTCCCTCACCAGTCACAGGAGCATTATTTGCTAGTAAACAAGTTCACAGAGTCCTCACCTCAGTTCCTTGCAACCTTCTACAAAAAGTATTAAAAAAAATCTCAAACGCTGCCAACTCACTTGGCCTTAATAAACTGAACCAGTGGAGCACTTCATCTTCAGACTCTCCAGTTTGAGTGCAGAAAAGCTTTTCATCTGAGTTATACAGCTTGGCTCTCAATACCAAGTGGACAGTGATGTGAGGGAAGAAGAATTTCTGCTATGGGAAGATGACAACTAGCCAGAAAATGTTAAGAGCTTGGAAGCCTGTTCTGAGGAAACGGGCTGCAAGACGTGGAAGATGCCAAATCAAGCTTGTCAAATGCATGCCAAGAGAGGGGAAAACAAAAACATGGTTGACAGGAAGCGGCCATGTCTTGATACCCCTGCGTGAGAGCAGAAAGTGGCTGATGGCTGGCCACAAAATCATCAGCCAAAATAAATGAATGAGTTTCCCACTTTATAAATGGTGCGACTGAGTAGAAATCTGCTGAGCCACACCTAGAGAAAGTGTACTTCAAGCCTCTGTCAGCCTCCCTTCCCAACAAAGTGACTGCATTCTTGATATCAAACTATTTCAAGACTATGAAAATGTGTTCCCTCAGTGCACCTCTTGTCAAAGCACAAAAAGGCGTTCTGCACTGGGAAGGAACAAGCGGTACAGGCAAGACAGGAGGACAATGCCTGTTAAACACAGGCAAGGGACAGGAAAGCACATCCTTCTCTGCAAGGTGTTCAGGCACTACGAAACTCTGGAAAGAGTCTGGATTGCTGCGAGATACTCAGCAGTAAATTCAAACACTGCATACTGCCTCCTTCAATTTGGTATTCTTCACTTTCCATTTTGTTGTCTCCATGGGATTATTGGCTGGAAACAGACACACTTGATCATTTCTGAGACTTCAGATTCCATTATTCTGCCACAACACTTACTAATTATAAATGCTTTGCCAAAATATCCAATGTTTTCACTGGCTGAAAGCCCATACTTAATGGGCTGATAAAGAACAAGCGCTGTCAGAGAATGGCATGTGATTGGTTACACGGGTCAGCTGAAACTGTGCCTTCAGGAGGTGCCTGCCTGAGCAAACAGCATAAATGAACGTTTCCAGGGTAAGAAGCTGAATGAACTCTACTCCTAGAAGAGAATTTAAAATGTTTAACTATTCCATTTGCTATTAAGCCTTTTCCTTCAGTGCTGAAAGTTGTACATCTAGTGCATGTTACTCTCCCAAGAACGCTGTGAGGTATCTTCAGTGACTAGAAAACAATCTGAGTTGACTCAAAGAGAGTGTGTTGGGCATAAATACCTGTTTCTCTCTTTTCTGGGTACACTGATCATACAGGAGGATGTTTCCAATACTAATCTGCACATTCTGGTTGCTGTATCTCAGTAAGACATTGTCTTTTTTTCTCCTATGTTCTGCTTCCTCCCTTGTTTGCCCTGAAGTCCACAGCTGGACTTTCCTGCATTACTGCTCCAGACCATTCACACCCACAAACCTGCAAAAAACAAAGAGAAATGAAAACTCCATTCTTCTCCATTCCCTCCTACCCCGTCCCACTTGATCACTCAGAGCACTGTTTCTTAGAGCAGGCCTCACATCCCAAACCATCACAGGTCAGTGTAGGTGCTGTACCAGCAGTGTCCCACCCCAGAACAGTCCCAGGACAGGGAAGGGGCACAGGACAAGCAGACCTGTATCCATGTGATAGTGCTCACGTGCTCCAAGTACTTTCAGTTTTAGGATTAAATCCCTTCTGTGAAACCATGTCAAAATGCATTATCTAAGTGGAGGGTAGAAGAGAGACAGCAGAAGACCAAACAGCAAAAGTGAGATAGTGATCAGCAAGAAAGCTGCAGAGAACAACTCGCAGATGTGAGAGACACCAAAGGGTTGCTCTCCAAAAAGCTTTAACACCTGTTCTGGCTTCAGACTATAGTTGGCTTCCTTTGCTGTTTCATTTTCCAAAAAGCTTTGGGCTGGTGGAAAGGGGGACCATACTGAACAGGTATTAATAAATCTTTCTGCTAGATTCCTCAGATATTTGTTCTCTAAGCTCTCTCAATAGCTAAAAATGCTTTTCTCTCAACTTCTGGATGTTACATTGATGACATGTCTCTGCCTTATCAGCTGAGTGAATGCTCATTCAGTCATCTGATGGCAGGCATTTGAAGGAAAATTTCCAGAAAAACATCCCCAAACAATAATTTTCCTTGCAATCAATCCAGTTCCCAATTAAAATCACTCATTCCTTAAACTGTCTTCCATGAAGTCTTTGATTCTATTGTACCAAATCCAGGAAGTTAACCCTGTGGAGACAGGGTGAGGGGAAAACAAAACAAGAAGCCCTAGACCCTGTCCTGTCACTCAAACTTTTCAGAGGTTTGAGGAACTGTGTGAGGGATCCACAAGGGAACTACAGGAAAAGCAATGGCACAGGTGTGCAGAACACTCTGGAAATTAATAACTCCAGGCTAGGTTTCTAGACACAGTTCCTGATTTTTGCTGTTATTGATTGTGCCCCTTACACCATTCTACTTCTTTATCATACATTTTACTTGCCATCTCACTCTTTTGGTAGTGCTGCTTTCTTAGATGTATATTCAGTAGTTTATTCAGTTTTGCCAGGGAAGAGAAGGGAAACTGAACCCACCACCACCTGAGTGATTAATCTCTCTGAAGTATTTGTCAGATCACAGACCTGGGATTCACAGACACCTTTGGAGGGCTGTCTTTCTTTAGATAGACTATCATTAACTTAATATTGTTTATAATACTTAGGCTTAATTCCATACCATGTGTTAAATGAACATTTTGGTATCACCACATCAGCATGTAGTGGCATATGAAAGTGAAAGTTCTGCAAAGGCTACAAGGCAAGCAAAATTAGACTACTGTATTACATCAGACAAAGTCTACATCAGCCTAATCCATCCAGGTTCAAAGCTAGCTAAGATAAAGGGTCTCTCTCTAGTCTGCAGGGAATTCAAACACCACTTTAAAAAAGAATATATGTTTTAATACATTTCCTTAGGTGGTTTAAGAAAAAACCCAACTTTGAACTGAACTAACCTTGAAATGACACACCTATTTCAGTGTGGGTGTGCAAGAGCCCAAGTTGCAGACAGGCTGTTCACCACCTGTTATTTCCTGTGTTTGGGGTCCTCACCTGGTGCATTAGCAGGAAGCCAGAGGTGGATGAATTAAATAACCAGCTGTCAAAGTTGAGCCAGGTGCAAGTTAACTCAGTTAACTCAGATAACTCATGCTGCTATTTACTACCATCTTCGTTGAAATCCCTGAAGGGACAGTGTAGTTTCACTTTTCATTCTGCTGTGCCCGTCTGGAAGGGAGGAGCTCAGTTTCTGTTTCTCAGAAACAGTCTCTTTACCCGTAGGTTTCCTGCAGTCTGACTTGGAATGCTTCCAAGCTGAGGAATCCGTAAGTATTTCTACAAACATCCCAGGCTTCTCAAGAAAAGCAAAGGCACTGCATTCTGCATCTATTCTTGTTGGGTAATGGACCAGCAGGTGCAAGGCCATTCCTTCACAGCAATTTTGAAGTGCCGTGGGTCAGTTTTAATGTCTTTATGCACATTCTGCACTCTGCTGACAGCACAAAACATGTATTTTGTGATGGGAACCAGCAACTCCTGACACATAAGCACTGTGTCTAAAGGTGTCCAAAAGCCAGGAATGCACAAACCAGACTTCCCCCTGCTCTGGTGTTCCTTCAAAACACAAAAGTTATGGTATTTTAGTTCTGGACACAGTTTCACCTATTTAACCTAAATTTGTGTCAGTTGTTTAATTTGTGTATCTAGTATGGCACAACTAGTGTATCGAGTATGGCAAAAATACTTCTATCAACAATTTCATATTAGCTACTTCCACCTTTTTTCTCTTTTGCCCACATCTAGTATATTTTATGTTTTTGTACTTTCACATCCATCCCATTTACTCAAAACTGGTTACAACACATGCAACCCAAAATGAATTGCATCAATATATACAAGGACATAGAAACTTACAAGATAAAGGCAGGAGTAAATGACTTCTTAAACCATTTTCTGCATGGAAAAATATATTTAAATGACACACTCCTGAGACCAGGCAATTTAAGCTTTTGCATGACTAACTTGACATTAAAATTCCATCTCTGGACCACAGATAGGGAAACAGTCACCCATAGGATGAGCTTGCAGGCATAGTTTGTTTCACCAATAGACTAAAAAGGATGATTAGATATTTTTTCCATAAATGGTTTGAGGTTTCTTAACTAATTTATTTTGGCAGGCCAAGGAGTCTGTAGTGGGTATTACTGTCTTGATACTTTGAAGAACCCTGGTTTTTTCATGTTCCCACAGAAAATCATTTGAAGGACAAAAAAAATCCTTTGCCTCTTTATGTAACAAATGGCTATGGCCTAAACCAATAAGAGAGCTTAAAATTAGTGTTTCTAATGTGACCACTGAGACATTTCAGACTTAATTACATCTGAGGCAGACTTAACCACCCATTTCTCTCCAGTTTCACGCAAATAGTAATTGCCCCTGTAGCCGCAGTGCAACATTGGAGAATTAACCACATCCTAGAGGAGCTGGAACAGAGAAAGGGAAACCAAGGAGACTCCAGAGTGTCTGCGCAGGCAGAGCAGGCGCCGGATCAGCCCCACAGGTCCCCGTGCTGCAGTAAGAACTAGAACCAGGCCACTGGTCACCAAACACCTGCACCAGGTAATGCTCTACTTCCTCTCTTGGCTTTCTACTTTAGCCCTTGTTGAATTAACATGGAGTCAGAGATACAAAGAGAACATTCCTGACTCCATATGTACAAATGTAGTGATGCTCATCCTTGATTAATATACTCCTTTAAAAAATCCAGTGTTTTTAATGGGAGCAGCTATACAGAATTTCCTGCAAGCTGTAATCCTGTGCACCACGTGATACACTACACCCAGGCAAAAATATGTGTTATTCAAGTTAGTGCACTAATATAAACACAAATAAATAGTCTCTATTAATAAAATTGTTGAAGTTAATGTTCCCACAAAAATCTTACACCTGGATCTTATACTGGAGGCCAGCAACCATACCATGGAAGCAGGAATGTTGCTCTGCAGCTCCAGTTTGGCTGGACCACCCCAAATATGCTGCTCTGCGCAGGCAACAAATCCTCAGTGAACGAAAAGAGACAGCAAAGTACTTTTTTACATACTTGGATCCTGTGATTAAAGTGCAAAGTACACACATAGGTCCTGCAATCAGTGGGGCTATAAACAAGGTTATCTGTCAGCCACAGAACTCAGGAACTGCAGAATCAAAGCCTAAGGGGCAGCAGGAAAGTCCAGGAGTTCCCTGGCATCGTAGGTAGTACAGTTCAGAATGCCTTTTCCTTGCTGCAATGCAAGCACCTAAAAATAAAACATCTTACAGGGAGATGTTACTGTGCAGAGATTTGGAATTGCTCCAAAATGAACCCTCCACACCATGGGCCAAATACTGCCTCTCTCTCACAAAGGAGTGTCTGAGTGAAGAGGGACAAGTTTCCTTCTCCAGGCAGACTGAAGCTGGATCCAGCTGCAGATCCAAACCCCAGAGCACAGGAGTATCTTTACAAGGGCCAGCTCATATTTGTGGAAGTATCTCACAGCCTTCTGGTTTCAGGTGGGACAGATTATGTTTTAAATTTTTCTTTCTTACACTGAAACAAAACAAACAAGCCAAAACAAAACAACAAAAAGCATCACAATGGTAAACTAATAACTGCCCCAGAACTCCAGCCTGAGGCGTATCTCAAACATGGACAAAGGCAAAGCATTTGCACAGCAAAATTTGAAAATTGCCTATTTGTGGAACTTCATTTCTGAGAGTTGAGAAATACTGTGGTTTTCTTTCCTATTGTTTCCTTAATCTAGAAGCAATTCAGAAACACCACAGCTCTATGGGTAAAGCAGAATAACAAGAGCTAACACTGACAAAATCCTAGTCAGCACTACATCTGTCTGTCTGCTGCCTTTCCCACGAAATGGCTCTTCAGAGAAAAGTGCATCCTACTGAACCTGAAAGACACCTTGTGTCTGTGTCTGCTTGGACAGAAGAGAAAGCTTCCTGCACGACTTCTAGTAATTCTGGATAAGGAAGGCTTGCATGGAAATTTCTTAAAGCACTTATGAATTAAATATTTCCATTAAAAAACCTAAAATACAATTGTTTCATTCCCATTTTCTCTATCAAAACGCTTGAAATCCGAGTTTGTTCATTTAATGTCCCCAAAATATGCTGGTTTAGATATTTCACATGTAACCAAACCATGGGTAACTGCCCTTCAATCAATTCTTGTTGACAGTTGAGGCAATATTCCAGATGATTCTCATCCAGACTGGCTGAACAATCATTCTGGCTTTGTCCTACTAATTTTCTTAAAACATCCATTTAGTCGTCATATTATTCCAAGGACTAACATTACATGGAAAAGTTTGCTCATCCATACTAGGAAAAGGATCTTGTCTACAAGAAGCATTTTAACATCAGATATTACATATAATCTCTCTTGCCACTGGAAATCCAAACCAGTCATCAGTAAAGGCAGTGGCTTTGTGTTCAGTTCCTGAGCCATTCACAGACTTCATGTACAAACCCGAGCCATCAGCCTGTGATTTGCTCTCCTTATCTTTAATACAGAAGCAGCGCCACTGCCTTGCACTCGAATCACACACCTGACCCTGCACACAAGCCATCCCTCGAGACTGTAAACTCATTGTAACAGGGTTTGACTCAATTCACATCTGGTTTTTTATTGACTTTTCAGTGTGAGCAGGGACATCTGTGACATGTCATGGTGAGGAATGAGAAGTTCTTGAATCAACTTCTGGTTACCCAACTCAGAGTCAGTAAGTAATTAAGAAAGAATACATCATTAACTGTTTCATATTAACAAGATTAGTCACAGGACTACCCAGAAATTTCAGTTTCCAGAATGAATGGTACATTATCAACCAGGGAGCTGAGGAAATCATGCCAACAGCCAATGGTACATTCTAGCTCCAGGTTATGGTGACTTCTGCATTTGTTTTCTTGAAAATACTGAGAAATCAACAGACTAGTTTCCCTCAGATACAGTCCCTTCATTCACTCAGGTAATGTTTAATTTATTGTTATAAGAAATAATGAGTGAGTCCAGGTTAAGTCTCATTTTTGTAGTGCCTTATAGGACCTAGACTGCTGGCCACTTCTAGTTCTTCATTTTGGGATACCTAAAAGAGCTTTCCAAGGAATTAATGTTTCTTTTAGCCTATATACAAATAGGCACTTAAAACAATTTCAACATTCTAAGACTGACTCACACATCAAGTTTGATTTCTAAGAGGATTAATCATTTCCTTACTGTCATTACTGTGAAGCAGGAAAGATTGAAAAGTATCTTTAGAACAAGATACTGATTTTTTAAAAATTTAATTTAAATTTAAAAGAAACCAGACTTCTTCTCAAACAACCCCATTCCTGTGAACTAATCATTCTAGACAATAGAGAACAGTTGCAAATTATGACCAAATCTTAAACCAAACATTCTAGAAACTAGAGGTGAGATTTTTTTTTTCCTTATCAATTTAAAGTTTTCAGATGACTCAGAGATATGGTGCAAACAAAAAACCCAGAAGTTATTTGCTTTGAAAATTGCAGGTATTCCCCAGGAACTGCATTAACCGGTGCAAGCAGTAAAACTGGAATGATGCTTTTAATGACATCTCTTTATGACAACGTGATAAAAAGATTAATGCTCAAGATCAACGTCAAAGTACTGTACAAACATGAACTAAGCTTCCCAAGTGCACCACTAACTGATATAAATACGTTTTAAAAAGGGTAAACTCAGGAACAGGAAGGACCTGTCCAATGTCCTGTTAAGCTAAAGCACAGGTGAAGCCTGCTGATGTCAGGGTAACACACACTGAGCACTCTGTGTGAGCAGATCTAAACACAGCGAGAGAAAAGTCAGCTCTGATTTCTCATAACAGGTCTGGTTTTCTTTTCAGATTCAGACAAAACAGAGGAAGCTTAGTTCCAAGACTGTCGTTCAAAGAGGTCTGTGGTTTGACAAAATTTGACAAGTTTCCCTCCCTCACAAAACATCTCATCTGAAGATCTGTTCAGAAACTCTCAGAGAAGCTTGCAAGACATGTTTTAACCAAAATCTAGTGAGCCGAGCAAGCCTATTTCCCTCCAAAGCACTTTGGCAGCTACGTAAGAATTACAAGTTATCTAACAGACAGTGGTTACAAACAACACTTTCACAGGAAAGCCTTGAAGCTGATAAACTGTGATAAGCAAATTCAAGTGAACTGCAGCGTGGAGAAGCGGCAAAGCAAAGGTGCTCACATCTTGTTCCCAAGAACTCTGGAATTATGCTACGCCCTCCTCACATCAGCAACTGGCTTTGCATAGGGTAATATGGTGGTATAGAAAGAGTAAGGCTTAAACAAGTGTGGCTATGAACAGTTATATCTGATATTCTTACAGGTGATGTGCTTTTTGTGGTATCAGTTAAGTAACTGATATCCTGATCAGAGGCCATGATTACATATAAAGTACTATAAAATGATGTTTCTTTTCTCTTATCCCTCAACTTAACTATTAGGAAGAGTGAGACTATTTTCATCCTTTGCAGATCCCACCTTCCTCTGCAGACTAGAAATTCTCTTTCCTAAGACATTATGGTGGTTCTGCCTCTCTCCTTCAGAAACTCCCTTTTTATATCTCCAGTAGCTCTGAGCACTGCTGTAGTGGTGACCCAGTCTGGCTATCTCCCTTCTCAACTCACTGGTCCATCAACATGCAGTTTCAAGCAGCTGCTTAAATCTGCTTCAAATAAATGACCCCTCAATAAGGACAAATTTACACAAAGATGTCTTCATTCAATTAGACAAGACAAAAAAAGACAAAATTTGTTTCTGTAGTAAAATAACAGCTTGTTTACCCATCCGGTGTCACAATGTTTACTCCATACTAAAGCTGAGAAAAATGTTGTGGAACTAAGAAACAGAGCCCAAGTATTCATCTGTCCTTATCAGTCATCCAAACAGGCAAAAAAAAACCCCAAAATTAAACTGTGGCCTGTGTGAAACATAAACCTTTATTTGGGGACAAGACAGTGAGAATGGAATGACAAGATCAGTATTTTCCATTCAACAAGCACAGCACTTCCCAGCTTTGTAGAGCTGAATGTCTGAGGACAGGCAAGAGCTTTCAACTTACTTCAAAAGATCTCAAGTTTGAATAATAAGACACTTAGTAATCTAAAAACTTCACCTCATAAAATCCATTTTAGACAACTGGCGTCCAAAATCAGTAATAATTTTAAGACCTAGACATATTTGCAGATAAATTGTTGATAAAATTCTTCAGCTAAAAGCAGAGACACAACTGAGCACCATCCAACCAGACTGACTGACTCCCCATCAGCTCAACTGCCTGAACTGTGTGTGAACATTTGCCTGAAACCTTTCTTCCAATCTGCCACAGGAGATTTGCAACTCCAGGGACTGCAATTCCCTCCACTTTTCCTTATTTGAGAGATTAAACCTATCAGTTTAAAATTCAAGAGAATTTTCAGGGAATACACTCACATAAACAGTGATCTCACTCCCAGTTGTATGCATCGCATATTCAAGATCACCGGAAAGCACCAAGACAGCTTTTGTCTTCACACAAGCTCTAACATGGCAGAACAGAAATGCAGTTTCTTCTGCCCCAACAGCTGCATCCATGAAATCCCAATGAACTCCTTCCTTCACATGGAAACAAAGGTTAAGTGTCAAAGAATAAAGATACCAATCTCCAAATGCTGTATCTGTACTTAGACAAGAATTACTTGGCAAAGACATATGTCTTGACAGTTTCATTTTCTTGCTTATACAACTATGCTGGAATTATGTTGATGATAAAGACGTGGATTTACCCCCTATAGGACTGTTCAAGCTGCTGCACTTAGATGTTTCTGGGGACTAACAAAAGAGTGGACTAGTGCAGCAATGCATTTCTGTCCAGTTCATTTTCAACTGGACAGTGTGAGAGAGCTTGGAGGCTGCGCCTTCATTCCCTCTCTGACCATTAGTATCTCAGGGCAAGACACTCAATCTGAGTCAACGTCAGTCTAGAAAGGTCCAGTACAGAAACACAGGAAAAATGACAAGACAAAAGGTTGCAAGAGTTCTGAAGCATCAGGATAGAGAACTACAAAGCAGTCTCAAATCTGAGGGAAGGGAACTTCCTGGCCACAAATTACAAAATTGGCATCCTTAAAGCAGCACTACAGGCAAAACTTAGAAAGTTTGGCTACCAGGAGCAGATTAAAGTTCATTTTCCACAATACACCTTTTAATATTTACCTCTTACAGAAAATCATAGTGTTGTGTCCTACCTCTGATACCCAGCCTGCTTATTTGATGGGACAATGTAACTGAATTCCTTCCTAAGAAAAAAAGCTTCTGGAGCAATGACTAGTTTGAGAAACATTTCCCAAGGAATGTATATTGACTGTGATGAATTTCTATCCATGTAGAGGCTAATTAACAAGAATCTAACTAATAACTTGGTTGGATTTAATCCATACACTGAACTGGCAACATGCACCAGAGAAAGAAGCAGAGGGTGAAAGGATATGTTTGGGGAAGAAATCACACATGATAGGCACTTTCAAAGTGGGTCACAGATATTTTAGTCGTTCCCCAGCCACTCTTAACCCTTGGTCTCATCTACTTTCCATTGCCCTTCCAGGTTTGTTTCTGTTGCCTCTCCTGCTATGACTATCCTGCATGCACAGTGCAAATTACCCTGGCTTAAAGATTAAAACGCCTGACATTCACATATGCACAACATTTTTCTAAATAAAAGCAAGGTTCTGCAAATTTTGCCTTTCACTGCTTTTGAATATCCTTGTGCATCAAATGCAGCAACAGAACATGAAAGGGAAGGAAGTTTTCTTAGTAACACCATTTTTATTGCCAGGTTCCATTTACAAAGAAAGGTCTGTTCCTCATTCTTGTCCAGGTTTTCAATAGCCACAACAAATGATCAATGCCAGCAAATACAGACTCAGCTATAGAAATCTGGATTTCAGAAACATACACCAGTATTTTCTAATTTCACTCCCTTCCCAGACCCTTAGTTACATTGTTCTTTAAATTAACATAAGATATTATCACATTTACTCCAAATGTCTAACATAACTTACATTAAATAATTAATACTTATTGCCTGTAGAAAGACAGTTCAGAATTCAATTGACACCATGTTTGGGCTTTTTTCCATGTAAATGTAGTGCATCTTCAGGACTTTTTTTTTTTTCTCAAATGAACTACATTTCAGACATTACTTTATTGAAATATATTTCACAGGAGGACAGTCCTTCATATTCATTAAATGCTTTTTGTAGTGCTTAAATCCCAGGTACATTCATTCTTCTAGAAAAATACATTTCTCCCTCTTTGCACTGAAAACACTCAAACTTACAAAACAGCTCAAAATGAAGGAAAAAGTTTGCAACAAAAATATCAACACAGCTATTCACAAGTGGAGATGCCTAAAGTTATCTTCTAAAGTTTGTTAATGCTTCCAGTGGGCTCCCTGGAGTTAGAGTGGAGTGTATATGTATATGTGGCAATGTATTATTCAGTGCTGTCCCCGGGCAAAACAAAGCTTCTAGACATTGGAATACTCTATAAATTCACACACTTGAATCTATTCTCAATCTTAAAAAAATTATCTTCATGTTCATTGTTAATATTTCTGCCACAGTGCCTAAATACACTCAAATGCTAAACCTCAGATCTGCTCGTGCATACTTAAGGTATCGGATTGCAATTACTATGTGTATTAAACTCACTTTAGCGAGTATCCATGACCAAAAGTAATGGAGAACAAGAGAAAAAAATGTCATGAATCTACATATTATGATCTTAAAAAGATTCTGTGAATTAATCTGAACCTTAACTCTAACTTTTGTTATCAAGTATTCTTAGTCATTACCTGCTTAAGCCCTTCTTAGTTATTTTTAAAAGAAATGCACTCCACACATTTATTTATTCTAACAAGACAGTCCCAAGAATAACTCAAGTTTTTCCTTTTCATATTAAGAACCAATAAATTCAAGTTATCAAAACAATAAACCAGATACCACCACAGTGCACATTTATTAGACAACCAAACTTCAGCTTTACATTATAATACATCAACGAACACAAAATATGTATTTTATAACACCTTGCAAAAGAAATCAAATCTGAGCAATGCGCAAATCTAAAAATGTTGGGAGATCAAAATAGGGAAAATTCTGTACAAATGTAATATAAAAATATGTTTCCATATGAAAGAACCCTCCATTTGAGACTCAGTCAAGAACTGCATCTCCTATGTCTTTGTTGCTGCTCAAGACCTGAGCAGCAGAAAAACCCCCAAGCACTTCCCCCCTCCCAACCCCTAAAAACATCCCACCCTAGCAAGCCCTGCTTGGATCACCATCTGCTTTTCAGATTCCAATAGGAGACAGTAAGAGTTATTCTACTTGCTTCTAATTCATGCTGCAAATGTTGGGAAAGGTCAAGAGAAACACAGCAGGCAAGCACAGAACTACTGCAAAGAATCCCAGCTAATAGAAGAGCGGTGCCCAGGTGAGTGATATCCTAGGGTAGGCCAGAGGTGGTTACCCAGGGACACACCAAAAAACTCTTTCAAGAAGAAGGACAGTAACAGTTCAGAAGAGAATTTTCAACACACATTTAGATGGCTGTCTGAAAGTAAGAGATTAATTATCTTGGAGGCAAAAGGCCTCCATCTCCCTAGCCCCAGGTGATGTCTCTGCAGATCTCTGATTCAACTACAGGACTAAACCACTCATTTTCCAAACAGCAGCTGCTTGCCTGGGCAATGTTCTTTTAAAAGCAAGTTTAACTTCAACTGGTTAGCGGAGACAACTGCAGAATGTTTAACCTGATGGGGGATTTTTGACTACTGCTCCATGGTGGTCAGTGACACTACTCCTGAGGCTGCTCTGGAGCTCCCTTGTAACGTGCAGTGAAGTGACTGATCACACCAGGGCATGACAGCACCACGTGAGTGAAGTGTTAACTACCTTCCCATAAACAAACTATTTTAACTATTACTTTTCAAATTGTACAAACCAAAACACTTCAAACTCAGAAAAGAACATTATTTCCTCCTCTGTTCTGTATCATTGACTTAAACTGAATACGGAGTCTTAAATTGTGGATATAGAAAATGATGTTTTAAAATGCCACATACCTGTCTGTCCTTTAGCAACAACACTGCAAAAGAATAAATGAGCTCTGGAAGATATTCCCAATGTTTCCTCACCAAGTGAATTCAAGAAAAATTCCAACTGGGTTGTAAAACAAAGAATACTGAGAAGCTTCTTCAACAGGTGTCATTTTATATCTTTTCTTTTTTAAGCTCAGCTTAATTTAAGGAAGAATAATAAAAATTCTAGTTTATCATGACTTAGCAGTGGAGAATATAAATAAGCTCAGTTCTTAAAGCATATATAATTCTTGACTTCACAGATAAAATACAATTTTTAGTACTAATATAAGTGATGACTTTTCTAATTAATTTTGTTTAATACAGACAGCTTATGAAATGAAGCACAAAAAGCTTCACCTTTGGTTTTGCTCTGTGTCAAAGAATTTCCACAATTTCTGACATCCAAGTTTTGCACTGCACAGATTGCTGCCATGGTGAAGCAGACATCAGAACTGGGCATCAATGCCTCCTCCCTCCCCTTCTTGACCAAATTAGCACGTGTCTGCAGCCATTACTCACTTCACAAATGAAAAGCTCGACTGGTTCATTGCTGTACACGGGATGACAAAAAAGCAAAGGGGAGCAGCAAGAAGCAGTGAGACCTAACAGCGAAGGCAACACATAGCTCAACAAGTAATAGTCTGGTCAAATTTGATAAAATAAGACACACAGACCATAAAATAACGAGGTAACATTCAGTATGCCCTGGCTTCTTTGGCTGCTCTTCTCAAAAGGAAGAGAATAATAGAATTGTGTTATGTTGACAGAATGAGAGGGAAGACAGGCATAGTCTCTACAAATATACACAGAGAATTTAGCGTATCTCCAAAACTTTGACATTTTGCTCTGGAACATTGCCATATTTAGAGTGATTCTACCTCCCTCTGCAGTATTACACTGAAATAGTGAGGCTTTTGAATGACCAGTTGTTTAGTTGCTGCTCTCATTTGCAATTTTGTATTTGGATTTGGTTAAAGGCAGTGATGCTACACTGACTGACATCAATGGGGTGTTTTTTGTGGCTGATGTGCTCATGAGAGCAACACAGCAGGCAAGCACAGGAGAACTACTCCAAAGATCTACAGATAACAGAAAAGCAGTGCCCAGGTGAGTTTCCTTTTTACAATGAAAAGGGGGTGAGGAAACAGCCCTTTTCTGATAAGGGAGATATACGACACTCTTCCAGGAATTGTAGATAGGTAACTCTGTACTTGCAGATCTTAAAAATTGCCAACGGCAGATTATTTCAGCATCTCCGGTTTTGCATTCTGAAGTCTCCTAATGCAGCATCAAGTACAGTCAAATGTTAGACACATATGCCTTAATGTCAGAAGCAAAGCCAAAAACCAACTGCTTGTGTGGCACTCAGATTTAGGGTCAGCTACAGCTTTTATGTAACAACCCAATGCTGGCAAAGCTGGTGCAGTCAGAGCTTTCCCACTGAAATTCCATCTTTTGATAGAGCGGCTGGAAATATCCCACCTGACCATCCCTCGACCAGGGCAAGGCTCTGCCAGCAGCAGACTCAACAGCAGAGCCAGTCTTCTATTTCCCTAATAATAGTATCGACCTCAGTCATTTCCTCTGAAGCTCTTACTGGATAACTGGTCATGAGATTTAAAAGCCACTCAAAGGTAACAAAAAGTATAAAAGTCAACTTTCTTTCCTTTTGTCCCATTTTTTGTGCAGTGCAGCTCAGGGGTGAGATTATGCACATGCATTAGAGACTCCTTGTGCATGGGTCTAAGCTTGCTAGAACAGAATTTGAAGTGAAATAAATGCAGATCAAGGTTTTCCTGTCTAAAATTAATTCTATTTAAGGAAACTCGGCCTGCACAGTGGCATTTTGTGTAATCCAGGTCAAGAGTTCAAGGTTAACAACTAACATAAAATGTTTTCAAATTAAGTAAGGCATTTTTATAATGACCTTCAGAATATTACTGGGGCTACAGTGTAATGCTGCAACATACTAGAGGAAGTCTAGATTGCAATCAGTTCAGCTAACAAAAATTCATGTGGTCCTTGTGCCCAAATTGCTAGTGATGTCTAGGCTTGCTCAGGTACGTGCACATTAGCTTCAACAGTGACTGCAGGAGTGCAAACTTATCTTAAGCATGAGACCAAAAACACCAAAAGTAGGCTCTTATTCCAGCAATGCCAAATTTTCACACAAAACCCATTGCAGTGCTGAGGACACCCAGCTCTGAGTTCATTTAGAGTTTGGGCCACTCTGGAATGGTCAGACTATCAGTTAATTCAATTTGAGAGAAAGTAGAAGTCACAGAACAATAGGAATCAACAAAAGTGCCTGAAAGAGTTAATAAGGGGAAAAATATTACTGGCATTCAGTAGCAGATACCTTGTATACCTGGCTGGCAAAGATTAAATTATTATGTGAAGGAGAAGACAGAAAAAGTGAGAAATGTTATACTTGAGAATTAGTCAATCTCATATTTATAAATATAATATTTAAAATTCACTTCAAATGTTCCCTATGACAGCCAGGAAGAGGTAAAATAAGCACCTGGGAAGAGGTAAAAACTTTTCAGATTCACCTACTGGATAAGAACTCAATGTTAGTAGAGACAGAATGAGGAAACAGATTGCAGTGATGACTGAAATCAATACCAAGTAAACAGCAGTTCTCCTTTGAGGAATTGCCAACTCAGTGTTATGAACAGACCAGCAACGATGATCTGCTCATTTTACTATTAATTTAAATTAACTTACTTGGAAATTGATGAAAATTCTTAAATTCCATTTGTGTTAAATTATGTATCAAATCAGCAAAGAACATTCCAAACTTTAATCAACACCTTTCCCTTTCTGCCAACTTGGTGTCAGGATCTAGGAAGTAATGTAAATCAGAATCACTTTTATGTAGCAATGCTGTTTAACTGGATACTATCCCAGATAGGAAAAAAAATTACACAATACCTTGCCTTTTGAGTTTCAGACTTGCAAAGGAATTATCAATTAGATATGGTGACCTTCTTCCTATGTGACTATGAAAAATGTGAAAAATCTCTTTAGAGTAAAACTGCTTCTGTCTGCTTCTTGAAGTTGTCTTTCGGTTGCAGGGATATCACAATTCCTCAGATGTGTAGCAATTTTACTGTCAGAAGTGAACAAACAAGCTATAGCAATCTTTTAAAATATTCTACATTCCTCTGTAGGTGGCTAAGCAAAGACTAAAGTAGTCTCAAAAATCCCTTATGTTAATTTGAATAAGCGTTTGTCATTAAACTTCAGGCTTTTACCATCTAGAAAGTTGTACCTTTGAATCAAACCTTGGAATAAATATTACACATGGAAAACATAATATTGAAGACTGGAGTCCCACAAAGACAATACTGAAAGTGGCCAAGCCTGCTGGTATTGTGCAGACCTCCAAAAGATGAACAAGATCAGGATTAAAAAACAAAACCAACCAAACAAAAAAACCCAAATAAAACCCCAAAACCCCTCCTCCACAAAAAAACCCCAAACCAAACCCAAAACTGAAAAAACACACCCTGACTGAAATGGAAGTTTTACCTCTGTCCTATAATATATAACTTTTTCTGGTCAATGGCATGTCTCTAGTTCCAGAGACATAATAATGCAGTATCATGAAGCGGGGTATCCAAAAATCTCTTCACTTTGCCATAATACTGGAGACCTTTTACAATTAATTAGTTCCTATTAGAAAGACAGCAGGTCCTCTGAAATACTTTCATGTTCTTATATAACAGAAATTGGTAGGAAAGAACCAGTCAGGATTCAAAAGTTTGGGAATTTTTCCTCTTCTCCAGTTCAGATATGCCAAGTATCCGATGTTGGCTCTAAAAGTTGCTGACATTCTCTGTCACCAGTTGGTCCCTTCATGAGGACCTGAGGCCTCTCAGGCCTCCAGAAGCATCTGCACTCCCAGAGAAAAAACAATTCACAATTTGGTTGCATTTTTTTTTCACTGTTTATCACAGTCTGCGTGGTGGCTTTAGTCAGAACATTCTTCCTCTACCTCTTTTACTTTGTCAACCTCAGCTTCAGACTGCAAAGAGGCCTGAGGGATGCAGCCGAATGTCCGAATGCTGTGTGGATCCACGGGCGGCACCAGCGTGAGCGACTCCACGCTCAGCGTGTCCGTGTTGTCGTCTGTGAGTAAGGATATTGTGGGCTGCTGTGCGGGAATCAGGCTGGGAGACAGGTTGGCTGTTTCTATGTCACTGCTTTTTACAGCGTTTTTGCTGCACTTGGAGACAGCTGAAAGAGTTTCGTCAGTCAACACCGTCTGACCGGAACTGGCCATCGGAGGCTGCTCTGGAGCTGAAGCGTCATCTGAGAAAACACCAAGAATAGTCAATATTCAAGTCAGTATGTACATTAAGCCTAACAATATCCCATTATTCACAAGTGTTCAGGAATAACTGGGTGGAAAATGCAGTTCTGTGAAGCACTAGGCTTACACATTCATTTTTTAGTAATTAGGAATAAACCAAAATATTATAAAGGCATAACCTAAAATGCCGGCAGGATTCTGTTCAAATTAGGAACCAGACCATTATATACATTTAGTATTAGAATACGTAGCAATATTAGAAATACTCTTAGAGAGAGGGAATTGAGGGAAAGAAAACCTCTCCAGTATTTAGTATGAACTAAAATGAACCACTACCCCATACCAGGAAGATCTTTAGAAATAAAAGAAAATACCAAAGAACCACTCTACAGCCAGCTTTCCCAAAAGGTGGCCTGTTTCTTACAAAAATTTGGCGGTTATTCTCTCAATTCATCCTCCAGATTCACATTTAAGCGACACCTCAACTACAGAAAGCAGAATTATGGCAGGAGAGGAAGGAGGATAATGTCCTTACTGCAAATGAAGGTGCTGCAAGAGAGGCCTGTTTTACACAGCCTTGTGAGACACGATTTTTTTGCCCTCCTAAGCATGGAGCATCCAACAGTGATAAAATTGGGAATAAGCATAAATGGCACGGCAAATTGATATGCTACTACACCTCCCCACATTATGAAACAACCCTCCGACATCAATAGCTATTTGTACTGTCCTTTCCCCCTACAAATCCTAGTGAACTGTCAAGCAAGCTGCTCATTTGGCTCAGGATGAAGAGGGAACGGAGGGGATGAGGTGATACAGCCTTACATGAGCAACTATGCCCAGAAAAGTCAGGTTTTTTTCTTTTCAGACTACGGTAATAGATGCCATTAAAGTAACAGGTATCCAGCTTCAAGACAGACCAGTTTAAGGCTTTTGTAAGAAACAGCATGTGTTCAAGTGTACAGGCATCTGCAGAAAAGTCTACAAGGCAAAGTAGTGAATACAGAAGCTAAGAACTAGGTTATGGTTTTAATACACAGTGACCTTAAAAATATTTCCGTTTCAATATGATTCCAATTAGTCCTGGAAAAGAACAGAAAGCATGAACATAAGACAAAAAAAAAAAAAAGAAAAAAAAGAAAAGAAAAAAACAAAGAAAAAAAAAGAAAAAAACAAAGCGGAGAATGGAATGGATATCAATAAGGTATCAGTGGATAACACTAAGATTATTGATTTTTTTTTTTACCTTTCTGGTATGATAACCCCAAATAATGGTGTATTCTCACTTCAGAAACCACTCACATGTACTTTTTGCTGAATTGGTGGCTAAAGCTTCTCACTTTAATAAAAACAAGATTTATAGATGGTAAAAAAGTCTCCTTTTAAATAAAAGGGTCATCAGTGGTTATTTTTGAAATATAAGGATAGATTCAAAGTAACCCTACAGATCCTTTTTAGCTGTCAAGAAGCTATAGTGAGAATGTAGCAACTGATAAGAGAGGAAGTGATGCAAGACTCACATGGAAAATGAACTGCTAAAACAATGAAATACAGCCTCATTTCTCTGAATTCCAGGCTAAACACTAACATTTCGGTATGCACGGAACATAATGAGTCTCTGCTTTTGGAATTAATAAAATCTTCAAAGAATATCAAGTGTTCTTTGCCAAGATTTTTTTTAAACTTACTTATATTATAGCTTGAATATTCACCAAAGTTCAGGATTCAGAAACCTGAGACATTCTGATAAATAAAGTATTATCAAACAATGCATTCTGCTCAGGAATGTTCTATACAGCACATTTCTATTGTGGTCCTATTTAACTTCTGAATCTGCACTTCATTTCTTAAATAATTCCTTCCCCTCTCCCAACAGAATATTAATATATTTCTTAATGCTTTTATTTACTGAAATAATGAAAGACATACATATTCTTTCGTTATGCTGTATTGTCCCCAAATCCTTCCACACAGGTTCTAAATTAATGCTAAAGTGACTCCCTTCTTAATGCCACAAAGTATTTGAAAAAAAGTCTCATTAAAAAGTGTCTGGAGTTAACAAGTCTGAACTTTCTATACAAAAATCTCAAAAAACATTCAGAAGAAAGACAAAAATATCAAAAGATGTAAGCAGAATATACTGCCCAGTATTTCAGCTGTAGCATTTATAGAGAATATAAGATCAGAGCTCTTCTCTGCCTCCCTCAAGCTTTTATTTACTATTGATAGAAGCAAATCTCTCTCCTCTCAGTATGTCCTTAGTCACTGTCAGCCTCACTTCTGGCACTGTATTTTGGGGAACAGTGGCCAACTGCTGTAACCCAGCGTGGCACTCCTGCCAAAACGACCAGAAAGCAAATCCCAACACACAAAGGGGATGAGGAGGGAGAGTTCTGAACATTGGCTAGAGCTCACAAGAGCGTCTGTCTCTAAGCAGATACCAAGATAGGGTACCAAGCTCTTGATTCTAACAAGTTTAATGTAGCCAGCATGTTTATAGTTAAATTTCTCTACCCATTATCTGGAACTTCTTTTTATAAAGAAGCATATAAAAATACTAACTGGCTTTCAAAAACCCCAAACTGCTAACACTTTGTTCCAGTTTGACTTTTGGATAGAAAGAAAAAAAAAATTGTAATGCTTCCGCGGATAAAACCACCAGTCACTAAGATATGCTCTACTCTTAAATATCAAAAGGTTATCCCCTAATACTAGAAAACAGCTTTTCTATTTATCTTTCCCCAGCCTCCATGTATTTCAGCAAGAGAGTTCTGTTACAAAATATACGCCAGATCTGCAACAAAACCAGGAGAGTGAAGTCAGTTTCTTTAAATGATTCTGATCTTAACTTTTAGTTCTAACACATGCCCTTCCATACCTCCAAACTTGTTGTACCTATTGAAAACAAGGTGTAATTTTCCAAGTTTTGGGGTATTACTAGCTCTCTTTGCAGGCAGGGCCTTCAGCAGCCTTACATGTTTTTCAGCACTTCTTTAATGCTAACAAAGACTACCATTACAGAAAAAAATCCAAACTAAAACACTCTACTTCTGTTATATTAGCTTATGTTAAGCAGGATTATTGTGAAAGAAGATAGAAAAGAACAGAAAAGGGAAAGAAGGAGTATCACCCACAGAGATGGTTTCTAAGCTGTACAGCAACATACTATGAAAAGACAACAAAAACACAAATAACAAGACATTAAGCAAAAAGTTGCAAATTAAATCTACAAATATGAAAAAGGGTGTTTTTATAATACTAGCAGAGTAAAGTATCTTCATGCCATGACAGTAAAAAAAGAAATTAATTGGATACAAGTTAAAATAGATTGAATAACAAAGGTCATCCGAAGAATATCTCCATATTTTTTTGTGCTTGCTCCCTGCCCTACCCCCAAGCTCCTCAGGTGAGGGCAATTAAACAGTCCATAAAGTCACCTACCAGAGTTTGATGATGACAGAAATATTAAGCTTGTGCCATTAGAGTCCAAGGACAGTCTCATGCTGGGAATATGACAGGGAATGCCTATCCCTTTTACCTGAGCTATAAATAGATTTCTTGCTGCTGGCCAAGGATCTGCATTACTGTCCATTCAGGAACCTGTGCTTACTACATTTCACTACAGCCAGGGCTGCCCTGTGCAAATGAAGACATGGCTGCTTTGAAGCTGGAGGCTTGATAGCACAATTTCCACCTTTGGCAAGAGAGCCCAGAGATATGGGAGAAACTGCAGATAAGGCTTTCAGAAACAGCTCATTAATTGACAGTTCTCCCAAAACAAAACCTAAAGACAAATATTACAATGCTTTCTTCAGTTTCCTACCTCACTGTCATTGCTGTCAGCATGGAAAGCAAGTATTTTCTATTGAGTGTTATGGGCTTGTGAAGGCTTATGGAGGAACCTGCCTGAGTGGGTATTGCGGGAGTTTCTGCTGCAGCTGCTGCTGGAAGGCCTAAACCCAGTGTCCACCGTGACTGTCAGCCTCCGACAGACTAAACACCCGCCGGCGTCCTTTCCTGCCAGACCTTACTGAGGGAAACACAGCCATAAATCATACAGAGGCTTGAACAATGACACAGGGAAGGGAAACTGGAATGGAGACAAAGGATAAATGTTAGAGCAGCAACAAGAATAAGTGACAAGGACACACCCGTAACTGCTGGTATCTTGAATACAATTTGACACCACACCAAGAGCCTTCTAGGTTTGGGAAATACTTCTGAAGCTGGAAGTATTCACTCCTTAGAAATAAATGAGTTTAAATGAATTCAATTTTTTGCTTCCTATCTGAAAATGTTCACAATACAGTTTGGGCTATGTCTAGCAATACCAACAGCACTTACATCAAGGAGGGCTGGCAGGTATTTATTTGCATTACAATCTACTCACCTGCTTCAGAAATCTTGAGAGAAGTTATTTACCACAAATTCTGGTGACACAGAATTATTCTCTTTTCCCCTAGCCATAAATTATATGAGGTGCAGTACTGAGCAGGTGACAACACTTCAGACCATTCAGCCCTACTATTCTCATATCCAACAGTAGCATTTACATTTGGTTTATGATAAAGCCAAACACGGGGTTTGAAAAGATAGCAGCAGTTCAGATGATGATGCTTGGTGCATAGAAAGTTCCTAGAAAAGAAACTTTCTAAGAACAAAAGTACTTCCTCACCTAGTTAGAAAATTACTAGAGCATCATAGAACAGAAGGTCAAACCACATTTACATTACTGATTATAGAGGGAAGAGACAGAGATGGTTTCAATAGGAAGGCTCTTATAGGCTCTCTTGATTAATCATCCTCTCCTTGCAATGGAAATTTAATTTTACAGACTGGAATCCAATATGTTCTCGGCAACAAGAGATGGCTCTTAGTACTTATTTTAGATCTTTTATCATCAATATCTGCCAGAAGCATGAAATAGAGCGTAAGTGGCACAGATCAGTGCCTTGTGAAGTCCTCGTTATCTACTGCTCCAATGTAAACATTTTCTTAAGTACTGAAGCCAGTTGCTTTTTAAAAGTTAAGACAGCCTAAAAAGTAATAAAATACAGCAGAGATGACATTAACACATTCATAATTCTGGAAGACCGCTTACTTACAGTAAGAGAGCTTCTATACCTAATCCCTGACATTTTTAAAAATAAGCACTTTAAAAAAGTGCAGTTCCAGCAAGGGTAGCCAAGACATGACTGTATTCTAAGCACTGAAACTTGATGACTCAAATCTGCCTACCAAGAGAACATTTCTACTTTGTACATAGCAACACTTCAAAAGGACATGCTAATTTAAAAAAAAAATAATCATGTAAATACAAAGGAAAAACCAACCTGATAGCATCACTTGCAGAATCTGATACTAACTTTTCTGTCTTGGTAGGCATTCTGTTTTCTTTAAGGGATAACTTCTGCTTTTTCAATTTTAAAGAACAGTGATCTTGTAAAGGGCTAAGTTTAACTATCCCAGATACTGCAAATGGGGGAGTTGCTAGGCTTTAAAATATCTGTGCCATAAAGCAGTGTAACAACTCTTAGGTAGGATAGCTAATAAACTTGGGAGTCATAGGAGTTTATTTCACTCATGACAAAAGTTGATGCAATACCGTGTGACTGTTTGATGCAGGTAGGTGCGATAACAAGTAAATTACTCTTACAAAACACTGAATTAATGTAACTTTTTCATGTGACGTTCTTGAAAGCTCTTTTCCTGTTTAATCATCAATATATATTCTATGTTGTAACATTGTTTTCTCTTAACTAACATGCAATTTGTCTTCCTTTTGTTCTCATTTATCACCGTTTTATGTAAAAACTGGTGTCTATGTTCCAAATCTTATTTCCTGAAACAACTCTGTTAAGATTTACAAGTATCATCTCAAATATATCAAACCCTGACCAGCTGAAATCTGTCAACAGATAGTAGCTTAGGATACTATAATCACAAGTTCACAGTATAAAAAGCTGTGTGGTTTAAGACGCTGCTCCAAAGGAAGGTAGTTGAGGTAGTTTCCTTGAAGTCCAGATAGGCATCTCCCTTTATCTTGTCTGGCCTTCTTGTCTGAAGTTCTCAAGCAACCCAGGATGCTCTTCATGCTCAACAACATGAGCAAACAGGGCGGCAGGGAAGGAGGGGCAGAGAGCTCCTACATATCTTTGTGTGTGTTCAAAATGGAATGGGAAATGAGACAGAGTCAAATGTGACAGATGGCAGCAGCATTCAAATGCTACCCTGGGACATAAAGCAGATTTCGGTAACTGCTTGCCACTTGTCAGCTATCAGTTACTTCCTCCTCAGAGGAGCCACTTTCCACCATGCAAGTCTCCTCTCATGCTCCACAGCAGAGTAAGGCAGTTTAGTTTCAATTGCCCTCAACTGGTTAAGCTAAGGGAAAATCACCCATTGAAGTGGGTGAATACCAACAATTGTTTCCATATCCCAGCTGAGTGGTCAGTATGATCTGACAGAGCACAGACAGTGCTGAAGGCACTGTCACTTATTTCAGCAGAGTTCTGTTCGTGCAGAAGCCCACAGAACAGCCACCTGGACATGCCAAACAGGCCCTCTCCCTCATGCCACGCTCCTGGCAAGTTTCCACTACAGATCAGAGTTACACAGAAGTACTAGAAAAGGGAGAACATTCATTACAAACTTGCAGTGAACCGGGCAATCAGTTAATGCAGAAACATTGTTCCAAGAATAAGCAACAGCATTCATCTGACACTGAAAATAAGCAAAAAGTGTCAAGAGAGCTCGAGGGGATTGGGAAACTCTCCCTACATTCCCAGTCCCCAAAAGACCTAGCTCCAGGGATTTCAGAATTCTCACTAGTCTATGATAAGGACCTGGAGACACCATCAGGCACTCAGCTACAGCTTTTAAACCACTACTTGCTCATTATTGCCTGCAACTGCACTAAGCAGTTGGGTGCAGAGCAGCACAGCAGCTTTCAAGTATTATGCACACTTACTGCTTCCAAAGTGTTGAATAGATGGCATATAGAGAAACATTCCAAATTTTATTCTGAAGTTACGCATTGCAGGACTATTTTGACTATATGTTAGTCTCTCAAGGTAATAGATGCTTTTTAATATAGAGTCTGTGTGCTAGGTTACTTTACATATTTATTGCTCTTTAACTTCATCAGCACCCTTTTCTTATCTTTTCTAGCAGTATTTCTTGTAGGGATACTCACGTCAAACATATAATGCAGATCGATCTGCTGACACTGTTGAGTGAAATCTAAAAACACTCAATACCTAACACAGGTTGAATCATTTCCTGTAGGACTGCAACAAGTTTTAGATATACATAGGCCTTCCAAATAAAGGCAAAATAGTGTGTCTTAGAATGGGTAGCCAGAACAACCCTCTCAAGGAGTGACAAACATGAGATGTGACCATTAAAATGAGGGGTTGCTTGAAAAGGTTTCAAGAGTCAAGTTACCTCTATTGTTTTAAAACCAAAAGGAGGCAGAGTGGGTCACTTCCAGCATGAAAGCATTTCAGTATGCACCCTTCAGGATCTACTTCTTGTTTAGTCTCCAGCCTGAGGCTTTGCCTCACACATAATTTGCACTCAGAACAGACACTATTGCAAGATTGTCTACAATTACTACATAGAAAGGAGGAATAAAGCAACAAGAAGTTCCCGTTCAAGCATACCCACTAAATAGACTGACCAATGCAAACACATGCAACCTACATCTGTGAAAGTTACACTGTCAGTCTATTTATATTGCACCCTTTCTGCACCAATGAAACAGCCTCCTGAAAGGTGGAGGTGTTCAGCCACAAGAATGTTATTGCAAAAGCTTTACAATATTAACATCCTAAATAACTATTTTCAGTATTTCCTATTTGGCCTGTTGTTACAAATTAATGTGAGGATCAGATAAGCACACAAAAGCAAATGTCACCCAGTTCAAAAAAAGATGCTTCATGTGGACACCAACTAATCCACTGTGGTGAAAGGCTAATGGTTTACATTCAAAGCAATAAATTCTTCAGTTAAAACAAATGACCAACAAAAAAACCCCCACAACATTCTAAACTGTATGTGCTAGGAGAGAAGTCTTAAAATCTCTGCTGAAAGATGCCAAGTATTTAGAGTTCCAGAAAGCTGAAGAGATCACTGCAATTTGCACCACAATTTACTTTTAATTGGTTTAGTTGATTAAGTGATCTAAAACCAAAAAGCCCTACCGCTTTTAATCCAATAACATAGAAACTTAATTTTACAATAAACTACTCTGTATCCCTTAGTGCCTAGGCTGAAGCTGGTGAGTGAATACCTGCTGGGCTCTGTGCAGCAGAAGGAGTGGATGTCGAGCTTGCAGTCACTGAATCACAGCGCCCTGTACTGCCACTGCCACTGGAAGGGGATGGTGACGACAGTGGGGATGGATTGTGCTGATTTATACATTGGGCTACAGCAAAGCCTGCAAAACAGGACAGTGAAGTTTACAGGTTAATTATCTTGAGAGTTAAGGTACTGAACAAATTGGGAAAAGGTAAAAGCAAATACTGTATCAAAGTGGTGCCAACCTCACCTAGCGACCCAGAGGATGTGCCCCCTCCCACCTTCATCTTGGAAACCAGAAAATCTGAATGTGTCTTACTGAAAACAGGCTACAAGTGCTGATCAATGAGTGAGGAAGTAGAGTTTAAGGGACTTCAAGTATTTTAAAATTTAGAGCTTGCACAAACAGTCAAAACGTATCAAAGTTCTTCTATTTTTTATATAGTCAATATATTCATGGTGACAGACCTTAACATAAGGAAAATGGTTAAGCCAAAAGTGAATAAAAAACCTCTTGGATAGAAGGCCTACATTTTTTACTAGAGATAACTGGAGGAAATTTTAGTCAATCACATCTGATGCTGGCATTTAATTCAATCCAGTCTCTCACAAGCTAAAATTTTTCCAGTCTGAAGACTGGAAAGGGCTATACAGCATCTGAGAGAACTTCTTAAATGAGCCGTCTCTTCTGGCTTTTAGTCTAATACTTCCTGAAATTCTTTGCACTGTAGCATCCTTTTCTTTCCTAACCATCTTGCATTCATTCCATTCTCTTTCACAGTTACATAATCAGCTCTTCAGGTTTTGATGGCAAGCAGCTTTTCAGAAGTTGCTGCACTTCTTAGAGCAAAAGCAGTGTCTTCACCCTGGGCTGTATGTCGGGTGATGTACACAACTCTGCAGCTCCTGCAGCCCTCCTCACACTCCCTTAAGAAAGTACTGATGCAAAAGTTTTTTTGGCAGGCCTGTAAACTACTGAAAGTAGCCACAACATGCACCACAAACCACCTAACAACACACTACTTGCTGCCTTTAGTCCACAGTCAACATTTGAAAGGAAAGTATCTGACAATCAGGTAAGATGGCAAATGCACCACACAATGGCACTGGATGGATGATTCACTCGGAGAATCTCGGATATGGGGAATGTGCTGGTGCCATACAGCAGACAGCCAGTGAAAACTCAGTTTCAGTGGACATGTTACAAGAAGCCTCTGAAAGCTTCAAAACAGAGATATGACAAGTCAGGAAAATGCTGTTAGCAGCAACACACTGACAAGTTGTTCTACAAGTGAAAAAAAACCACAGTGAAAGCACAGAGAAAAGCTAACAAACATCAGTCCTGTTAATAATCTGACTTGATCTGCAGGCCCACCTCCTATTTTCAACCTCTCATGCTTACCCAAGAACTAGACTCAAAACCACTTGCAGAAACACAATGCTACTTGAATTCCTGTATCACTGCATCATAGTTTTAGATAGGTATCTAAATGACACTTTTACCAAGTTAAATTACAATTCATTATGTTCAAGATGAACACCACTTGAAAGAATTAAATCACCACCATGGCAGACGACCATCTCTTTCAGTTAAAAACAGAATAGTTTGGTGAGGAGCTAATTATCCCATAAATGTAAATAAATCCATGTATTTCATTTCAGAAACCAAACTGATCGATCTTCTACAACCATTTAGGTAAGTTAAACTGAGGTTACACACAGTGATGCCTGACAGTCTGCAAAAACCACAAACTGAACTACCTCAAACGTGAAAGACTTCTACATGTATCACTGGCCCTGAGTGCCACAGTTTTTAATCACAGAAAATATCCATTAGGTCTCCCACACACACTTTGTATTTGGAAATACCAGTTAGGATGGGGAAACATGGAATAACACCAGGGGACTTGTGACCACAGTAGTGGGGCAAAGCCAACTGTTAGAGTGAATGAAATTAAGAACAGTTCCTAAAGCCACTTGTGTAGAAGTGCTTACATCGAGATTTACATGAAAAGGCTTGCACTTCAAGGGAGAAGATCTTCCATCCTCACCAAAAACAGTAGAAAACAGTAAACAAGGTCTCCCATGATTGTTCTAGGGAAAGCTGGCCTGATTAAACAGGATTGCCAGCCCAAAGCTTCTGTAGAACAGCACTCATAGGTTCATGTCCTTACATGCCAGCATTTGCTTCAAAGTGACCTCAACATATTTTCTCTCCCGAAGCAACTGCAGAGGAAGGATTTTAAGTGTGCAACAGGAAGCTGATTTAGATAGGAGTGAAAGGTAAGCATAAATCATTCAAAATACTGTAACTGGGAAACTACGGACCAAGAACAAATAATCCAATCAGGGAACTCCTTCAGGAAATACTTGCAAAGAAAAGGTGAGCAGAATTAATCATAACTACAAGAAGTGAAATAACACTTAGAAGGTTCATCTGATGATGACAGGAATATTAGTTCATACTACACAAACGGTTCCAAAACTATGGATGACTTCTTTCCTTCAGACTTCAAATGAAGATGGTTATAGCTCGCTTGCCATGCTAACGTTAACAAGAAGCTCTTTTCCTGCTTTTTTCCCTTCAAAACCTTATCATCATTATCTACTAAGATATTAACAATGGATAAAATAATAAGAGAAATCTATTGATTCTTTTTGCTTTTCAAAATAAATTTACTCAGTAGGTAAGCAACCACACTTGTTAAAATATTTAGATGTACCTTTTGCTGGAAATCATTAAGATTTCCCTTAAGACACACTGAGTATATAAATCTCAAAATAGAGCTGATACTTGAAACTAATTCTTGAGTTTGCTTGAAGAGGAAGTCATTATTTATTTACTTTCAATAGAAGATCTATGTTCACAGGGCCCCTACCAAATCTGCTGGCTTCTTTGAAAACAGTGTAATTCTTTATTTACACAAAGAGTGCTTCAAAAGTCCAATATATTCATACATAGCTAACACACAAGATGGTGAACAGTCTAGGCAGCTACAGTATCCCTAAAATGCTCTAACATTCTAGCAAATGCCAGTAACTTAAAATAGACCTTGAAGTATATTCATAGCCATGACTTCATGATGATAAAATGGAACAAGTAAAGGATTTTGCTTACGCTGTTCTCTGATGAGAATTGCCCAGTCCAGCAGGAGATGATTACAGCATCTCCCTGCACCTGGATAACCTGTACTTTTCATTGTGTTAACGGGGATGTCCCAAAGCATCGTCTGTTACATTCCCATCACCCTTCCCATGTCTTGCACAAAATCCAGTTTTAAGCTATGACAACCCTCACCCTCTTCCGCCCGGACACCAAGAAGCACCTCCAGAACAGATTTCAACTTTGGACTGTGAAACAAAGGAAAATGAAGCGCAGTTTGACAACAATAAGAGAAAACATAACGTAATTGCAGGCTCTCTAGTGACATATGGAGAGCTTTATGTAGGCACTATGAGAGAAACTGAACCAGACGCAACTGCAATGAGTGCTCTTGAAAATTCTAAATTCATTGGCAAGAGGGATTAGGGAACTGATTCAATAGCTGTATTAAAATTCTTTACAGACTGAAATTTGCAGGAGGGATGAAAACATTTATATGATTGTTAATTTCTTAAAAACAATGCTGGATGTACAGCACTGACAGCCAATGTGGTCCTACCAAAAGTAGTAATTAGTCTTCTAAAAATATTGCCAAAAACATAGCTCTCCTTTAAATCTACAAAGGGCATCATCACACCAAGGGAAAACATAATTTGTTTCTTAAAAGTACAACCAAATTAACTGACTGTGGGAGCTTTGCAGAACTCAAAAACCAGCTGGAGCTGCAGCAGTAAGGAATGAATACATGAAGCCTGTAATTTAACTGCAACTTGTTCAGTAATTTTTAGAAGCCACAAAATCCTTCTCTTGAAGCAAAAATCACTGCAAGCCTGATTAAGGGATAAGCACAAACAGGTTCCTATGAAAATCACTAGGAACTGGGAAACCTTACTCATTCCTTAGCAAAGATAAGAAAACAAACCCCCATCTGATACTTGTTTTGTAATCAGATAAAAATGGATTAACATCCTGTTCTACATTATATTACTACCTGTCATCAAATGCTGCATTTCAAATATTTCTAGTTCTGTGCGTCATTTCTCATAATTTGTATCATATAAAAACTTGAAAATACTTTTTCCTCTAGATCTGCAAGTGGAAGTCTACATTTCCTGGAATTCAAATAAAGTATGTGGTTGCTTCAACAAACTAGTGTGTTGCACCATCCCCAATACCCCCCCTCCAAATGAGCAGATAAAGTCACCTGTTAGGAACACAAGTACTTAGAGAAAGCTGAAACAGTAACATGGCATCTTTCCAACCACACCTTTTCCATGGAAGTCATGTCCAATAAGGAAATACACACCCCATCATACAACATACACTTGCCTTTGAAACTGGCAACATCTATGATTTTCTAATTTCTGTTCCCCAGTCAGGACTCAGGCAAACTGAGCTTCAATTTAATCTTAAAGCAGTCAAATGTCTGTGTTCTAAGTTGGGCATTTGAACTCTGAATCACTGAATCACATTTAAAGAGATATGCCAAGTTCTGTGAAATGATTGGGAGCAAGTGGTAATGAGATCTTTTGTATAATACAGCACAGTTAAATACTTTCCACCAGTAGGAGATTCCACTTCAAAACGACTCAACCCAAAAGGACAAAATCTCACCATCTGGAAAATAACTTCTGCAGAGAAGTCAGTTTGTGAAAGAGACAATAAGGAGGCAAAAAAGCAAAGAGCTCATTGATTTAGAATCATTCCTTTAATCCCAATGCCAAGCTAATGTTTTAGTAGCTGTGGCCCTTGTCTGTCTTGCTCACTCTGAGGGAAACAAGGCAGTGTACAGCATCCCAGTCATTTTCACAATCCAGCTTGAAAACACTCCTAACCAAATTAAAGAAGGAAACACGCACAACTGACAGATGTGTTGCGTAAATACTGAGTATGCAAAGCATGGTTTAAACTAACTCGATTTGTAAAGGAAGGCAAAGTATTAAGACATCTGGGGAAACTGCAATGGAGTATTGCTCACAACATACACAGAAAACACACCCAGGCATGACTTGTTTCTCTTGGAGTAACTTTTTCTGGAAGCCTCACCCCAGAGTTGTGTGCTCAGGAACACATCACAATAAGCTTTTCATTGCTTATACAAGTTACACTAGCATTTCTGCAGAGAGAAATCACAAAGCAGAAACTGCTTGTTAATGAATGCTAACCTTACCTGGGACTTTGTCAACAGATGCAAAGACAGAGCGCTGCACTGTCGGGTCACTGCTCCCACGTCGGGACTGATCATAGAATCTAAATGGGAGGTGCTGGGCTGCAGCTGCAGAGCTGTGTCCAAAACCCATAACTTCAGTTGAAGGCTGAACAGGAAGATCCAGGAGAGCTATGTTTAATCACAATTGATAATTTTTGTTACTCAAATACACAAAAGGAAGAGGAGGTGACAAAAAAAATGATAGCTTGCTCAGGATCTTAAGACTAAACCAGATTTTTCACATAACTTGCCTGCATTTGCCTTTTAATTGTGGTTACAAATGCACTGACAGAGAGACAATACTTCTGGCAACCTTTCCTACACTGCTGTCCACACCACATTCACACTAAGGAAACCTCAAAATACAGTGGAGGAGAAAAAAAAGCCAATAGGATTACAGGAAGCCCCTTGTGCTAAAAAACCGTAAGAGTTATTAAAAATAAAAAAACCCTTTTGTTTTTCCCTGCACAAATAAAGTCATTAATTAGTTACAACTGAATGCTGCAGAAAGCCATTGAAAGAGACAATCTGCTTTAAACTGAAAAAAACTGCCTTTGCATTACCATTCAACCTAAAACTTGTAATATCAGGTAGATCTGTATGATCCTCAAACTTGCTTTGAAGTTTTTATGTGAAGCAAGCAATAAAAGTATGACATATCCAATTTGTAAACTCAAAGTTAAATATGAACCCAAATCTATTCCTTGGAAACTCGGCCCTGGTTTAGAGCTTTCTGCGGCCCACCGCTCCTTATTGTGCCTCACCCTTACATTACAGTGACTTGCAATGACAGACAAGTCTTGTCTCCCAGAATAATTTCAGAACCCCCATTCACCTGCTATTCTCTGCATTTTCATGCGCCGAGCTTGGATACGGCCTTTGGCCAGACGCTGCTTGGCGATAATGCAGCGAATGTGATCTGAGAAAATAAACGTAGCTTGGAGGATCGGGAAGGGCTTCGAATGAGGACTTGAAGCAGGCTTGTGAATTATTATGTTCAGAGCTCTACTGTCATCCTCTACTCCTGTCACCTGCATATCCTAAAGAGAAACAGAAGCCAAGTAGTTAAAGAAAAAGTAAGCTTTTCTAAACTACAGATTAATTACTAACATTGAAAGAAAACCCTATGAATGTTCCATTAAAGCTCCTACAAAGACAGTTTCCATGTTAAAAAACCCAACAAAATAAAACCAAAACAGACTCTGCAAGTTGTACAACTTGAATTTACTTCTTCAGAAATCCATATTTATAGAGACTGTGACAGTTTAAAATTCAATTAAATTATTTAAGTAGAGCAAATTTTCAGGAAATACAAACAGTGGTGGTTAAGGCAAGAAAGAGACAAATGAGAGAAACTTGCTAAAACTTTTGAAATCAATTAGATAAGCACAGATTCTTTCGAAATTACAACCTGTCACCTTCCCTACCCATGTAGGAAAACCAGAACTCTAGGAGAGTTCATTAATGTGGTACTCGAGCACAGTGCTTGGAACTCAATCTTAACTGGATGGGACTTCAGTGTTCAAATGTGCCCAATGTATATTAGGGAAGTGACCTCATCTGCAGTTGTGTCCCTAGTTAGCTATGTAAACTTCTTCAGAAGATCAGAAATGTTTTAAAGGCAGGAACCAGAAAAAAACCCCAGTGACCAAAGAAACAAGTAAGCATGGTACAGAGCTTAAAAATAAAAGCTGATATTGGTATTTCTATTTATCCAGCATAAAATGTAGATTTTCAGCTCAGAAAAGCTAACCACCCAGACTACAACTTCTCTTACCTGCAAAAGGCCTGCAAACTTAACTACTCCCCATCCAAGTCTGGCAATATCTGGTTCAACCAAACTCATCTGGTAAATATCCACAGCCAGGAATCTTTGAACTTGACCCCCATCCTTTGTTATGACTGTACAAGCAATTAGATCGCTGTTATCTAAAAGAAAGAAAGGAAGGAAGGAAGGAAGAAGGTTACATAATCACTGAAGGTAAGGATTCTGGGGTTTGGGTATTTTATGTAACAGAAAATGTTAATACATAAAAATGTGATAAACTTGACAACACATAAAGCTTCTGTTTGCTTTTTTTAACAGATATTTTAATTTCCCTATCATACTTACATAGAAAGGGTACGAGATTTTAACAACATTGGTTCAGACATCTTACAAGTTAAATACAAGATGGGTACCATATGCACCTTGCTTTCTCTTACCAGCTTCATTACCTTTCAGTAAAAAAGGTACCTTCATCTCAGGGATGAAATTGCAACAGTGCCAATATCTCTCAATAAGTGGAAGTCCCAAAAAGCCTTGTTAACAACCACAGACAGACCCTACACCACTGCAGGCCATTACTTCTGCCTTGTTATAAACTTCGGCTTCTAACACAAGTTACTTTTGTACAGGTCTGACACCTGACTATTCTGATTGTTGGACACCCTTCAACTTCAAGAGTGTTTTGGATTCTCCAAGTAAATTGCAGCAGCTTTTTGACAATGTTTGTTAAATGAGGTGACATTTTTTCCTTCATCCATGTATTTTATTCACTTATATTGAATAAACATACCCTCTCTTACTCCAGAACCCCTTCAAAAAGTCCCAAAATACATCCTCCAGCATTTGCTCACTGCCCCTGCTCCAGTTCAAACCATGATTCTTGGAAAGGGACTAAATCATCTTCTTTACACCAGCTGAAATCCACTAAGCAGCCCTTCAATTGGCAGAGCAAACTCCTAGTACCCTCTGCTAAACTTTACTAAGAGCTGCTTTTTCCTTAGCTTCAAATTCATACTTTCATTCCTATACTTGATGCAAACAGGTCTTTTCCCTCCCTCTCATCTAGCACAACTTACAACAAGTAAAATATTCTGAAGGCCATACAAAACAGTAGAACTTATTTACTCATCCAAACATCTAAGCAAGTATTTAACTCCATATTTCATACTAGAAACAGCTGCAGGATAAGATATAAGTGTACAGTTCTTCACAGGGGCAGGTAACACAACTACAGGCAACAGCCACAGATTATGGCTGGAGGTGGCAGCAGGTTACCCAGAGACGTTGTGGAATTTACATCACCAAAGGTTTTCAAGTTTCAAAAAACCAAAACCAACCTCCTCTTCCCCCAAAAAAACCCCTGCAACACAAGTGAGAGGTCCTTTCCAACTAACATTTCTATGAATCTACCAATTACCCTTTACCAGAAGGATCCATTCAAAATTGATTGGGTGGTAGGAAAGAAAGGCATGAAATACAGAACCCTAACACAATTAAAAGAGGATAATTAATGCTAACCAGTGTCAATTTACTGTGAGCTTTTGAAATTTGAGAAAACAAGTTTAATCAATAAATGCAGTACATACAGGACATGATTCAGTTAACATGAGGATTGATTGCTACTACCTTCTCATAACCCTTGAAGGCTCAAGAAATCTATACAGGATTGGCAAATATTACTGTAAGAACCCGTGGAAGGTTTATTCCTGTTTAGAGAAGGAGCTGAGACACCAGGCAGAACTGGGTATTTCTTAACTTGGTATGCTTTGTTTATTACCGTTTTTATTCTAACCGAATTAGACCATCAACATATTTATTTCACTTGACTTGAATTCCTGAAGCAGTCCTATTCTTCTCAAGACATGAACTGCCTGGATTAGAATGCTTCTAAACATGAAATAGCAGGCTGATGAATTTTGAATCTATTGGGAGATTCTCAACAAACAGGCCACAACACCAAATAGAGTTGTGGAGATCTCAAATAGTTGCGGAGTTACTTTTTGCCCACTGTTTACAAAGTTTCTAGTGCAATAGCAAGCAGGTTAAAATACTTGCTGTACAAATTCAAGTGCCCAAATACAGAAATGCAGTACTTCAAGAACTCAAAAGGCAGAAGTTGCTTTCCAGAACAAAGTCTTTTAATTTTAGACCTCACAACACCTTCAAGTAAAGCATTACTGTAAAAGCCTTTCAAAGAACAGAAAGTTACTCATTTACTAGGCAACTGTTACAGGAATCCTTTGAGTCTATACAACTGAATGTGGTCCATTTACATGACTGTTTCTAGCTCACAGCTGCTGAAGGGTCATAAGCTGTCATCCTTGACAAAAACAGAAGAGAAAGTGTGGTCAAACACATTTCCAGTGAACTGATCTGAGAATACTCACAGCTATGCTATGAAACAGTTGCAGATACCCAACCACATTCAGATGAAAATATCTAGCCCAGTAAACTTCAGTACTATTCAAATTTGGTCTGGGGATTACAGTGAACCACAGGCTGAATGGCTTCCTGATGTGACACTGCTGCAAAGAACTGTGGTGTCCTTTCAGAGATTAACAGCAACGGCTAATTTCTCCTCATGTAAAATGAAGCTTGTAACCAGTCTGGACATGACACCACCGTGACCCGGATCCAAGATTTCTCCGGACTTTCTCCAAGAAAAATCCAAGTTTTAAGAAATACAGCCAAGGAAGGAGAGTTCACAGACCTCAGCGGCCTGCAGTGCTGAAGATGCAAATTAAGTGAAAATAGTTGCCTGCATTTATGAATGTGTTTGCCTGAAAAGATTGCATTGTAAGAAATCTTCATAAATATAACAGCTATTTGAGATGGTCTAAATGCACCTGATTTGCCTCAGGGCTTGATCTTTAATGATTTTATAATTTACAGTCATCACAATTCCAGAAATCATCTGCAGTCATTAAAAGCTGTTACAGAAAACTTTTAGCCCTTTGTATGCACAGCTGGAAACCTAAGATAAGCATGAGGCTGGAGACAGTGAATGCACCACCTCCCACTTCACAGGAAGAAGAACTTCACAAGAACTCTTCCCAACAGCAGGCAGCCCATCTGGGATGACATTCTGCTTTACTAGAAAAGCAACCAATCATGAATCCACTTTGTTCCCATGCAGTACATTTAGTTGAAATTAGAGGATGCGTCTCTGGTCATACACCTGCACTACATTTCGGTTTTTACTCTCTTTGTTGCAAACATGACAAGTTGTCCTTGGCAACCTTTTAGAGCTGACCCTGTTTTGAGCAGGGGGGTTAAATTAGATGATCTCCTGAGGTTCCTTCCAACCTCAGTTATTCCATCATAAACTTTTCACAAATATTTAAAAAAAAAAGTTGACTATGAAGGCCTTTTTGAAGCCTGTATACTTGGCAGAGACAGAGTGAGCAAGGAGATTTAATGATAATGTTCTTTTTCTCAGTTTCAGCAAAGAAATAACAGCTTTAAATGTATCCTCATTTGCCTCTTGGCCATGGCATTTAAAACATTGCCACCAACAGAACCCTGTTACCACCTGAAACTAAGCACTGAGGCTGTTAATTTGAGCTGCCAGTGAACTTCACACGGTGAGGTGCTAAATAAGACTAAGAAGACACCTACAGACTCACAGGCAATGTAAGGCAGACATTTGTCACATAATATGCAACTGCTTCAAAATAATTTAATTAGAAAAGCACTAAAAGCAACAGTAGGTGTAATTCTGGTGACAGCATCCAGTCAATACGAAAGGAACCTTCTGTGGAATTACCTGATCTATACACACATTCATATTTAGTGCTGACAACCTTGCAACTACATTTAAAGGTTTACATTCAACATATGTGCATTAAAATATTAAAAATACTTCAAGAACCTTTAATGTCTCTCCTCAAGCTCCCATAAGACACCATCATTGCATTCAAGCAAAAGGAAAAAAGCCATTTTGATAGATTTGCAGAATCCAAACAGTAGCTGAAACCATTCCTGAATTATGTTAAGCTCTACTCCCTCTTGACACTATTTGTATACAAACAAGCATAAACACTGAAGGCATCTTAATGTTCAGAAGTTTAAAAGCCTTGTACTAACAGAGATTGAGGAAAATTTGTTACATCAACAATATCTCCAAAGTGATAATTAAAGAAGGGCCACAAATGTATTTTTTTGGGTCACACTTTGTCCACTGTGAAGTCTCCTGCCAAGGTGTGGCACCTATGCAATGATGTGTATCATATGTACTTTATGCCAAAATTATGGCTTTTTCCTGTCTCTCTTGTCTGGACAGTGAAAGACTCAAATGGGAAAACACATTTTTATGCTACAACACGCAGTAGAACTTCAACACTACTTCAATTCAGATAGTTTAAGTAAGAACAGCAGTAATGAGCAGTTTAGGAGAAAAAAAAAGAGTAAATTTTTTTCATGTCAGACTATTTAGAAAATTGAAGGACTACTTACTCAAATCAAGAACATCATCTGCCTTTATCAGATCTCCCTCCCTTGTGAGTGGTAACCGAGTTTCTAATTCACCTTGCAAGTGCAGTGACAGTGAACGGAGCATAAAGAAAACTCTGATTGCCTTGAGAAATTAAAGAAAATATTATTAAGATATTTTTGCACCGAATACTGCATATTTTAACAGAATCTTACAAACGTATACCGGCTTTTACAAGTCCCAAGTTTTCTGGCCTACAGTAAATCTTTTTAACACATCTAAAAATTGAAATTAAAATTTGAATGCATCTTAAATTGAAAAAGCAGAATGTAATTTCCAACTTAGTTAAGAAAAGACATATGAAAGAAGCTGAAACATGCTATTTATTTCCAATGAAGTAGAAGCAGCAGAGCTTTTGTCCCACTGGCACACTTACACGATAGATTGTGACTGACAGGGAAATGATTACAGGAGCTGCTTAAGCAAAACAACAATCAGGGATTTTTTTCTTTAATCATTATTTTAAGACTGATTGTATTTACAATGCTTGTATGCTACAGATACCTACACAACCAACCTTCAGAGACTCTCACATTTTGAACTTAAAGCAGTAATAACTTTTCTGGCCAAGTCTAGCTAAGATGTCTACATGTTAAGAGAAAAACAGTGGGGATTTTTGCATTTTAATTTGCTGTGCTCATCAAAACTAGCCACATGTAATGTAACATTCTTGGAGCACTTAATGTATATTCTCAGAAAGCCTTCATCAGGGCAAAGCATTCTGAAAGCTGCACCAGTCCCAAGAAACTTTCAACAGCTGCTTTGTGAAATGAACATGCTAGTTTTGATTTACAAATTCATGACATATGGTATGCAAAAACACAAAGTGTCAAAGAACAATCATTTTAATAGCCACATTTTGAAAGGCACCATTTATAATCCTCTTTCCCTACAAGAACTGTATTTTCAGTATAGCAAATGAAAAATCATTTTTTATTACTTCCGGTGTTCTGCTTTTTAAGAGTTTCCTACAGAGTAATTCTGTGGCATACTGTAAATTAACTGCTGCCTTACAGTAAAAGCATTGAATTCATGAACAGCTGCAGTGCCCAGAAACTCCCAGACTGCAGGAAGTATTAGGAAAAACAAATCTAAAGTGCTTTAAGGGAAAACCCTTCACCCCTCTATTTTTAAAATCAACAGAACGCTGGCTCCTGTGAAGCAGAAATGTGAGTGCTTGGCCAGCTCCTACTGGCAGAGCTTCCAGAAACTTCTGGCAGAACAGGGATGAAGAGAGGGAAGCCATGTATCAGGTTCTTCCATGAAATGACACCAAAGCAATGACTTTAGTATGCTGCTGAATTCTAACTGGGCAATACGATTATGTGGAGCAAAGGATGTCAAGGGTATCTAACAAAAATTTGACAATACTACTACTTAATTCATAAGAACAGAGCCACTTTAGAATGGGAGATGATCTCTCCCATTTAGGCAGATTGCGTTCTAATGTATTGTGGATTTACCGAAATTATATAGGATTACTATAAAGCAGTAATCCTACCAGATGTTTCAAAAAGAAGTCACAGCATTTGATTTAAAACTTGTCAAATTCAATCACGAATAGGAAAATCTTGGCATTTTTGGTAACCCAAAAGTCAAATCCAACAAGGTTTAGTTTCGGAGGGTGTTTTAAATTTGGAGGGAAATCATCACTCAGCTTTCACCTATCTTCCCCCTCAAACCTCTTCCTCCTAAACCACATTAATTTTTATCACATTCATTTACTATAAAACTAACGGCATTAATCTCCAAACCAGTAATCACTTCTAGTACACAACAAAGTACAGGAGTAGAAAATAAAATTAGATCTGTAGCTTTCGGGAAGAAAAATAAAATAAACAAGAACATCAGATGAAATGGGAACTATGCTGTGCTTCCTACAGCACTGACAGCCCTCAGTTTGTTCACAGTTTGTTAGTTGTTTGTGCTTTTCTATAGTATTTTATCAGATCTCAACAAAACAGAAATTTGAACAGAAAAGCCTGAACTTTTTCAGCTGACTTTTGTTTTCTTGATTAAGTTGGAACAAATATGGATTTCTACCTACATTAAAGAACTATGCATGAGGATGCTGATTTCCTCATTTATATACATGTACCATGTGCAAAGAAACAGCAATTTGCAGGGAAACCTACCACTATCTTACCACATTCCCAAGAAAAAGTGCTCTTAGTACCTCAAAAACTTCTCACAAAGTGAGATTTTTGAGATCTCCTCCTAAAGTGAAGAGGAGAGAGCTGCAAATTAGAAGGACTTTCAATAGCAAGGAAGAAGTAAGATACTAACAGCCTGCCTGGAAGGAAGTAGCACAGGAATTGAGGAGATACTAAAACTTGTGTGCAGTGGGACTGGGGAAGGAGGACCAACAAGGAAGCATTTTAAGAATTCTTGCTGATGATAGACACCCTTTCATCCCAAAGAATCCACAGGAATATTTGTATTGATTTTTTTATTTCCACCAACAGAAGTTAAGCTATTTGTTATTTAGCACATGAAAATCCTGAAGAGTCATTTCCCACTAATGTACATTTCTAAGTATCCTTCTGTTAAATGCCTCAGATAGAATTCCAGGAAGCATTTCTGCTTTCTAAGAATAATGCTTTTCAAAATAATTCACTGTATTTTATCAAACAACTTGCTGTGATAAAAAAAGCTTTGTGGCTTATAGTAAGGAATGAAAACAAGCATTTTTAAAAGATTCCTGGAAATATGTTCTTTTCTTCAAGAGTACTTGAATATACTTACATAACAGACTTACATAAATGCAAAGAAACTCAGAGAACAGCACTTTCCAAATAATGATTTCATGCATCAACATATCTCAGACTTACTGACACTGCAAGGCTTCCAGGACACAGCCAGATAAGAGCCAAGAGCTGATTAATCCAAGAATGGAAATAAGGATGTTGTTGTTCAGGTCAGTATCACCTCTACAGATTGTGCCACTCACAAAAATAGATATCTTGCTGGTTTTCTCCTCATTCTCAAGACCTCTATCATGAACTACTTCAGCAAGATGAACTCTTGAGTAAAATTAAATTTTTTTGCTACGTCTAGAAACATGAGCAATATGAAGCTAGTCAGCCTTCCATGGCGATTCTTACTATAGGAATATCATGGAGAGATAGACTGAGATAGCAGATCACAAAAGCTGACAATATATCGAGTGTCTTCAAAGTGCCTTGGTATGAAGCTCTCTGCATGGTCTGAAAAATTAAAACCTCAGTGCAAGAACATGTTACATTGACTAGACACAAGAAATCAAGAGAAAAGGTTTCTCCACCGGGGCAGGTAATTATTATATACTCTACACATATCTGTCTGCATGAAGCTTTTATGATTTTATGAATGAAGCTTCCAATCAGAAAGTTTTCAAAGAAAAACATCTGTATTCCTGGAATTGCTCAAAGACTTTGGCATCATTTTGTCATGAACAAATGTAAGAAAAATAGTCTTACTCACTCTTCGTGTTCTTTCCACATCTCCACAAGGCAACCTTTTCACAAAATCAATACCAGTCAGTGGTGTCCCCGTTGGGGGTAACAAAATTGAAGCATCCATCATCAAGTATTCTACATTCATAGGTTTCATCTATAAAAATATTTCAACACTGATTACCATACAGAGCAATAAGCAGTTGCCTCCTTAGTTTCAAATGCAACTCAGTGCTGCATATTCTAGAATTCTGAGAATTTCTAATGCCATGTCTTATTTTAAGGTCCTTACATGCTATCTCTAATTTATATTTGCTTATTGTTCCCAGACACACTGCCAAAGTTTCCATACTGATAAAATACAAGAAAAACTCTGGAAGATTACAGAAGAAAATATATTTTCCCAATACTACTAAAACCAAATTCTGCCAGCTTTCATTTTCAGTTTTGACTTAAATTTGTGATTATTTCAATCACAAGAAAGTTTCTCATAACCTTTTCTCTCAGAAAAAAACTTTCTCTAAACTGAGACCTTGCTGGGCTTCAAACATATTTTCATATCGTTTAGGGAAAAGAAATAAATCCAGTGTCCCATTTAATAGGCTAAAATAATTTTTGTATGCTCAGTTTCGAAAGTAATTAAACTTTATTAAATAAAGAGCTGTAAAATTTCACATAAATTATTTATGTAAGTATAGATACAACTTCTCAGAGACAAAAACACCACCCACGTTTTGTTATCCTACTCCCAGCAATAAAGACCCCAGTGTTCTCAGGAGCTATCAGTACTTGTTCCTGTTCTTGTGTTGTATCTGGGTTTGAGAATTTGGCAGGGCAGAAGGGGTCTCACTTACTGTCATACTCCGGTATTCATCTTCAAACATATCCAGGAAAATTTCTTCTCCCTTCCGAAAGAAAAAGGATGGACATCCCATGAGCCCTTGCTGCTTTGGAGCTTGGTTAGGTTTGGTTATGCACAGGGTGTCTGAGGGGAGGCTGGGGCTGCAGGACACTGCTGGGCAAACACAGTTAGGAAAGGGAGAGAGATTTCTCTGCAGCCCCTGGAGGACCATGGTGGAGCAGGTACCCGCTCTGCAGCAGGCAGACGTGCTCTGAAGGAGCTGCAGGACCCACACTGAAGCAGTTATTTTCCTGAAGGACTGCAGCCCATGGAGGAGGGGACCCACACTGGGACAGGGGAAAGTGTGAGGAGGAAGAAGCAACAGAGAGAAGCTGTTGTGGACTGACACCAAATGCCTACTTCCCATCGCTCCTGCACCACTCACAGGGGGAGAAGGTTGAAGAGCCAGGAATGAAACTGAGCCTGGGAAAAGGGAGAGGTGGGGGATGGCAGTGTTTTAATTTGCCTTTGCTCCTAATTTTTTTTTTTTGGCAATAAATTAATTTCTGTGAAGTTGAGTCTGTCTTGCCCATGACTGTAATTGGCAAGTGACCTCCCTGTTCTTCATCTTAACAAGATATTCTATTCTCCCTCCATCCTGTTGAGGAAGGGCAGTGAGAGAGCAGCTGAGTGGACCTCTAGCAGCCAGCCAAGGTCAACCCACCACAAATTACTTATTTTTTGTAAGCCACATTGAGCAAACATCCTTCAAGAGAATTCTAAGAAAAACAGGAAGACATATCAGACACTTGAAATCTGTCACGGATTTACTGCTCCTTATATAGAAGTTAATGCCTAGGGCTGAAAATTTTATTTCATTGTTTGCAACACAGACAAAGTAAAAAGCTGCAAAGGTTTCCAATGAGAAAAAAAGATTAAGTAAAACTTTAGATCATCATTTCAGATATGACACAACCAAAAAGTAATGGCAAAATCAAGCGTGTTCCATATTAGTGCCAATGATAAACCTGATCTCCAGTACAAACCCTGTGAGTCTTGCAACAGCCCTTTGTGACACATGTCAGGGTAGCATGGGAAGGGAAGGAAAGGAGAGGAATCCTTCAACAAAACACTTCCTTCTCTCTCACAAATTTGGAGTTCCCATCTTAAAATGAGTGCTGCTTTAGGCACTATGTAAAGGCTGGGCGGCAGACATTCCCCATTATGCAAAGGACTTTTCCCTTACAGCATTTTGCATATGTACCTTATAGAAACTACGAAGGAGATGAACACTTTCCTCCCTTGCACCCTAGGAAAGAGAAAATGCGTTTCAGGGAACACATACACCACTTACTTATTAGTCACATTAAAAACCCACCCAAAAACTCATACAGAAGACTATTAATATCCCCATGCATGGCTTTAATCCCAGAATTTGACAGAATACAGCTCTTGCACCTACGAAAATACAACTTATGTGTAACAACAGCTTATTTGTTTCAAAAGCACTTTTCTTTACATTATTGAGATGGATAACATTCAAATTTCAGAGACAAAATGAAACATAAAACTGCTTGAGAAGTTACAACCTGAAATAGCATAGCTGGGAACAGAACATACATTATTACGTTCATTGTACAGAGCTGTGAATGCAAAGATGTTCGAGAAGCTCAAATTGCACATTTAGGCTTATTGCAATCAGAAATCAAACAAATTTATTCAACTATACAAGGCCCAGACACCCGTAATGCAGTGACTGGCAATTTGAAAGAAAATACTCACCTCAAGACAATCAAGGTGAACACTTTTTATGATCCTGCCATTTTTAGAAAACACAAGCTGCTTCAGCAATAGGCAGCCAAGTTCTAAAGTTGCCAAACGAATTTTTCCATCTATGAAAAGAAAATTTCAATATACAAAATAGCAGCAGTTTAATGATAGCTCTCATCATCATCCCATGTTCTTTAATGTTTCTGCTCTCCCTGCAATTGTCAAACTTTGCTCCTCTGTCACACCCCCACATCTGACAGGGATGAGTGCTGATGCTGCCTTACAATGCTGATGGCTATAAAAGAAAAAGAACTGGAAGAATAATTTAAAACAGAAGAAGATTTAAAGCAGAACCATTCTGTAAGAATATTTTTAAAAGAAGATTAAAAAATAATATTTTCATAGAATAGGTCATGGAACACTGTAACCCTCACTTCACAAAAAAAGCTGAAGAAAAAACATTTTCTGCAAAACAATTCAGACCTGAAAATACAACCTGTGTTTAAAAAAAAAAAATGGGAAAATTTGCTACCACCTAGAGGTGATAGCCAAAGGACTGCCATGAGCAAAGAATACCACAGTTTTCAAGATTATTTCTCCTCTGGAATTATTTTTACAAGCAAAGGTGCCACAGATCACATTTTTAGGATGAAATCGTACATTAAGGTGAAACCATTCAAAATCTCAATTTTTGTTTATTCAACGGTGCAGAAAGTAGGAATTAAGACAACAGCTCCCTGTACAGTTCTGGGTATAAAAACAGCTCCTCAGCACCAATCCAGAGTTTCTGGCTCCTCAGCAACCAAGGAAAAGCCAATAGCTGTCTTTCACAAACCATATCTATGTACTGCTCATCGAGGAGCACGCTGAACAGTCACCTTTCCCTCAAACACAAGAGGCTAAGTAGCTTTTTTCTATCTTCAAAAACTTTCAGCCTGGAAGGAAAACAAAGCCTGGAAAAGCAATACCTGGTTGTGCAGCATAATTCATTATCCTGATGAGCCTTTCTGCAAGGACATGATTATATGAATTTCTCTCTTCAGCATGTTGAGCTGGAAGCTGAATTCTTTCCAGCTTGACTGAGTCAAGTCCTTTCATGGGGGTAAAGGAAAAAAAACACAAATTAGAAAGAAGGAGCACCCCCCAAGGCAAGATTTAACAGACCACAGCAGTTTTCTCAGAAGAGAACAATTAGCAATAGGAAACTAGGCAAGTTACCTTTGAATTTGTATTACAAGGAAAATGAAGAACAACAGAAAGACCAAATACCTTGACGAATCTCTGAAAATTCTGAGCCTTAAATGGGGCCTACTGGGTGAAGACACTCAAATCCCAAAGTGATTGGTGAAATGCAAACTATTTTGCTACTTCTGAAATTCTCAGATTATTCATTTGCATCTATATCAAATCAAAGTCAAGCCATATATCTGGAGAGCATAATGGCTAAAGGGGAGAAGATCAAAGTCTAATTTTAAATTCTGCTTTGGTAGTTATGTAATCTGTTCATATATGTTTAAAAGAAATGGGATTTTTATTTTGTAGTAGTCCCATTCAGTATCCTCTCCAACACAAATAATATTTTCACTGACTTGTTATACAAGGATATTTCTTTAACATATTCCTCTAAAATATCAAAGTTATTTCTCAGAAAAGACTGGTTTGCTGTGAGACCTCTTAGAACAGTACACAATTATGGATTGCTGGGGATCTCCCTGTCTGTTCTAAAGAACTGCAATAAACAGCCCCACAAACCCGAAGATGACTCTTGAGGTTTACAGTTTCTTCCAACCCTGGCCTTGCAGTTAACTCTACATAGCAGCACTTACCTTTGTTATGTGACATTGCATATAAAAGACAGAGCACAAAGAGGGCATAGTAATCATCTTCAGGACAGTCCAGTGCATTATAGACCATATCAAGAAAAGGCCTGTGAAAAAAAATTATTTAGAAACAGTTAAAAAAAAATACCCACAGAAAAATGGTTAGCTATCTTATTGTACAGGTAGCTAATGGAAGAGGCAAATTTACAGTAATGCACATTTTCAGGCATTGTAACAAAAGAGTTCCTGCAACAGAGTACTCAGATTACAGCCCTGCTTTGTACTTATATTCTGACAATAATTCTGATGTTTTAACAGGATTTGTTACATAATACTTTCCCAAGAATTGATTGTTCAAACATTTATTAGGTTGTCTGTAGCCTATTTAGTACATATGCAGAGGTATTGTAGAGCTTGTTTTAAGTAAATGCTGGAATAATGTAAGTAAATTCAAGGAGCTACTATCACCATTGCATAAAGGACTACCTTAAAACTCATGTACTAAACAGTTGAAAAGTTCTTACTATCAAAAGTAAGCATTTTTACCAGAACTTTGGACAAGTAGGTTGTTTGAAAACAACAATTTTACTGTCCAACAGTTACAGGAAAGAAAAATTAACTAGGAGGGAATACGCGAAGGGAAAAAAAAGTTTTGGACAGCAGATGAGCTTTGTTTTCCTGAGTTTAAGCATTTGTGACCTCTGACACATATACAGGAAGTTACAAAGAGTGCCAAGTTCACCTTTCCTTTACCTGTACCCTGGAGAGACAAAAAAAAAAGTCAGTGTAATCCAAAAGGTATTTGGACAGATCAGATATGCCTGAGATTCAGCTGACTTTAGCACAGGCCTCATGACAAGGCAGCTTGGCTTCTTGTCTTAAGCTGGCTCGCATTCAATCAGTTGTACAAGTCCAGAGCACATGCGAAAATTAAATATGTTTTCACAACTGGCCCAGACAAACAAACAATACGTCAGGGAAGTGTCACAGGCACAAGAAGAAAACAGTTTGGAAGCCCAAAGTGAAAAGAGTTAAAGCATAGTTTAAAACGTAGGAATTAACAGTGAAGGAAAAAATTCTTACATTATCTAAATTATATTCAAAGAAAATACATAAAAATAACATCAAAGTCATAGCACCAAAGACATTTAGCAGTGTTCAGGCCTGGCAGACGAGAAGCATGCACTACAAACTCACTGCTGTGGTTAGCTGGGGGTCAGAAGGGCTGGCAAAGACCAGAACACAACACACTTCAATACCTACTCCAGACCTGCGGCGCCATCATGGTCACACCGAGTGCGTCCCAGGAAAGCCACCACGCCCAAGTCATAACAAAGCACTTGAACTTCCCGGCAGCTCCAGGCACATTTCTGCAGCCTGTGCTCTTTACTGAAACAAGGCAGTGACCAGAATCACAGCCCACGCTGTTCCCTGCTCGGCTCAAGCCACGGCAGCACATCTGTGCCTTTCCGATCCTCCACCAGAAATGCCACTGGTAATGATCCCTCTTTGCTCAAGTTCCACACTGCTCAAAGTGCTTGAGTCAAACTGCCCACATGCCATAGATCTCAAAAGAATGTAACTACTCAAAGGAAAACAACCTAAATAATTAGCAATGTTGTAAACAAGCCAAGAGGGCCTTCAGGCTTCCTAAGCATTAAACAAGCCCTACAAACCTCCTGTCCCCCTCAAACGGGGGGCTTTTCACACCACAAACGGTGTTCAGCCTCAAGGTCTGAAGAACAAAGAGGATCAAGATATTAAAATACTTTAATTCAAGATAACACTAGGTTTGTTTTCAGACCAACAACTGACAGTAAACAACCTAAAAGCTAAGCTATAATATAAAAGTAATATTTAATATAATGTTATTAAAGCCAATGTTTTACCAGGTCAAAGCTGCTGAGGTATCAGTAGTTGTTTCATTAACATCAATATTACACGGTATTAAATGACTTCTGAAATGTCTAATGCATTTTTCATCATTTTCCCCTACACACTAATTCGATTCACAAAACTACAAAACTTGAAAAAAATTATTACAGCAGCAAGAGAAATAATTTTTATTCCAGATGCTTCTTCACAGCATCTATCTGCATTATCTGTCTCAGCCACAATAACCCAAGGCTGAAACAACTTCCAAGAATCCCATTCACCAATGGTCCTCATTTAGACTAAATACACAACAGACCCAGAAAAACTTCAGCCTAAGAAAATAGCAACAGAAGCCACAACATAGTATGAAGATCTGACATGCTTTGGAAAAAAGCTTTGCAGTGCAGCATTGCATAAAATGAAGTTAATTTAAAACATGTCTTTGAGCTTAAACTTTCCAGTAGTGAGGCCCACCAAAATAAAATTACACCTAAAATACTTAAGCTTTCTCTTTTGTTTTTCACAGTAGGAAAAGGGCTAAGGGAAATTAAAAACTTGACTTAGCTTTTACAGCTGCAGATTTTTAACTGCCATCTGTGCTGTTTTCCATTTCTTTTTTAACAACTATTGGATTATTTAAAAAAAAGAAACACTTTTCATAGTAAAGGCTATATGGTAAGTATTTTCAAATGTATTTCTTAACTCTGTAAGAATCTGCTTCCTTTACTAGTCTTTTACTAATGGCTTGCTAGGTGAAGCAGATCAAATACCATACAAGTACTCCTCAAATTATTTATTCTTGGGGAGTATGTCCCCAGTTGAAGACTGCAACACACTAGGAACCACTGTCACCACAACCACTAATGATTATTCCAGGTATGGCACAGAGATCACTGCATTTTCCACTCCCACATGTATCTCACCCACAGGGCTCAGTGATTCCAAACACACTTGAGCAAGTCTCTTGAGAAATTCAGCTACCGTTTCAAATACTACATTTGGCGTAAAAAATAACACAAAATCTTAAGCTATAGCAGCTGATCCACTGATACTTCAAAAAAAAAAAAAAATCACATAAAACAAAGGCCAGAATTGCCCTATACAAGGTATATCCTTATTTCAAAAATATTTTTAGCACTGCATATTCTTTGATGTTTATTTTTAGAAAAGATGCAGGATGCTGTGAGACCACATCTGCAGTTCAAAAGAGTCCTGTGCAGACGTTTGCCAAATGCACTGGCTGCTCACATAAGAACATTGTGCACTTTTCAAGACCTGGGTATCCCAGTCACTTTAGTATTCCATGCACTCACTGCCAATTTCTTTCTAAAAGCCATTTGGCACATATTTTAGTCAAATTATCAATAATCTAGAACAATGTGTTTTAAAGCCAGTTCAAGTCAAGGTTCAATTTCACTTTTAGAATGAAATTAAATGTTATCTTTATTAATGAATGTAATCTAAACTACAAAGCTATAATGGAGAAAGAATGAAATTCTGGGAATACCAGGCAGCATTTCCTAAGTTTAAAAATAAATTTTAAATCCTATCAAACATGTGCATTTCCCCGATGGACACATTAGCAATTACTTTTGTGTCAGGCACATTTGTTTTCTTAACATTCTAATAACAGGAATGCAAAATTCTTACTGAGAAGATGTCTTAGGGCTACTTAATATATCCAAGTTTAAATTTTGAAGTCAGGGTGATTTCTGCTCCCAGAAACACTTATAAACTGTATTTCCAGTAGAAGTTTTCAATAACCCTAAAACATACTAATAGACCCTGGAAACAGTCCAGAAGTGACAAGGGTTTGTCTATAACTACTACTACTAAAATTCCACCAAATTCAGCCCTGAACTGAGGAATTTTTCCTGTTTTTTTTACTTATAGGTGCCTACAAAATGGAAAAATGCAACCATAAATATAATTAAGAAAATTTCTTCTGGCTTAATTCGGAGGTTTAGAAAATTATGGAATGAAAACATTTATATTGTGGTTTTTTGTGTTAATATTCCCTAATTTAACCTTACCAACTTAATGCATCACAACTGCCAGAAAGGTAAGCACAAAGTACAAAGGAACAGGATCATTTCCAAAACTGATCAGTAGAGAGGCTACACCTCACTCTTCTGAAGAAGATTTGAAACATCCCTTAAGAGAAGTGAAAGAGTCAAGGGGAGGGCAGGTAAGGAAGCAATTCACCAAAATCTCTTACAGTTCCTTTTTACCTGTTCCAGTTCGTTATCTCGCTCCCAGAAGCAGCTGCACTCTTTTCTTCGTCTGTTGTATTCTGTTCTGTCACAGTGGAGATAGACAGCTCTGACAGCTTACATCTCTCCATGATTACCATCTCTATTTCTAAAAAAAACCCAAAACATACCACCAAAATTTGATATTTTTAACACATTTATTGCAAGCTCTTTTGCATTTTCTGCTTGTCTCATGCATCTCTATATAAGAGGTACAACCATTACCTCAGAAAGGTTAATAAACAGATGTAGGCAAATTTTCTTCTCAGTAAAGAGCTTGGCTTACATTTCTTTTAGAAATGTAACACTAAGAAATGAATACATATACATAAAATATGTAAAGAAAATATAGATATCATTTTGGCAAATAAACAAGCCACAGTAAGCTCCCTTCCCACGCAAACCACAGGAAGAAATAACATAGAATCTCTTTCTGAAAAAAAGATTTGTGAAAAAACTGGTGAGATTAGGGCATGTGGGGACATCAAGTTTCACTGAGGGTGTAAACAGGCCTCTACAATTGCAGCAAACAGGACACCTGGCTCCCAGTGCTTTACCTACTGACTTTAAGCAGATGTATTAGGACCAAATCTTGCTTTTGCTTAGGAATTTGGACAAAGATGACAACTAAATGCACAAGTTTAAACAGCAGATCATTTTAGATGTCTTCAAATTATGGTAGACATATATACCATCAGTTATTTGACACCATTTAAGGAAAGCCTTCTCACACAGACTGTCCACCTAAATTTAAATTCAACCATGTTTCGACAGGATTATCAAAGCATAACAGTTTTGTTTTCAATTGCTTTCATGCAATCCGGTCACATTTTTCTCAATTTATGTTTAATGTAAGTATTAGGACTGACATATGTCCTTCTAAAAGATAGTAACTATAAAATAAACAGTTAAAATATGCTGTATGGACATTCATCCTATAAAAGCAATTCTTCTTAGGTTTCAGCTACATCAAAAATCCTGAAAATGTCTAATTTAAAAAAAACCTAAGAGCTAGAGATGTTTTCAGTTTTGAACTATTTAATATCACCTTCTATCATGTACTGTCACTTTTAGCACATCTGTTAAATTTTATCATTGAAACATGCATAAAATGCTGCTGACCATCTTGCAAAGGTGAAGTGGCTACAGCTCTGCCTTACCACAAAAGGACAAGCTAGAGAGTTGACAAGTCTACTTCTCAAGTGTCCACAACCACCTACACTGAGGTGCAAGGCATGCATTGTGGTAAGAGCCAAGGCCTACAGGCAGATATGAAAACACTTTCATAGCTTTCAATCAGATTACATGTTCTGACAGCATGATTTAACATGAGAAAAACATCCAGCCAAGGACTTATACAAATGTTACAGCCCCATGTTTACCTACTGCAACAAGAGAACAAGTCATGTAATAAATCACAACTAGGTCCATGCAATAAATAAAAGTACCTGAATTGTATAATTTTTTTTCTGCAATACTCACCCTCATTTTCAGTGCTTGTTCTTACGCCCTTTGAACTTGCTTCTGTACCTTTACTTTTATCAAGGTCATCTTGGTTATCTTCAGATCCTCTCTCCTCTTCATCTTCTTCACCAACATTTTTATAGTTGGGTCTTTTCTGCAACCTCTTCTTCCCTTTCTGTTTGTTAATTTCAAGAGACCTCTCAAGTGTTTCTGTTGGTTTTATGAAACATCTGATACTTGACTTTGCCTGTAAATTTGGAGAGTTTACACTGAGTTACAGCAAGGCATTTTAAACTGTAGTTGATAAAGAAACATCAGTTCATATAAAATGTAAATTAGCACACTATTCACAAATCTCAAATCCGTTTTAAAATACAAAAAAGTTGTACCAAATCATCAGTAGCACAATTATCTCCAGAGTAACAGACCCGAAAGATTTGTCATTAAAAAGTATGCCTTCTCGAGACAAGGAGATACAGAACCACCTATTTAATCACAGCAAGTTTTAAATTGTTTTGCCCTTCTTTGAAGGGATGGGACAGACAATACATATAAAATTAAGACACCTTTTGTAAAAAGGATAAAGGCAGAAAAATCCTACATGTGTGTTGACAGCAGCGTATTAATATGAAACATAGCAAGCACAAAATCCAATGCTCTGTGCGTGAGGTTTTGGGTTGCGCTTTTTTATTTTGGAGTCTTATGCTTCCCTCAAAATCAAACTAATTCTTTTATCAACTAAGAACAAATGATACTGTAATTAACCCTTTTTGGGCCTCCAGACACTGACTTACCAAGTGTGGAAAACCAATTTGATTTGTTAGACTTAATTTACTTGTGTTTTACCTAAAATTATTACTGGATAAAGTGGCAAACAGTTTTCAATTAACACCTCATTTTCCTGATCACGAATTTATAGTGCAAGAAAATAAATTTAGATGACAAATTTCTCCCAGAAGAAATTAAGTATTTCCAAGTGTGTGTCATTGTAACAGCTCAGAACAATGTATTCTTACAGAAAGTGAGCAAGACGCTACAAGAAGCTCTGCCAATAAATGGACTAACGAAGCTTGGGTTTCTACAGTTTTGCAGTTTGTTTCCAAGCTGCGTTGCTTTGAGCTTCCCTCTCACTGGCTAGGCCTGACAGCTGATTACCAGAGTACAATATAAACATTGACCAGCCAAGCCTCTGTCACTGAGAAGTGAAACACATGTTTGGAGCTTCCTGCCAGCACAGGTTTACAGTTAAACAAGACTGCTCAGAAACCCCATTACCTCACAGAGCTCAATACTTCAGCTGACACTGGCTAAAGGGTTAAAAATTTAAGGGCAAGCAAGAGAAAAGAAGCAAGACTAGAGTAAATACCAAGCTGATTATATTCTTTGCCTTATGTGACTCAGTACAATAAGCATGGAAAATGACAGCATCAAAGAAACTTTGGGGGAAATGTTGGGAAAAATCCTTCCCTTCACCTAGTTAGGAACATCTATGGATAAAAAACAAGAGATTAGGAAAATATCAGGGAAGAAGCTGTCTGCAAGTTAAAAGGCCAAAATGATTCTCTGAGTCTTCTGATATTTTACAAATGCTTTATAGAAATATTGCGTAAGTGACTTAGCACTTGGCACTGAAACAAACCACATAGCGGGAAGGATATTTTACAATACCAAAAAAACCCCACAATATGAAGTTTACTACACTTATGTCCCCCAATAACCTCCCCGATACATTTTTATGTGATCCAACTGGAACACAGGAAAGTTATAAAATGACCAGGTTACCTTTATGATGGCTTCTGGTCACAAAAGTTGTAAGGAAAGGGAAGAACACCTTAAGTTCTATTATTTAGGGAAATAACAGAAAAGTAGCATGCAAATTGCATCATGCATTTTCCCCTTTCTGCATTCACTTCTTACTTCTGCATTGCTTCCTAGAATCTTGTAGATACTTTCTTTATGGAGAAAGCATCCTTGCGTTTCTCATATGCTGGCAACCACATGAGCAAAGTAACACAAGAGACCAGTAGACAGTGATGTGCTCATAAACACTGAGCCATGGTCTGGTCCACCTCAAGAAGGAATGCTGTAGAAAAAACCCTACACAAATATTCTGTTCTGCTAAATACAACAAGGCTATATAATCAAAACATTCTAAAATCAGACTTAAAATTAATTTAGATAGTATTTGGTTTATTATGTAAGTGGATTATACAGCTTGAGGTACTGCTACTTTGTACTTTTAAAATGTCTTTCAACCACATTTTCAATAATGGTTTACCTAGTGCAATGTGTGCTGGTAAAACGAGGCAATACCAGTAACACCTTTTACGGGAAGGAGAAAGTAGGTTAAAGAAGAAACATGCACTAGGTAGAAGTGGCCCAGATCTGAATGATGCAGGGAAACAGATCTCACAGGAAGTAAGGTAAACCTTAGTGTGATATCTGACAAGTTTAAATACATTCTGCTGCCTACACATATTCAACTCTCATAGTGAGATAAGAGTTTGCATTTCTTCTGATGATGCCTAAAAACAAGAAATATAGGGAAAAAATATGGAATGAGGTGGAGAACCTGTACAATGAAGCTTAGGCAATCACTATAGCCCTGTGATGTTCAGCAGATGTCCATGGGTAGGTTATTGCCAACTCATAAGATGTCAGCATTAGAGCTGCTGGTCATTTTTTCCATAATTGATTCCCAGTAAAAAGTAACACTCCTGTCACAACAACAACCACTGCTCTTTGCCCTAAACAACGCAGGGTTATTTTGTATTTATACACAGCAACTGCACCCATTCTCAGATTTTGTGCTTGGTAAGTGTTCTTTATTCAGTGTCCCAGCAAGAAGACATGTGACTGCTTCTAGTAACCTCAGTCCTTACTCTACACTTCATTCCATTTTAATTTATCTTATTAGAAAGACTGATATAGATAAGAGGTTCTACTTACTTCGGGGTTTAGAAACTATGTGTTAGTTAGAAACTGACTGTTACATTTCAACTTAAACATATCAAGACATCTCAGTTACAACAGATGAACAGTGTTAGGTACAGAGAAAGGGTTTAGAGATAACGGTGGTTCCCCAAAACAACAAGCTTAGGACAGTATCAGAATGGTTATCATGGCAAATTAGAACAGAAAGGAAGTAGTAAAAGATAAATGTGGGTCTGATTTTAAAAAAACCACAATTCTACATTCAGACTAAAAGTAAATTAGAAAAATTTGCTCATCCCTTCTCTAACAATTCTAAACTAACTTCTGAAGTAGCTTTTAGTATTGTAATTTCTTTGCAACAGAAGCCACCACAGCAACAGCCATGCAATGATCCTGATTCACCTCACAGTCCAAAGAACAGTCCCTGAAATGGCTAACAATGCTCAAAAATCAACTTCCTGCTCTATGAAGTTCCCTCACAGAACAAGAAGAAACTGCCTTGCTTCACTGGACTATGCCTTCATACATACAGCTGACTTGAGCCTCACTGCTGTGGAGCAGTGAAAAGCCCAAGCAATGCCCACAGCAGTGGTTCACACACATCACTGCAGAGCTTCCCCTCCCTGGAAGCTTCCATCACTTCCCCTCCCTAGAAGCCAGGAACAGACCTCTTCTGCTGAAGAGGGCACCCCACTCCTGCACATAACCAACCTCTACCAGTGGGCTTCTGACAGTACAGGCTTTCCCCTCCATGGCTTCAATGAAGAATATGGTTGAAGTTACTAAAAATTAACATTTCTCCCATGGAAGGTTTTCCCTTTACGCACTGCTCTGCACTCCCTGTTACAGAGCTCTCCCTCTAGCAGTTTCTCTAAGGGTCTATTGCAGAAGGCCAATATCCCTATTTACTCCCTGCTCAGGTACAACAGAAGCCCCAGTCTACATGTTGTGAGGACACATCTTTAAGGCCAGCAAGAAACTGCAACCTAAACAGTATTAGAAACATAAGAGATGGACAGGAGTTTATAGGAAACCCCTAATATTCCTAACATAAGTGCAAGCACACAAACACATTCTATAGGTATTTTGCAACTCTGTACAGTAGCCATGACAGGAAAAGAAAATCTCACTTCTGTAACAACGGGCGCTCCACCCTCTTGCCACAAATTTCCTAGTAACAAAGCTGCTTCTGCACAAGTAACGCACAACATTCAATATGCAGCGAGCAGAAGGTCAAACATTTCCTAACACATGTAAGAGATGGCTTTATCCTAAAGCATTCAATCAACTCTACCATTCTACTGTAGGTTTTTTCTAAAAAAGATTAGATCCTAAATATCACGGTCCACAAAACAAAACAAAAAACCCCAAAAGCTACTGCCTAAGATCAGCTCGCACAGCCTCCAATACCCAGTGAGAAGAAATTTGGAGAGGTTGACATGTATCTTGGAGGAGTTGAAACATATCTCCCCCCTTGAAACTCCCAGAGCTAATAGCCACGGCTGGGAAAGAAGGTGCATGAGAACCAATCTACTGCTTGTTATAAATTAAACATTCAGTCAGCAACTGCTAGTCAGCATCAGTCATTAGGAGATGTTCCCTTTTTAGACAGAACTACAGTCAGAGGCCTCTTACAACAAGGTTGTACCCCCCTACTTGTTACCATCCCCAAAAGACGCCTTTAGAAAGTAACAGGTAAGCATTTCATGAACTGTGAAAGCCACAACAAAAGGGAAAACATTATAAACATGACACCTAGAAAACCAGTGACAACAGCATGAGTATCTAGCAACATCTACCCAGGGTTAAAGGAAAGGGCAATGACAGAGTGATGCACTCCCCTCTCTCTGAGGCTGGTCTCTATTCTCACACACTCACTGATGCACAGCTTTCAGAGATGATCAATTTTACTGCTAAAACTCTGGCAATATTCAGATAAAAATCTTAAGCCAGGTATTTTTTCCAAGTCTCTCATTTCTACTACAAGTTGTACAAGGAAATTTCACAGGAAAGTTGTGCTGAATCATTTTTATTTCACTACCAAAGGGCAGAGAAAAACCGAACACAGACGACTAGATTACAGAAATGTCCCATTAAAATGATGATCCAACAACAAAAGCTGAAGTCTATTGCTGTTCTCCTCTCCTAAACATAAACATCTTGGATTACCAGTTTCCAGATACCTGATTTTGTTTTTCAAGTATTTTCTTTGCCTTTAAAAAAATAAAATCAGAGACAGTTGGCCACTTACTGAGTTTTTCTGTATATCTTGCTCAACCTTAGAAGAAAATACTGAGAGATCACCATTGAGTATAACCTCAGCCAAGGAGTTCACCAAGGGAGCATAATGTATAATCAGAAAAACCTATTAAAAGAGCAGAAAGAAATATCAGACATATTTACAGAATACATACAGTTTCACAATTTCACTCTCTGAACATACTTTTGACCTTGTTAACTGCTATCGTTAGTTTATATACAACTGGTAACACTGATAGCTCATTAAGTCTACTTTAAAACACAGGAGACAAAGGTATCTGCCCCTTCTCTACCTTTGAGGCTACCTAGTTTTAACAGTTCTTCATATTCTTTCCTCCTTCTGAGAAGTGTAAATTCTCTCTCTTCAACACCTTTGACAGGAGAGTTGTGTGATATTCTAGCAGGGAACTAATCAAACCATTCCAGATTTTTTTTTTTTTTTTCCAGAAACAACAAACTGATTATGGTGCACAGCATGCCCAGACCTTGCTGTGCGCCAGCAACTGGCCAGACTCCAGAAGGGTCTGTGCTGTGCACACAATCACTGCGCAGTGATTCGTGAGTAAAGGCCATGCAATAGGCTGAGCTGGATCAGAAGCAGCTTTTCTGGCTCTGAAACTGCAGCAAATCAATGTCAGCTACACAGTGGCTACAGAACACAGGAGTAAGGACCATACTGACTGGAGCATTGAAGCATTTGACCACAAGTGCTTTGGTGCTTTACCAGAGTTCTCTGTTTACACTAATGACTCTATTTTGAGCCAAGGCTTACAAGTGGGCCAGCAAACAACTGGCTCCTGTACAGAACCAGCTCAGGTCCAGCTGCAATAGCCTTCTGTCAGCTTATATCCATTCTCTTCACAGGAATATCAAGGCTGGATCCCTTATCAGTGGTTCTAGCTGCAAAATCCCCAAATAATTTCTGAGTCATTAAATCTAATCATTGCTTTGACAATATTTAGCTACATGTTCTCCACAGGTTTTCTGATTAAAGTCAGAACCAGACCTTCAAAGGGAAGTGATTATTAGCATGCAGTAGTGATCTATATAAAACTTTGAAAGTTGCAACACACTTCAAAAGTACTTTGAACAACCTCCAATCACTCAAGCTTCTGCCAATTCAGCAAGCGTTGCTCGACTGCCCACAGGCCTGTTTCAGTGCAAGTACAGCACATGTTCCCTGTGAACAGAGGGCGAGAAGTCCCAGCAGTGCATTTTCAGGCACTAGCACGAGTCTCTCAAGCACTTGTCTCTAATATAACAGCAGTGCCTAGAGCGTATGCCTGGTGTCAGTAACAGAAATAGTCAGCAAGGTTTGGCAGATCCCACCCCACTACAGACAGACTCCAGGTTAAAAGAGGTGGGAAAAAATCTGTTTCTGCCAGTAAGAGAAACAGTAGCGTGATTTTCTATATCACATTCCATTCTGATATACAAAATTTGTTCTCAGTTCTTTATGACTACTTCCATTTTCTTTTTTAAAGAGAATGAAGAACATAGATACAAATCTTGAAGTGATACCTCACTGACACTTCCACTGAAAGCAAAGATGTTAAAAGAGGTCAGCTTATGCAACTGTATGTTGCAGATCCTTTGGTTACAAGAAGCTGCTGCTCCCACACTTTTATCTGTGCTAAGTAACCCTCACATTACCACAATTTTTTAGGTTTAAATTAAGGAGCATCAAATCATATTTTACTAGGAAAAAGCCCCAAACCCATACTTATAGCAAAAAGATGAAATTATGGGCCAGATCATAATAAAATTTTAAGTTCAAAGAAAAAGAAGTATAAATTCTATGAAAACAAGTCAAAACTATTTTCAGACAATGCAATTTAAGAAAGCCAGACTCATAGCAATGCACTGAAGACTACAGGGAGAATAGATGAATCTTCTATACAATACAAAAAAATCTACTGTAAAACTCTTTAATTTGAAAATAAGTTCCAGAAAGAAAAGGAGGTGGGACTGGTAAGAATAAGAAATAGTAAGTTCTTAATTATAGATTGAAGCTATAGGCATAATGAAATTCAAATTTTGAGAAAGTGAGATTTTGGTACTGGTGGTTTTTAGGGTTTGGGTTTTCAAAGAGGAAAATTCAAACCTGAAATTTTCCATAACTTAGGCAGATTCAAAACACAATACAGCATGGAGCTAAATTTCATCTGCCATTGTACCAAGTTCTGTCCCAGCATGTTGCATGAGTATTAGACATCATATGTCAGGTGGTGTACATAGGTCATGATCATGGAATGGTCTCAAGGTTACCCTGTGCATTGGGATCCTCAGAAGAATGACATTCACTCAAATAAGAAGCTATTTTTTCTGCCCATAAAAAGACAAAATGTTTTACTTCTTTTTTTAATGGAAACTGAAAGGTTAAAAATTTATTTTGCCAAATTTTCTTTTATGGCTTTTCCAAAATTATGAAAATACAGTAATTTATAAATCACAATAGTACTGCAAAATTTGTTCTGAAACAGGATAAATACTTTAAATACTTACTTGAGAAAGAAGATAGAGAGAAACCTGGAGACTTATTTTTGGACGTTCTCCACCCTATAGAAAGTTATGAAAAATGCTTATTTATTTATACAAAGCATTTACATGGGTCATGTTTTATTTAAAACAAAACTTGTGTTGTTCCACACTCTGCTACAAAATATTCAGAAAGCATCATGGTCTGTAACATTCACTGCCTGTAAACTATTTGAAATGGAGACTCTCTGAATAAGCATATCCCTTACTCTTCCTTGTTTAAAAAAAAATTGCTATTAATTACTGTCTTTCACAGTCACTTCAGTAACTTGAACAGGTGAACATTGGTTTTCACTATGCTACTATTCCTTCCAAAAATTCTTCTCAGTAAACATTCATTAAAAATTGTTCTGAAAATTAGCTATTCAGATAACATGAAATACTACACACAAGAGACAACTGAATGCAGGAAACTGTTCTTAAAAATAGTTTCTATTTCACTAAAAAACAGTTATCCACTAAATTTAAAGGCCATGCTTTAAAAATAAATTCAGCTATATCACATTAAAATATAGCTTCTCTACAAATAGAAGAAACAAGCATCAAACCCAAAAGTTTGTACTTTCTACCTGCACAGATTTTTACATCATGGCAAATTTGCATTGTATTATAACCTGCTTTTGCCAGAAGACAAGTTACCTTATCAGAAAAGGAAATCACACATCTCCCAGTATAGCAGAAATTTAAACCCTGTTCCAAATTCGCAGTTATTCTTGTCTCCATTACTGGCAGCTCTTAACCACCATGTCACCCAAACAAGTATTTCTTTGGTGAATAAAATTTAATCTGCTGTGCTCTTAAATTCAGTCTCAGTATACTTTCTCCACAGCCACTTATTGAAGCTGTTTCACGCAAACCACATATAGATACCAAGATTATCATATACCTACTGCACAAATCACTTTGCACACTGAAAGCAAGTAGTACCTTTGAAAATTAACTGTTTGCAGGTATTAGCTTACCTTGTCTTGATTTACTAATGAATACACGTAGAGGGGAAGAAAGAGCCTATTAAGTAGGTGGTCTGTGAGCACATCATTTAAAAATTCACAGTTAATGATAAGGATATCATTAAGGTAATGCAAATGATCAAGATGTTCTGCTACCAGGTCACTCAGTTTCCCCCTATTTCTGTGCCTGAAAGAGAGCAGAAATAAAACAATTATACATGATCAATTATGAAAGTCTTAAAAACTTGGGAAAAAAATTAATGTGCACCCCTGCCACGGATCACCTTGCTCAGGAGACTGCCTAAAGACAATGTGTCAGTGAAGCCCACTAATGCAACTGGCAAACAGTACTCAGGCCTATATGTGCTTCAGGATGCACATACTAAGTTTTTCCCCCAAGTTTTCAAAGGCATGTTTTTACAAAGCTTTGCTTTCCACTGCCAGAGTCTTTTCACAAGCCAACCATAAAAATGTAAAATTTTCTTAAAAAAATGAAAGAAGAATTCTGCGTTGTATTTAACATTTACCTTTTCACTCTTAGAAAACAAGAAACACATGCCCACTCTAAGGTGGGGTGGCAAGACAAACCAAGAATAACCCGAATCAATAAAATATTTCTGTAGTTGATAGTGGAATATTACACAGCCATGTCAGGTCTGACAGATCACATATTAAAGTTCATCTTTCTAGATGAAAAAAAAAGATTAAATCTTTTTCCTAGAATCTTTTCAGAAAGCTCTTTTAATAAGGTGACACACAGAAGAATGTTAAAAAGGCAAAGTTTAGAAGATTGAGAAATTTAGAAGATTGACACACAACTTTTGTGTCTTCTGGATACCTGCTATTTTTAGCAGAACAAAACAAAGGCCAAGAAAAAGCTTGTTGCAAACACTGTTTTACTTGTATGGATACCAGCACAAATCAGGGACATAGCACTGTTATCTTAAGGAATCACTAAAAAGCTTTAAAGAATGGAAAGTCTGAACTGCGTACAAGGGAATATATTCAGGAACTATCTTAACTAGACTACTACAGACAAAAAAAGGACAGCATTGACATCTGGGAAAAGCATTTCCATTCAAGAGCCGGCATTTGTAAAAGCTTACTCTTCATCAGTCTGTACACAGTTATCCAGTTCTATCACGTGGCTGCCAATAAACCAGACGAGATTGGAGAAATAAGGAACTGCAGTTTTATCTCGAATGTAATGCAGCATAGGTTGGTTGTCCACTGAAGAGAAATCATGAAAAAGAAAAATCAGTTACCAATACTTTTTATTGCTTTTTAAGAAATGAAACAAAGTATTTTCTGAATTTGATTACATGCTAGCTTTCCATATGAGTATACACCTGACACAGTCTGAGGCGTGAAATGGAAATCTATAAAAACATCACAGCAGTTCTTAGCTAGCTTGAATGAGCCTAATGTTGATATATTTACATATGTCTGAAAATAAATCTAGTGGAACTCAGAAAGGTTCTTTTATCACATTATTTATTAAAAAGAAGAGAAAAAAGCGCAAGAATAAAGCAGTAATGCTGAGAGTCAAGCTAGTTAGACTTACATGACACTGCATTAAGGAACACAGGAATCATCAGTGAAGGAAGGGCAAAAGAAACAGACAACAGTTAACAGGATTAGGAACTAGGATAGCGACATCCTCTACAAGGGTTTCAAAAGCTAAAGCACAAAGCATCTAAACTAAAAGATACAGGGTAGGTGTTAGAGCAGAATATATGCAAACAGGTAGTCAGAAAATTATCAAACCTGAACATCTGAGCTGTGCCTTTTCAACTGTAACCTTTCTTATCACTACAACATTCAATGAAAATTCTAGACAAGTACTTTTGTTCCCCATAAAAATATATAGTTGCATAAATATATCATAAATAGCATACAAAGCCTATAATTTGTTCTTTTTTGTGAGCTCATATTTGCATTTACAGTTCCTTGAAGTAGAAGGCAAGTACCAAGTGCCCATTTCCCAACATAGAAAAAGTGTTGCAGCCAACACTGTAGACACCCTATTTGCTATGCAGGCTATCCAGTCATTTGTAAAGCGAACTGCTCATTGTTTTAAAAAAGATCTTATACTCTTCTATGAAGACTGTCAAACCACTACTTCTCTTAATTGACAGAAAGTTGTGTAAATTCAACATGTAATTTAACTTAAAATGGATTAAAGAAGAAGAAGCCCTGCATGAACATATTGCATAATACATACCACCTTATAGCATGCTGATTTCAGAGGTAGAAGTTCAGAATAAACAACAATTTTTCTACAGAGAACTCTGTGAAATTTTCAGTTTATTAAAAAATGTTATATACTCCAAGAAAAATTTATGGGGAAGTGACTTTTGGACATTGGGTTCAGAGCAGACATTCTCAAAGTAGTGTTAACTTCAAAGTTCAACCAGGTTGCTGAGGTCTCTACTGAGTTTTGAAGACCTCAAACAATACAGATGCCTCAATTTCTCTGGAAAACCTGCTGCAGTGCTTTACTACTCTCACAGTGAAGTTTTGTATTTTTTCTGTATGTCCTACTGGAATGCCCAGCACAGGAATTTGCAACTGTAGCCCCTGGCCTTCACTGTGCACCTCTGTGAATGGTCCAGCTCTTCTTGAGACCGGAGTGACTGCAGCTCCTAAGAGTTCTACAGTCACATTCTAATGCATCTCCAGTCTAAAACGGAGTGATGCTGATTACTGCTTCATACACTAGAAAGCTCAATTTCATCAGTAAAAGATAATTCATATTCTTATAATACTTTGGTTTGTGGGGTGTTTTTTTGTTTGTTTACTTTTTAAATACAGTCACATTCTGACCTCTGTTGGAAGGGAAGCTAAAGCTCCTTGTGTATGCTTGATACTTTTGTGGCTTGTTTTTTTTTTTTAAAGTTTCATTAGTGAGAAAATAATATTATTTACAATTACATATTACAATTACGTTTGGGATAGTGGTCACAAAAGTCAAAACATGTAACTGAAACTTGTCAACATGCTAAACTTTTCAATCTCATAAAACAGACCAAAAACCCTTACATGTAAATAACTGAAAATTAAACTACAATGAAACAAAATTTGCACACATGCCATTTTTAATATATAAAAAGCATACCTTTGTAGACATTTAAAGTTATAGTCCTAACAGCAATCCTGACCATGCTTTCGGGGTGGTTAAAAAATTTAATAGCTTCAGTGTACAAAGCAAAGTCATTAGTGTGCTGTAACAAAAGGAAAGAAAATATTTATTGATTAAACATGCACTGAATATAGGTTGGGATTCTACATGAATTATGTTTTCTGTGTATTAATATGGTATTTTTATCTTCTACTTAAGTAATCAAAATGATTTTACAATGCACAGCCAGCTGCATGTGTAGCTCTGCATTAAAATAAGTTGCTTTAAGCATCAGAGCTTCCCAGAACTGTGCACATACTCAGTGCTTTCGCGCCCTCTCCTGGCAGAAAGCAGAGTGCAGCAAGGAAAAACCCATTTCAACTTTGCCCTTTGACTCAGCTTTTCGGACTTTGGCTAAACCTCTTAGAACCAAGTGATGCAACAGAAAAGATCCTGTTTATGAAAGCATGAGAAAACAAGGCATAAACAAGTTGAATTCTCAAGGAAGTAGACTTAAGCTTACTGAATGATCCAATATAACACTAACTTCCAGATTTTTAGTTTATTATAGTTGTAAGAGGACAAAGACATGCTTGTGCAGAGATCCTTACAAACAAATTCATAACCACTGGTATTGCTATTATAAAAATAAAAGTAAGATATTATGAGACAAGAGACTAAATAGTATATGCCTCACTGCTATCAATTTCTAATTGAAGTTCTTTTATCATTACATTGCAACTTTCTTTACTTACCTCATTGTAAAAGAAATGTACAGTATGATTATTGAGTTTCAGGGAAAGAGTTTTCAAAAATGATATGTAATATGCCATGATCTCCTCATCAGAAAAGTCAAATTTGTGGACAATAATAGAATTCACATAGTTATTAGAGAGCAGGTAGTCTGAAAAATAAACATTAACCCAGGTTAGCAGAAAAAAATCATTATGGTAACAGGCTGCAGTTGAAGTATCAGCTAGCAAGCAATGCCCTCATGTTTTAGCCAAACAACTCAAGGGATGCCTTCAAGCATTAAGTTAAAGGAACTGCTCCCTACAAAGGTCTTTCTCCCAAAAACAAGACAACTGAGAATATGCTTCATCTTCCCTCGATTTAGGTAGGCTCTGCAGCTAATAATACATAACTCTATCCTCCCAAAGTCCCAACTCTCCAACTCTTGAAGATGACTCTCTCTTCATGATGGTTGTGTAATACTTCAAACTATTAATTCTCCATCCTCTTTATATTTTGCCAAAAACCTTGAGGAAACACCTATGGCTGAATGCTAGCAGTAACGATGTCAGAACAGTTACAGTACAAATTACACAGCAGAGCTCCACCACATGATCTGTGGCAGCAAGTGAACATTTCAGTTCATAACTTATTTGTTGACTTTAAGAATCCCTTGAAATATGCTAAATGCTTGTTGTACCTAACAACTACTTCTGCACCACTGAAAATTTACATTAAAAGCTATTTTTGAGTCAGTTTACACTATATTTTTGGTACTGTTCAGTTTAAAAGACTGTTAGTAATTCATATACTTCTTCTGTGAAGGGGTACTAGGACTAAATTTCATTGAATGAAAGGGAATTCAATCAAATCTCAATCACTTCATCTTAAGCAGTTTGGAAGTGTGTCCTTACACAGTGATGTTTCATGACTGATGTTCTCAAAAAGGATGTTCAGAGTCTGCAGCAGCTGCACACACACGTAACGACCAGACTTCTGACGCAGGATGTTCAGGAAGAAAACAAACATATTCTTCTCCAAGAAAAAGCTGAAATAAAATAAAGATCTCATTAAGTCACATGCTGTAAGTAACAGGAACATAATCTGGCTAGGATTAGGGACGATTCAAGGCAACTCTGACAAACAGCATGTTTTGCTTTTATGAAGAATTATTTTGCGAAGTTGTACCTGTGTAACAAAATAATATCTTTCAAAAACCTTAAATATTAAAAAAGGGGGCACGAAAATTCAAATTATGCAAGAAAGGACATCAATAAATCAGCACCTTTCTTATTGTATTTTTAGTATATTCAATTTATCAGGCAGCTCTAAATACCATAGTGAGAATAAGGTATTTATTTGTGGTATATTCAGTAAATTGAAGTGAACAAATTGAAGCAATATGATATTAACACATGTATTGAGAAAATCTGGGCCCTAAAATAGGTTGGAGTTTGTATTTATATCAAAAGAATGGAGAGTTGAACAAAAGCAGTACTTGAAAGGGGTCTGGACTTCAAACACTTTTTAGAAGCAGCAACTTCTTGTACGACATGAATATGAACCTGCTCACCCATCTACTACAGGACATCTTTGTACATATATTCATGAAACACAGTCTTGGAAGAGTTAACTTTTTTCAATGAGAACTCTGTACAACTCCAAGCATTGTTCAAACACAAAAGCAGAGTCCAACTTGCTCAGGAGTACTCACTCAAACACTGAGCTGTCATTCTGATCCCCCCAGATAAGGATCTCTGTTATGGAACGAATGGTCTCCACCAGCAGGTTGCGGTTGTGATCTGTTACTGTTGTATTTTTAGTCAAAATATGATACATGTACCTAAAAGAAAAAAAAAAATACATGTCGTGTGCTATCCTGCCACCTTCACATGCACCATGTTTGTCTTTCATCACTCTAGCAATGCAGACACACATATATTCACAAAGTCTAATCACTGTACGCTTTAAAAGCCCTAACATTTCCTTCTAATGTTGATGCCGAGAGAAAAGTAACTGTTAAACAGAATAAGCGACAAAGGAAACAAATCCCCCCCCAGCCAGGTGAGTTGTGAGGGCTTATGCATCTGTAAACATAGAACTAGAAACTGTAACTGGTCCCAAGGTGCTTTTCCTGTGAATTTCTTTGGAATATGTTGAAGCCAAAGGAACGATAAGCAAGAAAAATAGAAGAAACAGGCAAGTATGCAGTAGCTGATATGGGAAACATGAGGCCTAACCAGAGAAGTCAGACCCTTTCTCTTGCCTGCAGAGACCCCTTACAGACTCATATCAATTTGATGCTTGGTATCAGGACTCCCAAAGACTATTCACTCACCTTGGCAAAGCTTCATCATCAGGTCTCTGGTCCCTTGAGCACAGAAATACTAATTGGATGGGGGGCAAAGTCCAGCTTTATCATCTCAAAGGGCAAGAGTTTAAGACTATCAAGCGAAGCTTAAAAAAAGGTGTGTCTATACCACACAGGTGACAAGAAGCTAAATAGAATACAAGCCTTTCAAGATTTTAACTCTCAGAATTTTACTCTCCAAGGAACCACTTTTTTTTTCCAAAAAGTTACAAAGTACCAATTTACTTCTGTCTTGTTACTGTCTTACATCCCACAAAAAAAAAGAGGGGTGGGGGCAAATTCTAATAAAAGCACAAAAATCACCACTGCTTTTCTCCCTCAATTTTCTTTAATCGAGTAATAAAAAGAAAGGACAAATATCAGAAAGGTGGACAATTTTGAAAATAGATAAAAACCATGAGGGAAATTTCATGTAATTTTAGAACAGCACAAGTTTAGATTCTTAAACACAGCTCCTACATTGTTATGCTGTGATTGTACTGAAAACCAGGAGTAACACCTCGGCATTCAGGATTTCTGTGCAATATACTCACAACTGTTTGGGAAGGAAGACAGACTTCCCATATTATCAATCTTGCCATGAATAGTGGAGTTAATCAAAACTCCCAGGATCTAATTCTGTGAAAATAGCCTGTGCGTCCTGACCCTGGCGCAGCCATTGATTATTGTTTCAGATTCCATGAAAGTTTGTTCAGTGATTCAGACTGAAATTTTAGGAATCTCATTAGTAGAATTTTTCCAAGCTTCTGTAAGGTTCCAGAAAACACAGTGCATTTCTAAAACAGAATTTTGGGGTGTCTGTTTTATGGCTCAAAGTAAGATGCTTAGGTCAAAAAACAGACTTGAAATCACATTTCAAAAAATAGTATTCCCATCCATTTTATCAGCACTAAAAAACTGAATCATTGCAGTGGGCAAGCACGCAGTTAGAGACTAAAATGTCATTTAACTGAACACACATGTGAGGCTGTTCCAGCTATTTATCAGCCTTAAAAAGACAAGATATTACCTAGTTTCAGAACTTTTTGCTTGAACTTAAAAAGCCCCCCCAAAACCAACATGAACTTTGATAATATTTACAGTTTACTTAAAAATCTGTAAAATTTGGTTTGGGGGTCATCTTCAACCACTGAGCTGGGCAGAGTTTCATAGGACTTGCTGCCAGACACAGGCTGCCCTCACAAGCCATGCAGGGAACAGGTGCTATTTCCGAGAAGCTGATAAAATGCTCTGTGCTGTGATGGTAAAACACTATGTGCTTGCTGGTCTGAATATTACCTAATCATCAAACAACAATTCTGCTGTGGTGAGTACTGCACAAGGACACCAAGGGGTAAACAGCTCTCAGAAGTTCACAGCTTTAACAAACTTGATACGCCACATGCTCCCTTCCCTCACCTCTAAATCAGCAATATGACAAAGCCTACACCATATTACCAAAGCCATTATTATATTACATATATCATCAGACAGCAAAGAGAAAGAAAACGAGAATAGGTGGGAGGGGGGCAGAGGAGGAGGGGGAATTGGCTTTTCGTAATCTTTCGCTTTAGTAAGAGAAAATTCCTCCCCCTTCATGGTGGTTTTTTTCCCCCCCCATAAATCAATACTCATTTTCAAATCCAGAACAGAAACTGCTCCAACTGAAACCACTCTAGGAAAAGCTGATTCTCAGCTATGTCCTACAGTCATAACTGCCTGGTCACGTGCTGTACCGTAATAGCCATTAAATAGCAAGTCAAAGAGCACCTGCAAATCCTCTTCCACTAATCTGAGGATCACGGTTCAAGATTCCTTCTGTGGAGACTGACAGTGTGATGGCTCACAGTGAAGACGTGAGAGCTTAAGTCTGACCACCTGTGAGCATTCCCAGGGCTTCTAAATGAACACACAGCACACAAGCCCTGGAGAAACTTCCCATTAGGGCACCATGTATCTTATCAGGACAGTGAATCAAAAGACAGAGCAAAAACTCAAACCCTGTTCTGAAGATGAAGCAGTTAATGGAGCAGAGAACAGCTGAAGAGATGGCAATTAGATCAGTTCATTCCACAATAATCTGAACAATTTCCTGAGAAAGTTAGAGAGCAATTAATACTATATTACTTCACATAATTTATCCTATTTATTTTAACTCACATAGAAATTATTGCATCTGCAAACATGTATTTCTCATTAGTAAGTTACATTATACAAACTTGGGATTCAAGTTTACTCCAACAGGAGAATTTTGGGAATGGGATGCAGTGGGAAGAATAACATGCTACTTGGGAGCCTATGGAATATAGAGCATTACAAACACAAAAAGCAAGAACCATTTAATAGTCAGGAATACATTATCTCTAAATTTATTTACTTAGTAGCAGCATTATTGCAGAGTTCCTTAATCTAAGGCACTGATTCACTTAGAGGAAACCTGGGCTTCACCTTCAAGCTATTCCTTTTTATTTCATTTTTCATTTATCTCGTTTGCTTGAAAATGAACAAGAAAGCATACACATTGTTTCTCTTTACAGACACATGAAATACCGTATCATGAGAACATAAATTACCACAAAAACCCGGTATTTTGTATTTAGGTAAATCCTTAAAGCCTGCCTCTAAATGCTGATTACACAGGGGTCAGGTTTGTGCTTCAAAAAGTGAAACTATCAAAGAGGGGCTTTTGTCAGCCCTATATCTGAAGACTGGGTTCAAACAAAAACCCATCATGCAGGAAGTGTCAAAGTACCCAATACCATCAGAATCAGTGGGAGACATTGCCAGCCACCTAACAAACCAAACAATATTTGGAATATTTTTCTGGTTAGAAACCATGCTCAAAGTGGTAACATAGTAACTCATGAATAGTGTAGGTGTGTATTAATAACCTTCCTACTTATTACATACAAAACCACACTAAAACAGGTAAGAGTTTAGGAAGTCAAGCACTCAAATTTTAAAACCCCAGACTTGACCATACCATGCTTGGTTCTTCACTCTGCCTGTAAGCAGGTAACAACTTACTGTTCTTACAGAGGAAACCTGATGCATGGCACGGACAGCACCGCAGGAAATGAATCAGTCATGAAAAAAGACTTCATACACACGTTTAGGACACTGCATCTGACCAAGGCATGGAAAATGTTCAGCACCCAACCTGAATGACATGGAACCTTTTGTGCAATCACAATGCAATTAAAATACCAAGTGCAGAAGACACAATGGGAAATGTACTTGACAGTAACAACAGGGCTATGTAAAATACCATAGGAAAGTAGGGGGAGGAAATTTGACTTAGAAACAAAGATGCACAGAAATACCAAGTTCTCTGAGAAGCACCCAGGCAGTGAGTAGCACTGTTTCATCCTTCTCTAGGTTGCATTTCAGAAGCTGGATTAAATTTTAACTGTTTTCACTAGATCAAGAGATTGTATAAAAACTGTTAATACAAACAGCCTCACATTTTTCCTTTAGCCATTCCATTCTATGGCATGTTTGCAGGAAGACTGAATAGTAAAATTTCAAAAGCAAGCCTCAAACAAACTGCATGAAAGCTGATGGGAAAGATCCAGCATTTACTGACAAAAAGCAGTAATTCTGCTGCTATCACTAAGCAAGTGTGTTGTTTACAATTTGGACTAAATTATACTTTATGCAAGTTTAAAAATAAAAAGGTTCCCACAAGGCTAGCCCAGACTGATTTCATCCCTGTAACACAGCATAATATACCTTTTACAGGCTGAGCTAACCTGTAATAGCAAGACAGGTGTGTTCTACTCAGCTCCTTCATAAGGAACACAAAATGAGGCTTTGATGAGTTGAAAAGATAACAAGGTAAACAGCTTATCAAGTGAGTTTATTGAGACTGACTTTCTTTCATGACCCCAAGAGGAAGGCTCTCTACCCGTTTCCCTTCTATTACTTTACCCACTTCAACACTTGGAAAGGACTTAAATTTCACCCTTCCTGTTGTCATCTAGCTAGAAGCTGAAATTCATGCTGGATAAACAAATGCTTAAAATATACATAGTTTAAACAGATCAAAGGCCTCATCTGTCCTTTACATACTACCATTTCAGATTCATAATTACAGAAATGACATGCAAAAAAGCAAACAGACCAAAGCTTGTGCTTTAGTAGATAACTATTTACTTCAACTCTCAGATAACAAGTCAAGCACAAGCTACCACACTTACAGCCCAATTCCCTTTTGCTACAAGTCAGGCAGGGTGTCATTTTTCTATTCTCTGGAGCCCCAACAGAACATATGGACACATTTTTCTTGCCTGAAAGTAAGTCTCAAGTCTCCCTCTCACCAACCTATTTTTTCCTAAACTTAAATTCAGTTTCTTCAAATTTCATCTTGCATCAGCGTTTTTGCTCTATCTTCAAGTGAAATATCAAAGCCAGACAGATCTAAAGCTTCACTAATGCTGAGTAGTACACAATAATTACTCCTTGGATGTTAAATAGAACATTCCTGTTTACATCTGAGCATGACTTTTCCCCTCTTATTTCTGTAAAACCAGATCACAGTGACTTACTAGTCTGATCTACGATGCTTTCAAAATTACTTCTGCAGTGCTATGGCCTCATCAGTTTTGTATTCATAGACTTGATTTCCTTGGTTTTGGTAAAACGCACTGCATTTCAGTTAGTCTTGCCCATTTTTAACATTTTTCCAGTTTAAAGATGAGGACCAGAATCTATAAATCATCTTGATAAAGCAACTGAAAGATCCAAATCTTGCGCAGGGCATCCTGCTCATTACTCTCAGAGCCCATTCACGTCCTTGTAAGGTGACTGAAAACTACCAGGCACTTTTTCTCAATGAGCTACATATTCACAGTGATTCCATTTAGAAAATGCTTCGTCTCTTAATGACCTCCTTTTCTCGTTCAGTGCAAAGAGAAGCTATCAAAGCGGTTCTCATTTTTCTTGCAATAGCAGAACACTTAAAATGGAACAGGGAAATTAAAATTTTTATCCCTTGCCACCCTTCCAACTCTCCAGCGGCAGAGCTAGGAAAAAACGCTTCCACCTTCTGCAGCCAGCAGTAACACCCCGCTCTGGGGCTCCGGGGACACCGTCACACTTCTCAAGCTCAAAGCTTTCCTTCTGCAGCAGCTGCTGAGTCCTGCAGTCCAGGGCACATCCCCGGCCTGGGTGCCGTGACTCACTGCCGACTATCGACAGCCCCACACACCCTCCGGAGCCGGCACTGCTCCACTTCGGCACCAGGCCCTCGCCTCCCCGCCTCAGCCACCTCCAGGAAACAAAGTTCTCCCTCACGAGGAATGTGGTATTTCTTGTATTTATCACTCCTCGCACTCTACTCCACTCTGTGGCATTATTAAAAACAAAACAAACACGTATGGCAGCCCTGAGTGTGACATGACATTACGAACTGCGTCTGCCCTGAAGACACTGTGGGACGGAGAGGCCGATTTCCGTGAGGCAGACACCAGCCCACAGAGTCTCCTTCGCCACCGGGGACTGCCCCGGGCGCTTTCCTTTCGGGCGAGCTGCGCCTAAACGCCCCGGCGACAGCAGCGAGAGCCTGGGGAGCGCCGCCCGCCGAGCCGCCCCCTCCTCACCCCGGCCCCGCAGCCCTCTCCGAGGGAAACCTGCCCCGAGCAGCTCCGCGGACGGGCCCCGGCCGCTACCACCCCCTCCGAGCCCCCTCACAGCCCCGGCACCCTCCGCCCTCACCGCCGCCCCGAGACGCGGCCGCCCCGCACTCACTTGAGGTGGTCCAAGGAGTGGATGCTGCGGGAGGCCTTCCCGTGGCCGCCACCCACCCAGCTGCGGGAGCGGCCGAACATGCTGGCGGCGGCAGGCTGCCCCGGCCCGCGGGCCCTACGGCCTCATAGCCCCGCGGGGCGGGCGGGCGAGCGGCGGGCGGAGACGGACGCGGAGCCTCAGCGGCGGCACCGGCACGCAGGGCGCATGCGCGGGCGGGGCACGCCGGAAAGCGCCGGCCCGGCCCCGCCCCCGGCCCGCCCCGCGCGCCCGCGGACTGCGAGTCCCAGGGAGCACCGCGGGGGCGGGGCCGAGTCCTCACACGGGCGGCTCGCTTAGAACAACACGAGGGAGTAAGCGTAGCCTGAACAAAAAACCCCGGAACATTAAACGTGTGCCTGTACCTCCAAAATGCCTTGTAATTTGAGGTAAAATTTGGCCCCTGACATTCTTTGTTCGGCTTCCGTAACCCAGAGCTGTTCTGTGGGGTCAGCTCCTGCGCTGCAAAACGCAGTGTCAGAAATTCGGTTGCTGATATTCCCGTTGCGGAGGTTTTTCCAATAAAGATTGCACACTTACTTTGGAATCAGCTTAAAAATTAAGGAATAACGAAGAGAATGGGATCATTGACTGTGTTGACCTAGTTTGGGATTTTTTTTTTCCCCTTTAGCCAGGGAAATAATCTCTGTAAAAGCTGAAGAGTTTGTCAGCCAGTATCAAAAACCGCACCGAGTTTAAATTCACGCCTTTGGTTATATTTTGGTATAGGTAGAGCCTTGGTCAGCAAAGAAACACCTGCACCGCAGCCAAGAGGGGCCCGGACCCGCAGTGCTGCTCCAGGAGGGCCTCGGTCACAGCAGAGGTCGTGAAACAACTTCCAGGGGCAAAGGCACAGCCCAAACCTGCCCACGCTGCCTCGCTCCCCGGGCTGCGGCGGAGCTCGGGCAGGCAGGAGCGGGCAGGCGAGGGCCGCGCAGGGCAAGCCGCCTCCAGTCCCCTGCAGCCCCCGAGCAGCTGCAGCGGGACCCGAATGCCGGCAACCGCGGCGGAGGCGGCACCCGTCACGGCCCCCCCGCGCCAGCGGCAGCGTAGCGCTGGTAAACAACGGCGGCGTGCGGCGGGTCAGGCGCGGGGCGGGGAGCGAGGGGCGGGCGGGCACACGGTCCTGCCGCGCAGGCCGGCTCGCTGGCAGGTGCTCCGCGCCGACCTCCCAACGCGCCTGCGGGCTCCTTCCGCAAAGTTTGCGGGCGGGAGGAGGAGGAGGGAGCCGCGGCGGGACTGCAGCAGCCGGGCTGGAGATGCCGCTGAGCAGCCGCCTGCCAGCGGCGGGGCTGCGGCAGCGCCGCTGAACCCGCGCTGGCCGCTGCCCGCGCGCCGGGGCGTCTCTTCCTCCGGGGACTGAAGGGATCAAGCCGGCCGCTCCGCGCCCCTGCGGGGCTCGTCTCTTCCCGGGGTCCGGATCCGGCTCCTCAGGGATTCTGCCCTTTGCTTCCACCGGGGCTGCGGCGTGCAGTCCTGCCCCGCTCCCGGCTCCGCCGCTGCCGCCCGCCCCCCCGCGCCGGCCGGGCGGGTCGGTGCCCGCTGCCCCCGCAGCCCCCACGGCTGCATGACCGCCGCGGTCTCGGCACGTCTGGATTCGGTGGAGTCCTGGGCCTTCCATGCGCTGCTGGTGCTGCCCTATATGTTTTACGTGGGCTTGTTCTTTGTCAACGTGCTGATCCTGTACTATGCCTTCCTGATGGAGTACATCGTCCTCAATGTGGGCATCGTCTTCCTGCCCGAGGATATGGACCAGGCTCTGGTGGATCTGGGGATGCTCTCCGACCCTGGCTCCGTGCTCTACGAGACGGACAGCGAGCTGGATGTCTTTGACGGGTACTTGGAGTGACGCCCCGGGGCGCTCCGAAGCGACTGAGCGGTGCCGCCGCCCGGCCCGGGGCAGGGGCCCGGCGTCCCGGCATGGCCGCAGCTCGGGGACCGCCGCGGCCCCGGGATGCCCTCGCTGCGTCGCGGCTCCTTCTGCGCAACATCTTCCCTTCCAAATGACAGCCGCCCCGCCGGTGCGGGGGCCAGAGGGGCAGCCGGGACGCGCTGCCGCCGGGCAGGCCCGCGGAGACGCAGAAGGCTTGCACGGGAAGTAAGTAATTTCTTACTGTCCGGCCGGGGCCAGCGCTCCCCAGGCAGCGGACACAGCGCCGGGGACACGCTCCGCCGGAGCTCCCGGCACGGGCGAGCGCCGTGGGCAGAGGGCCGGGGCCGCCCCCGGCGCTTCCCCGCTCCGTGTCCCCTGCGCGGCGGGGACAGCGTCCCTCCCCCCAGGGACTCACCCGCCGAGCCACTGCAGCTGTGCTGCTGGGGCTGCCTGTACAGCCGGGCAGCAACTTTGCTGATCCGGACCTGAAAGCAGCCCTGAATCTAAATGAGCATCCCGGATAATATTTATTGCAATACAGAGACCTTCCTCGAGCCAGAAACACATCTTAATCAGCTGCCCTTTAAAACCACTCTCTTGGATAACAACAAACTACCCAGCTCACCATTCTTCCCATTTTAATTGTAGCACGAGGGTTTGCTTGGTCAATTGTTTTTTGTAGTTTTGAGTGATTCTAAAACTCTGGAAATGTAAGGATTTAGCATTTTAAAACACTGAAATGCATTTGGGAAGAAAATCACTATTTCTAGCTAGGACTTTCTGTGCCAAATGTATGTTAATGAAAACATTCACAGTTTAAATTAAAATGTGTTAGCAAATCTGCCAGTAGATTTTTTAGCAAAATATTGTCTGTAAATCTGATAACCAGTTCAGGATTTTTTTTCTCTTTTTTTTTTTTTTTTTTTTTTCTGTTTGGAATGATGGAAATAGGAAATTCAGTTTAAAGGTTACAAATAAAACCTCAGTGAACACACTATACAAATACCAGTTAACATTAAGCTATTTTAAGAAGTCTTCTAATTGAAAAAACACAAACCTTTCCTGTAGTACTGTCTTTCATAAAGGTTAAAATAATCTCCTAAATATTTCTAGTCAGATTCTATATAAAGCAGTATTAGCTGATTTTGGTCAATAGTTTAGAAGGAAAAATTGGACATTTTTGGTGTTGGAGTAACATTGATTGCACAAACACAGCTGAACAAGGCTTGGCCAAAGGCACGTGGGAGCCTAACGAGAGAATGAACAGATTTTGTTGCTACTGAAGAAATCTCACTGCATATAGTCACTGCAAATGGAAGTGTCTATGCCAACATTTGGTGGTCCATCCCAAGCAACTGGATTAGAATCACTTCTGCTAGAAGGTGTGGAGCAGAACAAACCTCCCCACAAAACACAGTTGACTACTTTTGTGGTTGTCTCTGCCTTTTTCAGTGGGGCAAATAACATACATGCTCTGTATTCCAAGAAAGAAATTCCTAAAAACTAATGGAAATGTAAGCACGATCTTTGGTGCTAAAAGCCATATCCGTTTTCTCCCCCAAAATACCTTTCCCCACACTCCAAATCTTATTACTGGAACACTATTTAATACAGGGATTAAAAATACTTTTTTCAAATAACTTTTTTTTCTGACTAGAATTTGTCATATTGAGTTGCATCTAGTTTTCAGGAAGACCTAAGAAGAGCAACAGACACAATTTTCCTGTGGATTTTTCCTGCTATATGAACATATAATTTGATAGAATGTGTAGGGCCTGAGCACAACTCTATTCAGTGTAGATAAATGGGCTTTTTAAATTTTCCCTCATATTAATAAGCAGCTCTGGATACCTCTTGATATTCTAACTATAAAACCCTCCATATAGAGAAATTAAAAAGCAGAGGTCTTCCCAAAGCTCAGAAGTAAGGCTCAGTCTCTATCTACCATGAGCCAATGGAGCTCTGCACAGGTACCGCCTCCAGCCTTGATCCTTTCATTTGGAAGCTGTCATGTTAGGTGGTGGTTTCCACTGAGAATCAAATCACAAATCCCTAAAGTTAGATCAATTCTTAGGCAGCAAAAAATTTACTGTGTTTCATCTATTAATATGTTTAATTATACTCACAGACATAGCAACCAGGCCACAAATTGCATAATTATTTAGCTACCAGGCAAAGACTCAGTGTGTTACCATGAAGAGGGATTTGAGTTAATATCCTGGTTACAGGTTTCTTCACTGTTCTGTGCCATTCCTCCTCACCAGTTCCCTAGCAAAGCAGGCAGAAGAGGGCCCTAATTTGGAGCTGTGTTTTCTGCTTTGGAAGCAGCAGTAAGGCACTGAACAGGAAGATTTAAATTCCTGTGGTGCCTTGCCTGCAGTGACCCGAGTTCGGTGTGAGTGTTAACCCCTGCTCTCCTGGCTTGGGAAGGTTTCCCACCTGCCCTGTTCCCTTGCAGCCAGAAGTGCTGAGGATTCACAAGACACTGCGGGAAGAATGGGTCTGTTTTGCCAGCAGTGATGAAAAATACATAGCCTACTCTTTGCATTAAAGAGCAGTGTTCTTCATGTGACTCACCAGCGATTTCTGAGAACAACCAAAGAGCCATGATTAGCCTGAGCTGAAACCTTGCAGCGTCCTCCGTGCCTTCGGAAAGTGGTGCCTCGCACCCCAGGGTGGGTGACGTGTGACAGGGAAACAGAGGGGGCAAATCCCAAGAGGCCATTCTGCAGTATGTGGAAAGGCTAATTTAGATGTAAAAATAAAAGAACACGTGGATCAGAACAGCTCTGTGCTCTCTGGCAGCAAAACCCTCACTTGAATAAACTCAATAGGAGCAAATTGTTGTCCAAGTTTCTGAGCATAATTGGTGGCAGAGATTGAAGGCAGACAGCTAAGTAAGCAGCTGAAAAATGTTTCCTGGCCTATTCAAATGAAGAAATTCATCTGTGTAAACTGAATAGAATTGAGCTCGTTCCTGTCATCTACTGTTTTAGTGTGAGTGTACCACGTTATTTATTATATTTGAAGCCCCCTGGAATAAGGTCATATGACTATTCTCATACTTCCATAAAATCAGATGTGACTCATCACAAAGTACTCCTATCAGAAAGAAAGTGGGCAAAAGTAATCAATAATAAAAACTGAATAAGAAATACTGAATTTATGTAAGCTTACAGTACACACTTTACCTGTATTTTTTCATAAGATGAATTATGATGAATATCTTCAGTGAGCAGAATCCAGCACTAAAAACTTGTGACTCAGCACTTCTGATGAATGCCAGCATCTAAATCCTGAATTAAAAAAAAAATGCTTAACTCCCCAGCTCATCAATATAGTGCCAATTAGAACTGCAGGCTCAGTGTCTATGAGACAGCAACCTCCTGTGCCTCTGCTCTGAAACAGAGATGTCCTGCAAAGGACAGATCAAAAGAATGATGTCACCAGCACTGTCAGGATACATTTAAATATATCCGAATCCACTTCCTGACTTCTTTCTTTTCAGACTTTAAATATTAAAAATAATGAGCGGAGCAATTTGTTACTTATTTTACCTTGCCATTTTTCACTATTTTTTCCCTTTTTGTAGCGATCTCCAAGGTGGTTTGTTGGCTCCATGATGCAGATTAGTTGGCTATTTTAAGAGTTACAGTAGCAACAGGATTAAGAGCAATTGCTATGATTTTTAGAACTGTGTTTTGAATTTCTAGATGTTATTAAAATTAATAGAAGTCCAGTGTTCAAACTCACCTGACAGCTCTGCTTTAAAAAGATGTGTACTTAACAGGAATTCCCTTCTAGATGGAAGGAAGGCAAAATCATGGTTAACTGTTCAACTGTCCATACAGACTAATCAACCACAGCCATGGACAGTTCTAAGTTTCTGCCAAGTGCATTTATTTATAGAATGTAAAGAGAGTAAGCAGATTTTTCGAAAAGTTTTCCCAATGCTGCTGTTAATAATGTGAATTAAAATGAGGCACAGAAATTAGAGAGAGACATTCAATTTTTGATAGAAATAGTTCAGGCCTGAGTATTGCATGTGTTAAAAGCCTCAGCCACAAGTAACTTTAGAGAATAATTTTTTTGGAAGTCTGTGGTTCTTTCCTATAAAGATGAGACTTTCTGTAATAAAGTTTCTTCAATAGGTGGCAATAGCCAATTACCACTTTTAAGCTGTCAAAGGAATTAAGAAATGAATCCAGTTTAATTCTTCATGTTTGTTTCCTCTGGAGGAGGGGCAAAGTGACACTATAGTTCAGCTAATAATTATCAATCCTAAAATAGAAGAAAAGAATGATTTGTTTAGAGACATTTAGTCTCTAACTCTTTGCATTTGTCCCCTCATAATGATCCTACCTTATAAGGAGTACAACTATCCCAAAAGGATTAAATATGCACGAGTTGCTAAATCTTTCCATTTCTTCAGGGAAACTGTCAGACTGTCTTTCTTTTCACAGTTGAATTTTATTACTTTAGCTACAGATTTGGAAAGGGTAGCTGAATAGTTTGAATGATGCTCTCTGAAGACACAAGCGAATATATGTGTCTAATATATGTGATAAAAACAGCAAAGACAAATAGGAGCTGTATATGGAAAATAATGGTATAATGGAAAATGGTGACGTGCACTGAGTGATCGATTGCTGGGGAAAACTCCAGTTCAGTTCACAGACTTAAGGCTAAATACTCTTTGCAGGGCCAGAAAAAAAAGCCCCAAGGGTTGCTCAGGCAATAGAGCCCAAATAGGCCAAGAGATTGGAAACACTGCTGCAGAAAGTGAGGAAACAGAAAGCAGACAGTGCCAGGATGTGAAACAGAGTCACCATGTGTCCTTTGCTCCAGCCTGCATTGTGAGGAACAGTAACGTCAAAGACAGAATTAACGAAAATACCATGGCTGAGCTGCTAATGTTAGAGTCACACTATTACAGCCATACTGTTAAATGCTTGCAGGTATGTTCTAGGCTATTGAAAGTTCTAGTTCTCAGATGTTAAAAATATTTTAAAATATTTTCTACCTTTCCATTTTTCACTGTTTGCTGAAATTTTTGAAATTTTCTGTTAGAAAATGGGTTCTCATGAAATTTGAGGGACAGATTTCTAATCTGAAAATGAGAAAGGCAGGATTGAATATCCTGGCCAATTGTATAATTTACACCCCATTTAATATCTGCCATAACAAATTACAGTCTTGGACTAGCAGCCCTACAGCAGTGTTTGGAACCTCCATTAGACAGCTTTATACTTTCCTTTGGAGGCCCAATACATTTTGCTGTGCTATTTTTAAGTCAGCCTAGAATGTGATCTACAGTGCAGAATACTAACAACCTCACTGAACTGTCTGCTGTAGATCAGTTCTCAGTTCCACTTGGAAAGCAATCAGATAAACATGAAATGAGTAACCTGGTAGAGCTGCTGTTTCCCCTTTTCATGTCCTCATTTTAAGAGAAAGGATTTTGAGCAGATGTGTACTGTTAGCAGGTACTGTAGCTGACAGACATTTGACAGAAATACCTCCCTGGACACAGAGTGCTTCTTGTTTCTGACCTACTATCTGCAGTAAGTGGCACACAAGAACATGTGAAACGTTGTGATGAGTCAGACCACGATCCCACAGCCCTGTGTTCCACCTCTGGGAGAGCACATGTCCCTGCCAGAATCTGCAGGCTGCTCTCTTCGTGCGTTCCTCAATCCACAAGGTAGAATGCAGGATGTTAGAGGGCACATTGCTGCCCAGCCCTTTAGCGAATGTTTTCCAAACCTGCCACCCTTTGCCCACTCAGTGTTACAAAATCCCTCTGGATTTCCTTCCTATCAGTACAGCATCTGAATACCCGAGAGAGCTGATTTTCTGCAGGCTTGAAGATTTCTCTGTTCATTCTCTTCTCTGAGTCAGTAATGGTGATGAATAAAAATTGGTCCCTGTTATACCCTGAGTTCTTTCCTACCAAGCCTTATTCTTTGCTTCCAATCTTTTAATCTGCTTTCAATCCATAAAAGAACCTTTCCCCCAGTCCTGTGCCAACCTCTTTGCTCTTGGCTTCCCATAACGCCTTTGTTAATGACACTATTGCTCTGTCTGCCCAAGCTCATGCAGAACGTGTGACCATCATATTTCATTCTTCATTTAGACCCATAAAGGGGAAGGAGGGAAGAGCTGTCCTTTCACAGCCTTGCTCCACACCACACAGAAATGTCCTGAGCTGCAGGCAGCCAAGGGACCTTCTCGTGGTTTTCTGTACCACAACTCATCCTCAATACAGACTCATCCCCAATCATCCCCTCTCAGAGGGGGATGGACCATTCTACACTATATTAATTCGTCATCTGTAAGATCACAAGGCCAGATGGGTACAGTCACTAGTGCCCAGCACCTTCATAATCCACAGCTCTGGTTCTACCTAAAGAAATCTTCTCAGCCTTGTCTTTACCTCTGATGATAGTAAAAAATCACCTCCTAAGAGCAGTGGGATACTTTGACTTAGTCAAGGCAAAATAGATAGACTGGGGTAAAACAATATAACAGTAATTTACTCTTGTCAGTATGGAGGGTTACTCTGTATTTATGTGTTTTCTTTTAAACAGATTCATTAAACACCTGAAATGGATTATGACCAGGTTAATGGATCAAGTCCTGGAAAGAAACTATACTCTGAAATGTAGAGATGAAAATAAGGACAAGAGAACAAGAAGAAGAGTTGTCATCAGCCCTTGTCAGTTGTGACTTCTCTTCGTGGTCTTTGCCTCTTGTATGTGCACTAACTGCAGTGATTCATACACCATACTGGGCTTCCATAGGTAATTCTGGGATGGACTGTATGAAATAATGAGATAAACTATGTTCCATTGTAACAGAAAATCAAGATTACTGTTACTCAGATTTGATAAACTTTTGAATAAATACCATGTCACCCAAATGGACACACTCTACATATAGCTTAAGCAACTTTTACAATCACACGTTGAAAATTCTACCAGCCAGTAGCTCAAAGGCAGTGCTTTCTCAGGGGAAAATATGCAGGAGTGACTGAAGGAATTTCTGTTCAGGGAGTATTATGGCAAGAACTGTGCTAGTAAGATATTTTATTTAAAATGAGAGTTTTGAAATAGATCAGAGAGTGAATTTTATATGTCAGATGGATTAATTATTTAACACAGGATACTTTGCAGATTGTTTAAGCTCATGTACCTATGTACAGATGTGAAAGCAATACAATAAAGACTGACCTTTTCCATGAAAAATTAAGCAGTTGTGTTGGAGTTGTTCTTTTTCAATTTGAACAGAATATAAATTAAATTTACTTTCAAGGAAATTCCAGTTTTCCTACAGGTACCTGCAGGTAGTTCCAGATTGTTGAGATGGCCAGCAGGTAGGAAATCCTTCTCATGAGCAGCTACTTAAAAAATCAGACCTGGACTGAAACATCAGGAACTGCACTGGGGGGAACCCACATTTTATTGAGGGCAGGCATTGGATTGGTTTTGTTTTATTGTCATTATGCTTTTTAAAAAAGTCTAATTTTTGTGCAATTGTTAAATCAAGTTGATGTATCGAGAACATTTCAGATAAAGCAGAATTGAAAACAATTCTCCTGACACTCTCTGCATGATGTCTGTCCTCTGCAGTCTGTGTCTGCCATCTGCTCCCAGCTTGGGCTTCCCGGTGCAGACAGATGGTGTCAGGAGTCTCTTGACAGTCAGTATGAGGGAACAAGGGGGAGATGGTTTAGATCCCCATGAAACAATGACAAACTTGTGTATCCTGATACTCCCAGTGTGGTGCATTCAAATAGCAAATTAGCTCCCAAGCAGTAGAAATTAGCTCCCAGTTCCCAAAATTCTGTGCTCCAAATGCAATTTTCAGCTGCTCCTGCAAGAGGGAAAGCACTGGCCCTGAACCAAGTAGCTTTTCTCCAAGATAGGTTTCATCAGGTGCAGTTCAGGACCTTTAAACACTGACAAGTGTTTTGTTCCATGCAATCCCTGGACAGCAATTCAGGAATGAAGTCACTTAGGGCATGATATTCTAACACATAAAGATACATTTAGGGAACTAAGTCCCCATTTAGGTACCTATAGAAAGAATAGTCAAGTTTAAAACTTGCTTAGCCTATATTCATGTACCCATTTGGTACTAACACAAGAAAGGCTGAATTTTCCTAGTGAAGGGGGCATTCCTGCTGCCTCTATAATTATTAATTCATAGTGTTCACAGAGATGGCTTCATTAGTTTTTAAGGGTCACACATATGCCATTTTAAGAATATGGCTCAGTTTGTCACTATTGGTATGTACTGCAGTACCCAGTATTTTGTAATAATTTCTCTGCAGTGGGTTTGTGCCACAAAGTGCACAATAAAGCAATACAAATTTTACTGAGTCAGTCACTTTGGAGATTCTGAATCTTAGATCAAGACTACTGATTTCTCCGAACAGCTCAGCTTCATGCATTTAAAGGATGGGGAGAGTGTTACAGGGTCTGACTGCTATGATAACACAGTCCTTGGCATTTTAGCAAGGCTTCTTTGACAACAAAAACAGATGGATATAAAGAGAGCAGCATTTTTCTCATCCTTAAAGATATTTTTAGAACACAGATTTGATCACAACAGCTTCTTTGAAGGTAGCCAGTCTCTCTACACAAGGCACTCATTTGACAAAAGCATTTTGGAGGAGCTTTGTGTCATAAGAATATCCAGACTTTGAACCTTGATTAATTTTAGAACTTTTAACTGCAAAGATTTAGAAAGGATGAAAACCCCTTTTTGCTTTTATTAGCAGGCGGCCTCAGTCAGCACATTTGTATCTCCTAGTCCTGAACTTACAGTCTGTCAGTTGGCATTGCAAGATCCTGTTCCTGTTCAGAAAGAATTATTTCTCCATTTCCAGACCACTGAACTGTTAAGTGCCAGCAGGACCATCCTGTCTCCCTCACACACAGTGCTCTCCATTAACCTGCAATACAAAGCCCCAAGCCTGTTACTGCATCAGAAGCCAGCAGTTTCTGTGTGGTTTCATAGTGTTTCCAAGAGAAAAATCAAAATAATTTTCAACAGGTACTACCAGGTACTGTATACTTGCTTTTATTAATACTTTAAAAAAGATGTGTGAAGACAACCAAAACACTGTATCAAAATTTACAATCTGTACATTATAAAAATACATCTCCCACTAACTCAGAGGACAGCAGTACACCCAACATGATTTTAGCAGTGCAGACAACATCCTGTAACATTCAGCTGCCTGTGGAATATTTAGCACATTCTCAGATTCAGTCACGGTAAAGTGCAGCTGCAGAATATATCCCTAAAGGGGCATTTGTCATCCAAAGCTTAGTTCAGAGAAGCCAAGACAAGGGCTCATCACGGATGTGCATGGCTGGAGTGCTGGAGGCTGAGGGGAATATCATACAGGATTTGACTCAAACTACTCCCATTCAAGCAGCTCAAAGAGGAGAGGATAAATAAGATTTTTTTATTCATGGCTCTAGCTAGAGTTTAGCTAGGGAGGAGAACTATGCAGATAATTAAGAAAAATACCACATTCTAATTATAATCATATTCTCCACAGAGTTTTTCCACTTTGCTCTCTATTCTTTCCAATGTTACATCTGAATCCCTGCTCTCGGAAATAACAAACTGACCTTCCTTCCTCCCTTCTTTCTTCTTTCTGGTTCTTCCAAGAACCAGAGTATTTGAGAGGTTAGTTGAGAGATTCTAGCTTGCACAGATCCTTGGGTCAGTATTGTCAGTGCTTCCTAGCAGAAGAGAATTCAAAGAGGTTGTTGAGCTAACCCTGAGCTAACTGTGAAGTAGAGACTTCCCAATTTGTGGCATTTTGAACATTTCTAGCTTTTCCATCCCTCTTGGTTGTTCTGTCTCAGAGTGTATCTGGACAGGAAGCCAGAATTCTAGTCCTGACCTGACAATTGCCTCTGCACAATTGTAAGTTCTCTTCATGTTCACAGAGCAGAAATAAAAGAAATAAAGAGGCAACTAGTTTGCTATTGCAGTCAGCAGGATGAATATTTGGCCCACATATGAGTGAGACCAGCAGCATAGACATGATAGTGCTTTGAAATGTGCTTTTGTCTGTGATTGTCTGGTTATTCCTATCTCTGTACCAGAAGGCCACATAAACCACACAGTAGTCATATCACTGTCAAGTATAAAATTGGTGCTTGTAAACATTTATGCTGCCAGCTGCATTTAAGAAATTAAATACCAATCCAGGTATATGAATTTAAAGTTCTCATTTGAGACAAAGTAAAAACCTTCAAAGATTGTCACTTTGAGGATTTGCTATTTTTATCCATTTGGATTTCTGCAATAATGTTAGAAAAATCTTTTATAGTTTTTTGCTTTTAATTCCTTTCTTCTCATTACTTCTTTTTTTCCTCCAATCTTTTTGAAGGATTCTGTATAACAAGAGAGTCAAAGAAGATATGTTTCTCTCCCTTAAGGCAGCATTGATTATTAACATGGAGAAAAGAGACACTTCTAGATTCTTGTGGATAATCTTATAATATCAGAATATTTTCTAGGACTGATGATTCTTTTTTATGCTCCTCACCCAAGTGCTTCAAATCAGTCCATACAAACGTCTTTAACATTGAGCTTTGAAAGTCCAAAATCATCAGACCAAATTTGATGGCAGTTACCTCTGGCATGAAATAAACAATCAGATTTGATCTGTCAGTGCTTCAGGATGTTGCAGGTTGAGCAGCTTCCAGTTTGCTCTTTGATGAATCAATGATGGAATTTCATGGTGTCAGCATCCTGGTGGTTCCTTTAATGGTGGTCACAGTATCCAGGTGCTCTTTTCATCTTGGAAACTTGATGTTGCCTAACTCTTCATCACTTCAGTAGAAATACAATTGGGTCTTTGAATAGCATTTTAAAACTCCATAATTCACCCAATGTAAGCATCACTTAGAAACTTAAATGTGACTTTTTTGCAACAAACATGAAAACACCATTTCATAAAGCACCAAGAGGACAGGAAAGCACAGAGGACACCCTCCCCTCTTCTTTATGACACCTGTGAAATGATCAAAACAGAACATTAGATGTACGCCCATCAGACTAATCACCATTAAGAGTACCAAAATCATAGATTTGATGAGCTCTGTAAACAGACAACAGTGACTGGTAGATGCTGGGTGTTTCAAGGTTGGGAAACAGGATCCAGACTTCCTGCTGCTATTTATCCTCAATGCTAATGCAGGTTTCCTCACAGGGCTCATAGCCCTAATGTCTTCTTTCCCAGGTAGGAAGGGTTGTTCAATGGGACAAAGACTTAGTTGACTGTAGGCTGGTAAGGAGCACTACAATTTTTCACTGTTGCTCTGTGAAGCTGCTATGGCACCTGAACCTTCCACAGCCTGTAGCCAGGTCAGTGCCATACAAAGAGCCCATCTACATCTGGTGATGACTGCGCTGAGAGCAGGAGTCATGCAAAAGCTTGGCTCACTGCATGGTCCAGGGAGCCACCGACAGCTGCAGCCATTCCATGGCCAGGCCCAATCAAAGCATGGCTCGTGCAGCTGGTGATCACACTGCAGTTTGTTCTCTTGTCATCTAAAGAAAGCTGGAGAACATCTGATATCTGGCTTGACTCTGGCATCTCATTCTTCACTGGGATCATTTCACTGATGCAACCTGCATTTTTCCTTTTTTTTAAGAGCAAGAGGAAGCACTAGCAGAAAGCTGGGAACAGGAATCCTACACGAACCCCCTAACTTGCCATGGTGGCTGCATCTCCTCCAGTCTAATACCATCAAGGCAGTCAGATCCTGGTAATCACTGACAAACATTAAATTCTTCACAATGCAATTACTCCAAGGATCCTTGAAACTGTGCAGGCAGGATCAAGGAAGTAAAAGTGGCTGCCAGTGGCTAAACCACACAATGAGACTGAGAACAAGGAATGTAGGAGCGAGTGGTTTGCTCTGAGAACAGTACAGGTACAGCTGCATAGTTAGTCAAGCAGCTGTTGAGGATTTGTATTAAACTAAGGAAAAGTGAAAGGACTTACTAAAAATCAACACAAAACAAGCTCTGAGGAGTACAGAACGCATCTATTAAACATGAGAAGTACACAGAGCTTTAGTTTTCCACAACAGAAAAGAGAAGGCAAGCAGGGCAGCTGCCAGTCACCGAACTGGGCTGGACTGGGAATTCTAGAAGTCCATTTTTCTTAATATAGCAGTTGCAGCCTGCTAGTGCAGGTGCCAGGGAGGTAGGGGATGCAAGGTGAGTGTGGGGAAAAGGGGCCTGATGTGCCATTGATCTGTGCCACTCTAGGGCAGTGTCTCCATACCTGTCCACGGACACATGGATGCTGTTACTGTGCCTGCTGCCAGGGAGCCTGCAATCAACAGCTCCCACAGAAACAAACCTGCTTGTCTCAGGGAGCCAAGGTTTATGTTACCTTTATGGAATCCTCTGAATCTATACACTGATCCTAGAGTCCAGCTGCTGAAGGTGTTCAAGAACTCCATAGGGAATGGCGGGATTCCACATCCTGTAAGGGCAAATTCAGAAAGGTAAGAGATCTTAAGTGTAATTTGTTTCACCTTCTTTTGGTGTGTTTGGTGTTTGTTATGTTTGTGGCTTTTCTTTTTTCTTAAAGTTGTCTTTCCCTTTGACTACCATGCTATGAAAGTATATAAGCTATGGAACAAAGGAAAATACATTTTTATTTAGAAAAAAGCAGTTCAGTACTCCATAACCTTGTTGGCTCTGGTTACAGGACACAACTACAGCCCTGTCTCTGTTAAATCTTTTGATTTAACTTTCCATCAAAATCTTTCTTTGAATGTGTACTGGTAGCTTCAGTCTATTTAACCTCTAATGATGGCTGCTCATTGTTTATCCCTCAAACACAAGTGGTGCAGCACAGAGTAGCTCTGGTTCCCTGGGAGGGTACAAGGTTAACAAATGAAGGCTCAATGCAAACTGTTCAAGGCAAGACAAGCTCAGTTGCCTCAGACCACTGGGAACTAACGCAGCTGAAACCAGAGACATCTTTTTTAAACATCTCTGCTTTTGTATTTTGGTGATGTCTTCTTTTGTGCCTCTTATAAATCTGACAAATACAGAAGGCAGCTTTAGCATGATCTCTAACCCAGTTTTACAGAATGAATGTACAGCAAACAGCCTGTCAAGAGACTTACACCAAGTTCTTTATATGGGGACATTTTCGTAGGCTGTCAGTCAGCTGCTGGGCTCCAACACCAGTTATTTTGTTATACTGAACACTGAGGAATAAAAACAACTTTGTTAATCCAAATCAAATGGTGCAATCAAACATTTAATTCAAAATCAGAAGTACTGTATAGGCTAATCTGAAGATAGGGGAAGAAAGAAAAAATAAAAAAAACCCAAAATAGATTTTCGATTCAAAAAACCTGTAATAATATACTCAAAAGGTTGAATGGGAAGTTCATTATGTTAGTTCATCTGAGGGATTCCTTTTTCTATGTGCCTTAGGTTATTCTCCAGCTCCCCATGACCCTATTCTCCCACCTTAACACCAGTATTTTAGGGTTTATGGTGAACTGTTCCTTAATCCCTTCTAATCACTATCTGGACTCTGCATAAGCACATTTTCCCTGTGAAATTTTGCCAAAATTTTCTTCCTTGGTTTCTGTCTCCTCTGAAACCAAACATGGAACATTTGTATTTTTAGTCTCCAAGGAAGTAAGGCTTCCTGGGCCATCTCAAAAGATTTCATACTCACTCTAGCACTCTTAAAGATGTCATTGCAGGAAGAACTTTCGCCAGATTTTCTGCTCCAAAATCACAAATGTTGTTATTGTACAAGCTGCAGAAAACCAGAGCAGCATAGTCACAATTGAATAATGGATAATGTAAACAGATATTAGATCAAGGGTGTTCAAATATGGTTAGTACATCTTAATTTTCAATTTATCCTTATTTGCAGTTAAAGTTTAAAACACACATTCATATTTCCTGTATCAAGCAAGGCAAATGGCCACATCCTTCTTCACCTAGCACAGGTACAGCAAAAATAGGCCTAGATTCTATTATTTTCTGAATAATAGGAACATTTCTGTTTACATTAGATCAAATTAAAAATCTACCAAAAAATGAAGCTCAAAGATTTGGGGCACAACATTCGAAAGTTTTCCATATCACCAAATTACTCCAGAATTGCACACCAGGGTTTCTTGCATTCCCTCCTTCATTCAGGCCTGTGCCAGATATCCTAATGCAGTGGGATGGACCATTTTCCCAAATCAGCAAATACAAGCTTGGGCCTGCAGCAGATGGTGGCCCTGGGTGCACATCTGTACAGGGCATGATTCAGAAGTGGGTATTATGGACTGGATTTAAAAATCAGTCCAGTCCATGCTATATTCCTGAGATACCCTTCTGTATGTCTGTCATACATCTTCTCCTCTTCTTTCTGAAGACTTTATGCAAGAATGAAGTCAAAAGCCTGGCTGCTGCACAGTGTTACTTCTTTGTTCCACCTTCAGTAGTTTCTGACAGAGACAGCAAGGTATGATGTGCAAAATAACTAACAGGATGCAACTACTCACCTTAGTGTTTTTAAGGAAGACAAGGAAGGAAGAGCTGTAGCAAGGTTCTCTGCACCCAGGTCTGTTATTTTATTCTGTGATAAACTACAGCAAGTGAGATCACTTTGTTAGTTGAGCACATTTATTCTAATTTATTACAATGTAGGGAAAATTAATTTTGAATTTTAAAAAAATATAATTTGGACAGTCTGTTTAGACCAAATGCAGAGAAAAAGGCAAAATACAGCCCTTGAAGGGAAGTCAGGAAGGATTAACCTATTTGTCTAATGAATGTAGAGATTAAGTATCTCCATAGGCTCATTGGTCTTCCATGCCCATGGGATACTTTTGCCCATAATTGTTAACACAGAGTCCCTTAAGCCTCTAAGTTTAATCTATTTCTTTTCAAAATTTCCCTGAACTGTTAACCTTGCACTTACTTTAATGTTTCCAGTGATGTCAGGGTTGGAAAGACTTCAGATAGACTCTTTGCTCCTTCATCTCCTATGCCATTTTCACTCAGAGCATCAAGGCTGTGTGACGACAAAGAGAGAATTAGCTTCCCTTTTAATCTACATTTCTGTGGTTTATTCACCTCAGAGACCACTCTATCTATCTTGAAAAGCTCCTTTTGCACAGTAGCCTCAATCAGCATGAAGCATCACGCAAATTACAGCTTCTCTAATAAGCAGCTTTCTGCTGCCCAAATTTACAGCCTAAGAAATTTTTTTTACTAGTTGAATGGCTTGACCCATTTCCTTTGATATGCAAGATTATTAAAATGGTTATGAAATATCTGTGTTCCAGCTAAGCTGAAATGAGATTTCCTGTGCACACAAAAATACAGACCTGACAAAATCCAGCAGAGGCTGTAAATCCTTGCCTAAACAGCTCCTTCTCCAGAGAGGGAGTATTAAAGATGAAGTTTTCCTCATATCTAGTCACAGTTTCAGGTACTGCATCCCCTTCTAATCTGACAGATAATGACGGGATATACTGCACATATATCAGTTGTAAAGCTTTACTGTTTTCCTGAAATACCTTGAAAAGGCCAGATACAACACAGACAAATGGCCAATGGGCTGAGTAAGGCCAAAGGCCCTCTCAAAACCCAGTAACCTTCCCACAGATACCATGGCAGAGCACTGATTATTGCTGGTACAATTGTTTCTAGTGTAAAGAAGCCTAAAACTAAGAGAGAGTTGGTTTGTCACAGATATTCTGGAGCTCCAGTGAAGAGGTAAGGGACTGCAGGCAGTTGATCAGTGCTGGGGCAGGAAGAGGGGAGCACTCAGGGGGCTCTGTACTGAACCTTTACCCAGCCAGGAACACCCCAGGAAGAGACTGGGGGGTTCTGAACAAACCACCACCAAGTGCCTCGAGGGAGGATGGGGAATGTCAGCTTTTAGTCTGCTATTACAGTCTGGGAATGTTTCTGTTGTTCAGTTCGGTGATCAAATAAAATGTTTCTTGGGTACAAGAGCTGCTCCATCGTCAAGGGCTGCTGAGGAGAAAGGTTAGCAAAGATAAACTTTAGCAGAACTCACTCTAAATGCTGAAGGGATGGAAATGCTGCAAGAACTTTCACAAGTTTTAGCAATCCTTGAAGGCCACATGCTGGACCCAGCCTGGAAGAAAATAGAGATATGCAGCAGGTTTTCACATGCTCACAAGCGGCAAAATGTATGAATTTTTAAGTTCTTTCCCTGCAGCCCCCAATGCAAGCTCATTTACACTCCTCAGAAGCAGCCATTGCCTTCCACCTGCGCCAAGGAGTTCTGCTGTGAAGCCTCCAGAGGAGGTCCAACAAGGCTAGGTCAGGCAGGACAGAGCTTGTACAGCAGCAGTGGGAGAGGCATTTGCCACTTTTTTGTTCCTCTTTGCAAGACTCATCTCACTTTTTCAAGATTTTTGTATTTCTGTTCTTTTTCTACCTTATTCAGGTTTTTCAATCTCAATAATCTTGAGATGAAATATATATGTATCTCAGTATAGCTGAAATAAGAGCAAAATAATTTCTTCTCTCAACTAATGCCAATTCAGTCTAGCTTAAGATCAACATTTTACTGCAGCTCAAAACATAAATTGTATTTTGATATCCATGCTCCAAGCATTTGTCTCTCAGATCCTATTTGGAGCTTCTTTAGTATCAGAACAAGTTCAACTAGTTAAAAGGATTAGAATTTTAAAGAAAATTTAAATAAAGGCGAAGAGGAAGAGGAAAGGAGAAAACAGCATAAAATCAGAAATTAGGCCAAGCACAGCAGTCCCAGCTTGGGTTAGATCTGAAGGGAAGGAAACAGGTAAACACTTGATGAGAATTCTCCATTGCACTGCTGCAATTTCTGCCCAAACTAATTCACATGCTGTGGCAGGAAATTTAGTGCAATAGAATAGCCTTGAAGGCTGCTTACAGTTTGGGGGAAAAAAGAAATGTTACTAAAACCTCCCTTTCAAAGTCATGTTACCAAGTCAACCTTCTGTCTTCCAGGGAAAGGGTGCTAAATAATTTATTTGGGAGGCATTCTCTGATGTAATTCTCTCATGGCCTCAGCTCTGATAGGGTAGAAAAGTACATCAGAAGACTTTGACAGAAAAGTTGAGTGTTTCTGGGGGGAAAAATATTTCCCAGGTAGTTTGATCACAGTCAAAATATTTTATGCCCTGGGGCACAAGATCAGTACCTGGTGGTAAGGAGATCACTTGTAGTAAAACCAAATAAAATTGGGAGAGCCCTTTTGATCTGTATCACTGCAGGAGCCAGAAATGATGCTTGAGTTTTGGCTATAACTTAATACATCTAGTTCAGAGAAAAGCAAGATAGCAATACATTTACTTAATGCTTTACCATAAACTGACTTTACATCAGTTCAATGGCTGTTAGACAGCATCTACAACTTCTCCTCCTTAAGCATGACCATCTCAATCAGTAGAAGTTTAGCACTTACGCAAATTCGAGTTTTCTGAGGTTTCTGATGGCAGGAATGTCATAGCTGGTGCAACCAGATGCATCTTGCACACTAAATAAATCATAGTAGAATCAGAGTATAATAAGTATTTTATCAACAAAAACAGTGCTTTAGAATTAATTTGTTAGCAAACTTTTACAGAAAATAAACCACTGCTGCATTAACTGAGGAACCAGGAAACTTGAGAGTAACTTCTGCTCCAACCTTTCTTCAACTGAGTAACTTCAATCTGATAATTACCTTTCATAGTGCAATTGTTTGCTCTTTTTCCAATAAAACTTAGACATACATTTTTCTAAATCAACTATTTTCTGTCAAGCGTGAAACTATTTTGCCTATATTTTAATCAAAATACTCTTCCCATGTTAAAATGGAAGTCATCATTTAAAAAAAAAAAACAACAAAACTTTATTTCTGCATGCTTTAAATTGCAACCACAATCATCAGCAGGGATGAAACACAGGGTTTCTACACCATATAATGCAAGCTTTTACCTCCTGGGCCAAAGGACTGACTCAGGCCATTTGGGACCAGTGCAAAACAAGCTGTCACTTATGCCCAGGTGCTACAGGGGGAAAGAATCAGCCCAAGTTATGTAACTGAAAGCAACTGCATGATGGCATACTCAGAGACTAAAGAGAAATGACAGCTGGCTTTTTTATTGGCAGTTTTGATGGCTGCTCTGCATTGTGCTGCCATTGCTCACATCAGGGTAGGAGAACACCCTGAGATGACACAGGAGCTTGCTCTGCCTTAGTTACTTCTCCTCTGGACAGGCAGACAATACCACTGTCCAGCACTGTTAGTGAAACCCTGTTTTCATCAATTGCTGGTATAAGAGGAGTTTTGATCATAAATGATCCTACCAATTCATCATCTTCTCCTGCATCTCTACAAGGTCAGAGAGGTCACTAATGTCCTTCATTGTCTTTGCCTTAAAGGGATCAAGAACAAATTTCTCTGTGGATGCTTTCAGCAGCTCGTAGTCTTTTGTCTGTTTTAAAGATTTCCAGAGCCTGACTGTGTCACTGAGGGAGGCCCTGTGAAGAGACAGAACATGCAAAACCAACAGGTGTGACTGCTGCTGTTGCATGCAAGTGTCATCTATGCACAGTGCTATGGATGTGCTGTGATGTACAGAGAGTGACCGACCTGAATGATGTCACATTCCTCAGGCTGACCAAGGCTTTCAGCCCTTGCAAGTCAATGCTGCTGTTTCGCAAATCCAAGAAAAACTCTTTTCTGGACCTTTTCAGAATAGAGTGCAGTACATGGACATCAGGTGGTGAAAGAACTATGCCCAGAAAGGACAAGTCTGGCTCGAGTCTTAAGGCCACATGCTGCAAAAGATAATTGTTCTGTGTTTCATAAACACAACGTAAAAGCTCCAGCAGCCTCTCTGGACAGAGATTATGAATCTGCAGCCTTCTAATGTATTTCAAGAGTATTTTCTGTTTCTTGGTCGATGGTTTTGCATCCTCATTTGAAAGGGAGCAGAAGTAGGAGTCATCCTGGAGGTACATCAAACCAGCCAAAAATCGAGGCATTAAATCTAACCAATTATAAGGTTTTTTCTTCTTGGATAGAAAAGACAGGTACTTTGTCAGATTTTTATCCTTGAGCTCTTCTGCCAACCAAAGGTGAAGCGCACACAAGAAATTCTGAATGACAAAATCGGAGAATGTGCTCCCAAATTCCTCTTCTTCACTATCTGAATGTCTGGGGAATGCAAATGGCAGGAAAAATCCATATTTCAGGGCAAACTCTTTAACTTCCTTAGAAGGAAGAAGATCACTTTTTATGGCACTTTGGTGCTTTTCTCCCAGACACCAGGCTATACGGGCTAGGGTAGCAAGATTCTTTTGATTTTGTGTGGTTGTAACATCTTTTTGCATAAGCATTATCTTCTGCTGAAAAAATTTCACAAAGACTTCAGTAAGAGTTGAAGGAAGACTTTTCTCTCCCATTTCAATTACTGTCTCACAGAGAAAACAAACAAACCTACACATAACAGGGCTGTAACAATGACTGAACAAGTACTCACACTCTTTGATTAATTCCAGTGCACTATCACAGTAAGGTGATCCTTCAAAATATTTGGTTATGTATAGTTCTCTCTGCTGAGGGGAAAATCCTACTATTTCAATAGTCTTATCCACTTTGGATACATACTGGTACAGTTTGTCTTTTGGCCTTGCTGTAAATAATAAAGTACAACCATTGAGTATCTTTTTTTGGATGAGTCCTGAAAGCAGCTCCTTTATACTGCACAAATCTTTTTCAGGCTGGCTGGCTGAGCAACGAGGAAAATTCTCATGATCGTGCAATCCTTTAAAACCATCAAAAACCAGAAGGACTTTAGCAGGATTTTGCAACATATACTCAAAGATCTCTTTGCCTCCCTCTTGAGGTTTTACAAAAAAATCAAGCAGCAGTTCCTTCAGGCTGTATCGCTTCTCAGGCAAGCTTATTTGTTTCCAGTCAAACCAAAATACAAATTCAAACTGAGAAAACTCTCCATTGGACCAGTCCTGGCAGATCTTCTGAACAAGAATGCTTTTTCCCATTCCTGCTTTTCCCAGCACCACAATCACTTTAGTCTCTAAGTCTTTACACCGTGGGATTTGAAATATTTGGCTTCTATCAATGGTTGTCCTTTCCTTTTCTTGCAGGCTGCAAGTTACCAGCTCCTTTTCCACTGCTCTTGCACTATTCTTTCCAGTCTTGGTTTCAGTTTGACTTTGAACAAGTGTCCCATCAATAAAGAGGTGATCCAGATTCACTTCCCGCTCAGCGGTCACAGATTTGCATGTGTCTCGGAAATAATCCTTAAGTGATGAACAGAAAGTTTCCACTTGCTCTAGAGAGATAAAGAGCACACAGCAACTGAAGGAACCAGTCCACAAACTACAACACAATTTCATCGTGGTATAAGTGCCTAATTGTAATATGGTGAAAGCACAGACATTCCCTAAAGCCCACAGGTCTGGATTTACCCCATGCAACTGCAGCTGAGACGTGCAGGCACAACAGACACTTTTAGACCTATGAACTGAATAATTTTGGAGCTCTCCACACAGATGATAAAACCACCTAAGTACACTGACCTGCTAAGTGGGTACTACAGCTACGTATCTAAAGTAGCCAAGTCTAACATCTTGAAACCAGGAATTGTGCTCAGACCCTCAGAACAGCTTCACAAATTGTTGAAAGATTCCTACAAGTAGCTTTTCTGTATGGAAAGAAACGCAGAATCTTTTTTCAAAAAATACTGGAAGGTTTAAGTTCAAGAGTTCTAAACTCACCTGGCTTTTTGAAAGGTTCTTTAGGAGGAATTATGGAATCTTGAACTTCTTGAAACATTTCTAAATCTGGAGAAACAGAACAATATACTTGAAGAAGATGCCTAGATAATAATTGATTCATCTTTACTAATTTTAGCAATAAGACTAATGCAAATTTTCAAGTTCACTGCAACACATATCCAGAGTAAGAAATATTTTGTTAATTTTACAGGAAAATGAAAAAAAATTCTCCCACAAGTAGAATTCTGCTGACATGCACTGTTGGAGGCAGAATGGCACCAAACAAGACAACAGCTGCTCTGACAGTTGCGTGAAGCAGATCTACCATTACCAGGTGACATCCACTGTTCTTTTCAAAGTGTTTTGCATAAATTCACGTTCACACATAGTGCTTCTTTCTGTCTTCAAAAGCAATAGCTTCCTTTTGTTATTCTACACCTTGTAACCAAGCACTAAGGATGAAAGTCACAGAGAAGTGACTGTTGGTAACAGTATTTACCCATTACTGCCCCTGACAAAATCCTGTTGCTGTCCAATTTTCTTTCTTTTCACCTGTTTGCTTTCAAACTACTGTAGACTTTTGCACTTGGGTCAGATGAACAGTGTCTGCTTTACACAAAGAAATTGGGAATTTTTCAGAGAGTGCACATTTTCTACAGATTGGTAATTGTAGAGTGTCAGTTTTGACAGAGCTTTTGGTAGGAAGAGGTTTGTGTATGCAAGACAGAACTTAAATTGACAGAGGCTGTAACAAACGCAACCTGAGTCTCATAACTACACACAGCAGAGATGTGCAAAAAATCACCCAAATCAAAACAGATTGATCTCCCTAAATACATACAAATGTGTTTCATACCATAATATCATCTTGATCATCTTGATGTAGAATGTGCTATAAAAGAAATACAAATCTTAGAGTTTCAGAGATCTGGGAATTAATTCCTATCTGGCATGCCAACAACCTTCAGAATGGTTTGAGTTCAGAGTTGCTTCTAGAAAGGAAGCACCACAGACTTCTGGTAAGAAAGTCCTTTTTTTCAGTAGAAGAATACATTTGATATGAAGATAGTTCTCCTTGTAGGAGAAAAATCAACCTGAGATATTAAATAAAGAAGAGTTGTGCCTGTTTTCAAGCAAGTGCCTGGTTTTGGTTTACTATTTCTTTTATTAAATAAGAAAACAGAATGGAAGAACAGAAGAAAAAATTGTAATGAGACATTTAGATGGGAAACTGGTCAAATCAGTCAGGAGTGAAGAACTTTTAAAAATGGAAAAAAAGATGGCTTGGCATCTTACCTGATGGTTTTTCTGCTGCATTTGGAATTCCGAGGCTTGTGGCATACATATGTTGTGCTGCAGTAAACCAGTTGGAATTATCAGCACTGTTTATTCACATAAACAATATATACAGTTTACAAAGACTTCCCCACATCTTGGGATATTTAATCTCCTAATCTCCACATTACACTTTTGCTTTTGGGGTGGTGGAAGCCACCAGAGGGCAACAAACTCCTCTACTGGGCACAGGGACCAGAAACTACACACTGACATCAGACTCAGGGTTCCAACAGCTTTCTGAGAGGTGGAAGAAGTGTCTCAGGAAAGTTTGTCACCAGAGGTGGGATTGGTATATCCTGACCAAGGCTCTGATTTCTTTATAAGCCTCTCTGTGCATTAGGCTTCAGTATTCTTTGCACTTCATTTTGGATTAGACTAAGCAGCCAGTGATCAATACAAAGAGGGAAATTATATCAATTTTTATTTTTCTCAATAAGGTCCATGTGAGCAAAGCCTGGAGGGGAGAATTGGTTTCAAGTAGAAGCAATATGGTCCCTCCCCCAGTTCAAAGTGCTGTACATATATAAACCCCAATTTTCTACTTACCACATAAACTACCTGGAAAACTTGGAGAAACAAGTGTTTCCATGGAAGAAGTCAGCACTGACAAGAAACAAAGCATAGTTTTCAGCATATAATAGCTATCAGTAACTATATTTAATCAATGCTGCTGTTGGAAGCATTGATTTTTTAGCACTTTATGCCTATTTATGTGGATGAAAGGTTATTGCCCTTACCTGGATATATTATAACACCAGATGTGCTATTTTCAAGAACAACATTAAATATTTGCTGAGGAGGACCTGCAAAGCCTGGATTCTCTTGGTACCCTGTCACACTGACAGGTAGGCACTGTGCAGTCAAAGGTTCTGACAATCCTGAAATGAGTGCAGAATAATTACTCTTCTGTTTTTAAAGGGTTCTGCTTTCTAAAGCTTTATAAGAAAGGAAAAGCTTTCTAAAAGCTACTTAGCCTTTCTGGCAGCTTCTGGGCAAATCTTCCCTGTGGAGAATTCATAGGATCACATGAGGTCCATAGAATCCATTAAAAAAAAACTCTTACAAGGTACAATGAGCATGAAATACAAGCGATTACCCAGCTTTTAGCAGCCACTGATTTTCAATAGTCTAAAGAGAATTCTGTTATCACAAGGAAGAGTGCTTAAGCCGAAGTCTGTAAATGTATAGCCAGAGATCCAGAGAAGAGAAAATGTGTAAATAGTATGTATCTGCATTAATTTTACCTTCCTTTGCACTAGATCCTTCCCACATAACTGCACATCATGCAAGTTGTACAAGCACCCTCCCTCCCAGCCCACACTTGGAAAGTTTTTTGATGAATCAGTGCTTGCAATTTGATCAGCCATAGCTCTGAATTTCTGTAGGTGTGACAGAATTTCTTCTGCTACTTTATTCTGCTTTAGTTAGCATCAGGTACTTCAAGACTTCCAACTTACACACTGCTTTTTTTTCCTTTCCAGCACAGACTTAACAGTGAAAGGTGTTGAGCTGTGCCTTTGTCATTAGCACTTCCCAGTGTCCCATGAGCACCCTGTGCTACCCAGCACGGCCAGGGCCAGGTGGCTACACAGCCCATCAGGGATGCTCTGTTTTTGTCAGCTAAATCATAGCCTAGATTTTGCTCTACAAGTGTAATTATCCCTCAGTCCTTCACAAACCTCTGGGTGAAAAAGAAATTGGAACTAAATTAAAGTTTATTAATGAAAATTTTGTGACTTCCTATTCTTAAGACAAGTAAGTAATTACTTAGCATATAGTAAATAACTGTTCTCTTATAACCTGCACCAATTAAATGAAAGATTAATTCTATTTCATTAGGGGCAGTGGCCTTTTAATTCCCCTTGAATATTTTTCATTCTTTTAGTGAGTGCCACACTTTTAAGTGCTTGACTGAAACAGCTGCCATACCTGTTTTTCCTGCCATTGTTCATATTCAGTGAAAAGATTTATGAGAGTTTTCCCCACGTGTGAATCAGCCTGTGTGCAGGTGCACACCTACAGCTGTACTCTACGTACCAGGAATTATGAAGCTTTTTTCCAGCCCGTGGGCAGCGGGAACAGAAAAGGACATGTGCTGGCTGGTCAGGGAGGTGTAGCTCACTGGATGGCTGTTGAGAGGCATAGCAAAGAAACTGCCATTCCCTGCAGACACTGCAGGGACCTCCACTTTAAAATAAAATAGCAAAACAAAAGGAGAAGATTATCACATCAGTAGAAGTTAAGGGAACCAAAGAAGAGGTCTCAGTAGATATCTTAAACCACTTGACTCTGATCAGCTGTGTTTTGATTTTCCAAAAGCAGGAACAGTTCACAACAGCTTTCTGAAAACACTCAACTCTCAAAATCTAAAATGTATTTATTAAATTCTGTAGTAGATCACTATTCCTTCACAGTAGGTAACTCTTCTAAATTTTCTTTTTCTTCATCTTTCCTGGCTGATCTTATTTCCAAATGTATTTAGATGTAAACGATCTTACACATGGATGATTGACAGATAAGGCATAGCAAGGTCTTACATTGGCTGTACTGATCTTCCAAGCACAGTTTGTTGTCTCAATATTGCACTAGAGCAGAGGGCCAAGAGCAATAAACTGAGGACCCTGACTCTCTACTTGGACACTACAGTGCTTGTAAGGATGAGTGTATGTTAAGTGTTTCCCAAAGAACAGTCACAAACACCAGTTTTAAAAGATGCATCTCACCTGCAGCACTTTTTTTCCTCCAAGACAAATGGGGAGACAGACTCGTGCACTGTACAATTTCATCTGCTTATCAAAAGTTTCTTACAAATCAAGTAAGACACACTTGTTTATTTGAATCAGTCTGTTAACTTTCCTTGGTTTTGCCATACCCCTATTCTCAGAGTTGGTTTTGCTTTTCCTTCCCTCTCCTGTCTAGCTGCAACAAATCTGTATTTCATCACTTTCTGTGGTCTGATGTTTTTATCAGGAACTACAAACCTGCTGGGGGTTTGTGCCACTATTTCATTCAATTCCTTTGAAAGAATCTCATCCTTTGCTTACTACTTTGAACTTTAGTACGCATCATTCTCTTCACTGTCAGTAGCCTTAAATGTCTGAAGAGATGATGCATTTGCCTTTGCAGGATCATACTGTGACACTCGTGACAGGTTAAATCAATTCCTGATTTTGTCAAGTAGCTCATCTTTTTGTCAAATAGATTTTTTCTACACAGCACAGTACTTATACTGTCTTATGTATATGTTCCTTCCTCAGCATCTTCATTGGATCAAGGAGAGTAGAGGAACCAATAATAGTCTGGGGACTTCAGCAAAAGGAAAGGTGCTGCTTTGCAAAGCACCTGTTAGCTCTGTGGTGATATTTTCAACTGGAATGCAAGTTTTGTAGGTGAGGCATTTGGAACTGATATGCCATTTCCTTATGGAAAACTATTATTGTTAGTGTGACATAAACATAGGCTTTTAAAAGTGTCAAAGGAACTTAAGCAAATAGAAGGTAATCCACTTTTAATGGGTACTAACTGCCAGGAACTTCACCTGTGTCTAAATAACTACAATCAGCAGGTACTGGTTCAGTAGAAACTCTGATAACTTTTCCAGGGCTAGCAGACATATTTTTTCACAGCTACTTCTGCTCTGTCCTCCCTCCCCACTCCCTCAGAACTCCACAGAACTTTGGGAAATCAGCTTGGATCACAGTCAGAGTGCACATGTATGTTCTCCATGTCTTTCAACCAGTTCCTTATCTGAACTGTGCTGAGGTGCAGTTCCATGACCCAAGCACTCTGGATGGATCTCTAGGTTAAACACTGCTTTGGCTGCCCTCCCTGACAGGGTTTGGTGCAATCAGAGTTACCCCTAGGGGGCTTGTGAGGTGTGCCGACACACAAAAGTCGTATGTCCATTCAAAACATAATATAAAATAGTCAAAACTGGTTGATCTAACATGGATTTTGGAAGAGTATTTTGCTGGTTTAGTTATGCCTGAGATACCCCTTCAGGCTGCAGCTGGGTAAGAACATTAGCACCAGTTTAGACCTAGGGCACAAGTTCCAGCCTGTCTGCTGGCCCCAGGTGTTGTCTTGTAGATGGTCTAAAATGTGCAAAACCTAGAAATTTCTCCCTTCCCTTGGTTTAAAAGACTTTATAACATGGAGTGGGCCAAGAAATCATCTCTTAATAGTTATTATTTTCACTAGGGTGTTTCAGTGGACTTTTGGAAGATGTCTCACTTGGAACAAAGAGGATCAAACCCTGCAAATGCCGAGCCATGACCTGATGGGTGATGTCACTCAGTTTCGCGTTTCCTGGCTTTGATGCTCTTTGTTCCAAGTGAGATGTCTTCCAACAATCCAGTGAAACTAAAGCTGTACGTGATAAAAGTTACAAAATTTGGCACTGGCCCAGTTCTCCACTATTTTGCTTTCTTTTCTCATGTAGATTTAGAAAAGGTTAACCATGCCTCTGCTGATGTTAAGCAAGTAATTTTCCTCTCACCTGGCAGGAACATGTACTTTTGAAGCATAAGGATCCATGTGTTCCTAGGCTACCATGTAGCTGATCCTAAGATGCACGATTTAATAGTTGCAGATAAAAGGACATGGATTTGTTATATCACAAATTAGCCAGAGGAATATAAAAGAGTGATTTTTGCAGAAACATGAAAATGCATGATGATCAAGCTCACTAAATCTATGAGAGCAAACTTTTTCTAGAAGGTAGAGCTACAATACCTAACAGAGGATGAGATTTTGGAACATGAGACAATAGGTTCAATAACCTTTTCCTATTCAGCCAATGACTTACCAATTTTCTTGTATTTGGGTTCTGAAGCATCACAGTAACTCTCTGCAGAGCTTAAGAAGGCTGAAAGAAAGAAAGATCATAATAAGTGACCAAATTTTAGTAATTTTAGGTTTACCCCATGAAACTTACTTTAACTTTTTTAAGTAGAAGGGGGTGTTAACAGTTTCAATTCAGCTATTTCAGAACTGTACAGGTCCAATGTAAAAAAATGAATGTGAAAAGTCTCGTGTTGTTTCACTCTGACTGTGAAGTTTTAATTAGGCTGCAGATTTTTGTGCCAAAGATTTTTGCAGTTGTTCTTGCTATTGAAGAGGGAATTGTTCACCCAATCCTTGCTAAGCTATAGATACGCTGAAAACAAAGTCTGCACTGTTATGAGGATGACAAAAATGCAAAGAAATATAACATGTTTAATGTTATGTTACAGGACAACAAATTCTGCGAACTGTAAATTCCACGCATGAAGAGCTGCTTTCAGTTCCGGCCCATGAACATGAATAAAGGCAGAGGAAGCATGTCTGGAGTCAGTGAAGAACTGCATGACAAATGCATTGGGGCTGTGCTAAAGTCAAGGGATTGTAATGCAAGTTTAGAACTTAGGCACAAGGCCTTTCAAATTCTCACTGTTTTACACTTACTTCGTTTAAGACATGTCTGCATCCTTATGTCAGGAAATTTCTCAGTGTTTTCAGCAGTGATTTCATCCAAAATAAGGTTCCTTGCTAAAAAGATGAAATATGGCCAAATGTCAATGTTTGTTCTCGTAAAAAAAAATTACAGAAAGAACTAAAAGCAAGAGAAACACACCAACGGAGAGCAAAGATGAAATATGCTCCAAGTAAAAGATAAAAACCAAATAATGTGATAAAAGATGTATTCAGATCCACATGATTTAGAAAGCCCACAGAGCTCTGAATGCAGACTTTGTCACTCTGTGTTAATTTCTGAACTGCAAACTATTAATCGACTGCCATAAATTCGGTGGCTAATAAAACATAAGTACTTCTCAATGCTCTAATGATGAACAAAGGATAAAACATTACAGCTGTGTCACAGTGTGATCTCAGTACTACTCAACTGATGTACTAAAGGGATTACATCCTTTAAGAGACAGAGTAAAGGGTTCTAACAAGATTTTATATTTTGTGTTGCAAGAACTGTGAAGTTATCCACACCATTCTTCTACTGGCAAATACTTAAGTACTAATAGTGTATCTTGGGCGTTTTTCTAAAACCAATATAAATATTGCAATTAGGTGCAAAACCCCCCAAATTCTAAACACACCAGGGAGAAGTATAAACCATTTGAAAAGTTCATGTGAGCTTCCTGTAGCCAGAATTATTCTAGGGAAGGACTGACCTTTGGTAAATTATTTCAAATTATTTTGCTCAAACATAAAACAGGATATACAAATATTCTGTGAATCTTTCTAATTCTATGGATGTCTCAACAGCCACATATTACTATAGGTATTGTGAAATTATAAATAGCTGTATTTGTGCTGCTGCCAAAACAATGGTTTTGTACCACAGGCCAAGCAATATCTGGTCAAGGATGGATGAAGGAATAATTTACTATATATATATATTATAGCACTGCTGCACTGATCAGGGTGAGAAGTAAAACTTGACACGGTTCCTGAGGCAGCTCTGTGCCTCCTGGACAGAAATAAGTGTGCGGGAACTGTATTTATACACATGCAAAGTGCTCTGGGAGCTTATGTGTATCCTCCCTGCTGTGCTCAGAGGAAGTGTGATGCTACTTGAGGGTGTTTACTGCACTGGGCAGTTAAGCTGTGCATATTCTATGGCCATGGTGACATGATCAGCAACTTGGTCAGAGATAAAACTGCCATCTTGGAGGAGTACCCACAAAAATGCATAAAATCCTTGAGCTCTCCAAGAAAATCCTGGGACACTGTACCCAGGGGAAAGAAGAAGATATCAGAGGCATAGAAACTTTACTAGTGTTCAGACTGGGGGGATGAAGCATAGCCAGAACACCATCATGGAGCAAATGAGTCTTTGCCATATCAATCTTACCAAAAAGGTCTTCAACCTGCTTCTCCTGCTGATCCTTGAGCACATATTCTACTAATTCAGCTAGGAACAAAGGAAAAAAAAGGGGAACACAGTAATGACACAGTAAATTTCACAGTAAAACTCTTGTAAGCTTATCCTCATTAACAGAACTTTGCAGTGTAAGTAAAATTGAAGAGTTAAATTAAGTTTTTCTTGTAACTTGTTGTTCAGGAAATAAAGATCACAAGAAAGGAGAAGTTGAGACAGGAAGCATTAAGCAGAAGGAGACATAAATAGAGAGATTTTCCCCCAACAACCACAAGTTACTGTTAATCTGTTTCCCCACAGTGCACAGGTTCAGGTACTCTAAATTAGATCTACCGTGCATGAGGTAAAGGTTACATGAGTAAATGCCACTGCTTCAGATTGAGAATAGAATTTTTAAGAAATAGCTATAGCAAGCGATTGTAAAATAATAATTTCAAAAACAAAAATTGCTTTCATACCTATTTTAGCATAAGCATCTGTGGTGTTGGAACAGGGGTACAACCCATCTCCATTTTCACATGGGAAATCTATGTTATTGAACTGTTCATAGTTGCTGGCATCAGCTTCAAGATCTGGAGTTAAAAAGGAATATGCATTGGTTCAATGAATACCATAACCAAGCAGCAAAAAGGCCAGATAGCAGGACGTGCCCAACAGGGAGATTTGTTACTTCAGCAGAAGGCTTTGGCTTTTCATTGTATGTTGGCTAAGGAGGAACAGAACTGAACTCTCAGTAATTCATAATCACCTGGAAATCAGCACTTTTCTTTTGCTAAACTCTGAGACCTCATCTTATACCCTATTAAACCTTCTTATCCTTCAGGATAAGGTGGCACCATCCAGCTTCCCTGCTCAGGACAATGCTGTGTCCAAGCTAATCCCTGAATCGCACTGCAAATTGCTTGTGAAGCTGCTAGTTGGCCAAGGCTAAAACCTTGCCAGGGACCACGCTAACACCTTCACAGCAGAGATGTTCAGCTTCCACTAACTGGTGCCAAGTCCTGATAATGTTTGATCTACCTACATCATCTCAGACATTGCTAAGGCTTAAAAGTATTCCCATCAGTACAACATCTGTGATAGCATAAGAGTCAGACCTTGATCTCGAATTCATCCTACTTTCTGTCACTGAGCAAGTGAGGCCATGGGGTAAGAAACATTCCTGCAGCTGTTTTCAACAGTCAGAAGTTGAGAGGGAAACACCCAGTCTGGGAAATAATCAATGACAAAGATGATTCCAGATTCTGGTGTTCAGTTCTCCGCTGATTTGCCCACGTGCCTACTGCCATTGGTCACTCATGAAAACCACAATGATGGGAGGTGGTATTCTCCAATTTGGTAACATTTTCCACCTATTGGGCACAGAGCCACGAGACTTCATATCTGGCACACATCAGTTCTTCTCCTCTCATCGCCACTCTCAATCCACAGTCCAACTCATTTGTTTAAAATAAGCTCAGCTAACTCCATACCCCAGTCAACAGAACAGATACACTTTCATACTTTTATAATAGAACACTCAGAGCAGAACAGTCCACAGCTGCCACACAAATTCAGGAGCACAAAGTCTGAGAGCCAGAGCAACCTCCTGATCTGAGTACCTGCAGAAACTGAAGTGCAAAAAATTATCTTTACACCCTGGCCCTACTGATTTCTCCTTTGTCATGGAAACATAAAATCACTGTGCCCCCAAAAGCTGGAAAATGGCATATGGTAATGCAAGTCCATGGTTTTGGTGCCTTAGGATCTCAGAAGGCAATGAAATACTGGTTGCTTGTGGACTGTCTTCATCTCAAACTCATCTAAAAGTCTCTGTTTTGCAAAGCTTTGGGCTTGGAGTCACAGAGGTGTTGACAATTCCACTTGGCCAGCTTATGACAGGAACATTTGCAAATAAACTACTTCCAGGAATGATATCCAAATGAAAGACATTGTCACACCCTGATGAGTGACAGTACAGTGTGTTTTGTTAGAGTGACTGAGCAGGATGCTGCAAATATGTACAGTTTAAAAACATGATTGTTCCTAGAAGCAGTCACTGTGTGTACAGATACAGACAAAGTTACCATATCCTAACACCAAGTTAAGAGTTTAACTCAGTCACCATGATAAACTGCCATTAGATCGCTTTGTAGATAAGACGAGATGGCAATAACTTACAGCATGAGGACTAAACCAATCAAGCATTTTTTAGTGTTTTACTAACCTGTAGAGAAGTCACCCTCTTCATCTCCAGATGGCTTAGGATCCAGGAAAGTACACAGATGCAGTGGATCAATATCACTGTTCAGTAAATCAAGGAAGCCATTTTCAGGCACAAACACTGAATCCATGGTTTGTCTCTTGGTCTGAAATCAAATTGCAGAGCAGTTAGGCTATGACACAGCCACAGCTTCTGTCAGTCAAAACCACAAGTCCTGCACTGTGGCTTTCTTCTGGCAACACACTGAGGTCTGGAGGCTGGAGAGCTGGTATTGCAACCCCTGCATCTTACCAGGATATAAATGATGCAAGCACAAATTCATCAGGTATTGGGGGAATTAGAAGACTGCATTGAAGATGATGGAAGAATCCCATTCTTTACTGTCAGGACAATTTCATCTCAGGGGAAGCAGCTTCTGCTTGGGATGCTAAGCCAAGTTCCTAAACCCTGAGGGTGCCATTAGGAGATATTCCCACAGCACAAGAAGGAACAGTGGAAGAGAGAACACTTATTTTCTAGAATTTTTTCCCAAACAATATTGTTGATTGTGTACAGAATGTCATGGTCACCTTGGGAATCAATTTCTGGTAACATGGCATGCACTGACATTTTGGAATATACGTTTCTCTTTTAATCAATTTTCTTCCCCCTGCAGAATTTATGTACAAACCTATTCCCAAGCTGGGAATTGCTACAGCCTTCCAAGCAGAGTGCCATACACTATCCAGACAAATCTGACCCAAGGTGTGCCCTGTTCCCATCACCCATGTTTATATGACAACTGCTTAGACTGCTGCAGCTACACTTCTTGATAAAGTTTATCTTTTCCTCCACATAATTTTAAATTCCTTTTTATTTCTTTCCAGTTACTGCAGCAGACACTGGAATCAGTTCAAACATTCCCCCCGGATAGTCCACAAGTATAGAATAAGACTGCATGTTGCTTATCATCATCTTTATCAAATTATTTCAAACCCAAATATCGCCTCTTCAGTGTTTACAGATCACTGGTGTGAATGCCACCTGGGCTGGTGATCCAAATTATTTACTCCACCACAATACTGAGACACCAGCAAAATGTTCAGACTATATCCTGTTAAAATAGGTGTCCACACACCACAACCATGGAAAATTTCAGCTTGTTATCAATCACCGTATTTTGCAATGAAGAATATCTAATAAAAACAGCTCCCAAATATTCTGCCCTTAGCAGAATGCCACTGATGTCCCTGGTTGCAACTGTCACCTTCCCTTGGGTGTGCAAACACGGAGCAACTGCTGTACCATGAAACCTACCTGCAGCATGGAAAAAGAGAAGAACAGATTTCATCCCACTGCAGATGGGATGAAAGAGGCAGAGCAGACCCAGTCCCACACTATCACGTGCTGCCTTGTTATAAACTTATCTTCATTCCTCTTACCCCTCTATGGGGTTGTCCATCTGAACAGCTTGGAAATGGATATTTTTGTGTTTTGCTGCAGAAAATGGCAAAAACTAGAGCCAGAAGTTTGAAAAGCAGGTGAACATGGTGTGGTTCCTTGAATAGGAATAGCCTGCACTAAGATAGTTCTCCTTTTTCATATTTTATGGCCTCACTACACTACCAAGATTACAAAAATTTGATATTATTGCTTGGCATGCTATAAATGGAAAGCAGAAGTTGAGAAACCTGCATGAGAACCAAGAATGAGGTTATAAACACACCAGATTAAATTTTCGGTTTGTTGCAACACTTTGCTTGGCCCTTTCCATTTGCTGAATTAACAGAAAATCAAAACAGGGCCTTTCAAAATGACAAACTGTTGGACTGTGTCAATCCATTGAAGAATTACCTCTGAGTCAATATAATTTTGGGGTTAGAACCAGAGAAGAAAGCGGGCAGAAAGCTTAAGGGGAATGCAAGACAGACATGTATCACTCCAAGTTCAGTGATTGGCAAACTGCTTGATTACAGCACACAAAGAAAAGGGCACCTCCTACGGAAAGAGACTAAGTAGGCCTACTTAATCTTCATGGAAATGCTAAGCTTTAATTAATTCACAGTCATATGAGCTTTTCTATCTTTAAACTTTCCTTTCAATAGCATTTCTCTGTGGATAAATACATAAGTAATGCAAAAATGTTTTCAGCTATAATGGTCAATAAGTCAGGAAGCAACAAGGGAAAGTTTTGCCATTGCCAGGTCTGGCTACAGAGCTCAAAATTAGAATGTGAAAGATGGTATAACTCAGGTGTGCAGGAGTGAGAGAAACATACTCTTCTACCTTAACAAGATAAAGATTACCACTCTTTCAAAAATAAAAAACTAGGTTGCTTGCCTTTTTTTGCTTCACCAGTCTCAATGGCCCTCAGCTTACTCTCGTATTTTTTCTTCATTGTTTTGGTTTTGACACAGATCTTTATATAGACAGCTGTCTCTCTGTTGAGTACTAGATTTAGGATGCTGGGATTTCTTTCTATATCTGAACCAATCAATTTTTAATAGCAGCTGTACTCTGCTGCATTAAAAACGTGGAAAATACGCTGTGAATAAAGAAGCAAGTTTTTGAAAGATGGAAATTTCTACACAGAGAGAGGCAGAAGCAAGGAAAATTACACCTCAGGGACAGTAAGTGTTTTGCTGCATCTTGTAAATGAAGCAGACAAAATGAAACCAGACCATTACCAAGCTTGTTTACAACAGCAACTCCTTTCCCAGAGCTTCCCCTTTTTTTGTCAGAGCATCCCAGCAGTCCTGTCTGAGGCAAAGGGTGAATAAGCTCTGTACTGCTCAGCACTTCCTCTGTTGTTTCATACATGATTTTAACTTAGTTTACTGATAGTGCACTCTCCTTGGGATCTCATAGGACCCAGTACTGCCAAAATGGGTGTCTGGCGCAATTTCATGCCAGAGGAATAAAAAATGTTGCCATAATTTCTGTGTTAGGGCTGTGAAGGCCAGAGGCAGCTCTCAGCAGGAGCAAGGCAGAGCCTGTAGGGACCTGTAGGACAGGAGTCCCCAGGGCCATCTGCGAGGCTTCCACACACAAAGGGCATGTGCTGGGCGGGGTGAGACAGCCCGTACTTCCAAATGGATTTCCATGCCATTCAGAAAGTTCAATCCTTTGTGGTTTGGACACTGGTAAAAACAAATATTGTTCTTTAAATCCTTAAATAACACCTCCTTTCTCCAGCAGCCGATACGCTCTGGCTGCATGGGCACACTTGGCAGCCCTGTGTGCCCCGTGTGCCACCTCTGCAGGGATCTGGGCACACCTGACACTGCCAGCTCTCCACTCAGGATGCATTTGGTTTAGCTCTGCATCCTGTACGTATGATATGACAATATGGTTCACTTCCAAGACTCACAACGCTTTGTTCAGTGCTCTTTTAGAGTCCAAGAGATGTCATATGAATTAAAAATGCTGGAAAAGTAGTGAAAGAAACAGTGAACATCACTTTATAAGGACAAAGAAGGAGAGTAGGTGTTCACTTAAATCACATATTAATCATAAGAGTTAGATTGGGCATTTTATATTTCTAAAGGTAATGAAGATAATTTTGACTTATCATTTTGCCCAAATAATTTGATCTAATCATGTCTTATATTTTAAAGGGTCAGCATGTTCAAGACTCCAGGTAATGGGGTCAGCTACTGCCAAATTGTCAATCAAATGGTATCTAAGAGAACAAAGGATTATAAAGGCCAAAATGCAACATTTACTCCAATAATGAGGTAAAGGAGAGGAGATTTGAGGAGAGTTGTTAGGGGATTTCCTTCCCAAACCTCTGTTGACTTATGAACTAACTGACAATGAAATTATCTCCCACATGAGTACAGAGGTTAAGAAAATGAAAATTCGTAAAGTCATTTTAGGAACAGAGGAAATCCCCCTCCAATTTAACTTTTGGACCAGTTTAGGAAGCTGAGGATAATTCATAGAGAAGAGTAGTAGTGTCACACAAATCACACACGTTTTAGCCAGAGGATGACATAACATCCAAGTCTTTCATAACATTCCAAGCCCTAGATTACAGAAAAATTAGAAAGTGGAGCTGCTGTGAAGACAGGAAGTTGAAAAATTAAATACAAAGATTGCTGAACAAATGCTATTTTCCTGCAATACCCCAGCCCCATCAAGGTGACATGAGTCTGAGTGAAACCAGCTTGCAAAAAGCAGGTTATATCAAGCTGTAAATAAGGAGTCTGGTGAAACACCGGTACTTTGATTTAAAAGTACTTTGATTGAAAAAACTCAGTATAGTTGGCCAAAATTTTAAAGTCTTTTTTCCTTTCAACAACTTTAGGAAGTTTTCTCTCCTCTTCAGTGCCCCCAAAAGTTGTGTCGAGGTGCACAAGGCACTCCCCTGAAGGCAGGGCTGTTTCCTGGTCTTTGCTGCAACCAGTGTTTTGGGACAAGTTTCTCTGGGAGATGGGCAAGCCAGCAGTGAGGAAGGAGAAAATTCCCTCCACATTCCAATCACTTGTCTCCTTTTCCTCTCCCAAAATAAACCACTAACAATTCCTGTGCCCCACAGGTACCAGAGAAATCTTCCTTTCAGAAATGCCCTGATTATTTGTAAAATGCCAGTAATGGAGCGCAGTTTATCTTTAGCTTTGAAGGTTTTAGTTTCGATTTCAGATCTGTGAAAATGTTATACACCTGAAAGCCAGTTTAACTGTTTCTACTGCATTACCCAACTAAAGAAGAGCTAATACTTTTGCTGAGAGTCTTTATCTTTCTGATGGAATGGTGTTACTTTCCACAGACTTTATAGTCTAAAATAAAAGAAGAACAGAGATGGTGCTGAAAAAACCCCTGATCTATATCCTGTCACATTATTTTTTGTCTCCCTTGGAGAAGGGAGAAGTTAAAGAAGTTTAAAATAGTATAAATATCAGGTAAAAGGAGTTTTTGCCTTTCAATTGAACTTAGCTTAGAACCAACATTACCTGTCTGATGCTGGAGATGGACATGTTCAGGTAGAGCAGTAATGAGTGCCCTGCAGGTGTCAGAGTTGTGATTTCGAGCAGAATTTGCCTTTCATGTCCAGTGTCACCTCCAGTGTCACAGCTGTGCCCAGCTCTCCCATCCCAGCACTGAGATAAAGCATCACAGCAGACTTGTCTACATTTTAACTCAATGGCTTTCTCAAAGACAGAATTTCAGCCCACCTCAATGGGAAAGTAAAGCTCTAGTTTGTTTTGCCAGATTTGTGAAAAAATGGAAATAAGCTAGTTTCTTTCACTGATTCTCAGTTTCACTTTCTGTAGGCATAACATTTATAGAAAATAAAGAATATTCCTAACAAATTCTGAAATAAACTACAGCAACCTTTGGAACAAGTAACAGGACTAGCAAAACAAAATCCCAAAAAGTTGTCCAAAATTTCACCCACATTCAGACATCATCCTACTAATATTTCAAGCAACACAAGTCCAGATACTGACACATTGCAATTACAAAGATGTAGAAAAGGCAAGATAAGATGAATTTAACATGAAAAAAGCATGCATTCAAGGGTTGAAGAAAACTGACCTTAAGAGACTGGACAGTTCCTGCTTTTTCACTCTGGATTCAGTACCAAAAAATGATGAGAACTGCCAGCCTTACCCAGGGCTAACAGAAAGTGACAGCAGCAAGGAGGAAATAAGAAAGACCAGAACACTCAGAGGGGGAATTCCAAAGAGGAAAATTAAGAGGAACCTCCCTTCTAGCAACCCCAGTACAACAAGCACTGTTACCTTTACAGGTCACTTGTCCCTGCTAAGAAGAGCTTGATCTTGTCACTAACTAGGAACAGATCAATTTATTTAGTTGGAAATCAGAATTGGATGAGAGCTGACAGTAACAATTTCCACTGTTCCCCCAAATTCTTCCTCTCCTTTTCCATTCCAGTTCAAGTCTGTCCCAAAGTCACGCTATAAACAGTCCCTCAGTAAGAATAAAGCCACAGCATGTGGCCACTTACCCTGCAGCTCCACTTGGTGTAACAGAAGTGAAAGTATCTTTCACACGTTCACAGACTCTACCAATACAAAATTAGTTTTGCATCTCATGCAAGAGTCTCTTGCCATTGGCCCAGAATGACAAGTAGGATGTTCTATGGAACAGGAGCTTGTCTGGCTTATACATGGTGTTCACCATTTGATTGCAGCAGCATCCGACAGAATGTTTATTCATCTAATCATCACTTACCTTGCCATGCCTACCTGGTGTAAAACAAACAACCTTTTGAAAACCAAGTTCATTCATGAGCATTCCTCTCATGATGCCTATAGCTGCTTCTGTATTGCTCTGCAAGCTTATTTGCTTACTTTTCTATTTTTTATCGTGCATAGACCTACACAAATTAGAAATTAATTATGAAAGAGAGTGCACTCTAAAGTGAGCAGATACTTTTTGCAGTACTATTCCACTGGCTATAGCTTTTAAGAAAAGTTCCACCAGAGTCTGAAGGGGAGAGGAAATAGGATTTGATGAATACAGTGACATCCAGACTCCCTGCCACAGTAAGGCAAGATTTTAATGAGGTGCTCAGTAAGAAATGGCTTCTGCACAAGGCAGCAGTTCCATGAGCAAAGCTGCTGCTGACCTGTGTAAGATTTTTCTCCTTGCAGAGGAGATGCACTTCCACCAGGTTCCATGGGAACATGCTCACTGAGAAGAGACAAAGCTGTTTCCTTCCTGGGAGCAGCTGATCTCTTCCCAGTACTTACAGACATAGAGCCTAACCTGTGATGCAGAATATCAGCTTCTTCAGGCTCCCTCACATCCAGGCTGTGCTGGAATTCCTCTACGCACATTAGAAGAAAAGCAACACCTCAGAATAACAGCATTCAGAGCAGAGAATAATGAAAGGCTGCACAAATATAGATTGTATTGTTGTACTGTTTTGATAGCAGACCATAAAACAATTACTGCATAAGAAATCTGCACAAAATTTCAGAGGTTTATCTGTTATCCCTATTCGAATGTGAAGCACAAGCCCTCAAGTGATAAACTCCTTCAGCAGCCCTGCAGGCAGATTTCTTTACCAGCTTCTGAGGCTGAAATCCATGACATGATCTATTTACATCAAGAACAAAACTTTGGGGAACAAGAGTTCAGCTTATTACTGTGATTCCAGTTCATGACTGCAGCAAAGACTGGCTGTCCACTTCTTGTACAACACTCATAGCTGCTTGGAAAGAGCAAAAAGGAATTGCTGGAGCAAATCATAGTTCATCTAGTGGAGTAGTCTATAAAGATGGTCTTAGAGGGAAAAGCAGACTGGAAAAGAAGAGGCTGGGAGACAGCTGAGATCTGCCTCAGCTTTTCAGGTGACCATCAGTTTCTTTGCTTTGATGCTAACTGGCACACTACCCTAGTGCCAAAGGAGGAGACAGAACCTGCTCAGTAGTATGGAAGCACCAGCACAAGAGATATAGGCCACTTTCTATGTTTTTCTACACGGAAAATATGAATTCTTGGCATTAATTTGAATGCGTGTAATGATAGAGGTCAGTATTTTGCCTTCACATGAACTATCCTAATTTGTATCATGAGGATTCCCTCCTGAATTTTCATCCATGCCTTTGTTGTCCCAAAATGGGTTCTCTCACCTGCTGTGAGAGAGGCCAATCCCTACACAGGGTTGAGGTATTTGATTAATTTACAGGTCTGCACAGAAAGGGAGACTGGGTGGCAAATTCACAAAACCAGCACCACAACTATCAAAACTTTTCACTATTAATACATTTTGGCAAACAAAGGCATTAGTGTTCATTGGCTACAAGTTACATAGGTTTCTTATTAATTAGTATTCTATCTTCAATTGGTTAAAAGTTGCCCTTGATTCTCATGCTAATTATTCTGTATACTCAGTCTTTCTCTCCTTTAGAGTCTTGCTCCATCAGCCCTCTGAGAAAGCTTGTCCAAAGTCTGGTGAGATTCTGAATGACCACAAAATTTGAGGCCATAATCTGTCTTTGCATCTACTAGACTGGAAATTCTGAACCTTTTGAGCTCCTAACTTCACAGGAGAAAATGACCTTCTGAGGAAGCTGCAGGTGTGACCAGCAGCATTGCAGTGTGCTGTCTTGGTGTGCCTCACCTGCAGTGTTCATGCTGCACTACTGAGGCTTGTCGTAGCATTTGAGAAGAAATATGGTGGGTGATACTAGAAATGCAGGTGTGGAAGGAGGCTGGAGGGCTTTGGAAGCACAGCTAGTTTCTGAGGTGAGCAAGTAAGGAAAAGGTTTGATCAGACAGCTTTTAAAACAAGGTTTAGAGAAAAAACCCCACTCCTGCAATCTAAAGGGCTACACTTTTATGTTCAAAACATCTTCCAAAATATGACAGTTTTACTTTACTACAGGAAGTGAGTTTCATAATAGATATAGAAAGGTTTGCATTAAGAGCTGCAGACCTTGGTGGAGTTGCTGAGGAAATCCTTTGTGAGTGCGTATGCACAACAAAAGGCACACCATTGGTAACCAAAGGCTCCTGAGACTTATCCAAAGTATGTTCCTGCAGCTCTGCTTTGCACAGTTTGGCCATGGGCTGGTGCTTATTCACTGAAGGCCACATTCTTTAATGCTCATGGACGTTGCTGCAAAGTCCCTATGGATTTCAATACTGTTTTATGAACAAGCAACTGTGCTTCCTTGAAAACTCCTTTCAAGTTGGCTCTATATTTGAGCTCTGGATTTCCAGTCAGCTAGTGTCTTTGGCCTCTCTGGCCATAAATTTGTTTCCATAGCAGAATTTTTGTTCAGGATTCCTTCTATCCAGGGTGAATAGCTTTGAGGTACTGCTGGTTGAGCAATTTCTCATAGACTGGAAAGTCTATTTAACAAATGTTCTTAATTTCTGATCATAATGATCCAAGCTGTACAATATATAGACATCAGCAGTTCACTGCTTTGCTTTACTGCACAATTTCCCTTCCTGTTCTATGGATTCTCTTGAACTCACATACAGCTTTTGTAGATCAGACAGATGTTTCATTGCAGCTGTATCTCTTTTAGGGATTGTCATGGCAGTGTTCTCAAGGTCCAAAAGAAAAGATATGCCTTAGCACTGGAAAGTGCTAAGCAATAGCTACATAAGAAGCAACAAACAGTAAAAATGTATGGCCTAACTTAGTTCTCTTTTTCACACACATGGTTTGTGCTGTGACACATTATAAAGAGGAAAGTGAGTTGAAAAGGAGAACTTGTGCTTTTGATTTCTCTGCATTGAGGGGAAGTATCACTTCTAAGTAAATACAGTGCTGTGCAAAGTCTACAGCTAATTTTGTAACCTAAATAATACTAGTAAAATGTCAGTAATTAATGTCACGACTTTTCCTAGGCCACATTACACCCTTCAGCACAGGGCATTTGGGTATGTTATGAACCATGGTAGATTTTATCTGGTGTCAAGACAGTAAGAACTTCTTTTTGTTTTTTCTACAAATGCAAAAACAGAACCAGAAATGGAAACCATATTTAATTATTGCAAATTAGGACTGTAGCAGCAGCAGAACTTGAACCAAGTTTTCAAAGTTTAAGCCTCTCCAGTCCCTTATTTTGGCCTTAGCTACGAGATAAGCAGCTTTGGGGTCAAAGGCAGAGTACTTTCAGCACATTATTTCTTGGTATGTTTGCCTATAGCCTATTAGCTCTATAGAAACTAGGCCTCCTCCCAAGTTATGATCTTGCAGATCTTGTTGGAAAACTCTTCAGGAATACTTAGAACGTGTGGGAAGAGTAAAACAGGAACCAACTTGACATCTTGATATCTTAACACCCATTCAAAGTCCATCTCGCTTTTGATCTATCTCCAATCTAGATATAACAGAGGAAACAATCCTGTGTTTGGGTTGAAAAGCCTATAATCTCCTGTTCATGGTGAACACTGCCTGAGCACATTTGCAGGTGGAAGTTGCTTAAGGTGTGAAACAACTGCAGAAAATCTGCTTTTCTCACGTTTAATTGGCAATCATAATGATGTGTCACAAGATGTTTGCTCACTTGTCTGCTTCTGGAGGGAACTATCCTATGGAGGGACAAGCAGTGCACAACAGTATTCATCTTGTTGACAGGACTTCTCATTTATCTGCAGTTAAGAGCAATTATAAGGAGGAAAAAAAAAGAAGGAAATAAAAGAAATTCTCATCTTTTCTGTCATTACGACTGGAATTCATATAACTAGTCCAGTACACTGGTACACTGGAGCATGTGACATAAACCTGCTGTAACTTCCCTTACACTGAAATAAAATAAAGCAAGAATGGGCAACAGCATACAAATGCAAACCCCAGCTAACAATGAAAAGTATGCATGCAAAAACCACAGCTTGTGTCAAGTTTCAGACTGAAGTAAAAAAAAAAACAGGCAAAAATAATAAACTGACAGTTGAAGAAACCACATATTTTAGGGGTTTCCCTAGAGCATTTCTGATCTTTGTCAACTAAAACACACCAGACACAAAAGCTATCAGAATCCACATCAGCCACAGCAGCTCTGCCAGTAGTCAGTTGAATGAAGGAGCACTTACCATGACCCCCATTCCGGTAGCTGTGCTGTTGTTCTTGTAACTGCACACAGTGATTGTGGTATCACAGATAAGATGACACCACCTTCTTTTTCAGGAGCTTCAGGTCCATGTTGCCACAGTTCTGCAGTGTGGACTCTGGGCTGTTCTGCCATGGAGAAGGGGAGCCCTCACACCCTTCTGCCGAAGTCGCTCTGCCCTGCATGAAGGATGAAAGCCAGACAGTCAGTGCATTCTCTGAGAAACCAACAGGTTTAGGTTCTTGCCCTTCTTTCAAGCTTTATTTCAGTATTTTTAATTGGTGATTATGTATAGATTTTAAAGATGTGTAGCTCATGAATTCAGGCCCAGTCACAGGAGAAACATCCTCCAGTTGGGAAGTCAGGCAGAACAGCTTCCGCAGGGATTAGCTGTGGAGACATCCAGCACACAGCCTGGAGTTTCCTACTCTTCTAGGCTGGGAGGTTGAGGCTTGTCACCTTTCAGGCCATAGAGGGTATTGTGGTCTCTTAAATCATAGCCTTGGTTGTAAAAGGGGCTCATAGACCACAGACATGAACCTTGCTTTCAGTTTCGCCAAAAGAGGTTGGGCCCCTGCCTCCAGGAGAGGTTCAGAGCTGTGCACTCCATAGAGGACATGTCCAGGAGCACCTGGTGCATCTTGTAAACAGTAAGCAGACAATGTGGCAGACCCCATCCAAGGCACTTAATGTCCCTGCAGCCGATTGGGGAGATCTAGGGACCTACAGACCAATCCTCAGCACCTCCTCCTCTTTGTCCCTACATTCAAACCTACAGAAATAGTAATGATTCTGTGAATTTTAATTCCTCAGATATCCTTTCAAGTTCCCTGTGATTGAGCACAAGGAATACTAGGAAGCTGAAGCTATTTAGTGAATTAGAAAAAGAAGTATTATTAAATTAGGAAAGATACTATTAAACAATAATGCTATACAAGTGGGGACCACAGGCTGCTTAAAAATAATTTACAGGTCAAAAAAAATTAAGAATGGTAGGCACAGGTTTTTCATTTCATTGCATCACCAGATTAGGAGCCCTTTCTTACTTTGTGTTTTGTCTACATCCTCTTTGTTTTTTTCTGATAAAGAAATTGCCTTTACCACCTCCCTGACACCAATTTAGAATAAATAAGAAAAGCAAGTGCAAGCAATCATAGCAAAAGCTGCTTAGCCACAGCCTCCACAACAAAGGATGAAGTAGAAATTGCCAGTGAAAAGTGGCTGAGGAATTTTCCAGCAAGCATCTCAGAGAGCTGAAGGAGGCTATGTAAGTATCACTAGCAGCCAGGGGGAACAAAAGAAAAAGGAAACGTGCAAAAAATCTAATGAATAAGCAACTTACAGTTTTTATAAGCAAATTCAAGTTTTATTTCTGTGGATAAACCAGTAGAAGTAACAGTACTCAATTTTTCACATCACCCTCCTATTGTACTAAGTTTCTCAACTGCTTGATAAATGTTAGGGTCTTTTATTTAATAGGTTAGGATTTTTTTTTTTCTCAGTAAGATTATAGAGGACTAGCTTAAGACAGGTACTGGATACTTGTGTGAGAGTGTACAGGCATTTTAAATTAGTGCAGCAAAGGGGGGAAGGGACTCCAAAAACCTCTTCTGATGAAATCAGTGCCACTCTGGGAAATGGATCCCAGGGCTCAGGGATAAGCTCTGCTTGCTGCAGTGGATCTGTGAAGTTGCTTAAACCAAATTTTTGACAGCCCAAGTTCCTTATTTTTGGAGGTCCCAATCTGAGAAATAAGAGATGATTTGCAAAAGGAACAAGTACCAAGAACTGCAGCTGAGAATGACTGAAGCTTTGAACATATCAAGAGATACATAAAGCTAAACACACTGAGGAATCTGCATCCAAATGCTGGGAATGCACCCCAGGCTGGAAGAGAGCTAATGATTTTGCCTTGGTGTGCCTTTGTTTTGGATATTTCTAAGTGACCACTGCACAGCCTAAACAGGAAAATTATATTGAAGAAAACTCATTAATTATTTCAAAGCCTTTCATTTCCTGGGTAACTGCACCAGAGATTCCTACAGCATGAGTTAAAAAAGGCCTTAAAACCACACAGGGAATACAGAGGATAACATAAAGTATTTAATAAAATATGTCATGTTTCCTTGGGTTTTCCCTAACTGAAAGGAATACAGCTATTAGTGCACTTTTTAGAATCAAAACCAGTTACTGTGCAATAATGGGAATTTATACTCCTTTCTTCTGATACTCAAAAATTATTTTTCACCTCTTTAGGCATAACTGAATGAAGGATCAATAAAAGGTGGGGGGTTTTTTTTTGTTTGTTTTTTTTTTTTTTTTTTTTTAATTCCCATTTATCTCTAGGGCCCAGACCTCCTCAGCTTTGACATATCTTTCTCTTACCCATTTCTTACTGATGGCAGAACTTGATTTCTACTAAGAGTGTATTGTTACATATCACCCAGCTAAAAGAAACTGTCCTGATCTGTCAAGTAAATCCTGTGGCTTCTCCCCTGTTAATACTGAGCTGCCAGTTACAACAATTCACGTACGTACAGCCAAAAAAAAATCATAGAAATTGGTTCTGGGCCAAAGCAGGAAATAATTTTTGACAAATGAGAAAGTGATACTATTGGAAATTTATCTATTCTACCTTCTCTAATTTGCCCTATCTCCTCCAAATGTAAACATTTTATTAAAGCTCCAACAAAACTTTTAAGGATATCTACAATGAATGAAAGTGAGGTAAGATTTATTACTGGATAAACAATATTTTCCAATATTCAGAGGAATGGAATACTCAATTGTAAACACCAAAGAGATGCTAAAACCAGAGCAAAACCAGTCAAGTTATTCACAATATCCTTGGGCAGTTTACAGGGGAATTCTCTGATAAGTCTCTGCAAGATTCTGGGGTGTGTTCCAAGGAGAATGAGAAATCAGCTGACTTATTGGAAATAGTGTGAATAAAACACGTATTAATCTTAGAGGAGGTTCTATTTACTGTTGAAAAAGAGAATGAGAGAGGTTTTGCAGTTATTCATATCAAGCCCCTGGCACTGATAGTGCTCTACAATAGAAAGGCTGTTAATTGTCGTGGGGAGGGGAAAGGCATTAATTGTTGCTTTTCCTGTAAGGAAATGGCAAGGGCACAGCAGCATGAGATATATTTTTGAACTATTTTATGCTATATACTTCGGTTAGCAATGAAGTGGGATCTTCACATATTGCATAAATGGTCTAGGTTTTCCTGTGTAAAAACCTGTAAACCAAACCATAATTCATAAATTCAGTGTAATTATCTTTTCATCAGATGCTGCTGAAGCAGTATTTGAGGACTTACATTGCCTTTAGGGTGTTGCTAATCTTTCCAATATTTAAATAATTTGCAATTAAATTAGAACTCAGAAAAAGTGTTGAAAATAGGATAGTTTGTTCTGTGAAATCCTAGAAAACACTGGAAGTTTCTAATGAGGTTTCATTTGGATGCATTTATTTTAAAACAAGGAAGAATTCTTTTCCAGTAAACCCCAAATGAAGAAATTCTTGGTTTGACCAATAGTTCCTCTAGGGATCAAGGATTCTTTCCAGCTTTTAATTTGCTCCAAAAGAAAATGATAACCCATACAATACCTTGAATAATCACACACCATAATTTCATATATCTTTTTAGAGAATTTACCAAAGCCATTTGTATGGTATGGTGATAGTCTCCTGTGGGATTATCGAATAGTTAGGAAAACAGATAATCCCTACAGTGAGCCAGTGGAGATAAGAACTAGGAGAAACTAAGGAAACATTTCTCTGTTTTAAAATCAAAACACAAACCATGGCTTCTATTTCTTCTTCAGTAACTTCATCGCTCATGAAATCAGTTAGCAGCACCAGAGCAGTAGATCAGATACCTAATGCTGTGACAGGCTAATTGTCACCTCTCTCACAGAGGTGCTGTTTTATCTGATAAAGGACATAGCACACAGTTATATTCTGGTGCCTTAGAATGAAAATGCAACGGCTTCGACAATACAGCAACATTACAGAATGACTAAATTCAAACTACCAGATTTGCCCTGAGAGGTGCAAGAGGAGCTGATGCAGGAGCTGAGGTGAATAATCAGGCAGCCAGGAAGATGTGAGACCTCCCTGCACTGCTGAAGGCTTCTGTCAGTGAGTTCCGGGAGCTGCTTCCGAGCCAGAAGCCAGCTCTGTTTGAGTTACTATTAATATACGGCTTGTAAGCAGAAGTGCATGTTGATACAGGAAATGAAGTCGAGGTCAGCTTCAGGTGTGCACATAACTATTTAATGATTCTATCTCATGATAGCCCTCAATGAGTTTCTATCTCCTTGGAGAGTGAAAGCCCACTTCAGTATTTGAATATTGTAGGCTATCGTGAGCCATCCCATCAAATTACATGACCTCTTCAGCTTTTTAGTGGAAGTCTGTACTTACTAGCACACTGTAAAAGTTGTTTTAACACTCCCAAGGCCAAAATACAATGATCACAATATTAACATCATTGCGCACCAAATAAACCTTTCCTCCCTTAAAATTATAATCCTACCAAGAACAATTTATCAGTTTTTCTGACCCATTAGGTATTGCTTTTTTTCAGTAACAAGTCTTGCAGAAATCTACTTTCTAGTCAATATTTTTGAAAAGTTCACATCAGTGGCCTCTGTACTTACTCAACGGACACAATCTGGTTTAGTTAGATGTTTTAGAAGACTAGGAAGTTATTATTTTGCAGGTTTATTTAATGCTGGTAGCTAGTCAGATCTGCACATGGTAGATCTATTAGCTCTTCCTTGATCCTCCACTTCATACTAAGCTGTCCAGACTATTTCCCCCCCTTGTTGTGAAACCTTTAGCCCTATCCTGAAGTCCGGTTGTCTTGTTTCACTTCCTTAAGTCTGCTGCATAATCCACCTGCATTTTAAATTAAGGCAGGAAAAAAAAATTATCATAGAATATCCTGAGTTGGAAAGGACCCGCAAGGATCATCAAGTTCAACTCCTGGCCCTGCAGAGGACAGCTCCAGGAGTCTTGCCCTGTGCCTGAGAGCTTTGTGCAAACACCTCTTGAACTCTGGCACCCTTGGTACTGCGACCACTTCCCTGGGGAGCCTGTTCAGTGCCCAAATGCCCTCTGGGTGAAGAATCTTTTCCTAATATCCAACCTAAACCTCCTCTGACACAACTTCAGGCCATTCCCTCTGGTCCTGTCACTGATCACCAGAGAGGAGATCAGTGTGTGCCCCTCCATTTCCCCTAAGGAGGATGTTGCAGACCACACTGAGGTTCTCCCCTCGGTCTCCTCCAGGCTGAACAAGCCGAGTGACCTCAGCTGCTCTAAGGGGCCGAGTTACCTCCACTGCACCAGTGGCACATCCATAGTGTTGTGGTGCTACCGCAATGCCCTCAGAGCTGTCCCCACAGCTGTCCCCCCACACAGGCACAGGCCCGCTGGGAGCGGGGACAGCACTGGCCGGGGACAGCACTGGCACGACACACTGAGGGTGTCCTCCAAACGCGACACGCAGCTGTGCTCTTATATTTGTACGTGTACGTTCACCTTTCCCTGCACTCCTTCTTCCTTTCAGGGTTTGTCTTCAGCATGAGACCCCAGCGGCCGTGACCCGGCCGGGGCGGGCATCTGACGGCGCTGAGGGCCGGGGGCTGCCGGGGCCCCTCACGCTGCCGCCCGCGCGCGGCCAAAGCCCGCCCGGCCCCGGCCCCGGCCCCGGCCCCGGCCCCGGCCCCGGCCCCGGCCCCGGCCCCGGCCCCGGCCCCGGCCCCGGCCCCGGCCCCGGCCCCGGCCCCGGCCCCGGCCCGCGGGGGAGGCCGCCATAGGCACCCCGGCTGCAGGGCGGAGGGAGGAGCGGGGGTGCCCGGGGTCTCTCGGGCGGTGCCCGGTGAGGCGCAGCCGCCGCGGGCTGTGGCGAGGGGCAGCCCCGCTCCTCGCCCCCGCAGGGCCGGGCCGGAGCCCGGCCCCCTATCCCTGGGCCAGCCGCGGGCCGCGGAGGCGCGGCCGGGATGAAGCAGGTAGGGGCGGCGGGCGCTGCGGGCGGCGGGCGGCTGCCCCGGGCCCTGCGCGCTGACGGGCTGCCGCCGCAGGCGATGGTGGACGACACCGAGGATGTGTCCCTGGATTTCGGGAGCGAGGAGGAGCTGGCGCTGCGGAAAGCGCGGATCAGGTAACGGCGCGGAGGCCGCAGCATCGCGGCGCCGGGGCCGTGGCGGCTCTTGTTTCGGTGAACAGAAAACTCTATTTAAACTCTTAATTCCCATTGTTTTACAGGGAGGGTGGTCAAGCGCTGGAACAGGCTGCTCGGGGAGGCTGGGGAGCCTGTGACCGGGAGATGGCCGGGCTGGAGCAGGCGAGGCCCGGCCCCGCTGGCCGGCATCACCCGGCTACGGGAAATGTAAACCTGACACAGCCAACATCCCAAACCCCAAGCAAACAGAACTTGAGTTAGAGCTGCAGCAGTGGCGAGGGCTCTCGGCTCCAGCAAAGCCCGCTATGCAGCCGTGCTCAGGCATTGCAGGGCACACCTGGCTGAAGGGAAGCAGCCAGATAGCTGCAGTAAAACTCATGATTACCTACCAGGGGTTGTGATGTTTTGTGGAATATGAAATGTCTTATCCTTGTTACCTGAGAGAACCCAACCCATTAACCGATCTCATCTGTCAAGTTAAGCTGTCTGCCCTTGGGTTCCTCTCCAGTGGTGTCACTCTGCAGCTCTGGCCCAGGTGACAGAGCTGTTGTTCCATCAGTGGCTTTTGGAGAATCTCCAGTCAGAGTCTGTGAAAGGAAGCGTTCTATGTCAAAAGGAACAATGCATGAACTGATCAATTATATATATATATATAATCAGCTTTGATTTGGATTGCTTTCTTCTACCTTGCCCCAGTTTGGTCTGGTCCATTACAATGGTATTATTTCTTGTAGGTGTAAACAAAGAAAAATAATAAATGTTAAACCTGACACAACGTTATCTGAGGCAACAAGCAATCATGTAGCTTTACAATACAATTACTCTCTTTTACTATTGTCTAGTGAAGCATTTCTGCCCCTGCACTGCTTCAGACTTTGTAACTACTTGAGTCAGCCCTGACACAAGATTAACCTTCCCGGAATTGCCTTGGTTTTCCACCTGAGAAGCAGCACACCTTTTAAATGAAGGTTTATATTTTGGTGCAGTCTTGGAGAACACAGCCTAAAGTATTCAACTAAATTGGGAAATACAGCTTAGAAGTACCTTGATCACATGAGCCACAGATTCTGTCTGAGGGACCAGACTAGACTTAGCATGAAGTGAAACCCTGACATATTTGTAGGAGGTCCACAGCACCTCGTACTTTACTCTAGAGATCTTAAAGATTCCTTCTGATTCATGCTACTCAGTAATACAGGACAGATAAAGTATTAGCAAACCATACTGCTCTGTGATCCACTTTGTGTAGACTCTGGTTTCATTAGAAACACCTCTTCATTTTGCCCTCAAGACAATATTAAAATACGCTGTCATATTGAAAATTCATCTGCTATAGAATGCAGAAATGAAACTGCTTACACTGGTCACATGTTTGTTTTTGTATTTCTGAAGAATCTTGTGCAAATGAGCCTGGAGCACACCTAGGTGCTGCAAAATTTTGTTATCTTATTAGACGGCATAACAAGATGTTCTAAACACTTGTCTTTATCTTGATTTCATATATCTTGAACTTGGTTAGAATTTGCATAGGCTATGACAAATTGTACTTTTGTGATTCTCCAAGGTATGTACAAAAGGGTTCCTTAAAAACAAAAGGTTAGTGGCTACTTTCATAGGAAATTGGAAAAAGGTAAGTTCACTGCAGTATAAGAACTTTGGATCTGGAAGTCAGGAGCTTCTTTTACAAATCAGCCAGGAAACATGGCGGTCAAGCCAGAGAAGAGACCCCATTTATTTAAAATTTACCTCAATATATTTCACATACCAGACACAAACAAACAAAAAAACCCCAGCATGTAAAATGCTGCTGTGGCACTTCTGAGCAGGTACTGGGAATGATACTCCTCTAGTTCACTGGCACAGCTGAGGCCTGACCCAAATTTGATTTCTTAACATGGGATGCAACTAAATCCAGAAGAGTTTGTTCTATCCTAACAGGCATCATGCTCACAAACTAACAGAGGTTATTATAACAAGATAAATTGCAATCATTTAGCCTTGAGGCTCCAGTTCTACCTCACATGGATGTTTAGATGCAACAGGAAAACTAAAAGGCTAAGTGTGTTGCTGTGCTTTCAGGAGCCAAGTCTTCCAAGCTGAGCCAGTGCAGAGTTGCAGTTTCCTTTATCCTTTCCATAGTTTCAATAGGTGCTCAGCACTGTAATAAATGAGAGCTCCTTGCTCATAGTTTGGTTTTCTTGTGCTTTTCTTTTAGTAAACACCCTTCAGTGTTTGATGTTGGAACAAAGTCAGCATCCAAACAGTAATCCTGTTGTAATCCAGTAATAGTGCTGAATCTGCCCTCCAAAATGAAACATGACTTCTCCAAAGTTACTGCTGCATTTGAAGCACTGATCCGTTAGAAAAGCTCAGGCCACCCTGTTGTGCTTTGGGGTTGTGATCTATGAAAGCTGCTCTTGACACAAGGGTACCACTTATGTAATGGACTCTTACATCTTCTTGACCAAGATAATGCTTGAAGCAGTAAGGCACTGTCTGTTTTAGCCAGTTCACAATATCCACTCCACCCACCTGGCTGCTTATGGCAGAAAAAGCCCCTTTTGCTTAAAATGTCACACTTTTAGACCTAAGTCACAAGAAGTTTTGGGAAAGTTTGAAGTTCATATGGGCATGACCAGGAGTAAATATAAACTACAACTGTGCATCATTCTTCCTTCTCCAGTCATATGTGTAGTACTACAAGCACAATATTGCCGTTAGAGAAAGATAAATACAGTCATTAAACAGCTATAGAGTAATAATAAAGCAATGAAGATATTTAAGTTATAATAATTATTATGTAACTGTAATTTAAGTTTATAATAAGGAATTATGAATATATTTGATGTCTCATTTTATATACACAATAAGAGAATAACATTTCATAGTTAAATAGTTGATTATGCCCTAGGCCATACTTTTGTTAATTCGCCATACTACTGTTCATTGTTCACAGAGGTAGAGAAGCTTAATGAGACAATTGTTGACTTAAATATTTTTTCAGATATTTTATCCACTAAGCTTCATGGAAGAACTTACTTAACTGCTATAGCCTGTAGTTAATTCTAACTTCCAGCTAATTAACACAAACAACTGTACAGAGTAAGTTTTTGGTACTTGGCATATTACCCTGATAATTGTACTCTGCTCATTATAGCACTCTCCAGTCCCCCCCAACTGGGCAGGCCAATGTTCCATGTCATATAGTTATTTCTTTTACTGAAATTTCTTTTATTTTGTTACAGACAAAATTTTGTTCAGTGAGCAAAGCATAAATATCTAGTGAAATTAATAAGCAATAATTCAGAAGAGATGTTAGATCCCCAAATCATTCTCCCTGTCTAAAACGAAGTGTTTGGGTTTAGACATTAAATATGAAGGTTCATTTTGTCTCATACCAAATAGCGACAACTTTTTTTTTAGTTTCAAAGTTCATTTTTTGTTTTCAAAACAATTCTGAAGGGCATAAGAGCTATCTCATTCCTTTTGTGCATTGCAATGCTGATTTATTTTAGGAAACAATGAGGATTTTAGGGTACTGTGTTGAACACAACCACTGAATTCCTTCACGCAGTACCAAAGAATCTGGTGAAAGGCTCCATATTTTGTTCTATCTTTGAGAAAGTTTTGACATGAACATCCATTCATCTTTTAGCTTGGCTAAGATTGAAGCTTGGCTATTGAAAATACCATTGCTTTAATAATGAAGATACATACCAGCCTTTCAAATAATAGCAGCTGAAAACCAAAGTTTTATTATAAACTTGAAATAGCTGTGTTGTGCTACACTGTCAGCAAGTACTGTAACATTCCCTCCTGTCCCATAACCTCAGATATGCTCTGCATTTTCTTTTATAGGCACCCACTGGCCACCTTTTTCCATCTGTTCTTCCGAGTGAGTGCTATTGTTACCTACTTGTTCTGTGACTGGTTCAGCAACAGCTTTGTTGCCTGTTTTGTCACTATTCTCCTCCTTCTATCCTTTGACTTTTGGTCCGTCAAGGTAAGATGACTCTCTATAGTAATTACCTTGGAAAGTACTTTGCCATTAAATAAAACAAAAAAATTGAAATATATATATAATATATGAATACGAATGAATATAATGACAGAAGTGACAAAAACATTGGGACCTATTGATTTATTAAATGCCTAGCCCATTTTAATGAAGATGTTCACATATGTTAGTAATTTAGCACCATGTTTTCCATGGCTGACTACTAAGGACTACTAATATGGTGAGAAATTTGCTTTGCCATAGATAGATTTGTTTGTATGCTTTCCCCCTTAAATAAAAAGAAAAAAAGCTAAAGTAATCCTGGCTTTCCTTAATGGATGCCCAGATCTGCAGCCCTTTGCCCAGCCCCCACAGCAGGGGCTACAGAAGCCTCCTGAAAGCCCAGCTATAGCTCTGGTGCCCTAATCCCATGCAGGCAGGTGGGTTAGGCCAGCCCAGGATCCACATGTGGAACAAGGCTTTTGTGTTGTAGAAGTGAAGCATTGATGCACCTCCAGTATTCTGAAAGCTTCTGGTGCTCAGCCAGGTGCAGAAATATTTTCTTAGTTTGTTTGCCTGATCCCACACAGCTTACTTGCTTGTCATTAATCTCTCATTTTTCAGTGTGTTTTTGTTCTCAGCGTTCCTCTTACTGAGGAAATTTGTTTATTGGGTGCTTGTCCAACTAACTGACTTGAAAAAGATACAACCTATCATTTCTTATCTAAATAAGTGCTATTGTGCTAATTATCATATTGGAAGAGAATAGGCCTCTAAATTTGTGGGTTTTGAATTAGCAATTCATCCATTGTTAATGGCTGTTGTACTCAAGCTGGCACAGCTTTTAGTTGTAATTTTAGTATTTGATAAAAGAAGATGATTTTTGAACATGCTTGTCTTTTTATTTTTCTATTTTTAACTGTTACTCTGACAAGTGAATTGTGCTACTGATTAATGCAAATAATGGTTTCATCATTAGAATGTGACAGGAAGACTCTTGGTTGGTTTGCGTTGGTGGAACCAGATTGATGAAGATGGAAAAAGTCATTGGGTGTTTGAAGCAAAAAGGGTAAATATATTAATAGAAGTAGGCACAGGGCAAATAGAATCCATAGGAAATTTGTAAAGCTGATACCAAGTCAAATAAAGTGACAAATAGAGCACCTTTGTAACAGTTACTTTTTATCCAGCTTCCATAGAAAACAATGTTAGTATTCAAGTGCAAGGACTGGTTTGTCACATCCTGGAAGCATTAAGGGCAAAACAGGTCTCACACATTGTTAGCATATGGATCAGCAGAATAAATATTCATGGCATGGTGCTATAGGTATGAGATATTTCTAGTAGTTCTGTTGAATTTTCTAGTGAGAATATCTTGTAATAAACACATCTTCCTGTAGATAATCCCTGTAGATAATCAACACAGAATCCTCTTCAGGAAAGATCTGTGTGCAAAGAAATGTTGAATAGTTCAGATTCAGTATTTTGAAGTTAATGTTTTATCCATGTTTATGGAATATGGTGGGGAATAGAACCTGGATCACAGAGTGTTCTGATACTGCCAGTACCCCCCAAACACACTGAGGGGAAAAAAAGCAAGCATTATAGAATGGCATTTGGCATCAGTACTGGAGTCAAGGCTCAGGGTTTTGCTTTCCCTTGCTGACATTCTCTCTGCAGCCCCATTGATCCTGGCACAGCAGCACCCAGGTGCTGCTCACCGGGACGTTCCTTTGGAGCCCTCCAGCTGTGTCCCCAGCCTGTCCCGGTGTGCAGGGCTGCAGTGCCCTCTGCAGCCTGGGCTGCAGCTCCTGGTGCCCCAAGCACGGAACAAAATTAATGTGCTTCCTGTGAATCTGAGTGAGGCCTGAACACAGAATAGAGGAAACCCTGCATGAAGTACGTGCAAAATTCAATATACTGAAAATTAACTAAAAAGCTTTTCAGTTTCAGAGTGGAAGAGTCCAGAGGGTTTTCTTTTCCAGTTGTGATGCTCCTGTTTCAGAAGCTGGCAGTAGTGGTCATTGAGTGGTCTGAGGGCTGGAGTGAGATTTTTAATTTTGGAAAGATCAGAACCTTCTAAACAATTCTCTTACTTTAGGGTTTTTTTGTTCTTTTTAAAGTGTAGGAGCTAAAGATGAGCCTTTCAGCATAGATAGAGACATGTGAGTTGTGCTGACCTGAAGGAATCTGTAAGAACAGCTTTGCAGCAAGCTCTGAGGTGTGTGCTCTCCCTGAAGAGCACAGGGCACAGTGCACAACACTGCCTCTTGCAGTTAGTGTGTCCAACACTAGCATGACACGAGGCATTTTCAAAGCCACTGTTCTTAATTTATGGAATGTCAGCAGAGCTCAGATGCAAAATCCAAGGATTAGTTTATATAATAGGAAAATAAGGTTCATGCTAGATTTAAATTCAGCTAAGACACTGCATCTTTTTAGGAAAATGTATAAAAATGTGCCCTTTTATGAGAATTCCAGTCTGAACTAGAGCCAGCTCATAAATCTTATGGATGAAAATGCTGTCATGTACTGTAGGGCATCAGGAAGGAAACTTGGCATGAGCTGCTTCTCGTCTAAGTTAATCTTCCTTCTATGCATATCATAAGTGAAATCTTCCTCCTCTTTTGTCATTTATTGTTGATTTTGACTTTGTGACTAATAGCCTCAATTAATTTTTCCTTCCAGGTGCCTACAATAGCTGCCTCAACTGAAGCTGAAGCCCGAATCTTTTGGCTCGGTCTCATCATCTGCCCAGTGATTTGGACAATGTTTTTCTTTAGCACCTTGTTCTCCTTGAAGCTGAAATGGCTGGTGAGTCGGGGTACAGAAGACAATCTTGGTAGAGGGAAACCTCAGATCTGATAGCTTTGAACCAAATCTCCCACCGGTACAAAAATTCCACCAGCAGCTTCAAGGAATCCCAAGGAATTTTCTGCAGTCAAGGCCTTCTGCACTCTGGAATGGATACGTAACTTTTAGCTGCACTTCTACTGAATTATCAGATGTCAACTCCTTCATCCAACTGGAGAACCTCAAGTGGTGGGCAAAATTATGGGCTTCTTTTTAACTGTAGCAACTTACTCTTCCCCAACTTATTTCAGTCAAATGAAACTAATAGGAGAGGACAAAAAAAGAACGAGTGATGTTGGTTTTAAGGTTTTTAGGTCTCCTGGGAATTTAAATGTACTTACTCTTAAAAGTAAGGATTTTAGATTCCTGATACCATTCCCTTTTGAAAGAACCATCAGGAAAGAACCATTTTGAAAGAGCACATCATTAGTGCTTAAAACCTTGAGAAATTGAGCTATAAGTATTTTATCATTAGTCTACTTATAAGCCATCTACTTAAACCAACACTTTTTTCTAAATCCAGAAGAGGGCATTTACCCCATATATTGCATTACATTAAGGTATTTTTGTCTATGAAATCTTCATATTTTTCCCTGTAAACATTAAGTGCTTGGGTAATTGCCACAGAATTTTTTCTGTCAAGTTCCCAGCCATACTCAGTACCATTTCTTAATTCAGTTTGAAAAGGTAAAAAGCACCTCCAACATGTGCAGCTACATAACCAGTAACAGCCAAGATTGCAATTTATTATTCAATTAAACAAATTCAGCTATGGGCATAAATCAATTGCAAATCATTAACTGCCTTCTAGTGCCCCTGAACAAGCAATAGTTAAAATTAAACCAACACTTTGTTTGTGCCTCCACCTTTATTTTTGAAAAGCAGAGATTGTTTGCTCAGCTGCTTAGAGACAGAACTCTAACTGGCAGAGGAGGCAGGTTGCTCAGGTGCTTGTAAAAGGCAAGTTACACAAATTAAAATAAGATTACTTCTGAGAAACTGGTTCTGAAGGCTGACAGAAACATTTTTTCTAAGTTACTGCATTAGTCAGATGGGTCCCACCTGCTGCTAAGCCTGAAGTACCACAAAAGGAGCTGATTATTTTCACTGCCAATCAGTGCTAGATAGGAAATCCTATCTGTGGATGCTCTTTGTAAATCTGTAAATAATAGATCTTATTTGTATATAATAAGGTGTTTGTCAGCTAAACAGGCCTGCAGGCGTGCCATGTATCTGGATGTAAATGTTTTAGGTATGAATCAGGCTTAAAAAAGTGAATGTTTCTGAAATCTGTTGAGTAGGTCCTTTTTTGAGTAAGTACTTTCAGGAAAGTAAAGTCTTTTGAGATAGAGAATGACAAAACTGTTATCAGTGTTTTCATAAAAAGAAGCATTTAAAGAAAGGAATAATTGTGTTTGTTTGACATGATTGGATCTCTTAGAAGGCTATTTATTTCTGGGAGGAATATCCCCCTTACAGCACATGTTTATCTAGATAGTGTGTACACATACACGTGTGTATATCCTACACAGTCAATACATAGCCATGGATTTGTCCCTGCTGAACTCGTGTTTGCCCACAGGCTCTCGTGATTGCTGGGATCTCCCTCCAGACTGCTAATTTATATGGCTACATCCACTGCAAGTTAGGGGGACAAAAAACCATCAGCAGAGTAAGCTCAAGGTTGTTTGGCACCACCGACATTGCCAAGAGTAAGTACTGAGTTGTGCAACTACAGCCTGTGGGGTAGCACAAGCCAAGCTGCATCTCACAGCTGGTTCTGGCAGTGTCACATGGGAGGGCCCCACCCCAGGTCACTTTGTGTTTGGAAGCCTGCTGAGCTTCACAACTGAGATGCTTCCAAGCTCCAGGAAGAATGTCCTCAAGTTAAATCCTTGGAGTTACTCTAATTGTAATGCCTCTGTTAGGCACAGCTGGAAGAGCAATCTTCAACCCTCAGACTTCCAGCTGGCAGCTCCCTGCTTTTATACGAGACCCATGTGACCCAGGTTATGCTTACAGCCACATGTCCTCTGTTCTCTCAACAGGACAGAGCAGGAGCATTTCAGAAGATGGCACTGAAGAACATGGGAAGACAGGCACTAGGTAACCAAACAAGGAAGAGCTAAAGGATGAACAGTAAAAATACTAATTCATGAAAGCTGTTTTTCATGCGAAGATATTTAAATAAAGCTCTTCTAGAATTACGCCTGCATGAAATAAAGTAATTTGTGTTTGAGTCTTAGATCATGGAAAGTTTAAAGTGTTTGTTACTTAAAAGCTTCACCAAAAAGTTGTTTGTGTGAGCACAGACAATGCTTATGGTTTACATGGAGCATGCTGCTTTCAGAAAAGTTGTCAACTAACCTCAAACTGTTGGATTATATGTAATGAAAAGACAATGCTAATTTGTTTAACTTTGGAAATACAATAAACAAAATCAAACTGCCTTTCCCTCTTGTACACAATACTGATTTTTCAAAGCTTTGAAATTACAATCCCAAAGGGCCTCTTAGTTATTAAAGATACTGAATGTTTATTTTTTAATGTTCAGGCTTAGGGTCAAATAAAAGAAAACTAAAGTCAGGTACCATGTTCACACAGTACCTGAAACCAGCATTATGTATGGTTAAAATATTAACCTTATTTTGATACCTTTAAAACAATAAATAAAGCAGTGTGGTTGTACTATAACACTACCCTGACTTTCACTCTAGATACAGATCTTTTCCACTGAAAGGAGACTCTTAAATGTTATTCAGGGAGAGAGAATGGGCATCACAGTTCACCCTTGTGCAGAAGGCAAGACAAAGGCTGGTGCACATGCACAGCTACATCACATATGATGCCTGTGACAACCCAGCATATTTTATATTCAACCTTCTAAATAAAAGTGCATTCTATACTCACATCTTCAACTGCCACCTTCATGGTCAGGTTATTGGTACTATGACACTGGAGGCACAATGAACCTGATAATCCAGATGCAGACTCAGTTTCACAGCTTTCTAGTGAGGGAAGAACTACAAGAATCTTGAACTATTGGAAAAAACAAAGGCAGAGCATTTATATTAAGAATTTATTTGCAATATACAAAAAGAATACATTATTAAATCAAGGCATAAGTTACTTTTCTATAATTAAACATGAAGTACATCTTTATTCCATTTACAGATTACATTATCTTTTCTTCTTGAAAATGGTGTTGTTCACAGTATTCCTGAATTCCTGCAAAGATAGAGAAAAAGTAATATAAGTTCTATTCCAGCTGTACATCAGGAGTTTGTTGTTGCTGCATCTGTCCCCTGTGGGTACAAATATCTGAAGTTGGGCCTTCATTACACTGAAAGTGGCATTAAGAATTTCCCAGCTGCCTGTATTTTTAAACAGCACAGCATCAGCCCTTTAGGGAGTTTTTGCAAGGGGTTTTTGTGCAATTACAGTTAGAGAGAAGATCTCTCCACACACCTGCTAGAGAGCCTCAGAAGGTTTCTCCAAGCACAAGGACACTCATCTTCTCTGAAAATGGAAGTCTGACTTCTCTGAAGTCAAACATTGAAACCAGTTATCCAATACAATTTCGTTACCGCTTTAAAAGCCAGTCAGAAGTGATGCCCAGAAGCAAACATGGTCTTTGCACCTGTTACTTTCAGAATTGCTATGCATCTCTCCTGATTTTATTATTTGTAGCAGAGTAACACAAGCCTGTTTAACACCTCTGTATATTGCAGCAGTGCTCAGAACTGAGGGGATTCATTTGCACAGAGATTTTCAGACTCACTTTGAATTATATTCCTGTAAGATAATGTGGCTGGAGACTCGGGTGCTTCAGCCAAGAAAGACTGGCCTCTGTCACAACTTCTTCCTGGAAGGACAGAGAAAAATATAAAAGCAAAGCAACAAGAAAAGATGAGCTTTTTTTTCTTTTAATCCTTTATCCTGTTCCAGTTATACCTTTTCAAATAGCCATCTGCATCTATTCCTTCTAGGAAGTCCTGATGTGAGTAATAGGACCAGAAATACAGTGTACAGTTTAACAGAGGGATAGTACTAGCAGAAACCTCCACTTGGGAGTACTGAGCTGTTCCTTGATGTCATTAATTCTGGTATTAATTGGTAACAGCTAGCAGGCAAAGAACCAAGCTTCCTCATGACCCACAAGAGAATTTGGGCAGGGTCAGTAACACTGAGGTTAAAGCAGTAGTTTTAGTGCTTAACATCTAAAAATACTCTTCTTTTTAGTGGTTTTGATCTTATCCGGTCTGCATTTCCAAGTGATTACACCAAAGAGAAAGACATGTTGTATTTAAAATATAATTACAGAGCTGAAGAGATGCATCATCTAATCTTAACTCATCAAAGATTAAGTTTCAGGTTAAGGAAATTACCCCAGCACTTCCCTCATTCCACATCATGCTACGTCACAGTTCCAGTGACTTTTGATTCAGAAAACCATTCTATCTAAAAGTGGATATGTAGCTAAGAGAGTTAAGTGCCTGCCATCAGGGTTTGCCAGCAATGCATCTACAATGGATCTACTGTTCCTCCTACTAGGAGGAACAACATGCTTTAAGTCCAGTGCAATAAGTAACTTTACCTATCTGTGGATCTAGAGGCACTTTACCCAGGAGGGAAACATTCAAGTTCTGGCACATCTTCTCTGCACCGCCAGTCGTTGGAGGAAAGATCTGAGATTCGTTCTGGGACAACGTGAATATTAGAGTTAAAATCTTGCAATTCTGAGATTCAGGCATTTTTGGAGCAATGTTTGATACACAAGCAATGCCAAGGAAAAGACCCTGTAATACACAGCCAGCCTTACCTTACACTTTGGACACACAAAGCCGCTCATGTTCTCCACAACACCAATGATGGGCAGCTTCACTTTGCGGCAGAAGTTGATCTCCTTCCGAACATCCTGAAGTGACACTTCCTACAAATGTTAGCAAACACAGATATTTCAACTGTAATGTTTTGCACTGAATCCATTCAGTTACCTCCTTAGAGCTATTTTAAAGATAGTTTAAAATTAATTATTACTGCTGTCTTAATATTTTTAGGAACACAAACCTGTGCTACAAGCTCTACCAACAATTCTATGAGTCACACCAGAGCAGGTACAACAGTTCAAGCCTACTAGATGTGGTTCTGTTTTGAAATCTGACTCTAGTAAAGATTCACCCATATTTATGTTTTATCGCCTATCTTCAGTTCTTTAAATGCAACTTTTTCACATTTTCAGCTTACAGAAGGGCTCTTGGTATTCTCCACAGAGAGAGGACAAGAACGACTGGGCTTACACTTGTTACCTCTTTTCAAATTAAATTTGAGATCTCTTATCCTCTCCTCAGAGCTTTCACAATATGCCTGACCTCATTCATTCTCCTGTTCCCTTCTTCTTCCTTTACCACTTCTCTGGTATTGTCCTGAACACTTAACTTCCTTCATGTGTTGTCTTTTCAGCTGTTGTGGAAATACTTTGTGTCCTGTGCTAGTTTGATCTCCTGCTCCTTTCCAAACAGGACACAAAAACCTCTGTTTGAACTCACTGTGTTTTTAGTGTCCGCTTTCTCTTTTAAAAATGCACATGACAAAACTTTTGGTGGGTCACCTGGAGCTGACAGGCTACTTCAAAGATGTCAAAGAGTGCACAGCTTATCACTTAAAAATGAAGCTTCTTATGGACATTCTTCTGAACATTAAGCCATTGGTGAGTAAATGACAGATCCACAACAATGTGAACTCTGATTCTGAAGGAGGAAGTGAAACACTGCATTTCCCTTCACCACACAGCTCACAGCAGCTTTTGTGAACTGCTCTGTGGTTTAGCGACCCACTTGGGTCCCCACCCAGCTCCACCGAGACACCCACCTAACCCACAAAGCAGCCAGCAGGAGGCACAACACAACAAGGTCATCTCCCTGAGATTCTGTACCCTTCGATTTCTGTGAAATCAGCAGCCTGGAACCCAAGGATTGCCTTTAACTGCCATGCTTCCCCAATGGAATGTGGGCCCGTACCTGGGGGGTGGTGACTATGACAGCCCCATCAATGTGGCTGGCACTGAGGTACTGCACGATGGACAGGTGCTCATCTGATGTTCCTGGGGGCGTGTCCACAATCAGGTAATCCACTTCGCCCCAGTCCACGTCCCGCAGAAACTGCTTGATCAGCCCTACAGGAAAGGATAGGAATGTGGGAGAGAAAAAGGTATTGTCCTGTATTTCAAATTTCAGGGTCTTAGCTTACTACACTATCTTTACATTATTAAACAAGCTCATGATATTTACTTGACTATCATATATTTACTTGAAACATTTAATGTAGATTACTGTTGAAAACACTCAGTACATACCATTCTTTTTTGGTCCTCTCCAGATGACAGCATCATCAGGACTACTAAGCAAGAACCCCACTGACATGACACCTAAGTTTTCTTCAACATACTAAAAGAGAAGTAGAGAAACACAACAGTGAAGAAAGAGTAGAGAAACCAACTCTGAAACCCCTATTTCATAGAAAAAGCAAATGATGGGGAAGGCATTAATGAAATAAAGGCAGAGAACCTTGTATTTTATCACAGGGCATTAAAAAACACTTCTTGTGCAACACTCAACAACTATACTGAGAAAATGCAGCTGTTAGAGCAGTTTATGGAATCATAGGAGCCAATGTAAAGATAAACGCACCTTTCCCTCTCAGCACCAGATGCCTTTCTAACGGTGTGCATGCTACAGGTGATCTTTAGACAACCTACACTCCTGCAAAACCTTCTCTGCATTTTCTAAAGATGAATAAGGTTTTTCTTGGGTGCAACATACTTCTTGGCTGTCACAGAATAGCTGACACACTACACAGCTGCATGATACCCCAAAATAACAAACCCGAGTAACTTATTGCCTATAGTAGGAAAGTCAGTAAACTGAAGATAATAAAACTATTTTACAAATATAATATTACTATTATTAACAAAAGAAATTTAACACTGATCTACATAGTCTATAACCAGACTCTATAGAATCTGGATATACATTCTACATTCTTTATATAGTCTGTAGAATTTGGATATGGGCTATAGAGAGCTATAGAATCTGAACATAAAGACTCTGTAGATTCTACATCCTGTATAGATTCTACAGAACCTGGATATTTAAGTCATTAGAAACAGAATTAATATGATTACCCCCTGCTCCCTCCTCACTCATTTTTCAACATAGAAGATGGTGGCCAACCCAAACACACCCAATAAACTTTCAGGAACAGCTGCACCAACTCACCACTGGAGACCATCCAGATCCACTCTGATGAACCTGAAAATTGAAGTGACACATAAAAGTTACAACAGAAAGAAATACCTAAAACTTGAACATAAATCAAACCTGAGTAAGAGCTCTCCTGCCTGCAGGGACAATCCTACTTTATTGGAGCAGCTCAGGTAAAAACTAGAGGAGCACCAGCTCTCCACTGAACAATAACTTTTCATCCCCTATGAAAATTTATCTATGACTTATACATTTATATGAAATATTCAAGGGCTGATAAAGCACATCATGATAATACTATTCAAGTTTTAAGTTGTCAGCATTATGTGGCTGGTATGCAATGAAAGTCGGTTTGCAGAACTGCTTATCCTGAAAGCGGGTGACTCTTTTACAAAATATATGATGCTGAACTTCTCCATCTCACCTCACTTCCCTACCCACTGCCCCACATTTCCCATCATGCAATCCTTTTATAAGGTTTAAATTCATAAAGCCTGAATATGCTAATGAAAAACTGAGCAGCAATCCTTTAAACAACGTTTGAGCATTCACTTACCTGTTCTCCTTCTAGACCCATCATTTTAGGGATCGATGGCCCGCAGATATCTATGTCCAGCAGAGCAACCTGGAAAACAAATCGGCCAATCTGCTCCACTGGAAATAAGGTGGCACAGGGCTGTCTCCAAAGGCCATCTCATGCAATTAAATCACTCCGGCACGGTTCATACAGGAAGGTCGAACCTTAGCGAACAGGGGCACACGATCGGTACCCCCAAGCACCTGGCCGCTCCGGGACCCCCGCCGCCCGGCCTCTCCCAAGGCCACTGCCCACCTGCTTAGTCTCGTCGGCCGCCAGCCCGTGCGCCAGGAGAGCGCTGAAGGTGCTCTTGCCCACGCCGCCCTTGCCGGACAGCACCAGCACCGTGTGCCGCACCGCCCGCAGCCGCGCCCGCAGCTCCGCCGCCTCCGCTGCGGAGACACCGCGTCGTCAGCGCGCCCACAGCGCGTCCCCGAGCCCCCCCGAGCCGGCCCCGCGCCCCCCGAGACGGCCCCGCGCCCCCCGAGCCTGCACCGCGCCCCCCGAGCCGGCCCCGCGCCCCCCGAGCCGGCCCCGCGCCCCCCGAGCCGGCCCCGCGCCCCCCGAGCCTGAACCGCCCCCCCAAGCCGGCCCCGCGCCCCCCGAGCCGGCCCCGCGCCCCCCGAGCCGGCCCCGCGCCCCTCCGAGCCTGAACCGCGCCCCCCGAGCCGGCCCCGCGCCCCCCTCACGGCCGCTGCACTCACCCGGGTCCGGCCCGGCCGCGCCGGCCGCGCACAGCCCCTGGTTGGGACATCCCTGGCAGGCGGCCGCCCTGCCCGCCTGGGCGCTGCCGGTCCCGGGGCACTCTGCAAGGGACAGCGAGAGCTGAGCCGCAAGTGCCACGGGCGGAGAACCCTCCCCGCCCCGTCCGGCCCCGCCGCTCACCCTCCGGTGCGCCCGACGCCTCCGCCATAGCGCTGCGTCACTTCCGCGTCGCCAGGGGCGGGGCCTCGGGCCGCGGCACCCACTGCCGCCAGGGGGCGCTGCGGCTGAGGGCCTGCGGGCCCTGTGGCAGCAAGGAGCGGTGCGGTGACAGCCGCAGAGCCGCGGTGACAGCCGCAGAGCCGCGGTGACACAACGAGAGCCCTGCAGACACCGACACAGCCCCGCCGACACCCCCAGGGAGCTCTGTCTGATCCCCCGGCGGGCTCTGCCACGGGGGCACCCGGCCGTGCGAACAGCCACCGGGCCGTGCATGACTTAGGGCAGATCCAGGTCTGACAGCGGATTTTAAAGCCATGGTGGAGTTTCTCCACTAGAACGGCTTTAGGCAGAAGCAGTTGACAAGGAACGGCACGGAGCCCTGGCGGACCCGCGGCCTGGGTGTGCCGGGTGCCGGCCCGTCCCGCAGCCGAGCCCCGGGGCTGGGTGCCCGTGCCCCGCTCGGCCGCTGGAAGGAGAGCCAGCTCCAGGGGAGGCTGCAGCGCTGAGCCAGCTCCCAGCACAGCAGCGCTGTCCGCTGCCAAGGAAAGCATTACACAGTAATGCACTTCAGCGTTGTGCTTCACAAGTTTCATACCCAGGCGATTATGTATCATTCCAGTAAAATCGCGCTGTTGCGGTATTTCATGGCAATTCCGAGTATATTAATTCTGTATATTGGCGATAGACAATTTCCATTAATTTAATGGGTATAATTATTTGGAAGATTATACTGTCTTAACTTGGCCAATCAACTGCTGAGCAGTTAGATAGTCACTGTGCCTGATACGTAAAAAATAATAATTTTCCAAACCAAGGAAGTGTGCACCAGCTTGTGATGCAGTCTGGACCCTATTCCTGGCTGCCTTATCCCAGTCACTGCTCCCTCCCTGTCTCTCCCATGGCTACCTGAGCACAGCCTTGTCCTCTCTTCCACTAGTAACATCACAGCCTAGGAACTGAACTAGAGGTTACCAATGATTGCTCCTTGTGCTGCTCATCCCCCAGCTCGAGCTGGCAGTGCACCTGACAGGGAGCTGTGTGTGTAACCTGTGATTGCAGCACTGACTCCCCCAGAGAGTCCTGCTGGGGATACCACACCTCACCAGCACTCAGCAAAAGGCAGATCTGCCTCAAAATGCTCCCAGTCTACATCAAACCAAGCACTAAGCCTCAGACACATATTTAGTCTTAAGAGGAGAAAAGCGTTTTTCCAAGCCCTTTGACAATCTTTTCACCTTCCCATTCATATTCCCATTACTGATAAAGTTCTTGTGGTGCTCAAAGTCCCAACCATCAGCAAGAGCCATCAGAATGGCGGATATTCAAATAAAGCCATGGAGTCTAGTTGGAAAAACACTAGTGATAACTTCACCTGGGGACAAAGGCAGGCCAGGCAGTGGTTTTCCATGTTTCCACCTTAGAATGCCTCCTCCTTATGCTTTGGCTGAGGGTGCTGCAAAAAGGCTATTTTCCTGATCCGAGCACAGTTGGCAGTCTCAAGTACTCCCAGATCTGACCAATTAGTCCCAAAACTTGTTTCACATACAAATGTTTAAATTATTATTGGAGGTGGTCTCACCTTGGAAATAGAAAAGAGTATCTGGTGATATTTGGAAAGGTACCAGCACATCCTGATATTAAATCTGTCTTTTTGAGAGAAGAATATTGCAAAGTAAGCTTTTTTGGAACACAGCACTTCAACAACTGCAAGCTTTTTATAAAGAACACTCTGGGAATAAAAAAAAAAAAACCCAAACCAAACACAAAACCAGTAACTGTCCACCTACAAAAAAACCTCCCAAAAAGAAAAACATTTAGTTAAGGTATTTGAGGAGCTTTCAAGTATATTTACCTCAGGTAAAAGCTCAACACCCCTGGATACCTGTACAGCTCCTGTAATTTTGCTCTGTAATTACTTTCCATGGGAAACTAATGAACAAAATTCTATTTGGAAGTGGAGTAAAATATTTAAGCAAATTCAAATGTCTGTGGTAGGAGGAACTGGCCAGTAAGACATATCTGAGAAATTTATACTGTACCTTGCCCTTGAAAAAATTGGCTTGGTGTGAGACCACAGCCCAGTACAGCACTTTAGGTCTGTGCTTCGTGTCCAACATATGGATTAGATTCACTAATGTCAGCAAGACTTTCCACATTTTGAACTGAGGTACATGTCCAAATATTTTTCTTTTGGATTGAATAGATAATTTCCCGTTCCCAAGGTTATATAGAACATTCCCCACAAAAAGCACTGAGAAGGAAATGTGAATTTCTTCCTCAGCACCTCTCTTCCTCTGAGCCAGCGAGGCTCTCTTGGCAAACACCAGGCTTTAGTGTGTTTTAGGATGGCATTTCTGGTTACCTTTGATGCAGTTCTGTCCCCACATCAGGCAGACTGATGGTAATACCAACTGACAGGTCCAGCACAGAAACAGCAATATTTACTAGAAATGTCAGTATGTCTGCTGTCTTCATGGTGCTCTGGAAAGCTAGACTTTGATCTTACTTTGTCCTTATTAGTCTGATTCTAGCGCCCCAAGGCTTCCCCTCCTTTGGAAGAGCCAAAGGAGATGAAGTTAACCCAAAAATTCCTTGAGAGTAAGAAAGCAGCTGAGATATGAGTATGAATGGCTACTGTCTGTATGTGAGTATGAGTGGCTTCCTTCCCTTTGCATCCTCCCTGCTGTAGTTGGAGCCTGACTGAGCACAGGCCCTCCCCTTTCATGTGAGAATGATGTAGGAAGAAGTGGCTTCTCTCTCCCAGGGCCCTGCTTTGCCTCGGTGTGGGACCCTCCTCCCTCAGTTATTCCCTGCCTGCTCCCCGTGGCCGCTGTTGGAGGGCAGCAGTGGCACTGGAGCAGGGCTGTGCACTGAGCTGGATTTCTCAGAGACAGCTGTGCTGCAGCTGGCTCCTCACCCTCCAGCTCCGTGCAGTGTCCCCTCTGGTTTTGATTTACACTGCTCTGTGCCTTTCAGGTTATCACACCACATCAAATCAAACAGCAATGCAGCTGAGGTGCAGGTGAGTGCAATGCAGCAAACAGCACACCAGTGTCCATTACTACATGTACTGTCTGTAAGAGAGCTTGGCTTATTGGGACATCAGTGCATTTGGCACAGCCTCAGTGCCACAGACTGACAGAAGATTACTGAACTGAAATACCCCAGTTGTATTGCAGCTTTAAACCAGTGGATCAGCAGTGGTCTCATCGATCCAAGAGCGGTAGCAGCAGCAGAGCAGTTTGCAATAGAGGGCAGTGTGTCTGTGCTAATGCCTTGTCAACTCATCACTAACACAGCACTGCTCCAGTGGTGAATGTACTTCACAGTCTCAAATGATAACAACTCTGTCTTGTTGGAAGGAGGAAAAAATAATCGGTATTATTTGTTTACTTATGTTCTGTTTTTCATTAAAAGATCACCTCATTCACTACTGAAACGAGGGCATATCTGAAGGAAACTTGGCAGGCATTCTACTGACTCTAGTACCACTACCTACGTTTAGGATTAGCAACGAATAAAATTATTCTTGTCAGCTCTAGTAAAAAGCAGATTCATGTGGATAAGTTTTGCAGCCCTTTTCCTTTATCACCATCCATTATCCAGAGAAACGACATTTTTCATTAACATCTTCCTGAGATCATTTGGCATCTGAGACATACCTGCAATACTCAGGAGCAGAGCGTGTTCTGCTTCAACAGACCCAGATCAATAAATTACAGTCTGAAAAAGCAACGTTAAAGAACAGATTAAGTACTAAGTATTTCAGAAAGTCAAGATAGAAAACTATTTAGAAATTTAATTTTCTGATGAGAAAATGAATATAGTCCATCAGATCGTAGAGTGGGGGGGAAAAACACCCCAACCCCAAATATCCAGCAGAAAATAGACTGAAATTATTTGGCCTAGTAGCTGTGAGCAGTGCCAGCTCAGGTTCAGTGCACTGATTTATACACTTTACTGCCGTATCAGGTTGGTTGCCTGAAACTTTTCAGGGCAGCTGCCTAATTAAGTGTGCAGCACTAAGGAATTCCAAATAATTTAGGAGGGTTGGCACTTCAGTTTGGAGACAGGAATACCCTATGAAAAACTGAAAAAAAAGGCTACTGAGAAAACACCACTGACACCAAAACCAAAATTAACCTTTTCTTTTTGCATCCCTAAATATTTACTCTCAATGTTCAACTAAAATGTAAAGTAAATGTGAATCTCAAAAACTAGTGACTTATCCCTGCAGAGTTTAATGTGCAGGCCTAATTCTTAGAATAAAGTTTTGTGTGGAGAAAGAAGACTAAATGCAGACAGAAGTTAGTCTCAGCCTTTCAATTTGGTGAGTAAAATATGTGTACTTTCCACAGAATGCACTAAACACTTGGGTGAAGAGAGGACTGATCTAGCAGGCAAAGCAGGGCATTAAAGAAATGGTGAATTTAACTCCAAAGACAGAAGCTTACACCACACCAGCAGTTTTGAAGCCAGGGGCTCAGGTTGCAAGTGATTTTAAATCCCTGATGAGTGTTTCAGTTCCTGCATCATGGGCTAAATTCAGTGGGGACAATATCAGGTGCTCTCGACAGGCAAGGGCCAAGTCTGTCCCGCTCTGAGAGGATGCAGAAGTTGGACTGAAGTGCACATCTGAGGAAAGGTGGAATCATTTCATCTCTAGTAACCTGAGCTTTAAAAATCCTGTTGCTGAAGTGGCAGATGCAAAGAACAAACTCCAAAGACAACTGAGGTAAGATTCACTAAGGGCTGGCAGCTGTATGTTATCTTATTATACCCAAAAGGCATAGAAATGTTCTGTAGCAGTTACATCCTGAAAAAGCACCTCCTCAAAAGATACACCTGTGTTCCCTTTGCTGGAACTGCCTGTGGCTCACACACAGCCTGAGAGGAGCTGGCTCACAGACAGATGTCAGGGTTTTACAAGGAACCTCTCAGCATCTGTCCAGAATCACAAAGTGGGGAAAGATATCTTAGATGGTGGTTTTTTTCTATTTAACATTAATTGATGATACTTTCTGGCTATTTCCTGATATAGAAATAGTACATAAATTTTTTTTTCTTAAACAGTGAGCAAATTTTGGAAAGTGTGCAAATAAAAAGTCCCACAAACAGAACATTTATCTGTTTTAGAGGAAGAAGATGAATAAACTTTTGCATTTCTATTTTGCAGCAGCCAGGGAAGAGCCCTAAATCAACTAAAATTTAGAAGTATATACATACAGAATGCCATTAGTCTATCCTTGACACCTAAGTTGCAAGTTACCCTTTCCTTTTGATAAATACATTTCCATATCTTTAGCCTGAACGTTGGCCTGGTTCTGGTCAGAAACATTCTGATATTTCAAAGTGGGTCACAGTGAACTTTTCAAACATTTGTTCTGCCCTTGTCTTCCTATTATACGAAGCAGAAGTGGCACAGAAGAAGGCAGACCTGTATTAATCTCTGTCTGTATTGCCTTTGCAGAAAGTTTTCACTAAAGTAAGTCATGTGTTGGAAGTATATTAATTGAATTTTGAAATATATATTCTGAAGTTAACCTGAAGGTTAACCTTTATACTGAAAGGTAAAATTTTGTTAAGCAGGAAAACTCAGCTGTTACTTTCATGCAGCTCCACTCAGAGTTCTATAAGTTCTTCCATTAGGATTCTTTCTCTTACAGAGCAGCGTCACGTTCACTCATTTTTTTAATGCACATTTGGAAACAATAGAGTTTTCCTGCAATTCTATTTGTCATAAGTAGTTTAAGATGTTTTCAGTTTATTTTTAGGGACTCTTAGGAAAGTTCAAACTAACCAGCTAAGTATGTGTAAGCTCACAGCACATAAATACGTTTTTTTCCCTTTTTTTCCCTCCCTGTGTACAAAGCATGAAAGACAAATTATTTTCCTAGCTAAGCAGGCTAGCTCCATAAAATGAGAGGAAAATTAACATAGCAATGATTTGCTTTATTGGAAGCAAGAAAAGCTGTTATTTTAAGGAGGTTTGGAGCCCATTTTGGAATGAAAAACACTCTTCTGATTTGTGAAAGAGCAAAATCTTTTCCAGATTAAAAAAATTCAACCAAAACCCACCCCAAAACAACATACAGGGACCCTCCTGCAACCATTTGTTTCTAAAATCAGCTCTCTGAAGAAAGAAAGAATCAGAACTACATAAAAGAGTAAATAGTGTGACTATGGCAATGATCTAAAAATGATCCTATGTTGAAATGGTACATTTTCTTCTGTTTATATCCCTTGCACATAAAAGTCTATGATTAATTTATCTTACTCGATTCTGGGCTTAATCTTGGTCATAACAATGTGAGGTTCATCCAGAGTTTGGATGGCAGAACCCTGGACATATGAGGTGCTGGAGGCAGAAGCCCAGAAGCCCCAGTGAGGTATTTGGCAAAGGTTGGGTCACAAACCCAGGAAGGCATTACAGCTCCTCTGTACTCCATCATCCCTGGGCTCAGAGCACGGTCATTTGGGGATGCAAATATTCTGAGGAGTTTAATCACAGCCTGTGACTCTGGTCAGACTCAAAACTGCTCTTGGACCACATCTTTAGACTGGTGAATAGAAAATAGTGTGGAACATGTCAGTGTAGAAGAGGGTGGTGGTACATTGGCATCAACATGTCCCAAGAAACACTCAGTTTATGCCAAAAGATGTTATGGCAAAAGTACTTTAGATTTGGTGTAAAAGTACACAAATCTTAAGGAAAAGAAGGAAAACCTTTAATGGTGGTGCCAGCCCTCATTAATACATTAGCATCTCCTTTCCACAAAGTTAATATTAGCAATAAATAATTACCTTGGCTTCAGTCTCCTGAAAGGGGCCAATAGGGCAGGACGTTTATAGGCATTAGCTCTGGGAATCAGTCAGAGTGACATGTTTAGCTAGTCCAGTATTTTTACCATGTCTAAACAGAAGATTATCCCTGCCAGCTCCAACACCTGTCCTGTGCTCAGAAGTGTTCCCATGGCCAGCGGCAGAGTGCCCAGCACCACCCTTCCTGCAGGCCTTGCTGTTCCACTGCCTGGGAGCACAGGCAGCAGAAAGATGCTAGAAAAACATGGACATATTAAATAAAACCATGAAAAAATAACCACCCACTCTGATAAACAAGTCACCACGATTCTGAGTATTTCCACTCAGCTCACTGAGAATGCTTCTAGAAACAGCTCCATTGTGTTGGGGATTTTTTATCCTTGGGGTGTGAAAAGGCAATATATTTTATCAGTACAGGGGGGAATTTGACTCTAACTTTCCTTTTTGCCTGGTATATTTTTACTTTCTACTTGAAGAGACTACAGTATTTTGTTTTAGTAGGTTACTCCTCCGAATGTGTCTATGACATGACAGTAAAGAGTGTCAGGTTACAATTAATTTCAGATTAGAGGTCTGGGTTATGCTTGCAGTCTAAATATTGCAAGTTATCATAGTTTTAGTTTGAAATAATGTGGCATATCTCCTAAAATTAATTGTGAAATCAGTCATGAGTACACTATTTATTCAGTTAAGTATAACATCAAAAAATGTTGAATTTTACAAAATAATTTAGGTGAAACATGGAAACATGGGTGGAAAATATTTAGCAAAACTGGCTGAGAGGCAGAATATTAAAGGAATTTACAAATGAGGAGGCACAAGTATGTTCCTCCCACCACATTACCTGGCTGCTGCTTTTTGCATTCAGATAGTAAACAGTGAGCTAACCTCAGAATCAACAAAGAAACCAAGCCAGGCTGCAGCATTTTAGAAGTGCTTATGTTGTACGTAAGCCTGCCCTGAGTACATGATGGAACTTGTGTGACTGCTCAGTCTAACTGTACCCAGCCTGCAAAAATCACAGCCTTGGTGCAACGAGAGGGCAGCAGGAGCAGCTTTCTCCATGCTCCCAAGAAGGCTGCAGCACAAAACTTTCCTCATGTCCCAGAAGGGAAAGTTTCCGGCTGGGCAGCAGCTGGGCCAGTGCCTCCCCACGCTCTCGCTCTCTTCGGAACACGCTGCTCAGCAGTTGTTGTGTTTGCTTCCTGCCTTTGGAGGTCATCCAGAAATGACGTGGGCTGGTGCAACACTGTCTGGTGATCCTCCCCACCAATCCCTTCCTCTACAGCAGATTATCTAAACCATTTCAGCCAATGTGTGGTCAGAGTGAGTAATCGAAAACGGTTTGAACAAAGCTTCTGTGATGCATTGGAGGTGGTTCCCCTGAGGCCATTTTTCTTTGTATGTCTTAAATGTCAGTGCTTTCTAAAAAAAAAAAAATTAAATAAAAATTCAAGAACACACAATGAACCTAAACCACATCCACTTGCATGCAGCCAGGCAAGGCTTAAAGATGGGGGCATAGTTACATGTTTCAATTTTGAGTCCACAGCCAGGCTTAAACAATATTTTTAAAGTGAAGGAATGAATGAGGAGTTTGCTCTGTGGCACTAACCAGTTTCCTTGGTTGTGTATAATGTGCTTGCAGACATTTTCTTGCAGAAAACATTAATTTCATCCTCTATTAGAAATAATTCAGTGTAAGAGAGCCTGTAACCTATCCCCACTCACCAAATCAATTAAATTCACAGACTCATGATCTCAGGCCAGGCAGTATCAGCATGGTGACTGCATTACACACTTACCATAACACCAGCACGTGTGTGACCCGTGGCATCGTTCTGGGAGCTGCTTTCAGTGTCCTGGTTCATTGCTAACCATGTGCTCTGGACTGTTTTAATTGCACTGTTTCATTGTTAAGATTTGCTTCATGAAGATGAATCACCATTTCCAGCTGCTGCCCAAGAGAGAAAGTGTTACTACCAATACAGACCAAAGGCTGGACCACAAAGGTCTTACGCAGAATCTGAACCACGGGAAGTCCTCTGTTCCACCAGAAGCAGAAAACAAATAACCCGTTCAATACTTTCTGAAACTGAGACATAACTGCGCAGTTCTTTCTGGGCTGAGGAACGTGCTGCTTTGTTTCATTGTTTTTACCTTGAATTATACTTTTTTATTGAACATAAATGAATGTGTTTACAATGTGCTCCTAGCTTTAAGTAGCATTAGTTTAAGAGGCCAACGTCCTCCCAGGTCCCCATAACAGAACCACAGCAGAGCAGGCTTTGGCTCTGCTGCAGGCACCGAGGCATAGCAGGGGAAGCATGGCTGTGCTGACAGGGGGTGTGACATAAACACAGGAAAGGAGGACCCTGCTGAGCAAAGGGTGACCTCTGGAAGCACTGGAGATCCTTTGCTTCACAGCCCTGCTATGTCCCCATGGGTTGCTGGCTTTGGTTAGCAATGAAGGGGGACAGTGGGAGCAATGGATAGGACTGACAGGCTTGTAAACCTCTCTCTGAAAGCCACACACACATCTGCTTTGTCACCAGCACTGCCTGGGAGCTGGAGCAACCTTTGTAATGGACAGGTGAACACACAATATCAAATAATCAAGTCCTGACAACAGCACAAGTGACCCAAACTCGGCTTCTGAGCAGCAGAAGACCCAAATCCTTGGTGTTCTCAGGGAAAAGGAAGGATGTAGACTTGGTGTATAATTAGTATTTCATGTCATTAAGTCTCTTTCTGTAACCAGTAAAATTGTAGGAAAGATATAAAACAATGTTTCCAACAATGCTCTTTTATGATAAGTAATTCCTCTGCAAAGCAAGTAGCTACCAAAGTGCACTGAATTACCTACATAAATATTTTGTCCAAATCACAGCTAGCTTACAGTGATTATCTGATTAAGAAGGAACCACTGCAGAATTAAATTATAGGGAGAAATTCACTGCCATTATCTTTACTCCTTCCATGCTGTATTCCCTCCTTACCAAACCAGATTTTTTCCCCTGCAGTCTATAATCAGTAAAGAGGTTTTTTTTGGGTGAAGGCTCTCTCAAGCCAGCTCTGTGAGAACCTACCCTGGACACAAAGGGCTCAGTACAATGTGGAAGTGTGGCTTCAGATGTTCAGTCATGTTCACAGGCTGCTGCTTCAGGGCCCAAAGTGATTCATCCACTGCAAAAGTGCTTTGCTGTAAGGGTTGAGTGGGTTTGGACAGTGCTAGCCAGGAGATCTTTCCCACTGCTCCACTATACAGTGTCAACAAGCCCTTAAGGATTTGGACTGGGATGCAAGCTCCTGGCATTCTTAACTCTTTGGGTTTTGTCTATAAATAACCTTTCAGCTGCAGGAACTAATTCAATTTTCAAACCACACACATGATTAGCCAATCTGGTACAACTGACTGTGTAGACAAGATCTAAATAGCAGCATAACTTAAATCACATTATGCCATTTTTAGTGGTGTCCATAAATTAGATTCCTTAAACTTCATGCTCTGCTCCATTCTGTCACAAAATATTGTTTTAGATCCAAATTCTTTTATGCCATTTGGATAGTTTTATTTACATGGCTTTTCATATCACATAAATCATGCCTGTTCTAGGTGCAGGAGTTCAGCTGCAAGAAATCAGAAAAAGCTACTGATTACACTGGATCATTCTCATAGCAGCTACATTTACTACAGAAGCAGATAATTTGTCACTTCTGGTACCACCACACAATCAATTAGGCAGGCAAATTAGCTAGTATAATCATTTTATTAAAAAAACTTCAACAAATGGAACAAAACAAGATGGCCCTAAATATTAATACACATCTCCAGTTTTATACTCACTCTGAGTTTTCCACATCCTTCCTGAAGATCTCTTGCACAAAACTGTCAGCAGCATTAGAATCAATATCAGTCTGGTCAGCAGGACTTCATACATCCAAGATACTAAATGTGTTTTAATTAGGATCAAAAGTGCAGAGTGTTATTTTATCCCTTCTTCTTCCCATAAATGCCAGTTGGTGTTCTAAAGGGTCCCATCTGAAAGAAAAAAGGAAATATCATTTGAAGTCGCTGGAATGTCAGAATGTCTCTGAATTTTTCTTCAATTGGAGTGAAAGGACATTAATATGATATACTTAAAACCCAGAAATACCTGGGGGTTCTGAGTCAATCTAACTCCTGCTCGCTCCTAGGTTATGTAAGAGCTTCATAAACTGTCCCCCAGAAGAATTTTAGGCTTAACATATATGCAAGTTTTCTGTCAGTCTAATATGGTTTCTAATATTTTAACCCAAATGTTTACAGAAGTACATTGTTTACTAGAAGTAGTTATATTGACAGATAATTAGCATATTCTGTTCTTCCTCCAATGCATATGAATTTTACTCTACTACAGCTCCCTAATTCAGACCAGGTTCTGTTGGATGCTTTAGCTGATCCAAATCATCGAACACTATGTTCATTAGACCTGCAATTAGAAATCATATTTCTGACAGGGTATTTGAAATCTGGACACTTTTTTTCTATCATAATTTTTGGTTGAGCTCACGACTTAAAATGTATTTTGTTAGAGACAAAATTCTGAGAAAGTAAAACCAGTTGCTTCTTCACTTTCTAGGGATTTTTTGCTTTTAAATAATTTATTTCTCTCATGGTTTAAAGGAAGAAGAATTCAGGCCTATAGCTCAGCAGCAATAGAGAAAGAAAATATCAAATGAACCACTTCTTTGTAACACGTAAATGTTATCTGAGTTGCTGTTTATTTCAAAGGAAGTGCTGATGTTGGCACTTGTTCCCTGTGTGTGCTGCCAACTTTATAGTTGAAAGGATTAGGCAGAAAACAAATTAATAAAGTCGAGTTTTTCTGTACTTAAACAACTGTGACTGTCCCAAAATGAGTTAAAAGTGGTTTCTGGAAAAATCAATCTTTCTTACAGTCCATAGTGTGTAGAGAAATGAACAGAAACAATTTTGTCAGTATGAAACAGCTTACCAGCTCAGTGACTGTGCGAGAGGATTTGCCACATGCCCATAGACAAACCACTGGAAGCATTGTGGCCAATATCAGCTCTTGATTTCAGAGCCCCACATTCAGTGGTTTTCTGACAAGTGGTTCTGATTACCATGTTTCTGTGCCAAATCTAGACTCTTCAGCACATCCTGCCCCACAAGTTTAAGCTATGATGAACCACAGAAACACTGGCTGGTACCATCCATCCCAAATGTATTCTACAAGACCATATGTGAGTGTTCAGCGCAGCCGTGATGCTCCGAAAGAGGCCACACGAGTGAGAGGCTGCAAGTGAAGATAGCAATTGGATCTGTCAAAGCAGAGTGGCTTAATCCACTGTTAAATTCAACACAAGGGAGAACTCCTCACGTCTCACAGGTTCTTTGCAAGCAGTTTGGCCAAGAGGTTTCATATTGATTCAGTCCAAGGCAGCAGTACAAACCCTGCCTGAAACCTGTCCACTTGAATAACAGGAATGCGGTGAGGGACTGCTGAAGCTGTGTGAGTAACCTGTCCCTTTCTCTTCTCTCAGGCCGCTGAAGTTGACACTATAGTTAACATCATACAGGCTTTAAAGAGATGTCTGCAGGAGGTGTATGATAACACTGCAGCTGCTGATCCTCCCCAAATCAATGCTGGAAGATGACTCCTGTGAAGGCAAATTCACTCTTTGTTGACAAGAAGTGTCAATGTGTGGAAGGTCTTCCCCAGCATTCCATGGCTCACTGGCTACACTTGAATAGTAACTTTTGATGCCTCAGTGCATGAAATAAAAGTTGCAAAGGCTGCAAATATTTCCTGACAGGGATAATTATTACTCTTTTTTCTCAAATAAAGAAGTCCTATAGAAATAAACTACTGAAAATTAACATCATGCTTCTTTCCTTTAAATAACCTCATATTCTCAGCTGTAGATGCTACTAATTAAAAAAGAGTTAGTAGATTTATTCTATCAGAAGCAGACCATGAGAAAATAACTGACAAATATTGTAAGACACATGTGAGTTTCTAGCTAGAGAAGTCAAACTAAAACACCACAGTTGTCAGAATTAGTACAACACAGCATTTAACTTTTCAGGGTATTGTGCCATCTGTGTTTGTGTCTGGAAAAGTGCAGTTTAAATGCTTACCCCATTCTTACACTCTCCTCCTGTCTAGCAATGCTAAATTTGCTGACTGGAATTAGAGGAGGTTGAATAAACTTAATTCACAGAAGCTGAAGGGCAGTTTCAGTGCTGCCACTTTAGGTACACATGTAGCCTTGTGTTCATTGAGAGGGAATTTTTCATCTCCATGACTTGATTGTTCATACAAAAATTATGAAGAAAATTGGTGTATTTATAAGAACTATTTGTGACTGGCCTGATATTTGCCCAAGTCTTTAAGGTCTTACCTATTTAAAGTATGTACTATGTATCACTGGATCTCAAAGAACTTCATGAGCTAAGACAACCATTGCTCCATTGAGACTGATGGGAATGTTAAGACAAGTTAGGAATGGAACCAACGTACAGGAACAGATGTTCTTAAAGTGCCCTAAAATTGCCCTTCAGTCTGTTAGTCAAGACTGTTCAGCTTTCTAGTTTCCAGTGGAACTCTACCTTGTGGGGGCGTCAGGAGAAGGATGGAATGGGCTTTGAGATCTGACTTTTCTGGATGGCAGTTGAAACACATTAACAGTGCAGAAACCATAGTAAAGGATTAGAGGAAGAACTAGTTGGTAAAGCATCCTGGCTGTTTTGGACAAAATGGAATAATAAAGTTTTACTATTATTTGTATTTCTTCCTGGATTTACTCATACTCATTTACAGAGTAAGTGGCAAACTACAATTCTAGTAATTGAGCAGTTTCCTCAGGGTCCTCTCTACATGGCAGCTGTAGGAACACACAAAATGCATCTTACGCTGGACAGAAGCCAAATCTGAAACAATGCTAGGTTTGAAATTCTCCTGAATAAATTGGCTCTGTTCCTTAGCCTTTGTTTTGTGTGGGTGGTGGCTTAATGTGGCTACCAACATGAGTCCCCTTGCAGAGGCAGACATGTCCCCGTGGCCAGCCTGGGATGTCACAGTGTGGCTGACACGCAGATTCTATCCTTCAGCTAGATAAGTACTGCCTCCTGGCCATGCTGTCAAACCCTTCACCCAGCAATAAACTTTCTAAAGATTTTAAATAATAGGAAACTGCTTTGGACCGCAAGATTGGGAAGTGACATCCATTCTGGTACTCATGAAACCCATCTTGCACTGACTACGCTACACCTTGGTTTTTCCCAGGATGATGCCATAGGCATGCTGCACATGGCTATGGAGAGGGCAGGCTGCTCCATCCAGCAATGTGATGCCAAGTGGTGCCTTTCTGGGATGAAGTTTTCTGAACGCAGGGAAAGTTCCAGAAGTAACTGAGTTTTGTATTGCAATACAAACTGCAGAGCAGTTCAGGGGTCCTGGTGATGTGTTGCTGCATACAGGAGGAGCTCTTTTTCTGCAGACTTCACAGTGATCTGCTTTGAATTAATAGCCATACCTTGCTGTTTCTCACTCAGAAACACTTCACACCAAACTTCTATCACAGGACCCCCCTTGGGATGTGACTTTAGGGAGGAGTGAGGAATCTCACTGTTTTGTTTCCCAGCAGGGAAGATTGTTTCCACTGGTAACATTTTTCTCCCTCTCTATGCCTTTGTATGGAGGCAAGGGAGATTTTATCACTTGCTTCTGTTACTACCAAACTGTGGAATAAAGTACTTTATTTGCATTTCATATACTATTTTTACAGTGTATGAAGAATAATATTTGTGTTGAGCTGTTAAATATTGACTATAGTCCCACCCTATTTATCAAATACTGACAGCTGACCAAGCAAAGGAATAAAAATTATTTGGAAATTTGGATCTTCTTGAAGCCTTTAAATATATTTCTGGAAGTTGGAGGCTTTCCCAGTTCACACAGCTACTCTAATAGCTAAACATATTTTCTCCCTTCCTTATGCCAAGAACTCAATTAAGAAATATATAGCAGAAGGGAGGCACTTCTAAGGGACCTCACTTTTTTTTCCATTCCCAACAGAAGAAAAAAGAAGGAAAAAAAAATCTTTGTCTGAAAACAATCAACATAAGTGAAGAGCCAGCCTGAATTTGAAAATCTGGGTACTTTGGGACAGAGATGCTAGGGCCGAACAATAATTCTGAGCATTACAAATTCCAGCTCCTTCCTGACTGTGCCTTTGTTCAGCAATGTTCTCTCCAAGACCTTGACTCTGCTTTTGGGTGGAGTCCTCACTCGGTACATTGTCAGTGCAAACAACACTGAAGTGTTTGCTCACGGTGTGAATTCGCCTAAACCCAGGGAGCCAGCACAGCTCTTGCTGTTCTTGGAGAGCATCACTTGGAGCACAGGAATTCCCTGAGATTCACCTACCAGCAGCAAGAACAAATCTTTACTGAGCGCTGCAAAAACACCACGGTACAAAAATCATCTTCTTCCCTAAATATAACTGACCACAAAATATGAAGTAGTGAAGTGAAAACAAGTTTCCTAGTGAAGTTTCCTAGTGAAAACAGACCCTCAGAGGAAAAAGCACTCTTGTCTTTTATTAGTGGTGTCCACACATGCAGCACATTTCAGTTTGGTGATAGCATACATCCTATTTGAAAAAGTAAGTAGTTTTCTTTAGGCTATCAAAAAGGAGGAGACTTCCATGGACTTTGGCTACAAAGCTATATAAATCCCAAAAGACTAGAAATAATTCACTATTTGCTGCTTAGAAGCTAAAGTAGATGGATAATGCAGAAAACTCTTGTTCTGCCACTGATTTACTGTGTAAACAAATTTACACTCAGACTCCAGAATGCAGTTAATCCCAGTTGTGATGGGAATATGTCAAAGGAAACACATTTCTAACAATCATCAAGATACTCACACAGATAAACCTGAGAATCTCATAAAAACCCCCAAGAGAATATAACATTATTTTATTTTTTTCTCCATAGATATCTCTTCTTGGGAACTAGATCATTAATTACTGTACTCATATGGAGCCACAGACATCAAGAAGCCAGATCTACTGTATTTCCATATATAAATGCAGAAATTTAATGTGCAATTCCATAATACTTGAAAGATAAGATCTGTTTTATAGCAGAGTCATGTAGAAAAGACCAAAACCTGTCCCTGCCTGTGTGAAACAATGAGATAATTTTAGTTCCAGACAAGCCATTTCCTAACATTATCTAAACTATAGCTCATAAAAATTTATGGACTCAAATTCCAAATAGAGCAAGAAAACAATGGCTCTCAGTATCTTCACTAATGATAACAGCAGTTGGGTGCAATAACATTACTGATTACAGTGAAGGCAGTTTATTTTACCCAACTCCACTAGTAGTATCTTTGTGTAATGCCTGTTTTCTGGAGCTGAATTCTTTTATGAATGTTAGTTTCACAACTCTAAGAAATTTCTCACAAGAAGACAACCTCTGTCTTGTTTATTTATACATATTTCCCTTCAATCTTTTCCACTTTAAGAATTCCATTTGATATTGGAGGGTTTGGTGATTGTCATACAATAGCAAATATCTTAAAAAAAATAAAAAGCACTACACAACAAAAACCCTACAAATAACTGATGGGAAGTCTCTCTTGTATACCATAGGTCTGCCTTATATTAAATACACCATATCAGCATGGGTACTTTGTATAAGTTTGAATTTCTTTGCATTGGCAGCCAATGAAGGATTGCCTTGGTGTTTATAAATACTGAGAGAAAACCCAAACAAAAGTTCAGATCACTGTGTCATCTCCTTTACTTATTTGTCTAATATGGCTACAGGAATGTTATCTGTGTTTTCAAAAATAAAAACCCCTAAGAGATCAAAGGACATCATAGGAAGACTGGATAAACATTTATGGACTCCAGTTGAAAAAAAAAACAACTGGAGCTATAAAGCCTGAATACTTAGAAGGGTCTTTCCTTCATCAAATAATACTTAGACCAGTCTGACCTGTATCTTATTCTCCTGACTAAGTTTTAATAGAAGGTTTGGTTTATAGCATGGTTTTCAGCAGCCCTGAGGCCAGGGAACAGATCTGAACTGGTAGTGCCAGCAGTTATTTTATGACTTGAGCAGGCAAGTTCTTACATGTGGGATCATAATGCAGTGATACTGAAATTTCTCCCATTCTTTAATAGTTCACAGCAATTTGCATTGGAAAAAAGATTTTCTGTTTTATATCCTCTATAAATTCAAATTCTTTATTGCACAGTAAAGCATTGGCTATTTGTTATTGGTTCTTTGTTTTTCATTGTTGGAATTGGTTGTGCCTTTAATAATTTAATCCCTTGGTTTGAAAAAGAAGCCCATAAGCCCCTTGGGATGGGTTTCTTTCTTTGAAAGGATTTGGGGGGAACAAATGCAGAAATAAGCTGAACATGTTATAGTACTTTGTAAACTACAGCTTTGGAGTCAGAATGCAGGTCCAGAGTCACCTGATTTGCTTGTGTTTATCACTGGTGTATCTACTCTTACCATATTGCAAATCTCTGTTCTCAGGACCCTGTCCTGCAGAATGTGTTGCCTGTAGACTTTCTCTTGCAATGAAGGACAGAAATCGTGCAGTGACAAGCACGTGTCGGAGCTGCTTGTGGTTAAAAACTCAATCATCAGACACACAGGTCTCCTGTTCAAGGGTATACAAATTTTGAATCTCATCTCTGCTGAACACAGTTTAGATGCACTTTGCCATTGTTTCCAATAGCTGCCAGGAATTGTGTTGTATTGGGAAATGCATGATCATGATGCTTTTAATTCAGGCTTGTAATGTTATGCGTGGGGTGGGAAATCCCGGAAAATCCTTTTTGGTCGGTGGCAAAAAGGATTAGACCCTACTCTGCAGGGTCTGAAAGACTGTCGCAGTTTTCACAACCAGAGGAGCTGTGACAGCAGCAGCTGGGAGCTGCAGTGCTGTTGGGGGAGCAGCACACACTGATGCAAGGACCACACTTACGGTCACAAGAGCACGGGCACCCTGCAAGAAGCTCTGCACGATGCTCCTGTGGCCTGTGCATCCTGCTTTGGTGCCCGGCAAGAGGGAAAAGGGTTGATTGAACGGGCAGCTGGTGTAGCAAGGCTCAGGCTGAGCACCCAGGCACTGCTGCGCTGTGCTGTAGTTAAAGCGCCGTAGGAGGTAGAGTGACAGTGTTTTAAAAGCTCAGCTTCAAAAACCAGCATGCAACAAAGACAGGAGTGTATTCATCCCCTCCTATCACATCTGTGCCCTGCAGGCAATGTTCTGAGAGAAGTCTGTGAAACTTGTACTTGCAGCTATCTCAGACAGCTCCACCTATAACTGTCTCAGCCCTGGCTCTCCCCGAGCCTGTCCCGCTGCCAGGGCTGTGTACGTGATCCCCTCGTGTTCCTACGCACTCCTAGCTGTGCTTAACTCGCAAATATTTGCAAACACGCCATGCAGGGAAACGAGGTAAACATGAAAATGGGCTCGGGAGGGCGATTTGCATCCCTTGCGCTCATTTGCGTGCATCGCAGAGGAGCAGGGATCCAAACACGCTGCAGCCCCGAGGCTCTCGGGGAAGGACTGTGCTGCCCCCAGCCCTGGGAGCTGAGCCCAGCCCTCTGGCCAGGCTCCTTGTGGTGCTGCTGCGACTCCAGCCCGTGGACTGAGCTGCTTAAGTGTTAACCGAGGATCCCGTACATGTTTTACAGCCAAAGCTGAGCTCCGTGCTACTGTGCTGCATTGCCTCCTTCAGCTGCTGAACTGGCTGTTGAAATGGCAATTGCTTGTTCTAACCTGCCTGTGGCATCCTCTGCTCCGTGCCCCTCTCCATGCACCCAGCCCTGCCCTTCTCTTCCCGCTGCTCCTCTTTCTGCTTGCTCAGGCTCCGTGTCCCCGCTTCACCTTTCTCATTTAAGGCTGAGCACAGCCCTTGCCGGGCCCCTCCCTCCTGGCATCCCAGACGCTAAAGCAAGGGCAGCCCCGTGCGTGTTTCATGTAGGAAAAGACATACCAAACAGGCCTGGGGACAAAGCTGTCCCATGCCCGTGCCACAAACACTGTCTGCACGACGCAGTCTCTCAAGGCTTGCACAGATCTACTACAAAGAGGGCAAGTCCCAAGGAGGGTTTGCCCCTCCGGCTGAAATTTTTAACTAGAAAGTGTCACCCCAAGCAAGGTGGGCTCAGGGATTCAGTTATATGGCAACTCAGTCACATATACCCCACGTTCAAAACAAGGCAGTTTATACTAACTGCTAATGGATGCCCTGTATCAAATATTTCTCCCTCTTCCTCGTCCTTAAAGCTGAGCTTATTCCTCGAATCTACTGGAAAAAAAGGAAGAGTTCATCTGTACAAATACTGCAGAATTAGTTTGCATTGGACAGTGCACAAATGGATTGATTTGCCTAATAAAATTATCAGTATATATATATTTGTCCTCATGGCTGTTAGTCTGAGCAGAGAGAGTAGTTTTACAGCTAGATAGGGAAATGCCTTATAAAAATGTACTCTGAATACTTCATTAAAGATTTTTGGCATAGCTGAGGTTTCCTGTGTTCTGAACACTGCACAGACAAGAAGTACCTAAGCAAACAATGGCACTTTACTAAAGGCACAACTCTATACAAAAGAAAAACTCGGGAATAACATGGCCTAGCAGAGAAGTGTCAGGGGGAGACTGCTGAGCGGGTTTGGCTTCTTTGTAACCTGCAAGTGAGGTGCAGAGCTTTGCTGCTAAACAGGTCATCCAAAGATGTGGGGAAAAATATTAGTTTTTGCCTCACCCGTAGTTTGTACAAGAAAGTTGACAGTCTTGCCAAGGAGACAGCCCTAAATGATACAATTTTTTTGTACCCCAACTGAAAGCACTTATGCAAAAGAACTGCTACCTGGTTCTCCCCAGGGGCAGATAAATCAGAGCTGTGCATTGGCAAGCACAAGTTCCATACATAAACATTTAAGTACTGCAATTTATTACTTGTAGATAGCTCCAGCATGTTAATGTTCATTTATCTTCCATATTTCAAGAGCAGCAGGATTATTCTCAGTATGACAACATTTACAAGAGTTTATGCTGCCAGATTTGCCTGCTTAAGGCCCTCACTTTGTATTTAGAGCTGTTGTAGCTTTGCAGAGTCCACTGGCACACCGAGCCTGGTGTCAAGGGTGTTTGACATCTTGAGCAAAGCAGAGGCAGGACTGTCTCACTGGGGAACATTCAAGGTGCAGTGAAGGGAAGGGAGAGCAACCGATGAGATGGTGAGAGATTTGTTTTTCTGAGCTGTGCAATATACAGGGCTTTAGAATGAACTTCCCCAACAAACAAACAAACAAACAAACAAACAAACCTCAGAATCCAAACAGCTACAGATATGAATGCAATGCAAAGGAGAGCAAAATTATACAGATTCATCACAGGCAGAAAGGATCCAGTAACTCATCTCTTCCTCCAAAAGGACATTTTTTTCCTGTCTTTTAAACCAGGAAAATGTTATAACTTATCTGGAATTTTGGTATAACACTTGGTAACTCACAAGGAATCAACTCTGTTGAAGGCAATACTGAGCAATACAGGAATTATTAGGTAAGATGCTGACTAACATGAAACATTTCTCAGTCAGATGCCACACTCTCCCTCCCTTGCCTCTGCTGGTTTCCCGCTTCCCCTAGTTCCTTGGATCAAATGGTTTCACTACACACTTTTTCTCCATCACTAACTTGCAGGCATGCATGGACTTTGCTGTTCCCTGGCATATGGACATGCCAAAGCCAGCAGTGACTGCTACCCAGAGCACAAGAAATGTGGAGAAGGCTTTTAGGAGAGAAGGAAATGGGTGCACTGCTACCTCTGAAGGACAAGTGGTGGGGAAGAAACAAATTCTTACCAAGCAGAAGAGTAATTTGGAACAAGTTGCACAGGATGGGAGGAAAAAGCACAGGGGCAACAAAGGGACAAGGAAAGATGCTCAGAGGAGATATAGGAATCAGCATCATTTTATCATATAAACGAGAGAAGTAAAGAATCATAGAATACCAGCTTGGAATTCATCAACGATCATCTGATCCAACCTTTTCATACAATAGTTGCCATCCAAATACTTCTTTGCAGAAGGCATTTCCTTCCTGCCTGATGAACTCAGCAATGGTAGCTTAAGCAAACTGTGACCTTTGCTTTCCAACTTGTCTCAGTAATGAAGTGAAAGAATGAGAGTGAACAACATTAGCTACAGCATAAATATACTGATTTTTCAGTCTTAGGCACTGACAGTGAAACACTCCAGACCTGCAGTTCACTCTGTGGTATAGAGATATGCTAAGCATGCTCACTGCAGACCCATATGTGCTTTATTATGTCCACCCTGACCCCTCACTTGCCTACTTGTGTACAGCAAACAGCAGAACTTGGTCTTAGCCCATGATTCTTTGCCTTGAGGTGCTTTACAGTTCTTTCCCAGGCCACTACAAAAGAACTAATCTGTCCTTTGGAAAGATTAATGAAAAATATATTGAGGGGGAACCAACGTTTGAATTGTTTTTGCAGACTTGTTCACAGCAAAGCAATCAGGCTGCACCAAACCTCTATGTTCACAGTTCTGTCTGAATTTAAAGCATTTCCAAGGCATGTTGAAGCTGAGGATCCGATAATTTACTGGGTCAATCATAAAAAGTACACATGTTCAAAAGGAAGATGTATCCTGCCCTTGTGGGCAGAAGGAGGTGACACCGATGGCTCATCACTGGGAATCACTCACACAAACTTATTGAAGCCACTCTTCCTGGCTGCTGAATATCCATTCTGGGTGCAATAGGCTGGAGTACTATGATGGGGACATATTTTTGTGAGGGAAAGTCCTGTTCTAATAGTGTTAAAGACCTTCAGCACCAAACCTGTGAACAAGCTCTGAACAAGCCTAAACAGAAACGAGGTGGGTTTTTTGTTTTGTTTGTTTAATTGTCCTCCACTTTCACTAATGACAGTGATGATCAGTTGATTGCTTCTTTAATTGCTGCTTTACCCACTAGACCCTTCAATCTTTATGATTTATGTGCTATAGTTATCAACAGTCCAAATGCTGAAGTAGTTTGTCACATGCAGAAAATGTGACATTTCTTTCTTCAGAAAGAAGCACAGTCTGGCATTTATACCAGGTAGGGAGGTTTAAAATTCCTGACTCTCTTGGCATTTCTAAATGCTCTGCATATTTCTCATACAACACATCATTACCAAATCAAAATCATCAAACTTCTATTTGTTATTTCTTGCCAAATTAGAAGAAAATAATATCTTCTACAAGTGTTCTGCATTCTTCTCTTGTTTAGAAATGTCAGGGTGTAAACAGAAAACAAAGTAGTAGCTTGTTTCCATTTTTGCTTCCCAGAGTGCACTGAACAAGTGGCCTCTTACATACTGGGGACAGGAGGAAAAAAGTGATACAAATAATAAAAATGACAATTTTATTATTTTCAGACTTCTCACATACAGAACATTCTTCAACATTAGCAAAGTTAAGCCCCATGTATTTACAAAATAAAATCCTTCAGAGAGTCTAAAAAAGCCTTGAGCAATTTCCTCCATCTCTCTAGAACTAAAGATGCCCAATTTTTCAATACAATACTACGCAAACTAATCTTCTCTCTAAAATGACTTCTACTTGCCAAGATTTTCTTCCTGTTTCTTAAAAAACAAACAAAAGCTTGTTTTGAAAGAAATATGAAAGGAACCAAAGGAATTGTGTTGAGCCAAAAGTCCAGCTTTCTCCACCCTCACTGTACTCATCTGGAAAGCATCTGGCAAACAAATCCATTGATAGTTTAGAGAAGCCTTTTATCTGTCCTCACAGGCTTAAGAAGGAAAGTGGAGAGCATACACATTCTGAACTAATTGCACATCCTCTTTGTATTATTGCCATTTTGAAAAGATGAGAGTACAGCACATAATATGCACATAAAAAGAAAAAGCCTTCCCTGGTGAGGCTGCATGGAGCTCAGGTCAGTAAAACAGGAGAGAGGGCCAGCTACGCTAGCAATCAGTTGTCCAAATAAACACAGATGAAGAGCAGTGTATAAATCTTGCCTCCGTACTGTAAGTGATGCCAGAGCAGGCAACATACCCTCCTTAACCACAATTACACAGTGTATATCTCTCCCCTGGTACATAAATCTAAAGCATGTGAGACACAGGGGAGGAAATGATGATGCCTTTCATGCATATTTATGTAAATTCTATGATTACAATAAGTAATCAAATCAGCAGTATGCAAATTGGAACGTGCATCATCGAAGACATGCAAATTTTTATATAACAGTTTAAGTGGGAAACATTTAGGACAGTTCTTTGCTAGGAAAAGATTAATTTTCAAATAGCTGATCATTGTAAAGTTGGAAGCTAGCTGTTAGAATCTGAGCATTCAGCAGACTTCTGGGGATCTAATTCCCTTTTGTGCTTACAGTATCCTCAGGAATCAAATTCCCCTCAGAATGAAAACCTAACCTAAACCAGTATAAATGGCCTAATTACTATGGTGCCTATATCAAAATCCCAATTTTCTGGTTTTAGTCTTTGCATTTGGCTTCCTGCAGCTTCCTACAATGATAAATGCAAGGGCTCCAATGCCGTTTCCTGCAAAGTGGCCACGGTATTGCCTTCTCACTTCTTCCTCAAACATGTAAGATGTACATATAAGATAAAAAAAACCCTCAACCCTTCTTAAAAATAATACATTATCTGAACCATTGCACTATGTTCTTTGGCAGATGCATCATCTCAAACATTATTTTAAATCTGTTAAAGAAGTTAAAACAGGTTTGCAAATGACTCAGACTGAGCAGAGCTCTTGGGAATGCTTTCTTGGCTGTCTTGCAATCCAGAACTAAGAAGAGATGGGGGAAGAAGCATTAGAGGTTTTTTTTTGCAGGTAAATTCATGTTTTTAGCACTATCAAACTGGATTTCACAGGCTATCACTGCTGTCTTTAAGGCTTCTCCTGTCTTGGAAACTTGGGCAGCTCGGCTGTACAGCAAGCACTGTACTCACTGAGAGGAAAGTGTCACACTACTGAAGAGTACAGAGCAGTCCTCGAAATACTGTGAGCCACTGAATGGCTGGGGTGATTTGTCCACATTTTTATTTCTGATCCATAATGAGGGCTAAAAGTTGTTTTTAAAGATACATTTTGGAGTGCAGTGCAGATCCGTGGAGGTTGCCGTGCTGATGACATTCCAGGATGTCTGGCAGTCCTCGCTGTCTTGCCACATGTTCCTCCCAGCTGCAATTCCATTTTAGCCATTCCTCGGAGCTCTCTGATGGACTATCAGAGCCTGAGGATACAGATATTAACAGCTCCCATCAGTTATAAACAAAAGCAATTACAACCAGAAATCAGGTTTCCTTTTCCTGAACGGCAGACTACTCATTGCTTCCTAGCAATAGTAATTAGGTGAGATTGAGTTACCACTGTAGTGCCAGGCTATTGCTGATGAATTTCTAAGTGACTCTCACACAGCAGAAGTGTCTCACCGCCTCTCTAATAATCGGGTTTAGACACAGAAGGGTGAAACAGGATCTCTGCTATGTTCTTTCATTTTCCTTGATTTCCTTCTACTCACTACCTATTTTATCTCCCCATCTTTGCATTCTGTTCTGATTAGAATTTAGCTTCAAATGGACAACAGCATTGCTACCAGATTACTTTTGCGTGGTGGGATTTGGGTCCTTTTTCAGGTTAAGTAAACTGGACAAAAACTTTAGTGACAGAAAGCTATCTAACATTGCACAGAGAAATTCCAAGAGTTGCTTGTCATCTGTTGGCTAGGGGAGCAGACAACCCCCAGACACATTTAAAAAAATTCTCTTTCAGTAGAAGAAAAACAGGATTTATAGGATTTAGACTGAGCTAACATACAATGGAATATTATGCCTGTCAATCCTCACTCATTCTTTATTAGGCTTACCTGCTTTTTAATAATTACTATAGCATCCCACTTCTCTCATGGAACATTGTATAAAGTGTATTCCATTGAGGATTTTAAAGGTTTTGTTATTTCAGCCATTTAATTCTGTCTAAGACTAGGGGCACAGAAGACAGCCCACTATATATACTCCAGTAAAATAATATCATCCCATTGGATTTCTATAGCACTCTTCCAGAATTTTAAGCTAAAGAAAAGGTGATCTGAGTCTGTGCTATAATTTTCATTCAAAATATACTGTTCAAAAGCAGCACTGGCCAAGGCTCATCTATAAAATGTATGAGAATCTTCTAAACAAAAGGTATTTCATACAGTTGGGTCAGAAGACAACAAGGAAGCTCTAGCACTATTTGTCAGTCCAGAGCACGGATCACAGCCTCTTCAGACAAAACCTTTCCAGTCTTCTTCTAAAGCCTTTCAGCAAAAGTGAAAAGTAAACCTAGATTTTGCTGTTTAACACCTTTTATTGTTCTTTGTAAGTTTGCATTCCTCTGAAGCCAAACCATCCATTTCAGATCTAGCAGATTACTACTTGTGAGTTTATTAGAGATCACGGAGCCTTATACCCTGTGACGGTTAATACAGTCAGCATTGCACAAAGAACTGAAGCCTGTCCTTCCCCTTCCTGGTTCACACTGGCTAAATTCTGTTTATTTCAGAATGTTTTTGTAGGTCCTAAGCCTGATTTGGATCCGTTGATACCGACCCACAAAGCTGAAAGTATTAATGGCAAAGGTTACAAGAAGAGTATCTCATAATTCTTCCTCAGACAAGATCTTGAGGTTAGACTCAAGTTTATGACTATTACACTATGTATACCATTACCATTTTATCCAATATTACAACTGATTATTTTTAGAAAAGACTCACAACTAAGATCAGTTAACCAAAATGTTATATATTCCACATCTTCTACTAACTAGGATCTTGTTCTACACCAAAAAAAACCCAAACCTTCCTGAGGTTTTACTCATTTCTGAAAGAAAAGGTCTCTTCCAACCTTAGTGATTGTTTGATTGAATGATTCTATGATTGTAAGAGTGCTCTTCCAGTTGTTACCCAAGTATCATCTTAAATTAAACCAGATATTAATTTTGTTACAAAATATGATGCTTAACTCATGAAAAGGAAAGCAGAAAGTGGAAAACTAGTTTAATTACACCAAGGAAACTAGAATTGAAAATAAAAAGGAAGCTCCAAATAAAAAGGGCACAAAAAGCTTACAAAAAGGAAAAGAAAATAGAATCAGTAGTCATTTCCCTAAAAGTGATTCTCTGTTGGGGGCTGCCTCAGACCAAAGCAGAGCTCGCAGCCTGGCCAGCCTGAGGTCAGCTCCCAGCCTGACTCAGGGGTGAGCCAGCAGCAGTGAGAACCTGGCACTGTTCCACACCTCCCGAGGCCTGGGCTGGCCCTGCCCTGTGCGTGCCCGCAGCTCTGCCCAGGGCACTGCTGCCAGCCCCTGCTCACAGCTGGAGCGCTGAGTCCTGCCTGCAGCAGGAGCCTGCTGGGTCAGCTCTGCTCCCACAGCAGCCCTGGCTGACAGAGCACTGCCTGTGCTTGCTGGGGGCATTGCCACCTCCCCCAGATGTCAGCACGGGCTGTCTGCAGAGTGACAGGGTGATCTGTGCCCCTGGGATATCATCACCCTGGAGAAGCAGCAGTGACACTGAGTCTAGGTATGTTTTCAGTTAAATTGCTTTTTGCTTTTGCTAACTGTAAAGTGAGGTGTCCAGTTTTCCAAAGCATCACTATAGATAGATGGTCCCTCGATTGTGATTAAAATACAAGTTTTAAATACAGACCATGCAATGAGTCCATCTCCTTGTACTATTTGGGATCTGCTTGTGTCTTCCAGATCTGGAGCCCCACAGATCTCAATACACCCGAAGTTATCCTTTCTTAAGCATGGATTTTCTCCTTCCTGTCTACCTGTAAGTACAAACTTACTCTTACTTATTTCCCCTTGATAAAACTGCTTACAAGCTGACCCTTGCTAGATATGCAGTAATTAGGTGAGAAACGTGGCATATCCTCACAGTTCTTGCACACTTGCTAACAACACGATGAGACACTGAGTCAGGACATACCACTGGAAGCTTTCAGGCACAACAACCTCCATTGGCATAATACCTATATATTCCTATGCAAATCCTAATAGCACACCACTTAACTATAGTCTGTCAAGCAAAATAACCTCTTAGATCTTTTATTTTTCCACTGGAAGAACCTTACATCAAAATTAGTGCTGTCAGTGGTTCAATATGCATACACACATTAGATAATCAAATAAAACCCCTTGGGTAGTCTGTACTGACAGGCTGTGATGTCTGGCCTACTTCTTAGATTGACAAATCCTATAACCTAATGCTTCTACAATCTTAATTTCTCCCTTTGGGTCCACTAAATTACTGACTGCTGCTGCCTGTACAGCAGGATTTGGTAGGGAAAGTGCAGGGACAACTGGTTTTAATAGAAAAGAGCAAACACATGAACACTGAGCCAGGACCTCCACAGACATCTAAAGAGGCACCCAGAGGAGCAGGGCCTGACTCCAGCTGCCCACCATATCCTGTGTCCTTCTGATCATAAAGAGACTCTACCCACCCAAAACAAAAGCACTTCACACATCACAAATTCAATACTTGTAGAAAAAACCTATGAAATGACACACACACATCACCCAGTGCATCTAGTGAAAAAGAGCAAATTTAAAATACATTTATTTTTATTTCCTGAGTGGCCCTACTGTCTTTTTAAACTCAAAGGCGAATCATAAACTAAGACAATATTCAAACCAATGGCTAAGGTCAGGATTCAGCTGCCTTTTCAGTATACAGTAGATATAAATTTCTTCTAGACTTAGGAAAAAGTTAAATAACTAAAAGATGCAGCAACACCAGCATTCCTCACAGTCTGAAAACCTCATGCTTCAAACAACAGAAGTATTGTTACTGATTGCCATGATGTTATAGTTGCATGACTTGGCAGGAAATACATGCCGTTTCCAGGACTCAAACTGAGGTGCTGCAAGGGAAGTATTATGGACTACATTCTTTCTCCTTGGCTGCAAAGAGTAAAAGCAGTCACAATAGACACAGACCCCCAACATACAGCATGTCACTTGCAAGTCAAGAAATTACCTGTATAGTACGAAAAGAAAACCCACAGAAGTTACAACAAAATCCTGAAGTTGCTCTGTAGTTACACATCTGGAAGTTAAGGATGAGATTTGAGACAGACATACAGATGTCTTTTCTAGCACAGGAAATTGGAAAGATTCCAATTTTTATTTAGCAAATTTCACAATTATTGAAATGGTCCAAGAACTTGTGGTAAACGTCATCATCTTGTGCTGTCTGTAGTTTTGCTATCTTCTTTACTGATGTAGGATTTGTTTTATGGTTTTGGAAAGAATTTTGCAGTCCAGGGGCCTAAATTGTTAACTCCTTAATACCCTTTGACCTGACTACTTCAGCACTGTTACCTGTAGCTGCAAGGCTGATCTGATCCAGGGGTTCTCCTCCAATCCAATGGATTAAATTTCTTCTTAAAAGAGCAGGAACCTTAATTTGCATTACCAGCAGTAATGCACAAAAGATGTTACAGTGAACAATATTAAAACATATTTAGTAATACTGTAGGATACCACAAGTATGAATTCCAATTGTAAATATCCCCACAGAAGTGTAACAGAGAAAAAAAACTACTTTTTTTTTTCACATAACCCTTTTGATAGGTCGTCTTTCAGGATGTCAATCTGTAGCCCATGGGCTTTTCTTTGACACTGAGAAATTGATCACTTTTAATATCAGGTTAAAGGAACAAGAGAAAGAAACAACAGACAGTCTTATCCAGAAAGCTAGGAATAGATTTCTGTATCTGTTGATGCATTTTACTCAGTCCTCTCTTACAGGCTTAGGTCCTAGAAAGAGAAAAATTAAGATTCATTGCATCTAACCAAATCTCAGACTTTCACGTGCTTCCTCCATGCCTTAAAACTCAGTGCACTGATGTAGCTGGCTCCCTCCACAGGGATATCCCTCCCTCAGCTCCCATCCACAGCAGAGATTTGCATTCCTGCTGAATGCTTATGTTCAGTTTTGGGAATACGCATTCATTCTAATGAGGGATAAAACCCTGGGCGCCTAGACTGATCTGATAAGCACCACTGAATGCACAACTGCAGGCAAACTCTGAGCATGTTTGCTTATTTCCCACCACAGGTTCTGTCCACTGAAACATGGCTTGAAATTAAGGGTAAGCAAAAAACTCAATCCTTATCAGAGAATGTTTACTGGTTGGTGTTTCTCCCTCAGATTCAACCCTGGGTTTTATTAGTTATCAAATCCACCTCTGCAGCTTGGTGGGAAAGTCACCCTGAATAACCTTCCTGGACCTTTTCTGGATTTCAAATTCTCCATGACATACTAAAAAATAGAGCTATTTTGGGAAAAAGACAAGATGCTTTATACTTGGCACTGTTGCAGGAGGCTACCATTAATGCTAGACAAATCCAAAAAGGCAATCGAGTTTAGTCTAGCAAAACAGAGGGTTACATTCTTGATTACAGAGTAGGAAATTAAAAGTTATCAAAATCAAAACAACAAGAAAGACACAGGACATATTTGAAACAGTTCAATTCTCCCAGCTGTCTCAAGACTTCTCTGAGTCATGTCCCTGGAGCAGATATGGGAGAAGATGGGATTTGGTACAACTACATTACAAATTTTGTCCCTTAGAATTAACCATGACATTATTGTGAAAACAGAAACTCAAGTTTAAGGTGGCTGAGGTGGCTCAGCACTGAAGACACCACTCTCTTCACTTCATAAAACATCTATTTCCTCCCCCTCATTTTTGGTCCCATCTTGAATGATGTTAACACTTTCTCTGCCTGGGTGATTTTCTGACTTCACAGAGTGTTTTTGTACATTCTTTTAGCTTAAGCAATCTTCAAGAGGGATAATATTCTTCCAGGCTCATACAGCACTTGGAGTCACATTTCTATACGTGCTTTTTAACTGAACACACTTTAATATGTCATTTTATCTTCAGAGGGTCACTATACAACATTAATCATACAGAAGATATACCTGGCTGTGAAGGAGTGTTCCCTTCCTAACACTTAAAGGAAGGAGCCTTCAAATAAGGTGTGTCCCACTTTCCCCTAACACAGAATGGCTGAGGCTGGAAGGGAGACCTGGGTTATCTGGTCCAAACCCCCTGCTCCAGCACAGCCATCTCTTCTGCTCTGGAGGAAAAGGAGAAACATCTCCATCTCTGGAATTTTCAGGAGTCTCTTGTGAGTCCTACTTCACATTAGAGGTTGGGCTGGAAGTACTTTCCATCCATATCTTTAATCCCATATATATGACTGTGCTTCATTCACTGGAAAGATTTTTATTTTTCCCTTGATCAGAAAGTCCCCCCCTCCAGCAAGTCAAAGATCACTGCTGTCAGTGTGCCTTATGCCACTGATTTCACTCACACCTCACAGTTCCGTATCCACTACTGCCACAAACCAAACGTTGAGGGCACTGTCGCACTGGAACATTCAAAGCTCTGTATTTTTAATGCTATCATGGCTTGGTTCATTAACTACTCCACTTGAACCTTGTCTTCCTTTCATGAAATATTTACAACTCTTTGGTAATATTTTGTACATCTGTTTTTTCCCCCCATTCATCTAAAAGCCATTACTAATGTTTTCATAATAAGGGACTGTTTCACTGAACAAAGATAACAGTAGCTAAGTCAAGAACAACATGAACAAAATAAATTAAAAAAGGAAGTAAAGCCATTTAGAATTCAACAATACAGTATACACAGACACAATATTTAAGTATATTATTCCCAGCTAATACTAAACAATATTGAAATGTGTTATTCTATTCTATTCTTCAAGGGCCATCTTATATCAAATGAACTGAAGTGAACACAGTATATTCCAGTCACCTAAAGCAGCACTATCAACTTTTCTTAGAAGCTGGGGATAAGTCTGATTTTTTAATTAGCATCTACAGTAAAGCTTCTATTTGAAAGTGATACAAATAAATTTTGATCTGTCATTGAAAGCTACACAACCAGTTGATTTTTCCTTATTCACAGGTTAAGTCTGTTCCTGGAAAAGTCACTTCCCTCCTTGTGTTAGCACGGCTAGCAGTTGGCTGGCAGCTCCGTAATTCCAGCAGAGTGCAGCCACCATTGGAGCTTTGAGCACTGAGGCACTTGCACTAACCCTGTGGAAGGTCACCATGCAGCTCTTTGGCCTGGTATGGGTTTGTATTCAAGGGGAGCCAATAGAGAGAATATTAACCAGAACCCAAGTGTTCCTTGGAATCATGAGTGCATGGAAGACAAACTTTACCGAAGTTTTCATAGTGCTTCCATTTGATGATGAAAACTTGTTTTTGTATGCATACAGATGTAGACTACAGAAGAAACATAAAGCTTTGGTATGTGTCATATCACTTGGTAGAAGAGTAAATCTAAGGCTATTTATTAGTTTATTAATGATGGAGAACAAAAACCTGAGGTTTTAAAGTTTTTATCTTTTCTATTTTCTTACCTAAGTAGCTGGATGAATAGGTTCAGTACAGCAGTTTTATACTGAATGAACCTATCAAGAGTCAAGAAAGACTAATAATTTGATCTATTGATCTTATAACCATTAATAAAAATCTTTAGTCGCATACTAAAAATCTAACTAAATTCTTGTGGATACATAGCAGTTTCCACCTTGGATAGTCCAAATGCTCTGGATGCACACTAGTGGGTGGATTTTAAAGTTCTATTTGAGAAGTACAATTTAGCTACTGGCTGTAATATGAGACCTATCTGCTACAACTCCATGCTAGGAGACAGACAGCAACAAGACTCAGCATTTCCTTAGCAGAGGTGGAACAGAACTGATGGAAGAAACGGCTGAAGAGTCCATGGAGGGAGATCGTGTAAAGAGAGGGGTGGATCACTGCTCTGATAAGGAAAAGAACATTCTTTCTTGCTCAATGAAAATGATTACACTTAATGTATGCCACTAATCCTCCCACATGCCCTGAAGACCTAAGTGAGCCCATGCACATTGTTCTCTGATGTTTTTGATGGCAACTAATTAATCTTAATGAGAGGGAGTGCTGAGTTTAGGGGTTTTATCACACTGCACTGCAATTTGTTTTCATTGGCAACTGGCTGACTTTTCCTTTACAACATGCAGCTTATGAATGTCTCAGTTATTTTGTCTGTGCAATCACAAGGATTGATACATCTATGTTTAAAGCAGTGTGTTTGTAAAAATTGCAGTTCAGGGTCCCATTTAAGTACTAAGGCCACAGTGATTTATTTAAGGGTTTATTATGTTCTCAGTTACAAGTTCAGTTGCTTTTGGAGCTTTTTCCCTGGCTTCACTCTCAGTTCCTACTTGGATACTCTTGCACATCCTCCACTCGCTATTCTCTGAAGACTTTGGTATCCAAACCACTGCTGCCTTTATTTTTCTTGCTCAACAACAGCAACAGAGAGTCAGTGGCAGAGGAATATGGCAGAGAAATGAGTCACCACTAAGTAGTTCATTAAACCACATATCATATGGAAGAAGTTACTGTATACTAAGAATGTTGACTTGATTCCACTAATCAAATAATAAAGTTACACTTGAACTATAAAATTTGTAGGATAAGTAAAGAAATACAGGAATGAAAAAGTAATTTACTATGCTGATGAAAGCAAACCCACCCATTCCTTTCAGCTCCTGGATTTAAGTGTTGTGTTAAAACTAAATTTTTAATTTGAGTGTTTAAAAGTAAAAAAAAACCCATATAGAAGCAGTTTGAGAAATTTAGAAATCTTTTTTATAGGAAAAGAAAGCATGGTGGGTGTGTGACAGAAGTAATATATTCTAAGATGCTGTCACAGGACCTGGACTGTGCATTTGCACAGCAATACAGTATCGGGGTAATTTCTGGGAACAACTGCATTTATTTTAAACTAGAATTAGTTCCATCACAGCTTCTTTCTACTGAAGAATATAAAATTATTTATATTTGAATTTCCTGTTTAAGTCAGATAAAAGATTTAAATGTTATGGTAGCAACTGTGGCACTTCTGGAGACATTTCCCATGGGGAGTATTAAAAGCTTTCATATTCCTGCTTCTGCAGGAAAGTGGGGGCTGTCTAAATAGGAGATGCTGCTAAAAAGACAAACTTCTTTCACCAGGCTGGAAAGCAGGAAAGACTTGTCTGAAACCTCAGTAGTGGGGATGCCTGGTCAGATGACTGCAGGATCAGCACGTCCACAATGTTTCCATGTTTCCATGAAACCCTCTGCCCCCCAAAAAACACCAAAACCCAATAAACACAGCCAAACAACAACAACAAAAGATCCCCTCAGCCAAATTCTAATTTGATTTTTCAAAGCTGCTCTGCAATGGAGACTAGTTACTGCTAATTTACCTTTTATTTCTCCCCATTTCTTAGACCATTTGAACACTGATCATTAGTTTTGTGTTAACTCACTGAAATCTGTTAATGATCTCAACTGGCCCAGACTGAGCACTCTCTGAATAACCAGCCCAGGTCACAGCATTACCATAAAACAGAACTATGGATTGAGATCCAGCATTAGCAGTGCTGTTGGAACCTGAATGCATTCAGGTTCTACAACAGGCTACCAATAATATTTTATAGCTCTTTGCCACTGATCCCCTCTTGAAATATGATGATTAAATTTTAGAATTACTCAGGCCCTGGTTTCAAACACAACATCAAGAGTTTCTCAACACATCCCATACATCAGCATAATGAACTTAAAGTATTCACTAGCTGGTCAACTTACAACAATAAACAGAAACATGAGTCCAAGTTCAAAACCTCAGTTACTTTGCTCTTATTTCCCTAACTGCGCATGAAGACAGACAGATTTTATTAGAGCATTTCATATGTGTTCTTAAAAGCCATGAGCTACTTGCATTTTAAACTGCAGACCTTGAAGAGGCTCATGTTAGAGGAACTTTACTAACTAAAAAATTCAGAACAAAAGAATTGTGAAAATTCCCAAACTTACCTAGGCACATTGTCCAGAAGTATTGCAAGGTAAAAGAATTAAAAACCCCTTAACTTACTTTTCTGCTCTAGTCCATTCTAGATTTACCTAACATTCAGAACATCTTCCTGGTGCTCTCCACAAGATACTCAAAAAGGCAAATGAGAGCATTCAGTGCCTTGGGAAAGCACCCTGCTTGACTAGTCACCTTTACTTGATTAATTTTCATCATTAAGAAGCATACATGTCTCATTTGTGATTTATGGAAATCTCATTTATAACATATGTTTCTACATAGGCTTGCTTGCTTTTGCAAACTCAGATAGCTTCACCTGTTGTGAGATTTCCGACATGTTATACACACAATGAGAACTCCCCCACCCAATATATCTTGGCAGTGTTTTTAACAATGTGAGATAAAACCCCAAAAGATAGGAAAATCACTGACTTCATCAATGCTGGAGTATACTTCTGTCACTGCACTTGCTCATGTTTCCTGTAAATGCTAATGACATTGATTTCATGACTCACTGGAACTGTGGCAGAAAGTTATCAAAATTAAAATTAACTTCCCACAGAAATACTCCCTATCTGTAAGAGGAGAGGCAAGCAAGCAACTGAGTTAAAACCTGAGGAGAACTGCCACAGCTTCACACCAACCATGGAGGTCTCACAACACTCAGCTACATTTACCCACCTCTAGTTGCATAAATACACTGTCAAGGCATGTGAAACAGGCCAAATTCTTGTGTGTGACTATGTACTTCTCCCATTATTTTCCATTTTTCTCCTTTTACTCATGACTGTTTTGACAAAGTTGCACTTTTTTCAGAAAAACTTTAACTGGCAGAAGGCTGCACTTATGGCTAAAATATCAGAATAAACAGTGGGAGTTACTTCCCACCCTGCTCATTTGGTGCCTGGCCTCTGTGTATCGTTACCTGACACGCTGGAAAATAACTTCCTTCACAGAGGGATTGATTTCTAATGATGAGGACTCTCGGCTGAACTCTGCTTTATTCACAGATGTTTCTCAGTGCTATCATGTGACAATCCTGCACATGCACTTCTGCTATTTAGATTTCTCCCCCTCTTTTTTTCCATCTCAGCAGTACTGGCTTGGCTCCCCCTGCTCTGGAGTGCTGGCTGGAGAGGGAACTGGGATAGGCTGTTTTTGACAAGCAGCACATTCTGTTTTAAACCCTTTTGCACGGAATACAAATCCTTGAATGTTTTCCAGAAATCTGAAGTGTGTTGACTTCTATACTCAGAATAATAAACACAACTGTGCTTGTCTGACTAAAAAGAAGTGGAAGTGCAGTTCTGTGACCCATTCAGGATAGAGCAGTCAAAATACATTCACCCTGTCTCCACTCTCAGTATCACAACTGGGTTTCTCTGGGTGGGAGGGGTGGGGGTTTGGCGGGGGTGTTGTTGTTTGATTCCTACTTATTTTTATTAAGTAGTTTCTTGGAGTAGCAGCCAAGATTTCAAATAGTTCCCATAACAGAGCTGACTAATAATCAAGGTGCTCCTCAGTTTCTGCCACTGAGTTGGGCAATTCCTTGAGCAGGGCATTATCCTATGCTATCAACAAACTGAGTGTGACACTTTGCATCAGCAGCAGACAGCCTGGGAAAATACTGCTTGACTGGCATTACAATTCTTTAATTAAAAAAAAACAACAAAACCTTTAAACTCTAAAGCCTCTAGGGATGTTAAGTTTAGCTAAAAATCTAAATGTTAAATTCCACCCAACTGGAATGCATAGCAGCATCTCAAAGTAAGATGCTCTGACTAAGGATATGGTAATGCCATAAGAAAAGAAAAAAAGAAAAAGAAAGAAAAAAAAAGAAAAAAAAAGAAAAAAAAGAAAAAAAGAAATAAAAAGAAAAAAAATCAAAGCACAGCCATGCCCAAGTTAGGCAGTTTAAAGTCGACTCTGATATCGTAGAAAGCAAATAATGCCAACTCAGAGGGAGGAATTACCCAGCTGCACCTTATTCTGCTCTTTTATGTTTATGTTGAGGCAATACTGGTGCTTGAGCCAATACACAAAGCTAATAAAGTTAAGTTCTAACATCAATGCCATTGCTAGGCTCGCTTGAAAAAATTAAACAGTCAAATTGTTCAGGTCACAGCCCAGCTGGGGCAACAGGAGATCAGCCAAGGACATGGATTGTAGCAGCTCCCTCTGAAGTCAGTATGAGGTCTTATTATAACCATTTCTATCAAAGCATCAGCCAAAAGGAAAAAAACCAAATGTGGTCAGAGGAAAGAGGTGCATTCTAGGTACTGGCACTGCCTCCACTGCATTTGTTTATGCTCATTTCTGCTGTGATAGGCAGAGAATATTTGTCTTTTGTTGAACATACTAGTCTAGTTTTTCAGTTGTATTTCTGCTGTTCACAAACGGGAGAGCAAAAATCTGGTTTTCAGCCTAAAACATTTTCCAGCCTGATTTGATATGAAACCTTAACTTCGTTATAAAATACAAGGGGTTTTTTTTGTCTATGCTAATTTATTAACAACTAGAGAAGCTTTGGGTTTTTATACTACAACAGAATAAGATATGGCATTGACTGAACAACAGTGACCTTCTCTATCACCATCAAAATGCAGTAGAGCTTTCAGACAAAGAAAACTGCGGTTTGCAGAATGAATTTTTAAATAGGAAGCAATTTTCTTCCAGAATATCCCCCTTCCCAGATTCATACAGGAAACCGCAAGGATTTTAAGCAGGGCATTAATTTCAGACTATACATTGCAGTTGCTTTCCCACTCAGTGTGATCTACTGGCTTTCTCACTGCTTCCCTTAATAACTGAACTAGAAAAAGAGAAATCTCTCAGAACTTTTGATTCCTTAACTGGCATATCTGAGCTAATGAATGAGATTGTCAAAAGGCACAAAATTCGTTCAGATAAGAGCAGAACAGAGTTGTTTATATGTTTTTGGGTAACGTATAACATTTATGCACAGCTAAAAGTTCATTAAATTATAAAGTGAATACATGAGTATAGCCTCATAGGACCATTCACTTCAATTTTTGGACATTAACAGCTCTGCTAAGTGTTGAATTTCAGAGGACCATGAGGGGAAGTTTCTTACAAATTACCAGATTCTGATCTGCTTGTGAAACATTCAAGTATAGTTGTTAACAGACAGACATAGGCAATAATTTTCCTACAGCTTTACTTCCTTTGTAGTCAGAATTTAACTCTTCCCTTCCTTGGGAAGGATGGCCTCTCTTTTAAACACTGCCATTCAAACACCTTGTGACAAAGTTCCAGCTCCTCACAGGTTCCCTGTTTAACACCTGTCACTGCCTCAAAGATTCAGCTCCACTCCAGTTCAGCTCTACCACTTTCATGTCTACACATTATCTGAACTTGCCATTTAAAATCCTTAAAAATAGTTGAACCCTACAACTGCAGATAAGACTACATCAGGATTTTGCTTTCACTTAAAACAGCAGAACAAAAGGGAAAAGGCCACAAAGCCCAACACACTGTCAGGACTTAAATGGACAGGGAACTTCCATCTGAAAGGAAGCAAATGAAAAACCTTTTTTCCAGCTTTCAAGGATACCTGACTACCTGGTAACTTTTCACATCATGAGCTTCCTGCTAGGTTCCAATGATGGCTTTTTAATATTGCAAAATAGTAAAACAACCATTGTAGTTATACCCCACCAGGTGAAATCCTTGCTGCAGCCCTCAGCACAATGCCACCTCAGAGTAACTTGTATGTTCTGCTGCTGGTGATGCAAGGCCAGTGAGATACAGGACACACCAGTCATTATCCTGGACTCCTTGGAAGGCTGCCTAACTTGCCCTTGCTGTTTAGTTTTGTTTTGATTCTCCCTGGGCCAAAACACATACCTCTGACTGTGTTTGTCAGTGTGGTGTCCACAGATCTACCCTGGATCTAAACCAACCATGTGAGAACACTTGCCATTTGATGTGGTTGCCCCTTGAGAATTAAAGCAAAGCTCTGAGATGGGGTTTCAAGAAATCCCCTTCCAAAGCTCGCTGGCTTTGCTGACTGCGGCAGAAGCCTGCCCTGGAGGGGTCTGCAGAAGGACCTAATGCAGACTGCAGCACCAAAACAAACCAGGTTGGGTAATAGAGAGTTGGGAAGACATTGCCATTAATATCTCCACCTCTGCTTTACTTACAAAACTTTTTATTGCATAATCCAGGGGAGAAAAACAAAAGGTGCCTGTGATGCAATGCTAATATTTTAACAAGGAGTCCCCTGAAATGTTCCTCTATCAGTTGGTGATAAAAACCACACATCGCAGAAGCAGATTAACAGAGAAGAATGGAAGGAACTAGATCAGATCACCTGCTTTTCTATATAAGCCATGACTCCCCCCTAGATTAGTGAGTAAAATCAGAGTAAGATAACTCACAATTATTAACAGCAAAGGAATTGCTTCTTCCAATATGCTTCAGATTCCACTCAACAACCTTGGTTTTCAAAGCCAGTTTGACTCAGTTGTCTGTCAGTGCCAGGAAGTACTCTGAAATATTCCTGCCACTGACAACATTTGCTCAGAATCACCAGCTACAGGGCCATTGATATCTTAATACATGGTATGTACTTATAAAAAATAACTTAGGCTGCATAAACTTAGAGCTACCTAAATGCCCTTCCGCTCCAGGGCTTCCAAAAGTATACAGTAATCAACTGAATTAAAGCTAATAATATAAACCCCTTACAATGATGTGAGTGAAATACCAGACCCATCTCAGTCAGAAACACCGTCCATGCTCTTCACTGATAACAACCAAAACAATAATCTCCTTTGAGAGTTATGCAGCTCAAAGTGCTGGAGACAGAATGTTCTTGATATAATTTGGAGCTTTGTTTCTACAGCACTTTGGTCCAACTAGCAAAAATAATACAAACCCTTGTGGGCAGAGAAGTACTGTGAACAGATTTGCCTCATATCCACTAGGAATAAAAAGAGTCTGGTGGGTGACCACATTTTCAAGTCATGGTCTAATTTTCTGGAGAAACATGAAATATGCCCATGCACAAGGCAGTGTTGGTTATAACTGCGCACTTAATTTTCACCATGCCCTGTCAGTGATACTGGACCTTGGCACTGGAGTAGTCACAATCTGATTTTTCCCTCAGAAAAGGACTCCAAGGCAGCATTACCTGCAGAGATTTTTGAGTAGTTTGCTGTTTGTACAGCACAACATCCCAAGACTGATTATCAACACACGATGTATTATCCTCTCAGTAATAGCCTTTCATATAAATCTTTCCTTCCAAGATCCTGTTGGTCTTCTCCCCTTCCCACGTCTGGAATCAGCAGTCAGAGAGGGCACATCTGCACACCTGAACGCACGACAGAGCTTTCCACATTCCCTGGGTGGCCTCAGAAGTGTCTCTGTGTATTGAGCTAGACAGCACTAGATAAACAATTCTTAACTGGAAAAGAGTTTCAGCAGCTGATTTGGAAGGCAAAGCAGAATAAATACTATGTCAGTATAAATCCAGCCGTTGTGCCTTTTGCTTTCTGTCCTCCTGCCATTTCTAACTTTGGCTGATAGTGTTTCCTTTGGGAATCTAGCAAAAACATGCAATTCCCAGCAGCTCCAGCTGCAGTGATGAACTTCCTCTAGGTTAGAGGTGCACAGAACTAAATGTCTGTTTCCTTAAACCTGGTGAGAATCCAGAAAAACTTCTTTGGATTTCATTAGTCTATCTTTAGAAGGATTAAAGTGAAAATAAAAATCCACTCCACAGCTTTGTTTATTTGTCATAACAAATGTTCAGACTTGTGAGGGCTATTCTTTGCCAGTCAGGAGCCAAAAGTCAACAGCAAGAACGGCCATTAGGCTAAGAGTTATAAATGACAACAATTTGCTAAGACCCACAGCAAGTTTAAGCTCACTTCTTTTCAGAATTCTCACACAGGATAAACTATTTACTGCTTGAATCTGTAATCTAATCCTTATTTTCACCCCTCCACTTCCTAAATCAAGTTTTATTTAGATTGACAGACATATTCTACCAGTTTTTGTCAAAATAAGTGCTACTTTATTCCATGAATAATTCTACAGTATTGTCAATCCTCAATGAAAATCCACAGTGTCAAGCTGATATTTCTTGAGCAAGATTAGTATCCAATTGCTGCTCCATCCTACCTGTCCATCTCATTTTAACAGCTAAACATGACATAAATAAAATAAATTCTTGTGCACGGATAACTTCAAATTATTTTTGTCATTAACTCAGCAAAAAAGGGTGAAACAGCCATCAGGTAAGAGCTTGTTTCATGTAAGAAGATATTCTGGCCCAGATTTCAAGAGAATGACCTTTGAAGCACTTTCTGCAATGCAGAGGTAATGTTTATTTTCTTGAACCATTATAGACTCAAGATCTACAAACTAAAAATCTGGAAAACCAAGGAGTAATAGTCTACACTAGGTGGCACTGCTACACATGGCTTAAGTTTCTTTACTGAGGGTTCAAATTAAGCTTTATTTTGGAAGAAACATCTGCATGAAGTTTGAGGGAGGTGTTTTGGGGAGCTTTGGCAAAGAGCAAGGAAGCATTCTTTGTTCTCCTGCAATCACAGACAACTTTCACTATGTAATTACTATCTAGAAACCAACCAGTAGGAGTCTTAATGAAATGCTGATCCCTCCTTCAGGAATTCCACACCTGCTGTCTGAGCCAGTCCTTCAACAGTCACACACACAATCAAAGCCACACTTTTCCTTTGCGACACAGACAGGAGCCCAGTCCTGTTCTCTTCCACTTCAAAAACCCCAACCAACCACCACCACCACCACCAAAAACCAGTGTTTCATTACAAGCATAAAGGCTTGATAAAGTAGGTTGTGGTTATCACCATAAAACGTTTGATTTGCAGCCAGTGGGCATTAAAATGCAACAATTCAAGACTGTGAACTAAACTTCTCCTACTCAGTGACTGGAGATGGGCAGAGCTGTGAGGATTTGTCCCAAGGCAAGCAAAGCCAACTGATTTTTAGACCGAAGTGTGAACATACCCTGCAGAAATACAAAGTTTCTGAAAGCAGAATCTGTTATGGCCAAATTCACCTTTTATTCCGAGTTTCAGAATTTGAAAATCCAAAGATTTTCAAGAAAGTCTTGAGAGAAGAAGTTTTTTTCAAGAAGTCTTGAGATAAAGAAAGTCTTAAGAGAGAAGAATTATTGACCCTATTGACTCATACACCTAGAGAACAGTAAATGTTGGGTTTAATCCTATTCACATGCCTTTAGGAAGTTATATTCCTGTCTTGCTGAGCATCCCAAAACACAATTTTTTTTTTTTTTTTTTAAAGATCATACAAGAAAGATTCCTATGACTTAGGGGAAAAAAAAACCAACCCAAACCAACCTTTTGTAGAATTCTCACTCTTCTGTGATAAATATCAATATTTCTTAAGAGACTGCTCCCACATCTTCTCTGATTACAAACTTGTGCAGTAGGAGAATCTTACTAAGCAAATCAATGGAGTTTTTAATTTCAAATAATCATACAATAGGTCTTTTACTTAAAGCTATTTTTTCAGTATAATCAGTCTCAGTACAGCAGAATACAATTTTTTCTTTCAGACTCATACCTTCACCATCTTTTCCCCAGAAAGAAACAAACCCTTAGTCTGTGAATTTTAGTGAGAACTACATAGTATGGTCTCATTCCTTGCTTGATACAAAACAGGAAAAGAGAAAAAGTAGAGCAAGAACTATGATCTTGGCAACTAAAATGTCTCCTCTGTACTAAAAAGCCCTTAAACACAGAGTTTCTAATCATCCCTTCTTCAAAAGAAGTGTTAGGAGACATTACTACACCATACGTTGATTTGTGGGGTTGCTGTTATCTTTAAACCAAGTTTTAATCAATTTTCATGATCAGAACAGGAAGCAACAAACTGAAAGCAAACATTCCTGCTCCAGTCAGCTTTTAATATTCCTTTGCTTTGGTTTCATTTCAAGTGTGTGACTTTTATTTATCTAAGAAAGGGGAGAAAAACTCACCATCTTCTGGAAAAACTGCAAAATGGAAATGTTGAAATGTACAAACCAGCTCATTGGCAGGTCCTCCTGACAGCAAGTCAAATGGTTCCAAGAGATTGCGTCTTTCTTGAAAGGCCAGAAAGTATCAGTAAGTCCCAAATTATTGAACATATTCTACCACATGACTTCGATTAAAACAGTATTAGCCACTACCTTGACGAACTTGAAAACAAGTACTATAAGAAAAGGTTTGAATATTCAGGCCTCTGATGCTGGGATGGAGTCCAAAAGGACAGAAATAAACTGAGAGCATCCTGAAAGCATCCTGCTACAGCATCCTACCAAATTCCCTAACACTGGAGGGGTGGTGGAGATCATGCTCATTGCAGAGAGGGCAATGGCCTTACACCACATGATTTGAGCACCCTGTTCTCCATGCAGATGAAACCGGTGTCACTAAGCTTTTTTTCCTTTTTTTTTTTTTTAAAGGAGTATGGGAAAGAAAACGAAACATGTATATGCTGATCCAGCCTGGAGGATAAACACCCTCAGAGATAGGCTGCTCAGAGGAAGGATGCAATGTGAATTGGGTGGATCAGCTCAGAACAGGAGCCTTATCCTCAGCCTGTCTCTATCCAACTCCCAGATAACTGGCAAACACTTCCCAGGGCAGATACCTGCTGGGAACAGCAGGGCAGGAATCTGAACCAGAGGAGTTGCTTAAGCAGACTACAAACAGTCAGTCTCAGTTCTGTCCTGAAGCATTTCTAACACAGATAAGAAACGAAACAACCTCAGTAGGTGAGAATAAAAACCTGACACACATTAGTTACCAAGCAAGGCTGCCAGCAGAACTGCGAGCAGAGGCTTAAGGATAGCAAAATTCAGTGGAGAGGGGCACATGCAGTGGAACATCTCTCATTCAACTGAGAAGCTGCTTCCCTGTCAAAAACCTCAAGAAAATTATTTGTTCCCACAAAACAATTTGAATTTTGACAAGTCAGTATTTTCCCTTATGTATTCTATGTAAAGCAGTCATTTTAGGTAAAGCCATTAGGAAAATTCCCCAGAAGAGCTCACATTAGTATCCCAGATCAAGAAGATCAAGATCTGAAAGGCAATACTGCGTTCTGCAAGATTTCAAAAGAAATAGGCTCCTGCAGTTCCTCACACTATATAAAGTAAATTATAAGAGTCTTTTATATGTCTTTGAATGAACTTACAAGGTTGCTTTCCTCATGTTTCTGGAAAGAAAAATGAGATTGCTTTTCTTTCTCTTTTCTGAAATTAAAACTTTTATTCTAATGTAATCCTAACTTTCCATGACAGATGAAAGAAGAGACTGAGGGGAAGATGGGACACAAATAACACTGAGGACAAAAAAAGAATTTTCTGTCACAGAATGATTTGGGTTGGGAGACACCTTAAAGATCATCTAGTTACAACACCTTCCACTAGACCAGGTTGCTCCAAGCACAATTCCAGGAATGGGACAGCCACAACTCCTCTGGGCAACCTGTGCCAGTCAGTGCCTCACCACCTTCACAGGGAAGAATTTCTTCCTTATATTTAAATCCAAGCCTTCCCTCTTTCAGTTGAAGCCATTACCTCTTGTCATGTCACTGCACACCCTTGCCAAAAGTCCCTCTCCAGCTCTCTTGGAGCCCCTGTAGGCACTGCAAAGGGACTAAGGTCTCCTCAGAATCTTCTCTGCTTCAGACTGAACACCTCCAGCTCTCCCAGCCTGGCTCCAGAGCACAGGTGCTCAGCCCTCTGAGCATCTTCATGGCCTCCTCTGGACTCACTTCCACAGCTCCACATCCTTCTTGTTGTGGGTGCCCAGAGCTGGAGGCAGCTCTGCAGGTCTCAGGGGTCTCAGGACAGTGGAGCAGAGGGCACAATCCCCTCCTGCTGCTGCAGCCCAGGACACGTTTGGCTTTTTGGGCTGCGATCGCACACTGCTGGGTCAGGTTGAGCTCCTCTTCCCCCAACACCCCCATGTCTTTTTCCTCAGGGCTCTTATCAGTGTCCTCAAGCCCATTAACACAACAAAACTTGAAAGTCTGTTTATATTAAAACAGAATTTGTTTATGAAATAAAAGTTTTGCATCCCAATATCTATCTACTGACATGCAAATATCCCATTAACAGTAAAGGTCCTGCAGTACTTTAGTAGAAGGTTCAATACAGTGGAATTGTTTTTCAGCTGGCTGTACCGCTGGTCATGGGCCTGGGAAATGACACCTTCAAGGCAGACTGTCACTATGGGATTTCTTACATATACACAAAAAAAACCTCCAAACCCCACATCACTACTTACTCTAAAAATGCAGAAAACATTAAGTATATATGAAGTTCACAAAGTAACAATTCTGCTTTTGGAAGGGTGAAGAGCATTATTCCCTCAGATGCTACTTGAGCCCATAATATTTATATTTAGCCATTAGGAGAGAACAAAAAAAAGAGTGATATTCCAAAGGGATAGATCCTTATTTTTTCATTATGGGTTTAATTACCCAGTATTAACTGATACACCTCCACTGCAGCAGATGGGACTGCTTTCACCACAGGTGGTCTTCTTTGAGCACAATGTCTAAGCCCAAAGTTCCCTACCACAGGTTGGTAAAGGCAGGTTTCCCAGCAAAGATAAACAACTCAGCACAAGGCAGTTCAGCTCCCATGCAGCCCCACCCTGCACCTGGCAGGGCTGCAGGCACTATCAAAGCAGGCACAAAACCACACCAGAAAGCCTGTTTCTCACCTGTCAGGCTGGTTTTAGGTCATGTGAGGGAGGAGGCTGAGGGAATGACTCTCCAGCCCTGCTCTTCAATGTTTTCAGCACAAGTGATTCAACATTTTAAGAGTTGTTTCATTATGCTATGCCTTAATTTATGGCCTGTATTTGTGAATTCCCTGTTTGGACAAAGCTACAAGAAGCTGGGAGTGCTTCATTTGTCACAAACATAAGCCAAAGAAAGGAGATTGCAAAAACCAGTCATCATACTGAGTTTGAAAATCAGGCTCAATCTGAGAGCTGATGCTCTTATCACTTCCAGTACAGACCAAAACCCCCCCCCCCCAAAAAAAAAAAAACAAACCAAAACAAAAAACTAAAAACTACAACATCCAAAGGTTTGAATAAGAAATGAGAGCTGGCTGTAGTTCTGGGCTAGATGTCAGAAGAAATGAGAAGATGCACATCCACGTGGCCCCCTCGTTCCTCACAACACACCCACGGGATCTGGTTCCAATTCCACCCTCCTCAGGAATTCAGCAGCAGTGCCAATCAGCCTTGGCTATCTATAAACTGTCGCAGTATTTTGGAACAGCTGCCAGCAGCTTTATTGACAGTCGATTACTTTAAACTTTTGTTTGGATGCAAATAAAAGCTTTCATCCCATCTGCCAAACACTGAAAGGTTGAGGCAGATGAGAAGACCTTACGCCATGGGAAGAAGATTTTACCTTCTACAAATGTGATGGTCAAAACTTGCAGGGGATCAAGAAGTCCAAAGATAATCTTGTCATTTCTAAAAAGACCTGAAGCAGAACAGCAAAATCTCAGAAGTGGATGATTTTAGGATCACAAGCGAAGCACTCTGAAGTCAAACTGTCCAAGAGCCATAATGTTCTGTGTTCTTGGAGTAGCTATTACGATAAATTTCAACATATTATTAGAGCCCTTAGACTATCTTATATACTTAGATTGCAAAATAAAGTACCAAAAAGCCTTGCCCTCTCTCTCCTGAAAGGAACACTGCAGAAATAAGGATATTACAGGAATGGCTGAACGACTCAGCATGGTTTATATACACAAGGGGATGAAACATAGTGCAGCACTGGCTGACAATATACAACAGATTCCATATGTGCAACACTGAAGGAGTTGGAAAAAGTGAATCATCCTGCACAGAATGCGATGAGCAGTTTATGGCATTCAACATGCACATGAATATGGGCTCAGAACTTCACAACACCCCTCACTCATAGCTGGACTCCTGTTCATGGGGAAAAAAGTGTTTAATTTAAAGCTTTTTGTCCCCCCCAAATGTAAGTGTTGTACTTTAGACTTAGTGGGGGAACTGAAGTAGTTTTTGTTCTCAGGTGCCCCTCTGTGACAGAAGCCTCTCAGGCAGCACAGGTACTGCAGCATTAGACACCGAGCAGTGCCCACTGGGAGGAACTGACACATAAAAATCCTGTTTCCACTCCATTCACACTGTGTTCAAACCAGACAAAACTTGCTAAAATACAAAAATATACCTAAGCCCAGAAGTTTGCAAACTGAAGAGTCAATGCAATGCTTCCTCATGACATGGTAACAAGCTCCCCAGAAACTTCTGCAGCACTATCCCAACCTGCATGAAGGTTTTTTATTTTAAAATAAAAAACATCAATGGATGAGACTAATGGGAAAGCTCAGATGAGAACACACATTGGATAAATTACTCATCCCAACAGACTTCACATATTCTTTCAGGAACAATTCAGAAATCCTGTTCAGCTTTTGAACTCAAGCAATTTCAGTGCTGATGACAGAATGTTGCTAAATCCCACCAAACCACAACCATTTGCACCTACAAAGTGTTGTCAGGTCGGTATTTTCACAACAGCTAAAGGCTGTTTGATCTGCTAACTACAACAGCGTCCACATACATAAAAGGCTGCTGAGGACGAGACCTTTACCTTCCACCACCTCCTGCACAGGAGCACTGCAGTGAGACTACAGCAGTCCTACAAGGCTGTGGAAGAGTGAGGAACAATCTGATTTGTCCTCTTTGCAGAACAATCTTCCCAGAAGAGCACTTGATTCCAGAGGAGACTTCAGCTCCCATCAGCATAAGATTACGTCTTATATATTGATAATATGATAATTTCTTTTTTATGACCTACAATCTGAGGAATGAAGAAACTGTTGAGATTATGCCCTTATGACTATTGCACTCCCCAATTTTTGTAGGAGATTACTTGATGCCCTTTCAGTCACCTAAAATTTATTTGGACAGATCCCATCTCAGTTCCTTAACATCCTAGTGATACTTTCTTATAAAGTAGAAATAAAAAAACCAGCTTTAATAATTTTTACTTAAAATTGGCAATGCTGCTCCTGCCTTCAACAAAATCCTGCTCCTTGAGCTAAATCCTAACACTGTCAGAACACTCCCAGCGATGCTGTTCAAGCTGCCCAACTAATCCACTGCCATAATGAAGAGCAGATGTCAGTTCTGGACAAGTGGCCAGCCTGGAGGAGCACACTCAGATTTCCTTTTGACTGACTTGTGTGTGTTTCCTTCCTGTGGAAGCAGGATTTGGGCCAGAGGGAAAAGGGAGGAGGTCTGCACACACCCAGCTCTGTAAGCCCGGTACAGACTGACCTGATTCTCAGTCCTCTCCTCAGCTTCAAATCTTCCGGTCACTAACAGTCCTTTTGTTCAAACTAATCAGTATCTCTTGTTCATTCTCTTGATATCAACCAGATCTTTACGTCTGCTGCAATGCTCTAGTCTTTGCTTCTTTCCCGAAGTTCAGTTAAACCAGAACATATATACAAATCCCAGCTATTATAATACCGATCCACCTGCTTTGTGAAATCATTATTTTTTTTATGAAGACCCTTATGATAACATCTTAGTAATGGCAAGTGCCTATATTCAGAAACATTGTGTCAGGCCACAGCATATTTTATGATAAGCTTAAAAAATTACAGGTTTCCAAAAATGAATTTTGAGCATCCTTTAGATGACAAATACATTTTGGTTTTTTTTTTTTTTTAATATGAGGGTAAAAGGCTTTCTCATATTTCTATGACCTGCCTTTGAGAAAACAGTAAATGCCTGAGACTCATAATAATGTTGCAAGAGTTACAACACACTGCTGTTTCCTGATACCCTTATGTACTGTTTACTTTGTAGGATTTAAAATGCAAAATTTGTAAGAATCATTACAACTTCAAATTCATATTTTTTATTAAAATTTTAATGCACTAAAAGCTTAGATCTTATTAATGATAGGGCTCATGCTGTGCCCATTTAGTATTAATAGTTGCAATCACTATGAAAACAATTTCTAGTTCAAGAGTACACAGGTTAGATCTTTCCTGTGGCAACATCCACTTAAGTAAATGAGATTAAAAAATGCATATCTGCAGGCAGAATCTGATTCATTGCCATGTCCATGTCTCATACAGCACCCCAGTGCTCTTATGAAGAGTTAAATGCATATTCCACTGACTTAATCAAGTGTTTTCTTCCTTTTCTGTACTGCTTTCCTCTGGGATTTAGTTAAGTGACCATTAAAACACTTAAAATTACATAAGAATTCAGTAGGAGTAATAATATTGAGTTTTTCTAATAGACACTTAGAAGGACCTAACACTTGATGCATGGAGACCTATCATAATAATAAACAAAGATGGATTTCCACATGATAAACAGAAGGAGAATCTTTGTAGTGTGGGCCAGTCCTCAGAAAATATGCTAACACAAAAAATCTTTTCAGATTATCCAGTTCCTGATTTGAATTTCTATGTGTACGTATTTGATAGTGTACATTGTACATGTACACAAATGTATATGGGGAGAAGTGCACCTGCACACCAGGCTTGCATTTAAGTGAGAATTCTGCTGGAATGCTGTGGTCTGCTCCATGGGGAGGGCAGCAGAATCATCCTACTGATGGCTCAGAGTCCCAAGCTGTTTATTTACATGTGTGCTCTGCAGAACAGATCCATTCAGAAACTGAGTGTCCTCACTGGTGGAGCTGTTTGTCACTCACCTTTGGCTGCAAATGGGGAAGTCTTCTTGTTTGGGCACTAGTAGGAAATAAAAATACTAACTAGCTTATTTTACTTTACAGATCAGATGAAAATGTATTAATTCCTTACATTCTAACATATGGGATGTTATCTGGAGTGTGTTGAGAGTGAGTAGTTCTCTTGGAGAAGCAAACACCGTATTTTCTAATGATTTCTAAATGATTTAAAGATCTGTGCTTTTTTTGGATGACAAGGTCAATAACCAAAGTGACAAAATATATTCTTCCTCTAAGCAGTTCAAGTGTCTGCTTTTCAAAATAGTGTCTTCTTGTAGGGCATTTTGACCTTCTTCTGGATTTTGTTTGTGCAATGAAATCCTAGTCCCGCCACTCCAACTGCGCACTCCTGCAGGTTTCAAACAACAGCAAGTTTTCCATGCCCAAGTCTGTACTACCCCTCTGTAATAATACAGTTTAGTCTCCTGTATTCCCATCTCCAGCAGAGTGATGGGTTAGTAGCTCTTTTCTATGGTATTTGATTTGTAAAGCTCCATGTTTGGAGGGCTGGGCTGCTATTGCAATTGTTTTGGCAGGATGGTAAGGAAAGCACAGGTTTATTTGTAATGGATTAAGCTCTTGACATACTGTACTGTACTTCAGAGGCTCTGCAATTTATTTCTTTTTGTTGCAGCTTGCCTTTAGTTCTTGCCAATTTATTTCCTTTTCTTTTCTAAACAAAGCTAGGATTGTTAAACCCTAATGTTAAAGAATTTTAATAGCTAGATCCAGTTACAGAGCTAATTTTTAATTTACCATTGTCTGGCCAAGTTTTGACTAAATAGAAGAATTCTGTAAATGGGCTAAAGAGACATGACCCACTAGCCAACAGCATCAAAATACCCTCTGATTTAAAGGCCCCTGGACTCAATGCTTTTGCTACTCATCTGTAACTATTTTCTGAAATACTGCTTTTAGGAAGTGTTCATAATATGATCAATGCACTGGCAAACAGCTTTGTTTGATCCAGTAATAACATTTCCAGGGGCAGCTCTACAGTTTGCCTTGACTAGTTTTTCCACAAATTTTTATTGATTTTCTTAAAGTAATTATAACATTTATACAAAAAGAGCATTTTCCAAGAGAACACCCAAGAGTGGGGAAGAAAGGAATTTTTGTTGAATGTCATCTCCACAGATCTGCAGGTCCTGCAGATCAGTGTGATAAACAAAAAGTTGAATTAATACATCCTATACATATTTGCTGTATAAACCATGGAACCAGCTCCCCGACAAGTTTTGCTGTTTATGCCCAAGTCTTTCACTTGTTTCAGCACTGCCCAGCTGCAGCCAACTGAAGACCTTGATTTTCAGGATACTTTTGGACTTGTGCAAGAGGCAGTGAAGAAGAACAGCAACTGATGGAAGCAGGGAAGGAGAAAAAGGAAATGTCTTCTGATTCCTCAGGATTTCCTAAGTTTGTCAGAACTCCTTCCAAGCTCCATGTTCTAGACTCAGCAAGCCTGAACAAGGACTTCAGATCTCAAGGAGTTAAGAATTGCTGGGAAGCTGCTGCTCTTGCTAAACCTCCCAATGTTTCTTTGAGGGGGAGGAAGAAACTTTCGCAGGGCTGGAGTGGGAAGGGGTATGAGAGTGAGGTTCTTTACTAAGGACACACTAAGGTTTGTCCAGATCTGAAACACTTTCTCCAAGTATATCAGGGCTCTCAGGGATGAAAGCAAAGAACCCTCTGATCCCTGCAAAGGGGAAGGAAAAGGGGGCAAATGTGTGAGAACCTTGTGATGCCCTAGTGGTTTTTAAGGGGACTAATCAAATTATGGCATAGCCGCTCATTTGGATGGACTTTAAAAAAACCATGAAACAGGAAAATCCATGTCACTCTTTTCTTTCTCATTGTTTTCTCCATTCCACCCCTCAAAGAACTTTCCAATGGTGATATTGTCCTATAGCACACTTCCTATTGATTCAATTATAGAAATGGCAGCACAGCCAAGTTTCATTGATGAAACCAATCAGCACCAGCTCATCAGCATTACTTATGTTGACATGGCTGAATATTAGCAGTAAATGTAACTTCTTTTTGAAAAGTAAGCAAGGAAAGGGTCTAGGAGTGTTGTATACTCAGAATCAATAATCTGGAGGATTCTTACACAGATTCTTGAAGAAAAATACAGTGTCAGTTTTGTTACTGTGCTAAAAGTCTGTCATTGGTACATTGGTTTTCACTGCGACAAACTAACAGATTGGTATTACAATGATGCCTATAGATGATGGTGCTTTATATTCCTCTTATTAGGAGTTTTGGCAAAGTATTTCCACTTTGGGAGAAGTCAGATTACAATCTATTTCGACAGAGATATTTTTATCAGAATCCACTTAACAGTTAGACAAGTGATTACTCAATTACCCTACTGATCAGCAGCTCCCTCAGTCTGAAGGCTTCTCTTGGAGTCATTGGCAATCATGAGGTTCCTTTATTCCAGGTTCACTTGTATTCCTGTTCAGATAAATCCAAAGATCTTGTTAGCCTGTTTTTACTTACAGCCTCTTATTGCACAGAGCATGCCCTGATTTAGCTACAAAAATACTGAACTTGTTTATCATCTTGACAGATACATGATAAAGCATAAACTGTAGCTATATAATCACTGTGAGTAAAAAAAACCCCAACTTATTATTCCACTCCTTATATTACAAATTAATGAGATCAACACTTCCACTGCTGGCCCATTTACATATCTGCAAATGATCTGTAATTCAATGTTTCACACTGAACGTTACCATCCAATTTGTGAACTGGATGGCACACTGTGCCAGTAAGACCAACATTTGAGCCTGTATTTCCATTATACAGCCTCTCTTGGTCATGATGGCTCCTAAGCCTGCACTTTCAGACCTTGCTCTAAAAGCTTCTCATGTACAAAAGGGAATTATAACTAGTGAGGAAAAAAAGCTTATCTCAAATACACAGGTAAATTGTGTCCACTGCATGACAGCAGGCAGTGGGAAGTGGAAGAGATACATCTGTTCATTTATGAATTCTGTCTGCTTTCAAAGATACTGTCTAGGAGACGGCAAGACAAGCAGGAAAAACTGGCATGGAATGCTTGTCTTCTGTTTGCACACTAGGAATTCTCTTGCCAGTGACTTTGCTTTCAAATAGCTTTGCTGTCAACTTAGCAAAGTAGGAGGGGGCACCTGGATATGACACATTTTCCTTCATGTCATCATCCCTTATGCAAATGAAGGAAGGGAAAGGCAGGGAAAAGGTCGACACCTCTTTAAGATACTTATCACTGCTTTAGGGGGGAAAAAACACAAACTTCACTCAAAGCATATCAGTCCAACACAAGCCTGAAAAGCAGAACCTGGATAATTTGTTTCCAGGAAAAGCCGGTAGTCACCTGGCAGTGTTAATAATGCTTTAAAAATATTTATTCTTAGCTTCTAGCTAAGATAAAATACGGAAAACAACTATCCAACAATTAGAAACACAAGTATGAGGTGTCAAGGGAGAAAAAAGGAGGCTACTTTTAACAGTAAATATTTTCCTATAGGGACAATGTTCTGTACTTATTAGCAAGCAGCACCTCAAAGGCAGCACGTGATGAAACATGATTAACCTCCTAGCACTTGAAGTTGTAAGCAACACCTTCGATTTAAAAATCAAGTGTTCTGTTTTCATATTCCACTGACAAACTTATCTACAGCAAGTGGAATGCTGTAAGTGACTTCAGCTCCACTACTTCAGCTCAGTGGAAGTCAGGCTGTCATGCTTACAGTGGTTGGCTCAGCCTGAGGTACCACTTTCTTTCCCGAAATCCCCGGGAACTGACAAACAGGCTGTCTCCTCCACCGATACTCCTAAGATTCTTATTTTTGCTCCTTCAGCCCCAGAGCTATACACATCGCCCCTGAGAGCCACTTTGAATTCCCTTTCCAGTCTAACCACAAGGTAATTACCAGAACAGAGGTGTTGAACAAAGGAAGAAGCAACCACTACTTTAAGTGCCAGTCCCTCCTATCCAGAAACTTGGAATACATGAGCCTAGAGAAACCGAAATTTTGTGAACAGTGGGGACTGTTCGTGGCACTGGATGACACACATTCTTTCTGTATGATTCTGAAGTGATTTGTGAACACAAGATGTGTTTGGCAGTTACACCAGAGCTAAAGCTGATATGGGAGTGCAAAAGACACCATAAGGGATTACCATGCCACCAAATGCCATTCATCCCAGTTGAATTGCTCGTAGTGTTTGGTGGAGTTGGTAGGGCTCAGACTGACAAAGCAACTCTTTCATGGTGTTCCTATAATTTTGCTTTTTAGCAAGATGTGAGATTCCTACAGGTGTATAAGGGCACTAATGCTGCACTTCAGAAAGTATGGAGATTGCTATGAAGTAAGGTCATGCCGCTAATTGTGAGTAGTGACCAACACAGTGTTTTTGCTCAGCATAATAGTTGCTATTTGCGTGAAGCCTTCAGGAACAGGGATGGTGTTGCTGGAATTCACTACAGTTCTTTCAGAACATGTAATCTCTGGGATTGGGAAACACTGCTTGTAAACTTGCACGTATGGTCTGAACTGAAAGAGTCATGGTCTATTGGATTTTTAGGTAACATCCAAAGCAAATGTTGACATCAACTTGTGAAGAACGGTAACAGAGGGCAAGACACAAAAGAAAACAACGTAAAACAGACAGCTTGGCAGTCACACGGGAATAGCCAGATTTCCTCACCAACATCACACTGTGGTAATGGAGGCGAGACCTTTTAGCCCTTTAAGCAAGCAAAGAGGCTGTACCAACCCTAAAACCTGCAAGGCAGCCAAAACGCCGAAATTACGGTCTCCATCCTGCCTGTGAGTCGCGGTAAATACCACGGCCCCGCTGACGAAGGCCATGTGAACAGCAGGCTGGCAGCGGGCACAGCTGGTGACCGATGTGTGCCACTGGCCATGGCGGCTGGGGAGCCCCTCAGGGCCAGCGGGAGGCGTGAGGCGCGGGCAGTGACCCCGCTCTCACCTGCGCTGCCGGGGAGGCTTTATGGGCGCACATTTCCTCAGCTCTGCACACACACGTTTTACCCGTGATGAACAAGCCCAGGCAGCAGCGAGCCGAGCCTGGCGCGCCGGGCTGCGGGCCAGGGCGGCTCTGCCCCAACATGGCACTCGCTGCCGCCCGGGGCGGCCCCGGGCCCGGCCCTCAGCGGCGCCGCCGGCGGCCGGAGCCGATCCCGCTGAGGGCAGGGGCTCGGCCGCCCCGGGCCCGGCGCTGAGGGGCGGGAGGGTGCGGGAAGCCCTGGCCCGAGCACTGGCGGCGGGAAATGGCGCCTTCCCGGCCCCTCTCCGGGACGGGCTCCCCGCCGGGCGCGGCTGCCGGAGCTGTCCCCGGCCGCTTTGGGAACCGCGGCTCCTTTCCCCCGCGATGGCTCCCGTGAGAGCGCTCCGCCCTGGGCCTCGCCCCGTCCTTCCCGGGAAAAGCCCTCGCCCAGCTACCACGGGGCAGCTGCCGTCCGTGCCCTGCCCGCGCTGACGGGAGGCACCGCTGCCCCTCGCTGTGCGAGGCTCCCCGGACAGGGCCCCGCCGCCTCCCGCGCTCGGTACGGAGCGGTCACTCCTCCGGGAGGGTCAGCCGCGACAGAAGTCGAGGGCCGCCCGGGAAACAGAACGAGCGCCCGGCCGCTGCCATCCCGTGTGCCGGGCTCAGCCCGCCCTGTCCGGGGGCCGGCGGGGGCAGCGCTGCGGAGACCGGCCCCGGCCCCGGCCCCGGCCGCGGGGGACGGCGGACCGAGCGCCCCCGGGGAGGGCCGGGCGGCGGCGCGCCTGGATGCCCGCCCGCCGCCGAGTGGGAACGGGCGGGGAAAAGTTTCTTCTGAGCGCGCCCCGTCCCTCCCTCCCTCCCTCCGCGCCCGCACACTCTCGCAGACACACACTCACACGACTCTCCCGCCGCCCGCGGCCGGGGGGCACTTTTGAAAGCCCTTCTGGTTCCACACCCAGCCGCCGCTGACATCATTCCCGCAGGAGGGCGGGCGGAGGCACCGCCGCCGCCAGACGGTCGCAGCCCCGGAGAGCTGCCCGCCGGCCCGCGCCCGTGAGTAGCCTCGGCCGGGCGGGGGGCGCGGGGGGAGCGGGGCGGCGGCGGGGGGAGCGGGCAGCTTCGCCGGCCAGGGGAGGAAGAAACCGCCAGAAAGGGGGAAAAATAAAAAGCACGCGTTTGTTTACTACGAAGCACTTTTTATTTCGGCGGTCGCGGTGCCGCGCCGTCGCTGGGCCGGCCGGGGAGAGCGGTCCCGGTCCCGTCGAGCCCCGGCCCCGCTCCTTCGCTCCCGGCATCGCGGAGCGGGACGGGGCGGGCCGGGCGCTCCTCGCCAGTGAGTCCAGGCTGGGCCAAGCCAGCAGAAAGTTCGCGCTCTCCACGGGATAGTTTCTTTCTGTTCTTTTCTGTAATGAACTCTCAGCGGAGTTCGCGTGTGTTGCAGTAACGCTGTAGTTGCTCTTGGCAGCTTCCCTCCCCCCAGTGGAAGGAAAATACACTTAGATGTGATTCAGTGCAGATTTTGGTTTATGAAGTTTTTGCCAGCATTAAACGTTTTTCCACTTGAGTCAAACTGCAGTTTCACTCACTGATGGTTTTTATCTGTATGTGGTGCCGCACTTACACTGGGGAAGTTATGTGCCAGATACTGGACAGGCAGCTCACAGTAACGTGGGTTGTGTTCAATATTGAGTATTGAATTTGAGAGGTCAGTTCCTTGTTTGGACATTTTTAGGAAGAACAGTGCACTGCTGTCCGTTCTTCAGCAGACTTACCCAGGGCTGCTTGCTCCTACTCACAGAACGCAGCCATCAAGAAACCTGCAGTTCAGCCTCTCCGTTAGTTTCTTGGCAGGAATACTTTGTTCACATGGTGCAGGAAGGTTGCTTTTTTTTTTCTTTTCCCCCAGCAGTTGGGAATAGTATGTAAATGATCAGTAATAATTGCAGTAGAGCATCTTAGAGATATCTTCTGGCTTGATACAGGGCTGTGAAGAAACCCACTGGATAGCTGTGAAACCCACACTGAATTTTGTTGGATTTTTCTTTAGGGACTTTGGAAGTAAACAGCTATGATTGGCTCATCATCAGAAAAACAAAAAGTAGCACTTTCTCTTCATTTACTTTCAGACTCTGTACATACAGTGCTGGTGTGTTAAGTATGTAAAATAAGCCTTCTTGCCTGGCTGAGCAGATGTTTTCTCTGTCAAATAAAAATAGTCTATAATGACTCCTTCATCCAGACCTGCTCTCAGATGTTGATTTTGAAGGCTTTGCTGTCCATGTAGTGCAGGAAAGAGCTGTGAGGCTGGACTGCTGGGGCTGAGGTGCCAGGTGGCTGCACATATGGGCAGGCAGGAACCCACAGAAGTGGTAGGAGACTATTGTGCATGAGTTTCAGTGTGGGGAGAAATGGGAATTGCAGTTTTCTGGAGAGTCCTGCTACATTTTTGTAAGAGAGTGTGCGACAAATACTATCCTAAGGAATGCAGCTGGGGTATAAGTACTTGCCACAGCTGCTGAGATCAAAGTGGGAGTGGAAGGAAAGGTATATGGAAAACATGGTCACCAGAAGCTGATGTGAGTTTATTCAGCATAAGGGCTTCACCTTAGCTTCAAAGACATTGAAAGAAGGAGCTCTGGCTGTTCTCTGAATCCCTTTGTGAACTTGTAGAGTTGAGTTAGGAAACAGACTATTGGGATACCTGAGGGAAGATTCATCCTCCGTGCTGAATAAAGATGTGTACAGATTGTATCACGGCAGCTGCGTGGCTGACAGGGATGTCACCAGGTAGTTGTCTGCCCAGCCAGGAATTACTCTGACTATAGTCATTAATTGGAGTTGAAATGCACCAATACCATGAAGACTCTTAGGAGGTGATCAGCTTCTATGCTCATTTGGGAAGGAAAATGGTGTGTTAATATAATAAAAACAACATACAATCAGTAGACAAGACACTACTGGTGTCGTATTCTTTATTTGTGGTCTGGAAAGACTTCTGTCATAAACACACAAGCAGTGTTGATTATGCTGTGGATCTGCCAGTGAGGAAAAACAGTGAGTTTTATTTGGTTACACAGATTTAAAGCCTTGTTAGTAAAGGAAGTTGTTCGACAGACTGAGCAGGTCAAGACTGAAGGCTGCTACAACATCATTATCTTAGACAAAGATTGAGTTTGTAGATGCTGGAGTTACTGTTGCTGGCCAACATTGCTTAGAAGAAATGAGCATCTTACACCCACTTTCAGTTAATGCACTTGATCCCTCTTGACTTAGTAGCATCTCTTGCTTCACAGTTGCCTTGTGTCTTTCTCTTACTTCCAGTATTATGGCTTTTATTTTGTTGTTTTGTTTGTCTCAAAGTTGTTTCCCATCTCAGGTTTGACACTCCTTCAGTGATTAGAAGAATGTTGTACTGATGAGTCCTGTATTTGTATTTAGAGAAGCAAGACCTTCCTTTACTTTTGTTAAGTATATTAGCTGTAGGCTGTCTCCTTGTATAATGCTGTTTCCCTGTCCATTTAAAAATGAGATCAATGGCAGCGCAAGGAGACTCTTCCCTTTTCACCTCTGTGGCTTGAATATATTTTGGTTTTCCACTGGTACTTCACGTTCTCTTTGTGTCTTGAGCATCATGTAAGACACGACACCACCACATAAATCAGGACAAGAATGTGCTTAATTAAAGAGATAAGTAGGTCTCTGGGGACAAGAGCTTTTCTATTGCTAGCTGGCAGATGTACTTTCCAGGTCCTCCTCCATGTTCCTGTTGGAAGAGGACCCAGCAGAATGAGGCACTGTGTTGTACAGGAACTAATAAGAAAGAGATGTACTCTGAAGTGAAGCAAACACTGTATGTAAAATCCATGTGATACTTCAGCACAGCCAAATTTGAAAGTAGAAAGGAATGCACAGCTTTTATTGAAATCACATTGGTCTCAGAGGGAATGCAGGGGGAACATAAGCACAGCGCTAAGGAATTCCATTCATGGAGCTGTTCAGTGTTTTTAGGGTTTGTTTGTTTGTTGGATGCTCAAAGCAAACCGTGATCTTTGCAGTGGAGTTTCAGTTTTTGCTGGGTTTTTTTGGAAAATGTTACTATTTTAGAGAGTAGATGATTTTGTAAAATATATCTCAAAATGTCAGGTGATGCTTATGACTTCATTTGGAAGATAAGCATCATAATTGTTAGAAAATATATCTTGCTGGGTGGGACTTGAGAGAAAGCCTGATGGCCCGAATTCATCCATCAAAGGAATTATTATTTCTCCACTGAATGGGGAAAATGTAATTACACCTTTTTATTTTGCCGATGAAGTTTCATGGGCAGGTTTAATGATGGTATGTGCTGCCAGGTGAAGCCTCATAATTTGGGTGTGACCTTAAAATACAACCCTCTGGCTGTGCAGAGATCTTCACAGGAGTCTGTAGGTGGAGCAGAAAGTGGACTGACTCAAATACCCCTTAGAGATGGCTATAGGATATATATTTATGGTTTGCTGCAGTGATTCTTAAACACCGCGCTATGTTTGGAATTGCATGGGCTGCAAACAGCCAAGGTGGGCAGTATGAACACTCCCTCGGGTGTATTATGCAGGTGTTTAGTGTCCTGAAATAGATCACAATTCTGGCCTTCTTCCAGACAGAAGGAGACCTTCCAAAGGCCCTGGATATCTCTGCTGAGGTGCATGTGCTGCCAGGTGGGCTCTGCAGGCTCACCTGCTCGCCAGGGCTGGCAGTGCTCAATCCACGGGAACAACAAAGCCGCTGCTTGGTTCAAAGGCAGAAATAAACCCGAGTGCAGAGACTGCAGAACAGTCAGTGAAGAACTGAAGGGCTCTGGCTGAGCCTGCCCATCAGTCAGGGTGCTTGGTGTGCCCTTTCCTGGCACGGTGGCTGTGCAGTGACCCAGGCATTGTCCAGCCTGGCCGAGATGCAGGCGTGGGTAGAGCAAAGTGACCCAGGGCAGCTGGAGGGGACTGGGCTGTTCCCATAGAGCAGCCAGTGTAGAAGAGCTGTGCACTGAGTGTGCTCAAACGGGGATAGAAATCCCTCTACCTGGACTAGTAGAGTCCACATGGCAATTCTGATTGCACGGATTACAAATTACAGTGTAAAAATAGCATTCTGGAGGTAGGCTGAGTATTAAATGTAATCCTGTGCTACAATGTTGCTGTCAAACAAAGTAGTAGTAGTGTTTGTGGAGAGTTTGAGCTTTTTGTTTTATAACCAACTGTTGTACCATCAATAGAAATGTGTTTTCACACTCTTGATTGATGTGCAAACTCTGAAATAACTAAAACCAAAATTTCTCAACACAGAGCTAGTCAGAGCCAAATCAAAACAAGCAGTTTGAAAATTTTACAACAGTGAATGCAACACATCTAATTGCTAGCAATTTCCACAGAGCATCTGCCAAAGTTAAAACAATATCAGATTTTATTTCTACAGAATTAAACGCATTGCTTTCAATCTGGAAAGACAGACCTTTTCTGCCTTTGTTTGTTGGTTAATTAGGTGGAACATCATAAATCACTCGAGCTGTTCTGTTGTATCTGGAATAATCTCTGGATAAGCAGCAGTCTGTAGTCAGTAGAGCCCAGGGTCTGAGATTTGCTCTCAGAACTATGTTAATGTGTAGTCATTGCTGCAGGTGTGCTTTTTTTTTTTCTTTCTTCTTTTCATTGACAGACTGAGGGCACATTTCATCTGTCAGCCTGATATATAAAGGTCTGGTATTTTACTTGGTCTGTCACTCCCTGCCCTGCCAAGGTATTGAACAGGGACAACTTCGACCCTGAAATGTGGCCACAGAGTGACTGAGCAGGGGTGAGGCTAGGCCACACCTCAGTTGTGCTGTTTGTTTCAGGAGCAGGTTCCCAGGAGGGCTCTCATAGCTTGAATAGCTTATGGGAACAGCCCCGTGTCTTTGTCCCAGCGCCATGGGGCCAGGGGCAGGGCTGTGGCTGCAGGCTGCACAGGGCTCTGCGGTTCCTGACCGCTGCCCTGGGCTGCTGGCAGGCAGTGGTGGCCCTTGGGTCACCCTCAGGCAAGGGGCACAGGCCGCGCTCACTCTCGGAAGCTTTGCTGGTGGTGTCCTCATGATCACCGCGGTGTCCCTGCGCTGCCCAACAGCCAGCACTGCTCCCAGAGCTGCCCGGAGCCCTTGGAGCATGGGAGAGAATTCAGCAGAGTGCCAAGGGCACGGCTATCACGCAAAAGCTTGTTGCAAAACACACAGAGACCTCAATGAATTTGCTGAGAGGCTTCACAGGAGAGCAGAGCCGCAGGGTCCTCTCAGGACACCAGGTCTGTCACCCCACTAGCACAGTCCCTGCATCACAGACATCCTTTCTTGTGGAGGTGGGTCTCTTTTTCCTATGCTGTGGTGATTGTAAGGCTGTCACAGAACGTGACAGCTCTAAGAGTTAGAATTTAGATCCTAAATGTGCTCACACCTGATTTGTAGCCATTTATTTTCATCTCTAAGTTAAACTGTTCTTTTTCCTTCCATGTGTTTGCCTTGACCTGCAAGCAAGTATATCCCCATTCTGTCTTGATCTTTGAAAATGAACAAGTCAGAACGAGAAGTTCTTGTCTTGTTAAGCTTAAGAAAACAAGCTTTAGGTACTTTTAGACCAGCTTGATTGTTAAGAAGGTTTTAATGTACACCACAACTTTGTTTATATTGAAGTGGTATCTGGTGCACAACAAGCAAGCTGGCTGAACAGAGAGGATGCATTGAACACCTGAAATGATGTGTGCTTTCTTTCGTTTTCTAAGAATACAGTTAAGCTCTACCCATACATACTTCAAGTTACAAACATTTTATAACGTGTTTTGCACATGCCTTCGTGGAAGCTGAGACAATACATTTATGGTTTGTAAGAAGCCAGAAACTGCAGTATACAAGCAGTTACTTCTTTCAAATGACTGTTGGGTTTTCTCAAACAATATGTGATCTCTTGATCCACAGGGTGTCTTTGATTAAAGACTTTTTTTGTTGCCCTTTGCCAAAGGCATGTAATGCTCAGCATAAACTGAAGGTGGAAGAGTGGATGACTATGATGGGAATCAGAGATTAATTGCAGCCCTTTTGGGTGTTATTTAGTAACATGGCAGCCTACCTTACACCACTGTGGGTTGCGTTTGGATTAGATGCAGATATAGAACAGCTTAAATAGGAGATTATTATTATCTAGTATAAAAGTACAGTTACAAGAAAAAGTGCTTTAGGGAAACAGAAGAATTTGTAAAAGATTTACTTTTGAGAAAGGTGTGGTTTGTGCTGCTGGAGGAGGAAAAACATTTTCTTTCTGCTGACCACACAAAACCCTCTAAAAAGCAGTTTTGAAGAGATGAAGTCTTAGAGACTTTCATTCAAATTTGTCTGTCGGTGTAGGCAGGTGACTTCTTTACCTGCTAAATTGTCTTCTCAGCATATAGTGGCTGTTGATCTCTCTTCCAGGTTTTACTGGAGTATTTGAATACATCTGTCTTGAAGTTTTTAAGCTTCAGGCTGTTTTTTAGGATTTTCAGGTAGGATGTCACAAGGCTCATTTTCCCTGTAAGTGACACTTCCCCACCCCACAACATGGCATTGTGTCCCTGTTTTCCCATAGGTCCTGCTGATTTTCTTCTGCTGAGTCTGCCCACAAAGGCTTCATGGCAGAGTGACTTTGCTCTGCAGTGAAAGTCATAGTGCAAGGAGTGGTAGGGCAAGTCTAAACCCAGTCCAAACTTGTTTGGAAATAAATGACTGACAGAGTTACAGAAGTGGCAGCAATGCTGGCATCCCTGGGTCAAAACTTTATTAAAAGCATTCCTAAGAAATTAGAAACATCAGCTTCTTTGTGTCTTCATACTCAAAGCTAGCACCTGTGATTTGTTTCTTGGTTTTGTTTGGAAGAATATATGGAACAGCAGAGTTATAATTTCCCAGACCTTGGAGTTCTGGCTTTATAGCTTAGATCTAATGAGGAGGACAGGGTGAGAAGGGAGGAAGTCTGGGGAAGATCTGCCAGACCTACCTGTAATCACAGTCTCTTTCACTTTTGGTAACTAGGTGAGGTTTCTGAAGAGGAGCCCAGATTTTGTGGTTGATTGAGAAGGAGCCGAAAGGGTGCTTGAGCATCCCCTCACACACAGGTGACAGGAAGGCCAAGAACCTGAGCTTGTTCACTCTAAGTTTGCTATTGCTCAGGCAGTCCCACCAGTACCAGCAGGATGGAGAGACATCCAAACACTGTAAATACAAAAGGTTTTTTCATGCTATAGGTGCATGTTTGTATTAGTTGTGGTGCACACAAAGGGCAGACCTCAGGGCTTTGGTTGCAAGGCATGATTTTCTGAAAGAAAATAGATAAAAACTGGGTCATACCATATCTTGCGAGTTTGTCTCAGAGCCCCTGTATTTGACTATCAAAACACAAGTTGATTGTTGTAATTGTGCTGCTGGAGATTGTTGGGTCTTAACACAGCCTGCTGCAAGGGCACCAGTAAATCTAGATCTGATAGGATGACCCTACTTTCATTTTCTGCCATTGTTTTAAAAAGGCATAAATATTGTAATTCAAATAGAGCTCTAGAAAAGAGTGTGGATTAATTTTTTGCTGTATTGATTTACTTTTTTGCCTTCATACAGTGGTTGAGTGCAGGGAGCATTGATTCATTTCCTTCTGATTTCCTTGCTTTGTGAGGAAGGACTTTAAAAAGCAGGTGGAAGTGGAAGTGACCTATTCCACATAAAATAGGTAGCACAAAAAGCTGTGGGCTTGTGTGTGTTCCCAGTTAAGCAGACAAAAAGAGCTGATGGTCTCTGTGCCATCTAGGGGCTAACAGGACACTTAGCCCAAATCCAGCATCAAGCAGGGACCTGAAATTTTATTTCATGTAGAACACACATTCATACTTAGCTTCATAGCTGGAAGAAATTGTGTGGGAGCCCATCTGCTGCATTGACTGTTACTTGTACTTTGCATTTCCCTCCTGGGTCCCCATTCAGTATTGTTGAGGTGTAGTCAGAGCCATCCAGCACTTTTTGGAGGTCTCCTAACTGGCTGCAGAGACTGGTTGAAGGAGGACATTCAGTTTCTGTATTGACTGTCAGCTGGGTTACACCTGAGCATGAAAACAGGTCACAATTTGAATGTACAGTTGAATATGAAGAGTGTTGGTGTTCCCAGCTGTTAAATTAACTCAGAAGAAATAAAGAAACCAGAGTAAGTTGTTTCAACTGGTGTAATTATTCTCTTGGTATTATGTTTCCTGATTTTCTTGTCCTTTATGTTGTTTGATATTTAGGCATTAGAGGATTGTTGAAATCCTCAAAGCTCTTGCTGGCTTGGGAGAAAGTCTGCTGTCTGAACTTCAATTTTCATTCCCGTTCTGAGAATCACCAAGAAAAACAGAACCCTTCATACTTGATAAAAGAAAAGGAAAAAAAAAAAAAAGAAATTAACAGTATCACTCTGTTCTTTATAAACAAGGGAATTTTGTGCAAGATTAGAGACAATTGTACAGGCAAAATGTGAGCCAACTTCTGTGTTCTCTATCATGAGACACCATGAGACGTGGCACAAGAACTCTGAGCAAAACATGTAAATCCAAACAACTTCTGATGCATCACAAGATGACAGATTTCTCATGCTACAAGTATACAAACTTTTTCTTCCAAATTCACATATTCAGACTTAATTACAACACTGAGGGGCAGAAAAATTGATAATTAAGAAGGTTTGCTTTGATTCAGTTTTACACCAGTGACCTCAAGAAAGTTCAGCTGAGCTGAATGCTTACTGATGGCCCACAGACCTGCTGTTCTAGTTGCAATGAAACAGTGCAGAGAGCTGCAGGTATGGTAACTTGTTTAGCAGGATCCTCTACCCCTTGTTTTGGGTGTGTCTTTTCAGCACACTGAACGTGGGTGTTGAGCAGTCTGCACGCCCCCAGCCTCGATCTGTGCAGAGCAGATGTTCTGCAGAGATTTCACCCTGTTTCTAAGAGTGTGAACTGGGATTGTCTGTGTTGGAGTTTTCTCATACATGGGCTTAGATGAAGATGGTAAAAACCCTGACTTGCTCTTAGGGAGTGAGGGCAGCAGCCAGTGTTGGAGGGTAAGCTTCATCCTTTCCCATGCAAATAAGCTCAGGATGAACATACTGCACTCTGTACGTGTTTTGCTGGTTGCAAAAAATCAAGTATGCACAAACATGAGAAACAGCCTGGCAGCAGAGTTGAACTGCATGGGAGGAAATGAAAGCATGTGTTGTGGAGATGACATCTGGGCTGGAAAGTAGTGATAAAACTTCTGCTAAGAACTGTCAAAGACTATCTTCATTTTTGCTTGCTTGCTGTACTAAAGAGCAGAAAAAAAATTAAAATAGTCATGTTTCTTTGTACTGATGGACATTAAAAATAAACTTTATCCTAAAGATAAACTGGGGCTTTTCTGCAGGGGATGTGTTTGTGTGTGTGATTTGACATAGGGAGACAATCCAGTTTTGTAATGTGTTTGCTTACTGTAGTACAGAAATGTTGGAAACCCTGGCCTAGATACCTTATTTGACTGTGCAATTCTGTGATGGTTGTACTGTCTTATCCTGTATAAAGACACTTGTCTCTGCATGTCCAGGAGATTATAGCAGAGGCCCTTCTTAGCCACTTCTTGTAAAGCACATCAGGCTCTCCCAAGGCAAGTGCAAGCTACTGCTTCCAAAAGTCTGCATTACTGGAAAGATTTGAGAGAAGTGTGGCTGCTGCATTCATCCTCCCCATTGAAATGGAGTAGCACTGGAGCATTACCCAGAAACAATTCTTCTGCACTTATTGAAAAAAATATATGTTGTTGCTATAACTGGCCTGTTTTCCATGTATTCTGTGTAAGTATCCTGCAACTTAACAGCATTTGTGGGAAACCTTATTTCCACAGCAAATCTGGATGTGTTCAGTGGTATTCTTATAACTTACTCTTTCTAGCTGCAGTGGCAGTCTGCACTTGTAGCTCAGCAATACCTGTACACTTCTGCCTTACACCACACCTTGTGAAGTGGTATTAAATGCTGAGGGTGGCAATTGAAGGAATTCATGTTGACATCCGGTGTCATTCTTACTATAACCCCCAAATCTGTTTTTGATGTCACATGTGATGAGCTAAGTCAAATTTTCTGCTCTCTTTTGTCAGAGCTTTGCAGCAGATTAGTGCAGGGAGGTTCCTGAAATAGCTGCAGATTGACAGGAGAGCTGGGCTGGGAGAGGCCTCTGGAGGTCTCCAGTGCAGACTCTGGCTCCAAGCAGGGGGTTAGATCAGGACGTTCTGGGCCTTGATCTAGTCAAGTCAGGAAGATGTCCAAGAATGGAGATCCCACAGCCTCGTGGGCCCTGTTCCAGTACATAATCATGCTCATTGAATATAATTAATACTTTTTTCACAATTCGAATATTCCTTGTTGCAACTTGTAACTGTTGCCTGTAGTCTTTTCATCACGTAATTCTGAGAATAGTGGCTCCATCATCATTAGTGTGTCCAAAAAGCTTTCCTCATATGTGTGTGTGTGTGTGTAAAAACTATTAAAAGAATTCAAGCCACTCTGGGGAATGAACAGTATCTGTTGCATCATCCCAGTCTCCATCCATGCCTAAAGGCAGTGTACTTAAAAATCATGAACACCTTGACCTGAGAGCATTGTTTCAGCTGCTTATGGAAGTGAAAAATCACTCTGCCCAGGAAACAGTTAATGGTAAATAAGAAAAGGAGTACAGCTAGTGTGCAGAACAGGATGTTACCAAGTGTTTGGTTAGTAATTCATTAGTGGAGTAAGAATTCTGAACGTTAATGCAAACAGTGTTCTGCAACTGTGCCCTTCCCTTGCTCGTAGGGAGAGGAAAGGAGCAGCCTGCTGCTGGGAGAGGTTCCCAGGCACGGTCCTCAGAGGATCGGGGAAGGAAGAGCTTCTTGCTGAGGGAGTGGAAGAACCTTGAGTCTCTGAAGGAAGCTTTTAAATTCCAGCATTGTCTGGAGTGGAGAAGGACTAGCAGTTCCCTCTGAGAGATGAAATCCAGCATTTCTGCCTAGAGAGGGCTGCAGATACTGCAGTAGCATCTGTGACGTTGCTGGCTGCATCTCGGAAGAGGGGAGCTGCTCTTTGCTTCCTGCCTGCAAATCGCAGAGAGTTTCTCTGGAAAACCCTCCTCCATCTCTCCTTGTGCAGGCTGGGATGAACCACAGAAACTCCTTGGTCTCCATGGGAAGGGAAAGTTTGTAGGAGTGACTGAGGTCTGTGCACTTCTGGGATCCTGCTCAGGCATGACAGATTGGATAACCAGTCCTTGTTGTCTTTTCCTGGTATGAATTACTCGGAAATGCTGTAGCACTGTGTACACAGAAGTTGTAGCAGCTCGTGAAGGGAGCAGTTGCCAGCAAGTCAGGAGGAGGTATCTAAAGATGATTATTAGGAAGGGTCTTTGTAACAGAAACATCAGGCCTTCCTTACTGGGGTTTTTTTGTTGTTGGGTTTTTTTGTTGTTTTTTGGTTTTTGGGGGGTTTTTGATAAAGACAAAACAAAAATTTCTTTCATTCACCCTTGGCTTTATTTGGGTAAAACAAAAAAATTGTTGTCCTCACCAACCATACATGTTTATCTATGCTGTCTGAAACACTTCTCTTTATGGCTGAAAACAGTAAAACAAAAACATTCACTTGATTGAAGATTAAGTGGATTCTTCTGTGCTGGCAAGTCTTGCTTTTGCAAGATTGGTTTTAATTAGGTTACATTTTTTGGTCCCTTACTTTATGATACTTGACGTAGTAAGATGAAATTGTATTGTTATTCTTAAAATAATACTGAGTACAATTTGATTCTCTCCTTATATGGCAGATGATTGTTGCATTATTGTCTGCTTAGATACCATCTGTGCAAGAAATGAACCTCAGAAAAAACCCAGCCACAAGACAAGAGGGTGCTGTGCAAAGACTGGTACATATCACAATGAAAATATTTTGATGTGGCATTATACAAACCCACAAAATATCTTCTTTTCCTTTTTCTTTCCTTTCATTCAAGCAAGGCTCAATAGAGAGCCATGAATGACATTTCAAGAAGCAGAACTGGGTTCAGAGGACCTTGAGTCATACAGCAGAATCAGCTCATTGGAGGAAATTGCCACTTTCTGTTCTTCGTTGTGGCTGAGAAGACAAAGTTTAATGGAGAGGAAATGGGAAGCTACTCGAGTAGATGCTTTTCCTATTTTAGGGCTTGACTTGGCTTTCCCATTCAGTCATTCCAATTAGATACGGATATAAGGCTATCCAGTCATTTTTCACAAAAGCACTTTAATAGTGTTTGCCTTTGAGCTTGTTATAATTCTGTACTGCAGTGGAGATGGAGAGGATTAGTCTGGAACTCCTGGTCTCTATTCACTGGGTTATTACGCTGTCAATTATCTTTTTGTTAAAGTTTTGCAGAGTAGTTATAATTTGCCCCGATGAGAGTGCCAATGGAGCTGCTTTAAAAATGCTGTCAGGGTAGTCCTTTTATTTGGTTAAATTATTCATGTGGTTCATGATTCCAATAAATGGCAGCAGGAGAGAGGAGGTTAGACATGAAAAAAAATCATGGAAGTCTTAAAAAAAATTCATAACTGCCCTTTCTTCTGGATATTTGCTGCGTTATGTGAGTGCCATCGTTTGATATCATAGAATGTGTCCAAAGGAAAGGAAGAAATATGCATTAATGTGCTGATGAGTGATAACATGCAGATAATGTACAGAATGGTGCACCTTAACTGCAAAGATCTGCAAGACTGCAGATTCCTTAGAGCATGTAGCATTATTAATTGGCAAGAATTTCTGTCCAGGAAGAAACGGATATGTCAGGCAATTGCACTTTTCTGTGTATTAGTAGCAGTAGTTTTCCGTAACCTATTTGTTATGTGCCCACGGATTTCCTGGGGATTCCAGTTAAATAGTTTCTGATTCTCTTGTACATTAGAATGTATTTTTTTCATGTCAGATGTGACATTGTAGTAAGTGGCTTAAATAAGGTAAGAAGGTAATAGGTAGCCTTCAGAGAGTATTAAGTGACTGAACATAAAATAACTAACTGGATTATTATGTGACTAATGGGTTTATTCAGCCCTGCCAGTGGGAGCAATATATTGAAGAAAATGGTAGTCATTACTCAATGGATAAAACTTACATGAACAAATAATGTGAGACCTAAGGTACAACATAGGTGAACTATTAAAGGTAGTTCTTGATGTACATTTACTTTATTCTAGAAGCATCCTTTTGAAATATTTTTCTTACTACATGGGAAGGATGGTTTAAATAAGACCTTACAATAGTCAGTGGAAATTCTAGCATCACTGCGCATGAGGCTGTAATTTGAAAAGCACTTCTCTAAAAGACAACATGAAGGAGTTTTCCAGCCTTGCTGGAGAAACACACAAAAAGAAACTTCTTTGTGTGTTTATTCACTGCAGTCATCACACTGGAAGGTTGCAAAATGCACCTTTTGGCTTCATTTCAAGTTGTGATTCATTTTAACACCAGGGATGCCAGTTAAGGATCTCTGGACATAGAATGTGTGCTGTGGACTCCAACTGCATCTGATGTTCCTGTCTCTAACAGCACCATGCAGGTTGATCCATTGACAGCTTCTAAAGATTGTTCATCTGTTTTCTTATGTTAAACAGATTTATCTCAGACTAAACCCTCTCCAGAGCAAGGATGTTGATTCTCCTGGCCTTCATTATCGTGTTTCACATAACCTCAGCAGCGCTGCTGTTCATCTCAACTATTGACAATGTAAGTGCCGTTTCTTCTCATTTTCTCTCAAACATGCAGGAATTTCTTTGCTTCATAAAAATTGAGCTTTTCTTCTCTGCTTCTCTTCAACTTGCTTTCTGAGAGGACCTAAGTTTCTTAGGCACACTGGTCTCTGTAGACTTTCTGTAGCAAAAATGCCTTGGATATGCATGTTGCTAAGGATAAGGCTATCCATGCATGTGCCATACATTTGTATGGCATCATGTTGTAAGCTCATGCAGCAGATTCTCTCCCCGGGAGAGACTTGGCCAGGGAGGATATTTACAGGGTGGAGCCCTGGGACTTGGTTCAGCTGGATATGAGGGAGAGAGGGGAGAGAAATGCACTGTCCTTTTGTGCCAAGTGCGTGAAGTCAAACAGCTGATGATTAATGTGTGAGGATAATTTCAGTCAAGGTGTGCTTTGCCTCGGCAGTGTTTGTCCAAGATGCCCAGTTAAATCATGAGAGACACCCTGAATGTATCTGTGTCTGTTAAATTGAAGCGATTTCAGCCCAAAGTTTTAGAATATTTTGTGTTGTATTCTTTTCAAATTTCCATTTTATTTTTGTGATCAGAAAGAATTTACCTTCCAATATTTCTATCTAGCTTTTCATGGAATTTTCCTCTTTCCAAACAGCCCATTATCCTGATCAGTAGTCTGTGTGCTGGAATCTGTCTATGAGGTCTGATGTACGTGCAGGCTTTTGATATTAAAACATTTGCTGCTGAAAATAATGTTTGGTGAAGACTATGCTCCAAGTGAAATGTGTTACCCACAACTTTTTATTGCAAAACTGTATAAACACGGATATTACATTTCAGTCAGCTGATTGATTGTTCCATGGAACAATCTAGTGCTCCATTATTTGAGCACCAGAGCAGGTTGTCTTACCCTGCTCCTTTGAATATTTAGAAAGCAAAGACAGTGGGCAAAGCAACTCATTCTTCATTCAAATCTGCTACACACAAACCAAATTATTACAGAAATGAAACCCTATGCACTCTACTTTGTGTCATTAGCCACTTTTGAATAATTAAAAACTTAAACCATACAACCATCTTCTATTAGATTTTATATTATATAGCTATATATTATATAGAGTTCAGAGCTGAAAAATAATATATTGAACTTGGACTGTAAAATCCAAATGAATGGCATCCTGAGAAAATAATTCTTTCTCTTAAACACAGTGTTGCCTACTACCATAATATATTATAGTTTTTACTGCAGTATTGTTTGCAAAGCTGCACAGTAAGCTCTGAGGCTTCTGGAATATCTATTTAAGCAGCAGATCCTACCAGAAATCATATTTAAAAGCTGTATTTTGTCCAGCTCTAGTCAAAACAAAGGCCTGGGTAGCTATTGGAATGGAAATGGGTTTCCTGAGGAAATGCCACTTGTGTGGAGTGCTTGTCATTTTCCAGGCTACTGTAAAAATCTGCTCAGACACTGCAGTACCATTTTGCCTTGAATGTTGAAACCTCAAAATAGAAATACCACAGGAGGATCTTAATTTGTCACCAGCCATTAGCAGACAGATGCCATAGTGTACCTCAGCACAGCTGCATTACATTGAGATTAATCACTTCAGTGGCAAGAACCAGAACATTTATAAAGGACTTCTGTTTCACAGGTTTCCTGCAAATCAGCAAATGCTGTACCTTCAGAGAGGTGTGCACTCTAAACATGGTCTGGGGAAACAAAGCACACCTTGTCTAGGTGTCTCAAGGAGTGAGCAATCACTGACTGCCCAAAATTTCTGCCCAAACAGTGGCAGTCCCTCGTGCTTTGGGATGTTTAAGATTCCCTTACCTGCTTTACAGAGGTCTAAAATGAGAATGACATGTGGATAATGATATACCCTTTATTCAAAAAAGCCATTAGATCTCACATTTGGTTTGAATGGTTAAGTATAAAAAATGAACAGAAAATTGTTCCAGCTCATCTGTCTGATCAGTACACTCTTGGACAACTAAGGTGTTGGGTTTTTTTTTTTTTGGTTTGGTTGGAGTTGTTTTTTTTTTTTTTTTTGTTTGTTTGTGTTTTTTTTTGTTTGTTTGTTTGTTTGGTTGGTTTTTGTGGTTGTTGTTGTTGTTGTTTTCATTTTCTCCCTGTAAGAGCCCTTTACTTTTATTTTGCAGGCCTGGTGGGTGGGAGATAACTTTTCTACAGATGTCTGGAGAATGTGTGTCACGAATATGAGCACCTGTACGGCTATCACTGATGAGTTCAATGGTGAGTCTCTCTCCATGCCTTTGTCTCTGTTCCTTTAGCAGATCTGGTGGAATTGCTACAAAATTTGCAGGGGCAGTTATATAATTCTTCAAAATCTGCATGTTCTAACTAGACAGGTCTTCTAAAAACTTTAATACTGGTTTTTCATTTGGGAAAAACAACTGTTTTAACAGTTTCTGTGAGAGGCAAGAAGGAACTGTCACGTTCACTTGAGACCAGTGCAAGAGAGTAAAGAGCAGCAGACCTCAGCCTCCCACCAGACCTGGAGACAGCTGAACTGCTGAACTCCTGCTTACAGAACACAGCTCTGCCCCTTCACTTGTTGCAGGAGAAGGCAAAGAGAGAAACTATTTTTAATCAAGGCTGCTTTTGTTTTTGCAGAGTATCAATCCATTCAGGCTGTTCAGGCCGCCATGATCCTGTCTACGATTTTCTGTTGTGTGGCATTTCTGGTTTTCATTCTTCAACTCTTCCGTCTAAAGCAAGGAGAAAGATTTGTGTTAACCTCCATTATCCAGCTCCTTGCATGTGAGTGATTTTTCAACGCTTTTGACTTTAATGATGTTTTCATGAAAGTAGGAAAGGGAGGGGGGAGAAGGTTTCAAAAAGAATGAGCTGCATGAGAACTCTGTAGTGCTCTGGAGGCCATAGCTTACCCTTCATATTTGTTTAAACAGTGAACTGTTCCATTTTGTAATATTTAGGCAGTTAAAACATGGATGTCATCACGGCTCAGAGTAAAGTAATTTAAACTTCGAAGGGAAAGAACTTGAGATTCTGAACTTCTTGAACAAATTAAATAACTCTGTAATTGTTAGAGGCAAGTATTTAATTTTCTGTCCGTCTTTAAGACTACCCAGATGTTCAGAAACATTTTCTGTTCACTGCAAATGGCACAGATACACAATAGCACTTCAAATTTAATCCATGCCAAAGAAACTGAAAATATGTCTTGAAATGCTTCCAGGTTAGTTTGAGGATGGAAAATGAGTGTCTGCAAAGAAAGGACATTGATGGAAGCAGCTGACAGGAGAGAGACAGTGAATAGTTGTGTGCACTGATAATATTTTAAGGTGCTAACCTGTATTATTTTCTTCCTTCTGCAGGTCTGTGTGTTATGATTGCAGCTTCCATTTACACAGACAGGCATGAAGAACTGCACCAAAGCCATGGATACAGAATGGAAGTTTCCAAAGGCCAATATGGCTATTCCTTTGTCTTAGCCTGGATTGCATTTGCCTTTACCCTAATCAGTGGAGTGATGTACTTAGTATTAAGGAAGCGTAAATAAATGTCAGCACCTAGTTATTTCTGTCACTGCAGTACAAAACCAAATTCCAGTAACCATTTTGTATATAATCATTTACATGGTTTTGTAGTAAAGGTATTGTTTCTCTAAAAATGTACTGTGTTCTTGATATGAAACAGAATTAAAAAAACAAGGAAGGCAGGTGAAATGGAATGCCTGGCACCTCCAGGTCCGGGGTCGGAGCAAGATAGAGCCAAGTTGTTTCTTTTACGTATTTCATCATCATAAATGGTTTTCCCATTACTAGACATTAACAGTTTCTTCCCGGCCTCTAGTAGATTACAAATAAAGCCCGTGCAAATTAATTTGTAAGCAATATATTAACTATATTCCTGGACCAGATATATCCCTTTGAAATATGTTTAATATAAGGGGGTGTAAAAAAACAAGGCCCAGATCACAATGGAAAAACAAACTATTATAAAGCCCAAAGCAGCACTCAGAGTGTCTGTCCTGGCACAGGATCAGTGTTCTGCTCTTTATAATGTGCAGTAAGTGTCATCAAGTTTTTATTAAAACCACTTGCTTTGCAAAAGTAAACAACTCCTTTTTGTACTCCAGCAAATGTTTCTCTTGATTGTCTTTCACATTTAATTTAAGCACACACAGCCTTCGGCGGGAGCACTTAGCAGCAGATTCACTGTTGAGCTTGGGCACAGGACTACCCCACTCCAGTCCTGAACCCTTTCAGCTTTTATTGGGTCTTTCTGGGAGGGAGAAGAGGGAAACAAAAAAGCATTACTGTGCCTACATCTGCAGATTTCTATGATCAAGCAATGCCAAATTTAGGTTTTTACAGTCATGTTTATTACACTGGGCTTTTATCACGTAGTGATTTCATGGTTAATGTGTCCTTTACAAAAGCATTCCCTGAGTGTGCCCATTAGGAAATTGGCCTTTAAAAATTAATTTTAAATTCCTTTGTGGATTTTACTGGAACTAAATACTGCTACTAAACAAATCAGAGTGCAATTACTATGCTTATGAATTTCAGGATAGGTTTTCAAGATAAAATGACTTGGTGGTTTTTATTTTTTAGTAATTTTGTGAGCTAAATCTTTTCTGTAATACCAGGCTTAACTGCTCAGCAGTGTAATGCTGCCTTTGGCTGATGGTGATTTTGGAGTTCGGAGATTAGTGTGGAGAATGAATGAAGTGGCCTGTTCTGGTTAGTCACAGTTTTGAGGCTTAAGTACAGATTTGACTTTTGAAAAGCTCTAACCATTTATTTATTTCAGTATATTCTCTACGGCTGGCTCAATACACAGGCAAAAAAAAAGTAAATAGGTTTTGAATGAGGTATTACACTTAAAGTAGAACAAATTCAGTATCATAAGGTAGTGTAGCTCTAATGAAGTTGGTACTTACTACATTATACATCAGTTGATGTATAATGTAGTAAGATAATGAAATTTTATCTTATTTCTTCAGATTTATCCTTGATTTATCACAAAGTAGAAGTTCAGGTACATGACTTTATAGGAACTATCTCCTACAGGAGTAATCGGTCATTAGTTCAATCTTCATTCTTTCAACATCCTAAAATTCTTTGGCATGTGCTAATTGTCTTTTGGGAGCAAAGAAAGCCCGAAAAGACTGTTAAAAAATGAGGATGAGCAAGGAGGGCCACACACTAGAAGTAATAATAATAATAATAATAGTAAAAAACCCAAGTCAGTTTGAAGAAAAGGCATTCTTCCCAGTCTAGCCTGATGCTAGTATTTTGTCAGGTTTTTTTTCCTCTTAGTGGAAGTGCTCTGAGTTTCAAGAATTATTACCCAACTTTTAAAAAAAGTGTTTCTATAGTTTGCTGAATCCCATTTCAAGTTCAAAACCTGAGTTTTTGCTAGCAAGCAGAATTTGTCTTAAATAAACAGACGGAGGTTTAAGGATGAAAGTAGATAGACTGTTAGCTAGGCATTTTGCTAGATTTATGAAAACACGAAAAAATAAAGGAAATTCTTAAGCAAATATGGATTAAATCCCTCATATCTCGAGGACAGTCCTGAAAAATTCTAAGTTAAGCTTTTATGCCACTGACTTGCAGAGATGCTTCAGTTTCTTGCCTTGATAATGCTCAGGTCATTTATAGAGCAAATATTTAAAATAAAGATGTAGATATCCATGAACAGACAGTTTAATTCCACAGTAAAAGCTCTGTCCGTATAATAAAGTGAAAATCACACACACAACAAACACCTGATGCACAACACCTCCACTTGTGTACAAACACCAGCATGTGCATGATGCCACACAAAACAGATGGGAATGTTCTGCATCGCAAACGAACAAATACCAAACCAGTCTGAACTAGAGTTTAAGCAGGACAGACTTATTTTAGTTTTTTTTTCCTACCTTATATGCCTTTAAAATATACCATTTTCTATGCTCTATATGTTCTAAAAATGTACATGAAAATAAAGTTAAAACAAATTCTTGTACTGTAATAGCAAACTCAATACATTTAACACTCTGACCTTGTCTTTGAGATATATTTACACAATGTTGGATGAGAAATAGTTGAGTATTTGTGTGAACAGGAAAAATTAAATTCTTCCTGCCTGTACTAGAACCACAAGCTGATTATTTCTGTCCTTTGTTGAAGACCTTTCAGGGTAAGCAGAGAAAATATATTAGTGTATTGAACTTTTAAATGTATGCTGTCAAAATAAGAGGTCTTGAGTAATGCAAGAGCCACTGATGCTCTGAGGAGTTACAAGGGTTTTGTTATTTTCCATTGCAGAAACAGTCATATTTAAGATGAGGCTGAGTGCCTTGACCATGTGAGAAAGTAACATTAGAAACAGGCCAGTGACTTCTGTATCTGCTCTGGTCCAAGCTTTGGATTGGCACTGAGGTGCTGACAGCACACGTGGCTTTGTGCAGATCCATTCAAAACACTCCCCGAACTCCACAGAAGTAATTTCCCACCCCCCTAAAACTTCTCCCTTCTAATCAAATGAATAAAAGGGCCAAGTCCCAACTGCTGTGGATCGACCTTTATGATTTTCACCCGGCAAGTAAGCATCTGCAGCACAAGAAACAATTTTGGAGAAACAATCTATGATATTTATGTGAAGATACTTTAAAAAAAATTGTTTTTCTTTATGTATTCTATTCAGGACAAGCATTGGGCATTACTTTGCTGTACTGTATTTATTAAAAAAAAAAAAGGATTCTAGGTGGTAAGATCTGTGCTGCTTAGACATTAACTAGTTTTTTACCCCAGTTACATCAATTAATTTTAAGTGGTTCTTAATGTGTTCAAAATAATAGAGGGACTGCTTGACCTGTTCTGTTCTTATCTTGAGCATCGTGGAAGTTTGTGCCATTTAGCGAAACAGACCAGAGAAAAGAATTCTTCCTGTAATTTGTAAAGACAGGAATAAGATAAGCCACTATCTTTCCAAACACGAAAGACAGCTAAGAATCCTAAAATCATTCAAATAATGAAGTTGAAAATTTTATTATATTTTTCATTTCTTTCATATGTGCAATAAACCCCTCTGAAGTAATAAGATGAAAGAAAATGAAATGTAGAAGTAAATTAGTTTTTAATTTTCAAGGCTGTAGAATTAAGCTTACAGAATTAATGGAATAACAGACTGTAATGAACAGGAAACATGAAAATAATACTGTCTGCAGTATAAATAATGCTTTGACATGAAACTCACTGCAAGTAACAGATTAGTACTTACTAGCAGTAGCAGACCACTTGGCAAGGTATTCTGAGTATTCTGAAGAGTTTTTTAAGCAGTTATAGATTGTATATCACCAAATGGTCTGTAACATCCAAATAGATCTTTTAATTGAATGCAAAAGTAACTCCTTTTGGGATGATAACTTGTGATAAAGAGCAAGGCACTGGAAATGGCAAAGCTCTTCTTTTGCCTATTTCCTTCCAGTGTGATGCAGAATTATTACTGAGGTTTTAATGGAACAGACGCAGGTGATAACTGCATAGGGAAGCATGTTTTGGATCACTTTCTGTAAGGGTCCATGACAGTCCAGTCCCCTTCACATCTTGCACAGAAGCCTCTTTTAGTTTCGGGATTCTGAGGAGGGTCTTCAAATTCTTCAGCAAGCACTGGAGAAAGACAAAACCTTGGTAAGATGTGGATACCTGGAGGCAGGCTGGCTATTGCTTGGAACTCTAGACACCAAGACAAAACCATCAGTGCAACAACAAAAAACACCACTCACATTACTTTATATTCGTACTAACTTAGTGCAGATCTCTAAGCTGAATTGCTGCTGTCTGTACAGCTTCCAGACTAACAGCCGTGGCCCAGGCTACACTAAATCATGGATTAATATTCAGCATCTTGCTGATGTTTGGTTTCTATCTGTCCAGTAGGATTTCCCCAAAGTAGAAACCACTCCTGACACACCAGTAGCAACAACTCAGAAGCACAACTTGTGTGCTATCAAAGGGAGGGCTGAAGAGGTTCCCTTCACATCTAGAGGGGTAAGTTTACCTTGGATCATTACTGCACTGACTTTCTAAAGGGATGTGTATGTGTACTTTTTAATGCTTCCCAATAAATTTAGCAAAAATGTCACAAACCTGTACAATACATAACTAAGTACTAAGTACTAACTGTACTTAGTTTTAAAACAGGTGCACATTGCACAGGTGTGTAAAACTGCAGGTGCCTTAATGAATGTAAACTGCTGTAATAAATGTCAGCAAGAATGAAACAATGCCAGTGATACCCAAACTGTATCATATGTTGCAGACTTTGGTCTGTTTTACTGCTGCTGCTTGAAGAAGAAAGCTTTCTTTGAAGAAGAAATCTTTTTGAAGAGAAAGATTTCTCTTCAAAAAACCTGCAAAAGTGGAACTATTTCTAACAGCATGTGTTGCTGTCATAAATGCTAAAGTTCAGAACACTTCATTTAAGCCAAGTAGACACACATTGTTATGAAGGAAAGGGTAGGAATATAGTGTGTGCACTGACTCACTGACTCAATTTTCTTAGTATGTTATCAGCAAGAAGTAAAAAATGTGCTATATTATCTTGAGAGGGTTTTTAAAAATACTTTAGATATTTTTAGATATTACTTTAGATATTATTTTATTTTTAGCATAAAAATCTTATGTTTAAAGTATTAGTATTGAAGAATTAAATCTGTTTTGGAAGTTAAAAGCCTAAAAGCTCTTAGGGTAAAAGTTTAAACACTTTTGTGAAATAATGTTTTTACACATTTTTAGGCATGACAGATTTGGAGGGGGAGGGAGGGAAAGGAAGGAAAAGGACAAAGTAAAGGAAAAAGAAGATAAAAGGGGAAGGACGGCTGGAGCAGGTTTTGGGGTCAGGGGTTTCTGTGTGTTCAATTCTGACGATGGTGTCTCCTGGCGTTCCTTACTTGCTTCTACAGAGAAATGTTTTACCGTTCCAACGCCGTTACGATGGAGCCTCCTGGTGGCGAAACAGAAGCCTTCTTCAAAGCCCAACTGTTCACTGTTCCTGTCCCTTCCAAAGGGATTTAAAAAGCTTAACTTTCCATCAAGTCCTGAATATCTTGCAGTATGCACATCCACAATTTAAAAAGCGGCTCAGCTTTGGCCAGTGGAGGGTCCATTTTGGAGCGGGCTTGAAATAGCTCCACTGAACACGGTCCAGCTGAAACAACTCCTGATCTCACAGAAGCCACACCTGGAGCCCCCTGCTACCAAAACCTTGGCAGGTAAACCCAATACAGCAATGGACATGGTCTTATGATTCCACACAATTATCCTCTCCTTAAGGGTACCTACATTACTACATAGTTACACCTCAGGCATTAAGGTTAAGGAGTTGCTGGAAAGTAAATTTAAAAATTTTTCTTTTACCTTCACTAGAATTGTGGTTTTCTTCTGTTGTATCGATCATTTCAAGTTTTCTTTTCTTGATTTCACCCTAATAATACAGAATTTCAGTGGAAGGCTTCTCTTTAATCAAGTACATCCAAGACTACATAGCAATTGGCAGAGTGGAACACTATCTGTTTGCTTAGATTTCTTACAACAACTGAAAATTATTGTAAAAATGCAAAATTATATATCCAAAAGTTCAAGGAAGTGAAAGCAATACTTGCTGATTCACAACAAACTATTTAGAAAATAATCTAATTGCTTGAGGACATCTCGTAAAACCTTCATACTTTAACTTGTTTTAAAAACCCCAAATTAAAATTTAAAACTTGAGGCTTTTAAGTATCTTACTGAACCTTGTCTTGTTTTATATTTTGGTTAACCTTTCTGGGAAAAGGCCAAGAAGATATGAAACTAGTTTTGTAAAACACTTGAAAACCTTAAACAAAAAGATAAGACTGCATGTTTGTAACATGCAATTCTTTTCTACTTTTAGATGTGAAAGAACAAAAAGACCTCGACTGCAAAGACTTCTTTTGAACAACCATATTTCTGTAAGATACTTTTTTCCTGAAATCCATGGTCACAACATTTCTGAAACAACAGGCTGACCATTCACAGAACTACTGCTCCTGTAAGATTAGCTAAAAGAATTACAGCACAACAAAATACAATCAGTCTGAAGGACATGAGAAATTCCTGTTCCCCGTAACGACCAAATGTCCCCACAAAAAAAAGATGTTTTGTCATCATTTTAGTACTAATACATCAATACATCCCATGAGAAATGTTCTTGTATTAATAGCTATGTTACTGTCATTTTAATTTATGTTTTCATATTTTCAATTTCACTGCCTAAGAAAGTGGACTTCAACTTGCAGTTCGTGGCTCTTATGCAATGGGCTGGGAATAGGTAAATGGCAGATGCAAGGTAACTCAAAGAGGCACGTACTCTGTCAGGAACTTTAACTCTGTCATAAAGTGCTCTGCCCCTTCACCAGGAAAACTCCAGCGAGTCTCCAACAGGAAAGCATCAAAGAACTATGCTGTAGTCTCAAACTCTCAAAAGATCAACCAATATGAGCTCTACATAGATTTTTTCTGTTCTCAATGCAACAGCAGCAAGGGAGCTGTAACAGCCACAAGGTTTCAGTGGTTTCCATTAGTTTCCAACCAGGCATTAACAGCCATAGGGGTGTCTGCATTTGCATCCCACCTGAGGAACAGCTCCTTCCTCATGCAGCACCAGGAGAGCATCTATTTGCCTCTCCAGTTCGAACACTTGCTTCTGCAACAAAGAACACACAGAGCAGTGCTTAACACAGCTTACCTGACATAAGGAAGTTATGCATTACTGTCATAGGAAGAACAAACAGTGGAAGAACTGCAGTAGAAAATGGAACTATTATTAACTTAATCTCTGTCACAAAAGATAAAAAATTTGCATTCTTTTGGAGTCTTTCTTTAAGGTACCATAATAGTCATATGTGATTCCCACACACACAAAAAAATCACGTAGTTATGCAATGAAACTTACTAGTGATGCTTTAACTGTTTCTTTGTGGGTTTTGGTGCATTCTACTTGTTCAACTCTTCTCTTTAAACTTTCTACTTGTTGATTAAATAAGTCATCATTTAAAATATTCATCTGGTCAGCAATCATAAGTTTAATCTAGAATAAAGAAAAAACTCTTTCAAATCTAAAAATCTAAAGTCACTGAAATGCCTATATGGAACAAGTGCTAAATTTAAAATTTTCCAAAGTTTCAGGAAGAGTAGTACTTTTCATTCTATTGTTTATATGGCATTTCTGGCAGGTAAAACACAGGATTTTGTACCTTGGCACCCTCCACAGGACTTAAGTCACTTTGCATAAAGGAGGTATCACAATATGCCTCCCTTTGAAAATTTAAAGAAGCAAAATTAATATGCTTGTATTACCACTAGCAGTGCAAAATACAGCTTTAAACATTTTAAAATGTTTATGATTTCTCTATATACAAAATTAAGGGTTTTACTTTCTACAGGACTGATGATCAACTTTCAAGAGAGTACTCATGAGCAAGTGAAGCTTGTTAACCTGAGAAATAAAAAAAATCTAATGACTATATAAACATGAATAATAAAATTTTAAATATATTATAGATATTTTAAATTATTCCTATTAAAATTATTCGTTGATTTTACACATCAGACATATATCCTTCATACCAGCTACAAGTAAGCAGGACTAGAGCACATCTTAATGTCAGGAAAATAAAGATTTTATGACAAGTAATATACTTCCTAGGGAAAAATGTTTCCATTAAAAACCATGTAAATTCCTGATCATTATTCTCTACATGAAGTATTTGTTTTTTGCCTCTGTGATAAAACAGAGATTTCCCTTCTCCCAAAGACTTCTGGCACCTAATCAATGAATTCAGTGGCATCTGCATTCTCACGTATTTGTATGTGTGCACAAATATTTCTCCCCAGTCCTGCTGATTTCCTGCTGATTTTTCCCCCAAGTCTGGCTCCTCAACCTTCCTACTACCACTGAACATCACCTGAGCTTGGCGTCCACACCTCCTCAGTACCTTCCTCCCACCTCCCACACAAAACAATTCAAACATTTGAATCACTGCACATTACCTTTGCCAAAAGACTTTCTTTGTTTTTTGCCATTGTACAAATACTTTCTTCCTTGCTTTTATCTGCAATGTTAATACATTTACACTGGGTATCTTCTCTGCTTACTGGGATTTCCTGCTTCCTTTCAGTGTCCCCTGAGGGAAAAAAGAAAGAAAAAGCCACCATCAACCTTTCAAATTTCTTTCAACATAAGTAATTACAACTGAGGGCAGTGGAAGGAAGAGTTGTATCACTCAAATCACTGATGTTCCACCTTAAATTACTGCAACAGTTCGATTTTGAAATAGAACTGGGACATAGTATTTTGTGCTAAGAGAAACAACCCCCAAAACCTCAGACAAAAGCCTGCAGAGGGAAGAGGAGGACAGAAAAAAGATCAGGTTGCTGCTATTAATTTTCTCACTTCTAAACTGCATTAGACACCTATTGAGAGCTACTTCACCCCCTTTCCTTTTTTCCTTTTCCAGTGACAGAAACATGCTCCTCTACCTTGAAACAAACAAGTAAAAGAAGATGTGTTTTTTTCCTACAGAAATAACATTGAGATATGCCTGAGGGTTTTTCCTACCCTATTCTGGGTCAGCCCCTCTCATCTCTGTTTTACTTGAGAGCTTTTTGACCTATCATAGAAACCCCCTTCCCAGGAATAGGGGTTCTTTAAGCCTTATCAGTGGAGAAGTCATCCTCAGACATGTTAGAACCATCTTCAATTGAGAAACGCTTTTTCTTACACCAACAGATGAAATGTCTCTCCTCCTACATTTACAAAAGAAACATTTCATAGGGGAAATTATTCTCTAGGGTTTTTAGTGAGGTAATACCTTCCAGTCAATACCAACTTCGTGTTGATACTGGAGCAACAATTCCCCTTCTAGGCTACTTCATGCAGAGCTAAACACATTACTTTTTGAACATTTACCCTAATTAGGAATTTGAGATTTGTGTAAGCCAGACTGTCTGCAGAAATCAGTTTTAGAAAAGCCTCTTTTTTTTTTGTTTTCACAGGGAAACGGAAAAAAATACATGGCACAATTTTTAGGCATTTTGGTCTTCACCATCTGCCTTCCCCCCAGCCTTGCCCACCAGCATTTAAATGTTGGTTTGCATCTGAGTTTTTGTTGCAAATTATCTCAGGCACAGGATTTTGACACTGTGAGTAATAGTTTGAGCAACATTTACACTGAAAGAACATTCTTGTCAGCCGCTGTTCTGTTGTTCAGAATAGTGGTTATGCTTTTCATTTAGCACTGAAGGCACATTTGATACAGAAAACACTTCTCTTTTGACACAATCCTTACTTTTGCAGATTTTACCTAAAATACTTGGCTGAAGAAAACCATCTCTAGTTTGCAAGCCATATAAACTCTCCTCCTCTGTTGAAGTATTCCTTATTTTATTCATCTCTTCTACTTCCTTTTGATTCCTTAGATCCACGGAGTTTTTTTTGCTCTCAAATGTTTCTGCAAATATTCTTCTGGGTTCTACAAGAAAGAACTGGATTTTAAAACCAAATACATGAAGTAACTAATATCTGATGTCTTTATGGTTTTGAAATAAATCCTATTTTAAATAATTTTAAAGGAGGAAAACATCAAGTTGTCATCCCTATCAAAGTGAGAATGTCCCCCTATTAGTTTTCGAAATGACAATGGATAGAACACTAAACAAAATGCAAAGAGCTGCACTAACAGTGCCAAATGCTGTTTGTTCACACTTCTCAGTCATACTCAGGTCAGCACAGAACACTCACTAGCTGTGCCAGAAAACCTTTGTTCATAGGAAACATAAATACATGACTAACAGAAATTACAGCTGTGTTGGTTCTATTGCTTCCACTTAACTTCAGCAAGTTAAAAATGCTCTTAAACATTGTTTATCTATCATCTCATTTTCAAAGGTAAAGAGGCACCTGTTTCTCATCTGGAGTGTCTATCTCTCCTGTCCACCTAGATTCAATTCTATTTTCCACATGATTCAACACCAAATGACTGAGAAGTTAGGAAGACAAAGTTAAGCACTCAGAGCTGCTTGGTGCCCACTAGGTCACTGGCTCGTTCCCCAGCTGATGGAATGATAAATGATGCCTGTATTACCCTTGGCAAGCATTTGTCAAAAGTCTCAACACCATCTGAAACTCCACAGCCACTCCAACACATGTTGCAGTCTTCAAAAATTTACACTTCATAAGTAACAGGAATTTAAGCCTGTTACTACTCATCCTCCAGGACCATAAAGTTACTCCCTGCATCTGCACAGAAGCTCTCTTCTATAATTGAAGATTAAATGTTTCATTCAGTCTTTCCTTTTTCAATGCATTCAGTATTTTCTTGCAGATCATGTTTTCCAAACACTTCTCAATATGCTCATTTTTCTCTTCTGGATGTTTGCCACTTGCAGCCCCATAAGATGCAATGAACGGACTGTGAGGGAACATCTTCGCAATACCAAAAAAACTGAAGAATTTCCTCTATTTCTTCTACAGTTTTTAGATTTTCTACAACATGCTATACCCACACTGTTTTTGCAAATTCCACAAAGTTTCTCACAAGTTTGTTAAAGCAAAACTTTTGGCTAGTCACAAGAGCTTACTGGTGTAATGCCCTCACCTTTTCTGACGGCAGGGGTCCTAGCTCGCTGTAAGGGAGCAAACCCTGCTGCTGCTCCTGCCCATGCTCCCACCCTACTGCCTTCAGAGCCCCACGGCCTTAGCCAAACCCCTCCTCAGCCCTGGCAAGGCCAAGGAGTTTGGAGAGGCTCCCGGAGTTTGGAGTCACCATCCCTGGAGATGTTTAGGAGGCATCTGGATGCGGCACTGGGTGATGCAGTTAGGTGGTTATGGGGTGATTGTTGTGGTGCTGGGTGTAACGAACGGCGAGACACCGCTGTTTCGAATTAGGTTTTTATTAACCTAAGTCAAAAACAACAACTTGTTGGGAATGAGGAACTGGGATAAGCCCAATCCCTCACAGCAAACCAGAGGAAGCTGTGTGTGCACGATGCAGGGTGCACGACGCAGGGTGCTCTGTCAGCAGCTCGAGGACGTCAGGAGGATGTGGCACAAAGCATCACACAGTTCTTAAAGGCTAGTTCTGGACAGGATTGGTGCATTTTTCAATCCTCAAAGTGATTGCCTCATCTAGGGGTTCTGTGGTTGGCTCATTTCGAGGAGCATTCCTGTTCAATCATTTCGCCATTTGTCCATTTAATTGGTCAGTTGAGTCTACCAATCTGTTCTCAAGTAGATGTTATCATGCTTTCGGCTCGTTCCTGGAACATTCTTAATGTAATACCCTATATTCAGTACCGCCATCTGGTATTCTTTTAAACTCATTGCACCCATACATCATGCACCCTGAACCACGTAACTTAAAATAAAAACCAAGTAACCAAGCCTAGCTCTGATACAACTTAAAAAATGTCAAACAATATAATACAAAACTGGCCTTTGAAAGCCATCTCGTCCATAACACTGGGTTCACGGTTGGACTGGATGATCCTAAAAGGTCTCTTCCAGCCCTCCTGATTCCTATAGAATGAGGCCTATAGAATGAGGCGGCCAGCCCTGGCCATGGTCCTCCTCGTGCCCTGTGCCCGGGGGCACGCGGGAGGCCGGGCAGGCGAGGACGGGCCGAGCCCGGAGCCGGCTGCGAGCGCTGCCCCAGGGCTACCCCCGGCCGCCCGAGGAAGCTGGGCCGGGCCGGGCCGGGCCGGGCCGCTCAGTCGCGGCAGACGCGGGGCTGCCCTGAGCCGCTCCATCAGCACGCAGCTGTCACCCTCCCGGGCACCTTGCGCGGGGCAGCAGGAGGGGACCCGCCGCCCTCCCGTTAGCCGGCAGGACGGGACCCGCCGGGGCGCCCTGCGGCGCTGAGGGGACCGGCCCTGAGGGGCGCGAGGGGTGCCGGCCCTGAGGGGCAGCTCGCGCAGGGCCCCCCCAGGGCTGCCCCTCATCATCGCCACCGCCCGCGACATGTCGCGATTGCACCGATTCCCCCAGGAATTCTCACGAGCGGCTGGTCACCAATTCGACCTTTCCCTTAGCCACAGTTATTAATTCTTACTAGTAAGAACTCCCCAGTGGTGCCCAGCGACAAGGGCCATAAACTAAAAGACAAGAAGTTTTACCTCAGCGCTCGGAAGAGCTGCGGTCCCTCACGGGTGGCGGGGCTGTGGAGCCGCGGCCCAGGGAGGGTGCGCAGAACCGCTCGGGCAGCAGTGGCAGCCAATGTCGCCTCGTGTGGCGGCCGTGGCACGTTCCGGGCTCAGCAACGAGCCCGGCCGGCCCGAGCCTTTGTCCGGAAACGAGCGGCCCTCAGGAGCAGGGCAGAAAACCAGCGCCGTGCGAAGGATCGCGGAGTGTTCTGTAAGCACGCGTGTAACCACGCAGTAAGCGTATTAAACGTGTGTATCTTGAGCCAGGCACCCACGTTAGGCGGAGTTATCCCCCGTGCATCAGGCGCTGTAATAAAGTCATGCCCTGCTTCTGAATACGGCGTTGTTGTGAAGGAGTTTTATTCTCGGTGTTTGGTGACACTATGGAGGCTCGCCCTGCGCTAGGGCAGCCCTCAGGTTGCTTCGGGAGGGAGCGGGGGCCATGGACTGGAATTGCGGCCAAGCTCAGCACAGTTCCATGCATTCTGCCCCAGCTGGGTGATCTGGGAGAAAGGACACAAAATTTGGAAGGAAGCTTTCTGAGATACTTGCGCACTTGAGGTGAAATTAGGGAAATACAGCTTCCTTATGACAAATCCCAGGGACAGGAATGATTCCTCAGTAATTGTCCTGCTAGAAATGATTGTTACTAAAAGGCTGAGGTGGATATGAATGATAGTGTTTGTCTTGCTATGACAAGTCAGAATACGCTTTTTTGTATGCTTTCTCTTTCCTTTCTAAAATAATCTATTGCTCCTTGGAAATAAACGCATGCAATTGTTATATGTTGATTTATAATTCAAGTTGGGCATTTCTTTATTCCAGCACAGCAAATTGGCAAATCCCATTCCATGAATAAACTCCTACAACAAATACAGATCCAGTGTTTATCCTGTGCAGTTCACTAGAGCTGGCTTGGGGGCAGAGGAAGTCATGGAAGTTTTGAGAGGCTGTAGCTCCTTGCTGTCTGCTCGAGAGAGTGCAAACTTTGGGATCTCAGACCCAGAGGGCCTCTCTCAGGAGGAGCTGAACAGCAATGGCAGCAGCAAAGCTCCAGCTGTCCTAAGCTGGTTCTAGGCACAAAAAATTCCTCTGTGAAATTCCAGGGTAAGACAGACCATCCCTGTAATGTCCTGCTACCTTCATGACACGAAGATGTATTCACCCAGCAGAAAATACTATGAAATATATTTAAAAATTTGAAAAGAGAAATGTTATTTTCCCCCAAAACCTGAATCTTAAAATCTGAGAGTTGCTTTGTTTATGTTTACAAACATAAGCCCATTTGTCTCCTCCTTGTTGATTTGTTTATTTCCATGGATGACAAACATACAGAACTGTTTCTTTCTGCAGCAGCATCGGGATATGCTGATTACATCTTCCTCGTGGTGTAGCCTCAGGCTTTTCCATTTTGCACTACAGTAGGTATTTATTATACTAAATTAGGGTATAATGGTTACTAATAGCTGAAGGATATTTAGTACTTACACTAAAAATTTTGTTGGTCTGTTAAGGCTAGTGAACATTTTGTGATTTATTGCTTATATTGAAACATTTGATATTGCAGTAAGAAAAGAGGCTCCTGAGATGCTTCGTTTTAGTAGATTTGTTATTTGCATAACAGAGGAGTCTAAAACTGAACATTGGTGTATTTTATTAATGGCATAGTGCATTAAAGTTTTTGAGGCACCAGTGATTAGTCCAATGATTTATTTGGGAACAATCTTTTGACTGCATTTGTTACTGTGGCAGTTTTTCAGATGGTCCTCTCTGTGCAGTCGAAATCTTCAGAATAAGTGAGGATGTTTCAAATGTATGTTCATAAAGGGGACTATTGTTTTCATCTATGTACAAGAAAAGATTCTGCCCTGGTTTTGTTTGGCCTTCAGAAGCTGTCCCATTGCATAACTGTGTGAGGAGCGGAGAGTAACAGCACTAGCACTAACCTTCTAAAATACTTGCATTTTTATAAAATGATACCATTCACTTTCAATAGTAACATTAATTTTATACATATTTTCATATATACCTAAAGCTATTAATGAAAATTAGAATGGTAGTTTAGAGACTGTGCAAGTCTAAGGACCTGTTTATCTTCCATTCCTAACTATGCATAGTGGTTTATTAGCGTAAAAAGAGCTTGTGAGGCTTTCTTGGGACGAAAATTGTTTGAAATTCTCAAATGCAGTCTGCTGTGAGTAGCATTGGTAAATAAAGCTGGGATGAAAGGCTGTTTGAACACTTTACAATGTAATCATTTGCATTCAGATTTTTTTGTTGTTTTATCCTTAGGTGAAAAGTAATAGCACAGAGGAATGATGGACGACCTTTTTCAAATTATAATTTTTTGTCCTGCTGGGTTTAGTTAAAAACTTCAGAGAAATACAGTGGGGTTTGGGATTTATTTTTATTTTTCTCTGAAAGGTCTGTAACATGAATGATTACCATTAATCAGAATGATTTATTATGTTTCCAGTTTCTCTAGTTGCTCCATCATTGCCCAGACTACAATCTTACATGGCAATTCTCCTTTCCCAGGGGAGTGTATTTAGAGTGTAAAATCTCATGTATTTTTCCTCAGTGGCTGTTAAACAAATGCTCAACATACAGAGACTCAAGTGACTTCAGCTTGGCTGTTTCTCTGGAAAAAAATTACTACAAAATAAAAATAATTTTTGTGCTCTATTGGTATAGTAGAGATCTAGAAATGCCTTAGACAAATAGGTTATTGGAAGGCTGGATGAGAAAACATTTAATGAATTGGGGTGGTCAGAACTGTTCAGATAATAAATTATTTTCAAGCTGTCTGGATTTTAGTTTAAAATATATTTAGTTCCTATCCGACAGTTACTTTCTTTTCCTGTAATCCCTTCTTTCTTCATCAAGTTTGAATTTAGACACTAGTCTAAATTTCAAGCTAAATGTAAAATAAATAAAATCGGTAAATAGGCTTGTTCTTGAGCTTCATCAGGCTCATATACCTTTATATGAGTGGGGTTCTGTGGACCAAGGCCATATAGATCTACGGGATTTTTTTTCAGCGTATAACTTGTTTAAAGCAAATCTGTTTATAGGAAAGTTCCTCAGAAGCTCTGTTACTTTGTGATTGTTATAGCCTGGCTCCCTCAGCAAGTTTAAGAGGAAGGGAGTTTCATTCATTGATTTCATTCATTCTGGGAGCAACAACAACATTCTCAGGAGGTTCAATAACAAGCTTTTTATTGCAAACTTTAGATCATTAAGGCAGAATAAGGTACTTCACAAGTTTGAAACCAGCACCCAAACAAGTCAGGCATTTCACAAACCTTAACTTAGCAAACTCTAATTTTCAAGACACAAGGCACTTATTAGGGCATTGACGGAATTTTTTAATCTGGTTTACGATAGATTTCAAGAAGAAATTAGGAGAAAAAAGAGAGAGAAAAAGGATAGAGAGAATAATATGTCACCACCCCAGGACCAATATAGAGGTGTTTTAATTTTACCTAGGAAGAAAATGTTTTAGAAAGTATTTGTAATCAGCAGAAGGGTAACTGTGCTAAGCTGAAGAGCCAGTATTTGGACTTGTTCAATTTAGGTATACAGTAGATTGAATTGGGAATAAAACTCTCTAAGAAGCAGGCTAGGCTTTGAACACTTGCTGGTTTTCAATATTACTACTAGCCTTGCAAAATAAACTTTATCTTACTAAAATTTGTTTTGCTCTATGCTGTTTTTTCTTTCCTTCTGGATTGAACTACAATACCCTTTTACTTGCTGCTTTGGTTTACAAATTTTAAGAGAGCCATGAAGAATATCAAGTGCTGCTTTCAAAACTTGATTTCTTTTAAGCTTACAAGCTTATTAACTAGCAAACTCATATGCTATATTACATTTGTGTTGTGTCCAGTGCATGATAAACTTGCGTAATTCAACATACTGCATCAAATACATTATTTAAATGGGTGTTACAAAGATTTTTTTAAAAATCAAACAAATTTTATGAGCATGTATTAGTAGGAGTTGGGTTGACTTCTCATCTTTATGCAGCCATTTCCTCTGTCCTCTGGAGGTAGGTAAAAGCACTTGTGTCTGCTCAGTGTCCTGACTTGAGGTTCAGACTGACTTCTGCCTGCATTAGCAATTAAGTTCAGAGCAGTAGTGCAGTTTTGAAGGGAATGCCCTGATTATTTCAATTTTGTTCATGTAGGGTCCTGCCTTAAGGCTTTGATTCCATGTATATATTAGATTCCTTTCAAAGGAAAGAAAAGCAGAAACTCTGCTCCGAAAGAGTTTTGACACCCGGTGAGACCATTATGTTGTGAAACTGTCCCCAGAAGCTCTGCAGAGGTGATAAGGAGTGCTTTGAGTTCTCACTGGCGATGCTCACTACCTTCCAGAGTGATCATATCCCTGTGTCTGGGCAGCATTTGCTGGGGAGCTGTAGGAGGAATCAGAAAAGCCTGAAATTGGCCTGAAATTGGAAGGGCAAGGTGTGACAGTGGACTCAAAGCAGATTGAGCACTTCCAGGCCCTCTATCCACCCAGAGCATTGAGGTGTTGTTTGCCCCATAGGCTGTGTTCACTTCAGCAGAAGTGAAACTGCCAAAGGTCTGTTGGGATAATGTTATACCTTGGGAAGTTCACTTATGCTTTTTGGTCTGTAATATTTTAGTATGATGCTCCATCTTCTGGGCAAGAGGTGACATTTAACAGGCTTACAATGTCTCATTAAATTATGAGTCCTGTTGAACATTTTATTAGAGAAATTGTTTACCACTCATCCACTTTGTCTTGTCTCCTTTCCTACTATAGGTTGGCTTTTAATTCTCATTAGCCAAACACATTTTTTGTTTTCTCTCTTTTTTTTTAGAGAGGTCTTTAAAAATAGCAGTGAATCTTTTTTTTTTTTTTTAATATGACCTCCCTAGCCAAGAGTTTTAATGATTGCAGTTTAAAAACGTGCCAGAGAGTTTTGAATTTGCATTACTTAGGAAGCAGATGATTGTCAGTTTCCAGTCAGTTCAAAAAGTCACACAATGTGAAAGAAAAAGCAAACCCAAGTATAGCTAAAAATGTAGATGTAGGCTATCAATTAATGAATGAGTCAGTGCTACCCTTCTCTCCAGCATAAAGGACCAAATCCCAAAGTTTTTACCATTTTTGTACTGAAAATTTCAGCTCTGAGTGCATTTTAAGCCAAGGTCCTGAAGTTAGGGTTTAAAGTAATTTTTATGAAGTTAGTGTGATCCTCAGAGACCCCAACACAGCAGTTCAATCCAGAATTCTGACATATTTATAATGGTCTGCCCTGCTGTATAGGGGAAAATAGAAACAATAACCATGTCAGATCTTAGTACATGAATTTGATGGAAAGAACATTTTAAATAAAATTGAATGCAGTTCCTGAATGTTACTGTAGTTCACCTGTGCTAAAAAGAATCCTGAAACAAACAAACAAAAAAAACTGGCAACAGTAGTCACAGATGGTGCTAAGTATTTTCCAAATCAGTATTAAAAATATATGGTGGATTTTGTGTGCTGTGCTTCACCTTCACGTCAATCAATGACCAGCTGTAATGACAAGTCATCAAGAATATAAGCAATATCTACTGCATGCTGTTCTGTACATACACTTCTGTTCTCAAATTGAGTTTGGCTCAAAAATTTGCTGAAGCCATGGTTAGTCAGGCTAATAATTGGAGCTAAGTTCTGACCTGCTGTTGTGAAAAATCTGCAGGATAATTGGGATTCCATTGATAGGTCCATCAGGTGGTGCAATTGCTGCATGGTCTGGATACAAGATTTTTCTTCAAAGGCTGGAAGCAGAGTGTTAAAGGAGTCATCTCTTATTTTACTGAAAAACAGCTCGAGAGGAATGCAAATAAAATAAAATTATCCTCTCATATAGGGAGCACTGGTTTGGAAACTATTAACAGCAAAAGATGATTCTTAACAGTCAAGAGTGAACTAGAAGGTACATTATGCTGAAGTTTGTAATTGTCCAAAAGATTTAAAAACCCGTAAAGCTATGTCAAATATTCCTAAGAGCTAGAGAAACACTTGTTTTCCTAAGCTAAAGGCAATAAACAATTAGGAGAAAATAAAAGTCTTTCATGCAGAAAAACAGAGAACCTTTCTTCCCCTCAGCTCCACATCTCTGTGAGAGGGTATGATATGCTCCTCTGTTTTTAGCTGTCATGCTTAAATATGACTAATAAATGGTGAATCCACCCAAAATGTAAAAATATACTTTCCAGATAAAGAGCTGGCAGATATAAGATGATATATGAAGATTTATTTGACAATATAGTCTTGCTGTAAGTCAGGAGACTTTTGAAGTATTACTAAAAAAAAAAAATATATTCAGCTCTTAACTGTGACAAATTGCACTAGCTGCCAAAGTCCTGTTCAGTGTAGTATCAGATTTTGATAAGAAAATTTGATGTTTTTTAATTCTTACCTTTTGAAGGGAGGAAGATGGAGAAAGAAAATAAACTTTAAACATGAAGTAGAAGAATAGAACTTGAATTGTACAGCAGCACAGTCCAGATCTTCATGTGATGCTTTCGCCTGTCAAGTGTCTCAGCTAGAATTAGTTCTGTCGCTTTTTAACAAGCACAAAGTGTCATAAAATAACTGAGAGAAAGGGAATGAAATGGAAATAAGTCAAGAGGTGGTTGGGAGAGGCCTGATAAATCATTTGGCTGTTATCTCCCAAATCTTAACTCTTTTGCCTAAATTCTTAATATAGATCTGGAGTAGCACAAGGAGATCTAGTGGAAAATGAATTAAAAATTATATTGATTAGCCAGATTAAAAGTGAAAATAATTATTTTTAATAATGAATAATTAAATGGCCTACATAAATTTGTAGCTTGTGGATGTTTGTTTCAAAACTTTGGAAAGCACGTATTAGGGGTCATGTTAAGTAAACTTCCTTGAAATGGTGCTAAGTAGCATAATTTTGCTAAATTGTTTTATTTTTGTGTTTATTGATTATCTTCCCTAATTTTATGATTTGCTTGCTTGATCAGCACTTTGAGGCCAAATGACTTAGGATTTCCTAGACAGTCCCATTTATTGCCTTTCATAAAGACACAGCACTAAGCTTCCTTCTGCTTTCCTTCTGGAAATAATCCAGAGTTTCAGCAGTTTTTTCAAAAATAATTTACAAATGAATATAAATAGTTTGTGGAGCTCTCCAGTATATTCCTTAGATGTTCTGTGGTGCATATTATCTGCTTTAGCACATTGAAGTCCTTAATGGCTTGATATTTGTTATCCTTTCTGTCGTGAATGTTAGCTGTACCATTATTCTGCTAAAATATGAATTTCTTACATGAAATATACTTCTAGAAGTATAAGTTCTCATCTACAAATTCGGATATAGTCTGTAACTGCTGTATTAATGTGCTTCTTTTTCCCCATCCTAGCTGCAGACCTAACTAAATAAACATCAAGAGTTATTCCACTAAATTCAAACTGTAATTTTAAATGCAAGGTGGCTCTTGTATCCCACTGCTGTTTAAAAAACCAAGCCAAACAAACAAGCAAAAACCCCCAAACAAACAAAAACCAACGAAATAACAACAAAAAACCAAACAAAACCCCCCAAACAAACAAAAAAACCCCCAACAAAAACAAAAGCAAATCTATATACAAGGAAGGACACAAGTCCAGCAAAATTTAATACAAATTGTAACTATTCATTGTAGTTTACACTTAAATGCATATGGGATAGTACATTGAAAATTGATGTCATCCCTAAAGGCCAGAATTTTCTTGTGAAGTCAGGAACATTGTTGTGACATCTGCAGTCAGATGAATTGGCCACATTTTCCTGAACAAAACGCATTTTACTGGGTACCTGCATTACAACATACTGCAGACATAAATTCATTCTCTTGTACTCGTGAGAGCCAAAGAAAAATACCTTTCCTGACCTGTTGAAGTAAAAGTCTGTGTTTGGCTTTAATGCCAGCAGTCAAAATATTATGGCAGGTGGACTTTGGTAACTGCAGTATTGCATAGCCAGAATTAACTATGCCTTAAAATCAGCACTGTCTGGATTACAGACTTGGCATCTCAGGATAAAAATCACTGAGAGTTCATAGTGCTGTTTTTGTTGACCTTCCCTGGACTGCAGTAATGAACTGCACTGTGCACTGCATGAGTTCTGAGAATACTAACGTAAAATGGTACAAGTGCCTCATGATGCTACTATGTCAGCTTAAAAAAATCAGTTCTGTTCTCTCTGTGTAATTCTTACTCCTTTGTGTTCTATTTGGGTGCTTATAGGCTGTAATATCACAAGTTATTTTCTTCATCTTTGTGAGCACACTTAAATGACTTTTCATGCATCTTCCCAAACGGAAGCTCTGAGAGCTGTTGTTACACCAGTAGTGGATGCTGGCATGCTCCAAGGTAAACTTGTCTCCACAGATCTGTCATTTTTCTAGGGACCAGCTTCCAAGCTTTTCCATATGTTTTGTTCCTTTGTTTTGTCTTCCTTCAACATCTGTTAGTGTGGTGATAGAAGCAAATGAGAGCATGTTTGCTTTTGCTTTTATTTTGCAAGAGCCAGTAAGCTGTGATAAAGAGACATTACTCATGTGCATGGATTTCAAAATAACTATATGTTTTCCATCTACGTTAGCATATAATGAGTAAAAGTCTTCAAAATTTTGAAGTTTGGGGGTTTTTTTGCCATCTTCAGTTGGAGGGTCAGTAGTCTATGCTGTGGGGATGACAAACAACCACTGGGATGTGGCAGCTTTATTAAGGATATGACTTGACACTGGCTCAATGTCTTGCTTAAACATGTGGGTTCATGGGGATGCTGGCAGGCTGGGGAGAAGGCACAAGCTTCTGAGGTCCTTTGAGTTCTCTTTGAGTTGTTTTTGATTACATGATCAATGCAAGGGAGAATTTGAGTCTCATGATCTCTATTTTAGGTTTTCATGGCTGCCTTCCTTGGGGATGCCTAGCACTATAAGAAGTGCTTAAGGCTGATGAACTTCTGACCCTCTCATCATTTTCTCATGTTTTCATATATTTGATTTATTGCTGTACCTGTTTCCTCTGACTCATCTAATCTTTCAGTCATTGACTTGCTTCCTTTGGCAAAAATATCTGACAGCCATTCAAAACTTGGGGCTTCTGGCTAGGAAAATAGCAGCGAATGACACACTTTTCTTTGAAATAAAGGCTTGAACTGAAAGGCTTGTGTCTCATCTAGAAAGCACAGTGTGGCTTGTCCTTAATACCATAAGTTAGGTAACATTAAACATCAAGCCTGAGGGTAGCCTACCTTTGTATTGAGATAGTCTGTGCAATTTTTGTGTATGCAGCCAGTCTGACAGAATCCGATTCATTCAAGTCTTTATTTTCTAATCACTTTAAGCTACTAAAGAAGTAGTTTTATGTGTTGTTACACAACAGCCTAAACCAACTCAAGGCAACACCACGGTGGTTCCACCTTTTCCCTTCCCTCCACGTGACGCAGTCCCATGGTTCCTTTCCAGGGCACCCTTGTAATCCATGCAGAGCTCGTTCAGGGAGCTGACAGACGGGATGTGCGCTGTGCTTTCTGTTTTTTCCAAGTCAGCTTTCTTGGGTCAGTGTAGAGCCAGCACACATGTGATGGACAGGCTGATGATTTAGGCTGTGGTAATGCTGACATACATTATCATGGTTGTTTTGGGAATGCATGAATGGCTAAGCTGATCTAATAGCTTGCTGCTGCTGGGAGGAAGGAAGGAATGGTAATTCTCTTCGCTTGCCTCCCAACTAGATAAAAATTTGCCTATGTTCTCTTCCTGCTTTCCATGTCAGCTCCAGAGTCAGTCTGATGGTGTGTTGTGCTGATGAATTTGCTAACAAGGCAGAAAAAACCCTTAAGATGTTAAGTGTCTTGCTCTGTGTTAGCAGGGTTTACCATACATTGAGATTAATTCCAGAGGCAGAATAAAACCAGAGAAGAAAAGGTGTTAACAGGATTGTACCTCTGAATGAGAGTAAACAAGTTGGTATCGCGCAGTTAAGAAATACATCTGAGCTTGACTGTGGCTGGTCAGATCAGTGACATTTGTCATGCAAATGAAAAGATCTTTTAAGAAATGTGAGCAAAATCCATGGGTTACTATGTAACCAAATCTCAAGGCAGTAGTGTCGCACAGCATTTTTAGATGGGACTGCTTGCTGCTCCAGAAAAGTCACTGTGGCCTTTGAAGGAGAAATGTGATTTAGGTCCCTGCTTTTTCCTGTTTGACTTACTTGCTTTGAAGTTGTGCTATTCGATAGCTAATGAATTTCTGGCATCTCAAGGCTGAGCCTTGCACGATGGGGAAAAGGCAACACATGATTCTAGAATGGGCAATGTGGCACTGCAGAATGTCTGTTGAAACAGGTTTAGAATTGTATCTGTGTGTTTATGTTCAAGGTGTCCCATTGTTCATAGCTTAGATCCTGCATGTTTTCCTCTTGACTAGACATTGATGCCAGAAGTTGCAGGATGTGAAGATGCCAGTCCATCACGCCTTATGTAGGCTTTATTAGCAAAGTGGAATCACTCTGTGTGTGTGTTACCTGCCTTCAGGTAAATGATACTGTTGTATTGTTGCAGTAGAGACATGATTTTTTGCTCTGGGAAAGCAGGGAAGTTGTTATGGGCATGAACCCCAGGTCTTATGCTGATTTGCATGTTTTTTTTGTACAATGGAACAATGATTTTATTTGTTTCTTGATTGCTTTTTGGTTTGTAGCTATTTCTCACTGCCTTCTAAGGACACTAAACAGTACAAGTATTTTAAATGCTCTTAAAAAAATCTTTAAAAGTTGGGTTGCATTAAAGTGAAGTAGTACAGTTTTGTATAAATTGGTGATCAAAATGCTGATAGAAGGACTTACGCCTCTTTTTAAAGATTCAGAAAGTACCGTGACTGTTTGATGAAATTTCTCATCTCCCACTAACACCTACATCAAAAAACTTTGATCTACTAGAAAAATACCAGGCAAGTTTCATGAGAGAGATATCCTTGAATCAGCTTTGCATGGTTGGTCTGTTCACACAGAGAGAACCCTGATACCAGAGCTGCTGGCTTTTGAGAGACTTTGTCTTGCTGTGGCTGCAGAAGTCAGAGGGTCTGTGCAAAGGCTCTGCAGTCCTTCCTCCAAGGGGCTCAGTGTCTCCCAGCCATGTGGTCACCAAGGCAGACATTGCTGTTATGGACAGGGGGCTAAATAAGGCAAGCATGTACACATGGTGTCTCATATAAAGTTTTCTTCGGAAATACTGTAGAACAATCCAGAAAATGCATATGTGGGTGGGATTATAAGTGTCTTTATCTTCAGTTTCAAGACATTGTTTTGAGTTGAGACCACTGTATGCTGGGGGTGTTATGTTGCACTGTATGTTCTTTCACTAAAATTGTGAAAATAAAGAGTTGGAAGCACAATGGCTAATGGGCTGAGCATGAATTTGGAAATAGAGGTCTTGACTTCTAATCCCTGAGCTGTTCTACAGAGAAAAGCCTTTTCAATTGCCTTAGATAAATTCCCACTGAACATTACAATTTGTTTTAATGTGAATGCTTTCTGCATGTACTGATTGAAACTTGATCACTCAGAAGAGATACAAAGGCTACTAAATGTGACTGTCCATATTTGTAAAGAAGATTCCTGTTCTTAGAAAAACACTTGGTGTTAATACCAAAGCTGTGGAGTCTGCCTCAGGTATCATTTCAGCCATTCTACCCCATGCCATTATATGAGATAGCCACCAATTATGTCTGTTGAATGCTGAAGTAGCATTGGGGCTTTGAAAACCACTTGAACAATAAGTTTAAGAAAAGGTGAAATGTGAATTCACTCAATTATTATTTAGCAGCGTTTTTAATTTCTTGAAATATACTATAATGTATCTCAGACTTGGAAGTGGGAGAAACTAACTTGTGTTAACAATTGGTTATTTTAAATAGTGGGCAAAAAAAAATCCACCTACTGCATCATTTAGCATCTGAATTGGTATTCAGAACTAAGAATCAGCAGGTTGCTCCTGGGGTATTATTAAAAGTGCCCCTGAAGAAGGCTATTTTTAAGAGATAAACCCAAAGTGTATTTCACTGGTCTATTAAGAAGTTCATATTCCTCTTCAGCATTCATATGAGAGAAAGGGAGTAAGACGAGAAAGATAGATCATGGCAGGAAACATTTAGGGCAGAAAGTGATCAGGTGTAGCTGTAGGCAACAATAGCAATGGACAAAAATATGTGGAGGGGAAATTGGAAGACCAGAATAGGTTAACAGATTTTGATAGATGAAGAGAGAGTAAATTATAGGCAAATACAGTGCAAAGTGGAGCAAGCAAACAGTATCCAGGACAAACTTAAATGGAGATGAGTCAGAACAAGCTGACACACCAGAGTATGCCATAGCTGCAATATCAAAGGCAAAATGAGATTCTTGTCTTTGCCTTATTTTAGAAGGCAGGCAGTCTTTAAAGAGAAACAAGGAAATCAGAAAAGAGGAAAATGCAGGTTTAAGAATTGCTGCTTTGACTGTTGCTGTCAGGGCCCTGAAGCCTTGATGGCCCTGAGCAGCTTCACCTGAAGCCTTGACCCACACCTGGGGGACCCAGGCTCTATTTAAACTCAGCCTTCAGCCCCTGTCTCCCTCTGGGCTGGTGGGAGAGCTGCTCTCTAGCATGGCTGTGCCTGTGCCCTGCCTTGCTGTGGGTCCTGTGGAGCAGGACCCTGCTCTGTGGGCTGATATCTTGCCATTGGCCTGGTCCTCATATGCAGAGCAATTTCTCAGTTTGACCTCGGACCTGTGTTACCATCCTGGGTTTGCCTGACGATCTGGGCTGTTGGCTCAGTCTGCCCTGCTCTCTTGTGTGGGTCCTGGCTTTGCTTGGTAACACCCCTGCCCTGTTGGCTGTGCTGGTGTGCAGTTCCTCCCTGTCCTGCAGGGAGCGACCAGCCCTTGTTGTGCCTGGACAATTGCTTTGTTGACTGGAATATGGTAGGTTCAGTGAAAATCACCAATTTCTCTTTTATTTATTCTTTCAAAGCATTAGGTTGGCAGAGGCAAATCTATCCATTTCTAGAAGTGAACTGCTAAAATGGCTTTTTATCTTTCCAATAATTCCTTGCATAGTAAAATAAGAATGAAAATAATTTTAATATCTGTGATTTTCTCAAATACTGGCATTTGCTTAAAATAATCACCCTTTTTAGGTCTACAGTTGTGCTGAAATGAACATATTTTTAATGACAATATATGTGACTTGTTATGTTGCTGTAAAAGCTGGAGGAACCTAATAGTAGATGTTTGAAAAGCAGGAGGCAGTAACGGTACTGTGGCCCTTGATCTCAGATCAGTCTTTGCAAGTGCTGAACTTTATCACAGCTTACCTAATATCGACATCTGTATTTTTAACATCCTTAGAAATTTCAAAATGTAGAAACTGTGTAACAGAAATTATTAACACTAACTCTATAAGCATGAGTTATACTAATTTGGAGTAACTTTAGATCTGATTTAATTTATTCAAAAGCGGTTATACAGAACTTTTCTTGCCAGTGATTCACTTCTCTGTTCTATTCTTTTAGTAGAATATGACTTTTCAACAAGGAAGACTTTAGCCTTTGTAAATAATATCGCCTTGCAAAAACATACTACATTTATTTGCTGTGTATTTTGTTAGAAAAGCTATCCATGATACTGCATCCAGCTTTCTTCCCTGCATTTACGCTATATCTGCTTTCTTAGGGAAAAGTGCCTATGTGTTTTAAGTTAAATGCCTGGTGGAGTATTGCCTCAGTTGATGAGGACATGTTCAATGTCTTCTCTATTGCTTCTAATTACACAATGCAAAAATAGCTTCCGTTCTCCATAACAGGTTTATCTGCTCAGCTGCTTTTGTCCAAATGATACATCAAACTGTCCTGTTAACTCCTCTGCATTAAGGTGAAGATAAATGCTAAGGCAATAGCAGAGACAGCGTTTTGCTGGCTGTGCAGGCTTTGCTTTGCAAAGCCCTCTCTTTGGGAAACTAAGGTGGGGACTGGGATTGCAAATACAACAGCTAATACATGTTTTTGAGCATTTGATTTATATGTAGATTTTGGTTAAATTCTATCATTTCTGACATTGCAAGTACCAGTACTTCAGGATTTCACTTCCAAATTTTGCTTTCTAGCTCAGTAACTATGGTTTTTGTCTAATGGTGGCTTTATCTGTAGTCTAACCTTGGCAGCTGATCCTGCCCAGCCTCCATTTGCAGAGGTGCAGTGCATGCTTCAGTTATGTTATCACCACACTGCAGAGATGAGCAATTACTTAAATTTCTTGGCTTTAGCTATGTGCTTACTCATGAAACTAGATGCTTTACTCATCTCCTTGTGAGACATGGGAGGGTGGTTTGAGGAGTTAAACAGAACTTCAGCTCTCTGATAGAGAATGTCAGAAATTTAACTAACATAATAAGTGATTCAGTCTTGTGCTGGTTTGGTAGGCCTTTAAAAACCAACCAAACAAAAATCCAGAAGCCAGACTGATATACCATATTTTGTTGTCAGCAGCCACTGTGGAATAAACAAACCCTAAAGAAGATCCATGTGGAGTAAAGAATTAAAAATGTTGTCAAAACTGGGTCTTTTGGTCAATGACAATGGAGACATAACCACACTGTGTACAATGACAATATGTCTTCCCATGACATGCTTAATAGGAAAGACTAAAAACCAGGTCCCAATTTTACTGAAATGTCATAACATCGATAACGTAACTTAAAGTGTTAGTTCATTACTTATCTGCTGGTAAATAAAAGCTACTTCAGATATGACTACAGGGGGTGTAGTGACTTGCTAGTGAATAGTTGGCTGATTATAACATCTCTATAAAATCTCTAAATTAACTTGTCCATGAATTATTGAAAGTATATGATAGTGAAACAAATACCTCAGTGATATTTTCAATGTTCTTTCCTTGCCTTGTTTGATCGTGTCATTGTTTTACTCAGACTCCATAGAACAAGAGAAAAATGCAATTTTGTCATTTTCTTGTAGATACTAAAGGGTGAGGTATTCCATTATTATAACAGCTGATCTAAAAGCTTGATGTCCCTGGGAAATTTTTTTCACCCAAATTTTAGCAGTTATATTTTTTGCCTGTACTTCTGTGTTCTTATTAATTCTTCAGTACTGTACTTCCTAATTTTTTTTTTGCCTATTAAGTGTTTTCTTTTATAGCTTTTCCTTTTTCATTTATTCTTGTTTCCAGAGCTTTGGTTGCAGAAGAACATTGTGCATAAATTGTCATGTTACTAAAAATACAGTTTGCCGCTCCTACTTAAGGGCTGTTGCTTTTGGAGAATGTGCAGTGGTTTCCAGAGGTTCAAATGAAGCTTAGCCGTTACTCTGTTAAGTGCAAATTCTAATGAAGTTTGATTCTTTACTACTTCATTTTATTTGATTTGCTAGATGAAATGTATTTGCAGACAGTGAAGAAGATTTTGGCTGTAGCAGTCAGGTAGACTTCAGTTATAATGACAGCTGAAATAAAAAGGGTTAATAAAATTCCATTAGTATGGATCTTTCATGGCCTTCTTTTCCATGAAAATAAGTTATAGCAGAGAGTAATCTAGTTCTTTATATAAATAATGCAATTGTCTTGAGCAAAGATTTATGAATTCTTCTGTAATACACAACATCTAAGACTGGCATGGCACTTTTGTCAAAATACTTCAGCCTGTCCTAAATTTGCATTTAATGTCTGTGGGGGAAGAGGACAGATCACTGCTTCCTTCATCGGTAGCTCCTGTGGCAGCTCCTGTACCATAACACAGCCCTGTGCAGTCCAGGGCTCATCCTGGGGTTGTATTTGTACTTCTTTGCTGTGGCTTTCAGTTTATTAAACTTGAATATTAATCTGTGCCGGGAGAAGTGAAAGATGATTGACTTCTCATCCTACTTTCAGATGTTTAGTTACACATACTTATTGTTCTAGGCAAAAAATTTGCTTTTCTGTATAGAACAGTTACAGGACTATGGAATGTGCCATAATGTTAAGACTTCAGGTGATTTTTTTTTTCTGTTTCTAGTCAAATTACCTCATAGCATCATGATAGTGAATACTTTCCAAGCATTTGTTCAAATGAATTAATAGTGTTAACTTGCCTGCTCTTTGTGAACTTCAGTTGTTTGATTTATGTGCGCAGTAACATGGTAATAAAAAAAAAAAATCCTTCTGTCCTTATTGCACTTAAAAGATTTACTCTTTTATTTCAGAAACTCTCCGGATCAAATATTTTAGGGAACAGGATTTCCTGAAGTGTAATTGGACTCAATATCTTGCTTGGATAGTGTCCTCCCTGCAAGCAGTGAAGTTGTGAAGTAGGATTGTGGCAGGTGAGCAAAAGAAACCTTTCTTTATATATCTTCTCTACCCTCCTCTGTTTCCCCCCTCTTCTCCACCTCTTTTTGGTCAAATCTGGGATGGTAAGGTGAGGTTTCTGGATAAAGAATTGCTGAATTGCTGAACACTTGCATCTTACTCAGAAAGTGGGTAGGTTAAAGGATCCTCCATGTAGACACCTCCATTTCAGTGGCTCCTGAAATTCAATGAAACTTTACAAGTTTATGCTTGCAAGTGGGTCCTAATTCTTTGGTAACCCGAACTTGCAGACCCACTGTGCTGTAGGTAACTGTGTCCTGCTCTGGATGGCTAATGTTCTGAGAGAACACAAAACAAGTGTGCCACAGATGTGCAGGCATATAAAAAGGCATAGATCACCAAATACCGTATTCAGTATTACTATTCTAAATTTTCCAAATATAATTGCCTTTCCTAAGTTGGTCTCCGGTCTCCATACATATACAACTACCTTATTTTTGTTCATGATTTCATTTTTGAAATATCAGTGGAAAAACTATGTAGTGCCTGTGTGTGTTAATGAAAGCACTGCTCTGTGTATGCTGTACTGTCCTATTGCCCATACTCTTTGCACATCTTTAAGAATCTTGACCTCTGGCAATCATTTTGAAGTTACTTTCATTGTGCAGTGTTATTTAATCTGAAGGGATGCTTAAGCAGCTGAGTAACTGGATACACAGAAACTGAGCTGCTTGAATAAAACTTCCTTGCAGAGAAGATGGATCTGAAAACAGAAGCCCATTAGCTCTATTACTCTGAATAAAAAGAATTAAAAAAAACACCCACTAATCTGAATACTATTTTGAATGATCTCCATGTTTGTCAGGCAGTGTTTGTTACTGAATTTGACTACTATAAAGTCAATATGAAATTGTTGCCTATCATGCTTGTATTTATTTTTCCTACTTGATAATATAAATGCTTATGTCAGCCCATGCTCATCTGTATGCTAATCACTAGTCTTTCTTAAATAGTAGGAAAGCTTATGTAAAGACAGAACAATTTTTGCCAGGTATTTCTGCAAAAGCACTGTGTATTGTTTCAAGGACAGTATTTCTAGTCAACTTCCACTTTTCAAATATCAGCAAGTCACCGGTTTTCTGGGAACTTTTTGGCAGGAGAAGAAAAATCAAGAGATACTTAAGTGTATCTCCAAAATGGGTACTTTACAGGCACATGACTAGGAAAGTAAATTAACTTCAGTTTATTAATAAGTGTCTTTAATGAACAGCTGGTATCAGATTTTCATTTAGAGATAAATGTTAAGTCAGTTTAATTTTGGTGCTAATAAGCAGTTTGTGTTCTTGTTCTTGAGTAATAAAAATACAACTTTTTATATGTGATTTTAACTATTTTTAGATACCTCATATGCAGAAAAACCTTGAAATTAAAACGTTTATTATCAGTGATGCAACTGCTTATGAAATGATCTTTTATCTGACTGTTTAACTAGAAATTTATGAGGAGACTTTGAAATAGAACCTGGCACTCAGGATTTCCCCTTTTGAAATTGTTCCTTCTGGTGCACTCTCCCTCTGGCTGCATGAATTGCTGCACTGCAAGTTGTGCAGTTTGTGGTCTGAAGAAACACGTCATATGCAAAGGCAAAGGCAGGAGTTATATTGTTAGCCTAATTAAAGCCTTGATAGTCTAATCAAAGAGTTATTATTAGCCTAGGAATAATTATTTCTGAGAGAATACTGTTGTAGAAAAGGTCTAAGTCATAATACAGCTAAACTTATTGTTCTGTGCACCTTAGTGTCTACCCCTTTTTCCCCCTGCTTTGTATTCATCCATTTGCCTCCTTTCCATGTCCTAAGGTCAACAGTTGCAGCTTTCCTCAACAAGAAATGGGAGGGAAGTGACAGTCTGGCAACATTTCACAAGGAGGAAACTGATACTGATGAGGGTATTTTTTGCTCCTTGTAGAGCCCTCTTGGGGCTAATCCTTACTCTTTCTTCACATGTCTGGAACTCCACATTATGGCTGAATTTCCCAAAGTAATAAATACTGCATACATATGTATATTGGATGCTTGTTCTTTGTTTTTTTGTCATATCTGGTTTTACCCAGCTCTGAAACTTGCATGCATTTAAGGACCAGTAATCAACTATTCATGAGTTGAATGTAGTTGAGATCTCTTTTAATTTCCTGTTCTTTTACTTTCAAGCCCTTTGTCATCTTGTGCCTGAGCTATTCTATACTACATTGTTATTCCAGGGTTGTAAATAGTTTATTCTAGAATGCATAACTGTTGGTTATTATGCTACATTAATCAGAGGAATATCTTGCAGTTATTGTAACCATAGGCTTCACACCACACCATTGCACAAAGCTGAGCTGTAACTAAAACCAAGTGAGCAATAGCACCTCCTGTTTGATCTCCAGACAGACCAAGAAAAGTCCAGACCTTTCCTGAGGTTTGGAAGGATGGGCTGATGTGAAGCCTGTGGTCCCTGCCTGGCAATGGCAATACTGTGTTGGTTTTGCTGCAGGCCAACAGAATCTTGCTGAGTATTGTTCTGAGTCCAGCTCAGCCTCTGGCCTGGCACAGCGCTGCTCCCATGGCAGCAGGAGGTGTGGGCTTCATCCTCACAGCTCCGGTTTGCTGCCTGACTGCTCTGGGCGGTGCTTTTCTCTGTGTGTCTGGGGGGATGTTGAAGAGAATAATGCAATCTCCCTTGAAATTTTGGTTCTGTTTTCATATATATCTCAATAATGGGAACACCCTCCTCCCCACCACAAACCCAAACCCTCTAGCTCCTGAGACTCAGTATGGAGTGTGCCAGGATAGTTACATTCTCTAATGTGAGATACAGGAGACCGTAAAAGTACCTTTTCTCTTAAACTGTGCAGAGAAAAGATAGTCCATACATAGCTTTTGGATCTTCTTTTTTATGCTTTTTTTTTTTCTCTTGACATCTCTCTTCTGATCTCTCTAGTAATTTAATCTGGACATGCTAGGAGCTTTTTGAAATACAATTGTGATTCTTCTGTGTTTTCCTTTCTTGAGAGCTTTTTTGGAGATGCACTAAAAGGGGTCTCAATTTTCAGAAAAATCCTGAATATTTTATTTTTCATATCTCATTAAAAAAAATGCTAACCACTCTTGAAGACCTTGGCAGTGCTTTTGATACAAAGTTAATTATATCCTTTCTTAATGTGCTGTGAGAAGAGAATAATGCTTTAATGTTTATGGAAGAACTGCAGATACTGTCTGAAAAACTGGTAGTGAGGCAGTTTTCCAAAAATGTTCAACACTCCAGCTTGGTGTTTGTAATAGGCTATTATAATAAAGGATAAACTACTTTACAGGATTTAAAACTGTAATTAGTAAGTGTGCTGTTGAGGATTGGGTCAGCTAAATGAGTGAAGTGGGTATTAAAATTCCTGTTGTGCTTACAGGTCAGTGAAAAACTGACTGCCTGCCAACCTCCTTGACTCATCTTAATGCCTCAGAATTAAAATAAAGCAGTTTGTTTGTAGATTAATTCACTGCTCAAAAGATTGAAGCTAAGGATGAGGTGACTGATGGGAGACTGGAGTTCTGTGGTGCAGATGGAGAATTGCAGTATTTCAGGAGTAACAAGTTCATGTTTCCATAGTTCTAGAAGGACACAGTGGTTCTTGGATTTGAGGGTAAGTCAGGTGGGTTTAGTTGCAATAATGTAGAGATGCTTTGATATATCAATAAAATTTCCTTAGCAATTTTTTCCCATCCATTTTCTTTTCTGAGCAGAGGAGTTCAAAGCATTCAGACATTAATTTTCAGCGGTGTTCTTACACTTGTAAATTATCCAGAACATTGAGGGTTTGGGTTTTGGCCATTTTTTTTCTACTGCTCTGTCCTTTGCCTGGGTTCTGATTTTGCTATGAAGATGTAGATTTATTGACAGTGATTGTGGAGTTAACCATTGCGACAGAAATTTTCTTGAGATTAAATAACCTTTGAGACTTTACTGTTGCACAACTTGTAATGTTTTTAGTGAGGGTTCTGTACACCGCATTCCTGAAACTGATGTAGCATATGCCATCACTGAGACTTTCTAACTCTGACTGCATTATGTGGCATCAGCTGTTGGAAGCTCACTAGAACATCTGAGGTTTTTTAAGGCCTTTTCCCAATTTTTTTTGAAAAAACAGAAAGTGGCAAGAAAATTCACCTTGTTCAAGAAAAGGAAATTTAATCTCCAAAATGTGTGTGGTGTACCTTTTTCCACAGGTAAGAGAGCTACTTTTATGCTATTTGCACAAGGCTCTAGAGTTCTTTGGAACTGTGGGTTTGTGGACACAGGGAAAGAGGAAGAGGTTTGTGAAAGAGGTTGATTTTGACCCCTTAATAAAGACAACTGAAAGAGCAATTAATTAAATATTTATTTTAATGTATCTGAATTTTTGTCCTTTTTCATACAAATATAAAGCATCTGATTAACTCTGATATACAGAAATCCTTTGCTTTTACAGCTCATGCAAGGCTCAAATGCTTTAGATGAGGCAGTAGTTTCTGACATGCATCTTAAAGGTCTTGGTACAACATTTGGAAGAAGGTCACTTTTATAATTAATGTGGAAAATAGCTAAGCTGTAACTAGCAACAGAATGAAGCATGTGGAATAAAGTAATACACAGTAGAGAGAGGCAAATTACTAAATTTAGATAGGCTTCAAATTTGAGGGCCTAACCAGAAATATGAATTATTACTTAATTTCTTAACGTCTGCATGAGTTTATAATCAGGGTCTCTTGAATATCAATGCTCTTAACTGATGTAAGTCCAAGCTTTGTTAATTCTTGAATAAGCACTGGTGGAAATCTTCACTGTTCCTTTTATTGAAATAGGTGCATATCAAAATTCCAAACCCAAGCAACATGCAACCCCCACCCTAGGCCAAAAAAAAAAAAAAGAAAAAATCACAAATCTAATCATGACCCAATTAAGGTATGGCCTGAAAAAATACATAAAATCTGGTCTGGAGAAAATACAAGTTGTTTCCTAGAAAGGGTGTATAGAAATCTCAAAGTGTCACATTTCAATTGTTACTTAGGTGAAATCTGTATTTAATTTGAGAAAAAGCTCTGATTTAAAGTATTGAGTTCTACTGCCTCAGATTGTACATAGCAAAAATATAGACACTACTAAGTGGTGTTCCTAATATTTGTTGGTGTGGATAAGCATGAAGTGGAGATTTGTGTTCAGGTGTCTCTTGCTTTATCAGTTAGTGCAGAGCTGTAACTGGAATCTGTAATATTCATGAACCTTTTCCAGGGAGTTTGCTTTATTGGTACCTCTCCATATAGGTAAGTGCATCTGAGTGAAAGGAGACGTTAGCTAGGGAGTAAAATCCTTGGGCAATGCAAATGAATTCCTTTTGCTTTATTACTTGTCCTGCAAATAAAACAGAGAAACTGCCCATTAGTCAGTGGCAGCTTACTGTGTGTCCCTAGCATTGCACAGGAGCAATGTAAATTCAGCTGCAGAATGGTCTGTGGTGTGAATCATGCACCAGGGCAATGCTCAGCACCACCATTCACTGAAGGTCATCATCCGTCTTTCATTTTAAACCATTATTTCAGCTGTGACCATAAGGACAGGATATTAAATGTAGGGTGGAAATTCTTTTAAATTAATTTAGAAAAGCTTAAGAAATCATTAAAAATGAACTCATACAGACCTGGAAAATAAGCCTTTGAAAATGCTTTATCTATGTTGTAGTGATGAATAAGTGTTAATTAAAATGGTTCATTATACCTGTCTCCCAACTGCTTTAGTGGTAAATAAATGTTTTCTAGTGCTGCTGAATCAGTACTGGATTGGGAATGTGTAAAGCAATCACAGTTACCTGAACTGACTGCTAACTGTGACATTCATGCTCTGCAGTTGTGAAAATCTGAGCATTTAAATTTTCAATATAATTATTAGTCAGTGTAGAGACACAAGGTTTTTTTTTTGGTAATAGAACAGTAACTTTTTTCATTTCCTAAATGACTGTTGAAGGGAAAATACTTACTCTTTGTTCAAACAATTAAGCATAAAAATCAAGCTCATATTTTGCAATATAGGGTATTACTATTGATCTTGGCCAGAATTCCTTGCAGGTTGAAGGGCATTAGTCTGTGAATCCAAGTTGGTCTAATGCCATTGTTGGTGGTGTCAATGGATGTATGCTGGCTATTTTTAAACTTAGTTAGTCTTAAGGGGTTTAGTTGCATTGTCATTTAATTTTGCCTGGAATTGAGCTGATGGCCCAAATGATGACAGTGATGACTTTGGTTGTGAGTGTGTGACAGATTTGTCTGAGGGCAATTTCTGATGCAAAATGGGAAGCAAATATGGAAATAGTGGTCTGCAGCTTGTTTGATGTATTTCTATTTATTTGTATATTAGCTTCATAAATATGAGCTAGAAAATAAGTTCCTACTTAAGAAAATTCATAAAATATATGCAACAAATAGATACAGTACATAGAACATTGGAGAAGAAGGCAAGAGTGGGATTATAGGGAGACTTGCGTGAGTCATTAGTGAAGACTAAATTCTTCCTGAGTGTATGGGCTGTGAAGAATGTGGATTTTGATTATTCCCTCCTAGGTCCTCCTTTTCTCTTCTCTTTTTAAATCATAGTTAACTGTTAGTATAGCAAGACAGGAAGTGTTCTCATTTTGCATAATTTGGTTTCAGACTTCAATACTTTTTTTTTATATTCTGCATGGAGATAAACCATCTTTTTCCAGAGCTCTGAAACTGGGAGCTAGACTCTTCAGCATTGCATAAATTGAGGCTTTGAGTTAAAGTTTTGTATTTTAGGTCAGGTAAAGTGTTTTCATTTTTGGACCATTTTCTGTTTCAGACTGGAAATTCAGAAATGTGGCTTTTTTTTTTTTTTTTTTTTTTTTTTTTATTAGACCTGATATTCCCTGTGGAAACATTTATTTGCCAGAAGAGCAGCCTTTTGAGAAATTTCTGATGTATTCTTTCTGTTGTGAAGTGAGGGGGGTAGGTAGATACTGAGAAAGCCTAGGAGAAGGAAACAAACCAAAAGGAAAATGAAGTTGATTAGCATGTAATGAAAACATGTTAGGGAGTTTGCAAAGAAATGCATCTGAAGTAAACAAAGCAAAAAGATGATATTTGAGTGGGAGGTGAGATGTTTGAAGAAGGGTGGATGGATTTTGAGGTTGTAAATTTTGAGAGGGAGGAGTTATTTCATCCAGATCTGCATAAAACGGTACAAGTGGTTGGAATAAAAAGCGAAGACAATAGATAGGGCTTTTGGCAGATAGTGCTGACTGCTTGTCTGCATTGTGAAAGAATATTGCCTCTTGGCCATTGCTTTTGGGCAGTGCAGCTCTGGGACATGCCCAGCTGAAACACTTTAACTGAATAGTGTTTGGTGGCAGAAATCTCTTCCTCTCCTCTGATTGCCTGTGCTCAGTGGATTTCAGGTGCTCTTCTACTTAATGTTCACAAATGTCACAAAGACATGAGTGAGTTGTTTGGAACTGAATAAAGGATGAAGTCCTGGGACAGCAGGTTGCCTTACAGCTTGTTTGTGTCCACAACAGAAGGCCACAGTTGCCTTTGGCAGGTCCACCAGAAATTATCCATCTTTTTACCCTAAACGGTGGCTTCTATGGGTTTTTGAGAAGGGATGAATTCATTGGCCAGAGTCACTCTTCAATTTATTTATTTATTTTTGGCAGAATGACATTTTCTGACTTAAAATTTTAAACAACACAAGTAACATTTAGTAGAATGAATTTGCATACTTGAAGGCTAAGTAGCAGTTTAGTAGTGATTTCAGTGCAATTACCAGAAGGAGAGATAAAATGAAAATAAATTAAGCCCCTCCCCAGTATGAATTCCCTCAGAGTATGTTTAATTTGGGAGATGAACAGTTTTCGAGTGAATAGGTGGTACCTGTTTGCTGCTTGTACCGAGGCTGCAGTGGCAGAATATGTGTGGTCTTGGAAAGGAAAAAGTTTTATTGCTTAATTGTGTTTGTCTCTTTTTATCCTTATCCATAATGAACATGATGAAAGTAGAAAAGAACAGAGGCACTTCTACTGCATTGCCAGGAAGCAGGTGTCTCTACTCGGTTATTTATAGACCACAAGAATGCATATCATGGAAATGGGCTGTGAATGGCCAGTGACCCATCTGTTTTATCTGCTGGGTATTGGGACTGATTGTGTGGAAACTGACTTTTTTTAGCTGAAGAAATTTGTGCTTCTGAACAAACCATTAGATGACTGAATTTCTGCTATCCTGTTAGTCCTGAAAATGAGTTATATGTTGCTTAGGTTTTTTAAACAGGAGGCTCTTGCCGTAGACCTTTTCTCATTCCTGCTGAGCAAAGAGATCTCTTCTGGCCCTGAATGCAGCATTCTGGATTGTAGCGATTTAGCACAGCTGATTTACTGATTTTGCCTGTTTCTTCATTACAAGTCCTGTGATTTTTGTGTTCAATCGTTGTCCCTTTCAGTTTCAGATTAGCTGAAAGAAATGTCATTATCCACTTCCTAACACTTTCCCCCCGCTCTGCATTAATCTAAGCTTGTGTCCCAGAATTGTGGCTGTCACTGAGAATATGTGAGCTCTGAATGCTTGCTTAGAAATATCCATTTTTTAGGATCTAGGTCAAAAGCTGATTCAAACGTAATAATTTATAATAATAAAACTAGGGCAAAACAAACAAACAAACCCTAAATGCAGCTTTTCAAGTACAGAGAGAGGGGAATAATCCATTACAAACACAATAGCCAGCACCTCCTGAGTTGAGAACAAATTACTGTTCTTTACCAAATGAAGCTGTACAGACCTTCTGAAGCAGCTTTAAGCATTTGTAGTTCCTTATGGCTCAGTCTTGCCCTTTCAATTTGTGCAGAATGGTGATATCCACAAACAGTTACAGCTTTCAAAGAGCAGAAATGAACTTGGCAAAGAGAAACTGTCTGACCTCCTTCAATGTACAGTGGTCTATTATAGTGTCCTTACATAAAATGAAAATCTGCCATTTGGTAGATGAATTTCTTGTGATTATGCATTACAACAATTAAAAATATTCATATGTGTTGTAAGTGTCCATGGTAATGTTATAAATAAACCAATCTTGTGCCTCCTCTGTAATGATGAGGTTATTGCATCTTGGAGTTGCTAATATTATTAGGTCTGTATAAAAAGTGTATGTATATGCTGATTAAAATAAAATGTATTTCTTTTCTCTTTGCTTAGTTGCTTCAAATTTGAACTTGCTATGGTGATGTTGCTTCTGTGGCTCTGAGGTTTTAACATGGAGCTCATTATCTATTGAAATTCTGTACAAACTACGTGTTCTCTCCCTGGGACATAGGATCTGTCATATTAATTCGAAGTGGATTTATTGGGGACTATTTTTATGATTCAAACTAAGTTCTTTATACAGCTAATAAATTTTTAAGTGTGATTTTGTTTATTCATATTCTCTGATGTCAGAGGTAGTGGTTAACATTCCCAACAATGTTCTGATGGAGAAAGGTATTTAATAGTCAGTGCATAAAGAGATTGCCCTCCCAGGTGGTAAGGCTTGTAAGATAAATGCTGCGGTGTACTTTTAGTGGTTAACAGCAATTAATCCTCTCTCTGATCTCCTCAAAATACTTAATGAGGAAGGCAGAGGAGCCTTCTCTGGAGGTGCTGGGATCCTACAGGATCAGCACTTTCTCGAGAAGTCAGGACAGTAAAAGGGGTACATAAAGAAAAAAGTTTTTAATGTGTTCTACTTATGAGTAGAACTGGGACATACTTTTTTTTCTGGCCACTTATTTATTCAGTAGATACAGATTTGGGTCAGCCAAAGGTATTATATTGCTATTTAATCCTATTTAAATTGTCCAGTTGTTACAGAAATAATTTTGACCTGATGTTTTTGAAACAGTGTTATCTTGCTTAGGTAGCCATTTAAAGGTCAATATCCCAGCATTTCTTTGAAAGTCAAGTTTTGGTTTAAAATGTACAAAATTATTTTTCTATCTTGCATTAACCACTGAACTGAAAATATCCTTCATTTATACAGCAATATTTGCAATGCTTCTTTTGGGGGAGGCTACAAACAATTCAAAGCTTCAAAGTAAATCTGCTTTAATGTGTTTAAAAACATGCAAGATATTCCTTGATGGGAAATAGAACACTTCCATATTATTATGTAATATTATGTAAGGATAAAGAAGCAGAGGAAAAAGGAGACTGACTCATCACCAAGAAAGCTGATGGAAAAACATTTGCTCCTTTTCTCCATCACAAGAGTTTTGTGGATAACCGTATTAAGAGATTGTGGGATGCTGAAATACAACAAGTGGAGAACATACCTCTAGTTAGAGAAAATTACACACATTAACCTTTTTCTTTTCTGTCCTGCCTTTTGCACAGAGATCACTTCTCTCAGCCATAAATTTTAAATGTTTTTGTCAAGGCAGTGTAAATTTGGTTCACACTGATTGCACATACAGAAATGCTCATCTGCTGGAAGAGAAGGATGTGATGTGGAAGAATTAGGAGCTATAGCTAAGTTCAATTCTGGGCTTGTGCTGCAGCATCTTTCCCTTCCACTTAGTGCCTTTTCACCTATTTAAAGTGATGGCAATTTTCAGGACTGAGGTGCAAACTCAAACTCATCGAAGTTAATCCATGGTCCCAGTGCTGGAGCAGTGGGATGAAAGTGGTTGGTGAAAAGATTCTTCTCTTTGTCTTGCCATACAAAGAGTTGGCTCCTCACAAGTGGGGGCACTAATACTTAAAAAGATGTGAAACAGCTGAAGCCTGTGTTTCAGTGAGACTCAGCTTCCTTTGGCTATACCTTAGGATCCTTTTCAAGCCTTTCTTCAAAATCCCCTAAAGGAAAAATCACATGAATTTAGAACTTATATAGGAGAATGAAAATACAAACTCAGGTATGACTTTGGGAATGGCAGCACAAATCTGAACAATCTTATCTGAGCTCTGTGTGTGGAGAAGAGGGTGATACTCTCTGCTTTCTGTCCTTTGTTTTTATTTCTCTCCAGAAATTTGCAGGCAGGCTCTGACAGTGATGCAGTTGTAAACTTTTAAAGGGAAAGAAGATACAGCTCTGCTTACAGACTTGGAGTGCTCTTAAGTAGATGGCAAGGGTCAGAGAATATGCTCACAGCCTTCACAAACGGATTAGAAAAGCAACAGGAGAAACAAAGCAATTCCATTGCTGCATTTGACAAAGCGAAACACTTCCAAACTCCAGGAAGTGAACTGAAATGTTGGTCTCTATTCAGAAAGGGTTTGAGACATAGTTTTTTACCAGGGTTGAGGGGAGGAGGAAAGTATCATATGTTTGATTTGCTTGTGTGTGTACTTCAGAGTACTTGAAGGCAGTTCATGTGCATACATGCTGTGACTGCATGGCTTTAATGTTCTATAAATGCTCTCCTGCCCCACCAGGTCAGTCTGATAAAGACTTGAATAAGGGGTTTTCTTCAGTGCTACCTGTGCTCTGCCTAATTTCTGTTTGCTACTGATTGGGACTGCCTCTGAAGGGTTAAATGTGCTATTCTTAGTTCTGTTCTTTGCCTGCTTGTTTCACCTCTGATGCAATGCAGTGCTGGAACTGCAATGCATTGTCAGTTTACATCACATTACACCAGTAACAATTTTTAAATCAGCACGAGGTAATGTGATTTGTTTTCCTTTCCTGTGGTTAGATGCCTACTAAGTAATCAAGGCTGCATGCTAATGACTCAAGAGTAGTTACAGATCATACCTTGACAAAGTAATTTGATGTGGACACTATGTGGATAGCTTCTCAAACAGTTTTTGTGTAAACAATATAAATATAGCTGTGCACTGGAAATCTTCAACCCAGTTTTGAATGTAGTTTCCATGCAGCATCAAACTAAAATAACTTACTTTTGCTTAATGTAGCTTTGGACTGCTTCATGTAGGATAGACTTTATTTTTCAAAATAATGCAGTTGACTAGAATAATCTGTTTTCCTTGATGTTCTCTCCAGCTGATTTTCTGGAAATATTAGTACAGATGGGGGGAGTTCTTCTATATAGTGTAGAATTTGGCTCGGAGGACAAATATGCCCAAAAATTTGATACAATTTTGAACTTACTTTTTTGACAGTTGCACAGAACCACAGAGATTTTTTTCCTTAGCTCATGCAACAGGATCTATAATGAAGTGTCCAGCCAGGAAACATTATAGATGAGTGTCCCAGATCCAACTGAAAAACTGCAGTACAGTTGCAGGCCTGGATTTTAAACTTAGCCTGAGACAATGTTAAGCATTTGATTTGAGCGCAATTTAAGGTCTCAGTGAATCATTTCACTGCTGCCTACAGAAATGTAAGAGACTTGAAGAGTGGCATTTACACCACATAGGAACAGAGGAATTCTCACTGTGTGGAATTAGTACCAATGAATCTATAAGCAACCTGTACGGAAGACAATTTTAACGAGCTTAGTCATCCTTGTGCTGCAGTTGGAAGGCATGGTAACTGCTGAAATAGCTGACTGTAGGTTCTAACTTTACCTTTCCTATAGAACAAGGTACAGCGTGCAGTTGCTCTGTGCTTATGCAAGACTGCTGTTCTTGGGAGACATGCAGCATTTGTTAGGTAATTGCCATTCAAGGCAATGTGTGGAGCTGCTTTTTGTCCCCTTGAGTAGTTTTAGCATCCTTTGACTTGTAGACCATCTTTCCATCCATTTTAGGGAGTGGATTATATCCTGCTGTTCCCTTTCCTTTTCTCCGAGGGAGGTCGAATACTGGGATGCTGTTCAGCTTGATAAGAGTAGTCATAGAGGAATTTTGGGATTTAGCCAGAGCTTTAACTATTCAGAAGCTCTTGTGAATGAAGTAAATTATCCTGAGCATATGACACTTCAAGAGGAGCATTTTATACAGTGACGTACTTGATGCTAAGAATAGCCATGATTTCATGTGGTTAGATTAACAGTCACGTGCTCCAAAGGTGATGGATGTACAGCCCTTCAGTGTGCATGTCCTTCTGGAGGATGTGGTGGGTGCTCTGCGTGCTCGGCAGTCACTGGAATGAAGGTATCTTTGTGTGACACTTGTTAGTGTGTTTACTTAGCTGCAGCAGGGCATGGTTTGAGACATGGCTTGAGACATGGCTGTACAGGTTGAGTCTGCATCTTGGTGAAAGTGAACAGCTGTCAAATCACACCTTATTTTAGATGGTAAATCACATTGTAATGACCCATGCTCTTTTCTACAGGAATACACAGAAAAATAATTTCAATAGAAGAAGTATAAGGGAAACCTTTTTTACAGCAATCCCCTTGGTGCAGTTTATCAGTAAAATACCTTCTGAGTTCATAGATGATTAATCATTTGGCTTTTAAAGAAGAAATTTATTACCTTTTTAGTCTTTCTTTTAGAAATTGATTGCTTCATACTATAATGTTTATAAGTTCAGTTAGAATTTTGACTTAATTTCTGTCCTATTATAAGCTAGTGTCTTTTATGAATCTATATATAAAATCAAAGGCTCCAGATCTGTGTTGATTTGTCAGATCTAGTGTGTGTTTATTCTTCACATTTATAAAATTAACTTATTTGGAAAACAATCTGAGAAAATACTATTCACTTATCCCTAGAAACTGAGCTTTATTCCTGCCTATGCTCTCTTCTCTCAGCAGTTTAAGTGCCTTAATTGATCATCTTGATATGAGGTTTAACTCAGCAGTTAATTGAACTTCAGGGAGCAAAATACGTTTTTGTTTACTAAAGTGCTGTTGTAGTGGTGAAGGCATTGGACCTGCCACTGCTCCCCTCCAATGAGTTAACAATCCAGACACAAAACATAGGTGCAGATCAAGGTAAGAAGCAGAGTATCTCAAAGCTTCTAAGAAAAATATGAAAGGTTTACATGTGTTGAAAGTACAAAACCTTTATGGACCTAGTATGTTTAGCTGGAAAAAAGAAAAATTATCAAAAGAAAAATTATCAAAGTTATTCAGCAGTCTCGCCTGATGTGATGGGGTAAATTTAGAGTATATGCATTATACTGTGTGCATGACAAGATGTATTTTGAGATAGTGCAGTTTTGTATATAGATAATTTGGGAGGTCTCTTGAGGAATAGAAGTCTTTGTCATTAAGAGGATAGCTGAGTGTTCTTTTTTTTTCCTTCAGAATATGCCTCACTAAGATTCTTGGAGGGCTTTTCTTTTGGTGGTCTCTCCATCCTCCTTTAGTCTCTTCAGTAATACTGAACTCATAAGTGCCTGTGTAATTGATGATGGTGATGCTGAATTGGGCAGAACTGATTATACTAAACATCAAAGCTCTCAGGATTGTCAGCATCAGGGAATTTTGCCTTTTTCAAATACCACAGTATCTGTCAGGGCACAGAACTTGAGTAAGTGAAACAGATGTTCTAGATGAGCTAAGATGAACACCTGTAAGTGTCCTTATGCAGCTGTGCATGCTGCTGACTGGTGGAGCTGATAAAGGTTTGCAGAAGGTAAGGCACCAACAGAACCTTTGTAAATGACAGGAAGACATTTTCAAAATAATGAAGGGTTAAAATGAACTACTTAAACCCCACTTCACACCTCCTATCTGAAAACTGAGCCAACTCCTAGTTCAGAGCATTAAGATGTCCCTGTCCCATCCCCAAAATAGGATTATTGAGAAAAAAAATCATCCCTTTCAATCTTACAGCTTACTCATGGAGTAAACAGCCAGTCTAGGAGTTAGTGTTATTAAAAAGAGCATTTTGTTTAACTGGGGTAACAATGAAAGCTGAAAATTCTGCCAAGAGTAAGCACAGAGTCTATTTTTCATTTTGTTTTTGAACCTTGAAGTGTTTGGTATGAACAGCTCTTACACCTGCATTCAAGGATGAATGTTGATAACCAGCAGAGATGAAAAGTCAATTGGTAAAAAATATGATGTTTAAAGTTTTTCAAACTTGCATCAAGGAAAACTTGGAACCATGAAACAAATCTGTGAGCTAGGACAACAGTGAGATCACTAAGGTTAAATGGTTTTTACTTTAATACCTGGGGTGAATATAAACCCAGCATGTTTTGAAATCTTTTAAAGAATATAGATGTTATATTAAGTATCTGCTCCTTGGGATACTGCAAAAGAAAACACTGTTTTTCCTGCTAATACTAACACTTCTCTGGATTTTGATAGGAGAGCTTTTGTAAAGGTAAAGGCAATACAAGGTAAACCCAGATGGAGTGGCTCCTGATCCCTTGTCCAGTGTTGTGTACCTTGGAACAGGGCACTGCTCCCCACTTAGCAAGGCAGCCTAAAAAGAAAGTCTTATCTTCCATCATTTTAGCTTTCTGGCTAAAATCAAGAAAGCAAGAAATCTGTCTGATCTTTGCAGATGAAAGATAAGATCTGGCAGGCTTTAAACTAGAGAAATATTCTTGTTCCTACATATATCACAGTTATTTTGGAATCTGTGATAGAAAGGACTGGTGGGAACAGAAATAGTTGTGTGAGGGTAGATAGCATACAGCCGTCTGCCGAGTGAGATTACAGTTAATTGGCTTAAAAAAATTAAGCAATTGTTTAATAGTTCCAGAAAGCGGCTCTGGGACTGATTTTTTCAATAAGTTGGTGAAATACCTCCAAATGTTTATTTTTTTTTTTTTTTAGACGATTCTTATATATCGTTGTTGCTTTAAAAACCCCAATACTGCATATGTTTGAATGTTGCTGAATGTTTGTACAGTATGTAGATGGTCAGGTAAAACAAAACAGGATATTCATAGTTCAAAATATATACTTAAGCTTATGCGTGACTATCTCATGAGTTTCAGAAGTTTAATACTTGTGTTGCTATATCAGATCTTGTTTAGCAGATGGTATTTTAAAAAGTAGTTGATCTCAGTGCAAAGAATGTCATTAATGTTAGCATAGATTTATTTTGTATCCATTTAAGTTACTCTAATGAAGTCATGTTTATGAAGTCATTCCAGTAAATCATAGAAGGCTCTTTATTTGGAAAAAAATTACTTTTTAAAAACTTTATAATAGTCATTAAGAAATATAAAAGGTTTATCAGAAAGGATGTACCTATGTGCATAAAAATTTAAAATGCATTAGGCATCCATGTTCAAATATCAAAACAACACAAATTCTTGAGCCAGTTATTTGTATCATTGAATGTAGATGGAACTGTCTTGAATGTTGATGCAGCTTGGAAAGATGAGAGTGCAGCAACACTGCAAGCCAAGTCTGCAGTTAGCATCCTCCTCCCAGATGTAACTGAGGCCCCCACCTAGAGCATCCACTTCATCTCAGCCTCTGAACTCAAATTCTTTTTCAAAGCAACTTTGAATATATTCTGTGTCACCTGGAGAACTAGGAGCTTCTTAGTCCTTGACCTCTGCAGAATTCATATAGAAATTATTTTCTTTTGTCCCATTAGGAGAGGAGGGAGGAGTAGGATTCTTGACAGTAATTTTTTTGGGAAAGGACCTGTTTAAAACTGTATCTTTTGACCATAAAGTAACCACCACAAATAAAAGCCATGTCTCCTCCTAAGGATTAATTCCATGAGTAACCTTGCAAGTAGACAAGAGAGCAGACAATTCCTGTGTTTCTAGCAACCTGAAAAAATTCCTTGAATCCTTCCTTCTTCCAACCAATTTGAACTCCCCTGCCATAAGAAGCTGAAGCCAGTTCTTTTAGGCTTCAGAGCTACTGTCAGTCAGACACAAGTTTAGAGGTAGGTGAAACAGCATTTGCTTTTCTTGGGAAGACATTTCAGAACTATGGTAACTGCATGTCAGTTCCTAGAAATGTGGTCATCTGGGTAAGCTGAGCCTGCATTTTGGTAGGAGACAAATGTGTTGTAATATGTTATTTTGTTTAAAAAGCCCCTTTGTCTTGCTCATTGTTTCCACCAGTGAGATTAACTCAAGGTTTGAAAATACAATAGAACAAAACTAATTAGATCTGCTAGTCATCACGTTTGTGATTATTATCACTGCAGCCTGGAATTCTTGGGCAGGGAAAAGCAAGAGACATTCTTTCTACAGAAAGCAAAAAATAGGGTTCCTTTGGAGCAAGACCAGACAAAATACAGGACCTAGAAACACCATGATAATTGTACTTTAAAGAAAACCCATACTCAAGCGGCTCAGTAGCATTCCTGTATATGAACAAAAGCCATGTAGCATGTATGGCAGAAATAGGTGACAGAAGGCTCTGACTCATCATGTGGAACTGTAATTTAAGTTCAAGGGGGATTTTTCTGTCTTGGATCTATTCCTACTGGCTCAGATGTCTCATAAGCCTTTAGCACCTAGTTTTAATAGAGCCAGTGCCTACAATCGAGAAATGGGTTGGATGCAGGGAGCAAAATACTACTCGTCTTAAAAATATCTTCCAGCTAGAGCTGAGGTAACTTTGCACTGATAAGAAGCTTCCATTGACCTTTACTAAATTTGATTTTCTAGATTTAGAGAAGTCTCAACTCCCTAAGAATTTGCTTAGTGAAGCACTGAGAAGCAGATGCAGTGTAGGCATCTTGGTGCTTCCCACTCAGTACAACTTTCTTTTAGCAAACAACTTCTGCCAATGAACAATGTGTGAGGGGTCACTGCTGGCTCTTATCAGTCATAAGTAGTAATTTTTTTCATGTTTAAACAAATTTTATGTGAAATAATATTCCATGAAGGTTTGTTTTACAAGTAATAATATTGGTAAAGACAAATAAAACTAATATTGGTAAAGACAAATAGCTCACCTATCTTCAAGATTCATAAGGTATTTTTCTAATTAATATTTTCAAACCTAACAAGTCTGTCCAGACCCTTGAATACCTAATACATGAGTATAGTTTCATCAAAAGAGCAGAATGAGAGTAATCTCTAACTTCAACCAGTTTTTGGTCAAAATTTGGTATATAAAATCTATGTAAAGGGATACCATCTCAAATGTGGGGGCACACAGAATGTTCCATGTGAGGCAAGAGCAAAACTACTGCTGTCATTACATGTTTCAAAATCTGAACATCCTTAAGGTAGAGTAATACAAGGTAGTAACTACTTGTCTAGGAGGCTCATCATGCTGTCCATAACAGAGAAATGAGACAGATTTGTATGGCTGAGGGTGACTGAAGAGGAGGCTTCAAATGGTATTTTATAAAATTCTGGTTTGTAAAGGCTTACCGCTATAGATACTAAATTCAGCAAGGATTAGGAGATCATATTTTGGCCCAAAAGAAATAATGGCAATTTTTGACTGTTCCTTTACTGCTCTAGGCATTAATGAATAAACTGTATTGGCTATGCAGTGGTCAGGTGTTTTCTTGGGTGTTCCTAGAAGACTCTATTAGACATATACCAATATTTCCCAATTTCTGACGGGGGGAGCACAGGGAGGGAAGAACAGAAGCAGTCTTAGACTAGTATTTACCTGATTCAGTTCCCTGAAGCCCAGGCCTTGTGCAGGCAGTTCAGTGTGTAACGGGACTGGTACTGACATGGACTGCACAGAACTGCATTGCTGTGACACAGATCTTTGTTCATAGTGCAGCCTTAATTAAAAAGTACAGAGTTCATTATGAAACTCTGCTTTGACCCTTAGAGTTAGATTTGACTAATTCAGTGATTTCCCAGAAAAAGAATTCCTCTTGGGAACTGCGTAGCAGAGTTTGGAAATACATCTGGAGATTAATTTGATATGGGAAATTGATTACAAAAGAGGCAGAGACACAGTCCTGGTGAGTTCTGAATTACTCTGATAATCAGAGGTGAGGTGCAAAGGAGCAATTCTGGCTGAGCTGTCCCCGGGGTGTTCCTTCCTTGCTGGGGGTTGTTTGCAGAGAAGCTGAAGTGCTGTAACAGCCTCCAGCTCCACTCAGTGATGTTGCCTCCTCTTTTTTTCCATGGCAGCTAGCTCATGTCCTTTGCAAAACTGAGAGTAGCTTAAGGCCATCATTTCATGCATGACTTGGTAAATTGTGCAAGAAAGAGCAGTGCCAAATGAGGAGCTATGCCAGTTTTCAATAAGAGTGCCATCTGTGACAAAATGTTTTAGCAAGTTTGAAAACAATGGAGTTCTTTCCCATTTTTACTTTAATTTCATTTAGCATGTAAGTAACTTTGCAGCCTCCCAAGAGTAAATTTATGTTACTGTATCCTTGTTTGACATGCATTGAGTTTTTGTTGAGTCAAGTGGTTTCATTTCAGACCTGATCCTGTGTGGTACTGAAAAATGACTTTGCATCAATGTCACTTTTGATTCCTGTTGGAGACATTTGTCAGGGTAGGTGAAATTCAGATATTTGTGGCAGATAAGAAGCATATAAATAACTTATTAATAGGTACAGCATTAGTCCCTAAATGTAAAAGTAGTTTATTGCTGGAACTAGAAACATTTTTAAATTTGGAATGAATTCCAAGTGAGCCTCTCTCCCTTAACCTAGCCAGTTACTTGTAGTATCTCATTACCTTTTTGTTTAATAAAACTTGTGAAGTTGTGTGCAATGGAGTTTTCATGTAGCAAGGGTTATTGAGGAAATCTGCAATTTGTTTGAGTGATTTCTCAAATTGTCTTAAACTTTTGCCAAAAAGACCACCTCTATTGAAAGTAGAGTGGCAAAAATGTGGCATCTGATGTATTAAAGTATTTTTTTCTGACTAATTTTGATGGAATTTCATTAGAAGAATTTTGCTTTTTTAAAGAGCATAATTATACTTAGCTTACTTAACAGTGCTCTTTCTAAAAGTGAGAGGAAAATTATAGAGTTGTTTTCCTGAATCTGGAGGTTTAATTTGACTTTTAATTTAGCTCTCTAACATGTCTGAGCTTAAGCATCTTTCAGCTGGTACAGTAAAGCAAATAGTGAGCAAGTTAGTGTCTCTCACTAAGGAGTCTGCAACAGAGACAAATCTGCCTAGTGCCAGACCATCGCACCCTGCTTTGGAAAAATTGCTTGTACCTGATCATTTAGCTGCTTGTTTCTGTTGGCAAGGGCTCCCTGCAACAGGTAATTTCCAGAAAAAGGACACCTTTTTGTAATTTAACGTTATTTTAGAAGGAACAGAGTGAGAAGAAAGTTCCTGACCTTTAAATATGTGTGTATGTAGGAGGCAGGCCTGGTAGGGAAACCCCAGGTGGAAAATATCCTCAGAAGTGCGTGATTCCAAACTTCCTAAACTTGTGTTGTAGCTGCTTTTAGAAAAGTGCAGAGATGCCCATATGGAGAAGGCAGTCATTTAGGGATCAATCCATCTGCCTTCCAGAATAAATGTTGTCCGTGAAAATGCTCGATGCCCCAAGTGCAGGGATGTTAGTGTTTGTTACACTGCTTTTGAAGTAGAGTGTTCCTTACACAAAACTTAGAAGGGTTAGACACTTAAATGCAGGTTTTGTTTTCTTGTTTCTGCTCAGTGAAATTGACTTCTTACCATGTTTGTAGCTCTTCTCTTTAATTTAAAACTGTGTAAATATACCTAGAGATGGAGTGTGAATGTCTATTAAAGCAGCAGTCTTAATTTTGCAGCATTTACTCAATTCTGTAGGCAGTAATCTGCTTGAATTCGGTGAGGCTTTTGGGAAGACTGCGTATGTATTGCCAAGATTAATCCTACTGTGTTTGCACAAACTTTTAATATGTTCTATTTTAATTCTAATGTGTACATTTGGACTGTTTTATTGTGATATCTCATAAAATTTTATGAGAGGAATTGGGGAAAATATTTGGAAATAATGCTGAACTATTTCTAAATATAGATTAATGAAAATCATATGCTCTGAAGTTAGAAAATCTGGGTATTTCTTGTATTGGTCTTTCACACCATTAGACTCAGTCAATATATTGTACACAGTATACTGTATACTAAGTATTTTCCAAAAACACCATGTCCTTTTTTATATTTTAAACATACGCTAATGTTAGAGCTGCAATTTTTCACCATTATGAATTTCATTTGCATTTGAGGATTCTGAATCTGTTTTTGCTGCTGTTCCAGTAAATCTCCTGAATGATAACACTGAAATAACCCTTACACAAGGATGGAGCTGCAACCTCATCTCCAGTAACCGTGACAAACATCACTGTAATATTTACAGGGGGAAAATGTGCATCAAGGGTGAAATGCAGAGATGCATTAAAACATCAAACATTTAAAAAAAAAAGGCAGTTGTAGCTGCTTAATTGCTTTGCTTAGAAAGACTAATGTAATGTCTGAGGAAGTAATCCTTAAATAAGTTAGGAGGTGAGATCTTTCAAAGGAGGGAAAAAACAAGACATGGACCTGTTGGGGAATTCAATGAGGAGACTGTCAAGTGCAGTAAAGCTGATGCGTTGTTAAATGTCTTTGGGAGAGATTTCTTGGTGTTCTGTTTCTTAATGTAGTGAAAAGCAGACTTCTGTGAGTGGACATTTGTGATTATCCTATTTGAACCTGCAAGTTTCCTCTGGCATAGGAGTTGGGGGTCTGTCAAAATGTGTGAATTTGCCTTCCTCTGAAGTATTCGGTGTAGAAATGAACATGGCTGTAAAGGATGGAGCACGGAAGAGGCCATCCCTCTGTGGTACTTAACTGGTACATTCATTTGTGCAAAACCAAATAAGTTGTGGCAGCTGAAGCAGGATGGTGGAAAGGAAAAAGCAGGAGAGCAATGGAGTGAGGGAGAAGGCACAGTAGTGTGTGGTGGAGGAAGGTAATGGTGGGTGGGCTGTGGTGTGGGCAGGGAGACAAGAATTGCTCTAAGGCCAGGTGGGTTCGACACCAGGGCTGTGGGAGGTAAATGGGAGATGGAGAAACAGGCTCAAGGCTTTGAAATGGGGGATGTTGAAGGGCGGATGGAACAGCAGGGATGCCCAGATGGAGCCAACTTCTACAGAGCCTTTTTGTGGTATTTGGCTGCGGTCTGGAGCTTTTAGGGCTGCTTTTAGTGTGTAAGCTGCTGCTCCACATTCATTCCCCTGAGCCCCACGGCAGGGATTTCTGGTTGACAGCCCCTGCATCAAGGGAAAGGAGAACACTCTGGGGTTTCCCGGGCTACCAACCTTTCGCTGGGGATGTTACTGCGGGGAGAGCGCTCGAGTTTGCCACTCCAGTGCCCCAAACCCGGTGTTCTCGCCGTTCCCCCAGATCTGACACCCCCTCCCCCGATTGCCTGCGTCTGACTCATTCGCTGGTGCTTGTGCAAGCAGAACGGGGCGGGGGGGGGGGGCGTGGGGGAGAAGCCTTCAAAGTATCCGCGGCTGGTCTCGGTTTGACAAGGCGGCCGTGAGCTTCGCCCCTGCAAGGGCGGCGGTGCCGGGGGCGGCGGAGCGGAGCGCGCCGGGCGCAGCCCGCAGCGCCGCGCAGGCGGCCCCGGGTGGAGCCCGCCGCACCTCCAGGAGCCCGCGCCGCCAGTCCCCGCCGCTTCCAAGGAGCCGAGAGCAGCGCGGGGGCTCCGTGCCTGCCGTCCTGGGGAACTGCTGCGGCAAGACCGCGATTTAAAATAAAGGGAAGAGAAAAAAGAAACAAAAAAAAAAAAAAGAAAGAAAAAGATGAAGACGCTTAAATGCCTCCTGCCAAAAGTAAAGAGCGAATCTCAGTTGCAATGGCTCTGCTAAAACTTGGTCATGCGGGATTTCAAGCGATAAAGAGCTGCCGGGCTGCTATTTACTGCGGTGGGAACAAGTTGCAGGATGAAATCCAGGCATTAAGGGACCTATTTTCCACTTCATCGTTTGCAAAGGAATCTACTGAAATGACTTTGACGATCTTTAAACTGGAACTATGTGGAGGGAGAATGCAGTAAGTATCGCCTTTCTAGGGAGCCCGGATCGCGCCCAGCGCTGGGGCAGGGGCGCGGAGCTCCGGGAGCCGCGCAGGGCTCTCGGCGGTGCCGGCTCCCGCTGACCGGGGCTGGGCTCCGAGTTCGCAGCCAGCACCGAGGGCCACTTAGGGAATGCCGGCCGCCTTCCCTGGCGCGCCAGCGTCCTACATAGAGCCGGGCTTGCTTGCAGAACTGTCTTCATGCATATTTACTGGGAATTGTGAATGAGAAATCCAAAGCCAATCGAGCTTTCCGTGGCGGGCTCTGCTAGAGTGTCTCCCTGGGTTTGTTTATGGTAAATTGGGAATGAAGCTGTTCTGTTTCAAGAGCGGAAAGAGCTTTATCCCACACCGCTTTAGCTGTGCTCCAGGTTATGCTTGTTTTGAACCTGCCAAGAAAACTCCTGCCCTTGATCATGTGAATTAGTTTGCTTCTAGCTGCTCTTTCCAGGTTCGATGTCTCTTCCCTTAGAGCTCAAACCCGTCCATTTCACTTGGAAGCAAACGGGCAGTTGGGAGCACAGGATTCTCTTGACCTGGATAAGATGAGGGATGTATCCCGGACGGCTGTGGGCTCACGGAGCTGCTTTTAGCAAAGAGCTGAAATCTGTTTCCAAGTGAAGGGGGGGAACTTTTGAGTGTAGTCACTTTATTTCGGTTCACATATCACATGGGATTGAAGTTTTTGGGGTTTTTTTCTCCTGTCAAATGTGCAACCTGACTAACGGCTTCTCCTCGTCTCCTCTTCTCCCCCCGCTGTCCCGTCCCGTCCCCCCCGTGTCCAGCCCCCCCTTGCCTGTCTCCCTGTCCGCGTAGCTGCCCTCCCGGGATGCGATGTCGCTCGCAGGCTGCGGCGGGGATCACGCGTGCGGCCAGCGGCGCGGAGGCCGCCCCTGAGCCCGGGCAGCGAGGGGCGCGACATGCCCGCGGTCGCGACATGTCCTGCAGCGACACCGACAGCAGCACCGGCACCTCCGGCAGCCGCCGCCGCTCCGTCTCCTGAGGCGCTGGGTACGTGCGGCCCCGCGCCCGCAGGGGGGCGCCCTCGCGCCGCGGCCGGGCCGGCGGGGCGCGCTCCCGGCGGGGCGCGCTCCCGGCGGGCAGCCAGCCGTGCCCGCGGCGGGCCCGCACCGGGGGGCTCGGAGGGGCCGTGAGCCTTCCTCGGGCTCGGCAGGGAGCCGGGGCATTTGGGTTTGCCGTTCCACCGCGCTCCGTGCCGCCTGTGCTGTTGCGGCGGTCGGTGGGAGCCTGGCCCGCAGTGCAATCAGGCAGCACAGGAGCACTGACGTGCAGTTAAATGCTCTGTCGAGTGTTCGTCTCCTTGTGTGCCCCGAAAGGAGGTGGTGATGCTGCAAGCCCGTGTCTGGCTGGGTGTTTCAGCTGCAGACGGTTCAGACTGAGGATGGAGATAGGGCTGGCAGGATGAGAGGGGAGATCTGAAAAATGCCACCCCTGATTGGACAGCCCCGCTTGTGTGTTCTGCGTGACGCTTTGCAACAAGCTTGGCTTTATGTGGCACAGGGACTCCCTTCTTGCAGCTAGCAGAGAGCCAGTTATGGGGGTGGAAATCCCTCGGGGCACAGAAGCAGGGGGAGATCTTGCAGAGTCAGACCTGCTCTCCTTCTCCCTCCTTCAGATAGTTCAGATCCCTTCTGTGGCTCATCTCTCTCCCCATCCTACTCCGTCTATATTCAGCCCCCTACAGAGATTCAGTGAAGACATGAGGTAACCAGTGCAGTGATGCTCATTTATGGAGCACCCTCCCCTTCAACACTAGGGACACCTTTGTGTCCGAGATCAGCAGTTCTGAGATGCTCAAGTTCTGAATGCTGCATGAGAGGAGGGAAAAGAATTAAGATAGAATATGGTGCTTCTGAATCTCTTCCAGAAATGCAGTAGAATTCCTTGAGCAGCAGCTGCCTAGGAGAGATCTTCAGAAATAAACCAGCATGGGTTTGGGATGCTGTGAGATGTATGGAGTACGTGGACTGGGGTTTCCAGCAGACCTCTGGCTCACTTTTCTCATTTTGAGCTAAAGTACCTCTCCCTGTTAGACCGTGACTAAAGTTTAAATAAATGTCCAGGATGAAGGAAAATAGATCTGTTTTACCTGTTTTAGCACAGCAAGGTTAAAGAGAAGGATGATAATGTCTTTTTTTTAAATGATGTCGGTCATTTTAATTTTGTTGGCTATCCAGGAAGAATGTTAATGGGTCTTTTCTCTGAACTTCTGCTACATTTTTTGCCTTGCTTGTGGGAGACCAGCTGTAATACCGTCATTATCAAGCCAAGTTTTTGATGGGATGTAAGAGGCTTGAATTGGAACTAAGGTGAAGGATGCAATATAAAGAGCTGCTAAAGTTTGCATTATGCCCAGAAGCTTTCTGTTTAAAACCTTCATTGAAGATATACAGTATATATTTTTTTCCTCTATGTTTTTCTTATACAATGTGATCGCTTTTACAGGGGATAAAGCTGGCAAAGATGAGGAAAATTGGCTGTGCTCTCCTGGTACTCCAAGCTCTTCTGGCGCCTTTGGATCTTGTTCGTGGAGCAGAGAAAAATTATCCCATCCTGAACATTGCAGTGATTCTGGGAAGGACCAAGTATATAACAGAGAGAGATATCAGAGCTCTCTGGACCAGGGAAATGGCAGCCGACCTGACTGTTGATATCAATGTAGTGACCCTTCTTGTGAACCAGACTGACCCTAAGAGCATCATAACACATGTTTGTGACTTGATGTCAGGCACCAAGATCCATGGAGTGGTTTTTGGAGATGACACTGATCAGGAGGCAGTAGCTCAGATTTTGGATTTTATTTCATCTCAGACTTCTATTCCAATTCTTGGAATTCATGGCGGGGCCTCCATGATAATGGCAGATAAGGTAGGAAAATTCATTAAGAGCTCTTGTTGTTCTAATGTATTTCATTGTGTTGGTCTCTATCATGAATAATTGCTACAAGTGGTTCAAAAAAGGTGCTCTTAATTGTCTCTCTGCACTTAAAAAGAAAGAAAAAAATACGCATAAGGGTGTCTTTGTTGATGGCTTATCAAATATTCAGAAATATTCTGGGGTTCATGCCTGAACTCAACTTTCTAATACTACAAAAACAGCCCTAGTGAGATTTTACTCTCCAGCACATTGAACGATGGTCAGTTAAAAAAAAAAAATAGCTAATATGACATATAGATGTAAAAACAACCTCAAAATAGTAGGTTCATAAAATGATTTTGAGGATAAGATGCAAAATTATAAGCAGATGTTCTGTGGTGCTTATAAGAAATAGCAAGCAATACCTGAATCTATTTGAGGAAAACAGTATTAATAGGACAATAATAAGCCAGACTTTAGTGATCCACTACAGTCTATAAATTAAGTAGTTTTGCTCACTTGAACCAACTGCATTCCATAGATTTACTGAATTAGATTTTTGCTAACTGGATACTTCTACTTTCCTACGATAGCTCATGAAAATCCATTAAGCGGTTGTCTGAAATCTGGAGATAATGACAAATGGTTTTGTTGGAAAACATATCTTTATGTAATCTGCTGTGAGCCTGGAAGAGCAAAAGTGACTCATGTCTCAAGTTCCTTAATGTTGTAACAATTTTTAAAAACTCCTTGTTGGCACTGCAGCATTGGTGGTGTGAGGTGATTGCTTCTGTTTTTGAAACAGGGACTCAGTGCAGGGCTGAGCTTCTCTGGTGGGGACTCTGCCTTGCCTGAAAGTCAGAGGAGCTCCCACTGTGGTGTCACGGAGGAGAGCTCAGAGGGAGTGCAGATGTGGGAAGTCACTGGTTTGCCAGCACATGAGGATTTTTAATGTTAATTGTAACTTATTTCCTGATATTTCCTTCATTTAGGGTTTCTTATTAATTGACTGTTATTATTTCTTATGAGTGACTTTTGGATGGTAAAGGGCTCTCTAAATACAGCTGAAAAGGAAGTGGTCCAGATACATTGTTTTGTGAAGTAAGGGGGGAAAAGAAGCAGGAAAGTGACAATGATTAGTTATGATTGAGGAATCAGCTTTGAACTTTTGAAACATTTTACTTCTGGAAAAGACTTCTTTTTTTCCATTGGGATAAGAGGTCTTTTTCTCTTGGTATTTTGAATGATCTTCCTTTAGAACTTGTCATCCAAGAGGAGGACAATGAGTGCTGAATTATGGCAGAGATTCTATGACAATGGCTTTGACATCTTGATTTATATAGAAAGATCATTACAGTCAATGCTGCTATCTTAAATGCAGTTGCAGTGATCAAGTTACAGAGACAGTTATTTCATGTGCTCTTAAATTACAGTACAGATTTACTTGTCTTTATAAAACTGGGTTTATATGTACATAATGCTTCTATTTGATACATATTTCACTTAACTGTCTCTGCCAGTGTAAGAACACTTGAAGATCCCAGGCAGTGCTAAGTGATGAAGCACTGGCAGAAATCCTTACAGAATCAGCTTCACTGTCGGTAGCAGATGCAGGATAATACTGATCTATTTTTACTTTTATGTAAGAGTCTCTAGAAAATGAAACGGTCTATTTTTTTTTGTCTCAGTAAGTTACTACATTGTATGCTAATATTGTCATTATTATATCACTGTCTTTGATTTTAGGGGTTATCAAAGTTTTATTAGCAAACTTTTCGGCTGAAATTTAGCTTCTAAGATTTCCATTTGGGAAATCAAAATTGTCTTTTGTGTCTTAAAACAATCTAGCAGAACAATCTTCAGTAGCTTGAATTGGCTGACGGAATTGTTTGTTCCTGTAACTAATGTTGCCTTAATTTTTAACCTGACCTTTGCAATGTGCAATGTCTTGCAACAGTCTCATTATCGCAGTAATGAGACTTGCATGTGTCACTCTATTAACCATTCATTTAGGAATGAATTCCTGGGAGAAGTAGTTGAAATTCACAGTGCTGTCATAAAGGCAGGGGGAGATGAAGTCTGAAGGAGAGGGATTGCAACTATAAAATCCTTCAAGTCACTGTCAGGATTTTAGCTGGCCCATGAAACACATGGGTGTCGGCTGAATTGTGAAGATTATTAAAGATTATTAAAGACTGTTTTGTCTCATGCATTGAGATGCCTGGCTATGCAAAAGATGCCTGGTCCCACTCCTGCTTGTGGATGTAGTGCTCTGGCACTCTAATAAGGCCATTTCATTTATGTCCTTACTGTATGAGTTCTGTGCCAGGTGGTTGTTATGTGATGCTGAACTGAACTAAACTGAGGGCACAGGAGTGAGAACTCATCTATAATGCTCTATACTGCTGAAGACTTCACTGAATGACTCAGAGGAGATAAGCTACCATATTCTCAATGGCTCATAAATACTGTGTCAATGTGAATCTTGACTGAAGAGTCATATCTCTAAAAAATAAGCTGTTCTATATTTCTAAAGATGAGGTTTGCCCACATTTGGAGTTTGCAGTGATTAATGCAGGACATGGAGCTTTTGAAGCCCTGAGTCCCTGAGTGAACATCTGGGGTGAGTGGTGTGTTGTCTAGACTGCCTCCTTCGCCGACCCAGCTCTGCTTCACTTTGCTCTGAGTTTGCCTGCACCATCTGAGCAAAGTTGTTGCATGATTCAGACAATGAAAATAGACAGGCATGTGAAGCCAGCACAATATTTTCTGAACCTGGCTGATCTGTTTTCACCTTACATTGGCTGCCAAAACCCTACCAACAAACCAATGGGACCCTTGGGGGTGTATGGCACCTACCTAAACCTACTGTGCTGCAGAGATACCCTTTGGACAGTGCCACATGCTCTGCTCCAGCTGATTTTATCACCCGCTCTTGGCAGGAGCTCTCCTGCCAATGAACTGCTCCTTGGCTTTGGTCCCCAGTTCTGCCACACACTTCAAACATATTCAGATGTGGGATAGACTGCTGAAACAAGACGAGAATTGTCTGGGGCATCTGTGCCAGCCTGCTGTGCATCAGCATCCCTTGGAGGATGCTGAAAACAGACTGGCTGTTTATTCGTCTTGTATCTCTTGACATTTGAGACATCTCAACACAAACATTACTTAGGAACTGTTTTCTGACTTGAGCATTGGGTTTCAAACAGTTACCTTTGTTTCCACCACATGCTATGATTATAATGATAGTATTTGTGATACTTTTTTAGGAAACAGAAGATCATGGTTAGTTCTGTGTCAATGCTAAAATATTTGCTTCCTCCAGCTGTGGGAAAAAAATGCCCCTACGTATTGTAAATACATTCAGGAATATTTAGTGTCTTTGAATCATACTGCTTTTGCCTATTGCAAACCAAAATCTTTCTAGAAGTCTTTCTGAAGGACATAACTTGAAGCATTTTATTGTACTGGAAGCACTCACAGTTATAGCACATAGTCAATGAGTGTTAAAAGTGAGGGTAATTTTCCAGAAGGGCTATCACCAAGTGATACTTCTCGAAACAGATCTGGAAATGTTACGCAAAATAAATAACTGCTTTTCCAAAAGGTAAGTACTATATGTTATTACATAATGATTCTCTAAGAGCCATGGAGGTTAGACAGGATCGCTGGAGGTTGTCTAACCCAGCTCAATGATGAGCTAATACTGAAATCAGATCATCCAATCAAGTTTCGAATATCTCAGTGGAAGTACCACAGCCTCTCTGGGCAATCTGTTTCACTAGTTAACATCTCTCACCATGCAAATATTTTCATTTTATCTCATTAGAATTTCCCTTGATACCACAGGCTCTTGTTCTTTTGCTGTGAATCTGAGTCCAACTCTGTCTCAGTGCAGTTGTAGGCTGCAATTATATCCTTACCTGTCGCTTTCCTGGGGAAAAAGTTTCTTCAGGCCTTACTTGCATTGCAGTCCTTTGGACTTCCTTAGATATATTGGTGTCCTGTATGGGGACCCCCCAAACAGGACAAGGGACTGCAGATACATCCTCGTGAGTCCTGCGAGGGGAATAGTCCCTCCCTGGAGCAGCTGCTGTGCTGCTGCTGCCGCAGCCTCGCTGGGCTGTGCCACCGGAAGGGAGCAGTGCTGACTCATGTTCAGCCCATCCCATGGGCCCCCCATGCCCTGGAGCACTGCCGGGATAGTTCATAAATAAGGCATCTAATTGCTAATAAGTGCTGAGCCAAACTGTTCTTTGAAATCTCTTTCATTCTTTTGGTGGAGATTTTTCAGCTACTTTACTGAAATACTTGCAGATGTTTGCATTACTTGTGATTTTCACCTCATTATATGTATAGCTGGAATTGCTTTGTTCTAGCTCCTTTGAGATACAAAAAACTGTGCTGCACTTGTACAAACCAGAGCTCTAAGCCCAGCCTTGCAACTGTGATCAGAGCCCACCCAGAACTCCTGGCTCTGGTGCTGAGCATTTATGCTCCTTACCTGTATGTGACTTTGTTCATGATTTTAAAGCTCCTCCACATATCCTCCAGCTTCTTTGTCAAGTGTCTCCATAGTGCAGTGATTTTCTTAAAGACCAAAACGGTTCAAAAGCCTCACTTAACTTTTGTACTGTGTGTAAGTGTGCTTCAACTCTTAATGCTTTCAAAATTGGCTGATGGATGGCAGGAGAAAGTTGTATTTGTATTTTATTGAAGAAAGTTTTCTAGACATCATACTACATTGAATGTGCTCATTAATGCATATGTCTACCAAATGTGTATGTAGATTTCTGTCCAGCTTGTTTAGTTGGCTTGTAAAAGCAATTCTGTATTTTATAATAAAAAATCGTAAATTTAAGATTTTCTATAATAACTTTTAATTCCTGCCCGTACTGATGGCTCATTTTAGCATGTGCATGGCGCTATATGTCTGAGCATGATATTCACTTTGGCTTTGTTACTGCAAAAGTCTGGAGGATTAAACTGTAGGTTAATAAAATACTTCAGTGCAAAAATACCAGTATTCATGTAACTGGTGTTTTAGGTCTAGACAGAGTAGCTTGCACTACTACATAGTCTGTTGCACACAATGCTTCCACCTTCTGACTCATTTGAAGAAACAGTTGAATTTGATTTTCTTCCCTTACAGGTGTACAAAGGCCCCTATGGGAAGCATAACCTTCAGATATTCGAATTTTTATTTTGAGCTGCAGTAAAAATGTAGTATTGGCCTCCTTGCAAATCTGTGTTTGCTTGTCCATATCCACAAAAGCCAATCTGTATGTACTTTTAAAGAAAGTCTTGCACATCCATAAGATTTTTAGAACCAGAATGCAATCTGTGGTAGTACCTTTTACACACACATGCTGTAATCAGTGATATTAAATGGTTAAAAATGTACCTGAGATTTGTCTTACTGAGGTGAATGAAGTGAGTGGTATAATATCCCGTGGTTTTCCTCCTCAGGAGGCGGTGCTGTGCGAGGGTGAGCTGGTTGGGACAGAGCCTGCTGGTTTAGACATTGCTGCTCCTGTACTGACAGGACTCCAGCAGCTGCTGTGTTTGCTGCTTTCGCCTGGGTCTTGGAACTCAGAGCAGCATTATATTAATGATGTCAGCTTTGCTTTCTTGCTCCTTCTCCCACTCCTTTTTTTCCTAATGGATTTTCCTAGCTATTACTAAGGCGATTATATTATTCCTCATTCTCTTGTCCACATAAATTTTCCCCTCTTAATTCAGTGAAGGAAAACATGGATGGTTTTCTGGAATACTGCAAGAGTAGACTTGTACTTATGAACTCAAGGGAGGGATATTTAGTTTAATTTTCCAAAGTAGAAAGAAGGTAGTATTGAAAAGATTAGGAATTTCTGTAACTAATAAGCAGATTGTAGGGAATAGAAGTCTGCTAGAATTTACTTGATTTTCCATGTAGTTTAGGTAAGTTCTATTATTTTAGTTTGCTTAAGTTTACTGCTGCAGAGTGGTGAGCTGAGGGTGCAGGGTGGGTTTCTATAAACCACTCATTTAGGAGAGAGGAATGTTTGGCTTTACCTTAGTCCTTTGCAGTAAGCAATATATTTTCATCTCAAAGGCACTGTTTTCTTTCTCTTCAAACTGTTCTTACAGGTCTTGAAAATAGAAATCCTTAAGTGTCTTCATTTTGAGCAAGACCATCTTAAAATTGCTAGCAAGTCCCTGTTGTAGATCACCCATGCAATCTCTCCAAACTGTTGCCTGCCTATGGGTAATTACAACACAGCAGACTCCTGGGCTGTGAAAGTAGGACACAAGACCTTCAGCACAATTTTCTGCTCGCAGACATTTCTGGTGGCATCTTTGGAATTTGTTTTCCCAAGAACATTCTCAAATACAAAATTAAAAATTATTTCTTTTAAGCTATAAAATAATTATAGACCGTTATAAAGTACATAGGAAGTTTCTGGCAATCAGAATATATCCAGAGAATGTACCTGAAAATATAAAATTATGCAGTGTACAGAACAGAAGGGCTTTGATATAATGTCAAACACATTTTTTGTGTTTCATCTATTAATTATTTTTGAGGATGCTTAGATTATTTGAATAGACTGTTCATTAGTATGTTTTATTTGTCACTTATTTGAACTAACAATTTAATTTGAAGAATTTCTTTATAATTTTTTGATCTTGCTTAGAAGGCTCTGGGATAGATCTGCCTACATGGTGATGGTACAAAGGGCTTGGTATAGATGCACAGAAAAACTTCGCAGGCTGTAGCTTTTATTTTTTTCAAAACTGTGGTCATCTGCTTTGTGTGTACTCTTTCTGTTCCCCTCTTCCCTCCTCCTTCCTCCTCTGCCCCCACTCTTCCCTGGAACTATGAAGTTGTGTGGATTTTACTGAGGGAGCCCAGCCTGGATTGTCTCCACACCATCTGTCACCATATTGTTCGTTTAAATCCTTGAGTTATTTCTTCTGTACTTCACTGAAATAAATACATAAAGCTGCAGCAGCATCATTGGCTATTTATATTAGATTTAGACTTAATGTCCTTAGGAGAAAACCCCTGTGCTTGCACTCGAGGTGCGTAAGCTGGAGGCAGAGTTTGTAAAACTGGACGTGGTTTAATTCTCTGAGTGCAGAGCTCCAGTTCTGCAGTGTGTTCACCCCAGCCCGGCTCCGCTGGCTTCTCATGGGGACACCCAGCTGAGGGTGCCATGGCCCTGGAGAGACAGCACTGCTCATGGGTTATGCTCTGCTTTCCCCACTCTTTCGAGTAAAAGGTTTTGTGCTCTTCTGTAAATGCAGGATGTACCTTCCTCTGTCCTGAGACTTGATATTCTGGGTCAGGAAAGAGTTGAAATTTGCAGGCTGTGCGAAACCAGAACAGGAAATAAGATTGGTTAGAGGGGGGACTATTTTGGAGAGAAATTGAAGTGTGCAGAAGAAATGTAGTATAAAAGCTGAACAACTAACAGGGAAATGAGCTTTGCTGATATGCAATGTGATGTTCCAAGTTGCAGATGGAGGTTACTTGGTGTCCAGCAGCTGTAAGTTTGTGATACGCAGTTAATATTGTCTCCTTTCCCCACAGCAATTTTCCCTGTACTTCCCATACACATGATCAAAAAGCCTCAGTGATTGGAAGGAGAAGGAGGTTCCTGGTGTACAAGTTCTCTTATTTGGGGAAGAACAAAATTCCTCTGGAGAAAAGTCTGTCCTTTCTGGGACTCAGCCATGAGGGCTCCTAGGCTCAGTGGTACACAGGGTTCGCTGATCAATCTTTGTGAATGATTTAAATCTCTTGAAAAAGGAACAATTTCTAGTCCAAATTTGTGACTTAAGATTTTATTTGAATACTGATTCTTTCAGCTTCACATGTGGATTAAAGAAATCATTCATAAATGTATACATGTAGATGGTTTGTGCAGTCCATTTCTATTTGCCTCCCCTCTTTGACAGCTACAGAGACTGAACTAAAATTAGGAAATCCAGCAACATATCTGAGGTCAAACTGGTCGTAAACTTCTAGAGCATGTCAGTAACTCCATTTGATTGTACATTGGTCAGTCTTGCTTAGCAAGATTAATGTGTATTTGGACAGGAGCAAGTCTAAAGCAGACATACACTTCCTTTTGGCTGTAACACACTGAGAAACACATCAAAGGGCTCTGGATAAGATTTGACTAAAACAGGGTAATATTCTGCACACAGCTCCAAAATGACCTCCATTTCTTTCGTAAGTTGTCTTTTGTTTCGTATTTGGGTGTAATCAGACCTGAGGAATGGAGGTTTGTTTTCTTTTGGTATACGTGCAGATTCTTCTCCCTGTTTTCTCCTGGATTCCCTTGCTGAAGCGGCAGAAGGAAGGGCGAGAGAAAAAAAGGTTGCAATCTTCATGCTTTTAATATTTTTGAAGTACATTGATTTTACCTGCTCCTCAGGATGGAGCCTTCTGGTAGTGGTGCTTTGGTGTGCTGAATTGGCTGACAGTGTAATTTCCCAGTAGGATCACATATCCTCACTTTGGAGTATCCTGGATAAAGCAGATTTTTTCAGATCAAGACCATATATCTTTCAACTTTGTGCATCCCTTGATTTGGATTTTGGGTAAGCTCTTTTGGAGAGGTGCTTTATTACCAGAGGACTCCTCAGTCAGTGTTTTGGGCTTCCTGTCTCCATCATAGGTTTGGGAAAGTAATTTCCTTCTAGGCTTTTAATGAAGGTAGTCTGAACTGTTTCCTTGTCACAAGCTCCTTGCTGCAGCATGACTGAGAACACCAGTGCTGGTCTTGCTCCATGGCCTCTGCTCAGTGTTTTTGTCTATTTATAACCTGCCTTTTGTGCATCTTAAAGCAAGATATTTCTATAAACATGTTTCATTCAAAGCATTGCCGGGTGGAAAGCTGCTTATCTTTTCCTTTTTCCTCCTCTTTTCTTGACAGTGGTGGTTTGTTTTTAGTGTCGTAACTTTGGGTTCAAGATTTCTGTGACGTTATTGATACAAAGTTCTGGCTGTTTGTGCTGAGCAGTTTGCCTCTCCACATGACCAAATTAGCAATAGGACTGCTTTGTTTTCCCTGCATTGATTTTGTGTCTAATGGAAACACACTGTGTATGTAGAACCACTATGAAAGAAGAAAGGGCAGGGATTTTATAGCCACCTTTCAGCTCAGCAGAATTTGCAACATAATTAGGTATGACAGAAAATAGAATTAAGGTAATCTGTTCTAAGTAACAAGTTGCTTTTAGGAGTTACAGAAACATATAATTACCAGACAAATTGCATGTTATTTTTTGTGTGTGAGGCTAATTAAGAGTTCTGAGTAAATTGTGTTGGCATAGGCATCAGAGCTATATGAAGTACCTAATTGGGACGAGATAAGGCTTGTGAATTCATCATAAGAAAACAGATGCAAGAATTATGAGAAGTGTCTGTATTCTAGTCAAGTACCATTTAGGATGGTCTGGTTTATTTTCAGCAGTCACATTATCTTTGTAAGAAACAAGCTCACCCTGTCCTTAGTTTTGTTTTGATCTGTTTGCCGTCCTCTCCTCTCTCCTTTATCTGCATTTTAACTACTGTTGTCTGCAAAAAGGCTGACATTCCTTTTGTGGAATCTGGGTTCCAGAGAAAGGTCTTGTGGATGGTTTAACTGCTTAGCGTGTGAAACTTTAAGCTATATCCTTTAACTGTGTAACAGCAAACTGGTACAGAAGCTGTAAGAAGAAATATTTGCTTTCTTCACTTGCTCTTAGGCTGCATTTTCCTTACCCAGTCCATTGTCTGCAAACCTCCTTCACCCAACAGCTGTTTCCAAACAAGTGCTTTTGGGAGTGCTTCCCACCTTGCATTTTTTAGGAACTGGAATCTCAAAACATATTCATAATTCCCTTTTATAATTTCATTCAATTCTGAATTTTACATCCCCTGTTAGGGCCTTTAGAATACTTGTGGACAGGACAGACTGACAGGAAAAAAATATGAAAGCAAATTGCTTCCCACAGTGTTAGGTGGTTGCTGATTCTGCAGTCTCCCCTGTATGTGAATATGTTTTACTGTTTCTTTAAAAATACTGTTTTGAGACTCAGGTACACTGACACTAGTGAAATTGTTATTATGTGCACTGAACAAAGTTATGGAACATGAATGACACAAATCCTGATGTTGTCTAAGTGACTGGTTGTACGGTGAGGTTGAAAATGAGCAGTGCCTTCAGAGAATAGAGCACAGGGAAGAGCCAGACGAGGATAGCCCTGGCTCTTCGCAGGGTGAGCTCACTTGTGGAGGGGAAAATACAAGTTACAGGATCCCCTCCACACTTGGGGTTAGGTAAAGGCAGAAAATGATCTTCATAGCCATTTCCAGATATACTTATCCTGTCATTTTTACCTGTCTTAACAACTGCAAAAGTAATGTCACACCTTTTCTAACCTTTCTCAGGTTTCAGACTACTCTCTCTCGCATTCCTGTTCTTTACTATCCATACTTATCTTATAGTAGAAGAGTAACTGAAATGTTTCCAATGATCAGTAAAAAAATGGCACTAAATAGATTACTTAGGACAGGTCCAAATACTAAAATAAAAATCACATTATAATGTCCTGAACAGTTGCTCAGTAGCTCCTTACTGTATATAGGTACTTCCAATTTCTTAATTTCTCATAAAAACACATTGCATGATCTCTGAATAAAAATTTAAATGAATGTGTGGGAAATTTATGTGGACCCAGCTGTCACCTGCAGTACGTGTGCCTTTACTGCTCATTGAATGGCTTACCAATCTATAGTGTGCATGTTTAAATTAAGTTGTTCCTTCCTGGTATGGGATGACTCCTGGCTTAAGAGAAACTGGTTTTTGATTTACCTTTCTCACAGTGTGAGGCAGAGATCTTAAAATAGTGAGAGAGTCCAGGCAATAATAAAATGTAACAGTCCACCTCAGCAATCCTTATTCCAGTGTAGGTCCTATTGATTTGTTAAGCTGCAGTGGAGCCCTCAGTGGACACTGTCTGAAAGCAGTGGAAAACTTAAGCTAAAATAAGAACGAACTTTGCTCATTTCCCACACTCTACTGCATTTTTTACCTGTGTGAAGTAGGTTATCGGCATGCAAAACCTTAGTTTTAAATAAGTTGTGCAGAAAAAAGCTCTGTAGGTCAGCAAAGGCATTTCCAAAGGCTGAGGAGCATACTTCCACTAGGAAAAGATAGGTGCAGATCATATACAAGTCCACATGGAAAGCAAAAATCCTGCTTGTGAAGTCCTGACTTCGGTGTGATTGATTTCATTGGGAAGTAAAGAATGAAGAGCAAGTGCAAAGTAAGCAAATGCTTTAAATAAGTAGTTCTTTAATGCTTATTTAATTGCTTCTCCTGAAGACTTCAATGCTGCCATGTAAAGAGATAATGGAGAGGGTTTTTCCTTTCTAATGAGGGGCTTAGGGTGTTCTTTATGTAACAACCATAAAGATGCAGACGTAGTCTCTTAATATCTGAGATGGAAAGGCCAAGCAACACAATAGACTTAAAGCATTTTCTGCTTAAAAGAGCAATCTGTAGTTAAAGGAATGATTTGGTTCATTAAGGGCTGTGCTTGGTGTGCTCGGTGTGCTCTCTCTCATGACATACTGGATTGCTAGTGAAATACCCTGTTGACAAGCTAGCTGCTTTTATTTAAGTTAAACCTGATAACTTATTTAAACTTCATTTTGATAGTTGGGTTTCTGTCTGACTGGGTCATTTTGAGGTTTCATTTCCATATTCCATCCAGTTAAAAATTCTGGTATTAAAACAGCTTTTCTAATTCAGCTCAGACGGTGGAATATTTTCCTTCTTAACGAGCATTCTAGTTTGTATTAAAAAAAAATTCTCCTTCCCTTAGTTTCTTTTTAAATCAAGTATGTACAGTAAGCTTGGCTCCCTATTGAGCTGGTTTAATAATTTGTTTTTTCCATCTGCAGAGAGCCAGTTCCCAAAGTAACTTCAAAGAGCCTTGCCTGAGTAAAAGCTTCCAGCTTTGGAGCAACAAAGATTACAGAAATATGCTTATGCAACTGCTTGAAACCTCTGGCTATCTAGACATGGAGAATACAACTGAATATTTCCCTCTATTATTCTGTTACTGTAGACCTTAAATATTTGTAACTGAGAGTTTTGCTGCCACTTTGCTTTTGCCTCCCGTGGTGACGGCACGGTGTGATGTGTTACACAAGTGCACAGACATGGCATTTGTAGGCTCAAGGGGATCACTGGTGTTCTGGGTCTCGAAGTGATCTCATATGTAACTCCAACAAGAAAACAACCATAAAATTCAGCCTTGACGTAAATCGTCTATAGACAAGTCTGAAGACTCGCAGCAGCAAATGCAGACTATTTGTGATGTTTTAGATTTGTGCAGGCTTTAATCAAATGATGAAGAAGCTTCAAGTGAAATGGCTCCTGGGAGACTGGTAACTTCCCTTCTTCATTTTTAGAATTTTCTGTGTTGACACGTGTAATCTCTCAGCTTGCTGAAAATAAAATCAGTCCCCTGCCCAATACAGATAAAGAGATATGGGATGCATATTTTGTATCTATTGGGTATGTCATGTTTTTGAGTGCACCAACAAACTTAAAGTAGTTAAAATTGCCGAGTTTGTGAGAATCTGCTTCATAAGTAATTGTCTTTATTTATGTGGTCTTCCTAACTAGTGTCTGTACCTTATTCATGACATTCTAGTCCAGTGGTTGTTCTCTTCATTTTGGAGAAAAGCTGATTTTTTTCCCCATTTTTTTTTTTTTTTTTTTTTTTTTTTTTTTAAATTAAAAAAACTATCTGAAAATCAGTGTGTCTGGGATTTGTCCCAAATCAATTTCCTGTGGAGAGAAGAGTTACGAGTTTGGTCTCAGTACAATGACTCTTTTGGATTATAATATCTGTCAGTAGAAATGCACTACTTTGGTTTTAACTGAAGCTATTTCAGATCTTAATTTTTGGCTTAATCGAATCCTTACCACAAGCAAATCTAATTCTGGCATACTATTTCAATTGCACAGACTTTCATTTCTGACTAAGGATTGGAAGGATTAACCCAGATTTTAGCAGTTCTCTCCATGACTGGGTGGATAGGATTAAAATCTGTGCTGCTCACTGTGGCTGTTTATTCTAGTTTTTGATTAGTTATGTCTGTGACCAAGCTGGGAAAATTTCTGAGGTTAAGACTACAGCTAAAAGAAATATGGTGAATTCACTGAATTGCACTGTATTTTGATTAAAAATACAGCCCAAACATGCTTTGTCTTTACGGTTTATAGTTTAATATATTCTAGATTTATTTTTTAGTTTGAAGTATTAATAAATTTATCTTCTTTGAGACTGTAGAAATATATATTTTAGAAAAAAATAATTGGGTAAAAGAGGAATGGCATTAATAGGACTCAATTGTAACATCTCGTGAAGGACTGGCTCAATGCAATGAAAGTTTCTGGGCCAGAAGCTGGAAGGATGTTCCTGTATTTAATTTCTATCAGTGCAGCTATTAGAAATGGATATAATTTCACTATTCAGGCAATAGAGAAATTTCTGGAATACTGTCTGCAATTATCTTCCCATCTTCTAAAAAGCCCTGATCCTGTAATGAACTTAGAAATAGTTACTTCAGTGACCAGGGAATGGAAGTTTCACCTCCAGGAGATGAGGCGAGTTGGTTTTGTTTAATCTGGTAAAAATGAGCCTGGGAGGAGGATATGGTGGCTGGATGCAAGATGAAATAAAACTGATTAAACAACATAAAATGAGTCAGAGGACTGAAACTGAGGTGGGCATAATTTAGGTGGGAAATTGAAAGTGGTGAACAGTATTTAGATGGAAGATTAAGAAGCTCAGGAATGGCAAGAAGCTGGCTGCTGTTATGATGGAAACCGCTCAATGAAGAAGGAGGAGCATGTTCTTTCAGCATCTTCCTTCTCTACATTCTTCTTTACCATTACAAAAAGCTTGAGATTGAGAAAGCCATGCAACATTGTCATAACATTGTCTCCAAATCTAGTCAGGCTTATACAACTGTTAGATTTGGTAAAGGTGAAGTGGGAGGAGTAGGATCCTGAGGTACTCTATCAGTCAACAACTGTGCTCGTCAGCCTTGGAAAGACAGACTGGCCTTGGGATTCTTGTTGGAATATGGTGAACTGTGTTCTAAAAAATTTTAAAGCCTCATCTTCTAGAAAAGGATATATTTTATTCCTGGGGAAATGTTAATTTTACCTTTTTATTTGAAGCAGGAGAACTTTGGGTATTCTTTGGGTATTTCTGCCTTTTTGTATTTTGTTCTTCTGTGCCTCAGGCAGCAACAGAATTCTCCAGGGAGGTGTGATGAAGACGTGGTCTCCACTTGGAAAAACGGTGCTGTTTGCTGCTTGTCGTCCTGCTCTATTAGGGAAAAAGAGAGCCCATTAAGAGCCATGGAGCTGCATGGTTGGAAGGTTACAGAGTCCCTAACAGTGAAATCCCTGGGAGTTCTGTGGTGCAGTCTCACCCTGAGCTGCAGGTGATGATGTCTGCATGCCAGACATGCTGTGCAGTGGTTTATATGACCTAAATTTTTGGGCAGTCTGGGTTGCAGTTGCAGCTGGACACCCAAAACAATACAGGCTTTTAATGTCTGTGCTGGACGTTTGTTGCCATTCTGTGGTGGTATTTCTTTCTGTAGATAATCAGGTGTTCTAGACCAACCGACTGTTTTTGACACTGAAAAATCTCTTGGTGAATATTCCAACTCTCATTTAGAACTTAGGTTCATAGACTAAAATATTTTAGTTCTTTCTTTTGCTCTGGAGAAAGGGTTTCTAGTGATGGCCGTGACACGCAGGGGAATGTGCTGTGAGTTAATGTGTATGTAGTGAATATAACGAGGTGATGATAATGTGATTATTGTAAGTAATCTGGTCAAGGGAGTAGAAATTGCTATATAAGTACAATGATATTTTCTTTTCACTGCTGTCCAAAGGACGATTTCAGCTGTCTGCTCACAGAGCTTGCAGAGTCTTCAGCTGTGAAGGGTTCTTCAGAGGCAACACACTTTATCTGGCCTTGTTGAGCAATTGGAAATGAGTGCCACTATCACTGAGAGTTTGTTTCATTATTGAATAGCTCTTAAAAAGGCTGCAGAAGGCAATGCTTTTCAGAATCTGTAATTTTGATGCGGATTCAGGCTTTGGAAGGATGGATTCTCAGTACCTGAGAGAAGCTCTCAGGTCATGCCATACAGCAGAACATTAGGAAAGGAAGGATATAAAATTTTAGTTATGTTGCATTATTTGTTTGCCGTTCTCTGTGGGTGTGTTTAAAGAACTGAAATGATGTCCTTGCAGGAATGGAATATTCTTCCTGCAACACTTTAATGAAGTGGGCAAAATCTTTTTTCTGATGATTTGCTGTGGCTGGAGAGGAAGGTTAAAATGCTGTGTTAATGAATGCTACATATGGTCTACAGCACATGGTTAGAACTGTTTGTAATTTTTTTCTCCAAAAGAGGCTGAACAGCAAATTGGATAAAATTCTGTTTCAAAGTGACCAAGCCTGTTTCTTCCCTGAAGCAATTCAGACTTTTTCCAGACTTCATTAATACTGGAATTCTAATCTCTTTAGCTCTTACAGCTGTTTCATTTTCAGGGACCTTCAGAGGCCAATTATTTTGTTAAAAAATGCTTATTAATGAAAATATGTTACCATGTCGAAAGAAAAGGCCAATGTAGATGGAAAAAAAAAGTGCTGCAGAAAGTTTAAGGGCCTCCTAGTCGTGCTTTTGGGAGAGAAGAAGAAAAAAGTTGGAGTAGCATCCTTTGTTTTAGTGTTTTGAGTATTTGTGTGGTGATCCTTTTTATTTTCTGTGGGGTTTCTTTAAATTTTTTTTTTAAGTTGGGAGTGAGGTAAAAAGGATACATCTGTTTCCTTATACTTACATCATTGAAAAAGGAGGTATGAAGTGCTGCAAAAAGTTAGTGTAGGTTTGTGAATCCCTTGCCAGCCACCAGTTTGTTTTTGAAGTACATGCCCTAACCTCTGAGTTGGCAAAGGCATTATCACTCAGTATTTCTGTTTCCACTGATTCACATGACGCAGAGTCATGAAACAAAGTTGTGTTGCTCGCACAGCCAAAGCTCCTAAAACTGCCTCCATGTGCTCCATGTGCATCAACAAAGCCAGGTTTGGATGTTTTCTCCTCTTGTTTCTTTTATCAGCTGAGGTTTCAGTTTTTGATTTTGAGAGGACCACCATCTACTTTCAGCTTTATGTTCTTCATATCAGCTGTGTCTTGATTCCCCTCATCCCTCCCCTGTGCTGCCACTGCCTCTCTGTTCTAGACCTACTTTGCTGGGAGAGCTTTGGGAAAGTATTCTGAGTTGAAGTTGTCTCTTCCATTTCTTTGCTCTTTTGCTGCATCTGATCTAATCTGACTGGCACACAGAAGCCCTCAGGGCCTCAGCTGAGTTGCCTGTGGTTTGCCTCTGCTAAAAGGGAGAGCTGGCCTCCTGCCTCAGTTTCGTTGGAAATGCCTTGGAATGGCAGCTGTGCTTTGTCTGCTATTTTGGACCGAAAACTTGCAGAACTTGCCCCGTTTTTTTTCCAAAGTGAAGATCAACATGCTGCAAAGAGAGCAAACCATTAAGAAACGTCTAGCAAATCAGCAAACGAGCAGTGTGACCTCTGATGCTCAGTGGTGCTTTTGAAAAATCACCCATGCATTCATAATTGCTAATTTTAATCGAAGTTAAGCAAGATCTTAGAATCAGACCCTGATTTTCAAACTTGGCTGTTCTCAGAGTAAGCCTGTAAGTTTATAAGTAACTAAGTGTCTGAATGAATATGCGGGAAGATTTGTAATCCTTAAAGGACTTAAGTACATTACAAAGGCAGATACAAGTGCGTAAGTAGTTGTTACTCACAAACGAACGATGGATATGTGAGTTGCTTTCTTTGGTGTCATCTTCTATTGACTCCATCTGTGGTTTGGGAATTACAGCAGTTTTTACTTCATCATTATTTCAGACATGGGCAGTTGAACTGTGCTGCAGTGTTACCTTATTCCATGTGCTCTCTGCTCAGATGCAATTTTGTGTATACTGGTGATATTTCAGGGTTAAAACAGTAGACGTTAGCAGACAACCAGATTTGGAAGAAGAGACTAGCCAAAGAATTATGACAAAATGGAGCAGAGGATGCTATTACTCATGCTGTCAGAAAAATAGTTTCTGTAAATTATATGATTTTAGTCTTTTCAGGGGATGGGGGAAAAAAAGCAATGGCCCAAGGTATTCTCACTCTGGCAGTTACTAGCCTTTCCTATTTTCTCCTAGTCTGGTGAACACAATCTCTTACTGACCCTAGCAGGTATCTGAAAATCTGTATTTTCCTCTGGCATTCTGCCATGTTGATTAAAATCCCACTGATCTTGTTCTCTTTGGGAACTGCCTTGATGAAGTTTTAAGTGATGAACTGTGAACTGTCTTCCACTGCAAAAAGTCTATCAGGTAAATAAATTGGAAGTCCCAAATGAGAACAAATGCCCTAATAGGATACCAGGCTTGAATATTAATTTTGTTACCAAGTATTCCCGGTAGACTTGTTCCACTGGCTGTTCAAGTAACCTGATTTTTCAGGTCTGAATCATCAGTATGGAAACAAGTACCTCTGAAATAATGTGTGGGTAATGAAATACTCTCTTTCTGTAACTTTGGCCTTTCATTGTGGACAGCAGACATTTGATTACTGGAAAAGACAAAACAATAAACCAAAGTAGTGTGCATTTCTCTTCAGCTTCATTTAGCATGTACACACTTGCTTGTACATTGAGGAAATACCTAGAAAACTTACTTTCTCTGCAGGGACGCACTTCACTGGGCTAGATCAATTGAGCTGAGATATATGCTGAAACATATTGAAGTGGTAGCAGTGTTGGTGTAAGCTGTTTAGGAAGTGTTTGTGTGCTCCTCTGTGAAAGAACTCTGGATGTGAGGCTGCATTAATCCACTGCAAGTTAAATTGTAGCTATGCATGTCATTCAGTAAAGCAGAAAGTACCTGGAAGCTTGAATGATGCTTTTCTTTTAAAAGTACTTACTCCTTTTATATTTGTAAGAGTATTTATCTCTGTGCCATTGGCCTGTGAAAGACTAGAAATAAATCCCATTCCTGATCTCCAATTATTATTCTTGCACAATACCAGTTTACCATATTGTTTAGGGGAAGTTATGACATCTTGTGTGACAAAAAGTATCATTAATCAGAAAATTTTGCATGTTGGTACATAAGACTCCAGCACAGTACAACAGTCACATCACTGGATCTCTTTCTGCTTTAGTTAGAGAAGGGTGAGCAGAGCACAGGACAACCACAGGGCAAAACCCAGTATGAGGAAAGATCACTGTGCTTTGAAATCTGAAACAAAGCAAACAGCCTTGAAAGGAGGCTTAACAAACCGAAGTTGGCTGATGCAGCAGTGGATGTGTGTGAAATTGAAAAGCAAACAGAGCTGTTTGTGTGCTGGCCATGCCTTTCAAGGAGAGAAAATTTGTGTTCCATCTGGGAATAATAACAGAATGTGTCTGGAGAAGAAAGACAAAGCTAAGAATTTTTGCTGAGTCCCAGTGTGCCAAGTCAGTCCTGCAAGTAGTGCGCTATTGGATGGGTTGGTTTTAGCCCAGAAATATGTATCTTGTTTTCTCCTTTTATTGTACGTATTATACTTCTCCTTTAAGCTTGCTATTTGTTATTAATGATAAATAACATTAGTTTGCCCTGTAACATCAAAGTTAAAATGGCAGCATTGGTGAGACTACGGGAAAATATTTGGTTATGGGAGAAAAAATGGGTATGTGAGGTCTTGTTGTAGAGGGGCCAAGGGCACTGACATTTATCATATGCATAAATGCATTTTCTGATTCTCACATGAATGGTGTTATAATTGCTAAGAAAAATGTGTTTTATATAGTTCATGCTATGAAATCCATTATTTAATGTAGCTGCATGGTGTATGCCAATGCACTACAATTTAAGCAGCACTTCCCTTTTTAAAAATATTTTCTTCTGGTTCATGCTAAAAGGTGAAAACAGACAGTGCCTACATAAAAGAACAATCAACAACTACTTACCAAAGAAGTTTTTAAACAGGGATCTCAACTAATCCCTCCTGCTTGTGTGCTTGTGGCTGGAAATGTAGGGCTTTACAAAAGATTGTTCTTGTCTGGAACACCCCTGAAGTGGTAGTTACAGTTAACTGTCCCTCTTTTGCAATATAGAATCATTTCTTCCGTAAAAGAAAGAGGAGCAGTGCTTTGTTTAAAGATAACTGATAGCTTGCCTCTTCCAAATTGTGAATAATGTCAGGATCTCCATCTTGGCATGCACTACTGAGCTATTTTCAGGAAAGTGCAAATAAAAGCTATAATTTCTCCTGGCACATCAGGGGTGTAATGGAGGTGTCTGGCAGCATTTCAGTAAAACAATTAGGTTTAGTGGAAAGGATTCCCTCTAGGCATGACTGTCAGTCAAAGTATAAATAGAGGGTGAGAACCTACTCCCCAGCCTTGGTGCCTCCTGGACAGCAAGCTTCAAGCCCTTGCCAGCCAGCACAGGTGATACGTAATGCTTGTCCCAAGGTTTTTGGATTTACAGCCTGCACACGGGCAGGCAGGATATCTGAAAATTAGACGTGTTACAGTCTCTGAGATGAGGCAGAACTTCAGATATTTTATTGTTCACAGTTTGTGACAGGATATGTGTCAAGGGAAGGCAGCTGAGATGTCGCTAAATTTTGGGAAGAACTGTAGAATGGAATGATTTATTAAAAATAAGTTCTAGAAAGAGATCTGAAGCTCCATTTGGCTCTGGTTGCACAGGAGATTTGTGATTCATTTGCTTTCTATAAGTGGAATTAGTAGAAACACTTGACAATTGTCACTTGCACCTCCACAGCTCACTGTAAGGAATGTACCCAAGGACAGAGAAACAGGTACTTGAATGCTTCAATGAATAGATTTTACTGGGGACATTATAGCGCCTGGCCAGTGGAAATTTTGTTTCAAAGGTTTCATAATAAAGTGTTCTTCTGCAAGCAGAGTGAAACTTGCTTTCTCTAACTTTTATTTCTGGCAGTTCAAGTTGGTGACATGTCAAAAGCGCTCGTTACAGTGACATTAATGGTGACAGTTCCTTCAGAGTGATTGCCTTCTTTTATCAGATAACACAGGCAGGGCTGGTCTACTTGGAGCTTGCCTTGAGGGCACAAGCTGCTGCTTTATACTGGGGATGGGTGTCTGGAACTTTCCTTTGCTTAATTATCTAAAATATGTAAGAAAAAAAGGTGAGGATTATTATATTCCTAATTGAACTTATAAAACATAATATGAGAGGCCATCCTTCTTGTATTTTCTATGTGGGAGTTGGCTTTTAGATAGGATGTATAGAATAGGGCATGAAGATGTTGGATTATTATTTTCTCCTTTTTGTGTTGTAGCGACTTTCCTTAAAATACTTCTGCATTTCTTGGTGCAGCATTAGAAATGTTTTCATTTTCCCTGCAAAATGGAGAGCCTCAGGGCTCTGTACTGCACCGGATTCCTCTGCCAAGGCACATCAAAGTGGGGAAAATTCCAATATTATTTCCTTGTGGTTAGAATCCACCTTTATCTTGGACCCTGGTGCTCTATTTTACTGTGGGTTCCGGTTGTGCCCTACCTCCCACTTACACCACACGGCTGCACTGGAAGAGGTTATTTCGGCAAGGGGTCTCCTCCAATTGACTCCCAACATCATTTTTCCCTCCTGCTACCTCCTCCCAGGAATTCCAGGGACAGCTCTCACTGGTGGGGATCTCCTGCAGCAACATCTCCAAAATTCAAGCTGATCTCCATGACTATGTAAATAATTGGTTAAAGCTGCAAGGTCCCAAATCCAGAGCAGAACATGCTGTTTCATTCCAGGCAGTTACCCATGGATTGTAGAATATTTAGCTGATGGCTTGAAGACAGATTTTGTAAAAAAGCTCCTGCATCCTTTAGCTCTCTGCTAGAGATTACTGGGCGAGATTGCTTTAAGCGTGTTGTATTCAAGCGTTTTACATAACAGGGAGTAGAGGGAAGGCACGCAAGCATCAGGAAAGTAAAACTTTTGATTGTAGCTTTTCCTGGTTCCTATTTCTTAACAATTTCAAGTTTTCTTTTTATTTATTTCAGGAGCCCATTTTGGAGCAATGTGTCCGTGGTATATGGGACAATTTCTCTGGGCTGTTTATTGTTTTTTTTGGTGTGTGTTAAGATATGTAAATGAATCTCCTTTCTTCCATATGCAGCTACCCTGAAGATTAGCCAGACTTAGTGAGACTCTTCTGTGGCAGCTGTAGTGTTCAATTTTTAATGTAAATTAAGAACTTAGGTAAAAACAGTTTTAGTTTTTCTTTTCACTAGGCCACCCTATAAATTTTCGTAGCTGTGTTGTCTGCTATCCAGCCTGCTTTCTTCACTATTATGTGTTTCCAAACTTTGGTTAAACGCTGGTATAAAGCAATGTGGAATCAAGGCTGATTGAACAGAAGGCAGTCTTTTATAAAGTATGTGAGTTCCTTTTCAGACATGTTCAAAGTTTTGGGCAGTGTATCAAGATGTACTAAAGTTTGCCTTCAAGTGGAGAGAGTGTGTTTCTGCAAAAAGGTAACTCATGCTTTAGTTCAGAGGAAGTACTTTTGATTTAAAAAGTATCTTTCTTTGGTCATGTTTAGCATACATCCTCTATACTTAAAAAAACTGAAATAGAAATTGAGGGTGTGGAAGAAAAACATTAAGAATGACTAAGCATTATGGATCAGTTTTAGGTTTATTTTAAAAGAGGGGTTTTAAAATTGAGAACGGATGTTACTTTACACTTAATGTCATAATGTCATGCCTTACCTAGTATAAACTATTTTTGTATGAATAAATCCCATTTATTTGATGTTTTTAATAACTTTGGTTTTCTTTATGCCATAATTAATGTTCATGCGTAACTGCACTACTGAAGAGATTACAAGTGAAACTGGAGGCTACAGTAGTCATTTGGGAGATGACTTAAGCTGTGGGATAAACATAATAGTTGGGTATATTTGCTAGAATGATCAGTAGTGGCTGGAAGTTACACTTTACAAATGAGACCTGCACTTCCTAATGATCCCTCAGAGATGAGAAATTTTGATTATCTGATCTTCTGAATATTCAGGAAGATGTGTAATATCATTTTACGTCTGCTTGAAGTATTTAAGGATGGCTTTTGGTAGGTGTGATGCTAGCCATAAAACTAACAAAAATTGAAATCTGGGACTCGGCTTCAATATTTTGCAGAAGATGGCTTTTTTGTGCAAAAGAGTTCCCTTTGCAAGGAGATGTTCTGCATCCTTTTCTATGCTGAAGGTGAACAAAAGGAATCCCCTGGTTTATTACAGTGAGGACCCAAGAAGTAATTCTTTTGCAGACTGCTGGAGGTGTGTGAATGTGTCAGAGCAGTGCTACGTCTGTGGTTCCTGCTTCTAAAGATGATGACTTAATAGCCATCATTTCTCTGCTGTAACATCATTTGCTGCCTGTGTGAGGCTTCCAGCTGCAGACTTCAGGGACTGTCAGAACTGCTTGTCTCATGGAAAAACTAAAGTACTCTCCAGCAGGAACATCTGAATCAGTCTGCCTGTATGAAATTGTTCCTACTACAGCTGTAGCTGCTCTAGACACTTTAGGGCCATGAGATGTTGGTTCTGTGCAGTTGATGCAGTGTGTGGGTCTCATCCATGAGCGTCAGACAGATCAGAATGGAAGTCTGCAGGTGTGGGACCTCTCTGGTACTGGGTACAGGCACAGCTTTCTGTGTTGAGTGACTGGTTCCACCACTGGAGTCCCAATGGGAGCTGCCCTGGGCTGTGTGTTGGGGCAGGAACTCAGTCCCTGTCACAGTGCAGTTAAAAGGGAAACTCTTGTTGATCTGTTTATACCAACTCTTGAGGGTCTCCTGGTTGTTTCTAAAACTGTGTGATTCATAACTTCATCAGATCCATACCCCCAGGAATTCTCTTGCGTGGGAGTGTGCAGAATAACCTTGGGAGGAATTGCAAAGGTTTTTTTCATTTTGGTCTGTTTAGAGGAATACAGTAAGAGAAAAAGGACTTATAATTGTGATGACAATTATGACCACTGGTTTTCTTAACTTAGCTCCAGTAAAGTGCATTTCTTATATAGGGCAAGCTGTGAGTTGTGAAATGACAATGCAGCTTTGGTTGTTCTAGGTCAGCATTGATGTGCATTGGATTTCAGGATCTATGAATGTCAGTCTGCCACATCATTTATATTTGGATTTATTTTTAGTTTTTCTAGTTGAGTAAACTTAGAGTTTGTGGAGGTGCTATAGACTTCAAATGCCCAGGAGACAGAACTTCAGCAGTTGCAATCTTGTGCCTCACTAAAGAAGTAAATCTTCCTTGGCAGAGTGTCGTGACTGTATCAAATGCTTCTGCTCAGAATTTGTTGCTGATGAATGTTCTTTTGTCCTAAGATCACGAATGCTGTTCCTGCAGACTATCACAACTTGCTGCTTGGTGCAAGCTGCATGTGGCCATCCCACCGACAGAGTCACTGAGGAAGATTGTTCCTGAATGATGCCTGAGTGCAGGGCTTTTGTTCAGAAGGGGTTAACTCACTGACTGTGCATCCCTAACTGCTCAGTTGCTGGGACGATTGCCAGTTGAGGTCATAGATCTAAACAGAAAAAAAAAGCCCCAAGAGGTCAAATGTGTCCATCTCAGTGTAAATCACCAGTACCATGAATCCCAGCCAGATTTCTGTGGGAACTGCTCGGTTGCAGTTCCCACAGATTTCCTTTCCATAAACCTACCGAACCTGGGGCATACCTGGTTCTGCAGCATTATATCCATACTGCACATGCTTGGTTTCACAGTCTCTTAAAAACTCCATGGCAACCTTGCAGGGCGCATGATTTTATTCTGTGAAGATGGGAGACAAGACAGCCTGAAGAGCTGTGGGGTTTTGGATTGGGTTTACTCTCCAAGCTGTTTTGGTGTGTCTGACAGCCTGCCTGGGGTCAGCCCTGCTGGCTCACTTCTCCCTGTCCCAAGTCAAAGCCAGCTCAGGGAATGCACTGTGGGAACTGCAGTGAACCTGCCTGGACGCTGGGACTGGGAGAGGGAGGAGAAAGCCCCACTGCAGAGCTTTTCGGAAGGTTTCAGGACACTGGGCAATGAAGAAGATGAAGCAAGTGTCTGCCAATGGTTGGGACTGAGACTTTTTCGGGGTGGCGTAGAGACAGGGAATGATTAGTGTTGCTGTCTATGACAAGATTGCTGTCTGAGGCAGGTCACGTAGTGGAGCTATAGGTGCCTATATGATGAAGGGAATGAGATGAGAAAGGTGAAGAGGGATGAAATTGTTTTTTTAAAAATAATTCCTGGACTTCTTAGCAAATGCTTTTCTTCAGTCAGATCCATTGCAGTTCATACTTGGAGTAGTTTTTTTCCTGCAGCTCCTCAGTAGCTCTTCTCCTCAGTGCACCTTTTCCCGTGAGAGGAGGGGAGAGCAGCTTGCTGCTGCAGGAGGAGAGCATCTGTGAATAACTTCTAGTCATGTTCCATTCTGAAAAATCAATACAGCTGGGAGATTTCAATCTGAAGCAGTATGCTTGTTTTCATCTACAGCTCACATGAAACCTAAAATTTATGTGCATATTTCTCACAGAAGCTCCCATCTGTTACCTTAGAGCATGTTTTCATATATATAAATAAGCTTAATTTGCAGTTGAGAGAACATAAAAAATTACCTATAGGCTCTGTAGGTATCTCAGGGGTTGCCTTCTGCAGAAATGTGGTGAAATGAAGAGTGTCCAAGACTTAGTATTAATGATACAGTAACTCTTGTGGATCAAGAGTTGAGGATCAACTAAGGTTGAGATTTTATTTTACAGTTTAAATGAAGATATTTTTAAGAACATCTTTGTAACTCTTGCTTTTGCTGAGAGCTTGGAACTAGGGCAGACTTACCTTCCTTGTCTAGGACCCTAGTTCTTAAACCTTCTACCCCACAAATTCCATTACTACAGTTGTGTATTTTATGTGTAATTTACATTGCAGGTGAAGAGGGTGCATAGCTTTAAAGGACTGACTATGCAATTTCTCATGGGATCTTCCAGTTTTACAAACTCAAACCAGTATCACATGTCATGTAGGAGAAATCACCTCCCTTTAGTTACCCTTCTCTCCCAAAGCTTTCCTTCAGTTTCCTAAAGGATTCTCACAGTGCTCTTGTGTTAAATATCAATGACTAATAGGCGGAGGCCTGTAATATTCAACTGGAGTGCAGAAAAGTGAATTGGGAACGAATTCTATTTGTGTTTCAGAAATAAACATCAACTCCAGGCTGGGGGCAGAGATGAGAGGACTTGTAGAAGTCTCTCAATGCCATTGTGCTTTGTATAATACTCTGACTAGGAAGTTGGAGCCTTCCTGGAGAGAAAAAGTCTTTGAGTGGAAGATTGAAAGCCTTGTCTAGGATCAAGTAGGAACTGAATCCTGGTAAGACAGAGAAAGCATGTCTAATTCTAGGAATTTCACCTGAGTTGAAGAAACAGCAAGAGAGGTTTCAATCAGTAACCTTCCTGGTAAAGTGTTCCACTATTTCTGTACTCAGATAGCTTTCCCTATCACTGAAGGGTTGTGCAGTAATAGTCCTCAAAGCCTCTTTTCTTCCACTTGGATGGCTCAAAAACTTCTTGTCTATAAAAAAAAATCCCTAGTCTTCTGTTATTTAACAACAGCAAGTAGTATTTTCTCAAGTGATGCCCCAGTAAAGAAGAGACCCTGCTTTGCTCACTGCTCTGACTGGGGCTGTGCTTGGCAAGCCTGGAACTGTATCAGCTGTACTCGGCACTGTCCCAAATGTTGCTGTGCCAACACCCGCACCTGTCTGAGCTAGAAACTAGTTCATTTTGAAAACTTACTGGGATTGAGAAATAGTGGCCCATTTTGCATGAGAGAGCAAGTAATGAATGTTAATGTGCAGTGAATTTGTCAAAAAGCATTAATAGGAAAAGAGTGTGTGTTGGGAAGCAATTAAACCTGAGCTGATGAAGGAAGCTCACTGTACTGTGAGATTACCTGCCAAATATGCTTAGACAAACAAAATGTGCATTATAAGTAACGTTTCACATCTTAGCTGTGACCTTAAGTGATTTTTAAAGAGGTATTTAATGATAAAACTCAAGAATTTGTGCAGGTTGTTCCTGAGTTGGCTTTGCAAGCTTTAAAAACTAAGAGGAGCAACACAAACCGGGTTGAAAAGGTCTTTTTCCGATATATCATTGAAGTTGTGGGGTCCTGTTATATAATGAGTGATCTAGATTAAAGTTGCTGACATTCAAATAAAGGCACTCAGTGAGAAAATCCCAGCAGTTCTTTCACTGGTTCTTCTCACACCTCTAGAGTGTATTTTACACTTTCTTGAACAGATGAGATTGAGCTCTCTCATAGAGTTTTCTTTACTCTATAAAAAAGTGTGAAGCAGCCTTCTGTAGAGAAATAGGCTAGAGTCACTAGAGGTTCTCTGACACATTCTCAGTCTTCTCAATTTTCCTGACTCTATAAGAACTCTTGAGGCCTATTTTAATAAATACAAGCTATGCATTTTAGTTTTAAGTAATGGTTGCTCATAGATAAAATACAGAAGCAACTCTATAAATACATCAGTGTTAGTTAAAAATCCATCAAAATTGCCACCTGGTCCTGCCCAGTTTCTCAGTGTTGGCAGGAAAAAAGCTCTGAAGACTGCACGCCTTGAGGCTGCTACAATAGCTATGGAACTCATCGTGATTCTGATGATTTGTTCCTTAAAGTCTTCATAGGATTCTGCCATATAAACTGGATGTTAGATGATGGCAAAATGGCCAGGGATGAAAAGCTCTATCCATTATCCCAAGAAACATTTAAAACTGATTTTAATTCCATACTTTAGGGGACAATTATCTGGATAGGAAATAACTGTAGATGTGTCATATATAATTTTTTACTGAGTTCCTTGAAAAACTTCTTTTTCCTCTCAACTACTGTGTAAAAATGGACAGGAAAATAAGCCAAGTAATTTTTATCTGAACCCAAATTCCTTATGTTTGAGTTTTCAGTGCAAAATTTCAGCATGATCCTTTGAAGAGAGTGTTGGGCTACTGTACTTGTGCAATGACTGAGGAAAAAGAATTGCTGACAAAGAAAGACTCATCTCTATAGCAGGGGAACTTATGAAAGAAAGTCTATGTTGGAAATTAGTTTAGATCTTGCCTGTAAATAGAAACTGTATTTTTCAAATGAAATTTTGTTTGTTTCTGCCCTTTGCTCTCTACTTCTGAATAAGAAATGAGCCAAGCATTAATCCACTTCTGCATCTGAGTTCTGAACATAAAAGAATGAGGGGATAATTTGAGTGATCCAAGGAAAATGATTTCTCTTCCTATTATATCTGCTGGTAAAGGTAGTTTATTGTATTTGATCACCTCAGCTGGTGCACATAAAGTTCTAATTCCCATCTACAAACCTCACCAGTGATGCTCAACTGCATCTACAGAACATGGCTTAATCATCTCAGTAAATACTTTAGCCAATCTGAAATTTGCTGGATCCTGTGTGTTTAGATACAAATACATTTGGGAATGTGGTGAATAAGTCTCACTTGTCCAGTGTTATTCTCAGGAATATGAAATTCTCTGGCTGTATCCAGAGAAACAGAATTGCCCAGTGTTTTGATCTTGGTAATAGCAGCCATTGTTCTGATAATTCGTGTATGAGGAAAGGATCTTTTCACGCTCCTTGGAAGCCTTTCTTTTCCTTCTGTCTTGCCACGCATGCTTATAATCTCTTCTAGTCTTCGTTCCCTAGGCCGGCTTTGGAGTTGCCAATTCACATATCTGCACTATGAAGGAAAGAGATCTTGAAATCAAGTAAGCTTCAGTGCTATGAATTTAAAGTCTAACTAGTACTTGCAGTTCCTTTAGTTATTTTCCTTGTATGTAAATTAAGAATTCATGTTCCCTGAACAGATATTGAAGAGCAGTAGGCCCTTCAGTGGACCAAAGTCAGACTTTGTGCAGCGTCCAGGTGGGAAATAAAACCGCTTAAGCTAGATGTTGAAAATGGTGATGTCAATACCGTTTTTTTCCTGACCCATTGTGTTAAATAATGTGCATATAATTTGTATTGTGAGTTTAACTTTTAATTCTGTAACTACATTTAAATGCAAACTATTTCTTTTCAAATTTGAGTCCTTAAATGATGTTTTTCCAATTCAAATATCATGGTAAAATATATTCCCCCAGAGGCTTGGTACAGTGTGAAAATGTGCGAATAATGGATACATGTGCAGTGTACATCTTCCTACCAGATGGTACTGCTCAAATTTATAGTGTGTTGCATAATTGCTTTAGAAGAGGCTGAATGAATTTGCTTAATTTTAAAAATTCTTTTGTAAATGTTGAAGGATTTTTCCTGCAATGTGTGATGCTAGTTCATCTCCACTTTTGCCATAGCACTGATCTAGACCACAGACACCTGAGTTGAAAGAAGATACAACATCTTATTGGTTACCAATTGGAGGGCAGACAGTTTTTGATTGTTAAAGAACAAGTTTAGCTATTGATTCTGGCATATCAGTAGAATAAGACTTCTTGCCTTTGGATCTTACAGTTCACATGAGTCAGTGCATTGGTACTAGGAATGATTTTTGTTGATTGTTATAAGAAAGCTGGAAAACTTCTTCTGTTTGCTGCTTCCCTCACATTTCTGCTAGGACATTCACTGAGTGTCCAAGCTGTGGCCTTGCACACCAGTAGTTAGAGTAGAGCATTTAGCTACTTGTAGTGTGTATCTTTCCTAGTGACTCAGAAATTACTGTGCAAGCTGAATGATGCTAGTGTTGGCTCCGGATGCTTTCTTAATGAAACATATACTCCTTCAAATGTGCTTAACAAATTTAGAAAAATTCTCATGTTTCTTAACATTGTGTTAAATGCAAAGAAAACCAATAACGCTGTCTGAGAGAAAATGCTTGCAAAAGGGTGCTGGGTGAGTCACTTTGTACAAGCAGATGTCTTCACTGCTTAAAATGAAGACAACTTGTAAAACACAAATTTTTCGAGATGAATTATCAGGCTTCTGCCATTCTTGAACTTGGACAGCATTCTGTAGATGACTAACAATCCATTTGCGAATATAATCTGTGCACGATTTCAGCTTAAGGGCATTTACTTTGGAGGAGGAAGGAAGCAAACCTGAAACACTTATGGAAGAATCAAAAGGTTTGTCTTGATTTTCTCTGAAGCTCTATCTGCTGTTTTCTAGTGGAGTAGAATGGAATTAGATCTTATTTCATCATCTGTTTCTGTCCAACGTGTAATTCACTTTTGGTCTCAGCAAGAACACTTCGATCCCTGTAAGTCTACGGGACCTGATGGGATTCATCCAAGAGTACTCAAGGAGCTGGCTGAGGCCTCAATGGTTTTTGAAAGGTCTCAGGAATCTGGAGAAGTACATTTCACTAGAAGCTGGCTAATGACCAAGTTTTCAAAAAGGGCAAGAGGGATGCCCTGGTGGCTGCAGGCCTGATGATGCCTCTAGCTGTGTCGGGGAGGTTTAGGTTGGATATTCCATAAATGTTCTTCCCCCAGAGGGTGGATGGGCACTGGAATGGCTCCCCAGGGAAGTGGTCATGGAGCCAAGCCTGACAAGAGCTCAAGGAGTTGGACATTGCTTCCAGGGTGTGACTCTCAGGTCTATCCTGTGCAGGGCCAGGAGCTGGACTGGATGATCCTTGAGGGTCCCTTCTAACTCAGCATATTCTATGATTCGAAGAACTTTCCTAAGCATAGTGAAATATTGCCTTTAGATGAGAGCTCTCTGCTCGTTATTTGTGTTTCAGGTTATTGAGCACAGTTTTTAAATTTTCAGCCTTGTGTTTAAATGTCTTCCTCTCATTGAATTTGTAATGAATTTTTGTTTTGCTTTTCCATGAATTCTAATATCAGTGCCACCACTTGTCTGAAACTAAGTCAGAACTGAGATGAGCTATTTAAAATGCAAATAGAAAATTCTAATATTTGAGTATTAGATGATGCCCATCTGGTTTGAAATCTTAAGTATAAGAGCCCAGCATAGTGCTAGACTAGCTGTCCTGGAATGTTGCCTGCTACTCAATGTTCAGAGAAGCTGACAGCATCTTTGTAGTTTTTCACTTCACATGAGAAAAAAAATGTTTCGCTTGGTTTGGAAAACCTATGCAGTATGGCCATATACTCATGGTGAATATAACTTTGTTTCCAAGTGGCACTGACTTACAGTGGAAGGACCTCTTCGCAAAGTTAGCTCTTTACATTTTAACCTCAATATTATCACCAAATTTCCTTTCCTGTTCAAAAACTCCGCTCTGCTTCCATCTCAAGAACCGCATAACAAATTTCCTCTCATAAACTGTGCAAATATTTCAATAAATATTGCTTGGGGTACACAGTATTCCTTTCAAAAGGATGGTGTGTGATACGCTCTTTATTTTCCTGGTTCGAACCCTTGCACTGTTTTTGAAGCCATTCAGGGCTATCTCATACAGACTGTGACTCCATAGACAGCATTCCTAAATTCAGACAGCACTTACACTTTGGTAATTCTCCTCTTTCATCCCCTTCACACGGCAGACAGGAGTGTCTCTGTCAGCCTTCTCTTTGCCAGGCTAAGCCAGACTGTGCAATGGTTTCTTGGTGTTCCCTGTTGTTCTGTACCCTTTCTCTAGCCTGTACAGTTCCAGGTACCTTTCCTGAATGTGGGTGACAAGAATTGGGCACAACAGTTTCAGCTGTGTGTTCACTGGTGCTTTGCCCACCAGCACGAACATTTCTACAGCTGTGCTGCAGATACGACCCATGCATTTTGGGATGAATGTTTCACATCACGTTAGTGATTTAATTTAATTCATGGCAGGTGATACATTTTGGGAGTGAAATAGCACATTAGTTCAGTGATATGTGAAGTATCTTAATATTGTTGACCTTATCTACAAATACACAATATTTATTTCTGCAATAAATGTTTATCAAGAATGGCTTTTATACCACTTTGAAAACATGGTTTTTCAAGGTCAGATTGTGTTGAATGTACATTTATCTTCTGAATTCAACATATGATACAGAAAAATGCTCATTGTAAGAGGCTGTGGATTCTTTTATATGCTGGGGGCCAAATGGGAGCCTGGTTCTGCTTCAGCTTGTCCTTTTTTTTCTCTATGTTTACAATGCTGTTCACATCCTTAGTTTGATAAACCCAACAAAGCAGCTTTCAGTTCATTTTGAGTGGTATCCAGAACACTCAGTAAAGAAAGCCTTAGGTTGATACAGCCTGTTTACCCCAATTTAAATACTGTAAATATGTGGTACCTTCATGGTTCTAGCTGAACAGCGAGATAAGATGATGGTTTAAAAGCACTAAAGATAAACCATTTGGTTTCCTTTAGAACAATGAAAGTTTATCTGTTTCTTTTTGTAACTTCTGAGAAGTTTCTGGGACATACTCTTTCCCATAAGGTCTGTGGGTTTGTGCAGGGGGGATTTGTCAGGGCTATAAAATTAGCAGGGTTGTTTCTGTCCTCCCTTTCCTAGATGCTGAGATGCAAGTTCACATTATTAAAAAAAGCTAGTAAAGATGTATCAAAAAGAGGTGACTGCTTTGTTCATTGCAGAAACAACAAGCTATTTAAAAAGCAATTTAAAGCTAATTTAAACTTGATCAGCTTTAATTGATTAAAAGGGAATTAGGCTGACCTTTTTGGTTCTAAAGTGTTGACACAAAAATACTAAGTGCCACTGAAAGGGGCAAAATATGAATTATATTAAAAGCACAGTGGTGACAGCAGCAACCACCTTGCTGCAACTAATTTTATGGATTTTTAGTATAATAATTTCTTTTGTAAGATTTCCTAGAGAAATCTTGAAATAAATAAAAAAAAAAACTCAACAAAATTTCTAGAACTATGTAGAGGTTACAAGAAAAAAAAAATTATATAGCTTCTTTAATAAACTAGTGTTCACATTCTGGCCCAGACAAAATTTGTTAAATGAAACACTCATTAACACCAAATTAACCCTTGTTTTAAGCAGCATTTCTTTTGGCCAATCTCTGTACTGGGTGGCCAAAATGCCACTAATGACTGTTTACTGAGAATGGGATTATCTCAGAGCAGTTCTACACATGCCAAGACCAGCTTTCCATGATCTTTCTGGCACTCTGATAAGTGCATAACAATTGAAATTATACCTGTCATTCAATTTGTCTGTATTTTGGTAATTGCACAGCTTGCTGAACTTCGTTCTGAATCTGCAATTAGCTACTTCTAGCAGAAAAATGAGTTACTATTCTAGTCTACCCAAGACTCGTAATTGACTAAATTTGGCTCTTCCAGGAGTCAGTATGTCTGTCTGTATTTTAGCCTCATTTATAACTTCATGGAAGACTGATCTTTGCTTTGTACTTCATGGCCCATTGTGCTCCATAAGGTTAAATGTAGCCTGCTCTGTATAACTGTTTTATAGATCTAAAATAATATATTTGCTTTACTAATGGCTTACTTTTAAGAGTTTCAGACATGCTTGCTCCTGCACTTCCAGCATATGGGTTTCAGACTGAAAGGTTTGTACGTAATTATATGGACTTTAATAAATCTAGCAATCAAGCCATGCAAAGTAGAATTGATGTGTTGGCAATGTAGCCAGACTGTCTAGAACTCAAAGTGATTTAGGGAGAAAAGCAGGGCCTTGGATGGGGGAAGGCTGTGCTGTAATTTTTAAGCTTTCAAATGCAATATTTATATATATATATTTTAACCTTTTCAGTAGAGGGATAAAAGAACAATTTTTTTAGTAGATTAAGAGGCAGTGGGTTTAGAGAAGATACTTTACAGCTGCTCATGAAGTGTAGGTTGCATGCATTAGTTGTAGTAGTAACAATACCATGCTGGATTTATATATGGCCTTGGATATTTGTGTTAAATTATGCCTGAATTTCCTATCTGTAAAACAGATAGTGAGAAGGATAACTCTTTAAATGAATTTTGTTTTGTGGCAGTGTATGATTTTTGTTAATTTTGTCTTCTCTGCTCAAGATTTTACCTGGTGGAGGGTTTTTTTGTATAACAGAACTTTCCACTGAGTTTTATCCTTTGGAACATTACAAAATTTTCTTGTTACTTGGTACAGAAATACTGTAGGCCAATCTACAAGCAATAAAAACCGAAGCCACAAGGAAAATAATATCCTAAGAATGTGACAGTTGCCTTGAGAAATAACTTACCAGTGTAGGGAAGTTGTGCACTGTTTTGATGAACTTTGTTCACAAGTCAAAGGATGTCTTGAAGTAGTAGAAAGAGGGCTTGGCACCATTTGTTCTTTCTTCCAGACGGTCCTGGTGACAATATAGGTTACATCTGTTTGTCTGGACATGTGATGCTGACTAGTGGTGACTTTTTGAAGTCTGGCATATGCGTCAAAGCAAAGTGATGAAGTGCTGAACAAGGCCAAACCTTTTAAGGACTTTGGTGCAACCTGGAACAAGGCCTGGACTATTTTGGGTCTTGGCCTGTGCGAGATCTGCTGTGCAGGTCTGCACCTCAATCAGCATTACCAAAGTGTGAGAGAGAGCCAAGAATAAAAGAGTGAGAAATTGGTTTCTTTCCAAGGCTATGGGCAAAGGTAGTTTGGTGGAGAAGCAGCTGGGCCAGCTGTGGTGGAAGAGGGGCAGTGGGGAGTGGAGTGGAAGTCATGCTGTGCTCAGCAAGGGCAGGGAGGTGCTTTGTGGAGCTGCTCCCCTCCCTCTGCTCAGGTCGAGCTCCATGTCTGGGGCTCTGGAATGGTTCCTGAAAGCTCAGCATGCTGCACTCCCTGGCCCTTGCTGAACCTCCTTGTAGGGAAATGGGGATGAAGGCAGAATGAAATGTTACTGGAGTGTGCGTGTAAAAATATATATGTATATACACACCTGTGGAAAAAAAAGCATGACTTTGACATGGCATCAACAAATGCGAGTATTATGTATTTGGAACTTCCCACGATGAGTCTGCCAGATTTACCGGGGGAATATCTAAGTCAACCTGAGGCAGAAAAATCAAGAGCAGTGAGTTTCCGGCTCAGTGGAGCATATTTCACCTCTTCCCCAAGGGGAAATGTAGAACATTTCTTTATAATTCAGGTGTGTAAATGAGAAGCACTCCGGATGCATTATATCAGTCTTTTCTTGTGGCTGCAGCTTACTTACAGAATCATTTTTTCAGCAGTGGTTTTTAATCTGTGGTTACTCTTATAAAAATAATTCGGTAGTTCTAATTAATTTACATCTGATTTAGATTTCAAATAAGAAATTAGGTTATAGCATTGTCATTTACATAGTTTTATACATTGTGGGAGTGTGACCATCAGCATATAAAAGATACTTTTGGAAAAGATTATACTCTCTATGAGTGTACTATCTCTTTCTTTAGACCACTGCACTGTTCAGTTAAATTAATGAAGATGCCTCATTTATTTGATAACAAAATATTTTTGACGCTTACATTTCTGAAGAATCCTGTAAGGTACATAAAAAATGAGTTTTGATCCAAGCTGAAATGACAGCACTGTCCTACCCTTTTATTCATTAGATACTTTGAGGAAATAGCCTTTGACACATACATCTCAGGACAAATGTATTTTACCCTATTATTGACATACTAACAGCCCTGTATAAATCACTGTTTCCTGCAGTTCAGCTCTTAGCCTAATTTGCTGTAATAACAAGGTGCCCATGGGCTGAGGTTGCTCCACAGGGGACTGATTCCTATTCTGGTCTCTTAATATGGCTTTCATCAGTTGCAGTTTCATTATTTCAATACTGTTGCACCATTAGCCAGGGAACATTCATGGAGATGCACACAGGCATTGGAAGAATGTCTTGGACCAATAAAACAAATCTCAGAATGTGTTGGAAGGAACCTCTGGAGGTCACCTGGCCCAAACCCCAGGCTCAGGTGAGGTCACCTAGACCAGGCTGCTCAGGACCACGTCCAAACAGCTTCTGAATATCCCCAAGGATATTCAGCCTCCCTGGGTGACCTGTGCCAGTGCTGGGTCACCTTCACAGTGAAAATGTGCTCCTTGACGTTCAGAGGGAGCTTCCTGTGTTTCACTTGGTGCCCCTCTCTTCTGACCTGTCCCTGGGCACCACTGAAAGATCCCTGGCTCCGTCTTCTTTGCACCCTCCCTTCAGGAGCAGCAAACAGTGACAAACACCAGGGAGGAATGAAAGGGGAAGGACAGAGGAAGCTGTCATACCACTTGCAACTAATTCAGAATTGGTGTGGGAAAGTGTTCAGCATTTCAAGTGAAAAAAACATTGCCTGCCTTGAGGTCTTTATCTGGATTTGTCTCAGTAGTTGGTACAGATGGCAACACCTTCCTTAGATTTTAACATAAGAGCTGAATGTATTTTTAATCTTTTTGCTATTCTGTTTATACTGACATATTATGATATGGGAATGATCAAGTGTTACAGTTGTCCTGGTTTTCTTGTCTGAGCATTTTCAAGGATGATGTGCTTTCAATAAGAGACAGCACAACAAAATGAGGATTGAAATATGGTGAGTGCTGCAAATCTGCATAAAAGAAAAATCATGCAACTGTCTGGAATAAGGTATTTGCATTCACTTCCTACTCTTGTCTGAAACAAGACTTTTCTCCCTTTGCCTTTAAAACAGAAGTTTTCTCTGAAAATGGTTTTATATAAACCAGGACTGTAAATACAGTGGATTGCAGGTAACTTTGATCAAGATTTTTGAGTCCTGGGGTATTTGCTTATTTATGTATTTAATTTTGAAGGTTTTTTTAATATACTTTTTTCTTTTGAATTCTGGAGAACCTTAAATTGTCTGGAAAACTTTCCTTAAATTCAGTGTGCAAGACAAAGTTAGATGTGACTTTTGTACAGTGGTATAAACTGAGACTTATTTACATATCATGTAGCAAAAAGTGCAGAATTGCAGTACCACAGAAGAAGAGTTCATATCTTAAATATTTAGACTCTAGAACATAAAATTAAAAAGGCAAGAAAAAAATGTGCAAGACTATCCCCTAAATCTGATATTTTACTAATAACTTAATCTAAATATATTTTTAAATGGTAATCATGCAGGTACTACAGAAGTTTTGGATGAAGATGATACAATCTCTGAGGGGATAAAAAACCCCAAACCAACTTTTAAAAAGTAGCTTGAATCACCAAATTCCACTCAGGTCAGCTTACTATTCCAGTAGACTTTGCAGGATATGTCAAGGAAAGATAGTCTGCATATATGTGAGTATTTGTTAACAGAAACAGTAGAGAAAATTCTGCTTCCTTTGTTTGACTCCATGAAAACCTTGAAACTGCATTCTAGCATGGCACAAAAATGCTCCAAATCCCTTCCTTTCCATCTCTCCTCACGTGCAAGGTGATGTGGAAACTTCCTAAGCTGTAAAAGTCCATGGGCTCTGGGTATACCTAATATAATTTTAAAAATGTAGAATGTGTGAGGAGGTAAATGGATAAATAATGACAATGCCAAGCAGAACTCTCAATTTTTGAAGCAAGTGCAGAGTATAATAGAAACTCAGCAACTGAACTGTGTTAGTGTACTTGATTACTGAAGCACAAAGAAAATCCAATAATCTACTAGAATTTAATTCAGTGTTGTAAAGTTTTATTAGCTGCTAGTTTGAGTATGATTGCAGTGAAATTAATAGTGGAAGATTTATATTACCTTCTTTTCTCTGTTTATTATAGAAATGCTTTTTTGTCTTTTCATTGCTGAATATACTGCTTGAAATAATTTATCTCTGAGTAGCCAGGATTGTTTTTTCTTGATGGTTGTATTTTGCAGCTTTGATAATGATCAGAAAACACTCAGAGAAGCTCAATTTGGTTCTGCAGTGCAGTACATGAGACACACAGAGATACAAAAAGCAGTTAATCAAATTTTAGTTCCCCCTTGGCCTTTTTATTATCTAGAAAAGTATAAATGTGCTTCTTCAATATATTCATCGTAATTTAATTTCTTTAGCCATTTAAGTAATTTTCTGTTCTTTAAGTGTCCTCCTTTTGTCTGACACTTCTGCCAGTGTTTTGAAATGGCAGACAGTTTTATAGGTGAAATCTTAGCAGTGTCTTACAGAGATCGTCTTGATTTGTGCCAAGTCTATAAAAGTGGTACAAAATGATAATGGTTTTCTCTTACCTTTGGTACATTCTTTTATAGCTGGTTGAAAAACAGAAAGCTCCTTAAGTAAGAACTTCTCTCTGACTGTCATTAATATTCAGATAATTCTTTTTTTTACGATTTCAGTGATAGTTTTCTGATGGACTACCATTTAAAATGGCTTGCAGTTGCTTACTATGATAATCGCCTAGCCCAGTGAATTACTCCAAGTTTTATGTTTTATTCTCACTTCTGGATCTGTCCTGGAGCTGTTGTCCAGCCTCTGCTGTTCTCTTCCTGCCTCGCAGATCTACAGTCAGGTGCCCTGATTCCTGCAGTGGTGACACTTGGGATGAGACTGTTGCTTTTGGTCTCACATTGGACATTTACTAAAATAGTCCAATTTTCAAAAAGCCCGAGTTTAACCTTTATGCAGTGTTGAGAAGGCAAGAGTTTCATTGCAGAGTTGTTGGCATGATAATCAATATGAACATTGGAGTTCTAGACCTCAAACAAAAGTCACATCTGTTTTCTCTATGGAACTTCTTAACATATCTCATTGGCCGTTCAGTAGACTTATCTCTGTCTTGCTGGCCAAAAAATATAATGAAGTCTAGGAAAAAGTTTTATTGGCATAAATATGAACAACCCTTGGCTTGAAAAGGGCCACCTTGTAGCCCATGAGCTACGTTGAAGCTTTTGTGACTGGGAATACATCAAAAGGTCTTTGGTCAGAGATGAAGGTTAAAACAAAGCTCCATTCTTAAAAATTCAGTTACAGTCCTTAAAATAGGTAAGCAAATGGTGAGACACCTGACTAAACTCACTATTAAAATATTCCTGTTCTGTTAAGGCTAGTGTAAAGAGCTTGTCCTCGCACTGAAGAAACTTACGTGAATGAACATTTTGGATGTAGTGTAGGATTTGCTTTTGTCACAGGCTGTAGAAATACTGGCTGATGTAAATTCAGCTGACAGAAGTCAGATCTCCGCATGGTCTTCCAGGACATTGTCCAACATAAGAACTCAATAATCAGCTGTCAAAAACCCTCCCACTTCTAGTAACTCAAAATGTTTGCAATTAATTTTTGAGAATTTATGTAAGTCTGTTTCCCAGTGCTGGTATTCCCATGATTCTGTAGTGTTTTCATTTAACTTACAAGTCTGCAACCTGCCAAAGATAAATCTCTCTGCACCAAAGGTAACAACATCTGCCAGTATTTATATCAAGAACTGGGAGAAAATTCTAAGTGCAGAGAAGCAATAATTTTTGTTACAGAAAGGACATCCTCATAATATTCTGAACCTGTTTCCTGTCTGTGCAGTAGAGGTGGGTGGTTAAGCTTCATCCCTGCTTCTAACTTGTGGCGCTCTGCTGCTGTGTTAATACTCCCTGCACGCTCTCAGTGATGAAATATGAAAACATTTTGATGGTACTTAGGAACAGGACATAGCAGTAAAATTTGCTTTCTACTGTGCTGTCTTACTGCTGTCTCCTGAGCAGCATATGCCAGTGCTTTGCTTGTTTGCTTCATCACTGCCTGTGTCGGGCAAACAGGTTGTCACAGGTAAATCTGCAGATGGTTTTCTTAGCTTTGATCCAATTTGTCTAATTTGTAGGTTCCTTGTGACTTCCTGCTTCTCCCTCAACTGTGAGACATAGCAATGTTGGAGCCACATGAAAATACTACATGGCTCATTTTCAGCTAAATTACCCTGAGCATGTAATTATAGCAATTAGTAAAGCTCCCTCTGTTTTTCAGCATTCTCCGAAAAACACCCTCCTCCTGCAATTTAAGTAAAATGCCCTAGGTCAATAGCTACACAGACAAGTCATTTAAGAATTGTCTTTATGTGACCAGGATAGGGTTTACTGCATGTAATAAAACAATGCATCAGCTTGGCAAAAGATGTGTAATGATACTGTTGTTTGGGATTCGTAACTAGAAAGAAATAAACTCTTTCTTTTACAGGTTTTTTAGTTACCCTTTTGCAGCGTTTCCATCCATTTCAGTAATGGGGGTGTTCATAAACACTGTTGGAGAGCATCCAGGATGCTACAGGAAATATCTTTCCAGAAGACAGCCTTATTCCAGGGATATGGTTACTTGTCTGCTTCATGTCTTGAAATACAAAGGTTTTTGTTTGGGGTTTTGTTTGTTGGTAGTTTTTGTGGGGTGTGGTTTTTTTTGGGTTTTTTTTCCCTTTTTGTTTGCTTATTTTATTGTGGTTTTGGTTTGTTTTTTAAAATTTTTATTTCAGATTTAATTTTATTTATCTACCAAAAGCAGAACACTTAAACTAGTTAAATATAAAAACCACTGGGGTTTAAATTCTGTAAGGAAACAAAATTTATATTTATGGCCCATTCCATGCTGCGGTGGGATCCTCCTTCTGTGTTGGCTTAGCTGATGGTCCACATGGCTGTGTCAGAGTTCAGCACTGTTGAGAGCTGGCTTGATTTAGCATTTTTGAGGAAAAGACCTTTCTGTGCCCCAGGAAAAATCTGTCCAGCACTGTGGAGAAAGCTAAGAACACTGAAAAACACAGTCATGAAAATGACTTCAGTTCAAGACCTTGTGTTATTTTCAACATCATCTCCATCATGGCTTGGTTTAACTGGTTCATTGCTTTAAACTCTGTTGGACCAAATCTCTTAGCTGTGAGGTTCGTGGTGGGCTGGTGAAGAGTGTGGTCCGTGGCATTCTGGGCTAAGTCAGAGATTTGGAAGTGTTACAAGAGGCTACTGGATGGAGAACTGGCGACTGTCTCTCATATTTGTATCTCTGCCTATGTATATATAGATGTATAACTTACTTCAAAGGGATTTAAAACTGAGTTCAGTACTGCAGAAGATTTCTTGCAAACTCCTGGCTTTCCTTGTGTGTCTTTGCATGAGATGATAGGGAGTGGGCAATTTTCTTCAGCAGGATATTTATATAGATGCGAGCTCTCGCGGCATGTACGCTCGTATATATTAGTTCCTTCTTTTTATAGACTGGTGATCTGAAATAGAAGTGACTGGCAAAGAGAAATGTCTTGAGGCACTTGAGCATCTTAACAGAATACAAAATAGTCCATAATATATATTTACCTACCTAACCAACAAACCTTTTTCACGAGTCCTCTCTGAGGTTTAAGTGGAATTGTTAATGACTCACACTGGTTTTCTCTCCAGATTTTATTTACCATATCACCTTTGCTTACAAGTTTTCTCAAGATGATCATTGCACAGCACAGCTCTCTTAGCATATCCAGTATGTCAAGAAGGGTTTATGTAATCTGCCAAGCAGTGTGTCATCCTGTGCACCTGGCCTGATGTTTTTTACAAATCTCACCTTTTGAACTCCAGCTTGTAATAGAAATGTGTTGGTCTCTGAAGGGGCAGAGGTTCACTTCCCTCAGTGGTAGCAGAGGGATGGTCACTGTAGTGCACTCGTTACCTGGAGTATGGTATGGAATGTGAGCATGTGGTTTTTCTGCAGGGGGTTCTTTGTGTGGCTTAAAGAACCAGAACAGGCTATCAAGCAGAAAATAGAAGCAGCTACCCACGTTAAAAACAAAAAATAGTTTGTTTAGCAGGTGGAAAAAAAGCTTGCCGTGCTCTGTCTATGCAAAAAACCCAATTGTGTGCAAGGAATTTACTAAATCAAAATTTCTATTTTGCAGGATAATGAAGTTCAAATTCGGTGAATGTAGAACAAGTTTTTCTGCATCAGTGCACTTGCTCCATAGTTGCTCCTATTCCAAAGTGCAGGCCTGAACCTGGTGTTTCGTTAGTTAACAGGTTTATTGTGTGCTTGATTAGTAGTTTTTTGAGCATCTTGTGTATCCATAAATACTGTTTTTATTCCTTACATCCTTTGCACAATTTGATGTACATGGAATCTATCTGTACTAAAGTCCAGGACGAGATGGTGCATGCAGAAGCCTGACAGGTAAGGGATAAAGTAATGGTAATGATTGAATTTATAATGTTGTTTGGAAATATTCTTGTTCAGTTTCTTTCTTTTTTGACAAATGAACCTATTTCTACAACTTCCATCATCTCTTTCTCTTTGCCCCTGCCCCATGGTTTGCCATGGTTCCTTTTTTCTCCTAGGAGAAAGAAGTCACAGATCTTAAGAGTTTTCTCCTGACCTTTCCAGTTCAGCTCCTGAGCAACTCTGTGTTTTGATGTGTTTATTCAACCACTTCTCTAAATAGCCTTATGACTTAGAAGAAATATATTGTCTAATTACATCTATGCCCCATAGGCGATTTAGAATACTTTTCTGGGTGCATAAGTGGCCAAAATATTTTATAAGCATCCCTTATCTCCTGTGCTAAGCTTCACTACAACAAGATGGAGAAGAAATGTAAATGTCATAAGTAAGCCATTAAAACAATAAAATTCCTTACCTTTATAAAATAGATAACTCAGTTTGCATCTGTTTTTGCAGCAAAGCTTGTCTTGCTGAACTGGTTACATCACATATATACCAAGCCACACGTGGCTTCCTTGCCACAAAAAAATGAACATCTTTCCAAACCATCTTTTTTTTATCCTATAACGCTGGTCTCTGAGGTAGCTGAATTGAACAGAAGTGAGGTATGTACACTGAAATAAAGCTGATACACCAGAATGCAGTTTTTAGATAAAACTTTTTGAAATGTTAAAATAAGAACCATGTTGGAGTGGAGTTAAGTAAATTAATCCCAGGAATGAATGAATGATGGATAGCAGGAGAGCAATGAACTACCCTGAACGCATTTTCACAGCATCTAGAATGCCAAGTACCATTTATCAATAACCAGATCAGATTTAGGGCCAGATTTATTGCCCTCATCTGGGCACGCTCAAGGACCTTTACGTCCTTCTTCAGTGGTGGGGCCCAGCAGTGCCCCCAGTGCTGCAGGTGAGACCCCTCGTGTGCTGAAGGCAGTGGCAGAATTGCCTCTCTTCCAGGCTGCTTCTCCTGTGTTTGACCCCAGGGTGTGGTTTGCCCTCCTGGCTGCCAGGACACCGCAGACTCACTGCAATCTGCTGCCAAGCAGCCCCCCCAGACCCCATTTTCGGGGTGCTTTTTGTTGTCTGTGTTCTGTGAAACCATCTGGTGAATGTCTGACTGATCTGCTAAGAACCCTGTCCTCTGCTCAGGCATGGCCACTCACCCTGGATGTCAGTGCAGCTTTGTTTGCCTGTGGATTGTTCCCTGACCTTGAATGAGAATTGTGCCTCTGCTGTCACCATGAATAGTTGTGAGGGGGAGCACACAACCTTTTCATCAGCGTACTTGACCACAGGCAGATGCTTCTTCAATGTAAACCTTAGTGACCTCAGCAGGTCTCTGTCGTTTTGAATTCTGTTCACAGTGGTTGTTTTGGTCTGTTTTAAGGTCCTCTGTACCAAAATAATAGTAGGATCAAACTATTCAGTAGCTGCAGTGTACTTGTCTTATCTAAATGAGAAACGCACAGAGAGCTGTGCAAAGTGTGCATAGAATCTACTAGAAGTAATTACCAAGAGATTCTTGGTCCAAAGCCACCATAATTATTATTTTACTTCTTACTCTCAGGAGTTAAGCTCTGTGTATTGTGCTGAGCAGATGGAATTTTTTATTTTTTAAAAAATGAACCTAATAACAACAGGAGTTAGTTTTTAATGTCACCACCTACTGTGCCAAGTCCTCTGGCTTTGTTACATGAATATCAGCCATTGAAAAAAAAAATTTGAAAAGTACAGTTATCCCAGGGCCATTTGGAGTTTGATCAGAATCTATCTGTGGCGAAATATAACTAAAATATTCGATTCAATAAAGAATTCTTTAAGTAGGTGGTCACTTTTTATTGCTGTCCTCTTGGAAAGCGCTTCTCTTCTGAAATGTAAGCTTCCATGTAGGGCTGCAGCAAAGCCTTCCTGTTCAGAGTAATGGAATGACAAACCACTAGTGGAATGATGCTGTTGGGTTTTTTAATGCAAATTTGCTGGTGTGATCTCTGCTAGAAGATCAAAACTAATCATGCTGTGTTTGATAAGCTGCAAATGTAGTGAGCAGTCATAACTGTGTTTTCTTCAAAAAAAAAAAGATTGCTATTATAAATATAATTGGCTGTGTTTTGAGACTCGAGATCTCTGAGATCAAGTCTTCAGGATAACATCAAGGTTTTGCTCAGTTTTGTCACCTGACAGAGATGAGAGAGGCCTTTCTATTGATGTATCAGTTTGTGTGTGCAGGGCAAAATGAAGGGGCTGAGCTGAAGGAAGTCAGGGAGGGAAGAGGGCACAGTGCTCATTGCCTCTGAACGCTGAGCTCTGCTGACCGCAGTTTCCTTCCCGTGTGGACATGAGGAAAGCTGTTCCGCTGTAGTGTATCACCACAGTGCTAGAGTCCAACTTATTCCCAGCTTCTGCAGCAGCTCACAGCTTTCTGCATCTGGATTTGGTAATAATTTTGAGCCAAGACAGCTGAAAGGATTCTGAAAGAATTCTGCTTCATTTCACGTCCACTTCTCACAGATCAGTCTGGTGGGTCATGGACTTCTGTGTGCTTTTGAGCCAAGTCCAGCTGGTCCAGGAGAGCTGCTTCTATCAGGGAGCGCTCTTCTGTTGAGTTTAAAAATGGCTTATAAAACTGCAAATACTAGACAGATTTATGGATTATTACCTTATAACTGGAGGTATAACTCTGATATAAAAGTACCATTGCCAAAAATCAAAATACATAGGAATAATTAATATAGTAGAAGAGTAATATTAATAAGAATTTATACAGCTGCTCCCTAAAAATCCAATTCACACTTGTAAAACAAACTTGTAAGTTAGAAACAGAAATAACTTTGTGATTAAACATTTATTATTAGAAAAATTCTGCCCTTTCTTTAAAAAACATCCATAATTAGGCCTACTGTACATAGGATTTTCAATGTCTTTTTTTAATACATAAATCTTGCTGGAACTGGAGCCTCTGGGATGTTTGCCCAGGCCACCTGGAAATCCTTGGTATATCCACTGAATTGAGCAGATGACCTGTTCCTATACACTAAAATAATCATGTTCTGATGTGTTAGATTTCCTGTCCATGTGGGTTACCTGCACAACATGTGTACAAGTTTGTCTGGGAAATTCTAGAATATAATATGCTCTCCACATTGAAAGGCTACTGTAGAAAGGTCAGTGGGTATTATCTCTTTTTGCTGAACAGGGAGATGACAGTGTGTCTCATTTCAAAGCTTGTTTTTCTGCCTGTTCGTAGTTAATTCTCACATTGTCTGAAATACATTAAAGATCTGTTCAAACAACAGCACAGATCAAAATGCAGAACAATTATAGAAACTACATATGCTACACAAATGTATGGTGTATAAATGTTATGTAAAGGAAGATATTAAATTTTTTATTTTCAAGGAGTTCACACAACGGTGAAATGTTGAAAGTTTCTTAAAAGTCAACACTTAAAGTTAGGTGATTTTTTATTCAGTAAGCCATTGTTGGGAAGAATACCCATAGCTGTTAATTATATAGCAGTTCTAGTAACCTTGAAAGTTGTGTGTAATGTTTTTCTTTGGTATTTTTTCTTTTTTTTTTTTGAGGGGGGGAGGCTTTTCTTTCTCCTTATGACAGAAAGATAGAGAACATGGTTATCTCAGAAAAAAGAGAAATGATTAGACAAGCATGATCAGAGATGAGGGAACACCCAAGGGACAACTTCACAAGCCTTTGCTCAGTCAACCGTGCAATGAAGTGCAACCTTGTGGAAGTAAAAACACCCAAGAGGCAGAGGCAAGGCATGTCCCAAAGTCTATAAGTCTTCTGTAGGTGCAGCTTCATGCTAAAATACTTATAAATTACTCTAGATGCAAACTGTGATTTGTTGCTGAACTTGCCAAAGCATATATATTCTGCTTGAAATCAAATGCATTTTTATTATAGCACGGAGATGCAAGTATCTATAATTAAGATTATTGAGTTTCGTAGCTCTGGCAAATGAAAGCAGGGAAGGACTGGTCACTTGTGTGGGCTCTTTATTTTTAACACCTTACAGGGATCCCTTTATAAGGTAAAAAATTAAATGGTTGCTTATAGAAGATGTCACATTTGATTTGGTATTTCCTTTATTTCTTAAAATTAATTCTTACTAACATTTAAAGAGTTGCAGACTAGATCAAGTAATCATTTTTTTGTTAGTGTATCACATAAACCCCCTCAAACTATTTTCTCATTAGAAAGCCTATTTATACTGCATCTATTTAAATAAAAGGCATTGATATCATCTACCAGGAAAATGATTTGTTGAAGCTTGACTGGATTCTAGCAAGTGTATTTTTATATTCTTTGGGGAAGTGGGCAATGGGAATGTGACAGTGACTTGGAGAAGGGGTGGTTCAGAGAGTGCGGGTGGGATCAGCATGAGGCAAGTGTTTGATAGATCTCGGGGATGCAAAGGCTGTTTGCTCACCGCGCTTTCCGTGTGGGCAGTGATCCTACAGAAAGTCCCTGCTCGTGTGCCAATGCTGTGGGACCCTGGGGGAGCTTGCAAAAGAGTGGGAAGGATTTGGCCTCACTGAAGTGGTGGGCAGTGATCCCACAGTCCGGAGCAGCACTGAGAAGCTTCAGCGAGTATCAGAAGTGCAAGTCCATCATCACACAGCGATGCTGCTGCAGATAGTTGGTTATGACTGAGCAATTATAGCAGTTTTACACTGGATGTCACACTGAATCCAGCAGTCAGCCTCCAAAGGCAGGAAGTAGCCAGCTTCCCCCTGAAACAGTCTCCACGTTAGCCAGGGAGCTCCAGAGGCTGCTCTGCACCTGGCATCCCACGCGTGCCGAGGGGATGGAGCGCCTCGTGATGCTGCACGCTCACCTCATTGTGCATTGGTGCATCAGCCATTGCTGTGCAGACTTTATCTCTGCGGGCAGATGGTAGTTCAGCAATGTCAGAGAATTCATTCATTAGTTGGTGCTGAGACTTAGTTTCCTGAAAAAATGAGCATTTAAATTTATTTTCAAAAAGAGTTAGATGTAGGTTTTCGCTACCTGCTTGAGATGTCGTGGGCTGTTTTATGTTATCTATATTCCATACAGGTTTGGGATTTTAGAAAGGTTTAATAATTTTAATTGCACTATGTAATGTCTTCTATTCCTGTATGCTGCATTGACTAGTACACCCAGAAATTAACTTGAGAGACAACTAATTCTTGGGAAGTGGATCAGAAGCAACATTCAGTCAGACATAGATATCTATAACTGTTTGGTGCTTTTGCTTCAGACTTCCAGCAAAAAGATCTGCTTTTGCAGCTTTCTTCATAATTCTAGTCTGATACACAGATGGAGCAAAATGATTTCACTTTGTGTCGTAATGCTGTTGGTAACTATTTAACTTCCTGTGCTCTAAGCCTTTTAAAGGTTAAGAAAGATTTCACATGTACTTGTGTGGAGGAGTCAGTGTTTGCTCCGAGGGATGAACTGCCAAAGGGCATCCTTTGCTGTAAAATTCAATAAATCAGTATAAGAATGGCTGGCTCACTCTTACAATGGTTTGTATAGTTAGAGTTACTGTTTTGTTGTTCTATTATAGTTGGAGAAGATAAAAAAGGGAGAAATTGCTTCTCATTGAGCTGATTACATAAAGCAGCTCCCCAATGGCTTTCATTAGACATTCTCATTTTTAACATTTGTGCAGGGAAGTAAGTAAATAAAAACACAAGGAAAAGTTGAGTGAAGGCCAACAACAAAGGTGGGGTCAATTTTTACAGAGAGATTTCCTCTAGCAATGTCTCTTTTATGTTTGGTTAAAGAATTAGCAGCCATACCTTTTTCAAACACCTTCCCCTTTGTTCCATGTCATGTCTGATGAAAAGTTTTGGCAGCTTTTCTTCTTACATAACTTTTTAGACAGGTACTTGCTGTCTATAAGAACTTGCTGGTGAAAAACCTTCTAATTAAAGTGGATCCTCTGTGCTGGTAATTTCAGAGCTGGCCTAGCCAATTCTGCTTTCAACAGATTTTGTATTTTCAGGCTCAAGATAGGCTGCCTAAATCTTTGGCTTGTAGATAACTGTCGTCTTAAAAATAAAACTGAATATTTGAAATTCATATGAAGCTAGAATAGAAACAGCTTTTCCCCAAACTATGATTTGTACAAAACCTCATAGATAAAATTAAAGCAAATGTGTGTTTGCTCATTTGAACTTGCTGACATGTTTCCCACATGGTGCCCGGTGCATGTTCAAAGAACATTTTCTGTGCTCCGCTATGGCTTGTGCTGTCACATCCTTCATCTCATGGTGCAGCAGGAATGCAGGGACATGGGCTAGAAATGGAGGTTGAAAGGTACTTTATCTTGTATTCCTCCCTTCAAGTTTTCTGTATAAAATGGGCAAATTGTTAGAATCTGTTCAGAGCCTGTTCAGAGTTGTGGTAAAGCGGAGATACACCCCTGGACGCCAGCTGGGTTGGTGTTTATTTACTGGCACCATGCTCTACAGAAGCACCTTTCACACAGGCGCAGGTATTTGGTGCTGCAGCCAAATGGTAGAAAAATTCACCTGATAGGCATTGTAAGTTTTATTTTTGCTAGAAACAGTGGGAAGATATCAATGTCAGTGGCTCAGCATGTGTGACAGCAGCATTATATTCTGGTGTGTGTGAGTACCTCAGGTCCCTGACCTACGCCAAGGTCTGATTGCTGTACAAAAGTGACTGCAATATTGCTGTCCAGTGGCTGAAATTTGTGAATTGCTGAGCATGAGCTTTGAAATTATATAGCTGTTAACGTCACTCTTTTTGTTGTCAGGCTCGACTTTTGAATGTTGTGTTCTGTAAATGCTGGCCACTGAGAGAGCAAGTGTGTGGCTGTAAAACCACTGCCTGCCTGCTGGGTTCACTTATATTGTGTGTTGTAGGTGCTCTGCCAACATTTCCATGAACTCTTTTAGCTTCTGAGGTAGAAGTGCTGTCTGCAGCACCCTGCTGACTTCCCTCTTGGAACGGATTGATGTGGCAAATCAGTGATATTACTGTGTAGGCAGGCAAACCTATAGGTACGTTTGCAAGTGGTGCTCACTATTAGCTATGAGATCATTGTCTGCTTAAGATGCCAGTCAGCAGGAGAATATGAACTGCTGCTATTAAAAAATACAGTATGGGTGAGGCGTGGGCATGGTGCCTAGAGCTCAGATGAAATTTTTGGCAGATCCCCCATGATCCCATGACCAAGCATCATGATGACCACATTACATCTTGAATATGAGAATCCCTTATGGTGGAGGTGGTTGTTCTGGGAAGGTCTGTGAGCAGGGGGAAGAACTGGAAAAGGCAGGGCCCTTTTTTTGGAGTGATCCCCTGGGCAGGTGTTTCTGTTGGTGGAGAAGGACAGAGCCAGGAGTGCTGCTGGGGGTGCAGGAGCTGCGGGAACAGCGCTGGCAGCACCAAGCTCTTGTGGTTGTGCCCTCCCAGCAGCATTCAGAAATGCTTTACTGCAAAAGCTTCATTTTCTTTCCTGGTTTGCAACCTGCTCTGGCAATGTGTGCAGCTTGAATAGCCAAATACACATTATCAGGAATTTCAGACAGAAGAAAATGAGCCCTTGCTGCATTCAGTTACGATTGCTGTAATGGACTGGCAAGATGTTGGAGCAGAGCCAGCTCTCTCTGCCAGAACAAACAACATTTCTGGGGCTGTGGAGCTACCCTGGCACTGTGTATTTAGTTAAGGGTTTAGCACTGGAAATGCATGGACAATTAAGACTTCATTTCCTAAATGGAGTGCATTTTGTGATTACAGAAGAGAACACACCGATTGGGATTTAGTGTGTTTGGGGCTGAAACATGGTCTTACACTGTGAAACCTGCTGTTTACAGAAGAGCTGACTGAAGACAAAACAAAGCAAAGTTTTCCCAATAATTGTACTTTCAAGAATGAGATTTATCTATATCAAAGGAAGCTGCCTGATTTTGTAGCAAATGCAATTCAAAACATGCTTTCAAATTATATAGGTTATTGCCTCTGTTGTAGAGTAAGACAAAATGTTGCTGTAGAGATAATTTTATCTACTTCCATTTGTATTTATATATTTTTTGTCATACTCTTCACTTAGGTTTTTCTATGTAGAGATTTCTTTATACCTCCTAAAGTTGGTAATTATGACATCAAGCAATTATAGTGGGAGCTAAAATACAAAATGTTAAATTTTAAGATGGAATACATTTATCACAATGAATTATTTATTTTAATCATATCTTTATTTACTTTCGTGGAGAAACAAAGGTGAAAATAATTCTGAATATACTGAATGCTTTTTTACTTTTATTTCAGCTGTTTATGTGCAAATCTTTCACTGTTCTTTCTTGACTTTTATATTGCCTGTAAACTGCTGAAGGGAATGGTGCATTACTGCTGCAGGTGACATTAGCCACAACAGTGTAAGCAGATGTGCCTGTCTTTGAAATTGTTTGGAAATCATTCTTATCCCTTGGCTATTCCCCCTGCCTCCTCCTGTAGACTATAACTCTGGAACTGCTGCAAACAGGAGCTGAGGTGGAGTATGTTTGGTTTCCAAGCAGTTCATTATGCAAAATCTCAAGGTCTCAATCTTACAAAAAGTGCAAGTCCTTTTGCTCTGGAGCAGTGCTCTGTAGATGGCAGCATTGATAGCCTGACTTCGCTCTGCTCTCAAGTGAAGAGCAAAGAGTGGGTAACTGCAGGCGTGTTCTTTGCTTCTGTACACAAATATAGAAGTAGCTCTTGGTATTTTACTTACATAATAAATTGAAGTTGCTTCATAGTCCAGTGACTTAGGGCTCAGTTCCAGGCTATACGAGTGTAAATAGATTTTTTTTGTAATTTACACTTCCACTTTTAGTGGGACACTTTTTTTTTCAGCATGTGTTTGTTAAGTTTTATTTGTGAGACTGGAAGCAGGTATTAACTAGATCAGTTATTGGTTCTCATATTTGGTTAGATACATAATATTTTGTGGCTTAAATTTAAGGAATTTAAGCCACATTCTCTAAATGCTCTAGATACTCCATGAACACAGGCATCACTATTCTATGTCCTACTGAATTACTTTGTACCTGGTGTCTTCTGGCATTGACATATCCTATTTTTTTGGTGAGCAACAGTGAAACCCATTCTAAAAGCCCGGATCTTCAAGATGCTGTTGCCTGACCTTGATTAGGGTATTTTTCTTGCTAGGGATCAAATAAGCTTTATTAGGAAAAGAGAATTCTTACTTAGTCGTGTAGAATATTAACTCAAAAGCCTCAGATGTTCTTTGAAACTATAGGTCCTTGCAGTAATTTTAGTTTTCTCACTCCTTGTTGGTCTGCCCTGAACCTTGGCTTCTATCTGTACTGGTCCTTCAAGAAGCAGCCACAGGACTTTGTTAAGGGCATTAGGAAAGTCAGGTTTTAAAGGAACTTACAGCTTAAAATATGTTGACTAATTAAATAGATATTTCCTTAAAAGTCTGTGACACTGAGTTGCATGACACGGTGAGATGTCTTCTTTATATAAGTCTTATTAACCTTTTCATTCCTCTTGAAATCCACACTCAGGACTGCTTGGCTGTAATGTCAGTGGGGTATCCAGCATTTAGTGATGGCAATGATGAACAGCTTCACTGCAGACTGAAGTCACTCCATTTTCCTGTCCTCTGTAAGGAACAGTTATATTCTTGAGTGGTGTCATCTATTTCTGTCTATAGGGTAGGGAATAATGGTTTGTTGTTTTTGAGTCAGTCATCTGAGAAGTGCTGTTTTCTTAGTATTATTTATAAATTTAGTGGGGTCATCAAAAACTATAGCTGCCTCTGTTCTTTTGGATGCTTGTAACTCCAAAAAGTTGCACCCTTAGGTGTGTGTTGGAAAAAATACAAATGATGAAAAGATGAAGCTAATTTTTTTTGTAGTTTCAAGCTTTCAATTTTGCATCTGCTTCTAGTCACACAATTGTATTTTCAAGGGAGATTCTTAATTATTGTGCATTGGCAGTTATACTTGCTCTGAAGTACCAGAGTGAGAATGCTAATGAAATAACACTTAATGGAGTTGGAGGTACGAAAATGCTCAGAGTTTTATGATTAAAGCATTGTCTCTTGGCTGTGTGTGCATTTGTAATTAGTTAGATTGTTTTCCTCAGTCATTTCTGATTTTTGGTGCATGAATTAAGATGTACAGGTCCTGATACCCAGAACTGTGGTCAGTATGTAAATCCTAAACTGTAGCTGGAAGTGAATTACTGTCAGTTCTCTGGGTCTGCAGTCTGGGCTCTGGGTCAGTCTGAACATGATTGCATGTTGCTGAATACATTGCTTTTACCCCCTGGAAAACAAAGATTCTTCTGACCTTGCAGGGTGCTGAGAATTAATTCGTGTGTATCAGTAAATTGCTTTGAAACTCGAGACAGAAGAGTCAAGAGATTGTCAGAAAGTTGAGAAGTATTAATTGTTATTACCATATAAGCTTTAATTCTTTCATCACTGATGAATATGCTTAGAGCGCTCCCTGAGAATGAAGTAGGAATGTCTGTGGCTTGCTGGGATGTTAACATGCCGAACAGTCTGCTTATACCTCCATTTACAACCTAGAGATTTGCTTCAATTAAGCATAAACTTGTTTTGATGGCTTTTCAATCAATGAGACAAAATAAAGATATGGAGGTAAAATCAATAGAGTAGCAGCTACTGTGCCCCAGCACCACAGAATGGACTGAGCAGCAGTGATGTAGATATTAAAAATGAAAAGCCTCTTCACATATGTAGAAATCACTACTACAAAAGGTGTTAATGAACTTGTACTAAATAATAAAACAGGACTTAGGGTTCATCCTAGTACTGCTTTGATGCCTACATGGGCTTTCTGACAGTAATTTTGAGGAAAGATTTAACTTAGAGTGACTTTTTTTTTTTTTTTTTTGGCAAATTAAATTTAACATGATTTGGTAAGTCATAATATCTTCCAGTTCAGAGCAGATATTGGATGGATACTTCATTTCCTGTTCCATTTCTATCAACTGCAATGAAGTCATATTATAGACTCTGCTTAGTTTCTGCTGTTAGTTTCTGCATTATGCAAACTACTAAAAAGCCATATGAACTAGGGAAGAACCTTTTACGCACAGTTGAAGTGACATAAATGCACAATCTAAAAATAAATGAACTTCGGTTGCCTATTGTCATGTTAACTTTTAATTTTTACATGCTAAAGTCTGAAATGTTTTATTAATTGTAATAAGCCCTGATTTTTTTGGTCTGTGGCGTTCATTTTAGTTTGCATAAGCCTTCCTGACTTGGAGAGCAAAGGTCTTTTTAGGTGATTCCATATACGCTGATGCAGAAATTCACACTCCTGGCCTTTTCCTCTGACGCTCCATGTTAGTTCAAGTAAATTTTGGAATATAAGTTGGGATCTGGATTTGTCAGCTTAACAATGAAGTAGCATCACTCACTCTGCCTTCTGAAATCCTCTCTGAAATCCTGAAATGAACAGGTACGGAGGAGGCATTAACAGGCCATGTTTTCTCATCCAACCTTGTGTGTTCTCCTGAAATCAAACCTGCAAGGCTTTTTTCTAAATTTTCTGAGATAATGGCACCTCTGGGACCATTGTTTTGGACCTTGAGTCTCATAGCAAGAGCTGCTCAGCCCAAGGGATTAGGTGCTTGGAAGCACACTGAGATCTTCAGAATTTTCTAGTGGAAAGTACTGGTTTAATTGGTCATCAACAAAAATCTTTTATGTTTTGTCCAATGAGCTTGTTACTCCCTCTAAGTATTTATAGCATGGCTGAAGCATTTTAAGTAACGTTATAGGGCCTTCTTAAAGTTTAGGTGTTGCTCCTTCTACATACCTTGCATGATTTTAAGGCAAAAGAAGAACCTGATAATACTAGCACAGCTAATTACTTAAATTAATTAGCATATGATTAAAATAGCAAATTACATGAGCGTGATTAGTACTTGTTTAGGCACTGACAGCTTTCTGCCATTGTTTCCTCAGTGCTGGATCAGTGTTTTGCATAAAAATGAGTAGCTTTTCACTCGGGTGATGCCTGTGAGGCACTGTGGTGTGAGGAAGGGGCAGTGGCCGTGAATCTCATGTGTTCCATGGGGCCACAGTTTGTCTCTCCTGAGAGGGACTTATATTATCTCTTTTTTTTCATATTTCCTTTCTAATCTTTCTACTCTGAACATGTATTACATCAAACTTGTTACTTGAGGTATTTTACCATCCCAGTGATTCAATGAACTGCAGTGGACACCAAGACCAGGAGGCATTTCTCTAAGTGACAGGCCATTAGAATCTGCATCTAGATTTTTAGCTCAATACTGCTTGATCTTGAGATATGGCTTAAAATAGCTATCAAATGAGGAACAAGACAGTAAATGTAGATATTTAAAGCTCCTTTGACATGGAGAAGAAAGGAAATTGGGGCTCTTGGAAGGCGTGTCACTCGTGTGACACATTTTCCTTGGTTGAGTGTGACACAGGAGGGCTGCTGAAGCCCCAGTGGCAGACAGGGCAGTGACAGGGCAGGTGAGCACCCTGACAGGAGCAAAGGTTTTGTCCATCTGTTTCTTGCTGTCTCTGAAAAAAAATTGGAAAATTACGAATTTTGGCACTTGATAGGGAAATTGGTATGAGAGAAGATAAATTTTCATCTGTGGTGATATCACTCTCTGCCACAGAAGAAAGGAGGACTTTTATGCCAGAAAGAGCTAGACACAGCCATTTCTCAGACTACACAGCTTTTCTCAATATAAAATGATGCATGAAAATGTTATATCCTGATAATAGACTCTACTTCAATATGAAATGTGTCCTTGGAGCTCATTTTTATAGTGTTGCACGCTTTTTTTGCAAGAAATCCTTTTGTAAAATAGCTCAGACTTCCATTAGTGACTCTGAACCTTCTCTTGTGGAACAATTTTTGTCACACATTAAGCATGACTTCAGTGGGATGACAGAGATGAGATGTGGGATACCTTCCCTTTTAAGTACATGCCATAACAGACTGACTTGAGTTTAGATGCTGGCTTGGGTTTAAGCTGTTTTATATCCTGGCACTACTTATTGGCATCTGTGGGGAAAAAAGCCCTGAAAGAAGCACTTTTCCATTTGAACAGCTAATTTAGGAGGGCAGGCGTTGCCATGCTTATTCCACAGCACAGTAAGTTGAAGGATTTTGTGTGGGTTTCTATGAAGGTCTCAGTCTTTCATGTGTCCTTTAGAGCAAATCCTCTAAAAATTATATCTTGCAAGGAAGGGCTAATTTAATGTGATTTAATAAGTTGATCATGGTGAATACTTTCAGTTGTTAGTTCTTATCATCTCATTCTGTTTAGTTGGACAGCAGTTATGCCCCTTATGGGTTATCACAGAGGCTGATGAAGTTCATTTGGTTTAAAAGGTCTCATTTTATTTCACTTGCTTTGGCTGCATCCTTGATGGCCACACTCAAGGCTAAGACTCTAATTAGTTTGTCAAATTGGTGAGGTTCTCATTACTCATAGCAGTGCAAAGAAGTAGGTCAGGGTTTGCATGACCTGACAAATGCGTTAATTATATCTTCATTAAAAGAATTAAACTTTTGGTGGGTATTACTCGTGAGGAATTGGGCAGTTGAGTTGATATGTGTCTTAGCTTGCAGATTGCATGGAGTAACTTGGAAAGAACAGAGCACCTCCGAGGATTGAAGGAGCTGAGGTTTTCATCCTGTTCTGGACCCTCCAGCACCACGGAGGTGATTTAGCCAGCCCCTGTAGTTTGGTGTGCTTGCAACAGCGTGTTTGAATCCAGGGATGGGGAGGAAATAGTGACACAGGGCTGGATTAGCTCTTGCTGGTGACTCCAGACCACTCTCCAGTGAACAATTGCTCTACAGGGCTGGATAGCGAAACACTTCTTGGTGTCACTATTCGCCTTTCACATCAGTGAGTCCTGAAAAGACTCCTACTACAGAGCTGACACTGCTGAATCGCTTCCAATTAGAGCTGATATGATGTTAATTAGCCTGATGCTGCTTGGTAAGCTGTTTAGCACTTTTGTCTCACCTTTAATATGTGCTAAGGGAACTGAGTGAGCCAGTGAGTTTCTGGAAGTAGTAGAACTGCCTTGAGGGACTTAGTCTGTTTATGTGAGGACTGATTTCAGAAGGGCAAGATTTCTCCTCCTTGGGTATTTTGCTCGTGAAGCCCTGTGATCCATAGCAAAATGATCCATTGTTTATAATCTAAGTGGAAATTCTCAGTGAAATTGTTCACAAAACACTAATGTCTTTACCTGTGTGTTTAATCTAGAAAAAAATGAATATGGAACTCTGCGTGCAAAGCAGCTGAATTAATGATGTTTTCATTCCCCATTTCCTGTGCTTTTAGCTATGTGAGTTCAATATAGCTTTAATTGCTGTGTGTGTTTTGCATATATTCCTTCTTATGGAGATGGTGGGTATCTTGGAGTTGATGATGTTGTTACCTACTGAAAAATGTCAAGTGCCTTGAATATTAAATCTTTACATGGTGCAGAGTTTTAAGGCAAATAAACTACCAAATGCTTGCTGGCTGTTCTGTCAATTTTAAAGTGCTGCTGTTTGGCCTAAACAAAATCATAAGATTACTCCAAACAGAGAGCACCTGCTCATTCACATATGATCACCTAGAATGAAGCTAGGAAAATAATCTCATACCATGTGAACCTGCTCTCTGAAACTGGACTGATACATTGACACATATTGCCTCAGTGAAGAAAAGACACTAACTTGAATTCCAGCTGTGTCTATTAAAAATGAAAGTTCCCGTATTCTCATCTATAATTTAATAAGTATATATTTTTATGTTCCCTGTATGTAATGGCCAATAGCTATTCCATATCTTTAGCATGCAAGGTGTGTTTTTTATGCTTTTATACAGGTATTGTTAACAAGGAAGCTTCAGTAGTTCCCATTTGATTCATCATCCTGGGGGAGTGTTTGGCAGTACTTTGTGCTCAACCTTCTGAAATGGCGCTGGGGTTTTGCTTAGAAGCTCAGATAGACTTGCACATAGTGCAGAAACCTCATGTGATGTGTCAGCCTTGGATTCTAAAATCCATACATTTTTGTATGGATTTTAGAAAGCTGTACATGCCAGAGGAAATGTGGTTCAAGCATTGGAAAGTTCTTTGCGGTCATCAGCCAAATCAGTACTATGATATTTTTAATAGATTCTTGCATAAAATCAAGGAGTCCCAGCTGATTTGTTAATTCTTATCAGTTTGTGTATTCGCATGTAATTGGGCAAAGTTTGGTACCATGTTAATGGAAATGGCTCAGTAACTAAGTGTGGAAGCAGCGTCCTCAGCCGAGCACAGAGTACAATGAATGTAGTGGTTTCTATTTAATCAGCTTTAAAATGTCTGCCCCTCAAGGGAGCTGTGCAAGAACCAATAAAAAGATATACTTGATAGATTAATAGAGCTCATGAATTTTGAATGAGAATACATTGATCCTAAGGTGCCTTTTTTTCTTAAAAAGCTTTATTAAATGCTCAGGAATGGTTTGGTAGCACTGACAAAGTAATTTGGTTTGTTTATGCTCAGTGGTATTTTTGTTTGGTTTGACATGTCCCTTAGTTTAGGTCTGTCACAGAATTGCCTTGTGAAAATGAGAACTGACATTTGACATGACCATACTGATAACCATGACTATAATAAAACAATTATTTTGGCATTCCCTCCTTTCACTAAAAAAATATTACTAATAAAAATCCTACTCTAAAATCTTACAGAAATATGCCCTACTCTTCATCAGTTTAAGAGTATAGTTTACACAATCATTGATGCTGCTGATTAAAATTTTTGAATTGCAGGAATCTTGGAGAAAAAGCAGCTGTAATCATTCATTGCCTGTTGTGGTGACACTGTTCATCTGAACCCTTTCCTTCATGCTTCTGAAAATGTCCAAATAGGATGTTTGTTTCTGTTTTCAAGAGCTGAATTTTGTAAAATTTCATGGTCTCTTTGATTTTGAGAAAATGGAAGACTCCAGTTGATGAGGGTGCAATCAAAACTTCTCCCTGAGCTCCAACCCTGGTAATGTTGGCCTGGCAGCTGCCTTGATTGCTGGTTGTGCATGGTACTGAGAACTGATGCATTTCTAGATGGAGATCTCATCAGAAAAACATCAGGAAGTCAGGAAAAGAGTCTAAAGGGCATTCCTCTTGAACATTCAGGAGTCTGCAGATAAAAAACAAATACTCTAAAACTTAGTGGTGTGGTAACAGCTGAATGTGCTGCAGGCCTGGCATGCGTGTGTTGAAGATGGACTCTCAGCCCGGGAGCTTTATTAAAGGGGAAGCCTGTGCACCAGGGAATGCTGACTTCTCTTGGCAGCTCTGATGGGGGCTGCTGTAAAGAAAAGAGCCATCCAGCCTGGTGCGCAGAACAGTAAGAAAATGTGCCTCCTCAGGGAAATACCCTTTTCAAGTGATCTTCATCGCCTGGACAATCCTCTAACCGGTGTGGCAGTTTTTAGTAGCGGAATTGAAAGTGAGATTTGTATATCAAGTCACATCAGGCTTTCCTTGTCAGACAAAGCTGGGGAAGGCTCCAGCATGACAGGTGTTGTAGAGATTTTATCAGGTTCTCGGTATTAAGTGAGTCGGCATTTGCTGGTAGGGAGAGACGAGCAATAAATAAAGATAGTGAATGCCCAGAGATATTCCTATCAAATTCAAATGAAGTGAGCAGTATTTGCTAACTGAAGCTACTGAGTGGCAAGGGAGGGAATGTGTTTTAATTGCCCCTTTTCACTCAGGCATGGCTCTGCATGTTTCCTGCTGCTGAGCATCAAACATCCATCCGAGTGGAGCCTGGGGACCAGGGGCTGGTGGCTCCTGTCTGCACCTGCTGCAGGAGGGCTGGAAGTGCTCAGCTCTTCATCGCTGTGGTCACAGGGACAGGCGAGGCTGAGAGCAGTGCAGAGAGGGCACAGCAGGGAAGCAGGAAATGGGATTGGAACATAAAAGGCTCCTTCTGATAATTTGCATGAGAAATATTGTCTGGTTTTCATCTGCTTGCAGCCAGAGCTTGTGTCTCTTCAGTGCGCTGGGGAATTTTTGTGAGAACTTACTAATGGTATGCAAGTTGAGTAAAAGGCGGGTTTCTTTTGTTATTTGTTTTGGTGTTTTGTTTGTTGTTTTGTTTTGTTTTTTCCCATTTAATGCTTGAGTGAGTTTGGATGTAATTTCTCTTTCAGTCCCATTATTCTTCCTTTATGTATTAAGGAGCTTCTGATTGTTGTATACTAGAGGTTTGCCACAATAGATTCATTTCAGTGTCTCCAAGACTTTTTAATTACAGTAAGACTTTCAGATACCTTTTATTACAGCACGTAGCCATGGATTTTTTTTTTCTTTTTGTGAATTGCTTCTTATCTTTCTGGAGACAATTAAATGTGTAATTAGCAGAACTTGGCTTACAGGCGCTGCACAAGAACTGTGTACCAAAATGACTCGTTAGGATTAGGGTGTTTGGTCTATCTTCTTTATTAGGGGGAAAAAATGCTGCTTTTTCTTTGAGGATTTTCAACTATGAAGGGTCTGTTTGTTGCTCCTGCCTTCTATAGCTGATTTTGATTTACTCTTACAATTGCTGTAGTAATTACAGTTAAGAAGGTACAGAATATTTTAGGTCTTCTATCATTAGGAATCAAACACATGGTTTTCAAGAGATGTTTTTTCTCTTAGTGGCTTGCTATTATTTACATCTGTTTTTGCATAAAATAGATAAAAAGTTAAACCCTGAAGCTTTCATGGTATAAAGCTGTAGTCAGTCAACACAGTGAGGAAATTATCAATAGAGAATAAAATGCATTTTATGTAAATAATGCATTTTATGCTTGAGGGTGCAGAATAATTAAATAAGAGCGTAAAGTTTAATAACTGAAAAAATGCTTTCACTGTCTGAATCTATCAAAGGTCCAATTATATCTAACTAGCACATGAAGCAAAGCAGGGCAATGGAAGCTTCCTGCCATTTGGCAGTGCAAAAATCCTGTGCCATATTCCCATGAATACCTGATTATTTTTAAGTAGTGAAATAATTTATGTAGGAAGTAGAACCCTAGTCACGAGGAGCTGGTTAGTGTATATAAATTACATCTGTAAGTGAAATTCCTTCTTTGCTTTTCTTATGACCAGTGGTTGTGTTGGCTACAGTCAGTTGCTTATGGATAACGGAGATCACATGGTGGACTTAACTTCCAAGAGATTCACCTGCATTCCATTTCTGTTCTTGGGCATTTAAGCATTTCAAAAAATGAAAATCAAAGTGCAACACTCTAAATTTTGGGCTGAAAAATAAGTGATTTGTACTAAACCTTCTGCTTGAGCTGATGGCTCTGTAGATATTTTCTTTCATGTAGCATGTCACTGTAGGCAGCCTGGGTAAGTGGGTGTGTTTCTTTGTTCTCCTGCAGGATGTCTCTTCTCTCGTCTAGTCAGCAGTCTGTACCAGTAATAAGCGGATTTAAGCCATAGCTGATGAACCTTTTACCATATGTTCATACTTTTGAGGACTGGACTTATGTCAGCCATGTGTTCTGATGTTGGAAAAACCCACAGCAGCCAAACCATTCCCTGATGTGCTCGTACAGCCTCTGAACTGCGGTGTGTCAACAGCAGCAATGGATGCTTTTCAATGGCTTTTATCCACTGAAACTTGTATTTGAGGTGATTCTGTGTTGTGGTTAGCCCAGCAATTTAGTAATTGAGCAGAAAAAGGCTGATAAAAATGTATCTCCTATATAAATTGATCTCAGTGTAATCAAAATAATTAGGTTATGAGAAAAATCATAGTATTTTAGGGGCACTTCTCTCTCTGAAACTTGGGACATGCAGACAGTGAGGAATGGTAGAATTACTTAGAAATTCTTGCTTTGATTTTGAAAAATAATCAGGTGAACTCATTAATATGATGAAATACCAATAGCTACTCATGAGCTGCATAAAACTTACTAAAAAGACGTGTAAAAATTAGTAGTGCCACATATCTGATACCTATGAAGTGGGCAAGCAGTTCTCTGTGGTGTTCAAGCTGAAGGGTTTTTTTGGTTTGGTTACTTTTCCTAGATTATTTGGGCTTTATTAATGAATTGTGGAGCACTAAATGTATATCAAAGTGGCCAAAGAAATTGACCTGGGGATTTTTCTCCATCCGCCTTACTTTGGGTCCAGGTAAAATAGCAGAAGAGCTCATATGTGACTTGATTGATAGAAAATTAGGGAAGGAACATAATTAGTGTCAATTAAAGTGAAAAATAAGCTACTTTTGATTTGTAATTAGATTAGCAGTAGTAGTATCGATGAAATCTATTTCTGGAAGGTGTTTAATTTGCTTATGTTTGATGAGTTTTTGAGAAGTTTTTGTGGTGACCTGCAGTCATATGTTCAGTTGACTCAACAGCATTCATATCCTACAGATTCCTGTAACAAAATGTAATTCCAAATGGAAATCCATGTTCCATAGTTGTACCTCTAGCAGGCCTGGGGTTAATATTAAGCCAGATATCTTCAAAACAATTATGGGCACAAGTTCAGAGTCTTTGACTCTTAAAACAGTTCACTAATTATCCATCCATGAGAATCGCCAGTGTTACAGATGAAAGAGCAAATCCAGTCTTTTTGCTGGTGGGGGAGTTCTAAGTTGGAACAATGTTCCTGGCCAAGGGTAACTGCTCTAGGAACGGAATGTCCAGTTCTGGTGAGAATCATAAAGAAATCTGTTGGGTAGGTGGGGGAAGAAGCAACCAGGCAACACCTTTCTCTTCCACTAGGAGACTTAAAAAAAATGGAGACATTGGTTCAACAAGAAATTAGGATATTTTATTTGCCATGATAAAGTCAGACACTGTCTTGACCACAGTTTGGAATTAAATGGACAACAGCTTTCTCTTCAGCTGAGTAACAAAGATTTCAGATGAAATTTATTTGAGCTTAAATTTATAGAAGAGAAGCAAGTTTTTAAGTCAGATTAATTATTGGAGGCATTTACTAATGTTATGGATAGGCTGAGATGGATACTCCTTCATGGAAAGTCTGAGAGTCTATGGTTGTCTCCTTCCAAGCTATGTAATGTAGTTCAGTAGAAATAAATTCAAGGAAGGACCATGTCTGCTAGAGAAAGCCTGTTAGGTACCAGTGGCTTTCTCTGGGCTTCAGACATGTCTTTACAATACAAAATCAGGACATTCTTTGGTCCAATCTTCAACTAGAAGGAACCCTGTTTAATATCAGTGTTACATAATGGATTTGTATTCAAATCACTTCCTATGTGCAGTTCTGTAAAATTTTTTGGTATGATGCCTGGGGCAGTGCTTATCCTCCGGACTGTAATGATAGGATAGCATTTGGATATACCACCTCCCCTTTTTTTTTTAGGATTCTTTTGATGTAAGCTACAATTTGAAATGTTCTTAATTGCAAGCTTGCTATATTTGGGCAATAAACTTTACAGAAAATGGAAGATGTTGGAGAACTTTGGTTCTTTGTGTCTGTAAGGTGTTGGGAACTTTTCAAATGACTTCATCTTGGGTTTATTTGTATATTGTTTTACAGAGAGGCTATGGCTCCATGGTAAGTGGTTTTTGATAGCAATACAACATGAAGCATGCCTGTTTCCTCACCTTCCCCCACACATCTGTTGTGCCAGCACGTTTGTACGGCTGTGCCGTGAACCAGAGCAAGGAACTGATCTGGCTTTTAAAGCAGCCTTGTCAAGTCTCTATGATACGTGGCCTCTTTCCAAAATGTGAATGAATTTCCAAAGACAACAACTGTGGGAAAGTGTGCCCATGTAGGTATTTCCTGTGCAGGACATGAACTTGTTTTGTGAACAGACTGAAAGCACAAGATCCTGTCTTCCAGAGCATTTCAGATCTCTGCCTTAACTTGCTTGGGAGAATTGGTGAGTGTTGGATGAGGATACACGTGTCAAGGAATCCATTCACTACCTCTACAAGAAGAGTCTAGAGATGATTTTGGGATGGGAACAGTCCCTATTGTTTTGAGAAAATTCCTTGGAAGACTTTATGCTCACAAATTAAATGTTTATAAAACCCTACAATGCCAAAACCGACTGATGTCAAAGGGTACTGCCAGTTCTGAAACTGTGTGTGCAGCAAATGGTGTCATTTTAGATCTTTGAGTGTGTTGGTGGATTTTTGCCCTCCCCCCAGTTCCTTGACCAGTCTAAGTTTCACAGCTAAGATATTACAGAACCAATAATCAGTTTTTGGTTTGAGCACCTCTGTATGGAGTATGGCACAGGCGTGGAGTTGGATTTTTTTTTTGGTTGTTTTGGTTTAGTTTGTTTTTTAATATATAGCTAATATGGGATCATAGACACAGTATAATACTCTTATGAATGCAGTCCTTAATTTATCAGGATATGCTGGAGGCATTCCCTCACTTCCTCATCTATTTGATTAAGTTTTCACTCATTTTCCAGTGTGGATATTTTCTTTGTAAGAAACGTATTAAAGTTCTTAGGTGTCCTCCCACACACCTAAAGCCACATTTGGCAGACTGAAAATGCTTTAACAGCTGGCTTTTTGGGTCAATTAAAAATAATGCTACATTACTAATGATAATTTTCTCTTTACCTTGCCTAGTAGGATCCGTCAATCCTGAAGGAGCTGATGTCTGAATGCTATGCTTGGTTTTTCATAGTAGGTTGATAGATATCATCACAAATCAAATTTACTGTGCATTCAACCCAGTTCACATTTTATTTGGTATTAAAAAATCCTCTTTTCCTGCCACTTCTTTTTCTACCACTGACTCTCCTCAATGTGGTCAAAGTATTCTCTTTACCACAGACAATCTCCTGTATTCCAAAAACACCTGCTTAGACTTAAAATGAGCCAGACAGTGCTTGTTTTTCGTGCCCACAGTTGTTCTGCTCCACACTGGAAGGCGTGTAAAAGCAGGAATTGGAGACTTCTGTTTTCAAGTGCAGATTTTAGGTTGACATCAGTCCAAGGAACAGCCTTTGGCCACCCTTTTGGCCACCCAGGTTCACTGGTCTGAGTGGTGCAATCTGAGCTGGACAGGGTGAGGCTGAGTTTAAGGACCTGTCACTGAAACATTGTTCCCTCATGTACAGCTCATGTGGGTAAAATCCTCTGAGAGAGGATCTCAAATGCATCAGACTTTTCACTGCTTTGATTCTGACTGTTCCTCTACCCTCTGTGTATGAGTATTTCAAGAATGTAATTATTCTTGAACATGATTGTTTGATATTGGTGCAACATATCCAACAGTTAAGGGCTATCTTTGCAGGTCTAAGACAGGTATTTTGATACATTTTGCATTCTTAACTAGGGTGTTAGGTTGGGTGGGTTTTTTTTTTTTTTTTTGGTTTTTTTTTTTTTTTTTTTTGTTTTGTTTTGTTTTGTTTTGGTTTTTTTTTGTTTGTTTGGTTTTTTTTTGTGTCTTATGGCACCTATCTCAGGTACAGTTGTATTTTTCCTTCCATCCATTGGATGGGTGTTAAGCCATTTATATCTTCTGCTGATGAGTAGAGTACTGTGGACTCAATATCACACAATGATTAGGAAGTATTTATGCATTCATTGCTGTCCTGGGGAGTTCAGCAGTCACTTTTATTATAATTTCTAGACTTCTTAAGTAATTCTCCTGAGCATGCCTCAAAACTAATTGTGACCAGGGTTAGAAGAATGAAGAGCTTTGGAAGCTGTGGAGGCACATAGCTGTAAAAACTGCATGAGGAAATCCAGTATTTTCAGCCAAAAATGATAGCTTTAGGCTACAGGGACTAATCATATTTGGGGCTTCACTGTGTGGTGGCACTGCAGATGATTGCTGTATCACTGGGCAATGAGCACCAACCTCCTGAGTTGTGGAGGCTTGTGTGGCACCTCAGTGACAGGAACATTTTGCGGAGAGCTTGCACACAACTGTAATTGAAATTCCCGTGTACTGAAAAGGCTTCCACAAATCTAAGTTGACAAACTAGCTCAACGATTAGGAGTTATGGATGATGCACCACTTCTTGTTGATATATGCTTCCTTTATAAAAATAATTAGAAGTGCTGAAGTAACAGAATGACTGCTTGGGATGCATTTTTGAAGTTCATCATGAACTGATTTTTCTTGTGCCATCCTCTGAACATGTCTGTGTCAGCACAACTGCACCTTCTTCAATGATGTAAAACTGCTGCAGGTGTCAAAACAGTATTGTAATATTTTGAAGCAGAGTACTGTGGTGGCTCAAGACATTTGGATATAAGCATCAAAATTTAACAAAATGTTGTTCGTTAGTCACAAAGGGTTCCTTAGTCATGGGATATAGCCAGTGAATACGTAGATTGAGCAATCAAAGAAAAACTCAGCTTCCAAATGGCCTCTGGACGTCTGGTGCCTGATCTGCTCAAAGCAGTGCTGACTCTGGGTGCTTTGCAGTCTTACAGGGCGTTACTGTTTCACCAGGTTTTCTCCTATTTTCTCCAGCTAGATAGGTTCCACAGCTGTACGTCCCTGGAAACATGGGAGTCCCTGCAGTCTGTCCATAGCTCTGCCTGCAGTGATCTCGGTGTTGTGACATTTTTCCTTTATGCATAAACCAGAACATCGAGGCCAAATTGTTCACTGAAGGTTTAGCAGAATGAGCAGGATAAACACCTCTGCTCTCAGCATCCAGCTGTTGGAAAGACAGATACTGGGCAGATTGATTTTGTGAAACTTGTAATATCAACTATTTATTCCACTGCAAGATGGTCTATTTAAGTTTATAATCATAATTGCTCTATTTATGCACAGTTTAATTCAATGAAGACAACTGAATTTAATATCTTGAAATATATATGAACAGAGGTAAATTTTATACCTTGTGCAGTCAGCAAACATTTGTGCCGTGCATGACAATAAATCAGATGCATCACACTGTTTCTTTCTTTCCTGGCAAGTTATGAAGAAACAGCTCAAGAAGTGTTGGCAACTAGCATAGCCTTTTAGGCCTAGGTAGCTGGGAATGCTCTGCCTGCTTTCTTCAGTTCTTGCCAGGGAAAAGAATGAAGATTTGGAGCTGTATCTGGTCTGTGCTGCTGTAAGTTCTCTGGTTCCTGCTGAGGGAGCAGAGTCTCTGTGTTGCTGTACATGCTGCAGCCTGGGAGCAGCTGTGGCCTCAAGGACCTGGAAGTCTGAGGCTTTAACATGTGCTCCTCCTTTAGGTGTCAAATATTAATCTCCTGGTGTGCCTGCTTGTGAAAATACCAATTATCTACATCAGTGTAGCCATATAGCCTCAGAACCTATTGAATTTCATCACTAATAAAAGCTCAGCAGAGATGAGGTGACTGAAATTTGTTCAGGTAATTTCTGCTGTGCAGCTCTTGGGCAGTCCTGCGCCTGCTTTGGGTAGGAGCCCTTAAGTGGCAGGTTCAAATTCATTTCTCCTTCAACAAGGTGCTGCTTTACTGGTGACAAGTGGGAGTGAGGAAATTCACCTTTGTTACTGTGTTAGAAAATGCTTTAGTTTTGAGTGTTGTGTGCTCTTATTTCTTATTTCAAAATGAGCTTAGCAAAAAGAATCAGAAAATCCAAGAAACAGGACACACGGATGATATACTCTTTGGTATCTCTTGTTTCTTTAAGGCTTCAGGGAATTGGAATGGGATAATAAAAGCTTCAAGTTGTTTATATTGCTTTCAGAGGTATTGCATTGCCTGGCTGGAAAGGTTTGGATTTGTCCAGTGTGTGTAATTCAAACCTGAATAACCTCCAAGAAGGGTGTAGAAACCTTAAAAAGTTGTAATTACTGAGGTAGCCATTTCTCAACTTTTAAGGTTTATTCCAGGTCTTCCCTAGGTTTTGGTCAGCACAGAGGGTGGGGGAAGAAGACTATGAGGCTATAAATATAGATGTTAAGGACTGATTGATGTGATGGACAGTGAGAGAGGTGTCTCAGCATGTGTTTAAGATACACATCTGTGACAGTGGTAGCTGAGGAAAATAATCAACTGTTTTCCAAAAGCATGAACTGCTATTAAGGTTCAGAAGCCTGAGGTTTCACTTTGCTGGCAAGATTTCCAAATGTTTAGATGGGTGTGGAGCTGTGCTTTTCTTGCAGAGCTGCATTAAGTGACAGCAAATGCTTAAAGTAAGTTTGAAAACTTAATGTTCCTGGTGTCTCTTCTCTCTCTTCCTATTTTTTTAAAGTCTTCTACTCCCCCACAAATTCCTGTGCTTTTTGTACATGTTAGTGATTATTTTTCTATACAATTTTAGTAGTAATCTTTTGAAAGTCGCTTGGCAACTTCTAATTCTCGTGTAGGAGGAGCTTGCACGCAACAATCATGGACTTTAAAGTGTTTCTAACAATCTTAGAATTCTGAGAGCTGTGTCCAGAAAGAATCCTGCCTTTCATACCAGGAGGCTTGTGTTTGTTTAGAAAGGTTCTTCTGTGAGGATCCACATTAGCACAGCAACTGCTGACCAGGATAGTTCTTTATGTGTCTTCAGTGTTTAAAATGATTACAATTAAATCAAAGGAGTCAGTGAGACTTCATGCACAATACAGGGAGTGCTGGATTTCTGCTCTCTCACTCTTCAGCCCTGTGGCACAAGGAAGTGATTGGCATTTGGCCACTATAGCCACGACTCCAGCTTTTGTTCAGTAGTAGCTTTGTTGACTGCTGGGAAGAGATTATGCCCTGCCTCTGGCTCAGTTCCAGCCTTCTGCTGAACCATTTCTCCCTGTGCATGGCTCTTACACTTACTGTGGTCCCATAAGAACAAGAAATGCTATTTCCTGCTTGTTTTAATAGTGAAGGATTTAATATGAATTCAGTCTTGACATCAAAAGAGCATAATTTCAGATTCCTTGGTGGAGGTAGGAGGTGTTGGTACCTCAGTGTCTGTCCTTATTTACGTCCCTCTCTCCCTGCAGTTGGTCTGACTTTCACCCGAATTGGCAATGGGGAAAGTAGGCAATGGCTGGGATGATCCACTCCTTGGTAGTCTTTGGTGATACCTGCAGCACAGGAATGTTGTTTACCCTCTCTACACACTGATCAATTGTGTCATGTTACGGTTTCTGTAGTTCTCAGCTTGTACTCCCTTAACTTGTAGCCGAATCTGTCATATTTCAAACTGGTTTGAAAACTCCTTGGGGCAGTATGAAAACACCTGTAATTAATCATGTCAAGCATCTAAAGTGTGTTCAGTAGATTAATGACAACATGTGGCTTTGCTTGGCACTCCTAGGATTGTCATGGTCTGTGAAGCTGCACTTAGCAGAGGGTGACAGTACACAACAGTGGGGATTTCCAAAGCAAAGTCTCCAGATCGTGGATTTGCTTATATCCACCCCTCTTTTGACTTTTCTAAAGACATCAAGGCTCTGCAGTTGCCGTTTGGCAACTTTCAGAAGTGCTGTCTCCACTCAAAAGCAGCCAGCTGTGGGATTTGCCTGTGATGTGTGGCCTTTGTCCCCTTAATTCCCTGGCTGCTGCAGTGTAATCCAGAGGATACACAAGCTCACAGTTACTGTTTTGGTTGGCTCTGTTCAAAGCGTACATGTAGATGAAGTTGGATAACTGTGATAGCTCTCTCCGAGGAATACCAACAGCTATTAAACACAGAGCCCTTGTTGAAAGTACAGCATGTGTTAGGAATATACTAATGCCTGGATCCCAAAGGAATTTGGGCTTTGAATTTGGGCTCTGATAACCCTTTGAACTTAACTGGACTGGGCATCTACCTAAATATTTTCAAGAATGTGAGCCTTAAGCCCATAGGACATTTTACTCCTGCAGTGCTTGTGGCCTTGGGAACATCATTCAGTTTTCAGAGGATCTTTTCCCCTGTAGAATGAATTAAACCAAATAATGTTTTATTCTTGTAAGAGACTTTTTCTTTCCCTGAAGGAGAAAGAATTTAAAGCCTTTAGCAGTGCTAAGCACAGAGTTAGAAGTATCAAAGGAGAAAGATAAGGATAGATGGTTTCTTTGACAGTTTTGTCTCCCCGCTGTGCCAAGTGACAGCCAACATCTTATTTTAGAGGGAAGCTTTCCATGCTGAAAATGGTGGCACAGAAATTCTTTCCCTTGGCCTCATTCAAATGCAGCTGATCCCGGTGGTGCTTCATGCTGATGGCAATTTTGAAGTATTGTGCATCCTAAGATAATAGGATTCATTCAAGGGGCATCATAACTAAGTGAGGCCAATGGGAAAAGTTAGATTCAGTTTTAGAAGAGCACAGCATAAAGCACTCTTAATGAAATTAATTCTCTGGTCTCATCTGGCTTTGTATCTGGAAAAACTGCTAAATTCAGCATTTAGTCATGGGAGAGTAAATTATTCTAATTTTATTTATTGATTGAAGCAATGCTAGGTTAAACTAATATATTAAATTCTTGCACTGTTCAGCATGGATGTAGCATTTTTCAAAAGCACAAATAAATATGTAGGTGTCTTCTGAAAATTGGAGAGATCAATTTTTAGACTGTTTTACAGACCTTGCCAAATTAATTAGTGAAGTAATAAAAAATGTTTTCAGAGGCACTTTTCATTAGGACTATCAATGAAGGTCCTAAAGCTATAAAAGGACACTTACTACATCATGTGTCATTAGATATTTTTCACAAAGAGTGCAGTGTATACAAAGAAGAATTCTGTATGTATAGAATACTATGTATACTGAATATATGTTTTACAGTAGGCAGTTTTTGCTGGTGGACAATTAGAAAAGTCCATGATTGAGTACCCTGACTGAGACCCTAAGAAAGAAATTGAGGGTTTTATGAACAGCTTTTCCCCATGTCAGAAGCTTTCCAGCTGGGTTTGAATAAAGAAGCATCGATACATGCTCTCATAATGAAAGTTTGATGCAAGCTAATTGGTTTTGTGTGCTTGTGTTTCCACTTCATTTTTCAAGATGATGTAAAGAATCTTGAATGTTAAATGGAGAGAGCAGTTTGGGCACAGTTTTGAAGTGACAGGTCCATTCTGAAAAACACGCTTTTGTTGTTGAAGGGACTTTGCTAAGTGGGAACATTTCCTTATTTACTTGGATAACCACATAGGAATAGATGGAAAATTGGGTAAAACCCTCCAAACACAGAACTGACCAGCAAACCTTGAAACTTTAGGAATTTTTTATGTTTGTATCTTTTCTACTACAACAGAAAGTAGCAGGGAACTAAAGAGGACAATGACCAAAGAGTAGAATGCCAGCATGGGAACAGAATTCCAAAATTTTCTTTGCCAGAGTTCCCTTCCATTCTGCCTGCAGACCTGGTGACTTCTTATGCACTGAGCTTGAGTTTCTTTTGGCTTGACTTGTCAGCTTGAAGTGTTATACTGAATTTTTGGACTGCCAAATCAAAGGTGTGATGATATAGTCACACTGGAGTTAAAACTCAGTGCATAGCAAAGGAAATAAATCATGCTAATTGGTGCTATTATTAGTACTAATTTAATAATAAAGCATTATCATTACTATTTTAGTGCTATACTAAAGTAATAAATAATATAGAAAGTAAATATTAATAAATTAGTTTTAATAGCACGAATTCATTAAAATAGTATACATTTTCCTTGGTACATTACTAGTAAATCTGGCTGCTGCTGAATTTGTTGGGAGCTTGTCCTTGAATTGAAATAAGACCTGGAGCTGAAACCTTGCTAACTCCTATTTAGTTCCTGTAAAACTGAACATCAGTTTTTTCTGTCTGTGATTTAGATCTAAGATTTATTTTAAACTTAAAAAGAGTAAATAATAATTTTTTAAAAAAAGAAATAAAAGCCTGGGCTGCAGTGAGGAGCAGGAAGGGGCTGTGTCTGGAGGAGCCGGGCTGGGCAGCAGGCACACATCCTGGTGTTTTGTCCTCCCTCCGGTCCCTGCTTTGCAGTCCAAGCACTGCCTTGTGCAGCTTAGCCATGTGCATTCGGAATTCAAACACCTGCTTAATGAGGAGTGGTAGGAGCCATACAGGACTTTCTCAGCTTTAATTGTGAACCTGTTTTGTCTTTTCCTTGATCCGTTAGACAGCCTGGCTCACCCGGGAGAGGGCTCATCCAGACAGACTGGCACAATAAATTCTGAGAGAGTTCTCCATGGGTGTGAAACAAGCACTGCATCTCTGGCTGAGCCACTTGGTAATCACTGCCATCTAATCAGTGCTGCTTTTCTAATCTAAAAATGAAGGTTTCCTGTTTGCTGAAAAATTAACAATTCCAGTCAGGCATTTTATCTTAACCTACAAGGAACAGATAACAGCATGTGGCAGTTTTTGGTCAAGTAAAAGCAATCACAAAATTTATTATGTGATGTGGATTCTCATTTGAGCTGATCCTAAGGTGGATGTGCTTAGCTAAATGTTCTCCTATGCAATGAGCTTCCGGCCAAAACCCAAATGGCTTTAAACTCTATTCTAATGAGTAGAGGTTTTAAAAAGTATGTTAAGCAGCAAAAATTGGAAACATTTCAAAGAGAGGACAGAAACAGGAAAGGTTTATATGGTAATTTCCCAGGAATCACTTTTCTAAGATGTGATTACTCTGCTTTGCTTTCCTTCAACAGGATAATTACAGACAGACGTGTTGGGATAAAATCCTCTATGTTTAGGGACCATTGAAACAGTGTAATGCTATGTTTATGGAAAGCCTATAAATTAGCTGTGAGCACTACAGAAATCATCAGTGTGGCTCAGCACACATGGGGTTCAACACCCACAAACAGGCTTTTCATGCTGAAAATGACGTTTTTGTTTGTCTCAAATGTCCTGTGGGTCACTTGGGAGCTATGTCTCTCTTCCATTTCTAGTTAAGACAACTCATTTAAAACAGGAGGAATTTAATTTTCTCTTAATTATTTGTAAAAAGCCCAAAAGTGATTTCTGTCACAGCCTTTTAATGACAGAAGAAAATGCCTTCCACAAAACATCAAGGCTCTTCATCTAAGAAAGTACTATACCGGGAGATTTTTAAAGGAGTCCTTCACAGACCTGGAAATTAAGGATTCACCTTTTTAAAAGTCTTATGAAAGAGTTTTGCACCCTCTTTGTTATGAGGAAATGGATACTTCCTTTCTTTTAGCAAAAATGAATGTTTTCTATTCCTGGGTATCAAACAGCTAAGCACTCAGGTACTGCAAGGCTTAAAATTTAAATTTGGAATGTCAGAATTTTCTAATCTATGATTTGTCATGTATGGAAAACAGGGCAATGCAGATCTGCATAGATGAAGAGAAAGTGTTAAATTTTGTGGGTTTTGATTTTTGGTTTACCGCTTTGCAAGTTTTCATAGATGTCGGTAAAGACTTAAAAAAAAAAAGGGTTCTATGTAGTTTCATTTAATAAATGAACCGTAATATGCCATTTCCTATTCAAGAAACCTTAGAATGTGGTTGGGTTATGTTTGGAAGTTGTTATGGCCAAATGCCAGTTCAGGTATGAGCCTGCCATTAAACTCCAGTGGAACCTACCCCCACCCTCACCACCTCCTGACAGTACCTGGATTTTTGGATCAGTTTTTTCCTGAGCCAGGTTTGAATAGTTGAACATGTCTGAGACTGTTAATGGTGATGAATGTGATATACTGATCGTAAGAAAAAGACCTCTGCGTTTTGAAGAAACATACTCCTAACATGATAATCACTGTACTGGGATCCTTCATAGATCTAGAAATAAAGAAGTTGTTTAGGTTAAAATGTTATGGAAAACCCTTATGTAATTTGTCACAGGTAATAAGGTGGGTATTTGCTTTCCTTTCATTACAAGTGCGGGTTTTACAGCCATTGATGCTGACTAGCTGTAGAATTGTTTGAGATTTTGGATCAGGCCTTTACTGTTTTGGGATTTTGCTTCTGAAAAACTGCTTGAAATATTATTCTGGGAATTGATGAAGTCTAAAGGGAAGAACATCCCTGCAATCTCTGTACGCTTGATGTGCATGATGTGTTATGAAATTTGCTACTCCTTTCTGTAGTATTTCATCAGTCTGCCTGTGTGCAAGTGTAGTAAAGCTAAGTTAAATTTCTGTGGGTACACAGAGTATTACTGACATGAAAGACAAGCATGAAAGCGTTGTGGAAGAATTGTAGCCTGAAGAAAATTTCAGCCAGTCCACCTTCATTAACTTTAAATGGCCTTGGCAAGTCTGAGGTGTAATCCAGAGAGAAACTTGGAAGGCAGGAGGACTGCAGAAAGGGAATTGGGATGTGAAGAGGAATTGTGACCTGCGTTGGAGAGGGAGTACATGCAGAGCTCAGAACGTGATGGGGGTTCTGAACAAAACAAACAACAAAATGCTTTATCCCTGCTTACCTTCAATGCAAATCTTCAAAACTTTCATCCAGATTAGTGTCACTATTCCAGTGCTTAATTTGGCTGATGGGTAAATTATAGGTAATGTTCTTCTGGTCGTAACTGAACTAGAAATCACTGTTCTTAACCTCTTCTGGAAAATAACTGAAATGGTTGTGGCATTATAAAACTTGATTAAAATAAAGTCTGATACTTCAGGTTTTAATGACTAAAGTAGTAAATGTCTTTGTTTCTGTAGAGGTTTCGCAGTTTCTTCAAATTATTCATCAAATATTAAATCATGCCTATGTATGGAGTGAGTGTGACAGGAGGAATATATTGTTGCTGTGTGTGTATAAACATGTAGATATTTTGGGGCATCCGAGGGGATTCTTCCTGTTTAGTGTACAAATGATACATGCTATTGTTCATATTTTTTATGTGCAGTAGGTATATTATATAACAAACAGAGTCCACAAATTTGTTCTAAACCAGGTTTTTATTAACATGGCCTCCAGATGTTGGATTTACTGGTACCTAGGAATGTATAATGATGGGCCTTGGAACAAAGTATCCGCAGGGAACTGAACAGCTTTATGACCTTTTAGAATGTAGAACTTGGTTGAGGGACAGATTATTCCAGAGGTTTTTGTAGCTGCAGTCATTACTTTTAATCCTATAACTCCAGTCAGCTGGTGTCACTTACTCATAGCACTCAAATTAACTGGGTTCTGGTGAGCATGCTGTTATGCAAGAGGGAAGTATGCTAATCATGCATAATGAACTGTCATGACCTTATGTTTTGGAGAGTGTATGCATTTTGTCATCTGTTTTGATGGAAATTACATCTGGTATTCTTTTGGCTTATTCCCTTGATGTAGTTTTACTCAGCATGTTCAGTTGATTGCACTGATTAGTTGGTTGCATCATTAGTATTTGGTTTTAACTGTCCAGGTTTTCATATTTTCCTGCAAAGACATATATAAAAACCTAACAAAACAACCAAAACCAAAAGGAAAATCAAAACAACAAGGTACTTTTGATGCTGGTCTGCACAGCCAAATGAGAAATACCAAGGGATGGTCAGGGACCTATGTTGTCTTCAAGTGTGGCAGCATTACTTGGACTGCCTGTTCAAAATATGGAAAGAGAATGGAAGGAATCTTTATGTTGGTCAGAAAAACCAATGATTAAGTTATTAATTAATTTATTAGTTTTTTTCTGAATAGGGCAGGAATTCATCCTGAGTGGTGAAACTACTACTTGGTGAGGGTGACAAGAGGTCTGAGTGAAACAGTTTAAGAAACTGTGGAAATGTTTAAATGCTTTTGGAAATTACCTCATATTCATTTATATGAAGGCATGGGCTTCATAACGTACCTGTGTGCATTTAGCAATTTTCTGAAAGAAACTGAAGAGATGAAGATCTCTCTCAAATTCCCAGACAGTGGTGTTAGCAATCAGGCCCAATTTGTAGCTCTTCTGCTTGTGTTGAAAAAACTACAGTAATTTTTAGCATTGTCTTCTCAAATTCTTCTCCTTATATCACAATTTATACGAATGAGTTGATGAGAATATCCCTCCTGCATCCATTTAATTTCCAAAGGCACCAATGTATGTACAAATATCATTGCTCAGTTGAGTGCTTACTCTGATTTGGTAGTCTCATTTTCAGTAATAATTTGCGTCCTTCGTTGTGAAGAGGCAATCCTTTTCCATATATGCTAATTTCTGCCATAGCCCTAAGCATCTGTATATTACTTTAATTATGTTATGTTTATTTATACCTAATTCTGTGCTTTGTGTTGAATTTTGCTCATGAATACTTAATAATATCTGTTCTTTCTCAGGGGTTTAGGTGAGGTTGTAAGAAATAACAATTTTTCATAGAAAAAACAAATGTGATATTGTAACTGATCACCACAAGCTGTTTGATATTTTCACAATGAGCAAGAAAATGTTAGTACGTCTTGTTTCTATGGAGTGACTGTAAAATAATAAATTTAACTCCTTTATGAGTTTGGTTGGGCAAAAAATACAAGGAAAATGTGCTTAATCTTCTGGAGGGGGATGAAACTGTGCAGAAGTCTTTTGGTATACATAGTATATAGAACATAGCTTATTTTACAGGCTCAAAATTTTTATCAGATGTCAATAGACTTTACAATTTTTTCAGCTTTAATTTTTATTCCACAATCAGATTGTGTTATAAATTGATACACTGAGGTAATTTAAGTTGAGCTATATCCTGTGTTGTAAAGCTATATCCTGTATTATGGGCATGTATAGCAACACATTATCATCCATATGTGGTAGTAAACCACTTTTAGACCAGACTTACGATCACTTGAAAGAGATTAGAAACTGTTTCTGTATGGAAGTGTTAAGACATTTCATGAGGTGTGGCATTGTGACATGATTTGGGCTAAACTATTCTACCTATTGTTGGGGATAAGTAAATCTTCCAGGAGGAAAGATTTACAAGGATATACATTATTCTGTCTCACAGTAAAGCTCACTCCTTATTGCAAAGGGAACCTGTTATATCTTGGAAACTGGGAGCTGTTAAAATGTAACTTTTGTGAAAATATCTTTTTATGATACAGTTGTGCAGGTGCAGTCTGAAGTGACAGACATTAGTGCTGGCTAAGCTACATTATGGAGAGTAATGGACAATTATTGCTGTAATTGAGTGAGTTAAACTTTTATTGGCCCTCACTAATTTTATTTTAAATCATGTTATTCTTAGTATTTGTTTAATAATAAGGGTGATTAACTTGCAGAAATGGGTTTTTGTAAATGGCATTCCTTAACCGTTTGTGATTTGTGTCCGGTCACCTGTCACATTGCATTACTTCTGCTCTGTGCTTTATGTTTTCTGAAAGAGAGCGCGAATTCAGATGACAGGACTTCATATTTTCAAATGAAGGTGTTTGATTTGGAATTGGATAAAACTTTGGTGTTTAATAGTTTTTGAGAACCAAATTGTTGTCCAAATTTTTACTGATAATAATCCACAAATAGTGAAAGGAAATATTTCCTGATATCCGTGAGGAGTTAATTTGTTTCACACTGTTCATCTCTTTCCAACATGCTGAATGTTTGTCTCTGGCTCTGTGTCAGCTCTGGACAGCAGAACTGGAGTAGGGTGTGCTGGAAATAGCTGAGCTGTCACCAGAAATGGCTTTTAGAGGCAGTGTTCCAGATGAAAGTTTAATGTGTGGGACACCTCGTAGGGTGTCAGTGGGAGCCCACCTGACTCCTCCTCTCTCGTGGTGCTTTGTGAGCATCTCCCTTTCTTGTCCAGGCCTATAATGGGGAACTGCTCCCTTTTCAGTGGGTGGAATTTTGCTCCTCCACTCTTGTTATCCGGGGTCCTTGGAGTAGCTCAGGGATTCTGAATTCCTTGCCAGTGATTTTGAAGTCTGTGCCAGGCAAGCTGAGTAGAGCAGATCCCTGCTGGGGGATGCTGGCCCACTCCCTGCAGCACGTGTTTGGTAACACAAACATGGTCATTTGTTCTGTGCATGTTTTGTAGAGATGCTTTTGTTCTGAGGACCCTGCTCCTGACCTGATCTTCAGCAACTGAATTTCCTCCCATGGTGAGGCAGGATCAGAACAGATCTTTCCTCTACATGAGCGTGTTTCTGCTTCTTTCTCTGAGGTTTCTAATGGACTGACAGACTGTTGCCATGTAGCAGCAAATGTCTATCCATCAGCAGGAATCACAGATCTCATGTAATTATCCAGGTATCCATCTCCTGAAGAGCTTCATGTGGGCGAGCAATTCAACTTTCTGTGGAATGGAGCATGTCAAGCAATATGGCAAAGTTTTTACATCTCAGTTTTCTTGTCTTTCTCAATTTTCAATGCATACTCTGCAGAAAGACTGCCTTATTTAGGAAGGATTTGGAAAATCAACATTTTTCTCCCTAAAATGAGCTGTATCTGCCTCTGAACACAGGGCAATCCCTGCTTGCTCCAGAAGACTGTTTTCATTGCAGAAAAGGTGGAGATTTGGTCCAGCTTAATTATTTGTTTTTTAAATTATCTGTTAATGTAACATGGTCTCATCTGAGAAACTTGAAATCACACTGCTTATATGCAGAGAATTCATTGAGAGGAGGGTCAGAACTGCCTAGTGAGAGCTGTGCAGTGAAGTCTTCCCCTCTTCTTCCACATTTCACCTGTATTTCAGGAATGCTTGTGGAATATGTTGCAATATATTGCAAGGAATCAGGTCATAGCTTTTATCTTTCCCTTTCTGGTAGTACATCACAGTAAGTCATTGCAAAGATCAATCCTAAATTACTTAATAAGATGTTTAACCCTAGTGAAATAATACACCTGCTGTGAACATCAGGTATCAGATGGAAATGGCTGGGATGCTGCTTTGAAGTCAGTAATTTTCAGACTGGGTTTTGGACATCAAAAGGTCCATAGGTTATTTCTAAAGGACCTGCAAAAGAAGAGCAGACTTTGTACTTTATAAACTTAACATTGCTGTTCTGGAGTATGGCACTGGGAGACAGAGAGGCAAATCAAAATAGAACAGTTTAAGGGGAAGCACATTCCCTTGTGCCTGTTACACTGAAATCTGAAGTGTAACTGCAACTTTCTTAACAAGCTATGTTACATAAGGTCCCTGAAATGTAACGAGTCCTCATCTTTTATGTGTGGAACTGAAAACATTTACCACTTGTAAGAACAGGTGTTTTGTTTGTTAGCCATCCTACACAAAAAGTTTTTTTTTCCAAAGGAACCCAAAGGATTGGCATCTAAATCCCTTTGTTCTGTTAATGAAAATGAACAAGAACGCCCACTTTGTATTTGCAGAGAAACTATTTCAGTTAACTGAGCATGAAACTCTTTCCTGAGGACATGCAGAGTAGCAAAAATGAAATGGCCATGGATGAAGTCTCACATCTGAGCAGAAGCTCCTTTCTGCATAAGCAAACCCACCCTTGGAGACTTCGGAGCACCTTGAGCTCCCACTGAACTTAAACGTGGTGGCATTTGCAATTTGGTTGCATTCTGGATACCTGAAAAAAATCTGACTGTTGTAGCATATACCAAGATTAGCTACAAATCTTTCTTTCATACCTAGGTTAGAAAACCTCAAAAGTATAATTTCATATTTTCATAGGAATCTGTGGAAGTCATTGATTTATTTGGTGTTGTACCTATCTAGGAAAATGCTACATGTGTTGTGTTGTCAAATGCAACTAATAAAAACCTCTGGCCTTGGAGCCATCAACCCATATAATAAGTTTTGTTACTTATTTGTGTTCAGTACAAGGATTAGGATGTTTCTCTCTTCAAAGGTATTGTGTAGGTTAAGAAAGATGTCTTCAGTCCTCCTCACATTGTACAAACATGTTTTTTTTATAGCTGGAAATGAGATACTCAGTTTGCTGTAGCACTGCAGTATTTACTGGGTGTGACTGTTAAATCTATAATAATTTCTAGAAAGAATTACTATGCCTTGTAAGGAGATAAATAGTATTTTGAACATTTCCTTTCTTGATGCTACATTTTCCCTCTGCTATTTACTGTAAATCAGAACCATGCTTAAAGATATTTTGCCTCTGCATAGCTAAGGAAAAGTAACAAGCTAAGCTATTTCACAGAAGAAATAGTTTTACTGCCCATGTAAAGTCTCAGTAATTTGAATATATGTTGGTAAAGCTTTTCTGCCTGGAATATTATTTGCTTATGGGAATAATGCTTGGCAAATCTCTTGATGTGTGATATTCTTGCAACTAAATAAGTTGGTGAATCCTTAAACAGAATGCCCAAAAGAAAATGTAGATTTAAGTCAAGTGTGTGGAGCAGTGTGGGTAGAGGCAGAAAAAAAATGAGACTTTTTTGTCTCAACGTTTCTGTTGCATTACCTCACCCTCCATCACAGAATGCAATGAATACCTCTGTCCTTATCTGGATTGCACAGGGATGGGGAAAATTGTCGTACCTGCCTGCAGCTGAATTCCACAGTCTTCCTGTGCTCCTTCTAGTATGGATGCTGGAGCTCTGAGCACTGGAGCCCTTGCAACTACTTTAACACAAATGTGGTTTGTTTTGTGATTATTCAAAAGCTCTGCAGTGAGTTCCAATGAAACACCATTCATTGTTGGTGTACTTTGTGCTACCTTCTTATCAGTAGGATTAATTCCAGGATAAGCAGTTAGTCGCCCTCTCCTCTTGAGCTCGGGTGATACGTAAGTACGGATTTAGATCACATATCAGAAATTTTGTAACTGAACTTGCTTCTGACCTGCTGCTCTTAAATGTACAATGGAAAAAGATACTCATTTCTAGATTGATAGGCTGATCCCTCACTTTGAGAAAGCGTGTAATATCTATTAGCATAACACAAGAGCGGCTGTAGCTTTGCCCAGAGGCCAAAGATGGTGCCTAAAGAGGAGAATATAAAGGATAAGCATAAATGGAATTTCCCTTGAGTACAGTCCCTTCCTCAGATCTGCTGACTGTACTTGAGAGCAGAGGAGCATACTGAGCACTGTGGAACGCTTCCTCCTAGAAGAATTTAAAGCAGCATATGTGTTTGGGTGAGTTACAAGGGTTTTGTCACTTGGCCTTCCCAAGGCAGGTGAGTCAGGTTCGCACCTCTTCTTGTTCAGCACCCAAACTACCTGGGGAACCAAAATGCCTGTCTTCTTGAAGAGATCAAGAGTCTTCAATCTCTTATCTTGCTCTCATACTTAAATTTATCCCACAAATCTCTGTTGCCATGGAAAGCTGCTCGGAATGGCTCCTTGAACTCTGCTCAGCCTTCCTTTTAAAAAACTCCCTTCCCATCTGTCTGCCCTCCCCAGCTCCTCCCTGGCTGTTGGGTTTCTCACTTTGGTCCTGCTGCTGAAGCAGGTTCACAGAAGTGCTGGTCCAAGACTTCTGGCTCATTAAGGAAAAGCACATTGTTACAAGCACACAGTAGAAAACTAAATTGACTTTGTATTTCTTTTATTTGCCTAATGTTTTATACTCACCATTTGGTGAAAGGGGGTGGAGGAGGTGGTTGTTTGTTACCTTCATTTTTACTTGTTAAGTGGAGATGTATGGAAATGACTTAGTTAATGGTTTTCTGGCTTCTCATCCTCAAGTGAGAAATGTTTTAGCATTCAGTTGAGGCCAAATGTTTTCAGATAAGGAGATGATGTCTTAAGGCATTTTTATTGATATTCAATTACGCTTTCCTTTCTATATAGTGTAAGACATTTATGCACATATACAGTACATACTATAAGTAAACAGCCTATTTGGCTTCATTCAGCTGCTATTAAATCATAAATTGTTACTGATTTTGGATTTAATGCTGAATTCTGGGCCATAGTATATTTAAATGTTATTGTGGGTAAGTAAGGTTTTGATTCTGTTTACAGGATTAGTAAGATTGGATGGTGTTGTTTTTAAAGCTCCTAATAGCAAAGGCTGTACATTTTCATAAATTTTGTTGATGCGTGAGCTGTAACTGCTTTAATATTGCAGAAGGATTTTCTAGTGCAATACTCGATAAGAGATTTGAACAGAATCATACTTATCTTCAACCACTGTAAATCCTTATTCTAAGCAACTTTCCCTGTAGGTTGGGGTATACAATGCATATGAAAATGACACTGTAAAGTCATATAATTATGTGAAATGTTTAGTGTCTTGCATACCAAATAGCTGGAATGAAAATTCGTTCCAGGGAGGAATTATTGCATAGCATTGATTCTTGAAAGTTTCCGTAAGCTGTTCAAACGACTTACACTTTCTGATGGCACAGCAATAGTAATGTAAACACATCAAATTTCACTTAAGTAAAATATTACCACTACATATTTTAATTTAGCAGATACCCAAGAAGATGTCAAGTAAATTGGATTCTAGCATATTCTGTGGATGGCTCACAGAAACTTGTGTGCATGTGTAAACTTGTGGCTGAGGTCGAGTGAAGTCAATATGGGTGACTGATTCTGAAAAGAAAATGAATTAGGCTGGTGCTGTAAAAAACTGTTAATCAGACACAATGTGACCACTGTGTTTTTTAAAAACTAATGATAAAACCCTTTGGGGCCGTAAAATATGTAAGTCTTAACAATTACAATAAGATTTTATTTACTGAAAATCTAAAAAATAGAATTGGCAAGCTTCACTTTTTATTTAAAGAGAAAGATATAGCACTATTTTTTTCATATGTTTCTTTTTGGAGTTGCTTGGAAATTTTAGAGTCTTCCTTTGTGTCAGAGATCCATCTGACTGTACCAAAACCTGGCTGTCTGGGACTCATTTTGAAACTAGTTAAACCCCATGTACAGGGCTGATTTCAGTAAGCATAGCCATTATCAGCAGGATTGTTTTCAAGATTTATGATTAGAACTAGCTGCCTGCTCCAAGAAATAATATAACTCACTGTAACCTAAATGCTTTGCTTTTATATCCTTTGAAGTTCCCCAAATTGCCCATGAATTAAGAGAAGCTCAGCTGTGTTGGCCTTGTGGGAGCAGATGTGGTTCAAAGTAAATGAACTAATTGATTTGATAGATAATTCTCCACAGTCACAGAGTGAAACTCGAGGAAGGTGAAGAGATTCCCCATAGCCCAGTCTGTTGTTTTGGTAGTAAAAAGCAGAGTGTCTCAATCCTGATACAAAACAAGGAGAACATTGGTAAATAAAGCCCCAGTGGGATATGAGAAAAGTGGGGATAGTCGGGATGGACAGTCTATGTACCAAGATTTATATTTATTTTCCACAAATCTATCTGGCTCATTTGGCTGATATCCTTCATCCATCCTGTGTCTTTGTGGTATTTTATTTCAGGAGATGAAGTATGTGAGTTACAAGGAACTACCAGTACTAGGAGAGTACCTCGACTTTTCCCTTTTTTAAAACCTCTCTGTGTGTCCCTGCTGGTTTCCTGAGTCCTGGCCTTTCACTGGGCTAATTCTCAAGCTCACTGATGCTCTCTTAATGCTCTTTATTTGTGATATCTGGTGAATAACCTTCTGTGAGCCTGAAAAATGGGGTTTTTTGTCTCTGAAAATGCATCTAGGCTTTCCTTCTTCCAACAAGTACATTTTGATAGTTTTGCAGTAAAATCATGGTTTGGGGTTGGCTTTCTTTCTGTCTCATTTTATAGCATCATTTCATAGTTTGTTTTTCTTGGCCAACAGAATAAGTCTCCATCACGGTCTTTGAACTTTCTCATGTTGCCATGGGGAGAGCTGGAACTGGACCACATTTTTTTTTAATGCTGTCACCAAAACCTTGTTTTGGTGTCTCAAATGTGAATTCTTGGCAGATGAACGTTCCCACACAGCAGAAAGCCAGTTACTTTCACCAGAATTATCGGAGTAACTTCGCAGCAATTGCTTTCCCTGTCTTTGGAAAGTCATTAATTTCCCCGATTGCTTTCCTATCATTTATAACAACTGCTTGAAGAGGTTTCACTGAAAGGACAGACTCAAGAGCCATCCATGTGAACTCAGGAGTTCCTTGAGGTGAAAGATGTGCTCTGTGGCTCATTTAAAGTCATTTTCCTGTGGAAAATGAGGTCTTCTTGGGCTCTTAAAGAGACTATTTACTTACATCAGTTTAGTGATGACTAATGACATGAATAAAGCAGAAGGATACTGCTTACACAAACCATAAAAAAAATCTAAATTTAAAAAATGGCAAAGCATTTATCTGCAGTCATGGCAAGGGGCATGAGAGAAATGATCATCAGCCATAATCAATGGTATAAAATCTGTCCTTCTTGCTACCCAATATGTTAGGTCAAACAAATTTTTCAGTACTTTCTTTCTGGGTGGAATGCTTACAGGAAATGAAACTTCCATATAAATTCCATAAAGGTAAAATATTTTAAGATACTGCTGATTACACTGATGTGTGGAACCACTAACCCAGAATGGGTGAAAGAGTCAATGATTCATATTCAAGAAATACTTGAACATACAAAACAAATATGTATTTTTTGAAAATACTTTTTATTCTCCCATATTCTTTGCAGGCATCAGTACCGCACTTCTTGTGTTGGGATTCTTTTTCACCCCAAAACCTTCCCAATAGCTGTTACTTATCCAAATAGCAAAGCACGTCCATGCTGCCTTTTTGTAGACGCACAATTTTGCCCTTCTTCATTGAAATATTCACAGTGTGGAATATTTATGTAACTGTGGAAATTAAAGTTTAACTAGAAAGGAGGCATCTTATTAATAAACCTTCCATCAAGTGACCACCCCTGTGAATGACCATGTGAATCTTTTCAGGATTTTATTGCCTGGTCACAGGCTTGACTCATTTCAGCCTTTGAAAGCATTTTGAAAGCTTTGTTGATCAGGAGCTCAGACTGAGATGCCACAGTTTGCAATGTTTGAACAATCTGTGAAAGAAAACCCAGATGTGTTGAATACCCCGATGGTGAGTGAGCTCCAGCCCAGCAATGGCTCATGAGCTCGGTGCAAAACCGAAGTCATCTTCCATAGTTAGGTTATTTCACTCTAATGAGCTATTGAGTTATTTTCATTAGGCATCACACTCTTCTATTCAAAGAATGTAAAGGATCAAAACCCAGGTGATTCTGCAATGATCTCTGGAATTCCTATTCTCATTGCTTTGTATTTGTTGATTTGCTATTCTGGCACCAAGAAAAACAGTGACAAACTTCAGCTCTTGTAACAGGCCCAGATAAGCCAAGTAGGTCGTATAACATTAAATGGATATATTAAAAAGGAAAAAAAACCCCACAAAACCTGTTATCTAGCAAAATCCTTAGGATGAAACCATGACCTGAAAATACAGGAGTCTTTGCGAAATGAATTCCTGCAGACTCCCTCTGGAAATGGGAAAGAACATGCTTGATTAAGCCAGTGCTAACCTTTCGAAATCGTGTTTCTCTGATATTTATTCCTTGAAATAATAAAAGGGGACATGTCAGATGTTGGAAAGCCATAATGTACTCCCTTGCTTTCTACTGCCCTTTTCTAACTCCAATGTTCCTCTCCTAGAGCAAACTTCTAAAATAAAAAGTAAGGCCTTGCTTTGTCCTTTTAGTTGACCTTTATACATTTTGTGGTTGTGCATTTGCACCAGGTAAATTACAGAGTAAGAAAATTTCCACCCTTTTTCTGTCTGGTTTCACCATGTGTGAGGCCACAGTGGTGACAGGTCCTTGGAAAGCAAGTATTTTCTGCTTCTTGTAAGAATGAGTAAATTATTTCCACCCTCACATGTTGCTGTGCTTTGTATGAAAGTACAAAATTTTGTATAACCTCCCCCAAATTGCTCCCATGGTGATAATGGAGGAGTTTTCTCCCTGGGCACCTCAGCGAGATGTTTGTATTGGGAATTGCGTGTTCTAGCTCTTAATGAATAGAGGCGGAATTTAATAACTTAAGAATTCAAAAATATGCAAGGTGTCTTGGTGGAAAGGTTTTCCTTTCAGCTCTTCCACTTCAGTGCTTGCATTTCCCGAAAGTTTGGTGTGGGTCTGTGCCCTTCCACAAAGGCAAACCCTGTGGCTGGAGCCTGGATATTCATGGCAGAGGAATGCAATTCTTTTCATATTTACCAGGGAACCAATGCATCACGTCAAGTAATCCAAGAAAAATGGTACCAAGTTAACACCCTGCAAGATGTGTTTTTTACCTACATTTGAGATTGGCACAAATAATTTTATTCAGTATATTTTTGAGGCAATGCTAAATTATTCAGTTGCATTCCTAACTAACCTCTGGCTTTCATTTTTCCCAGTCTTTATAAAAATGACAAATAACTACTATATTTCATTAAACAGGGAACAGCTTGCACTAGTGTATGGAGACCTGGCACTGCATGTCTTAAGTCTTTATGAGAATGAAATGTCTAATTTACAGTGGTGTAAAATCAGAGAAAAATGATTTTTGCTGGATCTCTGAGAAAGAGAGCAAGAACAAGGCAATTAAGATAACTTTAAAGTCCTATTTGTAGTCCTGTCATCATAATCTTGTTGCTAGCTGAATAAAATCATCCTCTGGATTGCATTTTAAACTTCCTTTCATACTGGTTTTTGCTTCCTGTCATAATATTGCCTAACCAGTGAAATGACTGTCCCTTGCTGTGTCTGTGGAGTGGAAAATTGATTTGATATTGTGTTGACCGCAGTTTTGTTCTGGTTTAGCATTTAATTTTCATTTAACGAAAGGTACAGTGGTTTAGATAACGAACATTTCTTCCCTAAACTGACCAACTACTGCAGCCTTTTCCCTGGCAGGCACCAAGTCCTGCCAGGGCTCACCTCGGCTCTTCCCGCAGCCCTGCTGAGCTCGTGGGAAAGCTGGGGCTGGGAAACCGAGGTGCCGTGAAAATAGCTGAGGATGAGGTTTCTAGGGAAATATTCCCGTAATGTGCTGGAAGTGGGGAAGTGAAATGTGCAATTCTGACAACAGTGACAGATTTATAGAGTCGGTGCACTAATTAAAAAGCAACTTACTCTAATATGTTAATCTATGAAATGACAGCAGCAGGGAGAGCTGCACTGTTGTGTGCACAAGCGTGGGAGTGTTGAAGTGCCCTTCTCCTGCAATGACAGAACTTTGTGTCGTGTACAAAATTCAGGAATGGCGTTAAGCAAGAGGCAATTGAAGGATTACTTCCTTCTGGTATGAAACGTGGGGAGATGTTTTGCTGTAATCTGTATGTTCATGTGCAAGACAAAAAGTTTTCATTTGCTCTTTACCTTCTCTTTTTATTGCTGTTTTTTGTTCATGTGACTGTGGTGGAATGTAACGAAGAAGCTGTAGGAGAAAACAACTTCTTCTGACTCCATTTTTACTCATATCAAGTGTAACATCTTGGGGTTTTCATGCTTTGAGATTTATCTGAGGAATTTCTCTCTAAAAATTTTCTTGCCCTGGATAAATTGTACCACTTCCTTGCAACTTCCACTGGTAATCTCAATAGCTGAGGACATTGAGGAAAGAAAAAAATCATATTTCTGGTGTGCATTTAAAGTATTTCTGATATTACATCTGTATTCCTACTTCAGCAATGATTTAGATGGATGTCTCAATACATGACAAGATGACAGTTAAATGAAAATAACTGAATAATTTTAGTGTTTCACAAACATCACTCTTGTTTGCATTTGGATATAGAAAATTGGAACTTAGTATTTTGCTACACAGATGGAATTTAAGTGTGTATAAAGCTGAGAAATAATAATGCTTTTTGAAAAGAATATGACTATAAACCCCCCCCAAATGAAAAGCTCTGTAGATGTTTAAGAATACAATAGTTGAATCTGTTACAGTTTTATTTATTTGCTATTTCTTCACTAAACTTCTCCCTTCCTTCAGTTTAATGGATATGTCCTTGAATATTTTCCTTATAGGCATTTAAATATCTGCTGAAGTTCCTAAGGCTGCAGTTTGCTTGTAATCTTCCATCTGTTTCAAACCCATTGTAAGCACACACAGTCAGGTTTTCAGCTCCATAAAGGCAGCCAGTGAAGTCAGTGCAGTTACACGGAATTTCTCCAGATGAGAATCTCACTTGCAATATTCGTATCTCCATTTTTCCTGAACCCAAACTTCTTTTCTCGGCGTAATTATGGGTTTTTTTCAGCATTCTGATCACAAATTGATCATGACTGCCTGATTTTTCACTAGACTTTACATTCACAGTGTAGGAAAAAAAGGATTCTTGTAATATGGTTGTGACCTTTACAAAAATGTCTAATCAAAACTGCTTTCATATACTACTTTTCTAAAATAATATTTACAAAAGGACAGGTTTTATTTTTATTACTTCTCTTTTGTTGTCAGCCTGCTGCAATGGTGACACAGGGCATTGTGCTCAAGACTGTTGTTAATTTCCAGGGAAGATGCCAAGGACTGCTCTAGGATAAAAATCTGCATTTACTACTTAAAAAGGTCACACTTGAAAATGTCCCTGTGATTGTTTTTTGCCCTCCAATCATCTTTTATCTTTAGTTGCCTCACTGGAGAAGTTCCTTGTGATGCACAGAGAGCCAAGGTGTATGTCTCACCTGAAATAATTACTCCACTGCATTAGTAGCCATAAACCACATACAGAAAGGGGGAGAGTGAAAGCATATGGTGGATAAAATCTATTTAATCTATTGTAAATTATTTTACTTTTTACTGTAATTTAGCGTAGCCATAAATAGATACCAAGATAAGAGTTGGAGGAGAAAACTGAAGTGATTGGCTTTGCGTGACAATATTTTTTATGTTCAGATAGGAAGCTGCAGCAAAGTTGGATTCATGTCACTGTCTCTAGATACCTGCTTTCCTTTGTGATAGTAAATCAGTAATTAAATCACTAAATGCTGACTCTGAGCAGCTTTTCTGTGTGCTGGGTTCCTTTAGCTGTGAATGTCCCCATATGAAAAGCTTGTTTGCTTGTTTTCAAGTATCCAGTGAAGGCCACTGGGAAATAGCTCAGTGAAAAATTCAGCAATCAAATCTTTCTTATTCAATTCTTCTCCAAAATATATTTTATAACACTTGTAATTAACCCAAAACCACTTCAGATCTGTCTCTGGCATTCAGAATGTCATCTTTGAGGTATCAAAGAAGCCATGGCACATGATTTCATTATCACCAGCAGTGTGTATTTTATACCTTCTATATCAGTCTTCAGGGCCTGACACAAGTTGTAAGACTTTCATTGCTGTCAAGCTATATAAAATCCTGGTGTCAGCTTCTTAACACTTGGAAAGTAATAACACTCCTCATCTTCTATTAAAAAATGTACAGACTGTTTTCCTGGAATAGATTTGCAGAGCTTGCAGAGCTGAGTTATCATTCTCACTAATATTTGTATGTTTAACACCACCCTGCCATGAAACTCAGATCAATTAATCTGTTTCTGTTCCCTGCGACTGTAAAACAGGATAGCACTTCATGACCATGTTCATAAAACATTTCAAATTAAATGCACCGTATGTGTCTTTCTTCAGAAGCCTGCATAAGAAATCTTGAATGATTCATATCTTATTTTTAAATCATAAGCTTTTATTTCTCCAGGAGTTCATGTTTTCTGTATCTGAAAATGATGCAGATAAGTTGCCGCTACTGGTCAGGAATAAATACTGAAGTAAAAAAAAAGAATTTTACAGCATCCCATGTACAGTTTTGGCACTCTAATACTTGTATGTAAAATGAAAAATGTAAAATTAAAAAATAAATTTACATATTACAGCAACTTAGTAAAAGTAGACCACTGAAAGTGGTTGTAAATTTAGTGCCAACAAAATTAATTGTGCTGCCTATTTCTGATAATATTGCTACAATAAGCAGCACCTGCCCTTATGCTGTAGAAAATGTTCAGAATACTGTAAATCATAAGAGAATTATTAGAAACAAATCTGTGCTGGGCAACATTACAGAGCAGTTACAGACTCAGGCCATAGTTTGAAGTTATTTCCATTTAAGGCCTTTAATGAGGACTCTGACAGATTGCTGGCTGTCCTCGGAGTCCCATCCTGTTAATTCTCCATCAGGCATCAATGGGCCATGTGCTCTGAATGGAGCAGGACCCGCACTGAACTCCGTCCCTGGGGACAGAAAATCTACTTCTGCAGAGTCTGAAAGCTTCCACCAAGTCTAGTGAACCTTGGAAATGAAGTCCCCCTCAGACATTATGTCTGGAAGTACAGAGCTCCTTCATACGTGTATGCAGCGTGTGCATTGCAGTTTATTTCCTCTGTAACTACAAATCGGTATGAATTTGTTGGGTTGCATTCCTGTGTTTACAGGAACATAAAACTTCCTGCTGGAGAGTTCTTTAACTGGGTGGCTGTCCCTAGCGAGCTTCCTTAGTAGCTACTGATTTGAGTTGTCTTCAAGTGATCAAGCACTTGGAAATTTCCTATGTAAATATCAGTTTGTCACTTCTTGGCAAATATTTTAATTAGCTATGGTACCTGTGATCATTGTCACTTACTGATCATCTGAAAATGATAAGCCATAGAAAGTTACAGGAATGCAATGGAAGTAGCTCTGGTAGAATGAAGAAAGCAGAAGAATTAGAGATTCTATTCCCCTTAGAATTGTACCAAATTATTAATCTTTTGCTCTGTTTCGTGTTCTAGGATGTCATGTCCACGTTCTTCCAGTTTGGGGCTTCCATCCAGCAAGAAGCCATTATCATGCTGAAGATCATGCAGGATTATGACTGGCACGTGTTCTCTCTGGTGACCACCACTTTCCCTGGATATCGAGATTTCATCAATGTCATTAAGACCACCGTGGAAAACAGTTTTGTGGGCTGGGACATGCAGAACGTCATCATACTCGATACTGCCTTTGGAGATGCCAAGACCCAAATTCAGCTGAAGAAAATCCACTCATCTGTCATCTTGCTGTATTGTTCCAAGGATGAAGCTGTCTACATCCTGGATGAGGCTCGATCTCTGGGCCTTACTGGCTATGATTTCTTTTGGATAGTTCCCAGCCTGGTCAGTGGTAACACAGAAATCACTCCCAAGGAGTTTCCTTCAGGACTCATTTCAGCAGCTTATGATGAGTGGGACTACAGTTTAGAAGCTCGGGTACGGGATGGCCTTGGGGTTATTGCCACTGCTGCCTCAGCCATGCTGGAAAAATACTCCTTCCTTCCTGAAGCAAGAACGAGCTGCTATGGACAACTGGAGAAAAATGACCGGCCCTCTCAAACCTTGCACAAGTAAGGATAATTGCTTTGGGTTATTTTTACCTACTCAGCCTTGGTTGTTTTCTGTTCTATTGCCACTGTATGTTTCTTGAAGGAGAATATTGTTTTTTGCTAATCCCGCGTGCCCTTTTTAAGCACCGGTTTTCAGATGTTCCAGGAGAATGTGCAAGAGATTGCTGCACTGCTAACTGCGCTCCTGGAGATGGTGTGTGCTGTGGAGAGTAAATACTGCTCTGAATCTAATGTAGAAGATGACAGAAATTGGTCTTAGAGGGTATGAAGCTGAGTTAACAAAATTGGACTGTTGTGTACTTTAACTGTGAGGTAAAATTGCCAAAATGCTCTAGAGGCTGTGCCTGTATCACTTGCATCAGCAGGAACCTGGTAATATTTTAGCAGACAAGCAATGTGCAGCATTAAAGAGGTGTCCCTGGAAATTACAGAAGTATTAGATTAGTTAGGCAGCTTTTATCACACAAGAACTGAAATCTGTCCCTTCTACTTTGTGAGGGTTTATTTTTTGTCAGCTCTACTAGAATAACAGTAAAAATTAATCTGCATTAATCCAAGCTGATATAGATGTTTTCTCTAAACAGTTTGTCAGATGGGAACTGCCAAGGTTTAAATCAGGATTCTTTTTTTACTATTATTATTTTCCTTTTAATTACCCCTTTTAGACATGATAATCCTGATTACTTCTTTCCAAAATGTTGCATGGTAATATATTTCTTTATCTGGTCTGTGAGAGGAAGTAGAGTATCTTGCAAATTTTTTAATAGCTCTTGACAATATGGAAGCTACTAAGCAGTATTTATGGCATTTGTTCTGACCAAATAGTGCAGATGAAGCGCTTTCTACAGAAAAGCAGGATGGAATTGGCACAGGAAGGAAAGTTGGTGCTGGTTTCAGATAGGAGATTTTGGAGCAGTTTTAATCTTGAGATGTATGTGCATATTTAGATTAGGAGTTGATTACCACACGATGTCCTGGAACAGTTGTTTTCCATGAAAACAGCATCATTGCACACAGCATTCTTCAGAAGATTTCTTAAAAGCTAAACACTGCCAAGTAAATGGATTTTAACATTTCAGGCACGTATTTTATACACATTTGTAGAGTTATCCTTAGAGAGAACTTGCCTTTAGTATGACACTTGCAGGTTTTTTTTGTTTTCCCTCTCCTATTTGTAATCTTCTGCCTCTAAAACTACAAATTTCCTGGAGGCAGTGCAGAAAACCCGCGATTCTTTTCCTGCTGCCCCGTTTGCCCCTGGAGTGGCTGTCTGGCCCAGCAGGGCTCTGGGAGAGCCGTGGGGTGTCCTTGGTGCCAGGGCAGAGCAGCTGGGAGGGCTGTCCCACCTGCACCCAGCGTGGGATCCCCGTGGTGACAGTGCCAGGGAACAGTGACAGCATCCTATGAACCAAATTCTGTGCCTCAGCGCTGGGACCTGACCTACAAACCAAGGAGTCCACTATTAATAATTGAACTCCAGGTTCTGTGAAAGTTAAATTGTATTCTGTCATAAGTGTTGGGGTTTAAAACACTGTGGTTCGCTTGGGAGGGGCACATAAACGTGAACCTGTCTTGAAAAAGGCTCCTACCCCATTGTTTGGGTAATACACTAGTGTAGGCTTGACTTCAGTATTCAGTACCCAGCACAAGCTGTATTTCTTCAAACAATCTTTATTTTCTCATTAAATCTGCAGGAGTACAAGAACAGGGCTTGTGCGCACTAGGGCAGTGAGATTAGACTTCACCAGAAGATTCTGCAGTGTGCAGTGCATGATGCACCCAGGAATTGTTAAGAGGAGAAGCTGTAGTGCACTGTGGCTACAAAAGTCACTTCCTGATGTGAAACACTGAGCTATAAAGTAAGAATACATTTTCTGTACTGGAGATTCTTTGAGCTTCTCCAACACCACAAGAATAAGAAGCAGGCTGTTTTTAATTTAGAAATGTCAGAATTATACTAAAATGAATAAACTTTAAATAGTCTTTCTTATGTAATAACTCCCCAAGACTATTCTTGTCACATATAATCTGCTAGAAAGGCAAGAATATACAAGCATTTACCAGTACTAAGTAATCTCTGGGAGCTGACCAGTCTCTCCATGCCAAGGTGAATTACATAAATTCACTGTACTTTCTCATCCTCATCACTAAATTGTAGGTTTCTTCTTTACATGACAACTCAGTGCCTAAACTGGGGTTTTATTGTGAAGTGTAGCCTTCACAGTTTCAGGTCACAGATAGTGCAGTTTTGTATACTTAACTACAAAGATAAATGTGAATGTGCTGTATTAAAAAAGTGAGCTGAAGAAAGGATTTTGGAGCATGTTGACAATGGTCAGGGCTAAAGTAACTGTAAATGGCTTCTGGACCTGGGATCTGTACTGTGCCCCCTGTCCAGCTGGAAATCAGGGCTGGAGAAGTAGAGTTGAGCAAGAGGACACTGCTTGCAAACTCAAAATCAGAGAAGTCAGTGGAAAGCAGGGAAGATAAGGGGATGCCTGAGCAAAACAAAGCTCAAAAGAGAGAAAACAGAATTTTTAGGTTCCATCTATTGTAATGACAGTCTAGTTCAGCTTTAAACCCAGTATGGTATTCTGAGGCTAGGCTATAATAGGTAATTTGCTTGTAAATGGATGTTGGTAATGTTTTATGTGCGACTTCCCACATCTAGATAGCAATTTTATCTCCATTTGTGAAGGAATTCTATGTAAAGAAAGCCATGAAGTAAAAGCTCCTCCTCCCTCTTTCTCAAATCCTTTGAGTATTAAATTGGTTTGAAGATATATTTGTTTTGAAGCACACAATTTATCTTTCCTCTGTCACTGCAATTCTAAGATGCTTTTATTGGCTTTCTAGACCCAGAAGAAAATCAGGTTTGCTTTAGTTTTTGGAATGATCTGATCAATATTCATTTCTGATACACATGGGAAAGCCAGTTTTACCCTATGAATAAAGGATTTATAATAAAATACAGGGCTCATTTTCAATGCATTAAAAACAAGATATTTACGTATATTTGTATCTGTATTGATTCAGATCATCTTTTTCTATCTGTGTAAGGCCCAGATCTCGCAAGGCAGAAAAGCTCTATTGTGTGAAATACTGGCACAGCAGGATAAATAGAATTAGCACCTCATTAATGCCAAGCCAGTTGAACAAACTCTTGCTCTCCCTAAAAAAGGAAAACACCGAAGCAAACAAACAGCAAAACACAATAACCCTGCCAGTCATCACGGAAATTGCTGCTGCTTCGTGCATTGAAATGGTGCTGCTTTGTTTACAGAGTGCTCATGGTGTGTATAAAAGTCATGACCCTGGGGGATACATTTCACTATAACATTTCCAACCATGGAGATCCCTACAGGAATGGGTGAGGATGGTAACCCTGTTGCCATTATCCTGAAAAGCAAAAAGGTGTGTCTGTCCATAGGGAGTCAGCTGTTTGCCATGCGGTCCTGACGTTTAGATAGATTCCATTTCAAAATACAGCCAAGTGATGGGCAGGATTCAGAGACTCATCCTTCAGCTGGGAGGGTGTAGGTCCAGAAAGTATCCTACCCTTCCCACGCACAGTTTCCTTTATTTGTCATCATTGAACCAGGGAGCAGGACCAATGGGAAGTCCAAAGGGTGAAGGACAAAATCTTAGTTGTCCTTGCTGCTGTGCTGCTGTTACCCTTCAGCATAGCACCTTCTTCAGAGAGCGAGGGTCTGCTGTCCCTCTAGTCCTGATTGTCATTCACCACGTTCAATATTTTGATTCCAGCTTTTAGCATGACAGATAAATTTGCCTCTTTTGAGTGAAATCTGGGATTAGATGGACACAATGGTTTGATGAATAATCCAGCAAATCTGTTTAATCTTTTCCCGTATCCAGATCCACAGCCAATTTATAGGGGATTTGTCCATTTAAATCGGTAGACTGAGGAACAATAGGTATTATCTTTATTGGATGATTGGAGGTGTATAAATATGTAACTAATTATATATGAATCCAAAAGTAAAACTAAACTTCACAGGCAACAAAGGAGGGGTTGTGTAGGGAACCACTGCCCAAGAGACCTCAACATGGTGCTGGTTTACTGACAAAGTGATTCAAGAAATTATTGAAAATATATATGATGATCTTCTCTCAGGTCAGTTTAGGAAGCAGAAAGTATCAAACAGTTGCAGGATCAGAACATTACCTTGTTATTGTGATAATTACAATAGTTTAAAACAAGAGAACAAGCATGGCCTCTGGGAGTTGAGCAGAGCCAGCCTTCAGGGCAGAAAGCAGGGCTCAAAAATCAACGTGTGAGCATTCTTGGGGATGGAGCTGCTGCAGGCACCATCCCCTTGCAGGAAGCCAGGTACGTGTCATGGGGAGGAGTTTGGGATGCTTCTGAGGTGATGCAGCAATGTGGAATCAAATTAGGGCTGTTTTGAAATGATGGTGCTAATAACAACATTAACTTGCTGAACATTCTGGTGTTTAGTTACACTCAACTGTGGCATATCCCAGGGAGCTGAGCCCTTTCTAACTTTGCTCCCTTCCTCTTCCCCGCTTTCAGCAGGGCTCCCCAAGAGTTTTGTCCTTGTCTGGCAGCACTGGGGCAAAATGACTTTTCCAGACCCAGTGGCAGTTAATGCTTTAAGGAGCAGCTGGCAGGAGGTACCAGAAGCTGGCATGCCATTCCTATTTCGCAGTCACTGAGCAGATTGCTCCCAAAGTTTTACTCATCCATGCTGGCTCAAGGCCTAGGGAGACACTGCTCCTAACCAAGGTCCCCTTGCGGAGGAGCGAGGGCTGGGAAGGGGAGGAGGAGGAGGATGCGCAAAGAGGAAGAAGAGACTCTGCATCACTGCAAAGGATTTGAATGTAGAAAAACATCTCCCATAGCTTAAGATACAGAATTGACTTAAAAAAATTCATTAGTACCTTTGTTTAGTAGTGTTCTATTGCAGACCTATTTCTATATGTGCTTCAGACCACACATTATATATTCTGCATTAAGCATTTCTTGATTTAATTTTACAGAGGACATCTGTTTCTTAATGATAAATAATTTGTCTTGGGGTTTCTACTGATAAGTATCACTCAAATGTCATGGCTGAATCATAGTAAGGAAGTTCAGCAGTTCAGAGCCTCAACAAGATAGAGAAGAAAAGACAAAATTTGGATTCACTCCTGCTTTTTTAGGTATGAGGCTGAGTGAATGCCAAGCCCAGATGGGCTGGCTGTCTGGGTTATTAAGCTGGTTGGTTTTACTTTGCAGGAAAGAGAAATATCGCCAGATAATATGTTGGTTTTTGAGGCGTTTCATCTGCTTTAAATCTCAGTTTGGAAATTCCTTCTTTGAGAGAGAAGAGGGAGAGTTTCTCTTACGCAACATGTATTTCCCCAAGTCTCCACTGCTTCTCTTCATTGCCTGCAGTTGTCAGAGATTTGAAACTCTGCCCCATGGTGAAAAAGACACTAAATAAAAAATGATAGTCCTTGGTGATGGCATCTGGGGAGTTTATCTAGTTTGATTATCTCATCTGAGGGCAGGAAATGTAGATCTGAACTCATGGCAGTGAGGAGTCCCCTGGTCTCTCTGCTCCCTGCAGCTCTCAGGCCCTGTGCTTTGCTGTACAGGTTAGTAACTAAGTTCTCTCCTTAGGAGCTAGCTTAGAAGTGACACATTTTCATTAATGCCTCTACCTTAACCATTTGATTTTCCCCAACTACTGATGTCTTTGGGAGCAGCATTCTGGGTGGATTTCACACTAATTATAAACGAGCCTGTTATTGCAGAGCTGATTGTGTTCCTGAGCCTGACCAGTCCTGGAGGGTCTTGTGGGACCCAGGTGGGTGGGCAGGAGAGTGCCCATGCTGAGGACATGAATTGTTGTGAGGATGCTCCTCCCTGGCATCCAGAGAGAGCCTGTGGCAGGTGCTGCTGGCTGGGCACCTCCTGAGCACCACTGCTGTGGGGCTCTGCAGGTGACATCACTTCTGCTGCTGTTTCATGGATTGCTCTGCTCTGTAGGGCTGTGCTTCCGTTCTGTTCTCACATCGCCCAGAGAAGTCTTTTAAACCAGGGTTTTGTTTGAAACAAAGTGACCTTTATAATTTACCTAATGTTGTGTTTTTTCCTTAAAATAATACCCAACACAGAATCCACTAAGCCTTCTTGCTTTTGCTCCCAAATCCTTGTGTATGTTAGGAGAACTTGTGTATCTTGCATATGCATATATATGGTAAACCTCAAAAGAAATGCCATAGCCTGCAAACATGTTTGCTTTGCTTAGCATAGAAGGAGAAAATCTCCAAGATTCTGCTCCAGGATTTCAACTGTTTTCACACAGGATAGGAAATCCTTAACAAACGCCTCATGAGCAGAGAAGTCCACACCTCCTGTAAGGAGTCTGGCTAGAAAGGTGCCTCTGTGTCAGCAATATTATATCCAAGCAAATGGTCTTCTGAAAACTGAGCTCTGATCCCTCTGGCAAAGTCTTCATCCATTCCTTAATGGAAATTAGAGTCAATGAAGTTGTGATACAGTAGTGACAGGGTAAGAAAAACCAGCTTTTTCAATATGTTCTGTCTTTCAGGATAAAGTTAGAATTTTGACAGGAATAAATACTGCAGGTTTGGCATTAATCTGAAGCTCTGTGTGAACTGCTTGATCTTTCTGAGTCTTATAAAAATAAAGTTGGAAACCTTGAGAGAAGTTTTTAACCTGAGTTCTTCAAAGGCTTGCTGTAAATATGACAGCAAAAGTGATCTACTGTGGTGTTGCAGCACTTTTCAGTTTTGTTGGGAAAGGTGAAAAGCAAAAAAGAATTGCATAAATGTTTTAAAGTATTTTTAAATATATAGTAAATGTTTGGTTCTTTGCATGATAAAAAACCCATTTTGGACTTGGTGTGAGAACAGCTTAACTTCTGTCAGAAATAAAAAAAGCCATTTTGATATATGTATCACCTAGGGAATCTTACAAATTTCAGTTTGCAGAAGTTAATTAAGACTTCAGTCTCATAATACCATCACAAGGCCTTGTGCTATCATGTCTTTGCAAGGCTGGAGCATTAATGAGGAATGAAAACAGATTAAATACAAATCCAAGGTGTGTTGTTAATTGCCACCTTAAAGTAAGGAGTTCAAATAACCAAATGCCTCATTTAGTTAAGAAGAGGAATATGCATTTCCAAAGCTACTTCAGAAATATATTTTATCCAGTTCAGAAGCCAAAGACCTCTTGCACAGAATTAATCTTGGATAAACTTAAAACTCTGTAAGAGTAACGTAAAATAAATGCTATTGCTCACTTCCTAACCAGGAACAGAAAAGCACTTGGTTATTTTTTGTCAGACAAGCAGTTTGGGATTGTGGCCAGTAAAAGCAGAGCAGGACTTCTGTCCTTTGCAGAGGAAAAATGACAATTCAAAAGCGAGTGTGGGTTGTAGGCATTGATTTCTGAAGAACGTGGACAGCTGATGAATTTTGTACAGAAGAATGTGCTTGGGAAAACAAGAATCTCTTTGAAGTTCTTTTTTATTGCGGCAGTGTGAGAATCTGGGGTAGCTCACAGTGCGTCACTCACAGATACCTTTGTATCCAGATCAGAGAATACAATTTTAAGAGACTTTTCAGATTAGGGACTTTTTAAAAAAAAAACCCCAAACCTTGCAAAACCTTGTTTCTTTACTTAATGGCTGGTAAATTCACATAGTTTAAAAATATACACTGAGTTCAATTTTTCCCTTTAGAGTTATGTTCATATTGTTTGGTTTTTTTGGTTGTTTTTTTGGAACATTTGGGCAGCAGCACTGCATTTTGTGATGGCCCTTGACTAACTTCTAGGCGAGGACATTTGCATATTAATCCCAAACTATGATGAGTAGTGTTGGAAATCTGGGGTGGCGATCCTACCGAACTCCGTTAAAGAAGAGTTCAGCTCAAGTCCAATCACCATTTTCTATGTGGTTAAAAACCCAAGTGAGCACAAAAGCATGATGTAGCAGGGTGTGTGTTTGGGGTCCAGCCCTCAGGAGGGGACAGAATACTTGGCTTTCAGGCTCAGTGAAATGAGGTTGTTCCTGCTCAGCCCTGTCAGGTGATGTGTTCATTGTGAGGGGCATTACCTCATGTGTGTGAATTGGGAAGGAGCCTCTGAGAGAGGGTGCAAATGTGCAAATAAAACCATTGCTGTTTTCACAGCACATCCTTGATTTCCCCTTGTGGTCACTTCCCAGGCATTTCATTCCCTGGCTCACAGTGGTTTTCAGCACTGAGTGAATGTTAGGCTGGTTTTTTACACGTGTGCACAAGCAAATCCTATTTGGTGGTTTGCTGCCTCTCAAGGTGGCAAACAATCTTTTTGTTCCCAAGCAAGATCTTTCACTGTTGGATGAAAAATGGAATATACAGGAAATTAGCTCAACTGAACAGCAAAGTTCTGTCAAGGGGAAAATTTTCACCCTGAAAGTCTGTCATGAACCATGAGTTATTACGATGGGTGAATTTACAAATTGCTGTCAAACCAGTGCTGAATGATGTTAATATGGCTGTTCAGGGTAGTGCACATTTAATTATTAACTGCTATGATACAATGCCATTATTTCTTCTGGGTCTATATATGTTTATTTAGTGCTACTGGGATTTTCAGGCAGCTGTGTCAATACAAAGCCTTCTCCTTTGAATCTGGAGCTGAGGAGTTTTGCCTCTGTCACATTCCCCAGGAGATCATGCTACTACTACTACTACTAAAAAAGCCAGCCATTACAACCAACCAACAAGCAAAAAAACCCCTCCAAACCCATAAAACCATGTAAAAGAGTATCAGTTTCTTATGGGTAAAACATTACAGGTAATGTATGAAGAATAGTAAATTTCTGCCCTTCAGAACACATCTTTCTGTGGGATGGACAGCTGCACTTCTGTCTGCTTCGCTCTTGGGCTGAATTTCTTTCAACTAATACTCTGAGAATTCAGTGTGAATGACTTCAGACCACAGATATGGGCTGTGGAATGTATTATCTTCTTCCCAAGATTTTGAATCCCAGTTCTACCTCTCACCTGTGGGATAGCCCTGTGAGGCTCACCCTGACTGTGTGGAGTTTTGATTATTTTTCAACAAAATTTTAAAAGCTCTCCTTCTTGTACGTTTTATTCTGGGTCCCTCTATTTTTTTTCCCCCTATTCAAAAATTCAAACATAAATCCTTTTTCTTGTGAAATTACTGAACTGAAATACTTACCAACCCCTCCAAAGTTTTCGTGTCCGGTTTTGGCATTAGTGGCATTTATCCATGTGTCACAACACCGTGTGTAGCTACAGTGTAGGGAAGGGCTGACAGGACTCTTGGAGTTCTGAACAGGGGAAGACAGACCACATGCACTTTGCTCTGAGTATTCCTCAGTGACACAGTGGTATAATGTTACTGCAGAGGTGACGTATATTTGTTTAAAACGCTCCTGAAAAGCTGGTGAGGTTGTGCGAAGTGCCAGGAAGATTATTCATGGAGTGTAGAGGCCATATATAATGTGGAAGCTGTTAAAAATGATGTCTGCATTATAAAGCATATATAAACAATATTTTGCTTTGTCTTGAGCTATGAACTGCCTTGAAATGCTCCCCATGCTGCAAGCACAGGCTTTCCACAGCACGGGCAGGATTTGGTGCATGTATTTAATCAGCGGTTCTGGTGGCTGAACTCGCCGCTCATTAACTGCTGGACAGCCCATTAATTTTTCAATGAACTTTCCTTCCTTGCCTTCCAGGTTTATGATGAACGTGACTTGGGAAGGCAGAGATTTGTCCTTCACAGCCGATGGTTACCAGGCACACCCCAGGCTGGTGGTGATCGTGCTCAACAACGAGCGGGAATGGGAAAAGGTGAGCGCAGCTCCGGGCAGGGGACAGGGGAGGTGGCCAAGGACGAGGGGATGGACTCGTGGCACACATGGCAATGATTCTGCTCTAGCAGGTTTAGCACAACCCTTCAGAAAAGAGAATTTTGCCCCATCCTGAGTATGTCTGATGGGTTTTAACAAGGAAAGGAACAGATTGCTGAAGAAAAGCCCTGTGGATTTCAGATTTCTGTGAAACACACCTTGCGTTTCTGGTTCTTCTTACAATTTAGTAAAATAAAATGGATAACTGAAAAACGTCCAAAAGTTTGGTCCTCTGCTACTTAAATTTGGATGGATTTTTATATCTTGACAATATCAGTCCTTTTATTTGCTTGATGTTGTATTTTTTTTTGACAGATTTTACAGTAAAAGTACACTTAAAAAACCCCAACAAACTGTGAATTTCCTGTTGAATTGGAGGATAATCCTGATACTGTTTGCCTAAAAAATTCAGAATCTTGGCTAGTCCAGGTAGACAAGTGATCTCCACACACTTCTATACAGATTAGAAGAAAAAATGTCTTATCATCAAGGTTAATCATATATGCCAGTAATAAATGAAAAGGTTTATCACAAACATCTTTAAAACTCCAATCTCAGCTTGTGATTGATTTGGCTCTGAGTTTTGTAGGCTACCTGTGGCTCCATGTTTAAAAACAAAATTGTTTTAAGAAACTGTTTGTAATATAAGACTGTAGGAAAACATACATCTGTATCATCCACCAGTTTTATTTTAAATTTGTGAAACGTGATTCTGCATTATTTAAATTGTTGCTGAAATTTATGAGTTCTTTTTGTTACAGTTTTAAAAACCCATTAAATCAACTTAAAACTCCAGTTTATAAGACTACAAGACTCTTCATGATGATGAATAATAATGACAAAATCAGAATTACTGAAGGACATCTCAATAAATATGCTAGTCATGCAGAAACACAAAGACTAGTCCTAGATTGTGCTGTGTGTTTCTTTATGTTCATTTGATGCAAATTTAATTCTCTGGATAAATTTAATCCTCTCCAAATGTGTCAATCTGAATCTTTGGAGGAATCTTTTGCTCACTAACTGTTATGAAAATTTCTTACCCTATTTTAAAATTCTTCAACAGTCTGCATATCATATATAATGTTCTGGAAAAAATTTTATACTGCTTGGGGAATATTATTAGTATGAGGTGCCAAAGGGAGAAAATGCTCAAAGAGGCAGCCAACAATGCTTATGTTAAAATAATTTCATACAATTTTGTACCTTGAAACGTCTCTAAAGAGGCCATTCAAAGGACAAGGAGAGATGGGTTTGATGTTTTTGAAAAATGAGCTAACAACAGCAAAGAAATACTGAATATATGAACCAACGTTATTTCCAAGAAATAACTTGAGCTGTTCTAACCTTGAAGTGACTCCCCAGCAGAGAATGACAATTTGGGGCAGGTTTTGCTGTGCCTGCCCCTAGGTGTTGTACGGCAGCAGTGCCCTCTCCACCTGCACTGCTGAGGGGCTCTCTGCAGGCCGATCCTGAGTTTGTGCACACTTTTCCAGCTGCTAAATCTCTTCCTGCTCATTGTCAGGTTTGAGGGGCTTCTAGGAGGAACAAAAGAAGTGGATCTGGTGGTGTGTGGCCCTGCTTTGGAGCCCTGTTGGGGTGGGCAGGGCAGCCTGGGCGCTCTGGTGGCTGCTCCAGCACTGGGCTGTGGGAAGGGGGCCAGCTTTAATTATGGATTATGTCAGAGGGGAGAAGTGAAAGGCAGCCAAGAACACGCTGTCACCACCAGACTTATTCCTCTAACCACAGGCTGATCCCTGCCTCTGTGGATGAGGACAAATAAAGTGACTAATCAATTATCCTGGCAAGCTGGACGTAGCTCTGGGCTGGCTCGGAGCACCCCACATCCTCTCAGCAGTGTCACTGTGCGCTTCAGCTCCATTGACTTAGAGACTGAGAAGGCTCTTCCCTACCCCCTGCTTTATTGAACAGCTCTCTGGTGTTGTCTCGGTATTCTCTCCAAGTTGCGAGTTTTACCCCATATCTCTTAGGCAATTTCTTTCCTCTTGTTCCATTCTCCTTGAGCTGTATTGCTCAATTTCAAAACTGTCAAAGTTACTCATCTGAGATCTAACGTTTGCTGCTCTGAGTTTCCAGACAGGCACATATTTTTCCCTTCCTATTACAGTGTAGCAGTATCAAAGAATGGTTTTATTGAAGTCTTATTAAATATCCTCAATCCTATATAGAAAAAATCAAGTCTTAGAATCTAATTAAATGATTTACTCATGAAAAAATGAAAATGCAACAGCTTGTTAATCCTTGTAATATAACTAATGTACATACATATTGCAAGTAGCTACTTTATTATTGATGTAGAAAGAGTAATTGTGGTTTATGCGAAGATTCTTTTACCTGGCATTCTCTGGAAAATTCAAGATTTATAATTAAAACTCATTTTTCTTTGGTTTTTAATCTTCTTTTACTCAAATACAGTTTTTCCTTGGTTGCAGAATTAGTATACTTCACTCAAAGCTTGAGGTTATAGAAAAGCCATTCAACTGTACTTGAAGAGCATATATCTCACCCCTTGGAAAATAAGTTACTTTTCCGAGTGACTCAGTATTGAACTTTGAGGTGGTAACTTCACATGTAAATGGGGTTGACTGAGGGATTTGTCCCATCTCAGATGCTGAAAAAAGCTGTTTGGATGATAATAGTTTGAAGACTGAAAATCACTTTTTGGGCATGTTTCGCAGGCATCCAGCAAGATATTTTGACAGATCCTAAAGCAGCTACTCAAACTTCTGACACCAACATTCATATTCTTGCTGCTGATCTTGACAGGCAAAGGGGATGCTGTTCTCAGGCAAGAGATTTTTAAGAAGACAAGCTTAATGTGCTTGTTAAAGTGAAACTGGATAAATTTACCAGAGTTAACAGTGTTGCCCAAATATCTCCAAAGCACTGTGCTAGTGCTCAGAAGCCCTCAGAGGTGCAGCAGTCCCAGCTGCAGCTCCCCTGTTCATGTTACCTCAGAGAGGTGGGACCTGGGTGTCTCACCTGGCCCATTAACTTCACTGAGCTGCCAACTTCACAGGCTGCTAGTCTGGCTTTTTTTTTTTTTAAATTTTTTAAAATAATTTTTAAATTTATTTTTAAAAATTTTTTTGTATTAAAAAAATTAATAATATATTTTTAATGTGTAAATAAAACCAATCAATCCAATATTAAAATCATATACTAGAATATGATTAGCAGTGGCAAAAGTAGGCAGTTCAATTAGCAGTTCATGTCACATATTTTAGGTATTTAAAGATGAGTTCCAGGGTAAAGCCTGGTGCTTACAGATAGATACAGGTAAAAATACCATTCTGTATTCTGGATGAATTTGTGTGCTACATGGCACAATTGCTAATTAAACACCACTGCAACACCATTACTTACATCCAGGTTAATTCTAAACAGAGCCTGTCATCTTTAACTTCCTGCTAATGCAGGGTTTAGTGCAGAACTTGATTTTGCTCTGATTAAGTAGCATATGCCAGATTTACAAGCTCTGTGTGGGGTTGTACACATTTGTATCTAAGTAGGAACGAGTGGGCAGAGGGTGCGTGATTCCTGCCTGGAATAAATGAACCAAGGTCTTCACGGCGAGCTCCATCTGGCTACCAACATCCACCGTCACGTAGCCCAGAAAAGAGAGCTCCTGTTCTGACTGTGGAGCTGATTTCACCGGGCAGGAGCTGAGAAACCTCATGCTCAGGCAGATTTCTGACAGAGCTTTTTGTCAGAGTGCTGCGGGGATAAAAAAATCACAGAGGTGCTGCAGGGTAATTTCTTGTGAAATCTCAATTGATTTGAGCTAGGGTCGTGACAGCTGAGGGATCCTCTTGTCTCATGATAGACATTCCCTAACACTTGTGAGGAAATGCAGATATTTTAACTAGAACAGATGAAATTGCCTGAGCTAATCATCTATTTGCTGGGGTATCTTTTGTCAGTAGCTCTGTGTTGTAACGTGATATATTCTCTTTGCCCATGGCAGAAGCAGCAGCATGCTCTTTCACATCTGTTGGGCTGTCATTCCCTGTGTTCCATCCTTGTTGTTTTGTGTATTTAGTCTTCCTGTAAATATGCCTATCCTGACACTTACTGTTGGCTGAAAATTGCATATTGTTTCTGTATCAGTGAGCTTTTGCCTAGCCTAAAGGCCTTTCCTTTGACCTTTACTGTGCTGAATTGTTTGAATTGCACCAATTATTATGCAGCATTTCTTAAATCATGTATTCCCAAGGAGGATGGGAAGATTCCCACCTCTTTGCTGCTGTAAGGGAATCAGAGCTCCCGTGGAAAGCAAAGGTGGTGTGCTTTGCTCCTGTTCTTTACACTTCTGTATTAGAGAACAGGAGGACTTTCAGGGCAGCTCTCCCTCTCTGGAGGTAAAGATCTGTCTGTCTGGGCATTTCTGGAGAACTGTAAGGTCTTCACTGAGTGCAGAGGTGACAAAAAGTCTTCCCCCACTGGGAGGTGCAGGAAGGAGCTGTCAGTTTGTTGAACTCTTCCTTTCTAATGACATAATCAACTCATAAAATGGCTTCTCTGGCATGAGTCTGAACTCTGGCACTGCCCAGAATTATCTGGGACGTTCCCCAGAACCAAAACTATACCAGCCACTGAGGATTTGGTGAGTGCTAATTAATAATTCTGTGTTGAAAAACGGGGCTGCAGGAGGTGGCAGCTTTTCTCTCTCCTCTGTTTGTTTATAATCTCTCTGGGTCCTGTGTTTTCCTTGGAGCCCTGCTGCTCACAGCACTGGTGCCTTCCTGACGGCGTCAGCAGCAGCCTTGAGGGAGGAGCAGGACATTTGCATTCCCCATATGAGATTTTTGCAGCAAATTTTGAAAACTCCAAAGTCTTTAAATGGATGTCTTCAAACCATGCAGGACTGTAAAACACTTCTTATTAATAAGACATGAAACTGCTTGCATCATATTTTGTTGGTTTAATTTAGGGTGCCATTGTGAAATACGGCCCTTCAGAAACATGAAGTGGCACAAAGGTTTGCAGCAGCAGGTGTACAGCAGATGCTGTGTCTGGAGGAAGGGTTTTGCTCTTGTGCTTTGTTCTGCAGCTGTTACTGCTAACCTGACAAACTCTATTTTAGCTTTTTAGTTATTGACTTAGAGCTTGCCAGAGTAGCTCTTCCTTTTAAGTGGAAAAGTGTAATGTAAAAATAGTAGTAAATAGTTTTTCAATAAAGCAAGATGGGTTAGATTTTGCGTTTGCTCAGCACTATTTTCTTAACTGGGACAGCGCAAAAAGTATGTTTTGCAGTATGTGCGTGCTTAATGTAAAAGGAACATCCCTGAAAATCTTTCTCCTTTCAGAGGCTTGGCTGGGTAGTCCTGGGAGTGCATTTAGTATCCATGTTGTCATGTAACATTTTTTCTTACAAAGGGATGATGAGTGTGCGCTGTGTGCAGTTCCATCTGCTGGGAGGAGGGTGACAGGACCGAGGTATTTGTTTGTTTTTGGTGAGATATGCCGGTGTGACAGACTGTTTCCTCGTGCCAACATTGGCACACAAGGAAGCTCTGCTCAGGAGCTGGCCTTGCTCTTTTTCCCTGATTCGATGGCCTCTCTGAGGGTGTGTGAACAGGATTATGTCAATCATCCTTACATTGTTTAGAGACTTCTTTCGGCTGCAGCAGAAGGGGACTCTGAGGTGCAGCAGTGTGTAACTGTGCAGGTCTGCCTGCCTTTGGCTGCCACACAAACACGCCAAATTCTTCACTATCGCTCTCCTTGGCTGCAGTCTCCCAAAGATGAGGTGCTCAAAGCACGTGTGCCAGAGTCAGATGGAAGGTGCTTTAGGCAACTGTGGATGAGAAGAGATGAGCGCCCTGTGATTGCTAAGTCAGCCTGACTTCAAACAAGCTCTTCCATGCTCTCAGCTATTTCCCCCTTTCCTTCCTGCATGCTGTAGAGATTAAACCGAAAGGAATATTCCAGACTGCATGTGAAGTGGGAGAAAATAGGAAAGAATGTGCAAGTTCAAAAGAAATACAATGGTAATATGTACTTGAAGATGAGTTCTGCACCTGCAGTAGTGAATTAAGGGTTTGATTCACCATTGAAATGGTATTTTAAATCTAGTTTCCATTCTTTTGGCTGTAAAAAAGGATTTGTATGGTTTGGGACATGATCTGTCCAAAAAATGTTTCTATTGCCCTTCTGTCAAGTGAGGGCCACCTTCTCTATTTCTCTGAGATCAAAGCCATATTATTATCAGTATAACTAGGAACAACAGACATTTTTCTAAGTCTCCGGCTATTCTGTGGCATTTCTGTACAGTACAGTAAATGTATATGCATGCACTTCTGGACAGTTCTGTAATGGAGCATGTCTGCATTTTTGGCATGTTACCCTCAGCTTGTTTTTTTTGTAAAAAAAAAGCTTGGTATACTTGAAATACTCCCATGTTTCTTACTTCAACACAGCAGTTTTATGGATGCAACTCTAAAAAGAAATCAGCATTTCCCCAGAGCCAAGTTTTTAAAAATGTGTCTGGTTATATCCTCCTCAGAGCAGTAAAATGGAGTTGCTCCCATTGAAGCAGAAAGAATATCAGGGTTCTTCTGTTAACAGCACCAAAGCAGTCGCTGTGTTTTTGTCGCAGGTGAATCACTGGGGTGACTCCTCTTGCTCCCTGTGACAGGGATGCAGGTGCTGAGGGTGGCTGGCAGAGGGCTGTGCCCCAGGATCAGGATCTGCCTCCTCCCAGCATCCTGCGCCGAGTGCTTTGGGAGGGCAGCGCTGCCGCCGCGGCACTCCTGACCACACAAATGCCATCGCATTTCCTTCTTGATGCTTGGAATGGGTACACGGTCGGGCACATTTTCCACTTCTGAAATCCGTCGTATTCCTTGGCACATTTGCTGTTTGTCTGAGGTGCTGCTCTGGCTGGAATTCTCCCCATTCCAGATGGCTAGGTCCATGTTGTACTCGGGGCTGTGACGACACCGGGTGAGCTCGCGTAAACCAGCACCATGAGATTGGTGATCTCACTAGCACGGCACATCACAACCTGACAATTAAAAGGTTTCATTTATAGAAACAATAGATTGTTTCCCTGTGTCCGAAATAGTTTTTCTCCTAAAGGCTTCATCCATTGTGCTTTGGTTAAATTTCCTACTAGTACTGGGCATACGCAGTAATCGTAGGTACAATTCCCATTGATTTAAGTGAGAATTCGTTCTTCCCTTGAGATATTTTGAATTTCCTAATTTAAGTGTGTAGAGATTTGGCATTTCTGCCTCCTACATTAAAGTTCAGTCAAACATCTTGACTTAAAAACAGGAGGGAAAGGAAACTGCAAAGGTCATGTGCTTATACGCTTCCCTAAATAGAAATGGAAATAAATCATGTTCTTTGGGAATTTTGTGATCAACTTTAAGTCATTAGAAGACAGAACATAGGTGACAATTTTTGAATTTTTTTTAAAGGCCTGAGTCTCTTACTGTGCAGTTAATTCCCACCATTTTCCTTGCAAAAGAAGTATTTTAACAATCTTATGATTATGTTGTCATTTGTTTAATTTAAGCAACTCAAGAATTATTAAAATGCATTGGGTTATAAATTATGTGGATTGCTAGCTCATTTATATTATCTGTCATCAGATAAAACATGTAATTAAATTTGTGGATAGAAAGTAGTTAATAATCTGAGGAAGAAAACACTAGATTCAAAAATATTTAAATCATAAACCTCCTTCTGGTGATCTGGAAATGGAAAGAAATGTGGGTTAATTTAGAAGGGATAGTTTATAATAGTAAATAAGCTGGCAATTTTCATGTGCAGTGGGGTTTGCTTTCTTAAGCACACCCTACAGTTGGCATTACTAAAGCAGAATAAAACAGTTATTTCCAAAAACCATTTTTAATAGAACTTCTTGCTAAAAATGTGGTTTGGCCTGGCTCCGATGGAAGCCTGGGTAAAGGCTTTCACAGTGGCTTTTCAATATATAAGAACTCCTAGAAGATTCGTCTCTTTTGGGAAGATACAGAAATGACATTATGATATTTTGGTTATTGGTCAGATGTGTAGGTGTGAATGTGGATTAGGATTTTTGTTTGGGATTGATGGGGTTTTGGTTGGTTTTTGTTTTGGTGGGGGTGGTGGTTTGGATTTTTAAATAATTTTTTATTACTTCAAATGGGTCCTGACTACAAATAGAGTGTATGATTGCTGTTCTGGCTCAAATACAAATGATGAAATTCCAATTTCAGTGCACCTATGGCCCAGTGATAGTGTAACTGATGACATCCAGTCCGCATAAAACATTTATCTGTTAAAATAATGTTACCTTATTTGTCTGTACCACTGTACATTTTCTCATTTCACGCAATTACTAATGAATTTTAAAATAATTTTAACAACAAAACCCCAAACAACTGTGCTGGCCATGCAATTCCCTGCACCTCTATCCCAGCCCGTTCGGTATGGGATCCCCTTTGTCCAACAGCAGCAAGCAGCTCTCAGCAGCCTGTGGCTCTTGGCCTTGCAGGTGGGCAAGTGGGAGAACAACTCCCTGAGCCTGAAGTACTCAGTGTGGCCAAGGTACAGCTCCTTCGCCGACAGCGACCCCGACGACAACCACCTGAGCATTGTCACCCTGGAGGAGGCTCCCTTTGTCATTGTTGAGGATGTGGATCCTCTGATGGAAAGCTGCCAAAAAAACACCGTGCCATGCCGGAAATTTGTCAAACTTAAGTGAGTAAATACATAGCATTTCTTTTTTTCCCCCCCTGCCTGCAAAATATATTCCTCTATTTTCTCATTAATTATTTCCTTTCCTTCTTTTGCAGTATAATTTTTTCCTGATACTTTGCTGTTATTTTTCTCTTGCTTCCTGTCTTTGCTATTCCTTCAATATTTCATGTCCTATTTCATGTCCTCTTCCTTTTTCCCTTTCCCACATGGTATGCTCTTGTCTGCACATCCTCCTTTTTAAAAAGTTGAAAGGTTCTGGTTATACACATGTAAGTCACAGTGAATTAATAACAAGATAGTAAGTTTATAGTAAATTCAGAGTCAACGAGAATTAGCCCTTTTCAGTCATATGAAAGAAGATTGTGTTCCAAAATGGGACTATTTTAATGAGTCCGCTTTGAATTGTTTCCAGTTATGTTGAGATACGCCTGTTTCCATTAGTCTGTAAAATTTGAAAACATCTCCTAATGAAAATGTAATTTATGCTGGAATTTGGCATAGAATAAACTACTCCAGCATAAAATACCACTGTGACTTACCATCAAGAGAAAAGTCCCTTTTTTTTTTATTGCTCCATAGCTTTGGAGCAGTCATTGGAAATCAGTGGCAAAGTTTTTACTGCACATTTGTCAGTGGTGTTTCACCTGCTCTATGCTTTGATTTGTGTGTTTATGAACGGAATATAACAACAACAGTTTTTTTACTGAGCAGGTTTTAGGGAATATGATGCATGTTTCTGAAGATTTCCAGAGACTGCAAAATGGTTGTGTACATGCTTCCTGAAGTCCAGAGAATTTTATTTTTTTTTAACATAACTGTACTTAGTTAAGTTCTAAACTAGTTTTAATTTTGAATTCTTTCAAAGGCTGTAAAACATTGTCTTGCCTTCTGAACATGCTTATACTAAAAAGTTATAGAGGTCACAAAATGAACATTTAAAAAAAAAAGGTGAAGAGAAAACTTACATCCTTGCCCTTAAAGATGGCCTGAAATTCACCTTCTCCAAGCACAGGGAAAGGTGCACTTTGAGAAGATGCATCCATTTCCAGCACTGGAACTGCTGTGCCTTTTATAACTTACATGTTCTTTAATTACTAAATGACATGTAGTCTGATGTCTTGAGAGTAAAAGTAATAAAAGTTTAATCTAATCCTAAGAGAGAGATTAGTAAGAGCAGGCTGTGTGTCTTGATGGAGCAGCGCAGTGCGTTAGGCTGGATCCTGGAGCAGAAAGATGTCATGTGAGGTAACTTTATCTCTGTCTCATCAGGCAGCTCTGTTATGATTAGTAGGAGCTGAAAACACCATATAGCTGTAAAAGCATCCTGTGGGTTATTTTTCCATTGATTCAGAAAAATGCAGTCACTCACAAGTATGGCAAAATGTTATTTCATAGTTGTGCTGTTGTGCTGCTTCCGTTTTTCCCAGCAGGAGTATTTATGTGTGTCTTACTATGTTGACAGCAATAAAACTAATGAGGGAACCAACGTAAAGAAGTGTTGCAAAGGATTCTGCATCGATATCTTGAAGAAGTTGTCTAAAACTGTCAAGTTCACATATGACCTGTACTTGGTGACGAATGGGAAACACGGCAAGAAAGTCAATAACGTGTGGAATGGAATGATTGGTGAAGTAAGTTCTGTCAGATAAAGGAGCTGTTGAGTAAGAGCTCAGCAATGTCTGGTTTAGCTCTTTTGGAGGAATGAGGTGTTCCCTGCTGGGTGACATTGCTGCTGTCTCTCCCTGTGATCAGGTGGTGTATCACCGGGCAGTGATGGCTGTGGGCTCTCTCACCATTAACGAGGAGCGCTCGGAAGTTGTCGACTTTTCGGTGCCGTTTGTTGAGACTGGGATCAGTGTCATGGTGTCACGGAGCAACGGCACAGTTTCGCCATCTGCTTTTCTAGGTATGACTGTCCAACCCATCCAGATAATCTAATTGCATTTCTGTACAGTTTGGGAGATTCAATAGTTTGTACATAGGTACTACATGAAGACATTTCTGTTAAGTTTTGAATTTTACATTAGGCAGGTTGTACTGTGTTGATGTGCTGATTAACATGATTATTGACGCATGGAGAGAGTGCTGTTGGTTTCAGGTGTTGTAAGTGATAACCAATAATAGTGGTTTCTGTATGAAAAAGAATCCCCTAAAATCTTCAGTTAGGAAAATTACATCCTCAACCCTGCTTCTTTACTAATTTATGCTTGTTTAGCCCAGTACAATTGGCTTGATGGCTTTTTAATATTCACAAAATAATTGAAAAAGCCATTGTAGAGTTGAAGAGCAACTTCCTTATCTTTAGATATAATTGAAAGCTAATTTGATAACAGTTACCTCTGGCTTTTGAACACCACACTGCTGCTCTGAAGAGCTGAGTGTTTTCTCCATTGATGCTGTTGAACAGGGGAGATACAGCACAGAAATGAAAGCCTGGGCAGAGAGGAAGTGGGATATAAAGAAATGAAGACTCTGGGCTTCTTTCCTTGCATGATTCCTCTTTCAGTTGTGCATTTTTCCTTTAATTATTTCCCTCTCCTCTTCTAGTATTTGCAGTTTTCTTTAGTATTTGGCCTGAGTTTACCTGAAGTTAAAAAGAGAATGAACCTTGAGGTGGTTCAAAATTGCCCAGAATGCTGTTATGTTCTTCATAATATATTTGAGCCCACTATTTTTAAAGACCTCTTGTACAGTAATATAGTGCTAGTGACACTAAAATCATTAAGTGGGAAAATAAAAAATCAGTATGTTCCAAATATCTGAGGGCACAGTTTAGGATGTTTGAGTCTGTTGGCTCAGCAGTGACGCCAGTTCTACATTGCTAAGTGGAAGTTCTGCGTTCCCTCTGAAGTTGCTTATAGACACTGAAGAGCAGAGTGGTGGTGTAGCATCAGATACAATCAGGCAAATAATTGAATTTTCTTACACAAGAATCATCATTTAACCACAGACTTATTTCTCACATCTGTTCCACAAAAGTATGTTACAGAGGTGATGCAAGTAAATATGATACAGTAAGCAAATAATTTCCCAAATATGGTGATACCTAAGCAGATTTTGTTGATGTTTGATACGAATGAAAGAGTTTTAAGTGAAATTGCAACAAATTGTACTTGTAATGAAAATACTCAGAGAGTATCTTTTCATTTCTTTGAGTCATTGAGTTGTAAAGTTCATTTTTTAAATTGCAGTTGCAGCATGTTGAAATGAGCATTTGAGATATGTGTTAGGGTGTTTTCTAAAGTGCAAGTGCTTCTGATTTTTTACTTATCTCTTCAAAACTTGTTTTTACAGCCACCATCACAAGAGAAGCTGTTTTTGCATTTTTCACGGCAACAGAGTATTAGATTTCTAAAATGCGTCTAATGTTATTGGTTTAGTTGCATGTGCATATAATTCAAAAGAAACAAAAATAACCCCTTCATATAAAGCTCTCTAAAGTAGCTCTACTTTTGAAGAAATCTGATTTACTGCACCAATAAATCAAGGCTGTGCTCTCAGAAGTACACTCTGTTTTTTACAGGCGTAGATGAAGCTGCCAGTTTGCTGGAATTGACTGTGTATTTTGACGAGGTGTGCGTAGTAGTAAAATGTTTTGCCTTGCAAAATACTATCAGGCAGATAACTGAATTTATTCACAGACTGATTTTGTTTCAATTAAGTGAATGTCTGAGAATAGAGTCATCTTATGTAATTCCTCCAAAAGGTTTTTTAAAAATCAGTCAAATACAATATTATTTTTAAGGAATAGCACTTGATTTCAGTTCAGGAAATATCTGGGTTTCTGAATTGCTTCTGTGAATGTAGACAAGTACAGGATTTTGTGTGACTAGATTTTTCCAGTCAGTTGTTGTGTCCAATAGATCTGAGTAAGTGATGGGCTGTGACAGCCTCTGCCTCATTATCTGCCATGTTCTGATTCTGATGTGAGTGTCTCCTTCAAATAAGAATTTTATCTACATTAAAACATTTTCACATTGTGCTAGGAATCCTGTATGCTAGATCCAGAAATAATTTTTGTAATGACTCTGTGGAGTTTTGGTTCAACTTTATTTAAACAACCAAACAAGAAAAGAGAAACCTTGAGTCTCCATTTCTCTATTTTTCAGAGGGAAAGAGTTCTTGGTGAGGTCAGATTTCTTTTCTGGAGGCATTGATGGAATAGAAAATCTTTGCCTCTCTTTATTTAATGTATTCTTGAAGTGTTGGTTTTGGTGGTGGGAGGTAAGTCTCAGAGACATCTTTTTCCTTGCTTGATATTCTCCATTGTCAGTCACTTGAAATGTACACTGACAAGTCATATATTAGTATTTTTCTGCCATATTATAGCTTTAGTGAAAATTCTTTTAAAACCTGCTGCTTGCCTGAGGGAAGTTCTCTTTCTGTCCTTTGAGAATCAAAGAACAGTGCTGAATGTGTAATTGGATCTCTGATATGACAGGAAGATCGACTTTGTTATTCAGTTGATTTTGTACTTGTTCAATCTTACTGCTTGCTATTCCAAATAGCTTTTTGTTTTCCTATTGCTTCTATTAATTCTCCACCTCATTACCAGACTCCTTAAATTATTAAAGAGAATTCTTCTTAAACTCTTGTTTATAGCTCACTTCTGTGCATTGGCTGGTTTTGCCCTTTGCCTTATTTAGACTTTGACAAATTAAAATTGCTGTTCCTACACTGTTGCTTTTGATAAGGGTTTTATCAGCCTTGCTTTCTTCTGTGAGAATGCTGTCAACATTTTATGGTAGTTCTACATGAATTCCAATTTAATCCAGTTAATAAGTGAATTCAGAAAATATTTTTTAGACTGTATTTGCCTACATAATGTCCTTTCCCTGCCCTTCATCTACATAGATCTTTCTCTGCCTTTTACAAATTCCGTTATTTTCCTAAATTACTATGCTCTCCCAAACAAATAATTATAGTACTTGAAGAACTTCATACCCTGTCTTAAAAAGAAAATAATAAATTGAAAAAAATCTTGCTCCTTTGCAGAAGGAAAACAGTTTGGTTTAAAATGTCTCTGCTTTGCCTTTTTAGTTACCATCCAAAATCACCAGTGGGGCTATTTGTTACTTGGTTTTGTCTTAGTTCCAAATTTCTGAAGAATTCATAGCAAAGACAAAAGATCTCATGAGTTTTCTCTGCTTAGGCAGAAATGATTACCTTTCATTCTAATTCTGGGTGAATCATCTGCACTGGAGCAAGGCTCAGATTGGGCTGTTGGGTTTAACTCACCTCAGCTCTCAGTCCCAGTCCTTTCCTGCAGTGAGGGAAGAAGTTCCAGTGATTCCAATCTTAAATTCAAAGAATAAAGAAGCTACAAGGGAGGAACTTCTTGGGCTTTCAGAAACAGGCAAAGCATTTGAACACACTGATCTTTTGTAGTTTCAAGTGTGTCTTGATTCTGTCCTAATTAGAAACAGTACACTAAGATTTGTTTTCTCACACTTCAGCGCACATTCACACTTGCTTTATTCGCACAAGTTATGTTGTAAAATGCCCCAAATAAGTTGGCGTGATAAAAAGATATTACTTTGCCAAGCAAATCTTTCTTAGAGATGTCCCTGAACCATGGCAGCTACCACGGGGACTCATGAGTGACAGGGAATGTGTGATTGGGAAAGATGATATTTGATATTGATATCCAAGCCTTTCAGAAAGTTGGTGCTTAGTCTGGCATTTGAAACTGCTTTTAGTTTTATGCTCCAACCTACTTCTTTTACTTAATTATGGTTCTTCTCTCTTTCAAACTGACATTCAATTTTCCATAACCCCTTTTGATTTCAGTAATTTGCTCCCAGATGAAAATGAGACATTCAAAAGGATGTGTTTGCAATTGATAAAAACATCATCTTCATTGCAGGTAGATGAAAGTGAACATTGAGAGAAAAGAATCCTGAAACAAAAGTGTTTAGTTGAATGCAAGTATTTATCTTTCCTCCTCTAACCGTTTTTTTGTTGGATACAAAATGAGAGAGAAGTCTACTTCACTGACTTACTGAATGTATTAAACATATGCTTAATTGCTTTTGCTTTGCAGAAACACAGTGGTAGTGGTTGGACCATTCTGTTGATAAATGTGTATAACACAGGATGAATAGAAATAGCAACCTGATTGTGGACTGAATAAGCAGCGAGTCAAACCAATTATGTGCCACTCAGCGTCAAAGAAAAGCGTGCAGCCTTTTGTTTTTAATTGTAACTTACATTTAAGCTTTTGACTTTATGGATTTTGTGTATATATACTAACAGCAGTTCATTATATATTGCCACTCAGTTATTTGCTGGCATTTTTGTTGGAAAAAGCTAATGTAGAGGGTGCTGCTGGGCTTGCCTAGGCGAGGACATTAGAATTCTTGTGCTGTGACTGGTTTAATGAACTGTGTTTCTGTTTCTCCTGTTTTGCTGCAGAGCCTTTTAGTGCTTCTGTCTGGGTGATGATGTTTGTGATGCTTCTCATCGTATCCGCCATGGCTGTCTTTATATTTGAGTACTTTAGTCCTGTAGGATACAACAGGAATTTAGCACAAGGGAGAGGTAAGATTTGCATTTTACACAACCCTATGGCTATAAAAAAATAATGTATTTCCCATCCCTGGCCCTCCATCTTTTCAAATAAACATAACATAGGAATAAATCAGTGAAATTAGCTATGAAGCTGTTTATGTTTTTCATTTAAAGTATGATTTCTTGAAGGCATATATTCTCATGTTTGTATTTCAATTCGATGGAATAAAGACATAAAGAAGGGTGACTGATATCAGAGAGAGTTTTATTCAGGCGGTGTTTGATTAGTACACATTAGTTTGATCATCTGTAAAGCATCAGCCTAAAAAAGCAGTGAAATATGTTCCACTCCTGACCATTATGAATTCATGGGCAGTGCAGAGGAAGTTACCTAAAAGCCTGTGGTCTGGTGGACAATTTGAAAAATAGCAGCACCATTGTACATAGTTTTATACAATCCCTATAAAAAGTCAGACGAACTGTCGGCCTTGCAAGGAGGCCCATGGCAGAAGGGCATCGCTCCTTTCTGTGTAGCATCCCTTACAGAAACTTCATTTCAAAACAGGCAAGCTCTGTATCAACTCCTCAGTGAAAGCTGCCCTTTGACTCAAGAGTGAGAATTCCATGTCTTGCAGTGTCCTCATCCTCCTATTTCTTAATTGACATTTGGGAGTGCAGCCTTTCTTTAAATCATTCTTGCCTTGTTTTGTAACAAGAGATCTTCCAGCTTGGTGAACACAGTTCTGGGCACTATTAAAAGCAAATGATTTCTTCTAGATTATGGCTGGCTTGTTCCCTGAAAGAGGGGGTTTTGTAATGTTCCAATGATGTTATCATTTTAATAAGATGGTAAACGTGTAATCTCTGAAATAAACACTGTGTTAAAAGAGAGGAAATCAAAGGTGAATGTAGACACTGGGGATCCAGGGACTTGGCTGCTCTTTTCTGTGCTGCCTCACGTGCCAGAATTGATTATTCGATGTACTTACAGCTACAAAGACATGTTATGGCACCAGACCATCCCAACTTAGCTCTAAAGACTTGCCACAAATCCAGATGCTATTAATTTCAAACCTGGCAAGCTTAAAATAAAGGGGGATTTTTTTTGGTTTTAGTTTTTACTTATTTATTCTCATTTCACTTGGCATTTTTTGCAGGATGAAACTCAGTGGTAATACAATCTCCAGTGGCATAAACAAACTTTAGATTGCTCCCTTGGCATATAATTTCTCTAACACTGTTGCTCAGAAAAATACGTGTTATTCTTGTATCAGCTCAGTCCTAAATGTGTCTAGAAGGCAGTTTCATAAACCAAAAGTCAGCTCCATTGTGTTTATTTTACTGCACTCTGTTCTCCTGGTGCTGCTGCAGAATAGGAGCATCATCTAAGATGTAGAGCTTGACTGCTTTGTGACATAATTGCACTGTACTGGAGAGCATTTCTACTGAAATGAGAACATGCGCTGAGTATACCCACTTAGGGTTTTATTTTTTTAATAATCATTGAATTATGATTAAAATAAATTACAGCTAAATTAATAGCTAAAGCTGTATTTGTAATGTGCATCCCCTTAGATAAAGGGACAGGGCAGGGAGGGAGGAAAAGTTGCAGATTTACAGTTACAGGTAACAATTACAGCTGCATCAGAGCTTATTGCCTGAATTGCAGTTTAACTGAAAAAAGGATAATTATAAGTAGGCCAAATGAGTCACAGTCAGGGGAGGCCTGTTCCTCTCCACTGAGGGAACAGGGAGTCTGGATGATGAGCAAAGTGTGATTGCATTGTACTTACCTAGAGCTGGGTAAGAATAAACTGCCCTTGATTCTCCCAGGGCTCTCCAAATGAGGCCTTTGGAGTGGATAATGGCATTGTTGATCCACTTCTGCCCCTGGGTGAGCCTGAGGGCAGCGTGCTGGCCACTTCCAGCTTTGGGGTGAATTAAAATATGATTGAAAATAGAAATAACAAAAGTTCCAGGATGCATTAGCTTGGGCAGAATTTAACCTGTAATGTCAACACGTTTGGAGCCCCAGAACTGACTCTGAACATGTGAGGCAGCAGAGCCTGGCGTGCTCTAAATTCTGTATCTATGCAGGTAGCTCCTTTGTGCTGTCTTTCTGATTCATGCTCTGAGTACAAAGGTGCTTGAAAGTAGGTGACACATTCACACACTTTGATCTTAAATATGCTTACATAATGTTCAAAAAGCATAATGTTGGAAGACTGGAGATGATAAAAATAATTTGGGTAAGAAAAGTACTAGAATTGAATCATTAAGACTTAAAACCTCCAGTTTTCCATTTCACATGTCTGCTGGCACAGAAGACTGACAGAGCAATGCTGTGGCACATTTCTTCCAGCAAGAGATACACCAGTCTGCTTCTCCTTCAAACCTATGCTTTCCATTTCCATTTTAAATCTTTTGATCTATAAGCCGCATAGAAAAATGTCAAATTATTGTTTTAAAATGTGGAAATTGATGTCATTACAGTGGAGGGTACCTATGGTAAATCCTGTGATTCCATTGGAAGTACAGTGAATATGTACTGGAATGTTTTCTGACCCTGTCTATGGGACTAATGTGTTGTCTCTGCAGGGGATATTGGCAAGGTTTAATTAAACTGCAACTAAACTAATTGCTCTTTGCACTTGCAGATCCCCATGGGCCATCCTTCACCATTGGAAAGGCAGTGTGGCTCCTGTGGGGCTTGGTCTTCAACAACTCTGTGCCTGTGCAAAACCCCAAGGGGACGACGAGTAAAATCATGGTGTCAGTCTGGGCTTTCTTTGCTGTCATCTTCCTGGCCAGTTACACTGCCAACTTAGCTGCCTTCATGATTCAAGAGGAATTTGTTGACCAAGTGACTGGACTGAGTGATAAAAAGGTAGGTCTTCAGCTCCAAAGAGGTCAGTGTCCATTCTCCATAATCCTTCTGCAAATTTGTACTTCATGATAAAAACTCTGAGCAAGATAATGAACTAAAACTGGATTCATTCTGAGTGCAAGTGTAACCCTTTACTAACAAACCTAAGACCCCAAGCATGAAGATATCAGTCTGTTTTCAAAATCTCTGAGTGACCTATTCAAAAGTAGCTGTATTAACTGAAAATTACCTTTATTTTGTAATAGAAATCAATTACTGCTTGGTTAAAAATAATGCCTTACCAATATAAAAAGCTTGAAAAATTGTGTGGGATATTAGTAATATATTAATAGAAAAAAAGTCCATTTGCAAAATCATTGTGATGGATATGCACAAGATATGCTTTTGCCAAGTCTGTGCCCAGTTGTTTGAAAATGAGACTAAATATTGACATTAAGAAGAAATATTTAAATACAGTATAGCCCAGGGGACAACTTCACAAGGGATTTTTCTCAAAGGACAAAAAATAAAGGAAATTGTTACTAAAAAAATCTCCAAAAGTCAACATCTCTGATAGCTTTGTCTGTTTTCTTGTTTTAACTGCTTTTTATGACCAGCCTTTGATTGATTGTCTGGTATATCAAAGCAAGCATGGGTAGGGGAAAGATAAAAAGAAACAAAAAATGATAATAGTTTTACTTTCATTAAATTGTGTTGTCACACAACCTTTGAAAGAGCATGAAGATCGTTAAATATACCTCTATTTTAAGGTAGTATTAGTGTCTTAGAAGAGACAGATAAATGCCATTCTCTCTTGAGGATATAAAAAAGTAGATTTGAGAAATGTCTTTCTCCTGTTTGTGAGAAAGTCCAGAGCATTTTCCTGGCGTCTGGCTTTGGGCAGGACCTGCACTGGGGCTCAGGTCTGACACTGCACCCTCACCTTCCCCTCCTCGCTGCCTCTGTGCCCCTGGGCTGGCAAATGCCAGGACTTGTTCTGTAGCTTTTGGCTAAGAACTTCCTTAGTTTTGTCGTTTTTCTATTCTGTCTAAATAGGATTTTGCTTCCACAAAAAGCAAAAATAAAAATAGAAAAATACTTGAATCAGAAAATACCATCTGTTCTTGTGTGGTCTGCTGATCATTTATTTGATCTGCCACCTTTGTTTTTATTTTTTACTTCTTCAAACTTTGCCTGAAGCCCTTAGAGATAAGTCAGGGGAGCCATGCCTTTTCTGATTAAATTAAACAAGTTAGAAGTCCAGAAAAGCAATGAGCTATTTCAGAACATTCTTCTTGTCATACATAGGTTTTGCCTCTACAGTCCTCTACAGTCCTGAGGTTTCCCAGATTTTAAAAAATCAAATAATAAGGGATAATTTATGGGAATATGATCTGATTGATGTTAAATTATTTTTCTCCCCTCATTGCCATGTTGCTGCAATGCTGTTAGTAAGAGAACAGTTCAGGAATTTGCAGGATTTTGCTGTTCGGTAGAGAACTCTGACCCTTGCAGGAAACAAAAGTCGTAGGCAAGGGCCAGAAATCTGGGTATAATCAATTTTGAATAATTAATATCTAAAAGTTCACTGAATAAAAAAAAAAATTGAAAAAACCCAAAGCCCACTTCTGGGCTGTGAAATCAATTTGTTATTCTTCTTCTCTTGCACTTTTCCCACTGCCATACCTGAAGAGTCAAGCTCTTCCGTCAGTGCTGTACTTCCAGTGCAATAAAGTATTCCCAGTTAGAGGTACTCGGGTTTCCCCATGTGATGGACTACAGAGAAAAATCAGGAAAAGCCCCTCTCTCTGAGCAGCCATTCCTGACCCTCAGGATTCGATCTTGTCCCATTCAGGAGATGTCTTGCACACTCAGCTGGTTCACCAGATTTGCTGCCTTGTGATGGTAATGTGTTATTTACCCCTCGGTGCTTTAAGACCTCTTTATAGCTTCCTCATCCTTTGAAATGCTGCTAATGAATTTCTGAATGCCATGTCATCCAAGTGTCACCCAGAAATACATGGCACAGCATGTACTGGAGTCAGGAAGGGTGGGCGTTCATAAACTCAAATGATTCAGCAAATGAGAGGAAAATTATATTTTGACATTCTTGTGTATGTAATAGATGTTTAAAATCTTTGCTTTCATAAAAAGGTACAGAAAATGAGTCCAAAGTATCCAGCAAAGCTGACATTCGTGGCTTTTGTTACTTTTGAGACCATATGTGCCTATTTCATGCAATGAAAGGGGAAGATTTACTAAAGGAGGGTAGGTAGCAGGACCCAGAACTGTCTTGCAAAGTGTTAATCTGCTGGGATTCTGCCACATGTCAGAATTGCCTCACCTACACGTGGTCCAGGAACTTCTCATCAATCTTGATAGGAAACCCTAATGATGCCACTTGCAGGTTCCTTATTTTTGCAGGATCCACAGTGTTCTTGTAGCCTTGGCTTTATGTTCCTGTGCCCTAAGATGGCCCAAGTCCTGCAGCCATCGAGATGTGTCTGTGGATGGTGGGCAGGGAGGTGACCCTCTCACCACCCATCCAATATCAGACCTTGCAGGGCTCTCTGAGGGTGGGCAAGCACCGACAGCGACTGATTTCAGTGACTGATGGTTACAGTGATAGTTCTGGAATGACTGAGAGCTGTATCCTTGTAAGATCAGGAGTCAGAATGGCAGGTTCCCACCTGGTAAAAGAGGAAAGGGTTCAAATATAGGTGTTCTTCTGTGACTCCAAACGAGTTGTAATTCCTGCTATCAGAGGGAGATTACTTACTGTTTCCTACTATTTTAGTAATGTATTCCACAGTTCCTTAAAAATCTCCAGAACAATAATAAACAGCTGCTCTCAACACCAGTCTTTTCAGGCAAGCAAGCAAATGGTTGAATTAAATCATTATTTAATGTCTCTGAAAGATCATTTTGCTGACTTAATGAAATTGTCAGTTTTATTAAGGCATATAGAAAAAATAAAAGCAAGAGCCTGGAGTTCTGTTGCCATGTGCTGCAGTTCTGTCAGGTGGCAGAGCATGGGGAGACAAGAAAGAATTGGTTATTCTTCAGAATAACTGTAGGTCTCTCCACAACTATGACTCAGACAAGGGCTTGTACATTCAGTTCAAGAATTTTGTTCATGATTTAAAAGATTAGTGTTTCATAAAATGTCTAGGAAGAAAATGATTTCCTAGCAAACATGATATATTTTGTTTCTCATCATGGGACTTCAGGGAAAATGAATGCATGTAAAGCCTTGATCTTGTTTTTATTTCTTGTCTTGTCTGCCCCATAGATCTTTGCTGCAGTCACAGACAGTGACAGTCCTGTGTGCTTCTCCAGGACATGGCAACTCACTGAATATAAGTTTAATACTATTGATGGAAACTTTATTCACCTCAGATATGAGTGCAGTGTTAGTAAAAAGATTTAAACCTCTTTCTTTCTTCCCTGCAAGTTGTCTGTGAGCAGGCAGTAGTAGCAGATGATGGTTTCAAAAACTAATCTCCTTGTGAGTGTTAAAATTTGTTGGTTGGTGCCAAGAAATTCCAGTCTCTAAATGGGGTTTGGAATCATCTGCTGTTTAACTCTGTGACTTTTGAATGAACTCGAGGTTTTTATTCAGCTTTTTCTTCTGCAGAAATATTTTTGTCTTCAGTGAATGTTGAATTTGAACAGATGTGTTAATTCTTTCAACTATTCCTATGAGAGGAAATGCTTCCCAACATCCTAGATTCATATGAATGTTCTTGAAAAGTGAGGCTATTTAAAACAGAACTCCATTTTGAGATTACCAGAATACTCCACCATAATGTCCCTGTTCTCCCAATTCCCCTGCCATACCCCAGGAGTGGGAACTGAGCTTGCACAATGCTCACCACAGCTGAATTTCCAAAAAATTCCAGTGATATGAGGAACAGCAATTCTTACAGGTCCTGACATCGACAATGTTTCTTTCTTTATTTTTTCCAGTTCTATTGACTGGCCAATTGGGGAGATACTGGAAGCCATCTCAATGCTTCAGAGATACATTATCTGTAGATCTAAATAAAGTTGATAGCAAGCTACATTTATATCAGTAGAAACCCTGGACATATATTTAAAAGCAGGGTTTGTTTCAGTGCTGCATAATAAACTCAGAAAGGGAGATAGCAAATATAGACTAAGAACCATGAGTAGTGTACAGTGTAATTTTGGTGCATGGGTCAATTACTATGTGTAAAAGTAGTAGCAAAGTTATAATTTAAACAGTAAAGCTGTGAAAAGGCAAAATGAGGAAAGTAAGACATCTGTTAGCTCAACAAATAGAGAAAAATAGAGTTCATTCCTTTATGCTTTGTCAAAATATGCTTAATTAAAATGAAGCATTTAATTGTAGTTCTGTAACAAGAAAATGGTGTTGCAGCAATAATTTCACAGTCAAGGTTTGATGGAATTGAAAATACTCCCAGTTTTTGTATAAACCCATTTGTATTCCCTTTGCAAATTGGCACTGGATCTTGGGAATTCTTGATGCCCTGAGACCAAATGTTAAAAAGAGAAATACTTCATATGCAGCCCCACAGGAATCAGCTGTATAAATATTAGCCATCTCTTGCAGCACAGGATATATAGATTGCTCTTCTAACTTCAACAGTGAAAACAGAGTGCATTTTACTCTGGAATTTATGGGTGACTGCTTTTATCAATGCTCAATTCAATTTCCTCATTAGCCAATAGTTCCTCTAATTTGAGTGACCTTTTTCATTTGTTTCTTAAAGAGACATTTTAATCTAATCCTAAGGTATCACTTGGGTTTTGAAGCAAGGTATTGAAAAGGCACGTATAAAATTTTCAGGTGTGTTAGCAAAAAGTTGATGTGACATTATTTGAAGGATTGCCAGGTCTGAAACGTGAATGTGCCCTGAGCTACTGCCATTCCTTTGCAGATACCCCCTGGCTGGTTCCTCTGTGCTGATGCAATAGTGATAGAGAGGGTCAAACTGTAGAATAAACCTATATGCCCTCAAGCAAATGCTTTGCAGTTTTAAATGGTAGGGATGAACAGGGACTCGGATTTTAGGTGTGAGAGCTCCAGAAGCCCTTCTGATGTCAAGCTGTGTGGTTGCTGAGCCCTTGTGGAAGCTGCAAGAGCTTTTATTCCCCTCCAGTCAAGGTGGTGGAAGGAAAGTCCCTCACCCTGTCTCTCCCTGGCACCCTCCAGGTCTGGGACATTGCCTGTCGAGTACTGTGGGTGATCCTTTTCCAATGGGGAATCACAATGTCACAACTGAGATGGAAGTGTGACAGGACTATCAATCAGATCCTGTTTCCTTTTGGCTGCTGTTGCCCAGTGTGTTTGGGTTCCCTGGAGATGTTTGCAGATGAGGACCTGCTCCCGTTTCTGCTCTCGTGCTGTATTGTCTCCCATATTCATGAGGGAGAATCACATTGGAGTGGCAAAATTGAGCTGCTTTTACTTTGGATGTGGATTACCTTCAGTCAGTGTGAAGGCAGTTTCTGGTATAACAGACCTGAATAAAGTCACAGCATTTGCCTAGGAGAAATTTGAGGCAACTTACATCACTTCGGTCTTTTTCAACCTAGGAAATCACCCCTCTTCACATTTTGAATGCCTGAAACACTTTGCTTTTCCCCTTTCTCTCTAGTTTCAAAGGCCACATGATTATTCACCTCCTTTTCGGTTTGGAACGGTCCCAAATGGAAGCACTGAGAGGAATATCCGAAACAACTACCCTGATATGCACCTTTACATGACGAAGTTTAACCAGAAAGGAGTCGAAGATGCCTTGGTCAGCTTGAAAACTGGGTGAGCTTTTTCCCATGGTTTTTAAAGAATACTGTAGAATTTTCAGAAACTCAGAAATATTGATCTGTACTAACTGTGATACTGAACAGAGTGATGTTAGGCTACCATGTTGTGCATGTTTGTTTTTTTGGTTTTTTTCCAACTGCACTGTACAGTTATCAAAAAGGAAAATGATTGACTGTGATTTCTGTGGCTGTTTTAAAATTACATGGTAGCTTCAATGTCCTGTGAGAAATAGTTTCAAAGGGCAGAATTAATGCTTCTTAAATCTGAAGACAGTGCAGTCTCTTGTTATCTTTGCAGTACTTCCTAATCCTGCCTCTGACAATCTTGGTAAATATTCAGGCAAATATTATTGTCCTTCTTTCTTAAGATCTGAGATTTAGACTTGAGTACCATCTATCCTCTTCTCTCTCCAAAATAGCCCACTGTGCCTGGTTGGACAAAGACACAAATTTTCATTCTTAATCCTCCACAAGTATGAGAGTGACTCATTGCTAATATTGTTATTCATCTGGGTGACAGGAATGTGTTAGCTCTAGTAATATTTTCTAAACATTTAGGCTTGATACTAACATGATTATATTTGTTGATAGTACAATAATCATAATTTATCAATATAGGCTTTTCAGGTTTTGTTTTGAAGTGAGAAGTTACCTTAGTGGGTTTAAGCACATGTACTCTAGTGGCTGTTTCAGGGAACATCTCTCCTGTTATTTATGGTGAACACAGGACATGTTTCTTCCTGTACTAAAATACCCTGTTGCTTTTGGTCCTTTTTGGGGAACTGCTTGTCCTTTTAATTTTTACTCCCCTTCTCCCAGACCTGTTTGGGAATGTAATGTATTACTTAAGCAAAACACCTTGAGATCCCCAAATCTTTCCTTAGAGTGCAGATTCCCTTCTTTAAAGAGTAATCCTTCCAGCTGTTTCCTTCTCTCTCCTTGCTGCTGTCTGGGCTCTCTCTGCCCTCATTTCTCGAGGCTTTCTCCACTGGCACTTCCCAGGCCCTGTTTGCCCAGGACGGAGGTGTAACACTGTGTGAGATCAGCCTTGCCCAGGGCCTTCCAACCTGGAGCTCCTGCTCTGACCGAGCCTGTGCAAGTCACATTTCCTGGGTGACAGCTCAATTATGCATTGTAGACAGACAGCTGAACCCTACCATTCCTGCTGGGAATATTTGAAGAAGGAGCTGTCCTGATTTTAGCCATTGTAGCGCTTGTTCTCTTGGATGGACAGTTTATTTAGGGGATGTATACTCCTTGTACTTTTCACCATCCATTTGTGCTACTGAAAGCCCTGAAAAACTGCTGTTAGCTTTAAAATCAGGCCACTCGTCAGACACTTAAGTGTGAAAATAGGGAGGGGGGGGCAGCCTGACTGCAGGGTTGTTCAGGACATTCACTAAAACTCAGGCTGGCTGCTCCTGTGCCAGCTGATGGTCCTCCTCAAAAGCTTTACTCCTTTTGACAGCACAAACTGTTAATTCTTTACAGACTTTTTCCCTGCTGAAGTTTCTTTCCTCTTCTAAGTGATTTCTCAGTGTGGACAGCCCCAGGTGTCTTACCTTGCTCTCCTTGACTGATATTTCTGCAGCAGATGGTACAAATGAGCTTCTGGATCAATACAAGTAACCACTACCTACAGCTGTGCTCCTTGGGATTTTGTCTGGTGGCACCTGCAGAGGGATTGAGCAGCAGGGTGTCAGCTGCTTTCAGGCTCATACTCTTCAAAAATGATTTTTCATTTTTTTCTGCCAGATCTTCTGTCCTTCAGCATACAGAACTGTGTCTTCTGCCTTTCCCCTTCATGAATTCGTTGACCAAATTCTTTCTCTCTTGCATGTAAAATTTGCCCTTTCATCTTTAACTGGACTTGATGAAGTTTCCCTTCCCTCCCTGATTCACTCGATTCCATGATATTTAGTGCATCTGCTCCCATGGAGTCTGTGTTTCTATGGCTCTTTTGGGGATGACTCATCTCTTCATCCTCAAACTGCTTCTGCTTCCAAACAAATATATAATTTCTATTTTCCTCTTCAGTGTTTGTATTCTGTTCACCTTATTACAGCTATTTTGTCTCTTTTCATCTTCTTCTCTTTCCAAAACTATTCCTGTACTTTTATCTTTTTTTTTCCACTCTCCTTAGGGATACATCAAGCAACTTTTCTTATGCATGGTAAAGCTTCCTACTTCTGCACAGCTTTTTGAAAATTAACTATCTGATAATTTCAGTCATAGTCTATAGACATGAGAAGGACTTGCAAAGGATGTCTGATTGATAACTGCTGCTGCAAGTTAAAATAAATATTAACTGTGTTATTCCTAAAGAGTGTTTGTATAACCTGTATTTCCAATCTCACTTTTAAAACTACTTTTGCTTAATTGAAGACATGAGGTTTAGTCGCTTGTAATTACTTTTGTATAGTGTTCAATTCTGTTTTAAGGTGGAGCAAAAAATATCAGCAATGAAGCAATGCTTAATGACCGAATAATGCCACACATATGGCCCTTGTGATCTAAATAGAATGAAATTATAAAGTAGCATCTTGTCACAGTTCAGTCTGGTTTGGCTGTATCTCAGACAAAATCTTTTGATCAGCTTTAATTAGCATTAGCATCTTGAGATGTATTGGGAATATCTTGATCTGTGAGACCATTGTGTTTAATACGTAATGTTTTGGAGTTAAGCTGGAAGGAGAAAGCGGGAAGAAGACAAACATAAAATTTCAGATGCATAGATTTCTGAAAACAAATTAAAACCCAAACTGTTGTGGTTTTTGGGGCTTTTTATCTTGCTTTTTTTCAAGATGAGGAAAATCAGCTGCTTCAGTCCACTTGCTAATGTGGCCGGAAAAGCCTGGGGGACAGAAATATGGACAGAAATATGTATAAAATAAATGGTATTCCCGCCTTTATTTCTTGGTTGGGTGTAAGGGTTAGATAAGCCTTGTGTTGGAGTATTGCTGTACATGCAGAGGTGAGTGTGCTCCTGTCTGTGTCTGGTAAGCCTTGAAAACATACCCATCCCCTTTCTGGTGTCATCTTTGGGAGGTGAAGCTGGTACTGTTTCAAAAATTAACATACAAGGAAAGCATCTGCCTTTGTTTTCTTTTAATTAGAACAAGCAACTTCACTGCATGGGCAATAGGCTTGGACCTATCTTGTTCAATTAGCATCAAAAATGTTTGAGATCATCAGCTGGGAAATGCTGCAAATCAAAGTGGAAATGAGATTTTTGTGTTAGTCTGACATTGACATTATACCTATTCCTGCCGGTGAATCCCCACGGGGGTTTCATCGCAGCGTATTCATGAGGGCTTGTTGCCATCAGTGGGGAAGGCAAAGTTATCAGCTTTATTGGGTTTTCCTCTTGGATAAGAAATCAACCTTTATTTCTGAAAAGATCTTAAAAAAAAAATCTGTAGACTCAGTAATATCCATCTCTTGTCACCAGGCTCCTATTTCTGAGTTTCACGGATGTATTTCTCAGGAAGCTGCTGAAACGCCATTTGAACAGCAGAAGAACTTTATTAAATGTGTCAGTTTGCAACCAGGCCTGTTAAAAAGGAAGATCTTGTTGTTAAAGTACTACTTAATAATTTTCAAAATGGCAAAATATTGTCCCTCCTTCATTGCAGTTCACTACTGAAAGCAATCATGGTCGTACATGCTTGTCAAAAAATGTACTTGTGTTTTTGACTAAATTTCATGCACTTAAGGGATCAGGTGGTCCACATGTGCTGTGCTACGTGCAGAGCTTGGGATTGTTCCTTAGGCAGGACCAAGCAGCTCAGGGCTTCTGTAGGATTTTGTTCCTTAATGAGAACAGAAATGGCAGTCGTTGCCCCGAGCGTTATTCAGAAGAGCGGAGCCTGTAAGGCATTCGCTAATGTGCTCTTGGTGGGGACGTCCAGCTCTGCCAGAGCCGGGGTGGCTCCTCTGAGCTCTTTAGATGGTTATTGATCAAATACAGCCTTAAAAATGCATCACCAGCATTTCTGTCCATGCTGCATTTAATTGATCCACTTTTCTAGAACCCTCTGTACCAGGCAGACAGATCCTATTGATTTTGCTTCTTGAAGAGAGAGTAAGTTCCCGAATAGGAACTCGTTAATTATTGTGTTATGTTTGCAGGGGCTCGTTTGGTTTGCTTGCTTCTGTTTGCCTGGCTGTATTTTCCTGAAGAGATTATAGTTAAAGAATACCATCTTTTTGCAGGCAAAGCAACCTTCCTGTTGCAGTTCTCTGGTGTGGGTTGTATGAGCTCCTAGCTCTTGAGTTTGCATGCAGTGTTTCTATTTGCGGCTGTAAAACTGTCAAGAGGAGAAATTGCAGTGGCAATAAACTGGAAATGCATTTCATGTTCTCACCTTTGCCCCAGCACATCTACAGTGGCATATAGTCTGGGATTTAACTGCTAATGGCTGAAATGAGGAAATTTAATTGGGAGAGGCTCTTTTTACTGTAGGGATAAAATGGGAATTGTTTGCTTGCCTGTTGCCTGTCACTTCCTCTCAGGGAAGCTGCAGGAATGAATCCCTGGTGTTCCCCAGGCAAGCAGCCCCTGTACAGCTGCAGATCCCCTGGCTGTCCTGAGTGCTTTACAGCTTTTATTGCCACCCAGAGCTGTGGCTGTGTGCTCAGGGATTTGATGCTGAAGTTTACTTGGGACTTCATCTGCCTTCCTGTTAAAGACAGCAGTGCTTGTGTTGATACATCGAGTTGAATACCTTATTCCCTAGTCCTCTGTGATCTGCTGGTGCCAGAGCCACAGCAGGAACAGCCTCAGATGTGCTGGAATATCAGATGTGAGGGGTTACATCCCCACAGTTTATGAGCTGTCCCTGAGGAGCTGCTGTTGGCCTGCAGGGTGTCCCAAGCTGTCACCGTGACAGGGACACGTGATGGTTCTGTTCCTCGGGGTTCTGTAGTGCCAAGTAATAATGCCAGCAGAACACCTGGAAGCATCGGAGGGAGCAGTGCGAATGGCATGAGGAGTTATTTCCTCTCTGCAAGCCCACTCTCCCATGTGAACACAGCATGATTATTAACATGTTTTATTGAATCTTACGGCACTATGCAGAGAAAAAGCAGGAGAAGACCCCAGAAGGCCCTGATGGCCTTTTAACCCCGTCGTGAGTTTATTGGCCTGAATTGGATTTTTGTTGTGCTCACAGTGATTATAAATTACCCAGTTCACAGCTTCGCACACTCTGTTATTTGTTGAACAAATACAAGCAGGTCAGAGGCTGAGCTGGCAGCTTCTGCAGCGTGGCACAGGCATGGCCAGGAGGCAAAATCCCTGTTCCCATCAGCTGGAGCACGGTTTGGATTGTGCCCAGCAGGTCCTACTGTTAATTAGGTCTGCCAATTAAAGCAGTGATGTGCCTGAAGTTAAAAACAAGCCCAACTTGTCTTTTAGGCAGTCAGCTGGCATCTCTCCACTTCAATGCAAAACCAGTTTCAATATTTTCAAATTATTTTTACAGAAAAATTGTCATCAAAATTTTCACCAAAGGAAAAACTTCCTAGTTTTTGTTCTTTCTGTGATTCATACCTTTTCACCTCAAAAGAGGAGGGCAAGCTGTGAGAGAAGTTATCCGTTTGAAAGAGAAATAATGTATTTTTATTTTCCATTAAAAGCACAAATTCTCCATTGTTCTCATGGGGATGCAACAGCAGCTTACAACCAGAACTCACAGAAATGTTCAGCACACAAGAAAATGTTAAACTTTTAAACCAGTGACACAATATTTTTTTACTGTTTCTGGTTGACAACATCTTGCAGTATTTGTATTATTCACACTTTTCTTAGACTTTTTAATGTTATGGTACACAGAGCAATTCTTTAACCAAATTTTTAAGAATTTACCAGGGATGGTTGACTCTGAAGAGTGTTTGAGGGAGAAAGGAAAAGGCCTGTGGGCAGCATGAGATATCTGTAGTCATAATAATTTATTGCTTGCAACCCTCCAGGATACCTGTTATGATACATGACGAGAGAAGCTGTGCTGGAGACAGCTTTAGTTTTATGCAACTGAATTTTAAAATAATGTATCAAATCATTTTACATCCAGCTATAAGTCTAAAACATGATGTTTTTCTGCTTTCACATGGGCTACTTGTCAAAGCTTCCTATTCTGATTCTACTTGAGTTTTTGCTTCTCCCAAGCTTCAAAAACAGGATTTAAAATATCAAATGCAGCAACTGAAATAGCCAATTTTTCGATGGGTGATCTTTGCTCCAATCATGTTTTTAAGATGTCACTGAAACAGCAGCCCGTAGTTGAAGTATGTCCTGATCTTAATGAAGAAGGAATGATATTCTCCTTTTTCAAAATGTTTTCAAAGTGTGAAAGCCTTCTGTGGGGATACTCAAAACTTAAATACCAGTTTAATCTAGTGAATCTGAAACTTGTTTACTCCCTTGTTATTGGAAAATATTTTCCTGTGTCTGCATCTGTTGTTACTACAACAAAGTTTACAGTAATTTGAAAGGTTTTTATCAGACCCTGAAAGGGCAAATAATTGTGCCAGGTGATCATTCCTTTAAGAGGGTGATGAATCCAAAACATGAATGTGTGCTGTAAGGTGAGAAATTAATATTTCAGGTAATTCACTGCAAATGGTACTTATAACTAATGGTCAGGAGTATAAAATAGCCTAGAGGACTGATTTATCTGCCTCCTGGATTGCACTATTTCCATACACAGGCACCCACTAGACCATTTTTCTGGATGTAACTTTTGGACATTTTTGGATGCTGACGCTTAGAAGAATCCATTTCTGCAGCGGGTCCAAAAGCCAAAATAAAAAATTCAATAGAGCAGTGAGACAGGACCATGGGAACTCCTTAGATAAAAGCTGAACTGAACTTGAATTTTCTCAGCCAGATGAAACCTGAAGCTGAGCTGGCCCATGTCTGAAGCACTGATGAGTTCAGGCAGCTCTTGCAGTAAGTCATATATGGAGTATCACCTTCTGTGCCTGCACACCTTCTGCCTCACAGCTGGAGTGGAAATAGAGATGGAAAATACCTTCAGACACTGTTGTGCTGTAGTGCTGACAAGTTGAAATAATCACAACTATTGGCCACTTAAGTTTTTTTTTTTGTTGTTAAGGAAAAGTGACCATGAGTTGGTCTCTCTTCCCTTTCTCCTCTCTCTCTCAGTCTCTCACTCTGTCTTTTCCCTCTTTGGCACCAGACCTTTGTAAAGTTCAGCAGTGATTGACAGAGTATTGCCTTTGTGGAGTTAAACTTACGTAGTTACATTATGGAGATCAGGTGTTGTGAATACCAAAATAAGTAAGCTCAGAAAGAATTATTGTCGTAATTAGCTCCCAGGTCTAAGCCAGTCAGGACTTACTGCCCACATATGGCTACTCCCATCAACTACACACTGGGGGAAACATCCGAGTCAAAGAGCACTGACCAAAGATCCCAAACTACCCGGGAGAGCAGGATGTTTGCTGTGCTCCAGAAGGTCTCCTTGTCACTATCAATTTTGACAGTAAGTAGTAAATTATTGTACAAATGCAAATGCGCTTTCCTTAAAACTGTCTGAAGGAGCTAAAACTGAATAACAGTTTCCTTCCTGACCTTCTGTGAAAAACCTCTCTGCTAAAGGGTTTGGCTCATTCAGGATTTTCTCTCCTGGCTGACCAAGTTCAGACAACTTTTGCAATCAATAACTTCATTTAATTTGGCATTAGATGGCTGGGGTAACTTGATTTCAATTTATATTATGATGCTTTCTGTGGTTCTTTAATCTAATATTTGTTTCCGTGTTCACTCTAATGTTCATTTTGGCATTGTGCTCTGCGGGGAATGATTTCCAATGGATGTTTCAGCTGCAGCCACACAAGCTAAGGATTGGAAAGCTGCTTTGCAACTGGGCAGCTGCTGTCTGTGCTGAAGGGCTGCAGAGATGTGAAAATACTGAAATTTGCTGTTCCATCTAGGAACATTTCTCAGAGGGATCTCTTCACTCCAGTATCAATTCTGAAGTCTAGTATCTTAAAGGAAATGTGTGGCTGAATGAGCACAGCTTTTCTGCTTTTACTGCTGAAGTGGGCAGAGTTCAGCACTACACGCTGCCAGCACAGACACAAAGGCCTCTATGGCATTTCCACTCGTGGCAGGATTTTCTGGCATCAGTTTTTCTGATGGCTAATTCCTGTTTTCCCATAATCTGCTGTCCTTTCAGGAAATGCAGTTAGTCTCATATTCTTGTAATTCTTTCATTTTCAGCAATTTTGTCATGGCCATAAGATAAATCAATTGCTTCTTTGCAATTTTTTTTTTAAAGAAAGAAAAACAACTAGCCTTATCTCTCCTGATGCATAGAAACTTGCCTTTAGGAAAAGACCAATTTATAGTAATTTGTTTCCAGTTCCTTTACTCGGTACCTGAGTGCTCTTCTGAAGTTCTTTGATTGGCTTTTTTTTTTTAAGATTACCTCCTTTGTCTGCATTATAATTTTTTTAGGTAATGCTGTTATCTATCTAATATCTTTAAATATTACAAATTGCCTGGAAATAAAATTAAGAGGTGGAAGTAGCTGTATGCCATCTAACTCCTCTTCTTTTGGGAAGCTATTCTGAGATTTAGTCTTCACTTGATTTGGGGTTGAAATCAGGTACTTGGTGAGCTGTGCTGAATTTATCCTTCATTATGCTATTGTAACTGGGACAAAACCTTTAATCTAAAAATATATTCCCCCTACTCGGCTCTTCAAATTTTGTGTTTTGATAAACTGATGCGTTGCAAAAACTTCTTGGCTTGGCTTCTGAGATGTGAAGTGGGACAATCTTCCATTGTATAAATTAATCATAAAGGCACAGTAAATTTTCCATGATTTTGTTGCTAAGGGAGATGTTAGAGGGACTGGGAAGGTGGGTGGGCAGAGGGTGGTGGATGGGAGCTGCCAGAGTGAGGAGGGAGAATGTGCCCGTCCAGGTAACCACAGCCAAGTGAGGCAGGGAGGTTCTCAGTGGATTTTCTGTCAGCTGGGATTGCCCTGACAGGCGAGGTGAAGCCTCCACAATCTCTCACGTTGGTGTTAATGTCTGTCAGAACCTGCTCTTTCAAATTGCATGTCTGTGTTTCCTGTGTGAAGATTGAAGTGGGGATAGTTTGAGCTGGGAGAAAAGTTGAAAGTTCATTCCTTGTCCATGAGTTCATCATTTAACGGGGCTGTGCTTTTGCTGACCTGCGTTGTTGCAGGGGTGGTTGCTGAATTTTCTCCTAATGAATTGGCAATACCAAGATGTCAAGAAATCCGTTCAGTGTGTGTGAACTTCAGTTCTGCGAGAAGCCATTTGAATATGTGCTGAAAGATAAAGTCACTGCTGGTGGTGAAGTGCATCAGATAAGCTCAAATCCATTTTAGTCAAAACTGGGTAAAAGAAATCAACAGTCTTTCATGCTAAAGGTTAAATATCTGCTTTTGCTCCAGCAGGATCAAAGTGTCACTTTAGAGCACTTTGATGGAAGCCTCATCTCCAGAGCAGCATTCTTTCCCTTTGATTGCTGTGTATTCCACAGTGACCTTTCAGCACTGTGTCCCCAGGACACAGAGAGACACAAATGGCGCCGTGTCCCTCACTGTTCACTCTGACATACTTTCTTTTATCTCTTCTGAGGAGAAAGAAGGGATGAAATGTAAGTTTGTAATGTAAAGCCATCAGGTCTTACAGGCAGTATTTTTGCGCTTGCTGCCTTCCCAACAATGCTATTGCTAAAATATATGCTTAAATTTCATCTAGCCTTAAGTGGATACCATTTTTTTTTTCCTGATGTCATTATGGCTCCAGAACTACTGAGCAGATTGGATTTTTACCTCTCATTGCATAAAGAGAACAAAATTGCTGAAGGATCATGGAGTTGGTTAAGGAAGCAAAGGAACATTTTTTAACTGAGTTATACTTCTGTTGTTGAGTGAGAAGTGACTAATAAAGGAGCATTTTCCTAGTCCTGCTTTTCAGTTTTCATCATAGGAATTTTAGGAAAAGTTGTGCCAATAATAAAGGTGGGGAAAATTACAAGGAAGAGTTTTCAGCTTTTCTGAAATGTTTTTTTTCTGTACCTTTTTCTCTAACTTAAATTTTCTCTGCACAGGCAATTTTGAATGTGTGCAGCAATACTTGAGAATGGGGTTTTGCAATAGCTATTCTGATTTTTCAACTCTTATCCTTCTTGATGAATCATAAGTGTTTAGTTACGGGACTGTCCACACTTATTTTTCACAGCTCTCCCACTTCAAATTATTACATTCAGGAATGCCCTTTTGGGTTTTTCTAGAACTATTCCAATTCATGATTTTATAACACCTGATGTTCTCCGATGCTGTGTGAGATAAAATTCTCCCCACCCCCTTTCCTCTTGGTGCTTGCTTGGTGATGAAGGACATTTGCCTTTGTAGTCACTGTTATATAAATATCCCCAAGTGTTTATTTTCCCTCCTAGCCAGGATTATTGCAGCAGTTCTGAGGAAGTTTGCAAACCTGCTCAGATGAATCACAGCAGTAATCCTGCTCCCTGCACTCGCTGAAGGTGCCTGGCCTGTCTGACCAGTTCATGAACCTTCTCTTGCATTCCAGCTTTGACAGTTCCCTCTCAGCATTCTAATATTTCTCACCAGTTCATTTAAACCTCCACAATGTGGCAAAGCTTTTCACTCCCTCGAGTGGCTGCGCTGAGCTGACAAGTTAATTGTTCATTTGACTGAGGTTTGCAGGAGGCTCGGAGCCTCTCCGGGTGCATGCTCCGTGCTCGGGCTGTGGAGGCTGTTCTGCGCTGGGGGTGGAACTTGAGCAGCAGTGCTCAGCTGTGCACACACTGCAGTCTGGCTGCCACAAGAGCCCACACTTGGGGCTTGCCAGTCCCTCTGGAGAAAGGAGAGCTGGAAGTCCAGGCTTACCTGTCCTGCCTGGAGAACAAGACAAGGATGGGCTTCCGTGCCCAGCAGTCCCCGCCATGCACACAGCCTGGTTTTTCCATCAGAGCCCAGCAAAACAGCAGCTGTGGCTTTCCCCACACAGAGATGGCAGGAAGGAAAGTCCTCTGTGTCCCCAGCAGCCTTCTGGCCTGCACACATCCCTGCCTTGTCTTCCTCCAGGGCTGATCTCACCGCCAGCTTTGCAAACAACTCAGAAAGGGTCACATTTCTGGACTTGCCCAGATCTTGCTGTCTCCATCTTTGGAAGCACTAACTGAGAAATATTTATAGTTATCTTGAAGTTCTTAAAAATTTGGAATGCCAGAAATTCACCTCCTAGTGATGGAAGAGTTGGGTGCCCTAAAATCCGAGAGCTTCAGTTGGGGCTTGTTCCTCCCTGCCCACGCTGCAGGGGTACAGCATGTTCTGGAGCTTTGCAGGAACAGTACTTCTGTAATCAGCACACGATGAAGAGATGATTAAGCCCTGAGAGGTTATAAGAGTTATGTTGGTAATGCAGAAAATATATTCTGAATATAAGTTTATATTTGTGGACGCCAAGAGTTTTTCGGGGCAATCTATTTTTGATTTACAGTTTAGACATTGGGCAGCGACTGATAGCAGAACCTTCAGCTCTCAGCATCTGTCAGGAAAGTACCTCATGTTTTTAAATTGATTTGTGTAATGGGATTTGTTGTGACCTTATGCAAGTAGTATAGAAAAAGCTCTCACAAGTAAAGCCTTCTGCATCCTCAGAACCTGTTTCGTGTGTAAGCACTGCACTGATGCCAGACTCCTGGGAAGCTGGGGAGGTGCTTCCACCGTGAGTGAGTGAGACTGTGATTGTGCCTTGTCTTTCTGTCCCAAGGGCTGACTACAGTGCTCAGAAACTAAGGAGGCAAACTGCATGTGAGGAGTGTGATTTCTGAGGTAGCACAAGGCTTTTGCCCTGGAGTCTTTAGCAAAGAGATCTTTTCCCTTTGTATTTCTGTCTGAGACTGCTTTGATGGAAGAATAGCTGACTCTTTATGTTTTCTCTGTGCTTAACAGCATGTGTTTTATGTGCTTGCATTGCAAAACTATAAATCCCAGAGTAAACAGATGCCAAATTCCAGAGTGTGTTAAGTTTTCTGGTTGCAGCAGTGGAGAGGAGCAACACCTCCGAGTCCCTGAGCCGTGAGCATCCACCGAGAGGGGAGGAGTCCTTCCTTCCCCTCACATAACTGCGGATGTCTCAAATTGTGAGGTTGGGCTGTGTTGATTTTGGTAATTGTCTGCTGTAGATCAGAGAAGCTATGATATCCTGAGGGTACAGCGAGCAGGTTTGTGGGTTTTTTTCCACTGTGAGTCTACCCAAAGGACATAGATTTTTGTTTTTGCTCTCTGTACAAGCAAAGATTGTCTCTGAAGTGCTGAATCAAAGCCCGTCATTTAGAAAAATCTCATCTTATGTTGAGGGCTGCAGGCATGGGCCATGCCCCAGCGCCCTCTTGGCTATTTCCAGTTTAGTTTCCCCCACTTCCAGGTAGCTGTCCATGTTTTATTTATTTTATTTTATTTTTATTTATTTTAATTTTATTTATTTATTTATTTATTTATTTATTTATTTATTTATTTATTTATTGGGTTGAATTTGTGACGTCGCCTACCAGATGTTTAGTGATTGTCTGCAAGTTAAATGATCCATTTAAAGGAAGGTGGGAAGCAGATTTTTAACATTGGTGGAGCTAATCTGATTTTTAAACTGAAGGTTGCAATGAGTTTTAGGGAAGAGTTGAAAAGCAAAAGAACTGATGGTCCAACTATTTATTTTAATTGTTGTGTGGGCCACCTCTACTCTGAATTAACGACTTCCCTAAATTTCAATTAGATGACTTGAATGGTGACTGTTTGGATAAATATCCTTGAAGAAAAGCAATAAAGTACAGTAATTAGTGACAAGAACTTCACTTTTTCATGACAGCAGACAAAATCCAACATCTTCACTCTCTTCTGGTATTCCTCTTGGTTTAATGTGAGATAGACAGGGGTATTCTTTAGTGTCACTTTTTTGGTGTCCAATTCAGAGTTCTGAAAAAGTTAGGGCTCTGTTGTTTGATTATTTATGAATAAACTTTGAATTATGATGTGCCTGAAAGCTTATTGGGGCTTTTTTTTTCTGTCAGTAGTCAAAATGTGATATGCCTAAGTCTTACTCCATTCTGGGGATATAAATAAAAAGCTTTATCAACATGAACCGGTATAAGCTTAGTAGCAAGTGTGACTCCAAAGCTTCATAGCAACTGGTGCATCCTGATATGGTGTCATTGAAGCTGATGCTCTTGTACCTGTTTGTGCCACAATACCTTTACTTTCTGGCTGCCTGCCCACGAAGCCAGGCCCCAGGTGTTGGTGGGCAGCGCTGTGCCAGGCTCTGTCACCTGCAGCCATCAGAGTGGTTCAGCAGTGCTGCCCAGCAATGCTCTGTGCCTCTGCAGAGCCTCGGCAGGCAGGGCTGGCACTGCCTGGGGCTGGGCAGGGTGGCAGGCTGGACACTCCACCTACACCACCCGGTGAGGCCAGTGGTGTGGCCATGTCCTTCCTGCTCCTCCAACCTCCTCGGGGATGCACAGGATGTTGGGAAGGGAGGGTGTGCTACTGGGGAGTGTCATGGCTTTGGTTTAGTGGGGCATTCACACAAACAGCTTTTTCCTCTTGCTGTTGTAGGCTGCTGCTCTTGTGTGTGTGGTAGAAATTGTAAAGGTTTTGGCTGCAGATGAGGGCAGTAATGCAAAATAGAGTTTTACCTTTTTAAAGTTTGCTTATGAATTTCTGTCAGTATGAGAATGTCTTTTCTTTGACTGGGAGCTGCTGCTGGCAAGTGATGACAATGGCCTCTTCTTCTTGTGTGTGCATTGTCACTGTCTTCATTTGTGAAACATCCATGCACCTGCCTTCTAGCTCTTGCTTTGCAGTGCTTCTGAAAAGGCATCCCTGAAGAACATTGCTTCTTTTCCTTTCTTTACTGAATTTGTTTTCCATGCCTGTTGTGTTCTCTGTATTCTTTAGAGCATGGGATTATCCCATTCTTAAATTTTTAGGTAGATGGGCTAAAAGGCTTGAACTTTTTCACAAGTTCCTTTCTTCCTGCTGTGCTCCAGACACAAATAATATGTTTGCAAATGTGAGTCATAAAGAAATATTTTCTGTCATATTTAAGTGGGATTTAGATAGCTCTATGAGATAGGCTCCAATACCTTCCTTTGTCTTATCAAGGACTTAACCTCCACCTTCGCTGTTTATTTTTGGAAAAAGAAGTAAAACAAGGATGTGTATGTAAAATTGGTGAACATTTCAATCTCATTCAGTATTTTAAATAAATAAATTGTTTATTGTTGTTTCAATACTAAGTTCTCTGTTGTCATTTCTTTTGGTTTTGGAGACCATTTTTCATCTCAAGGTACTTATTATCCATTTTGAGAGCAAAGATACAAAGATATCAGGGCAAGACATTTTGTAGATTGGTTTCTCCTGTTCAGTATTTTTTAACAGCATCCCTTAAAATAGAAATGCAAAACTATGTGTCCTACTTTCCCCTCACTAAAATAGATGCCTTTTGTTAATTTTAGATACAGCAGAGCAGGATATGTAATTAATGATATCAAAGAATCCATATGATATTCAACAGGGTCCTAACATCAAGGACAAAAGAAGTCTGACAACAGCTGTCCCTAATGATTTGGTTTGTAAAATGTTTTCTTTTATTGCAGGAAGTTGGATGCTTTCATCTATGATGCAGCAGTGCTGAATTACAAGGCTGGAAGAGATGAAGGCTGCAAACTTGTCACAATAGGGAGCGGATACATCTTTGCCACCACTGGCTATGGGATAGCTCTGCAGAAAGGATCACCTTGGAAGAGACAAATTGATCTCGCCCTCCTTCAGTTTGTGGGAGACGGTAGGGACCAAGCTTTCTTCCTTTCTTTTCTTCCTCTGGGTATGCACACTTAATTCAGTTTTAGTAGCTCTGAGCCTTTTAGTGCTGTTCTCTTGAAGTGTTTAAAATAAAACCAGGTAAAACAAACGAGTAAAATTACTTCTTGGTGCTGACACAGGAGTTCTCTTCTGCTCGATTCTAACTCACCTCACCGCCAAGGGCATCAGCATCTATTTTCAGAAAGTGTTTTCGTATACATCACAGAGCAGAGCTGGCCTCAGTGTTAGAGAGCATTTATGCATTTATTTATTTCCTTTATTTTTGTCTCTGAGCAATTCCTTGGTAGATGAGTTATCTTTCAGCATGACTGTTTTGCTATTAAAAAGTGTTCAGCTCAGTTCTGAACCAAGGTGAGTGATCCCTAATCCAGGATGGATTCATTTAAACTTCTGGTGAAACAATGCCTGTGAAATTGAATTAGGGTGACTTGTTTCATTGTACTTCAAACAAATATTTTTCATTCTAACACAAAGTAGAAGAACTATAGGTCCTCTTGGCACTTCTGCCCTGCAGGAGAAGACTTGCTGCACATCTTTGATATACGAAAACAGCAGTGATGACTCAGTCTCCACATAGGGTTTGAACTCCTTTTTGATTGTAAAAAGCTTCGTGTTTCACATTTGCAAGCGAATAGAAATATGGTAATTAACATTTTTCTGTGTTATGTCTGACTGAAATCCTCTATCAGCTCAGAATATGGTGTGTATTACATAATCTTTATTTTGTTTTTTTACATAGATGTGTGTGTTGACTTTGCATTTCTTTATCAGTGAAAGAGAGGGCTTTATAAAAAAATAAATATTGTCGTAAAGCCACCAGTAACAAGCTATTGGGGGTAAGAATGGTGAATTTCAGTATAATAAGAATGGCAGAGAGCAGGACTCAGCATAGTGGCCTCTGGTTCCATAAAACCCTGGACATTAATTTCCGTGGGGCAGACAGTGTGTTTGTCTTCCAGCACATGGATTTTACTCCTATTACAATAGTGAGCAACTGGAAGAGGTGCAGTCTTCGTGACTGGTGCGTTTTGTTGGGGGTAGATATGGAGATAATAGCACTGGCATGTCCCTCTGGTGGATTTAGAGAGGCTTATGGGAGAAACCTCACTTACTTGGGTGGAGGAATGAATAGATGACCTGCAATGGCTACCTTTCAAATATTCACATGTTCTTGTGTCAAACTGCTGCAATTAATTGGCTAAAATATTTGCTTTGTATTTCTATTTGTGAATAGAATACTTTTGGTAGCTGTGTAATACTATTAAGAATTATTAGGTGCTAGAAATCTGACCCCTTTTTATGTGGGGAATTTGAATCAGAGAAGTTGCATTATTTGTCCCATACTAAAGAAGAGAAAGCTTCTGTAGCCTGAAGGAAGATCTGAGTTGTCTTTCTCAGTGTGGGCTAACCCCTCTAGATGTTACCGGAGCATCACTTGGGTTTTCATTCCTTTCACTTTGCATTTCCTTCATGCTTACTCTTTCATCGTTTTTGATACTTCTCATCCAACAAAAAAAATTAAATCACAGAGAAAGAAAATAAATTAAGTAGAAGGGAAAGTACTTGAAGCTATTTAAGGAAAAGCTCATCAAAATACTGAAGGTGCTGCATTTTTATGCTTCACCTCATCTCTGAATATCAGGGAGAAGACAAAGTGGGTGGGAGGAAAGTGTGAAAAATCTTACCTGGTATTTACACTTTGACATGTGGACTTACATAGCATACAGATGTTTATATCTTCAACCCATTTTTAGCAGCTGAAAATAATACAAATGAATTGTCTACAAAACTCAGTATTAAAACTTACAGAATAGCAATAGATCTAGTGAACACACAGGTGAATGAAACCTTGTCATGAAATGTCTGCTCCCTTGCTCATCTTGCCCGGATATTACTTCATAAAAAAAGCAAATATTTTCAATGCACAAACCATGGGAATTGTGAATACATTTATAGAAATTTTTCAGTACTCTTAGAAGTTACTCTAAACAACCATCAATGATAAAACATTACTTTTCTCTTATAATTCTTAAATTTATTCAGAAAATGGTGTGGGCACTAGTAAAGAGAATAGTAGTTGGACATATATGATGTGTAGATATTATTGTAGGTATGTTTCTTTTAGTCCCAGAACTGTTGATACCTTGTCTCACTTCCTTTTGTCACAGATCTAGGTGATCATTTTCAGGAAAAAAAGGACCCAACTACCAAATAAATGTGGCTGGGAAAAAAAGAAAAAAAATCAACAAAAACGCCCTAAGAATGAAATTTCTTCTACTGAGTTATAAAGTACATTGCAGGTGAACTGGAACAAAACACCAAGAAATTAAATGTAAAGAGTAATTGCCCGGAACTAGCACGACCTGATTTTGTAATCCATGTCTAACTTCAGTAGTTCGATGGATAATCTTTTTAGCTGTGAACTTACATAACTCTGTTTTGGTGAACTAGAAGGGATGAACCCAGAGTTCAGACCAACATCACTTTGCTGTATCACTAAAAACCTCTTTGAAGTTCTCTAGACTAAAAGCAACTATGGTTGGGGGGGAATGTTTCGTCCTGAGATGGTACTCCTGGGAAAGCCTCAGTGGAGCCTGAATGAGGCTGTTTAAGTAAATAGGCAAACACCAATGAAGGCAGAAATCTTCTTTCACATGTATAGCTTCTTAGAATATATTATTCTCAAAGGCTAAGCCTGTAAAATTGCAGAGCCCCAAGTAGTACTGAATTATTCTTTAGTATATGTAATAGGGCATTCATCAGAGTATGGAATAATTTCAATGAATGATTGTAATCCTAATGAGTTTCATAACTATAGGAAAAAAACATTCTAATGAGTTCAACAAACACAATTTCTTTGTATGACTGTCATGTTAATGAGGGGAAAAACCTTTATGGATTATACTGTATACTTGGATAAGACCAAGTAATTTATTTAAAAGTATATCTGATTGCACATACAAAAAGCCATGATATCATCTTTTTTACATTTACCCAGTACTGAAATGGCCTTTTGGAATGTATTTTAGAACTTCCAATTTCCTCTGCATGTGTCTTCTGTGGTTTTTCTCATTTGATTTTTCCTTGCTGCTTCTGTATCATTCTCCTATCTAAAGCAGTTCGCTTACACATTGAAATGAATTTTTTGTGCAGTGGATAGGAACCTCTTCCCTCTTCCTTGCTGATGTAAAACATCCAACTGAAGAATTAATTACTTGTTCATGCAGGGGCATCTTCTCATACTTCTCAAAGAATGACGCTGTTTCTGCATTAAAGCCAATGATTTTGAACCCTCTTTTTAATCTTGTTGGCACTGGAAAAAGAAAGTAACTTCAAGCTTTGACTGGGTGGTTTATATGTATGTTTCTACATGAATAGTATTCCCATCCTGAGGAGAGTTCTGCTGGTGGACAAATTACTCTGGCAATTAGCAGTCACACTGTGAAAGGAGCTCTGAAGCCTCAGCATAAGGAAGCAGGCTGCAAGATGCCCAATTTGTTACTGCAACAAAGAGGAAAAGAGACAGAGGAAAGAAGGATGGGAAGGAGTTGCTGAGGAGTTTAAAGAATAGCTATTTAATTGTCTCAAAAGTATAATTATGCTCAAAAGGTTTCATCCCTTGGTCTGTGCAAGTTCACATACATAGCCCTGTTCATGGGAAGTTGAGATGAGTATGCGTTTGTTAGTACAAGATCAATTGCTTTGGAAACGGAATCTTTTTAACAGAAGGAGTTAGGAGTTGCCTTTTCTTGTATAAAGGATATGAATGAAGTGTATTACCAGTGAATTTCTGGCTTTGTTCATCTTACTGTCTATACAGCACATCTCATTACCTGCAGCAGCTTCCTGTTGATGCTCAGCATCTGCAGCTTTGTTTAGGATAGTTGATCACTGGGATGATTCTCCAAAGCCCAGTGGTGGTTGTGCTGCTTTTTTTGGCTTGCTGTGGTCGCAAGACGAAACATCCATTGTTTTTTAACAGAGAAGTAAAAATATTTCTACTGAGACACAGAAGACAATTTCTCAATCTTCTGTTGAGAAATAGAAGCACCCAGGAGCTCAAAAGCAGCTAAAATGATACGGCTGCTAAGAAACAGCACCATCATTTTGTTTGGATCTTCCGCCCACAGCCACAGGAATGTGTCAGAACAGAAATGTTGTGCGCTGAGGAATCGCATGAGCCCAGCTTTGATTTCTTTTCTGAACCTCTGTAGGAGCAGCTGGGCAGGCTGCTGTCCCCAGCGCCAGCGTGGCACCTGGCAGCTGTCACCTGCTGGGTGCACAGCCTGTGGGTTCAGCAGCTCTGCGACTGCCCCGTGCTCCTCCAGCCTCCCGCAGCAGGACCCTCAGGCCAGCTGTGTGCAGCCCAGCTATTGCTGATGCTCCTCTGCCTTGGGCTGCACGTGCCGTTTAAAGAGTGGTGCTTTTCTAAACATGCCCTACAAAATCATTTGGAAGGCAAATTCCTGCAAAATCATTTGTTTCTGAAACCCATAACATCACGTCTTTGGGATTTGGTGTAGAACCACTGGTGCGTAGTGAGGAGAATTTAGCTTTCTCTTTCTCTTTTTTTCTTTCAGTCTCCCTCCCATCTTTCTTTTTTTTCTTCTTTTTTTTTTTTTTTTTTTTTTTTAAATTGTGAGAAGATGAGATTATTGAACTGCAAATGACAAAGCTGCTTCAGATTAAGAGAGTAAAAAGGATTCAGAGTGTGCATGGGATGGAGAGAAATTCAGTAAGGAGCATTTAGCTATGAGGGATGCAGAAGAATAGAGGGATAAAACACTCACGGCAACAGAAGTGGATGGATACAAGGAACACAAAATGCTGGGTGAAGAGAACAATTTTGGGGAGGAGTGGGAGAATATCGAGCAGCTGGCCAGGTTATGCATCTACTCATCTGAGGTATTTGTAATGCATTGCACTACCTGCAGATTAAGAGCTCAGTTCAAAAGACAGTGTGGGAAGAGATCTCCAGGAAAAGAGGGCAGATGGTGTAGCTGTATTAAGCCCTTAACCCTTAAAGCTGCAAACTTTAAAGCAATTAGAGACACAGACATGTAAAGAAGAAAACTGGTTCTGGTTTGAGTTTCCACAGAGTCTGTTATCCCTTCCTAATGACTTTCAGTTCTGGTTAATCTTTATGTGCTTTTAGGACAGCTTAGTACACTAAGAATTGTTTTCCTGGGTGGATAATTGCTTCCCACTCCTTAGGGGTAATAGGTAACTGTGGAAATGAGATTTGCCCCCTTACATCTGGAAGGGGAAAGCTCTTTGCTATTTTTTAAAATATTTTAGCATAAGCCTTCCAAATCGCTGTCTAGATTATAAGGAAGTGTAGCAGTGTGACTCACATGGGCTGTTAAAGCCCAAGAAGGAAATACGTATGTGATTATAAGGACATATTTTCAGTGTGTGCTGCTCAGGCAGAATACACCCACAATCACAGTGATTTTCTGTTTATATATTTAGTGTCCTCCTTAAGCAGTGGGTGGAACAAATGTGACTGAAGAGTGTGAGTGTATAAGTGGAGGGCGTTTGTGTAGCTGAACAAGAGTTAGAGGGATTGTAATATTGAAAGTCGTGCTTAGCAGTTCTGTTAATTCATCCTTAACTAATGGGGACATGCAGAGTGAAGTCATTAGCTCACAGTAAGTTTATTGCTGTCAGTCATCTGTGTTCCTCTTGCTATTTTTACATGGGGAAATAACTCAGAAAATAAGAGTGAGAGAGATTGTTTTGGGGGATCCAGGCTGAATTTGATAAGTTGCTGTGCTTTTATATAATCTCTTCTCTGAAACATTCTGTATGGATCATATAACTGGGTCAAATTGGAATTGATGAGCTTATTGAACCAAATGCACATCAACCCATTTGGCTGCTGACCCCGCTATTCAGGGGAAGACCCTTTTATTTCAGGGTCCCCAAGTGGTGGGGTACTACCCTCGTCCTCCATCATTTAGTGGGAGCTCTCACCAGAGTAAACACAGAACAGTCTGTCCCTAAATATGAAAACTACCTTTTGTCCAGCCTGAATAAGCAGATATTGTGTTAGTGCCGCCAGGGCCTTTTGAAGATGATGCCCTACATCTGACCAGTGTGAGCAGATATATTTAACCCTCCTGTTCATCATCTCTGCTCGGTACATGGCACTTTGCTGTGCTGACTGCTCGGGCTGAACCTCAGCTTAGCGCTTTGCACGAGAGCCACCACCCCTCACACTGTCAGCAGGAGCCTGTTCCTGTGGCACCTTCTGCTCTCACACATGCACTGTCATCTCCTGCCGGGTGACCTGGCCTTATGCAAGTCCCAGGGAAGTGCTGACACCAGAGGTCTGCTGTATTTAACCAGCTAAATTACAAAAAAAACCCCAACGGTGTCGGGCTGCAGCTCTGCTTGTCCTGCTTGGACAGGACATCCTTTCCCCATTTGGCCCAGGCACGCTCCTGCAGGATATGCAGACTGCACACAGCAGGGATGGTTGCAATGTGTGAAACAGCACAATGTATGGGGGAATTAATTTTTCCAGACAACTCGCATGGATGCAGGGCAGTGTTTTTTGGAGTCAGGGCTGGGTGACTGCCCGTGCAGCTGCGATTGCTGATGCAGCTGCTGAGGGCCCGGCAGGGGTGCAGGTGTACCCAGCACTGAGAGCTCCAGTGCTCAGGGGGTTGCAGGTGCCTGTGCGCCACAGAAACAAAGGTGCCTGTGTGCCACAGAAACAAAAGGAATCTGGGGACACCAGTAATCCCTCTAAAAGAACCCCAGAGAACTGAAACATGTCCGAGAGGCAGTGACAGAGGCTGCCCAAGGGCAGCGTGTGTGTCAGCTGGGCAGCAGGGAGAGGTGGCACAGCCTGCAAAGTCTGCTAAGGGCCCTGATGAGGAAAAGTGTGTAATTCTGCCCTTTTTAGACTGTATCGTTTCTGTGTCTGGATGATGGAATTTTTATCATGACAGAATTGTTCAGGGGACACAGTGGACAGTTTATCAGTCCTTCCCAGGATGATAATGTGTGAAATAGGCTAGAGGGGTTTATACAAAAATGTAGAAAGAAAGGCCCTTGTGGGATATTCAGGCCAAATGGCCAACTGGCACGTTTCTGTGCAAATAGCAGCCAGAGCAGAGCTCCAGAGCCACAGCAACAAACCCAGGAGGAACACAAAGGGATCGAAGCACTGTTTGCACTGTAACCTAAACCCATTGTAAATAGTGTTGAATTACCAGTGAGAGAGCTGGAATGTTGCAATTTATTGGAGTGTGTTTTGAATGAATACTGCAGAGACTCAACACTGCTTGAACTATGGATTTTTAAAGCACTTGCTTATACTCATTCTTGCGCTATAAATGAGGCAGATCTTTTATGATACAGTACTATAGAATTTTTAAAGTCTCTTAATGTAGGAATCATGTAGTTATTTGTGAGTTTTTCAGGTTAAATACATTGTGGATGTGTTAAACAGAAGATAAACACTGTAAGGTATTTGTCAAATACATTGGGACTCTTCATTTTCTGGTCATGTGCTTAGTGCCATGATGTACTTTGTTGCTGAGATCTGCAACTGTTCATTTACACATTTATCTAGTCCACACATGAATGAAGGAAGGAAATGATTGTGGCATTACATTCCTTTAGTAAGTGCCTGAAGTGAAAACAAAAAGCCTTCAAATAAGTCTGATTAATATTTATGAGTAACTTGAGACCCTCCTATTAGACGCAGACTTGAACTCCATTAACACTCAGTTCAGTGAGGCCTGGCATTTATGTATATTGAGGTTGCTGACTTAGACTTCCAAGGTCTGTTTTATGAAATATTTGAGGCTTTCACTTGCTAATTAATATTATGCACACACGGAGATGACTGAACTCTCCAGTGCCTGGTAATCACAGATCACTGGCCTTTCAACTGCCAGGACTAATCTATTGCTATAGGTGTCATCACCCTACACATTCAGCTCACAAGTCAGACCACCCAAAAGGATTTGAAAGACAACATTCCTCCAAAAGGACTTGATTATTTTAATTTTATTTTTCTGAACTAAATTATAACTGTCCTCAAAGTTTAATGTTTTGAATTTAAACTCCAGGCCAAGTTTGGAAGTGACTGATTTTAATAAGGAATGGATTAACACCAGAGATAAAAAAGTTTCTCATGCCTGAGGATTTTGTAATAAAAATGTTATGGCTTCTGTGAATATCTGCTTTAAAGTGTAATGGGCAGGAAAAGCAATAAGAAGATTGGGCATTTTTGCCAGTTTTACAGGGTCAGCTATGCTGAAGTGTTATTACAGTTAAATTATTAACTGTTTTGTCTGTGTTTCTGTGTGTACACACGCACATATATAAAAATATATACTGTGCACATGTATAAAAATATATACTGGAAGTGGTTACTGCTTTATATGGAGAGTCCAGAATTATCAGCCTAATCTGTCCATTCCCAGATAACTTCATTACATAAATATGCCAATCCAATGATTCACAGTGCTTAGCTATGTATGAAAGTGTGGATTCCTTTTGGGCATTAATTACCAGTGATTGCTGTCATTGTCAGATATTATGGAAGGGATATTGCAATAGCAGGATCTGCGAGGCTCTGGGATGCTTTGTTCTTCTTTACTTGCCAGGGCACTGTCATTTATCTCGACTAAAAACAAGCTTAGTTCATTTCTGTAGGGAAGTTTTTGGAAAGGTTGCTGGATTATCAATACTTACTTTAGATGTACATGCCAAAGGGAAAGGAACACAGGAAACAGTAATAAAAAAGAGGTTTAAATTCCTTCGTGAATTTTGTTATGAATAGTAAAAGGGCACAGCAGTCAAATCAAATTGATGCCTGACAATCTTGGGAGATGGGAATTTTCCTGTGGGAAGTAATGAGATCTGATTGGCAGAGCTTCAGCTACTAAAGCACAGACCAGAAATATTGCTCTCTCTTTGGACCTTGGTTCTTTTCTCTTCTATAGCTTCTGTGAGTTTTATTCATAGACCTTGGGGAGGACTTGAAAGAGAGACGAGGGAAACAGTCCACTGAGGTTTAGCAGAACAAAAGAAATCCAAATGTTCTGAGATATGGAAATGCAGTAATGAGCCCCAATTATCTATGTGTGCAATATCTATACTGTTACAATTAATAATTTATTGTCCCAATGTCCTGGATTAGAAGATTTTTAAAGATTCATTAGGATTGACTTTCTTCTTTGGGATGCTCATAGGTATTTTGAAGATTGAGCACTGTAATTTGGGAGAAGACACATTGCCTTTTGCAGATGTAGAGGTTCAATTCAGTGCTTCAAGCACAAAATTAAACTCGGAATTAGCTAGAGACCGAATAATCTCTCTTACAAATTTGTGAAATGCCTTTGCTAAAGTGCATCAGAACTTGTCCTTTCTACTTCACTTTTTCATTCACATTCTGTGAGAAGCAATTTCTCCATCACAGTGTTGTGTTCCATTTCCAGTCGGAGCTCACATCCGAATTATCTGTAGGCTGCAGCTTTCCTGGTGCTCTGGCACTCTATCCTGCAAAATGCTTTTGCACAGCAGGTCATTGATCTTCTAGTCTAGCTTGAAGGTAGCTGAAATGTCAATATAGCTTCTACCCATTTTTTTCTGTTCATTTTTCCAGTGATGTATGAATTATAATACTGAAAATGTATTCCATAATCACTGGCTAAGGATTAGGGATTTGTACCATGGAAATTCTTCCCCCAGATTGAAGGCATATCTTAAACTGGAAAACACACCAAGACAGCTTATACTGTCCTTTTTGGCCCTCTGAATTGCCTGCTCTATTTTCCAGAAACAATGAAGTTTATGACATTAAAAGTTATAATATAATTACTCAGCTGACTGTATCCCAAGAGAGTAACAAGGCCTGTATGCTCATGCAAGAACAACACTAAATGTTTGAAAATTAGTAAATCATGCAATATAAAAAAAAGAAGTTTGGCAGGAACAATTGCAGTTTCTTGCCCACCTCTGTCCATGTTGGCAGTCACAACCACTGCTAGGTGACAGTGTCCTTCATCCCAGGCCAAATCTCATCAGTGAAATAGGGATTCAAAGTTCTGAATACACAGGAGAGGGAGGGAGGGAGGGAATTGCTTCCTTAGCTTTCAGTAAATGAAGTGTTTCAATGGCAGTTAGGATGTGGCACAGCCAGAACCAGGAGTGCTCTGTTTCAGGCACGTGGTGAGGCTGTTTGTGTTTCTGCTGCTGCCCAGGAGGCAGAAATGACAGCAGCAAGAGGGAATGGATACCAGAGGTGAATGCAGAGACCTCACGGGCAGCCAGAACATTGCAACTCATTTGAAAGGAAGAAATAAGGTTATCACAGATTGGATGGGAAAGAACAAACTCCTCATGGTGCATTTTAAAAGAATCACAAGAACTTGTGAGATTTATCTTGTGAGGTTAGAGGGAAGGGCCAAAGGGAGGGGTCAAAGTGGATCAGGGAGGAGCAAGTGTAGGGCAGTGGAGAGGAGGGCGCATGAAAATGTCTGCTTGAGTGTCAGGATTCTTGTCGGATGAGTTCTCTGTCTGATCACTACAGCCTGTCCCAGCTCTTCACTAAACTCACTCCACTCTCAGGAACAAGTGCTAATAGTTATAGCAAGCAGGAGAAAGTTCTATCTAAACCACAGATCCTGCTTTCTAGAGCATCCAGCTTCCCACGTAATTTATGAAATCTGAGGACATCTGAAACTAGGGTGCTGTGAATTGAAATCTGCTATATTTGCAGCTCCTGGCTAGATAAGTCTACAGTGCTCCACGAATGAAGCATTAAATGGCGCTGTATTTTTAAACTTGCAAAGACTTTCGAATACTGTGAGCAGTGATTTTTGCATTTTAACTGGTTTGACTCCTTGCTCTCCCTAGGGGAAATGGAAGAGTTAGAAACCCTGTGGCTGACTGGTATTTGTCACAACGAGAAGAATGAAGTCATGAGCAGCCAGCTGGACATCGACAACATGGCAGGAGTGTTTTATATGCTTGCAGCAGCCATGGCACTCAGCTTAATAACCTTTGTCTGGGAGCACTTATTCTACTGGAAACTTAGATTCTGCTTCACTGGCGTCTGCTCGGACAGGCCGGGATTGCTGTTCTCCATCAGCAGGGTCAGTACTGCTTTCATTTTCCCCCTTTAGGCAACAGACAGAATAAACACTGCCTCCCTAAAACATTATCCTTCCTTTTATTCCTACCTGAACATTTGAAGTACACGTTAGAGCATCAGTGTGATGCTCTGGAGGAGTCACTGGGCTTAGCATGTACTTGTACTTCATGGGAAGTCTTTATCCATTGAATTATTTAGGGAGGGAATTATTGTATGCCAGGATAATCAGTAATCAAATGCTGAAGACAGATACATTAAGGGGCAATTTTGGTGAAGAAATGATGGAGCTCAGATGTAGGAAATGGATTATTTTCCACATTGATAAGAGACATTAGCTCTCAGCTTTGTGTATTTCTTAAGTAAGAGAATTTTAGGTTACAGAAATATAGTGGAATATTTTTATAAGCTTTTCTTGATAGCAAACTTGAATAAATTGTATGAGAAAAGGTCGAACAGGTATCATTTATGTCTGGTTAGACACTAAGGCAAGTTTTAATGATAGCTTTACCAGACCCAAAGGGGATTTACATATCCAAGAAACTGATACTTGTAAAAAAAAGGGAAATGTGTGCTTATTCTTACATTTTTGACAAATTGGTTGGGTTTTTTCTTTATATATTTTTAAAACAGATAGAACTTTCATTAGGTAATTGATTTTTCTGGATTTTTTATGTATCTGAGGAGAACTGAAAATGATGGCTAATTGCTTTAAAATGTGTTGCAATTACCCTGTTGAGTACATTGGACCATTTTGGAACTCCATTAAAAATAGTCTGCCCTGCCGTGTTGGGGATTATCTAGAAACCATATGCACCTTAACCTCCACATTTTATATTTGAACTTTATATTTTTGGCCTTTTTTTATATGAAATTTTCCTAAGAAATGTGGGGGAATAAAAGTACTTATGTCAAAGGTAAATGTTTCAGAAATGCTAGTTCACAGGGTTGGAAATGTCAGTTGGGCTCACAGGAGTGACCCAAGAGGTTGGAATGAGAAAATGAGCTTCAGCTTTTTGCTCAAAATTAACTCAGATTCAGCTTTAGAGCTGTTTTTTTGGGTTTTTTTTCCATATGTACTGGGATAGGGATCAGAAAAGCTAAATATGATGACTAGAAGCCTTTTTATTTCAGTGCAAGTGAAAAGTACCTTAACCTCCAATAAAATAGTCCCACTACAGGCTTGTTTAGAGGGGAAACTTAATCACTGGGTTAAAATAAGAGAGTATCCATTACTGAAGGTTAGTTTCATTTTGTGACAAGATTAGAGAACCCTTTGGGGTACCTTCTAATCTTGTATTCTGGAATAAGCTGGGGAGGCCAAGAGAGACCGCTGGTTTGTGAAATACTGGCAGTTTTTCTCCTTTGTAGTTCTGACAGATATAGCAGAAAATATTCCTCCATTTCAATGCAAGGAAGTGATAAAAGGACAGACATGTACTTCTAATCTTTCCAGTAATTAGATAAAAAATGTTTATAATTGTTCTTTATTGCTAAATGAAAGTAAAATGGAAGCTTTTAAAATTGATACCTAGTGATTTAATTTGTTTTATATTATTCATGTTACAGGGTATTTACAGTTGCATTCATGGAGTACACATTGAAGAGAAAAAGAAGTCTCCTGACTTTTCTTTGACCAATTCACAAACCAACATGTTAAAACTGCTGCGAACAGCAAAAAACATGACCAATATCAATCCTTCAAGAATTGACTCCCCCAAAAGAACAGATTTTATTCAGAGGGGTTCTTTGATTATGGACATGGTCATGGATAAGGGAAACTTGATATTTGCTGATAACAGATCCTTTCAGACAAAGGACAACTTTTTTGGTGACAACATAAGTGAACTGCAGACACTTCCAGGCAATCGGCACAAGGACAATCTGAACAATTATGTTTTCCAAGGGCAGCATCCTCTCACACTCAATGACTCCAATCCAAATACAGTAGAGGTTGCAGTAACAACAGAAGCAAAAGTGAACTCCAGACCCAGGCAGCTTTGGAGGAAATCTGTTGAATCTTTACGTCAAGATTCTGTACGTCAGGGCCAAGGTTCCCAGAGAGAAAACGGGTCAGAGGAAAACAGGCAGCTTTCATTGAAAAGCCAAAGATACCTTCCTGAAGAGATTGTCCATTCAGATGTATCAGAGACATCAAGCAGAGCTACTTGTCACATGGAATCTGAAAACAACAACAAGCACCACAAAACCAAGGACAATTTTAAAAAAAGGACAGTAGCATCAAAATACCCAAAAGACTGTAGTGAAGTGGAACTGACATATCTGAAAACCAAACAGGGCTCTCCACGGGATAAAATCTACACAATTGATGCTGACAAGGAGCCAGGATTCCGCTTGGACACACCTCAGTACATCGAAAACATTGTCCTTCCAGAAACTGTAGAGTTTCCTGATGTTTACCAAGATCACAACGACAACTACAGGAAAGCCGAACACGCGAACAGGACTCCATCGCATAATGAAGAGAGTCTTCCAAACAACGACCAGTACAAACTTTATGGAAAGCACTACACTCTCAAAGAGAAAAATACTTCCCTAGGTGACATGAACGATAGGTACAGACAGAATTCCACCCACTGCAGGAGCTGTCTTTCCAATATGCCCACTTACGCGGGACACTACTCGACCAGATCTCCCTATAAATGCGATGCATGCTTGCGGATGGGGAACCTCTATGATATTGAGGAAGATCAGATGCTGCAGGATACAACGAACTTATCACTTCCTGAAGAAATATATGAGCGTACTTGGTCACAAAGTAGTGCTCTGCAATATCAAAGAAAGAATAAACTGAGGATTAGCAGGCAACACTCTTTTGATAATATCGCTGATAAGTCCAGGGAAATTGATATTGGAAGACCTTCTCGTAGTATAAGCTTGAAAGAAAGAGAGAAATTTCTTCAAAGTAGTCCATATGCAAGCATGTTTAGTGTTCCCTCAAGCAAACTGTTGAGCAACAAGGCCTCACTTTTAACTCATGCTCTGGAGGACAGTAAGCGGAGCAAGTCCCTGTACGCTGTTCACTCGGATGATAACCCCTTCCTGCACTCCTATCGTGATGACCAGCACTTATCTCTTAGGCGAAGTCCGGCTGATCTTTATAAACATTCATTGCCAACAAGAGGAAGAAATGATAATTATTTAAGGTCATCCATTCAGTCTACAGCATCATACTCTTCCAGGGATGGTCGGATCCATAATGACATGTACATTTCAGAGCATGTTTTGCCTTACGTTGCAAATAGGAATAGCTTGTACTCAACTTCAAGGGTTTTAAATTCCTGTAGCAATACACGTGTGTATAAGAAAAGGCCTAGCATTGAATCAGATGTTTAAATTTTCCATGAACACTTTATCTATAGGGAAAGAATAGTTGCCACCATCTTAGAGGGAGAATTTATCCTTTAACAGTATCCTGCTCTGGTAAATGATACGTAAACCTCTCCCTTTCCCAATGTACTTTTGTACATGAATAGGTAAACTGGTATGCTCTTAACTATCCTTTTAAAAGATGTCTTGTTGAAAAGGATAAAAAATAGCCATTTATGTATGCTTTATATATAAATGGCAAGTTGTACTGAAATAGCCCCAATATATGTTGGCAACTATGCTGTTTTGTACCTAATTATTTTACTATTTCGGTTATTCTAATTTCTGTTGCTAAGTATCATTCAATGTACTTTTGTCCTTAGAAATGTTTAATGATTTTCTAGTACTGGATAAGCAATATGGTATGCATGTAGTATGACACAGACAACAAGAAATAGGGATGCATTTGCACAGATTCAAAAGTAAGACTCTAAAAGAGAACAGAAAGCTAAGAGTTCCAAAAATATATTTTAGCTTCATAATCATTTTCAAAGCCAAATAATTTTAAAAAAAAACCCCAAACCCCAGGACCTTAATAAATAAAATACAGTGTGTTAGCACAAAATTAGTATGTTCCTTCTAGACTGACAGACAGTAGATGGGAAGGCAGTAACCCCAAACATGTGAACTGCTGTGTACCAAAAGGAAGCCCCATGGATATTGGTTAATGTTCATGTACAAATGCTTTTCTTATATTGCACACGCACTTACCATTACAAAGTAAGTTCATTGAAAAGTTTGCAGTAATCTTGTCAGAAATTTCACAGCTGCCTAATCCAGAGTATATATTTTTAGATATCACTATATGGCACTTACTATGGAGCTGTGGACTTTATTAGTAACCTTGAGGCCTAATGTGTACGTAAGTTTGCATTTGCCCCTTACTGGTGATTACTCAGGGCTGTATAGTATTTCTTTTATTCTTTCACTTCCCAAACCAAATCCCAACCCACTGTAGTTCTTTGTTCATAGTGTATTAGTGACAACTAATTAATTGTAAATTAATAGTATTAAAGCTGTTAATACAGTATCAAACACCGACAGCCATAAGTTCAGTGTGATCAGTGAGGAGCGCGGTACCATTTATTTGCATACACAGAGGAGAATTAACACCTTTGGAAGGACTTCTTCCTTCCGCAATATTGTGCATATTTGTTGAACATCAGACCGTTTTTCTAACCTCTCCAGTCAAGTCTGTTCTATAAACTGAATATATGCACATGTAACTAAGAAACAGTATCTTTATTATCACTTACTGATATACAAAGGTATTCACATAACAGGGATGCATTGTTATATGACTTTTCCTTCGATAAATGTCAATCAGATTATTTCGCAAATAAAATGTCTGCTTCACACCCCTCCTTACCCTCACTGGAAGAAAAAAACCCACTAAATTTTAATGATAAGGGAGCATGAAAGGGATGAGAGGAAGCCTTTCAGGAATGTACAGCTGTAAATTTAATTTCAACTAAAGAAGTAAATACATTTGCTAATACATTTAACTACTGAAAGTATTCCAGAGGTGGTGCTCTCCCATTTTCCTGCTACTCTGAGAATTGCTTTAGGAATTTTTGTGTAGAGGAAATTTAGATTATTCAGGCATTATTCCCTCCATTTCACTGAAGGACAGTGAGCAGGGAAACCATTACCACTGTGAATTGGAAAATGTGAATATTACCCTAACTTTTCTCTAAACTGAAACTCTTTTCAGCAGAATCGTGCCTGTCAGCTGTAATTGGAGCATCTGCATGCCAGAGGTGCAGTATGCAAGGTGTTTAATTTAGAACAGCATACTGCAGAGCAGAGTTGCAAATGGGAGATAATATAAATGATTTGTAGGGATAGTAAAAATAAAGCTTCTTGAATTTTGTTTACAGCTTTTTTTTTTTTTTTTTTTTTTTTTTATTAAACAGATTTAACCTGACCTTGACTATTGATGTCCAGAATGAGTTCTTGGTATTTGCAAATGTATTTGTATCTTCACCATGACGATATTTTTTAAGGAATGAAATGTAATGAGATTTGGGCTTCCGAGTCTCTTTCCAGCTTCCAAAAATCTCAGTGTACTTTATTATAAGTGTGATCAGAAAGCATATCTATGGGTATCTCTATACTGTTTAGGTAAAAATATATTTTGGGTATTCTTTATTCAACATCTGGTCATAATTATTGGCCCTGATTCACATGGGATGCTTTCTGGTTTCTCAGTGGAGGGAGTTTTTATAAACAGAAGTTCCTTACCTGCCCTTAGAGAGACTCAGATTTCTTAGGAATAGTTGTGTGAGCTGAGCAGGGTTAGGATGTCCTTGGGATGGACACTACTCGTCATGGCCCCAAACCTTTTCCCAAAGACACAAGTATCCTTTGCTCTTAAGTCTACAGGAAGGCAAATGCACTGAAAGCATAATGTTGTAATGAATATAATAAATTTTTTTCAGGCAAATTTTAATGTCCAATCCAAATAATAGTGTATTAACTAAAATCTGAAGTGTTTTGAACTGTCTGGTGTGTTTCAGCAGATATATTTGCTGATGTCCTGCCAAAACTTGCCATGGAAGTTGCTGAGCATTTTACCAAGTAAATCATAAAACTCAGTGGTGGCTCTTGTCTTTCACATCATCATAAAGCTCTCAAAGTATTTGTTGATCGCTCCAAGTCTTTTGTATCATCATCTCTATCTAACCAGACACACGTAATTCAATATTTATACAAGTACTGTATGTGAAGTTGTGGGAAAGAAAAATTCCCATTTACATTTTCTCTCTTGAGATTCAGTTGTAAACATCCTCAACCCAGGTGGATTTATCTTTCTGTGAAATGTACAAGCAAATTAGCTATAACGAAATATAGTGCAGTGTTTGCTTTTTCTGATTTGAGCAGATTTCTGGTGACTGTAGAGATTTATTATTATTAGTTGCAATATGCAATACAACCACCTGCCCTGAACCAAAATAAAGAGACAGAGGGAAGAATTGATAATGTTGCACAGCAGTTGTTCACATGGAAATATAAGATGCTGCCTTAAAGGAGGAAAAAAACCCCAGCAGATACTGAAAGTAGAGGGAGTAAGAGTCTGCATGCGTTTGTTGTTTTGATCTTGGCATAAATGCGAGTCAGCGAAGGGGGAAGGAGAGCTGAGGCAGGGCTGTAGGCAGTGCCGGTGCGGTTGCAGATGTGCTCGTGTAAAGAAGAAGCTGCTGAGAAGTTGAAGAAAAATCTTCAACAGAGCCACAAGCCACAGCTTGTGAGGCTCAGCCATAGAGCGCGTGGAATTCGGAATTTTGCCTGAGCTTTGTTGATATATTTGCACTGACTTTCAATTAAACTGAGATCAAGACTTTCTGTATTTCCCTCTCTCTCACTCTAGCTGCTGCTATACTTGAAGAGGAGAAAAGAATCTTCCTGCATAAGTGGCCATCCTTTCTGTACCTTTCTGGATGGTGCTGGTGACTTGTTACATTTTCCTGATTACAGCTCTAGCAGTTTGTTGGTCATTCCTATCACCAAGATTTCCTGTGACTCCAGCTGGAACTGAATCAGGCTGTAAATGATATGGGCCATTCTTGGTAGCATGTCCTGTAGTGTTACACTGCTCCTGGACGACACCTTTTATGGAGGCAGGAAATTGAATTGCTGAGGAATGCAGTAGGTACATGGAGGTAAAAACAGCTACGTAGACATACCTGCCTCTTGCTTTTTTTCTCTTTTAAAGATATTGTAGAATTTCTTCATGTTTTTGTCTTTCCCTTTTCACCACAGTAAATCTTCCTTTTTTTCTCTCTCAAATAGATTTTGTGTTCTGCTTGTGTTAGAACAGTGTAGCCACCCACTAATTTAAAAGCATGGAAATAAGATATTTTAATATATAAGATAAAATTAAGGAAAATTAAGAGATTTTGCATTTCTGGAAAATTTAATTTAATGTTTTTGCAGCTTTTGCTCAGAATTCATTACTCTGCTATCCAAGAAGCTTGGTTAGGAGAAAGAGTGCTGTGGACAAACAGAAATGAAATCACCGCCAGCTCACCGTGTTTTGGCAGCATCTCATAAATACATGTCTCTTTATGGTCTTTCAGGAACACTTAAGAGGTGAAATAAGGCTCACAAGGGAAATCAGGTGTGGTTTATTTTTCCTGATGAAAGCAAATATTTTTATACCGTTTTAAAGGAAGCAAAGGCTAGGGCTGTGTGTGTGGCTTTGGGTTTCTGTGCTGGAAGGCTAAACTCTTTCTGTTACCAGTGGGGAGAGAGAGAGAGAAAGCAAGAGAAAGCAGCTCCCTCTGGATGGAAATTCAGAGGATGGAAGGCTTGGGAGCTATGTAGGGATGTGTTCAGAAAGATGTTAACTCTCTCTGTCGACTTTTTAGAAAGTATAGGTTTCTAACTCAGATATCTCAGGTGGGCTTAGAAAAGCAATGATCTGTTTATCCCCAGCCACCAAAATCTGCCAGGTAAATCTGCAAATGAGTGCCAGGTTCAGCCTTGGAGGTGTTAGAGGTTCCTGTGCTCATGCAAATAGGGTTTTTGTGGGTTTGCAGTACCCCCTGCATAGTTGGGATCGTCATTTGCTTTATACCACATGACAACCCAGCATGGGAGAAAAGTATCAGAATCTGTTCCTTGTGGAATAACTTGTTATTTTCATATTTCTGCAGTGTAGCAGATGCATCTTAGAGATGGGGAAGATTTTGGTACTGTTCCCTCCCTTGCTGGGTTTGTCAACAGAACAGAAATTGTGTCATGAATCTAAGGGTGTGAGAATCTACCTGGATTTAGGAAGAATTCAAGAGGTGAATTTTTTTTGTTGTTTAACATTTCATTAAAGATGTTTGATATATAAAACCTAGTGAAAACAAAACTTTCATGACAAAACCCTCTCCCAGTTAATATAAAAGAATAACTATTCTGTTGCTTGGCTAAATTGTGTCAAGTGTTTATCATCACATTGTGTGTTTCTTCCAAGATGAGTGTCATACATTCCCTTGCTAAACTTTCCCAGCTCTGGTTCTGTCCTAGCTCAAAAGTTCTTTTAAAGCAGATACCTTTCCTGTGTAGGGCAGTCTGGTTTGCAACATAAAAACAGTTTTCCAGAGATAGGCTTAAATAATTTTCTTACCAATGATTTTTAAAAAAAAATTTTAATATAAACTTCCTTTCTATTGAGAGCTGAGCCTTCCAAACATAGCAGTGCTGAAGGAACTTCTGAAAGAACATAAAGGCCTTTCAAAGTGTGACTTACGATATGAGCCATTTCCCTGCCCAAACTCACCTGTTCTGTCTTATTTAAATGTGTAAGCAACATGTCAGCATCGGCTGTCCCTATGAGGGAGCTCAGTTTAATCACAGCTGTGCATTCTTTATGATGTAGAAATCAGTGTAGACAGGAAGGTGGTGTGACAGGAAAGGCTCGATGTGCTCTGGCTGGAGTCACCTGTGAAGCTGTGGTTAAATGGGAGTGGCCTCGCTGCTGTCCTGTCTGTCCATCCGTGTGGCCATGCAGAGTGTGTGTCTGACGTGCCCATGCTGTACATAGTGTACAATTCCTGTGCCCTGCTGTCCTCGTGGAGCTGCTCCCATGCTCACCCATTCCCTGTCTGTCCCAGGGGAGGTGGCTGCCTGTGCTCCCCAGTGTCCTTGCCCAGCCCAAGGGGAGCTGCAATCCTGCCCTGCTTCTCCCTGCTCTGCTGGGCAGGGTTTCTGCACTCTCTGTAAATAAGCTCTTCATTTATTTCCCTCACTCTGGCTTTAACTTTCTTTCCCCGCCTGCTTCTCTCGACCTGTGTACAGAGTATGCGCTCTACAAATCTGTGCTCTTCCAAAGTCCTGCCACTTTGGAAGCCAGGAATACAGGTGTGCATCACTCTGCAATGCAGTGAAAATGCACTTGGTTCTCCTCGTGGGATCATGAGCTTTTTTGTTACATACTGCAGAATGTATCTGCCATGGTTGAAACTGTTTTGGTTTTTTTTTTTAAAATTTATTTTCTGCCATTCTAACAGCTGTAAGAATCCACTGCTGATTTTGTGATGATTTTGTCATATCTATAATTTAAGAACCAGAAATAATATAAGTAAAAATAAGTTACCTCACTATTTACCAGATTTTTGTTGTTTTGCGCTTAAATGACAATTTTTACTCCTTTTGCTTAATTCTTTACCTGTATTGAAAACAAGGCTAAATTAGTAGAGAATATAGCCATGCTGTAACATTGTCATGCAATACCTTTATTAATAGATAACCACACTAAATATAGTATTACATATTTAAAAGAGAGATGGTTTCAACTCTCCAACTCTTAAAAAGTAGTGGTGATAAGCAGTTATACTCCTAGATGTTTTGTCCTTTCCCTTTTGTATTAGTATTTGTTTTCACTACTATATTTCAAAAATTATATTTCTGTGCACGTTAGAAAACTGTGAAAATAAATACCAATAAATATTGTGATACTTATTCAGTGCACTGTAAAGTTCCAAGGGAGATGACACTTTGCTTGGGAATTGACGAAAGTTTCCTCACTTCTCAGAAATGGTACTAAGCTTTAATGTGGGAAAATGGTAATATTTACAGTGACATGAAATTTTAATGGAGAATGTCTTGTTTTGCACTTCTGGTACTATTAGAAGAAATGATATGTTTTTCTCAGCAAATGCATTATGAGATTACATTTTAAAATTTGTTTTGTGCATTGCAGTACATAAGAATAACCGCTTTGAAGAGATTTGTGTTACATCATTACTACAGCATTCTTTTGTCTGATAATTTATTTTTCCTGAGCCCGTTTAATAATGATGTTTAATGGCAAAAACCTTTTGGGAATGTATTTTGGCTTCTGTCTCACATTGCAAGCCCTGAACTTGGACTCGTAGCGATGCATTCGAAGGCCCTGACGAGGCTGCTCTGCCTTTCCGCGCTCCAGGGGAAGGGGACCTTCCTTGTTCCCAGCTGGGACAGGATTAGAGGACTCGAGAACACTTTTGGAGGATGTGCTGTGCAACAATAGAAGTGTAAATGGTCTTCAAAAGTGCAAATAAAAAGAAATTGGAGGTTCACAGTTAGCCACACTAGTGGGGGGGTCTGTGACAGGGGTCTGCAGTTTCTGGAGGAGATGATAATTTTTAACTAATTTGAATTCTACTTAAGTTTCTGAAAGTAACTGAAAAAGCGGGAGTTTTCTTTTTCTTTTAAAGCCAAAGTCTTTATGTTTTCATACGAGGTTTCACAGGAAAATGGGCCAAAGAATACAATTAAATATGCAAGTGGTTAATCCTATGGAAAAGGGTATCCTGTCATCTTAATATGCACAAGCATATTAACGGTAATAGGAACAATGTGTGTAATTTTCCTGTATATTGCTATGTAGGTTGCACTATTTTGAATGACACAAGCCTGATATTTTAATTACCAAATACCATAAGATGCTGTTTATTAATAGTTTAAACTTGTTAACCTAAATATATATACAGTATACACAGGCGTGCGTGCATACACCTTCCGAGCCAGTCATGCGTGAGTAATCTCCCAAAGCTGTGGGACACATTTCAGCACTGCTTTATTTTAAGTGGTTTTCTTCTCTCCTTTCCAAACCACCCACACCTAGAAATCCTCTAGCAGCATTTATTGTAGTGTTTGGTACCTGTTCCAGAAGGGGCTGAAGGACTCTTTTGGGTCGGGATTGCTTTGTGCTAGGACATGTGAAAGCATGTCAGAATTCCTGTCCAAAAGAGCTGGAGTTGGTGCTTCCTATAATAACCAGGCTGTAGGGAGAGGATGGCTTTTCATATTGGTTTGAAAAATCTTGGCCTGAGAGGCTCTATTGGCCTGGTGATTGACCTTAAGTTCAGTGATCCACATCTGGTCCTTCAACACGGTGCTTAAGGCAGCTGAGGAAGGATTGCTCCAGAACAAAATTCCCAGCAAAGAGCAGCTGGAGTGGCACCAGTGGCCGCCCATGTGTTCTCCCATGCAGACTGGGCAGTTTCCCAAATGGGTTTTGCACGCCAGGCAGGATTTAGCAGTTGTGGGTAAGGCGCAATCACTTCTCTCCATGCACAGGCTTTTGGGCTTGCTAGTACTGGTGAAGTGGAGATTTCCACCGAGGGATGATTGTGGTATTTGGCTTCTTTTCTAAATTTTATACTGCTCTACCTAAAACTTGTAACAAAAAAAAAATTAAAAAAAAAAAAATCTTGGAATCATTTGTTGGAAGTAATTCCTGAACTTTTTTAGAAAGGGAAAGTTGGTAATTATTACTTTCCCATCTTAACAAAGAAACAATAAATTCTGTAGGGTTAGATTTTGTCTACTGTTCATTGCAAGTGTGTTTTGGGGCAGAACTTGGTTTCAAGTTCTTCATCTGTAAGAAGAAAATTTTTGCTTAGCTCATTATTACCTGGTCTAGGTTTGGATTCCAAACTTAGGCAGAAAAACCCCTTTTGACTTAAATAGGGATGTGTGAGGGAGTGATGGGAGAGCAGATCCTCAGTGCAGCTCACGCTCAGATTTTGAAAAGCTCCAAGCAAACCTCATGTTGCAAAGGTTTGGAAAATTGCCTCATGTAAAATTGTGTGCAGCTAGGAAGGAATCCAGTGCAATTTCAGTAACAGCTGCTTGTAGTCCATACTTGATATCAGGTATAATATTTTGGAATCGTCTCACTCATTTCAGAACGTCCATTTTGCACTGGTGAAGAACAGCCTGATCTCTCTGTCTTCACACCTCACTCCCACATGCACAGTGGATCTCGTGCCTTCCCTGCTGAAACAGGAGGTACAAACAGAATTCATTGATGGGTCAGGCAGACTCCTACCTGATTCCTAGCTCATTACTCCATTTTAATGCAAAATTTACGTCCGTGCATTTCAGGGTCTCAGAAGCACTTCACCTGTGAGTTAATAATGTTGATTCTAATTCATCAGATTCAAATTAACACTAAACCTGAAGGGCATTTTGTGCTTCCTTTCATCCTGTTTAAGGATATTTGTGGGCATAGATGAAACACCAATATTTCTGTGCTGCTAAACAAAACACATCAGAAATACTTTAAAATCTCAAATTACACCTTAGGAAACATTTTTTACCTGTTTACTTGAATAATGTCAATTTAATGTGTTGTCCTGATCAGTCTTTGTACATATACATGTGTATATATATAAACTATATAAAAATATGTATATGTATAAAGTTTTTGGGGAGAATGAGGGGCAAGACAGAAATCCAGTGTTGTGACAAAGATTCTACAATCATTTGTTAACAGTTTCTAGTAATGTGCTGTTTTGAGTTTGATTAGACTTTTTTGCAGTTGAACTATGAAAAAGGAAATGCAGCTAGAGAATGAGAATTCACAATATTAACTTAGGATTTTGCTCACAAGGAAAATTAGTCAGTTGGAAAAATACTCTTTTTTTGATGGAGGAAAAGAACTCCAGGTGTAATAATTTGTACTGATTACATGGAGCATTGCAACAGGAGAAATTTGTATGCAAAAAAAAAAAAAAAAAAAAATTACCAGAAATCTTGGAACCATTCAGTTCCATACACAATAAACTAAAAAGCCTATCACTTCTGTTATTTACTAGTGCAATTTTCTATAACACTCTCAAAAGTGTCATACTTCAAACCAAAAGGGTAAGTCACAAATTTCCAATTACTAGCAAAGAATAGTAGATCCTTGAACAGCTCTTAATACCTGGGGAAATGAATCAGGATGTTAAGCAGAAATAAAAGAATACTGGTGAAATGGAATCAGCCACAAAAGAATTAATTTTTAAGAGAATCCAGAATTTCATTATCAAATTCCCAGTCTCATGGATTCTTCAAAAGAAAGGGTTTTGGGGGAAAAGAGAATATTTAAAATCTCGTTTTGACATTCCAATTACTGCCTGTTTCATTAGCCAGGTTTAGCAAAGGGAATGGGTTTGAGCACACGCGGTTTGGGCTGCCGTGTGCGCAGCCAGGTGGACACCCAGCTCCCCCTGCTCCCTCTGCCTCTGACAGCTTGGGGTGGCTGCGGCTGCCCAGAGCCCCAGCGCAGCGTGGAGGAGCTGGGGCTCACACACTTCTGTGTTCACATCCTGTCTCACTGCACTTCACCCTGACCATATTCTAACCCAGTGCATGACTGAGTGCTAATACTGTATAAATATTTTGAAACATATCTTAAAAAAAAAAAAAAAAAGTTTGCTTCGAACTTTTTATGATAGAGAAATATATAATTATTATGGTTGTCTTACAGATTGTATTGTGTTCCTTTTTTTTTTTTTTTTGTTAAATATGTAGAAAAACATTAAGGGAATGGGGGACTTGAATGTCTGTGTGTACTGAAATGTATATAACTATTTGGAAGAACACATGTGCCAAGTATAACATGATGTAAAAATTGTAAATATATGAAAAATTCATTTTTCTAATAAAGATAATTTCTGCCAATTAATATGAAAAGGAACAATGGTATCATTCTTGTCTGTCTTCCTCATTAAATGGGACAAGAAGAAGCATCACCTGTGAAGGAGGTTTACATTTGGTTTTTCCTTAGCCATTGATTTGATTTGAAAGGTGTTAACAGCCACATGTTTTGAGCCATCCTTTGCTGTTAGAAATTATCTAAAGGTGAAGATGCCTGAAGCTAAAGCTGACAGTATGTGCTTGGTAATTTAATTCACAAAGAGGATTGAGACAATTAACTGGTGCAGAATTCGTTTGTGGTGAGAGGGATGCTTTGCTCCCTTGGCAGAGGGAGCAGTGGGAGCTCAGTGAAGGATGTCCCCTTCCCCTTCCCCTTCCCCTTCCCCTTCCCCTTCCCCTTCCCCTTTCCCTTCCCCTTCCCCTTCCCCTTCCTCTTCCCCTTCCCCTTCCCCTTCCCCACATCCTCCCGTGTTCTGAGTTGCGTTGGGCGCACGAGGCTCCGTGGGCCTGCCTGAGGAGGTGACCTTGGCTGCAGAAAGGCTCTGTGGGCCACTGTGGAGGCAGCATCTGGCCTGAGGAGGAGGTGTCCTGCCAGGAACGATGCCATCCCTGAGAAGAGCTGGAGCTATGGAGCGCTCCTGGCATGGCAGCGCACTCAGAGCTCGGCCAGGTGAGGATGGGGAGAGCAAACCAGGGGCTGAGCAAACAGCAGTGGTGTCTCACATCTTCTGTGACTTTTGGTCCCCACAAGCTCGTCTCGTGTTCTGGCTAATCAAAATGGAGGTTTTAGTGGAGCATTTAAAATTATTTCTAAGGTCTGACCATATGCCTGGCCATGGGAGCTAAAGAAGTGAGGTTCACACTGTGCTCTGAAGTGGTTCTGTAGGGCCCCATTTTCCATGATGTCTCATCTGCTAATTAAAAGCTTTGAATCCACAAAATGGGCATAAACAAACCCGTGGCAATTAGAATAATGTTCTTCGAGGCAGTGGGGTGAAAGTTGTTAAAAGAATCCAAAGTATCGCTTTGATAAAGGGGCTTTGTGTTGAATGTGAAAATAATGATGGGGGTGAAAGGTTGCTCACAGATGTCTCACAGCAGAACAGTCCCATCTATTTGTTCCCAAGATGAACATGACTGCATAGATAATAGGAGAGATATAAAGTTGGACTTCTGTCCTTAATGAGGTTTTTAATGAGGACAAACCTGCTGGGCTTACAGTCTTCTGCTAGAAGGCTCTTTTAAAGGGACCCCACTCCATTTGTAGCTAAACATCTTCATTTTGTGAAACAACATGGGGTGTGCCCAAGCTACTGAATCTTTATCCAAACCTGAATCTCTGTTTTTATGTGCTAATGGTGTTTGTATCCAGGCTGTGTTGGCACCAGGGCTGCTCCTCCCAGCTCTACCTGCCAGCAGAGCTCATTCTCTGCGCCTCTCTGAGTCATCTCAGCCTCGGCTTTGATTCCCTTTGGGATCTGCTTCAAAGATTTTCATATTCCCCCAGATCGTTCTTTGAGCCTTTGCTGATGTGTCTATGGCAACTACCAGTCTTCTAAGACTTTGCTTGCTAAAAAAATACAAAGTTTAAGTGGTGACTGGGAAATGGAAGCTTTTTAAGTGTGACATATTGTGCATGGCCTTGCCAGCAGCGTTCCCAGCAAACTGAGCAATGCAGCCGGTACCAACACAAGTTTCTCCCTGGTATTTGGACTCAAAAGCACCTGTTGTAAGGCCAACTGCTGAAGTCTGCTCATCTCTCTATACAGAAACACCATCCACCCTGCCATTGTGGTGAGTTTTCCCACTGATCGCTCTGTTGTTTGTTTCTCTGCTCCTCCCAGCAGTTTACAAACAGCATTAGCTTCCCCTTGCAGATTTGTTGCAGTACAAAAACCAAACCCTGGCCTCCACAGATTGCATTATTGATCTGTGGTGTGATCCTCTGTCACGCTGTGCTTCTCCCACTTCAGCAGGCACTTCCCCAGGTGCAGCACTGTGGTCCTGCTTTCCACTGAAGAAGGGAACTTTCACAAGCCGAAGAAGGGTCTCTGCATTGATTTCTGTGTTTTCGCTCTAGATGCTCCCAAAAAAGCTTTCAGGTGGGAGGGATGGTGAGGCTGTGTGTGCATATTTATTGACTATTTATTTATTTGCCACTAGTTAGCTTACACAGGATGATCATTGCAGATATTGAGTGCATTCTGTTCAAATCAATATGCTCAAGTATTTTTAAAAATAATGTTTGTTTATAATGTAAGCAGTGATTGTTCCTGAACTATGGCAGTAGTGTTTTTAATGCACTGAGGGTTCTCAGCTTTGCAGTAGGCAACAGGGTATAGAAATACAGAATATAATCATGATTAACACTATTTAGACAAGGTTACTACAAGGTCAGAAACATTTTCCAGGGGTCTCCATGCGGCTCCATGTGTAATTTAATAGCAGTAATCCTTAAAAACCTCTTTGCACTGCCAAAGCACAAGATGTTTTTAGAGTAGAGCTCAGCCTGCTAGTTAGATGTGACCCACCTCATGAGATCATTGAACCCTTTCATAGTCAAAGAGTGCATAACATTTACACTGTCTGTAAAGAGCTATGAAAGATACAAAAAGCAGAAAATCTGAACACAAAACTCCAGAGACACAAAATACAATATTAACCAGGTTTGAAAGTCTCAGGCCCTTTTATTATAGAATTGTGTAGTTGCACTAATTACTTCGGGGACTGAAGCTGTTTGGCATTTCAGAGGCTTGGATATGATCAGCTGTCTCCTTCCATCGTGCATGGGGAAAAGCAAATTAAGTAGGAATCGTAACATGCATTTCTGTGTGCTCAAGGAAAACCTTGGCCAGGTTTTACTCCCAGTTCCTGAGATGGTGAAATTTTATCAGTTGAGAGGTTTGCCAAATGAAGAAAAAGCTTCTGCAGTGGTATCACAATAGCACGACGCTGATTTTACCTTTCTCTTTCCCAGCAAGAGGAATGTGGCAAATTGCGTAATTCTCCTGGAAGCTGAAATGCCTCTAAGTCCCTTTTCTGCAGTTATAAAAGAAGAACCATTTGTATACCTTGGAGAAGATAAAAGTAGTAGGAGTGAGGATGACTAGAATAACTGATTTTCCTCTAAGAACAAAACTGCTGTTGCATTGATTTGGCCACAGTGAGTGTTTCCCAAAATGGGCTTTGAAAGCTGCAGTGCATGTTAATTCCTGTTACCCTTTTTATTTTATACGTAAATGCGTGTGAAGAGCTTATGTTTAAAAATAGGGGTGGGGATGATGCTCAGGGTTTGTGCTATGGGAGAAACTTTCAAATAGGACTGAACAACTCTAAGTATCCTGTAAAAAAATGCTGAAAATCTCTTTTAATATGCCTCTCACCAGCAAAAACTTCTAGCAATAGCTCTTAACCAACCAAGAAAATATTTTATTTTTAATGAAACATCAAATCTCAAATTGTTAATTCATTTAGATTTTTAGCTTAAGCTAAAATGCTGAAATGATATTCAGGTCCTCTTTTCCTCACTTTTAAACCCACTGCTGTTCTTTTCCATGGATGCACTATTATCTCAGCAAATGGGAGCAGCCAATGTGACCTTAATTATATTTGTACTTCTCTCTGAACTAAACAGCTGTGATCTTATCACCTTCCTTCTTATTTCCCATTCCCTCCATCTACTGCTAGCAGCTTTCTTTCTTTCTGTCCCTGTTAGATCATGGAAGTGCGAGCTGCACCTTGAGCCAGACCTGCGTGGTCAGCACATTCCCATTTGTTATAAGCATTGTAATCTCCATGTTCTTTTCTATTCCTGTCTTTATAAAAACTAACATTTTGTTTATTTCTCAACTGCCACTCTGCAAGGAGGTGATTTCAGTATTCAGAGCATAATGGCATCCATAACCTTCTTTTTCAGATGTTGGTTTTGCACTCAAAACATTTGGATAGGTTGAACTATTTCTCCTTGCATGTGTTTATTTTCCTGACATTTCTAAACACTAACATACTTTTTTCCCTAAATATTTGAATCTGACAGGACATTTTAGATGTCCTTTAAATTTTGCTGAGCTTGGAATAACAAAGAAATGACAGGACATCTACAGAGCAGGGCTAGGGCTATGAGCTATGTATTTCAAGGGATGCTGGACAGATGTACTTCTGTGGCCTGAATGCCTGCATGTTGTGGAATTGCATCCTGTGTGCTGAGGACTTTCTGAAATAATGTTTAGCATTTAAAAAAGGTCGATTATGTAACGTGATGTACTGGGTTAGACCACAAAATGCTTTGAAGTCAGAGAATGAGAAACGCGCAGTTTAGGTGATCAAGAAAGATATTAAATATTGATACCTTGAGAAAATGGCACGTGTCTTCAATTCTTTCACACTGCAATCTAAATAAATCACAAATTTATTTCTTTGGGGAGCTGGATGCAGGTAGCAGAACGAGTTTTACAGAGAGAAATTGAGGCAATGGTGAAAATAGCCCTATTTAATCATGGTATTTTACATATTTCTCAGAGCAGTGGGTGGGTAGATTCGAGTGTATAAGAACCAGAGTTGCCAGCTCATTGCTCACATCAGTGTATTCCCCAGCTGGTTCTGCATATTTCTGTGGAAATCTTTCTTCTTCCTGTGGCTGGGAGGGAAAGTAGGATGTGAGGTTATCTGCAGCGTGATCCTGCTGTCTGTGAGCTCCAGTTTCGTGTTGGTTTGACAGCTGGACTCAGTGATCTCCGAGGCCTTTTTCAGCTGTATTTTATAATTCCGTGACTGTAGAGCCTCAGTGCTGTACCAGCCAAAGCCCATGATTTCAGATGGAAAGCTGAGATGCAGTTGTGTACACAGAGGCAGCCTGTGATGAATTAACCACAAGTGAGCTCCAGTGAGCTGCAGTCAATTCCCCCCATGTGCCAGTGGTGGCTGTGGCTTGGCCGCCCGTGCATGACCAGCTGCGTTGATGTGCACAAAGACCAATTGCCATCCTCCTAATTGCAAAGTGTTCCCACTGGCTCCATCGCGCTGGTGTAACCCGCGGAACATTTGGTCCTGGATTCTGAGTCTTCCCCAGGCAGTGCAGGGTTGAGCAGCCCGGGAATGTGGCTGCTATGAACTCAGGGCTGCTGTGTTTTGGTGCTCTGTGTTTGTGAGTGCACACTTGTGCCTGGGTGTGCATATTTAAACAAACAGCTCCTCAAATCCTCTCTGACTGCAGCGCTCGGAGCACAGACCCTATTTGCTGATTTTAGCAGCAAGAACAGGATTAATTTTTAGGGGGACGGAAGACTTGGGTTGGTAAGGCCAGAGAAACCCTGCCCGCGTGTGTCCAGCAGGCACTGATGGCTCTGTGTGCTGTGGGACTGTGTCCTGGGGAAGACAGGAAACCTTGGGCCTGCTTGGAATAGGATTCTGAGAAAGCCCTGCTTCATTCTTGGTCGGGCTCAAAACAGACTGCTGGACTGGGAGTCTCGGGCTGGTTTCTAATGCTGGCCTGGCATTACCAAGTCGTGGGATTTTGTGAGCCTTGGTTTCCCTCAGCCTCTCTTCAATTTGTAAGGCCTTTGCTGGAGTTGGTTTTCCCATTATCTCATATGGAGCAGACATTAAAGTCTTGGCAGAGCCCCACTGGCTTTGCAGCAATAAAGTAGGTAAAAATATTAAATTACTAAGTTTTTTCCTACCCTGAAGTCTGTTGGCCTAACCACTGTATCTGTCCCTTTGTCAGCAGAAGCCTAAAGTGCAGGGAGGTGTAAACAAGCAGAGAATGTCACTGGAGCCACCAACATTTAGGATGAAATATAATAATGAAGGTAAGCCTCCAAAATAGTCTTATCCCACAATTACCTGCAAGGCAAACTGTAAACAAACAAACTGTAAATCCTTGACAGGACCCACACCATGTTGCTCTTCATACTGAGGAGACACATTTGCAGTGTGAGCACACAAGGCGCTGCTTGCAAAGCTGTGGACATGAAATTAATAACAACACAAGGAAAATGCTAGGTTTTTTGACCTTTGTGGGATGCTTTGTCCTGAGCTTACACAGAAACTTCTTTTTCTTTTAACCTTATATAAGTTATGTTGTTAGATCATATTTTTAAAGACTTTTCCCCATGATATTTTCAGTGGACACACTTGTGACATTTGCTGTTCATATGACCCCTGTGAACTCATTGAAGTGCCCTCGGGGAGTCATGAATATGAAAGTGTTTCCTTTTTTGGCTTCGTTTTTTCCCTGTTTTTGCTGGTTGGTTGTGTACAGTGCAGAGCAGCTGTCCTGAATGTTATTGTTCTGTCCTCCTTACAAGGGGCACAAAGGAAAAAGCCTTCTGGAGAAAGCAGCTTTGTTTTCCCTCAAGAACTTCAGCATGAGAAAAATGATCAAAAAAGAGGACTTAATGAAAGAATTTGAACTATTGCAAGAGGGATCAAAATATTTTTTTAATGAGATAGGTTATAAAAAGAAAAGCCGTGTAATAATGGTTTTGGAGATTTAATCAGAAGAGTTGATTCATATTCCAAAAACGAGCTGTGTGCCAGAGTTGCATCTTCATTAAGGGCCTACATTTTAATGGTCCACCAATCAAAATAAAGATCTCTTTGTGGATATAAGATAGTGACAGTCCTATTTTAATATTGTGATGTCTTTTAACTGCTTCCCCTGCACAGTCTGTGCCCAGAGCCCACCACATCTTTCCGTGGAGCTCTTTGTTAAACTGGCAGGTGAGAGGGAGGAGCAGGAGGAGCAGTGTCACTGAGTAACTCAGTAATGGCACAAGTGTCATCCATTGCAGAAAATAAAGTATCAAATGGCTGTTTCAAAGGAAAATAAACAACCCAGCAGAAACTCTGCTTCGGGAGTACTGGAGCTGTGAGTGAGGAGCTGTATTTGCTACCTGAGTTGTTTCCCAGAGCAGAAAGAGGAACAATCAGAGTGTGACAGTGTTGGGGACAGGATGGAGCAGCCACATGGCAGCTGCACCAGGTGTAGCAGTGCCTCTCTCCAATCTCTCCATTAAATATGGAAAACAGTCAGGATCAGCCCATACAACCAGCAGAAGAATCCCTCCTTCGGCTGATAAATGCTTCCAACTGCTGAATAAGAATGTTATATTTTGAATAAGCGATGCTGCAGAATATTCAGGGCAGCAATTTGGATTTAGGGTCTGAGCACTGGGAGGTGCAGTGCTGTCCTGCTGAGTGCCCCTGAATTCAGCAGTGATGCCATCTGATTCGAACGAATCTCCTGAGTGTGAGCAGCCAGTTTTCCATTCCCTGATGTGCCGGTGTAAGTGTTACGCTTCCCAAAAGCGATATAATGCCCCCAAATATTTGGTTGATTTATTTTACTTCTTGTATTTATTTACATTTTAATTGCAGATGGAATAAATTCTCTACTTTGAAGTTTTATTACATTAATGAAGCTGGCATAGTGTAGCCAAACTAATTCTGGAAACTCTCTTCAGCCTTTCCCGTTCTATGGAAGCTAATTTCAAGTAAAACACAATGAGGCCTGAGTAAGTTGTTCAACACATGGCACCATGATATCCTCAGAGGTACAGAGGTGAAGAAAAAGATATGTATCAAATTTCATAGTTAGCATGAACATTATCCCTTAGTAAAACTGAGTGTGGTCTTTTGGGATTTTTTTAAGGAACAAGATTTATAATAAATGAGACTTAGTTTTTCTTTCAATTTTTTTTTTTTTTTCATTTTTCCCAGTGCCTTTTCTCCTGTGATACCTTCCCTCTTCCTGGAAATAAGCACAGTGGTGTATCCTGACAGACAGAGACAGCAGCATACGTTTTAAAGAGCTGTGTGAATGTACTGGACTCTGACAGCTTTGTCTTCAGGTAGGTCATGGCCCTATATATTTGCACCCATTTTCAAATCCATTTTTCTCTTGTGTTAAACCTCCAACAAGAACTAATGGAATGAAGACCTGGCAAAAAGTGGCAGGTGGAGGGGCAGGACTCCCTTGGGATTTGTGCACAGATGACCTGACACTGCATTTCAGCCCCGTGAAGGGGACACAGCCCTCACCTGTGACTGCCCTGGTGGCAGCAGGTTGTCCTATTTGCAGTCAAGCCTCAGAAGAATTGCTTTCTATTCAGCCATCCTTGATGTTATGGCCTTTCATACCTATGAGAGAAACTGTCTACGCAGGTGCCGGTGCAGAAATACATCAGTTGAGCTGTGAACAATGAACTACATTCTTTCTTCTAACACTTAAGTTCAGATCTTGTTAACAAAAAAAAAAAAAAAAAAGGAAATAGGACAGGTTGCACAGGGAGCAAGAACTTTCAGTTCAGACAGTGCCAGGGTAGGTAGTAAGTGGTGGGTTTGAAAGGCCTTGTCAGATTTTATGTTCAGCTGGTGTGTGTAGTGGAATAAGAAGCAGAAGTGCGTGTATTGCACAGGCAGGTACCGAGGATGCTGCTGACTCCTCTCACTTCTGTGTCAGCCTGAAAAACTTTGAAATTCAGTTTTCCCCAGCGTGGATGTCCTATCTGTTGAGTGTACCATGTACTAGACGTTTTAAAATCCTTGTATTTTCCCACATGACTTCTTTTGGAATAAAGTGCACCTGCAAATAGATTTCCACTCTCTAATTTCTTTCCCTTGCAATGTGGCAACTTGAAGCTTGGCAAATGCAGTTTTTATAACCTATGACAAATGTGCTCATAACCTTGTACTTTAACATCAGCTGCTCACTATTCTTGCCTTAATCTGAAAAGCTTGATAATAAACATTCAGGCAGGAAAAACTACTGAGACTATTGACTGGCTGTTGTAATAACTCTGATTCAGTACCTTGAAGGACTAAAATGAAATTGAACCTGATAACATCAGTTTTGTGTGACCTGTCTTTTTTAGCAGCTTTTAATCATTTTTCATAACAACTCTGCATTAAGACCCCATCCTGGAAATTCATTCCACTGTTGTTCTCTGGTATTACCGACTCCTTTTTTGCTTTTCTAGATAATGTTTCTCACTCTCATTCATCTCTGCTCCCTACATATCACCAGGTAGATTTGATGGATTTCTCATCCTGGAAACCATCTGCTCAGTTATGTTAGATAACACAAACCCATCCACCAAGATGCAGGTTGATAGAAATTCCTGCTAAATCAAAGCACTCATTACAATCCTTCTTTCCAGCACTTGCCCTCCGGCCAGGCCTTCTCAGCTGAAACCTTACAGACGGTGCTGGGACTTGAGACAAATCTCTGGAGTTGTCCAGGTGCCCATGGTGGGAACTCACGGGGCATGCCTGGGGAGTGCAGGGAAAGGGAGGGATGAGCTGTCCTAAAAGGGAAGGAGTCAGATACTCCTGTGGTAGGTTATCATGTCCAAAACAGAAGATGCATGAAACTGGGAGGGCAGAATTAGAGAAAGTGGAGAAAGTGGGGTAGACAGGGAGTGCTTGGAGCCTGGGGTTGGGTGACCCTGATGGAGAGCAGCAGCAGGACAAGAGGCTCCTTTCTGATTCAGGCAAGTTCAGCTCCTGCTCTTCTGGCACAAACACTTGTGCAGGCCATCAGATAAGTGGGTATGAGGGTAAAGGGCTTCACAAAGAAAAAAAAAGCCTAAATTAAACTATTTATTTCTTTTAACTAGGCTTTTCCCTGCCCTTTTTGGCCCTGCACTTGCAAGGTGGAGAGCTGCTTGTGCAAAGGTCCATGCCAGGGGCTGTGGCCTGTCCTCTGGGCTGTTGGATAGAAAATGCATCTACTATCAGACCTCAGGCTGTGGTAAAAGCCCGAAGGACCCTGAGACATTCAATCAAGTTTGCAAGAGCAATACAGTGGGTCTGTCATACTCATGACTGAATGGTTTATTTCTACCCTGTTTGGACTGAAGAGATTTTCTCTTTGGCCTGCCCATGTACAAAAGCACTCTGGCATGAGCCAGATGTGCCATACTCAAGCCAAAAAACAAAGTATTTCTTTACATTGATTTTTTCCTCAGGTATTTCTTATAGCAGTCAGTTAGATCTGCTGAGGTCATTGGTCAGCAGGACAGGGCTATGTGCCAGAGCAGCCCAAGCAGAGGGTCAGGCAAGGAGGTTTTTGGTCAGGGTGATTGGTGTCACCCTCAGGTGGCCATGGGGGAGGCACAGCCATAAGCACCCTATGTCCATTTTTTCTCAGCCTGAAAAGACACTGTGGTGTCTTACAGAGCCCAAATGTTGGTGCCTGCATCCAGCTGCATGAAAAAGTGTCTGCAGTGTTAGTGGCTTCTAAAACATGCAAGTCGTGGTATGTGTAATTTTCACCACTTCCCACAATGGGAGAGGTGGGATTTCTCACTCAGAGGGATGCATGTTGTACTGACTCTGCAGACTGAATATGTGCCTCCAAGTGGAATTTCACAGCCTGGCCCTCCTCCTCAGAGCTCACAGGGCTTCTGGTTTCCTTTGGCAGGAGCTATGCCGTGGGACAAGTTACTCCTGGAGGGATCAAGTATTTCTTGGCCTAATTACCTTGCATTGTTTGCAATCCTTGAAGCATCTAAGTTGATATGCTAAGTGCAAGAAGGGGAAAGTGGCTAGAAACTGTAATGTAGCTTAATGAAAAGTAATGAAAGTTTAAATAAAAAGAAGCAAACAAGTCCCTGGTGAGATACCTGAGTCACAGTTCCACAAAATTTAATTAATCTTTCCTTTGTGTTAAACATTGTGATGCAGGGAAGAATCTGTGCTGAGGATAGCAGTGAGTAATTTCACAGCAAGGAGTAAACTTTTGTGTGTGATTTTATCTCACCACGTGCCTGGAAGTAGATACAAAGGAATGACAACTGAGGACCTCAGGTACAGAGACAGCTGCTGTCTGGGGCAGTTCGTGAGCTGACATCATCAGGTAAATATAGGCAGGAGGTGTTTGGGTTTTTTCAATCAAGAAGTAAAGGGAAATATTTTTAGTGTGTGTTTGAAACACCTCTGTGTGCTGCAGATGGTGTGCCATTGCTCTGGGCTCTGATCTCAGCCCCTGGCAAAGTTTGGTTCCACAGGCTTGCAATCCTTTGGCCAAACATCCCAGGAACACCAGGTATTTAGACTTAAAGCTTTATATCTCGCATCTTGACCACATAAACCTTTCCAGAGGTTTAACAAAACTATTTGCAGGGCAAGAATATTTCGTATGTCCTCACAACAGTCAGAAGATCCTCCTGAGCAGCCCCTACCCACAGCTGTTTGCTTCCATGCTGCAGATATATATAAACAATTACTAGAGAGGTAAATATTTGTTTGCTCAGGAGGTCCATGGCTGTGTCTAGGAACAGGCTGCATTTCCTTTAGCCAGGCTCCTATTTACTGCCCCACTTTCAGACCTCCTGCCACAGCCTTAGAGAGAGTAAATATGCCTGGGATTCACTGAATTCTGCTTTCTGTGTGCCTCTGCCTCTGGAATCAGCTGCCTGTGCTGGCAGGAGCATCTTCACAGGAGGAGGCAGCTCCTCAGTCCTGAGGAGAAGGACTTTGGTCTCAGAGCAGCTGGGGGTGCTGGCAGCTGCTGCTGCAGGTTTGTATGATTTCCTTCTGCTCTGGATGATTTCCTTCTGGCAGCAGTCGATGCTCTCTTTTATCTACAAAAAAATCCCCCTGCCACTGCTGCATGAATGGATTCCTTGTCCTGGAAAAAGGATGCAGACCAAGATGAGAAGAGTCCTAGTGCAGGCATTTCAGTGGGGGTTGGAAGGCTGGAGGGTGATGCCTCAGCCTGCCCCACCTTGGTCAGGTCACTGCCTGGTGTGGGGCAGCCCCACAAGCAGGGGGGGAAGGCTCCTGCCTCCCAGAGCTGCCAGGCTTGAAGGGCACCATCTCACACACTTTGACAGGGCTGGGAGACAAGCAGTTTACAGACTCTTTCCACTGACCTTTCCTCTTACACCTCATTTTATCTGCCATTTATAACCTTAACCACTTTTGGTTATACCAGCAGTGCTCCTACCCCTGAATATGTTCCTCAGATCACTAGAATCACTAGTGATTCAGAATCACAGATATCCAACTGGTGATGGAGACTGTGTCTCCCAAAGCCAGTGGTCAGCCAGAAGAGCTGGATTTGCTCTGGGGAGTCAATATTTGTAGAGCTAAAGACCCAAAATAAGAATGAAGAAATGATGTGGCAGATTTCATGAGAGAAATGTCTGAGCTTCTCTGATGAGTTTACTTTGCCTCTCTCTGATGAGGTACTGCCCTGACAAAAAGCAGGTGTCTGATGAAGTGTCACAGTCAGCTCTGTGACACCGGTGAGCCCAGGGAGGACACTCTGACAGGTAAAAGGAGCTGTGTTTCATCCTGTGCATGTCTTGCATGTAATTTGTTGCACTGGCTGATGGCACTGTGAGAGACGAGCACTTCATCACTCCCCAGCTCTCTCCCTTGCCTTTCCCATCAGATATTTAATGTACAGTGTGTATTCCTGACCACTGCAGTGCCGGGAAATCTCTTGCCACAGAATTTTGATTGAGTGCAGTTTTTTGGCGTGTTTTGTTGAAAATACGGTTTCACAAGAAATGCAGCATTGCTGCAGATCCTTTGTTACCTGTCGGTGCACCAGAAAAAGTTAGAATACTTACAGAAAAACCTGAAAATATTAGCACAGGAAAATTAGCAAATATATTTATGAGTTAATCCAGAAAAATACTTGTAGTGGTATGTTGGGTTTTTTTTAAAATGGGGATGGAAATGCAGAAGAGCTGTCAATATTATTTTATACCAAATAAGTTGTGATAACAGGGTCAGTCTTTTGTTAACACCCCGTTTCCTCTGTTTGACTTACACTTGACTGATTGAAGCCAAAGACCTGCATTATTTCATAAATGCATTGGGCACAAATGCATCATAAATGCTCTGATGGGGGAGAAGTTAATTAGGATGAAGAGGGAAGCTGCGTTCCAGGTGCAGGAGCCATTAGTATTCTTCTGCTCTAGTTCCCTGAACTGCTGCATTTATTAACCTTTAGCCAGATCAGAGCCAATTTCTCCTGTTTCTTACATAATGTTGGAATTATAATTGACAGCACTGATGAAAGGGAAAAGTCTCTCTGCAACTCAAATTTTTCATGCTTTCATGTAGAAGGTTTTAGAACAAGAGTCTTATCAGCTGTGAATAATTGCATCTCATTAGCTGTGTACTGGAGTTGTATGTATGTGCATATTGGAGCCGTGGATATATTTGGCTGGGAGATGCTATGGCACGCTTCAAGTGGCACTGGTGATGTGAAATTCAGTGTACATGGCATGTTTATGTAACTGAGTGACATTGCTGAAGAGGTGCGAGATGATGGTTGCACATTTGGCTGTTTGCAGTTGTTTTCTCTTGTACCTCACTAGGTTTTGATCTTCTAGGAAAATTAAGTTCTGTGCCGATTTTGTAAATCCGGATTCACAGAAAGTTTTGGAGTCTCCAATAGACAGAGAAAGCTGCCAAAAATGTGCTTTGTATGAGTGTGTTAAGTAGCCTTAGCCCTCAAATCCTTTAGAACATTAAGAAAATAAAATAATCCATTTACAGTCTTCTGATTGCACCCTTTATTTCAATGTGGTTTTTTTTTCTTTTTTCTATATGGCTAGAAAGTTGGCTCTTTTTAATAAAATTAGGTGGTTTATTTCCAAGAGGGCAGGTCTCTTCTCCTTAGAGGCACTAAGCAGTTCTGCAGAGATGATTTTCCCTCGTGCAGAGGCTGCAGCTGCCACATGGCTCTGTGGTAGGGGCTCCCACCCCTGGGAATAACCTGGCTGCAGAGCAGTCATTAATTGCTTTCTGGCACAAGGACTAACTTGTTACTGCTTGTACTTCAGAGACAATTCAACTTGCACACGCATATATTGGCAAGAAGGAAATGCCAACTGCTCTTATTTCCAGCAAAACAGTGATATTATTGTCAAGCTGATGGAAAACAAAAGCTCCCTCTTAATTTATTTGTTATTAAACAAAGAAAGGAAAAAAAATCTGCCGTTTAACTAAGGAATGCTTTCCACACTTTGCTGGAAAAACAGCTAAAATTTAATGTTGGGACAATTCATGATGAAGTTGTTGAAATATGAGTGTCATATGAATCCTCACGAATCCTTTCTTTCCAAAATGCAGACTGCTACTTTCTTCTTGATCCTATTGGATTACAGATATTTAACCTAAGCAGAGCTTTTATGTAGAGCTCATTTCATCTTATTTTGTCAAAATTACAGTCACTTTATATACAGCGTAACATCAAATTATAGAAATATTTCTTACTTTAGGCTACTTTATACTTCCTCTTAGAGAAGAAAATAAAATATCATCTTTTTGTTTTCTTATGTGACTTATGTTTGACAGGTTTATCTTTAATTTGACCTGAGTATCTGACCAGAAAGTTCTGGGAATCAAACTCACAATGCTGCCCAGTGTAGTGCACAGCAAGGAGATGAAGAGACAAGAAATCACATTTCCACTGGTTGTGTCGAGATGGACATTTGAAGGACAGGGCTGCTGCTGACTGCAAATAGTGGAGCTTGCAGGACTTTTCCAGAAACAAATTGAAATATGTTCAGCAATATATTAATTAGCAGCTGGAAAAGAATATTGGTAGGGTTGAGGTAGTGATTAATTGTTTCGCTTATTAAATTATTTTCCTAGCATATGATTTTTTTCTACAGAAATAAATTACTTTGAGTATTATAGCGTGTGCTTATGTGAGGAAAGAATAAGGTATTTTTCTAAGCTAGCAGAAGGATTTTCTCCTATATTTCTAAGGAAAGTAATAGTGAGGATCCATCAACACTTGAGAACTGCCTGGAAGAAAATAGATAATTATAGACTTCATTATGCTTTCAAACAGGCATGCAAAATTTTAAATCAGATCTTTAAAACCACAGGAGTGTGCAAATGCGGGGAAAAATTTTGTGAGGAGCACCAATTTTCTGATCAATCAACAGTTACAATAAAAAACCAAGATTATATTGTCTTCGAGGCTTAGTACATATTTTCCCATCAAACTCAAGATTCTTATTGAAGCAGAGATGGAATTCCATGTATGAAACCTTCCAAACCATCAGTCACAACCCAACTCCAAGCTGGACATCAAACTGAGCAGTTACATAAAACTGCGGCATGGAGATAAGTAAAGGAGTGAAACCAGACTGCATAAAACTGCGATTAACCCAAAGACTGGCTTCCAAACAACTTAAGCCTCTTTTCCCCAGGCTTTTTCTAGCATGGGGCAAGCTCTCCAAAGAAGTCAGCTCCTCAGGAGATCATGGCATTCACATGTGCAAGGGGATGTTCTGTTACTCAGTTTTCTTCTGATATTTGTTACACACTTCATTGCACATTAAAGTTTCATCTTGCCTGTGAAAACCAATGCAATTAATGCTTTCTCAGTAATCAGGACATAAAGACTCTCCTGGTGAAGCAGGTCATATTATGAGCATTTAGCTTTTCATTAGGGAGATTTCAATGCAGCCTGTCCTTTTCAACTTCATAATTTAGCAGGAGGAATAGACTGGTTGGAACAACTTGCCACCTTCAGCTGTTATCACCTTCAAACTTCCAAATACAGTCCTACCACGGGGGACATCCTGCAGCTTTGCAAAGCCCACATTACTGATTATTTTTATCTTTCTGAGCTCGGTAATGTGGCCATAGTGACTTGGGGACCTGCCTGTCCTTGGCTCAGGAGCAAGGATGGGTCCTGCTCATGCAGTTAGCTCTTCAATCCCCTGCAGCTGTGTTTTCCCTTCATTCTGTGTGGAGGAAGAGTGACTCTCTTCTCAAGATGTGCTAAGAAATAATCATAATTGGCTGAAGAGCACTATGAAAAGCAATAATGCTTGGGCTTGCTGAGCTGGGCAGAAGAGCTCCCCATTCCTGCAGCTTCATTTCAGAGTCCAAGGCACCCAGAGGGATTGGGAGCGGTGAGACACTGCCCGTGCTGGGTGTTAGAGGTGAGAGTGACTCCTGCTGTTATGGAGGGCACAGCAAACACAACTGGCTTGATTCAGTGTGAGCTACAGTGCACAACAGCTCTGTGACAGGACACACTTTTTAAACAGCCTTTACCTCTTTTGTAATCCTGCTGAGGCCTGGAATTGGTGACATTGGTCCATGTTTGCTCTCTTTTACTCTCTCTGTATTGAAAGGTGGAGTATTACCTTTAAGCTCCAATGAGGATAGAAAATTAGGCTAACTCTTATGATGGGAACCCTCCACCTGCTCACCTGTCCGTGGCTGAAACACCAGAGAAGCCTATTCTTCCTCCAGTGATATAATTTGGTGCAAGATAGACCAAACAAAAAAGCATCTAAAGTTTGTTCACACAGGTGGTGGTATTGCTATAGTTTGACCAGTTAATTTAATGGCAGATTTGCCCATATAGGCACACAAAGAACAGGCCTTAATCAAAGATGAACTTAGATGACTGTTTAAGTGATGAGATTCATGCCTTTTTTAAATATGTGTCTAAAACAGGTACATTGTTTTTGTTTCAGTCCTCTTTTAGTGCTGTCTATTATCATGCCCGTATTAAAATGACACTTTCAGGGACTATTTATTTGATGGACTCTCAAGTATTCATTACCTTAATTACCCACTATAAATTACCCATGATACTTTATCCTTGTTTGGCTGAAAAATAATGACTTGTTATCATTCAGGTGCTAATCACCAAATCTTAATCCTTTGCTAGTTTATTATAGATTTTCAGAGGGAAAATTAAAGGAAGAATCTTAAATACGTCTGTTTACTCATTTGCTGTCGGTGCATCCATTCTGCCTCTGGAGAGCTTCAGCAACTCGTGCCAGGCTGCAGAGCCAGGGAATTGTCTGCCCGTGGTGCTGGGAGGGGACAGGATGGGTGTCCCCCTTGCTGTGGGGTGTGCTGTGCTCCTGCTCTTTGAGAGCTGCCATCAGCATTGCTGGATGTGCTCCCATGGGATTTCTTGCTGGCACTTTTTATCCAATTGTTTGTCATTCTCCAGCAGTGCCAAGTGCTTGCCACAGCAAATGAAGGCATCTCCTGCTGATGCCCTGCCCCTGGCTCAGAGCAGGGCTCTGAGCTGGGCCATGTGCTGGCTGCTCGCCCTCCCCTGACACTCTGCCACTGGTGCAGGGCAAATGGAGCCGTGATTGCGTTTGTTTGTCTCGACAGAGCTTTCTGTCGAGCTGTGAAATGAAATCTGGGAGGCTGAGGGGCGCTGAGATGCCCAGGTTTGCTTCATGGGGATTTGGCTCTGGGAGAAGGGAGTGCCCCACAGTGAGTGTGGCTGAGATGGTGGCAGCAGGGAGAGGTGCTGCCCATTTCCAGTGGTGAATGAGGATTAGCCTGTGGCAGGCAATGTCTCACAGGCCTGGCTGGGTCAGTGGCGTCTGCAGAGCAAATGTTTGGAGCATGAGCCTTCCAAGGCCCTGATTCTGGAAGGTCTGCACACAGGAAAGTGAACACTCACAAGCCACAACCTTTACTTTAGGACATTTTGCCTGTGCTCTGAGAATATGAGAATGTGTGTGGGCAGAGTAGAGTAACTGTACATTTATAAATTGGAAGAGCACCTTATTCTCACTTTGATTTTTCTGTGGAGACCCTGTTAGGATAGTTACAGCACGGGACAGCAGAGACTCTCTATTCCCAGTCTGCCTCCAGACAGGAGGTCACACTTTGTCCTGGCACTACCAAATCTGCCCATTGCTGATGCCACGTGTCACTCACATGGCAATCTTCAAACATTTCTTAGCCAGTCCATCTCAAATCAAAGTCATTCATCCCAGAGGTAGTATGAGAGTCCCTGTTGTTGCAAGCAACTGCAAAGAATTTTCTTAATGTCACCTATCAAATACGTCAAAAAGCAGAAATGAGACCAGCATTTAATTCTGGTCACTAGGCTGCAGTGCTTCACATGTACATAAAACCATGCAATGAATCATATTCTAAAGTTACAGTGAAGACCAACAACATAAAAATATGGAGAAACTCTAGCTTGTTACAATAGTGGAGGTTGTAGTTTCTGTGGATGGTTCACTGTAATCTAACAGCTTGCCATGTGCCAGAAGAAGCCCATAGCATTTTATGTCAGTAGTGTTATCACTGGAAATATTTATTAATGTTCCAGTCTTACTCTAGTGGAAGAGTGCCTTTTTATTAAATCAGATTTAAGATATTTTTATCAGTGCTATTTCAAGCTCACATGATTTTGCATGGCAATTGGATGAGCAAACAATTACACAGTATGATGTTGAGGGTCTGAAAAATTTCATATATGCCATGCTGTCTATAATGCTCAAAATAATCCTGATCAAAAGATGATGTGAATTATATGGGAATTGATATTATCATACAAATGTATTTAAGTGCTAATTCTCTTTGGTGTGACCATGTAGAAAAGCCTTAGGAATCAGTGAAGATTAGGGGAAAACTGACTATTTCTGGTTATTTGCTCATGATAATACAGATGGATTGGCTGTGCTAAATTGCTAAATCACTTTACTAGGCTTTTCAATGTCTTCTTATTTTTTTCATTTTTTTTCCAACTTGATTTTATTCATATTTGCCTATCGAGATGTTGGGAGGAAGGAGGAAGAGAAAGTTGTCAAGGGAAATATATTTTATTATTACTATGTGTGTACCACACCTGATGTTGCACTCAAATTTGAATTTCCTTCTTCTTGAAATGTTAAAGAATTCTTTTAAGTCAATGGGTGAAGGGAAGGAAACTCTACATTACAGTTCATTTGGTGTTTATACCTCTAAAACTCTCAAAGTATTGACTTCTACATACCTGATAACTCCAAGGAACCTCTGCATGTGTACGTCTTTGTTTCTAACTTCTAAAAACCTTCTGGCTGAAGGAGACAATTGCCCATTCCATACCTGTCAGTAAGGCCTGGCACTGAGCCTGTTGTGAACTGACTAATATGTGTTTGGTTATATGCCATTCTATATGCTTTAGAAGAAATTAGTTTGAAGTATTTCCAGTTTGTCACTGAAAAAAATGGGACTAATTTCATGATAAAAGTGAAATATATGATGGTAAAATGCTGATCATTCTAAATGCCAGCTGAATATCTGATTAACATAATAACCTCATTTTTATGGCACCTGGCCAAATGTGAATGTAAGCAATTATGGTACAGACAGGCTTTTGTCTGAATTTCATTGTTTGGCAGGACAAAGCTGGAAAACTAGTGAAAAAGAAAAGTGACTTTTTGCGTACATTTGCAGATGCCTTTTGATGATATGTGCAAATATTCATGGATGAACTCTTGTGATTCAAGGAGTTGTATCTGTTTGCTTCCCTTCTTGAACCTCAAGTGCAATTGGGGTCTGCACTTCAAAACCTGCCTTCTCTTTGTAGTTGAAACTTTTGTTTTTTATACTATGAGAACACTTTTGAGGCAGTGCACCTGTCCTTAATGCTACACTACTCACTTTCAGTAGTCAGTCATTTTACTGATATTTGTTGCTATGTGCATTCAAAATTAGTAGTGCTAATGTTTAAATATGAATGCTACTAAAATTACATATTAACTAGCAAGCTGTTGGAATCTCTGTTACCAATAACTGCCAGGAAAAATAATTTCACACTATAAACTTAATTTGGAATTCACTATGGGCCAAGAATTACTTATATCTGTCAGGATTTCCCAACAGAAGACTCAGCAATAAAACAGGTATTGTTTAAAGTTTAAACTTCTTTTGAATAAGTTTCCTGACTGATGTCTTGTTTGCTGTTCAGCAAGAATTAAAGTTTTATGTATAAAACCACTGCAAACTGGAGTTGCTAATGACTACTCCATGGTGCTTTGGACCGAGATGGAAGATGTGGATAGCAAGGTCCTGCTGGATTTGGGTTCCATCCATATAATAAATTTTCTTTATTCTAGGATGAGAAACTTCTCATAACTAGTCTTTTTTTCTTGCAAATTAAATTAAATGGAGTGAGTTTCCTTGGCAGCAGCACTTGCTGAGGCCTGCAGGAGGAGCAGAGCAGCCCTGCTCCACACCTGAGCTGCACGGGAGCTGTTTGTGCTGGGACTCGGGACACTCGCCAAGGCCTGAGTGACACTGATGGATGTGCTGCCAACTACTGCACATTTGTGTTTTATAAAGCATCCCCCATTCTGTGGTCAGGCCCAGAAAACTGAATTCTTATAAACTGTCTAAAATGTCATGGCTTTATTAAAACAAATGCCAGACACTGTGAAGGAAGCACTTGAAGCTGCAAGTGCATCAGGGTCTGCTTGTGGCCACTGCTGAAGGCAGGAGACTGAGTTAAATGGACTCTCAATCTGAAAAAGTGCAACACCCTTATATTTCTTAATATCCAGCTCTGTATCTTCCTTAAATGACTTAGTGTTAACCAGTTAGTGGATCTGATCGGGTGGAGCTATTTGCCACTTTACTGCGAGCATGAAAAAGGCTTCAGTGTGCAGAGCACATGCCGTGGGTTTGGCTACTGCTGGTGCTGCCTGCTGGTTGTGTGAATGATTATAGGAGACCAGAAGAAACACTGGAAAGCTCATTGATTTTGGTTATAGTCATTATGCAAAAATGTTGCACTGAATCACGGCTCGTGAGTAGACACAGCAGGTCCTGTTCACATTTCCAGGCCTTCCTACAGTGCTTTTTTGTGTGCCCACTTGTATGGTCACATATTGTGTGTGGAGGGTCTTAGATGAAACTTTCACTGGTAGCAAATGCTGAGACATTGTTTTACCAGGGAAAGAGATGCTTTGCTTTCTCATTTTCTATGCGTTTTTGCGTTGTTTCTTTTTTCTTTTTCAAAATAAAAGGGGAAAGCAGTGAAACTGTCTGCGTTGTGTTCTCAGGGGAGGGAAAAGAAAAATGACATTAAACATGAGCAGATATTTTTTAGGAGTATTTCTGTATTATCTGAACAACACATAACTTAGCACCTACTTTTATTTTGCAAATTCTATGCTGTTTAGGAAGGACTTAGAAATGGAAGCTTCTAAAAAGAATCTGCCAGCCCCAGGTGCAATGCCAGTGAGATGAGGGTAAAATTGAGGCCACTCAGCTATGATTGCAAGTTTAACTTGCTAAAGAATGTGTTAGAAAATCAGCAGGCCAATCCTGAGGCTGCTTAGCCCCAGCCTCTGGCCCCGGTTCCCTGGGCTGCCTAAGTATTTTTGTGAATCCATCACTGGATAATGTGCATTGTCACTATACTTGCAGCTGTCAACATTTCTCTAGTTTCAAACATGAAGAAATTCCCTTAGATGACCTATTCGTGTCTTCTAAGTTTCATTCCTTTAGGGCGTATTTCCATGGGGTTATTAAAGATTTTTGTTATCCTTTCATGAGTGCCTAACATTTGAGTCTTAAAATGTGGTCTGGAATGAAATTCTTCTGGAAAGAATAGTTTTTCTTTTGTCTTTTAATTCTGTTGTTGTAGCAAAGCAGAAAATACTGCAGACAGTGCCAGAAAATTTAAATAGTTAATGTAAAAATCTTTTCCCAGCTGTGACAGAGCAATATCAGAATGTTCTGAATTGCTTATCTGTTTTCTAATGGAAAATAAGGAGTATTCTAGATATTAAGAGATTCCCTAGGGCTAATATGTTTGAGGACCATGTACTGAAATTATCTAATGTTTAATAAATATAAACTAGCACTGTAGAATGATTTCAAAGAGTTCTGAAAATATTTTTATTTGTGAGTTTTGGTGGGTTTTTCCCCCAGATTTTCTTTCAATAATGAATACAAATTCATTGAACCTTTCCAATTCATGTCTGTTCCCAAACAGGGAGACCTCTGTGCTAAGCTAGAGCTGATTTTAAATGGATTGGGTTCAAATGCTGGCAGAAGGCACACGCTCCAAGAGCCACCGAAAGATGGTTCATTGGCTGGAGCTTTGGAGCCTGACCATTGGCTGGGACACACAACACTTATTTACAGAGGGTTACAATACTTATTCACTGAGGGTTATGGTGCTTATGTCCAAGGCAAGCAGAAAGCTGTGTGTCTGTATGGCTGGGAGAAATGGCAGTGCAAAGCCATAGGGAAGTGGCACTGGAATGCTGGGGTCTTCTTTGACAAAGAGGGTAAGCACAAAAATGCTGTTAGCTACAGACCTTATTGCTTCTCCAGTCCAAAAGAAACAAAAAACCAAAACAAAATTTAAAGAGGAAAAAAAAAAAGAACAAAACCCTATAATCATTTTTGTGAGGGAGTTTTTGGTTTTTGTTGGAAGTTTTTAGCACAAGTCATTGCACTTCAGGAGTAGGGATTGTGCCAGGTTTACTGAAATTGTACTGCTAAGTGGCTAAATTATCAATTTATTACAGGTGTGTGTCTGCCTTAAAGGGGATTCAGCTACCCTTTAAAGGAAGTTAATAAATAATATTGGGAGCAGCTTCTTTAGAGTCCTGTCACACCCCTTCTTGGGAGAGAAGTTAATGCCTCCTGCTTTATTTTTCTCTTGTCCTTGACACACAACTGACTGAGCGTGGAATCAAATGCTTGATGGGGTGAGTTATGAGTACCAGTTTGTCTTCTCAATGTGCTAGGACTTGATTGTTTGGCAATTCCTCCTTTCTTTAGATGGGGTATTCTTGAACTTCTGTAAAACATTTGTTGTAATAAAAAAGAGGTTTGGAAAGGGAGGGATTTTTCCCCCACACATTTAATGAGAATAAGTGTGCTCAGGCTCCTGTAGACTTTAAAGTGATGCATGAAAATGGAGCAGTGTATTTTGTAACTGAAAATAACAGGTGGATTTCAGCATTCTGGAGGAGTTTTCCTTTGCCCAAGAACAGAGCTTCTGCCTGGATGACTGCTCTGGAAATGGCAGATAGGAAATCAATTCTTTGCTGTGCCTGTGACTGAAGCAAAGCTCTGTAGCAGCCACGGCTGTGGCCTCTTCCAGCTGCCATGGCCTCATGCTGGCGCAGGCATGGGCTGGACTCCCTTCCCCAGGGCTGTGCTGGAGCTCAGCTCCTTCAGGGAAGGAGGTTCCAGGGCTCCTGCCCTGTCTGCCCCTTGCAAGTTCAAACCTAGGGGGAGGAGGTAAAAACCCCATGGTTGTCTCCAAAGGCATTCAGCTGTTAGTTCAATGCCTATTAAATTTAATAAAATGTGCTTAGATGCTCATCTGTAAGAGCCTGATACTTTACATAAATCTTAATTTGTTTACCACAGTTGCTTTAAAAACAAACGAAAAACCAAACCCACATCAGAAGAGACCAACCCCCTGCTAATTAGACCTTAAAGTACATTGAGATAACTTTGGACAGAGGTGTTTTATTATGCCAATTTTTGACCAATATATTTTTTAATGTGTGTAGGCCTAATAGACTGCAGTTTTTAGGCTTTTGGTTTGTTAGGCAGTGGCAATAGGTGTTGGAAAGACTGGAATGCAGTGTGCTTTTTCCACAAGCAAGAAGGAAAAAACTCCTGGGACCTGAAAAAACCAGTTCTTCCTTCAGTTTGACAGAATGATATCTGTACTAAACTGATACATTAATTGAGTCTGGCAGCCTCCATTTAATTGTGACTCATTGCAAATGATCGAGTTAGTCAGCTCCTCAGTTGCAGTTCTGTTTTTGTCATGAGAATAAAAGAAAATAGGTAGCACGCATAGTTTTACTTTCTTTTTGTTCCTAAAAAGCTCTGTAATTTTAAATATTTAAAGATTTGTGAGGTTCTTGGGGATTTTTTTTTTTGTCAGTTTATTTCACACATTTTTGACCATAATAATTTTAGGCTCTATCTGTGAAATTCCATCTCACCATTTATTAGCTGTTATCACAGCCGTTCCAGAGTTAAATCCATAATTAAATTTCTAAACTTATTTGACTCCTAAACCTATGGTTATGCTATAACAATAATGCCAGTAAATATTAGTACTGGTTAGCAAAAAAGAACAATGCTTGTGACAATGAGAAGCCCCGACATCTGGAACCAAATTCATCCCCTCGTGACTCACATGATGCTGTGGTTGAGGTGGAACAAAACCAAGTGTTACAACTTCCTTCAAGAAAAGCACCACTGTAGATCAATTAATGAGAAATATGCCTCCTCTAAACCTTTTAGTCTAAGGAATAATGGTAGAAAATAAGGAAATAATGAAGGGGATTACTTGTCTTGTCTGCCTGTAGAAAATAATTAATCCTTTTTTATCTTCTGATTTGTATTATGCTTGCTGTGAAGAAAACTTAAGCTAGGCTGAAGTTTTGCTTGAGTCAACACTTAGTTTAGTTGTACCCATATCAAAAAGGCTCTTAGTCCAAAGTAACCAAGCTGAGAAAAGAGAGGGGAAGGGAAAAGAGGACAAATGAACAATGATGCCTGCAAGGTCTTTGCAGAAATAGAATAGTTCTAACTCCATTTGGTTACTACCAATTACTTGCAGACCTAAAGAACTGTTCTCCCAGTTTGCCACTGTAGTGTGGTTTTTAAGTGTTAAGCTATACAATGGCTTGATTAAATACTCCAAAGCATTTAACATTTAGAAGATTCTTCCTGAGTTTTGTAAACTGGAGTCCTAACGCACCTGTAAAATTCTTACCAAGGATTAGAAACTCTTCTAATAACTACATAATAACATAGGATGCTTTTAAATTGCTTTCCAAGAAGAGGATAAAATATTTTTTTTTAAACTTTAAAAAAGAATGTGGGACACATTAGTGTCAGATATGAATTCACAGAAATCTGCATTGGTGCACTGAACTCTTGAAAGGAAGAGTCTTTTAGGGTTTCTGCTGTAATGGTCAGGTTTTATGTGATTCCCAGAGCTCCTGATGGTGAACAGAATGTTTGGAATAGCTGTTTTGTGTGTGTGTTCATATATTAACATGCTATAAAAATGTGCAAGTAAATAATAATTCAGGATTCATATAAAAATAGCTTGATATCAGAACAGCTTAAAAAAATTACAGTATAAATTGGTATTGATGTGCAATGCTGGTTAATTAAGTCTGCTACTCCCACATAAATGTGAGGGGGAGGAAAAAGTGAATTATCTTCATCTATGTAATGTCTCATCTCAGAAATATAGGCTAGTAGGACCTGATTCCTTATCAGAGATTAGAAGTTTAATTCTTGCATTCTAACATCATGTGGAGGGGCTAAAGCTTCCCTTTTTTCTGGGGTAAGGTATTGCAATTGCCATGCCTTTATATGTGAAGGAGCTGTGTATAACTTACATGCTTCCAATGATTAATGGTGTAGTTATTTCTATTGTGCTAATTCATATTGCTTCTTGCATTTGCTTTTGTGGGACAAACCTCCATCCATCAGTGGAGTGTTATCTTGCCAGTTTCTCCAGTATTTTTATTTAGCTAATTCAACCATTGCATTACTTAAAAGGATCTAATTAATCATTATGTTTGTAATCTTGGCTTTTATTGAGACCACAATTAATTAAGTTTACAAATTGACATGGCAAAGTTTGATCCAGACAAATTACCCTGGAAGAGGATTTGTATCAATAAAAATCTCTGGACCGATATATTGTTGGCTTTTCCAGCTGGTGACAAAGATCTGTCCGGGCTATCCCGGGCCGGGGAGGGCTCCTGAGTGCAGCCATGCAGAGATGCTGAAAATACCTCTGCAAATAACTTGGAGATGTCATGAGCTCTTCAAAAATGTTTTGTAGTGAAAAGAGGCTGATCTCGCAAGGCCTTCAATGCCTGGCCTGGCATTGGCTGGCTCAATGGTTTCTCCCAGTCTGGCACGGCACCGCTGAAACAATGGGAACAAGAAAGGGCTTTGCATGCCTTTCCCTGGGAATTGTCCGGTGCTGCTGGGACAGGCACCTCGATCCATCCGAGCTGTGGCCCTTGGGGGCTGGGGATGGGCAGCAGGGGCAGGGCCCGGCCTGGGGGGTTGTGCCGGTGAGGAGCTGAGGGGAGACAGGGACTGACAGGCTAGTTCTCCATGGAGACTCTGGCAGGCGGTGCCTGGCCCTTGTGGGGCAGCCGCAGCACGGGCTCGGTGCCCCAGGAGCTGCTGAGGGGTGCAGTCAGTGTGGAGCCCCAGAGCTGTGGCCCAATGCTCCCTGAGCAGCGAGGGCTGGTGGGCACAGTGCCCCAGGCCCCGGCCTGCTCCCGTGGTGTGCAGGTGCTTGCTGAGGCCCGGGACCCTGGGGAGAGGCTGCTTGGCTGTTCCCCTGTTGATTGTCCCCTGAGTGTCAATGGCAGGGCTTGGGGGGGCCTGGCAGGAGCCCTGAGGGGTCTCCTCCTGATGGGATCCCCCTGGAAAAGGTGGGGGCAAGGGCTCCATTGCCAGCTGGGTGCCAGCCTGTGAGGGCAGCTTGGACCCGGGAGTGCTGCGAGGGAGGTTACAGGCCACGGAATCAATTAGGTCGGAAAAGAGCTCTGAGATCTTCGAGTCCCACCTGTGACCAAACACCACCTTGTGAGCCAGATCATGGCACTGAGTGCCACATGCAGTCCTTCCTTAAACATCTCCAGGGATGGTGACTCCACTCCCTGGGCAGCCCACTGCAGTGTCTAATCACCCCTCTGTGAAGAAATTCTTCCTAATGTCCAACCTAAACCTCCCCTGGCACAGCTCAAGGCCGTGACTTCTTGTCCTATCTCTGCGTGCCTGGGAGAAGAGGCTGAGCCCCAAAATGAGACAGTGGTGGACAGGACTGAAAGGATGTGGTGACAGAGACTGGGGAAACCTCAGGAATGACAAAACAGGCATGGAGATTGCCATTGCGTGTGCCTGCACAAATGCAAGCAGCGTCCTTGGAGTAACAAAGACATGGCTGACCAGCTCGGGTGGCTGGAGCACTGCTGTGCAAGAGCAGGCAGGGAAGGTGAGGAGGAGGAGCAGGAGACATGAAGGAGCAGGTTGAATCAACGTGGAGCTGAGGAGTTGTCTATGAGAGACTGTGGGACAGGGCTGGAGGAGAGGCCTGTGGGGTTGGCGTTTGCTTCTCCAGTCCTCAGACAGTTCAGTCCTGGCGTTTCCACAGTCAGAGGGTCAAATGACTGCTTTGGAGATTTTGTGTGTGAGGTAATTTGGAATACATTAAAAATGCAGTTAGAAGCACATTAAGAATGCTGGGCATTTTTTATGGAAAATAAACCCACGTATAAAAGTCATCATTTACTGGATCTCTTATTTTTTTCCCAACACGATCAGTGATGCATATATTTAGAAGTGTTTTCCCTGCACTATCTGCAGGCTGTGCCAATTAGATACAACAACTCATTTAAAGTCTATTGTCCTTTGCAGAGGCTGGATGAAGCACTGCAGGGGTTTTGTGTATTTACCGTGGCACTGTTTGTTTCATTGCCTTTATTATCTTGAAGCATTTATTCATATTCATTCTCCACCTTGCTGTCTGCTGGTGTGGAGCTCAGCAGATGGCTCTAACCACTCCTTTAAGGGCACTTAGGGTCCTGGGGCAGCTTTAAACCCCACTGCTGTTCCTGTGGCTGCAGCATAAATGGCTATGGGATGGATAGATATCTCTGCTCCTGTTCAGCCTGGTGCTAAATGGTCTTGGATGCCATTAACCCAAAGCTGTAAAGGGCCGGATGTTTGATGCATTCTGAGCCAGAAATGCATCTTTTGGGCATGTTTGACCATTTGAGTACAGAATGGCTGAAGTAAGGCCTGGACAGTCTGCTGAATGACAGCACAATGGTTCTGAAGCAATCGATGAGGTGGTTCCTTTGAAAGGCAGACAAGTGGGTGAATGAAGAGGAAAGTCAGGCAATGCCCACTGAGGTGTTGTGCTGTTTTGGTGATCTGTAGCGGTATTCAAGAAAGGGTGGGGGAAGAATAAGAGAACCGCAGTGTTTTATGCTTTAAAGAATCTTAAAAGATTACTATATTGATTTTCCTTTTAATGACAGAAGTCTCCTAAGTATTTTGATACTTAGTTTTTACGTATTTTGGTTTCCATCCTTAATTAAACATTGAAAGAACTGAATGGGGAGTAACTAACTGTTTTATTCTGTGTCAAGTGCTGTTTGAATCAGGTTGATCTAAAATAAATTGGTTTTGTATTTTATTGTTTTCTAGCTGTCTAGCAAACTAGAATATTGCTGATTCACCCAGCTTTTCTTTTCAACTCTGTGCCAGGAATATTTATACAGGTAAATACTTTAAAAAAAAATCCTTAAAGATCAGATATTTTTGCCCTTACTATAGAAATAGTTTTGAGAAAAAAAAAAATCTGAATTTAGATATATTGTTATCTTTTGCTAATTTTGAAGACAATAACAGGTGAAAATAAGATTGCTTTTGTAACATTAGTTATTGTGATATTTCAGTAGACACCCATGTGGTTATATTTGTCAGAGTAATGTGCTATTACTGGAACTAAATTATTCATATGAAGAGGATGATTGATCAAACACAAGCTACTATTATGTGAGGGCTAGAACAAGGTCAAACTTATTTTACAGGCACACAGAAACTCATAAAATCAGTAAATTGGACATGCAGACAGATATTTGAACTCACGAATGTAATTGTTTTCGATGTTACATTTTATAGCCTGTTTTTCTCCTCTGACTCTTTCATAGACTGCGATGTCCATTTACTCATCCTGGCCTGTAAGCACTTTACAAAATCCTTTTTAACGGCAATATTAAACCCCCATCCTCAGTTAGATATCCACTCCTATATCACAGAAGAATTGATATAAACTCCTTGCAGTCTCTTGACATGTCAAGTAAAGATTGCACTGGTTCAGTGATTTCTGTCCCAAGTACAGGCACTCTGTCCTCGGCGGTGTGTAATTCACAAAGAAATTTAGAGCCAACAGAATAATAATCAGGAGTAGTTTATCTAGTGAATTTCCCAATCAGTTGTGATATAAATAATTTATGTATGAATTTCAACATTGCATGCATTACCATTCCTAAACAGTGATTATATCTTGTCGGAGGCTCTTTGGACTCCAGCTCTTTAATAAAGCAAGTACAATTTAGGACAGGTCAGACAGAAGCTTTGTTAACTATGATCACCATGAGAGAACAAGGGGACAGCATCTCCCCCTGGTGCCCTGTTCTCTGCCAAGAGATTTCAGACCCAACCTATAAATTGGGGAAAAACAGTAAGGTCAATATTAACAAAGCCAGGTATCCATCCCTGAGGGGGTGGAATGCTTAAGTATCTCCTTAACTGCCACTCTTTTAGGAATCAAACCATACAGTAAATAATATGGACAATAAACCCAGTAAATGTTACAGTAAATATTATGGACAGTAAATAATATGGACAATATAGAGAGATGGCTCTTGGTGGAGCCCAGACTGGTATTAGCTTAGAAAGAATTTGGAAATAACCACAGACCATTAGCTTTTAGGTGAAGGGAATCTTCTTTTAGTAAAGACAGCTTCTTAACCAGACCTCAGTCATAAATATTAGTGGTTTTACTACCACAGTCTGAATCTCAATCACATATACTGCAGGAAAAAAACCCAATGAAACAGGTAAGTGCTGTAAAAAGTGGATTGAAATGGTGTCATGCAACTTTCTGACCATTCGGACAGCACTGCTTGCGTAATGTGTTGGTTTTGCTTTGATGAAGAATTTAATTATCTACACTGAAATCAGCAGCAAAGAAGAGCAAAGTTGAGACATGTGCTTGTATCTGACCCCTCCTGTGAGCTCATCCTTGAAACCAGGGCTCAGTGCTGTGTATCACTTAGTCCTTATTTCTGCTTGTTGCTGTGACCTCTGCAACACGTGGTTTATTAACTGCTTGCAATTGCAAATCAATAACATTTTTCAGGCATGTAGAAGTTCTGGGATTTCTTCCTGTCGTCTAAACTCAGAAAAGTGGGAAAAGAGTAATTTGAGGGAACGGGTCAGATCCATTGTGGGCTTTGTTCAGAAGCTGTCTAGAAGCAACCAAGAAGTGATTTATTTAGCTTTATTGCTGTGACTTTTATTTCTGTGGTTTTTCCATGCCCAGAGTTCCTATCTATTGTCTTTACACCATTGACTCTTGCTGGTTCTCCTTTGTCCTGGGCATCCTTTAGAGACAGGAAATGCATTTCAGGGCTGCCTTTAGCAAGACACAGAGCTACATTTCAATCTGTGTTGATTTGCTGTCCAGCAGCTACCCCAAGGTTTGGCAGTGAGCAGGTGCTCTGAAGCTTCTTCCTCCTATTAAACTGAGGGGGTTGTGTCTTCAGTCTTTATTTATTCCTTGATTATAGCTTGTTATTCTGCTACAGCATGGGGTTTGAATTGTTCCTGTTGGTTGCTTTTAACCTAAAAAGAAAAAATCCTAAGAAAACTTTTTCTTCACGTTTCAAACTATTGAAAACTTGTCTCTAGTCAGCTTCTGCTACAGTTTAGATCCTACCAGAACTTTTAAAAAGAAAATTGATTGCTGTAACAACTGTGTTGAAGGCTGCTTATTGTCCATTATATGAGACAGAGTTGAGAATCTTTGTTGTTTTACATTTTTTCCCCAGTATTTTTATCTATCTCCCATTCTTTTAGTCACATAATAGGTCACCTGCATTATTAAGGATTTAAATTAATGGTTTAATTGTATGTTTTAAGCTCCGCATTTATCATCTCCTATTTTACTTATTTTTAGATATTTTAATCAATGTACAGGAACCTGCTACAGTTTCTTATGCTTACTGTCAACTAATATGATTAAAAGTTAAGGGAATTTGTAAAACGAATTCATAACATGATTATTGAACTAAATGAAGGGTAACAAATGATGAAGATTTACAAAACTGAATTATGTTTTCTGTTATGCATTAAAAAAAAAAAAAGGAATGATTGTGACTTAAAACTTCAGCCTGTTCAGCCTATTCTAGTGAAGCTTCATGGACATGATTAATTTATGGCAGTCCCAGTACTGGATGTTGGGGAAAGAATTCACATCAAAAAAATTAAGTGTAATGCTAATTGTGTTATTTTAAGATCTGAATTATCTGTAAAAAATGAATATACCATCCTAAAATGGCTCTATTTGGGTGGCATGGAGCTTCACAGTATCAAGTTTAAAAATCTATTTTACCCCTGTTTTACTTAGAATAGCAGCTGGATATTCTGAACACCTCTGTGAGAGAAGTAATGCCATGAAAATTATTTTGTTTGCAACACAGGTACTTTCTTTGACCGATATCTCCTCACAAATCCAGAAAGCAATTTGGCCAGGATTGTTGCCTTGGAGTGAGAGAATAAGGCTCCTGTAGCCATGTTCGATATTTCGTGATTTGAGACCCAGCTAAAATATACTTTATCACATAATTTCACTGCTCACATTTTTTATGTATTTAAATAGAACCGAACAGGATGTTTTAGAAGAACATACTTCATCTAGAAATGCCAATTTGTCAAAACCGGAATTGTGTGGGAAAGGGCTGATTCGATCCTTTTTTTTTTTCCTTTTTTTTTTTTTTTCTCCTGTAGAAAAAGCTTTAAGAAACAGATTTCAACTGCTGAGAGCCTCTCATTTCAACATTTTCAACATGCAAGTGGCAGTTTCTTTGGCTTGGAAAAATATTTAAACTATAATTAAATGCTATAAGAATAAAAAATGTAGAGAATTTTAAGAGAATGAAATAATTCTAGTCCAGTAAATCAGACTTTAAGCATGTAAGACTTTCATTAGACTCTATGGCTCTGCATCCACACAGTTTTCAGTACTCCTGTGCTTAGATGCAGCCAACTCATATTTTTTTATTTTGCATGACACAGCCTTGTCCTAATGCTGCTTCCATTCATACTGAAAGGAAAGCTGCTCTGGGATGAGGTGAGTTGGGCACTTGAGAAACCCACCTTGGTTTTTCTGTCGATTTGCCCCATCCAGGAGTTGGGTACTGACTCGAGAGCTGCACTGCCCTGAGCTGTCAATCCTATAACAACCCCAAAAATAAAACTACTGCTTAAATGGCAGTTTCACTGGGAAGATTAAATGCATTACAATATAATTCTGTATGATCTTTTGGTGATGCTTGAGCATGTGTGAATTACAATACGATAAATGCAAAATTTTGTGTACCATTACTTATGAGAAGAGTTGGCATTAAAAAAACCCACTTACCATTCCTTGAAATCACATCACAAGGGTTAAATCCAACAAGTTTCAGTAGAAATAACCCTGAAATTGGTAACCTATTAGGAATTTCTTTGATTTTCAATTGACAGAGAGAATGTTCTGCACATTAAAAAAAACCCCAAAACCAAACTAGCCTATGTAATTATTTGGTAGCATTATATTCTTATATACTCTCCTTTTTGGTGTATTATTAACAGCGGATCAAACTATTGAAAAGTCACTGCTTTTGTTAAATTACACAACATATGAAGGCTTGAGAATATTCATTAAAGATTATTGGTATAATTGGGTTAAAAGAGAGCTCAGGGAATATAGGATTTTTTTTTTTTTTTTTTGTGCTATGATTGACTGGAATGATTTTCTTTTGGGCCAGCTGAGTATTGTTAGAGTTGATGTTGTCATATAAAATCCTGCTTTGCTAGACTTTAAAGGTTCCTCTGTGGACCTGTAGGGAAGATGGCTGGGGAAGGTTATTTGTTCTTTAATGCCATGATCAACATTTTCCTTATTCCAGAGCAACTGCAAAAAGGAAAGGGTAGTCAAAATATAAATACAGTCTTAGAAAATATTATGTGAACTTGAACACAAGTTGCATTCTGTCTCTTTTTGAATCATTCACACAGACATAGACTCACATATGGAATGCAACACATTTTTCTGATTCTCATCACCTCACAAAACAGAAGTAGAAAAGAGGGGTGGTGTATCTGGGATGAAAGAGATGGAGTGGCTTCCACATGTGAGTAAAGTAAAGGGATTCTGAATAGATTAACTGGTCTTTGAAAAGACTGTGTATTTGTGTAAGTCATAGCTGCCTCTTAAACCAGGAATGGTGACTTGAACTGGAGAACAATGGTACCAGGTTTAAAGCAAAGCAATAATTTCTTCCCTTAACACAAAATAAAAATCATTGAACCACTTATTATAAAGAGCTGTGAAGACAAATACATATGGATTCACAGTGGGTCAGAGAAATCTATGGTTAAGTGTATCTGGGGCTGTTGAATAAGAGGTTTAGAAGAAACTTCTGGGTAGCAATACCTAAGTCAATACAAACCAGGAAAGCCTGTCCTCTGGGCTTGTGAGAAGGCAGAAACCATTTGAATTGCGGAGAAAGATCTTAAGATCATACTGGGTATAGCATTCAGACCTCTGTGTGCACATGAATACCCAGTGTCAGCAGCTTCCAGTATTTGTGAGCTCTGTCTCTAGAAGGGCATAGCTGGGGGCATGCACACATACTCAGTTCCTTTGCTAGTCACACATTTCTGGGTATTATTTTCCAGGTGTTAAAGCTGTCTTGTACTTGTCGGTTATTGTCACTGCAAAACTATGAGGTCTCTTTCTGCTGTGTATTAAGTGGAAGATTTCCTTTGCTCTCATTTGTGCTGTCATCTGTTAGAACTTGGCTTTGAAGCCTATTTACTGTGGAGGACAGGATCATACAGCTTAACGACTCACTTGGATGGGAAGTACAGTTTAGAAAGAACATCTGTGCAGCTGCTGGGACATTCACAGCACTGCCAGGCCTCTGTGATTACAAACATGTGAGGATTGCTTGTCCTCTGCTGGTTTCCCGCACTCAAATTTGAGAATGGAGACGCTTTGTTATTTGATTTGAGTTTGACTTGAGCCTTTCAGGGATTAGGAGTATTACAAGGGTTGAACATGCCCATGGGGGAACAACTGCTGTCTGCTGGTAATCCCTGTGTGATGCAAAGCTCTGATGTGCAGGTTGCAGAGAGCTGCAGTTTCTGTCTGGGGAACGGAGGGGTCACAGTGATGCCATGCTTTGGATGGAGAGTTGATTATAAAATGTTAACCAGCACAGGGAGCAGGAATGATTACACTGCCCTAGAGCAAGCTGAAAAATGTCTATTTAGCTCTAAATACAGGCTGTGGTTTCAGAATTTGTGGTCCTGGTGCTTTCCAGGGTGTCATGTGCTTGGTTTTATATGGCCAGTCGTAATTTATGTCATAAAAGACTTGCAGACTTAGAAAGACTTTCATATATGTGTAATATAACAAAATGCAGGAAGATGCACTTTATGGAACTTTGGAACTTTATGGATTTATCTCTTCATTAAAAAAGAACAAAAGCTGCTCACACAAGGGATGACTTTTAAGATGTTTAGGACATTCTCTCTGACCAGTTAATGGGGAGAGAAAATGCATTGGGACAGAAACATAAATGAAAACAAAATGAAATGAACTTTTAAAATATTTCAACAAAATAAATTAGAAATGGGAAGCCTTGTAATGAGATAAATTAAAACTGTGTTTTGTTGAAGGGCTTTTAGCAAGGAAAGGATCTCTCTATGGCCAGGCCTAAAAACGTCTTTAAGGCTTGCAGACTTGCAGGCTCTGTCTGTGAGCTCAGTGCCCAAAAATATGCAAGGCATGGGGTCCATTGTACCACACCTGCAGATTATTGACTGTAGAGGCTTTGCCCTCCTTTTCCTGAGAAGGTGAACATGGAGTGAAGAATTTGGAAGGGAGCTGTTGGGTCTCTGCAATCACAGCAGCACCACAGACATAGCGAGAGCTCTGAAAAATCATGCCTGGGTTTGAATAGAAAGAGTCAGACTTAGCCTGCAGTCTGATCACAAATAAAAAGAAAGTGCATGTTGGAAAAACAAACTCTTAATCTGGTCTTGAATAGCAATTATGATGTATTTAGCATAAAATAATAGTTACGGGAAAAATAGGTTTTGTTTTCCATTTGCAGCAATGTGGTTCCCTGTGAGATTTAATTAATGGCTCTCATTTATTCTTATTTCTCCCTATTCTGTGAGTGCTGAGTACAAAACAGCACATTTAATTTGGCTTCTAGGCAGCAAACAAGTTCATTTAATGTTGAAATAGAAGCATCTCTGGATTTTAGAGGGAAAAGAGAGGAAAGACCATGGAGGGGAAATGTGATTAGTACCATTGATAGCAGAGACAGTTTGAATGGCTTTAGCAGTCAGGGGAAATTTTTCGGAAAACCAAGTTTATATTACTGCGTAACAATTCAGAGAATGGGGAATTATCTCCCATAGCACGTTAGATAAATGGAGCCTAGAAGTTATAACCCACTTAATCTGGATGCAACGTTTTGTGTTTTGGGGGTTGTAGGAGATGTTAGAGACACACACCTATGCTCTCTTTTATCTTTTTCAATTAAAGAGATAAAATTTCCTTTGGATAATGTTATCTCAGGGAATATATTTCAAGCTAAGCAAATCTTCCTATTGGATAAGACAGGCTATACTACACATTTCAACACGATAGGGAAAGGTCAGAGTGAGCAGTCTGCAAAGTTCCTCCCACAGGCATAGAAACCAGGGAGTGAGGTGGGTATTGACTGATGGTTTGAGCAAGTCAGCTAGATGACTGTATTCCTTAAACTGAGGGAAGCTTTGCTACCAACTTGCATTTAATTCAAGATCAAGGCTTCAGGCTTTCATTTCTACCAAGCTTGGCTGCAGAGCCACTGGCATCCAGAAGAGAAAACCCAGTGCTATAAACCCACACCTGATTTTTTACAAGAAAAAGGCTGCTCCTAAAGGCAGATTAACTTCTTTAGAGGAGTGTGTAGTTTGCAGGACAGGCTGGAACTGAAAGGAGCAGCCTATTCCACCTGGAAATTATTTCATGCTTGTGTTTGATTCATAGGGTCTAGTAAGATGATCAACGTGAAAAGTTTTGTTCCTATCTTGTGATAGCAAAAGAGAGAATTCAAAGAATAATAAAGCCATGGAAGCATAATTTAGGGGTAGAAAATGCTCAGGATCCTTTGCAAAGGGCATCAGTAGGCAAGAGTGCATGCTGAGGAGGACATAGTACCTAACAGCAGAAGAAGCAGTAACCTTTCAGTTTCCTGACTGTACATAATGTGAAGCTTTGAGTCCTGCTCAGTTGTGTCTAACATCATCTGCGCTTGGTGTAGATCAGGCAGGATGGAAGCACAGGTATCCCTGCTTCTGATGACATGACTAATTTGTTAAAAAGATTTGGAATGGGAAATAGGGATTTATATTTTGTCTGCTGTAGTTGTATCATTCATCAACTCCTTTTTTGCCTTTGGCAATGGACATATTGTCCTCTGGCACAGTACTCATTTTAGTTCAGTTGGACTCTCTTAGTTTAATGGGGATTTTTTCATATTTCTTACAACTTAAAGACATGGGACTCAGGCAATTTATGCATGCCATAGGCTTGGGCTGTTTATCCCTTCTGCTCCCTGTTCTCTTTTTAAAAATCTTTTTTATTGTGTTTTCTGATGGAGTTGTAAAACCCAACAGTATTGGCAGGAGTGGCTGGCAGAGCTGAGTATCTGAGGGCCATTTGGCCTTTGTGCAGATCCCTCTGCCCTGTAATGCCATGCGATTTTCACCACTCATTCTTCTCACCAAATGTTCTCCCTAGTCTCTCTCTCAGCCCTGGGAAATGCACAATAGCAGCACGTCTGCTCGCCAGATGTTTTTCTTTCTGGTTTTAGGAATAGCTTACAATATTTGACTCCTATATCACCAATGATATGTCATTTCCCCTCACCTTGGGTCTTGTGTGCTCTTTGTACTGGTAGGAGTAATCCTGAGTAGGAAAGAAATTGAAAGGTTTTTCAGGCACAGCTTTTGAATGAATTAGAGCCATGAAATAGGATGAGATTTGACCTGCACCCTGTGAGGTGAAAGGCAATGGCTGCTGCTTTTGAGTCCTGACTGGATATGCAGCTTCACAAATAAAATGGTTAAAGAAAGCAACGTTCTGTGCCTCACCATTCAGTGGGCTCGGTTCTGCTACACAAAAAAAGTAAGAAAAAAAATTAGGGTGACAATAAACAGCTCAATGCATGCGTTTGTGTGCTGGATTCATGAGGCACAGAGCCTTGGAAGCAGTTTGGATAGAACACTGTAGATGTGCTTTATTCACTGTGTTTTATGAACTGCATTTGGAGAGCTTTATTCAGGATCAGAGAAGTTCTTTTTATTTTATTCTCTGACTTAGTTCTCATTTTTATTCCCAATTGGCTGAGTTATCCAACCTGGTACAATGTTTCCTTTTTTTTCCCCAAGAGAAAAAACATGGAGTTGCTATGATTTGCATTGGCTTTCAGATTCATTTGGCTCGGTAGAAAGTGCCCAATACAAAATCAAAGCAACAGATGCTCCTTGCTGATTTCTCTACAGCTCACACACCTGCAAGTGCTTGCCATAAACTTGCTATAGGGGCTGCTCTTGGCCATACTCCTGTTTTTTTAATGTCACTGTCCTTTGGCAATACATAGATCTTAGTGAAACAAGATGTTTTTTCTCTCCAAGCTGTATGCATTTTTTCCCCGCAGTCTGCTCTGCATCTTAGGCAGGCTGTGAGCTAATGATAAGATTGCTAAGGTGAATTCCCAGATCACCATGTTTTCTGCCAGAGATGAAAAGCCGTGTAAATATGCTTTTCTGGTTCCTTTCTCAAATATAATTTCCCTGTTGTCTCTTTTTCCTCTGCACTCTGCTGGCATTATGGAATTATAATAACTCTGTTTGCCTACATGACCTCCTGCACAGTGTTACCAGGGTGCAATTGTTAATTAAGTATTACATATTTCTCCCAAAATTCCAGTTTGTAGTTAAAATTTTGCTCTGATTTGTATTTTAATTTGTGTGAAATACTTAAGAATGTTATAATAAAATTGTCTTTCAAAAGTATTAAATAATGCTTCTTCTAGAAGAAAAATAGCTGTTTTAAAGGGACTAAATCAGATATCTTGGAATTTGCTGTATCCTCTACCCAGCAAGGGCAGCCAAACTAACCTTACAAATAGGGAAAAGTACTGAGAGCTCTATTTTGAGCTGGGTCTTCCAAAATTGCCAAGACTCCTGTTCTACAGCTGGCAATTTGAAAGCTTAGGAAGAAACAATTTTATGCTGAATGTCTGCAGTCTCATGCTAGAGCTGCTCTGTGGGACCTGGTGCCATTAGGGAATTTCTGATCATCTGTCCCATAAAGCCCAGATGTGTCAGGAATCTTCCCACCTTACAGAGTACAAGTACCTAGCAAGTAAAATATACCTTAGCCCACTTTGTTGGCAATAGAAGTCTTGAATTTAAACAATTTCCTCTTTGAATAGGAATATTTAATTAGGCATGTAGGGCATGTAGGCAGCAGGAAGAGGATGCTTGTTCATACATTAGTTTTTAGGAACAATACAATGCCTTGAAATTCCACTGTAAATGCAAGTTTATGCAAGATCTGCAACACAGATCCAAAGGCGAAACTGAGGTCCATTTGAAAATTTAAATGTAGATAAGTTTTTTCTGCAAGCTTTTTTTTGGGATTAAGTTGTAGAAAGAATGATTTAACCCTTCTTGATCCATATGCAGTCAAATTAATGATGCCCCTGTTATTTTGGCAAGGAGTCAGAATATGTGTGACATATATAGAACTGTGGCATTCCCTCACAGTAGGTCCTCAGGCACTGAAAGAGCTGATGACATTTTATGAAATGCAGTTATGTAAAGCATTGCTGGAGGCAAGACTGTGAAGCTAAAGCTTTACTGTTTCCAATGCAGAAAAAAGTTCTAATGTGTTTATCTAGTCTCAATTGTCATCGAAACTAGCCTAGGCTTATTAGTTACAGTTAACAGGACTCTTCAGTTCAGCAACAACTGAAGGTATTTCTTAATTAGTGGAACAGGGATGCGAAATTATTCTTGGTATTTAAAGTTGGTTATACTCATTCATAGCTTATTGAACTAATTAGAATCCCCAGACAACCTCTTATTTTTATCTAAAAGAATAATGTTCCTCATCTCATCACTGATTTAATATTTCTTTTAAAGTGAACTGCTGTGGAACCTAAATTTAGAAAGGAACTCTGAACAGGGACAGTTTTGGCATAGTTTACCAATGAATTGCTCATGAATCATCCCACGACAGATTTAGATGAGTAACGTATTTTTGTAATGAGCAGTACATACATCTTTGTCAATCTTCAGGTTTAATTGGGAATACACTCAACTCTCTCTAGGGCCACATGTTATACAGTTTTGGGGTCCTGTGTGATTGAAATGGGAATTATAGGTGTCAGTGACATTACACTGGTATTAACACCGTGAGTTGGAAAAACAGCAGGTGTATGCAAGGAAGGAAAGTGTCTCCTTGCAATGATACCTACTTAAAGGTGTACTAAATTCCTGCAACCTGAATCATTCCTGTTTATATTTGGTAAAGTTCAACTAACTTGATCAGTGAAGGGTATAAGTTGGTCTTCTTTTCATTTGTCTTACTGATTACTTTTTTAAAGTTTTCTTTTCCTAATGCTTCTGCTGGTAACTCTGTTAGCTATGGTCAAGCAGCTCCCATGAGTGTGGTAAGGCTGCAAGTGCATTCACCTGCTCAAGAATTAGGACTCTAGTGGCTGGCCTGCTAGTTTTTGTTTGCTTATTTTTTTAGGGGAAGATTCTCAATGGCAGGCTTCAGGAAGCCTGGGATTAGGTTTTATTCCCTTGCGCTGACATATGGTAAAGTTGATTTGTTTAGACCATTTTGTTTGCAGTGTCTGTGTACCTCAAGGTGTGTAAATACTCTTTGAAAGCTGCAGTAGATTCATGCCTGGAAATTGTTATAGCAGTTAATGAGTGAGTAAGAGCACAGAAGAAAATTATGAGCCAAACAAATGGATTGTGACAAGCAGTCTTTGTGTAAATTACTGTACCTAACTGCACAGTATTTCCTGCAAATTGTGCTCTACAAGTTGAAGATCTAATTAATGAAGTACTATAACAGATTAGTATTTGAGTAATTTTTCTTATTAGTAATCCCTAATGCCAGCTATGAGAGTTTTATTACCTTGCCTGGGTTTGGGGATTTATTTATGGAAGCTGAGGTCACAGACTAGTAGAGGTTTTGTGGATGGAGTTATTTTTGGGTTTTCTTGACACTTCAGTCCAAAGTTATTATTGGTTAGGCTTGCTGTGAAATATCAACTTTTTTTTTTCCCTAGGTCACTCTAGTACTTGGAGATTTCTAGGCTTCAAGTAACATCTGTGTGCACACACACAAACACACACACCAGTTTTAGGTCAAACCTACTGCAGATATCGCACACATGAAAGCCAATGAGGGTCCCAAGTTGCCCATTCCACCTATGGGTTGCCTGCTTTTCCTGGAGCAATCCAAGACCTTAGTCCCAGGAATTCTTTAAAAAATACAAACTAATAAATTGAAGTCCTCTTAATCCATGCCCTTAAATCCTATTCCAACACTCATGAAATGGAGCTCTCTGCTGCAGCACAAATTTTGTGCTGGATCTCCTAAACATGCTCCAAACCAGTGGGGTATGATAACAGTGCTGCAGCTGAGCATGGATTGATTTGAGCAGGACTCAGTGATTTATTGCATCGGGTGGAACAGCACGGTACAAGGTAGCACGCTATGATTAGATTTAAGCAACATAACTCAATGTGATGGCTGACATGTCAAGAGGGGAAGGCATTCATTTTTCTGGTCAGCCAGTATTAATTCCCCTACCTGATGTCCAGCATAATTTCTTCAAAGGATTGGAAGAGTGGGGGAAAGTTTACAAGGAGAGATATATGTAGTTTTCTGAACAAGGACCATCAGGACAGAATGATTTATAATAGATGGATAACAATCTAAGTTTATATCTGGCTGTTTTAGCTGTAACTAGCAGTTAGATGGAATCCTTCAAGACCAAATCATCCTTAATCCCAGTTCAGAGCTTCTGTTCTTACAGCCCATCTGTTCACATGACAAATTTGTCAAATTTCAGAAGACTGTTGCTCTGTAATTTTACCATACCCCAAAGTGCTGCTACATAAATAAATCAAAGTGAAAACTGAAGAACTTTGGCTTGGGATAAAATATTTTGCCCATTATATCTTTAGAACCTTTTTTTAATCCTCAATTATTTCACAATAACTCTGATATATTTATTTTTGTCTCTGGAAAGGAAGACTCACTATTTTACTCATCTTTTTCTCACCAAATGTTTTTGTTCCAAACAATTTGTATGAGATTTTGCTCGCCTGTACCTCCAACCCTAAGAGTTGAGACACTGATTCAGCTCAGAAAAAAATCAAGGAATTCTTCAGATAAGAGATTATGCCCACCAAGCCAGATAAATAGGGCAGCATTGTATTTCATTTGTTTGGTTTTATTGATCTTTTCTTGCCATGACAGAGGTTCTGGAACCAGGCAAAATGCCAGCAGAAATGCAAGGATATTTTGTGTCCTAGATAGGTGAGGTTGGTCTGTGCTCCCACCCCTGGCTGTGCAACACAGCCTCAGCGTGGGCTTTGCAGCTCCATGTTGAAGTAGGACCATGCAGATGAATTTCCTGTCTCCTGCACCTTGTGTAGCTCTTCTCTGCAGTGCTGCTGGTGGAATGAGGTAGAACTGTGGATGTTCTGCACATTAGTGGCATCTCTGTGTTTTTGCATGGCATCTTTCTGAAGTGCTTGGCATGGCCTCAAAGCCACCGAAGGCCACACATGTAAGTGAATTCCTGCTGAAACCTCCTTGTTTGCAATGTACCACAGAAACACTTGGAGAAGGACTGGGATAGGCTTTGCCATGGCAGGGGTAGAATTTCCCTTCCTGCAGAGTCGTGTACGTGTCTCATGTCTGTGAATTCAATCCAGGGTTAAAAGATGGTCCAGGCTCAGCAATTCCTCACTCATAGTAATGAGCTTTGTCCCAGCTTCCTGGCTGGAACTTTCTCCCATGTGGGAGTTCTGGGGAAGAACCTCTTTGACCTTCCCACCTTCTGGAGGCACAACAGAACTTCCACGATGTGGAAATGTGTAAAGGCTAATGCAAAATTTCTCTTAATGAGAATCTGAGGGAAAAAATTGCACAGCATGGCAAAGATGAAGCGTATTAACTGAAGAAACAAAATATCTCTTTAATGATTCTTTTCCTAATATTCTCCCTTGAGCAACTTCTGAATTATTTCTGGGTGTTTTTTTCTCCGGCCAAATAAGGGCTAAGAAAAGTAAGAGCCCTTTAAGGAATACTGGTAACAAAGTTGTTTGTTTTGTGGCTGAATAGAATACTGCATTATCCTGAAACATGTGAAGCTACCAATATCTTAGAAGGTATTTTAGGAATTATCAATTTAAGCACATTCAGGTTTTTTTCCAGGAAAGAATGTTCGTGACAAAGAGAACAAGTTGATGAGGGAAGTTGGTGTGATGTAGCTGCAAACCTCTGAGGGGTTATTTTGATGGGTCTCATGAGATCCATCGTAATTTTGCTCTTTGCTATAGAGGTTGTTCTGCCATTCTGTGGGTGTGTGCAAAGAAAAGGTCTTTAAAGAGGAAGGAAGCCTAATCACTGGGATAAGTCATGTTTTGGTCTCCCTTTTTAAGGCCACCAGAATTTAATATGCAAGTAAAATGTAATTATTAATGGGTGACCAGTCATTTAAAATAGGATTTTCTCAGCTATTCATTGCAGCTTGTTTTACTGAGGAAAAAGTTCTCAGTAGAAAGAGAACCAGGCTGCCTCTGGAAAGAGGTAATGAGGTGGTACAAGGGAGAGTATTCCTAAGGTGTCCATCATGCCCACTGACACCTGCACGCATTTCCTTGGTGCTCTCTTGATAAACTGAGCTTGTGGAAATTCCCTGCACCATTTCAAAAGTAAATGACTGTGTGTGGGTCATTTGTCCATGCCACTGAGATTGTATTCTCAGTAATGGATTGGTGTGTCAGGGTGCATCACACAGAAATGATTCTTTGAGTGAGCAACCCTCATTTTGAGTGTCTCAGGTACCACACTATGTGAGGAATATCACAACAGGTTCTTTTATGGTCACAGAAGATTCAGTGTTTGAGTACAGAGTTCAGGGAAGGAATTGCACCTGTGTGTTTCTGGGTATTTGCTGCTTTGCATGGAAGGAGTGAGAATGTGCTCTCTATTTTGAAGATCTTGCCCAGACACTCTGTCAGGCAGCTCTAGATCTGTGGGCCCTGGGTAGCACTGCTCCCTTGAAATGCACAGCTCTTCTCAAGCACTTTCTGGCCTATTTTGTGCAGAGGTCTGTAATCTGAAGTGACTCCTTGGCTTGCGTGCTGAAAATACCCATTGCCTCAGGGCATGCAGGTGTTCCAGGTGCTGTTCCCAGTGTCCCTCTCTGCCCTCACTGTCCCTCATCTGTGGGATGCTGAAACAGCAGGTGGCTTATGCTGTAACCCACACCCTGTGCTCTCCACCTCTCCAGAGGGCTGAGGTGCCTCTGCCATCACTAGAAACCAGCTGGGCTTTCTTCTAGCAAAACTTTATCTTTACATATTAGTGCAGCAGCATGACCTTAATTCCTGCACCATAATTGAATTTGTAGAAAATCTTGGGTCTGTTCCTCTTATGCCCCTCTCTCCCCTCCTGCTGATATCTGTTTCTATTTCTATTTTCCTGCTCCCTTAAAACAAATTCTAATGCATAGTGTTCACACAAAGGAAACATCCAAGAGCTATTTCTCTGGCAACCAGTGAAAAGTAGGAGCAGTGTATGCTAATTAGCCATTGTTTGTTGGAAAAAATCTCCAATTAACTTCTGAAAGTTTGGCTCCGAAAGAGATTTGACCTTTGTCCCTTAGGATGACAATATCAGCTAAACCTTATGACAAAATCTTAGTTGTGGCTTAATTTCTACCATTATCATAATGAGATGCAATTTCTAGAGAGCAGATGGGGTCCAGTGTTTGCCACAGACGTTTTTCTGACTCTGCAACTGAACTGTCTGTTGATAAACTTTGTCATGTTAATTAATCACGCTGATTTGTTGGCAAGCAAATTTCACTGTAAAGATTTGCTGTATATTGTTCACTAAGCATTCTTATTTGAGTATTTTCTGGTTCAGCTCTTGACAGGCTACCTGGATCAATGAAAATATTTAATGCTTTTTCATCTACTGTTTAAATAAAGCACAGGTTTGAATAAAGCTACACCTGTAGCAGATTTTAGCTGGCAAAGTGATATTGTTCAGAGGTGTCATTTTATGCCATTCTGTCAAGAGAAGTTTTTAAAAAGGACAATTGCAGCAGCAGAAATGCATTCTTACAACTAAAATCTTCTGTTTGTGTGTAGTTCACTGGAACACCAGCACGAGACTGAACTCCGGTAACACAGATATGTATCAGTATTTCATTGTTACAGCAAATAGTTTGGGTGGCTTTTTTGTGGTTTTGGTTTTGGTTTTTTTCCCCTCTAGAAACAGTGGCTAAATCATTTTGAATGGGTTTATGACTCATTTTTCTTCTGTGGGCATTCTTATGGCAGCAATATGGTCTCAGCACAATGTTAAAATGCCCATATTGAAAGAAGGAGAAATAAAAACACTACTTGTAAAAGCAGATTCATGGGAAAAAAGTGAAGAATATTCCTGACTTTCAGGGGGGTTGAAGCTCAAAACTTCACTTTTTTTTTTTTTTTTTTTTTTTTTTTTTTTTTTTTTTTTTTTTTTTTAATAAATGCAGACCTCCCACTGTTTTTCCTTCTTCTCATTTCCTTATTCAAGAGCTTCCTTTTCAGGGGCTAATCTAGGCCAAGGAAGAGAGAGGTATTAAGAGAATAAGTTTCTAAGATATCCATCTTTTTTATAATCTCTTTAGTTACGAGAATTGTTTATACATTTTAGCTGCAAATTGCACCAAGTAATTTGGATTTTTCATCATGCTGGCTGATATTGACTGTTCATGCAGTAGCTTGAAGAAGTTTATGGCAAAGGACAGTCATTAACTTGTCAATGAGGAATGGCCTAGATGTGTAAACTCAACACACCTTCAGCTCCACTTTCAAATGCTCTACTGGAATAATGTCTGAAAAACTAACAAAACTGTTTGGCCATGAATAAATTCTGATGTATGGATCTTCTATCAGCCTGTTTTTGCCTTGCTGAAATGAAGCAATTATGTAAAAAAATGGTACTATGTGCACAGATTCTTTTATTTAGGAATTTCTTATTGATTTTGCTAAGACTTTCTGTCATCTGGAAGAAACTGAGGCTCTTCATTTGGCAAATATGAACACATTATTAAAGAAAAAGAAACCACTCCACTAATGTGGGTACACTTCCAGTCATCTGCCAACACTGATAAATTGAGCCAATATTATAAAAAATAGCAATTTTTTCCCCCCAGATGCTCCAAAGCAATTACTGTGAAAGCTCTTCTTGGTAATGAGCATTATCCCTGTTTCAGAGATGGAGAAATCAAAGTTAGGGTAAAAATCTAACCAAGGCCAGAAATTAAATGTCAAAAATTAGAGAAAAACCCCCATGACTATTGAAGATTTTTGGTTCCCTCACCAGAACAGTGCATATTCTTTGATCACATGATCTGCATGCTCTTGAATAAAATTAAATGAGTCTTTAATGAAGACTGTAGTAGTGTCAGTCTCAACTCTTACTTCACTTGCTTAAAAATTATACTGGTCTGCCAGTCTAAACAGTGTGGAGATGTGAGAGATCAGTGTCCTCTTTGCCAGTGTCAAATTAGGGCTTGGTTGGAAGATGTACACAACATTTCTTAGGGAAGACTGCAGGTTTTCAAGTTCCACAGAGATTAGTGAAGTGTGTTTAACTGTTAAACTGTCTCGATTCCCACCTTCCCCTTCTGCCTTCAGCCCTTAGAAGGGGTGTGGAAGGCAAAGTTTTCAATGTGAGCATCTTGGGAGGATTTCTTCAGGGATGTGGATTCATGTTTGGAGTGCTCCTCACCACCAAGGTGATGTCAGTTTTCAGACAGAAGCCTATCCAGGTAATACTTCTGCAAAGTAGGAACAAACCAACCAGCAAGGGACCGTAAATCACCATGGGGACCGTGATGGCTTAGTTCAATGCAAGAGATGGTTTCTCCATCTCTTGAGACTGCTGAAAGTGCTGCTTCAGCTGAGCTAGCTGCAATTGTTACAGAGTACATGTTTCAGGAATTTCCCTTTGTATTTAAACATATCCCAGGTCTTCATAAGCAGAGAAACCTGGCATTCACCTGGGCCACTGAACTGGGAATGTGTCTAGCATGGGCCAGTTACTCATTGCTTTGACTTCACAAAGTTCCTTAGTTTAGTACACCCGTGCTGTACCTCAGAGAAGAGATGAGAGACCCTGTTATGCTGTGTCCCAAACACAGAATAGAAAGATAGACTGTGCTTCCAGGAAACTGGATTCTGTGGAGAAATCAGGAGAAAATAGGTAGGGATGGAAGCACAGAGGAGCAAAGGATTTGACATTGGTCAAACTGATACGGAGTGGTATTGGCACTGGCTGAACAGCTGTCGTTGCTGGATATTAAGCTTAAAATGAAAAAATGTTCTGGAAAAGAAAGAGGGATTATTAATGCTGTCTGGCCTTTGTTTTTCCTTATCTCTGTGAAAATATTTGCAGAAATATTTTTAGTAAACAGAAAAACCCTTTGGAGCAGATTGCTGCAGATGGTTTTGCTTAACAAGCTGCATCTGTCTGAAGATTACTAGTACTATTAAGCTGCCCTTTACTCAGCTGATCTTTTGAGATGGAAGCCCATGTGTGATAATATTGACATATGTTGATACTAATAAGTTATCATCAATATAAATAGTCAGAATTGTATCCATGGCTAAGAAAGGAAGCAGCACATTTCAGCAACTTACACTGAGGGAGATTAGCCAAGGTCCAGTGGTTAGTGCATGGGGTCAGAGAGTGGTGCCTTGCCCCGGGAGCTGTCTGCCTCCACGTCCAAGTGGCCTCAGCAAATGTCACTCCAGCGGTGGACAGTTCCCAAACTGGCTGAGAACCAGGGCTTGTTTAGAGCAGGGCATGGCCCTGCCCCTGCTTCCTCAAGAGCTGCTGAGGAAATTCCTGAGCTGCTTTGCACTCTGCCTGCTTCTCACTCTCTTTAATGGTGGTCTGCCCTGTGGAGGTGTTTAGTCCCTTTTTTAGCTTTGTTTTCTTGTTCCCTGCAATGCTCTGAGTTTCACAATGTAGTTAGGTGATATAGTTGCAACAGAGCTATTATTTCTGTCAATATAGCATAGTGTTTTGATAACAGCTTTTAGTGACTAAGACACCAAAAATCTGACAGAATAAAAAAAAGTAGTTTGTTTTTTTTTCCCCTCAGTAAACTTCTTTACAGATTTTAGTATGTATCTAAGTGGGTCTCTGGAATTCAAACTTAAATTACAGAGGGTTTTTTATAGGTAAACATCATTATTTTGAATGTTGCTTGCCTACTCAAGGTTGCGTTTCACATGTAGCAAAACACAGGGTAAAGGTTCAATGATAGCCACAAAAGGTTGAACATTAAAAATATTTTATCAGGGAGGGAAATTCAACATTGAGCCAATTAATTTCAGGACAGGGTAGATTTTATCCCATGTTGCTTGTAAATTAGTACTACTAAAGTAAAAAAGAAAAGCTGTAAGGTTGATGCAGAAATTGCTGGTTGAAGTTGAACAGAGCTGTCTGGGGGTAATAGAAGGGTGCAAGCAGCAGAATTGCAGTGTCAGAGCTCTGGCATGGATCATTGTGGACTTGGCCAGTGAGGTGTCCTCCATCTCAGCCCACCCCTCTGCAAAGAACTATTCATTCTCCATCACAAACTTCTAGGAGATCATCATACAAAAGAAAGAAAAACTAAATACTTGTTTCTAACTTTCCTCCTCACTTTGAGCTCATGTAAGAGGAAGTATATTTCTTGTTTCTTGATGGATATATCTGGAATTGTAGGTTATTGGGTGATACTGAATTGGAAAGGATTAATTAATTTTTTCAACACTAGTCTCAGCTTTGCAAAATGGTTCTTTAAGTGCATATTTTAAACCAGTGGAAAAAATAAGAATTTGATCTATTCAATATATTAACTTTATTTAAGTACTTACCCTCCCAAGAGTGTGTGGCTTTGCTGGCTGCACTGAAGCACTCTGCTACTCAGAGCTCTTTGACTAAGGACTGTTTAATTGCAAAGCCATTCTCTCCCAGAAAAGTGCAGCAGTACCTTCAGAGTGTGTGAAGAGAGAGTACAACAGGCAGTAGGAACAGAAATATGTAGTGCTCAGCCTTGATGTCTTGCGGAGATATTTCCAGACTAAAGACCTTTAATTCATAGAGGCTTAAGGGGATATCCTGACCATATTGGAATCAATGTTTTTCAAATTAGGACGGGTTTTCAATTTTGAAACAAAGAAAGGAATAAAACCCCACCAAACTGTTCAAGTTAAATTATTCCCATTTAGGACTGTTACTACTGTGGTTTCTTTTCGTCACCTGTCTTCAGGTTCTGGCTCATTCTTCATGCAAGGATTGTGTAACATTTTCAAAAGAGTGAGTGCCTTTGCAGATATCACTCTAGATGGTTTTTGAGGTGCTGCATACCTATATAGTCCTTGATCAGATTTCAGCAGACATAGGTCCTTTTTTTGCTGTATCAATGTTGGTATTCTTTATATTCAGGAAACAAGTAGCTGAGAGAGAATCTTTGTCCACTTTACAATTGGTTCTTATCATCTATTCTCATCCTGAACATTGCAACATCAATCAAATGAAAAATAAAAATCGCTTTTTCCCTGAGCTGTTAACAAGTGCCATGAAGATGGATGTATAGATACAGATTTGAACATGACTGGCATGGAAATCTTCAGGGGAAAGCATCATGGGTCAGAGGATTGGCAATGCCAGGAGCAGCCTCAGTTCAGAAATGAGGCAAACCTATATTCTGCTTTTTAAAAGGAAAAAAATCCATAGTGAGAGCAAATAATGACTGAATTTTGGAAGCCTTTTCCATGGTGCAGGGTGAACAGCAGTGAAAATCTGTGTGTGACTATGTTAGAGCTGTTTAAAAAGGGTCCTGTGAGACAGAGACTGCAAGAAGGGGCTGAGTTATTGTGTTATGCTGAGCTGGCTCGTTGATTAGCAATTAGATATCTCTATTGATGAGGAATCTGGAAAAAGAAATCCTGGCCTTGCTGCACTAGCAGCCTGCATGGAGAGGGTACCTGGGCCTTGCTGCTCAGTCAGCAGAAGGTACTGATGTGCCAAAGGAGGTGGTGAGGCAGGGCAGTGCAGCAGAGACAGAGTAATGATTGCATCTCAGGATTCCCACAATACACTTTTATGTTTTGTTGCTGCCCAGAAACATCCAAGATCAAATTATTTAGGTGGCTAAGTGGCGCAAAACAATGCTGCAGTTGGTGTGGAGCCAGGCTGTGCATAAGCAAAAGGGAATTAAGACATTATTATAATCAGCATGGGCATAAGACATATTATAATCAGCTAATGCTACCAGATTTTTTTTTCTTCAATTGCAAACTCCCGATTCCTCTTTGTAATGGTCACTGCAACCTCAAAGCAGTGCTGAGAACAGTTCATGATTTTTTTACTCTTTCTGCCGAGTGAGCTTATTAGTTTGTGTAAGAGAAACATGTTTGGCATAAAACAGAGGTATGAAAGGAGACCTTAGACTGGACTTCTAACTGGTATTGTGTGCAAGATGTGTAACTAAAGAAACCTCTATGATGTCAGATATTATTTGGATACTGAAGCATGCTGTAATTTGAAATGCATGCTAAAAATGTTTTTCCACTTCTAGTAAGCAAATATTTGTGGTGTATCGAGCACTGTGGAAATAGCATATTTTTAGGAGAACAATTTCTGATTTATCCTCTTACATTAATTTTAAGACTAAGGGAGCAGACAAGTCTTATTGAAAGGTGTGTTTGTGCCTGAACCAAGCAAGAATAAATCACGTTCATGTAGCTCTAGGCTGAATATTCAGTATTTGACTAACTGGAAAGCTTTGCATGAACTTTGATTTAGCATATCCCATAAAGTGCATTGCTCGAATGGTTGTCACCTTTTTCATGGCAGCTTGATGTTAGTCATTATCAACTGTATTGCCAAAAATGGACTTTAATTTTAATATAAGTGTAATGAAGGTGGGAAAAATATTAATGTATCATAGTAATTAATGCTTGGCATCATTTATCTGGAGACAAGAGTTGAATAGTTTATCTATGGAAATAGTTTTGATCTACATTTTTCTAGAGTCATCAGTTATCACTTATCCTTTGCTGACAGATTCCTATGGTTTTGTCTGGGGTTTGTCAATGGTGGGATTTTTGGTCCAAGAATTTGAGCGTGAAGCAGGTGACACAATACTCACAGGTGAATTTTAGAACTTACTTTTGTTGGAGGAAATGTCTTAAATACGGATTGCTTGGTTTATCCTCATGAGATTTTTCTTATGAACGCTATTAAAGAAAACCTGGTGTAGCTGATATAGTTTCCAGTATCTAATGTTATATTTGTCATTTCAGGGCTAAAGTTTCTGAAAGGACTCTCTGAAACTTAGCTTGGCTTCAGGTTTGGTATAATTTGATGTTTCATATCTAAAAATTGAGGCTTTATTGCTTTAGCAATTACAGGCACTCTGCTGTCATCTTGAATATAGTTGTCTGTACCTGATATAGGAACAAGATTTCAGTACCTAAAACATTATTTCTAGAGTTACCTCATATTCACCTCAGAGTAATTGAGAAGGTTTGTGAACCCTAAAATTAGGGGAATAAAAATGACCAAGGGTCCAATCAGAAACTGCAGATTTTGTTCAGGAGCAGATTCACAACATTATCATCACATTTTAACTAAACACCACTTTAAGAAATTTGTTTGTACAATGACCCTATCACTAAGGCAGGTTTTTTTTCATTTAAAACCTAAAATTAAATTTGGTATTATAGCAGACAGCTCGCTGTTCTTTGGAGACACCAAAATCTCTAATTTGTACTGAATTCAAAAGGCTCTTGATCAAGATCATGCACTAAGTCTGTAGAGGGGCAGATAAATTCCAGTTCCAACTCCTGCAGTGTCCATATTCGTGTGCCTCTAGAGAATGGGATATTTCTGAATACTGTTTCGAATGCATATGCAAATTGAAATGAAATTGGATCAGCTTTTAGAATCTGAAATTCTTAATGTGAATGGTTAGAAAAACATATGTATTCATCTGGATCTTAGAAATTGCTTGTAAAATTAAGTTTGTTGAATAAGCTTTGACCTTTGGTGATAATGAGGTAGTGGCAATTCTTAATAATTTCAAGTATACATCTGAATTTGCATTTATTTTGAGCCTTTTCAGCTCCTGGTTCCTTTCTGTGGAGCCACCTCACCTTAAAAGACACCTTTTCAAGGTGACCAGTGCAAACTTAGCAGCAGAGTATTTTGATCAGCTGATCTTGTTTCCTTGTATTTTTTCCCCTTACTTTTTTTCACACTATTTCTCTTGTGATTTTTGTGGCCAGTATTTTCTTGTCATTTTCAGCACAACCACTTTTGGCTTTCTGGACATTTTTGTTTAACTTTGCACTATTCTCCTGTGCCTGTAAATTGATCATAAATAAATCAGGGTGTGATGTGAGTATGAATAAGATTTAACTTGAATACAGAGTCAATGTCATTGCAAATAATACGGGAAACAACCAGCAATCATATTCTGACTATGGATTCTTAAAGTATTGGTAAATGTTAATAAATAAACCAAAGACAGCTTCTATTACATACCTTTGTTATTGATACATACACCCATATCACTAAAATATTTATAGAATGAAATGGGAAAATGTATTTGCTACTCACCCTTCATCAAGAAGAAACTATCAAAAAAGAAAATACAAAGAAATTAAGAAAGTGCATAAAAATAAAATAGCTTTGAGAAATTCTGTCCCTGCCAGATAATTCATCAGGCAGGCTGAGCAGAGTTTTGTCCCAAGTTTGAATCATTCAAAATCTGCCTGTTTAGTGGGAGGGAATTTCTCAGTGTTTGTCTGGTCTGCTCAAGCTCATATAGAAGAGAATCAGAGCAGAATGGAGAGGGCTCAGAAGCTTTGTGCTGAGCTCTGTGTGCTCCAGAGGGCTGTGCGAGGCTGGGCCAGACAGGCACTCTCCAGGAGCACTGCTCACCCCTCCCCTGGGCTGGGAGCTCAGGGGAACTTCTCCCTAAAGTCAGCTTTTCTTCCTGCCCCACTGGCAGATTTAACTGATGGTTTCCATTGCACAATGGAGAGAAATCTGCTGCCCATCCTTCTGGCTTGAGCTGTGTGATCAGCACTGGGGCACTCCCTGTGTAAGGGACACTCCTTCAGTGTAAAGGGTTGGGATGGTGCAGAGCTCAGCTCCTGCTGCTCACCAAAGCTGCCTCACATCACTGCAAACCTCCTGCGATGGCAGAAAGCATGAATAGGCTGGAAGCAGGAAGGTGGCTTGGCATTGTGGAAGGGCAGGTGGGCAAGGGGAATGTTGGAGTGAATGGATGGGAAAAGGATGATGTTTCCATGTGAAATGCAGGGACAGCACCACAGTTAACATAGGGAAACTGCTGCAGGAGTTTGAAGACCATGTACAGCTTAAGTCTTTGAAACAGGTTATGTGATGCAGCCAGCAGGCAGCTTGGTGTCTTTTTCATGGCAAGGCCCATGGGAAGGGAACTGGTGTCTTACCAAACCTCAATCAAAGTTGTAGAAAGAACTAGTCTAGGAGGTGGCACACAGAGTGTGGGACTTGGCTGTTTCTAAGTGGCAGAAAAAGATCTTTTATCAGTTCCGTGATTCCTTCTAGGAATCTGTTGATATAAAGCACGTGCAAAAATGAAAAGTCATTCTGGTATATGGGTACCTTGGGTTAAATGTAATGGTTTTCCCCTGAAATGAAGGTCAGCCAACTGATGAAACAAGTTGATGTCTAGCACAGAAATGAAGTTTCCAAATTTTTTGAGGCATTTCACTCATTGAGTCTGTCAGTTGAGGGGGAGGGATGCAGAAAGTGCGCACAGTATCTGCTACATATTCATGTCCTGGAATCCAGTGAGTCCTAGCCAGGTGGGCAAGGCAATGTGCTGAGACACACTCAGGCACTTTGCAGAGAGAAGCTCAATGCTGAAATAAGGCATCTGTGAGTCTGGGGAGATTGAACAGAAATCTCCAGCTGAACCAAGTACATATTATCTAAGCAGATTGTCTGTGATAAGACACCGCAGAGTTGACACAGCAAGATCAGGTTTTGTGTCTTTCACAAGAAAGAGCTAAAGTTTTTCACTGGTTTTTGTAGGGTTACTGTTTCCCAGTAGACCATGGTGGAACTATTTGATTCTAGTAATTTTTTCCTTTATGGGATGCAGATAGAAACTGAAATTCTAATAACATGGACCATGTTATCACCACGATAATGAGACGTCTTGTCTCAACTTGTGAGTTTTTGTTTATCATTGAGAATTTCATTGCTATTCAGGGAACAGCAGGTGAATTTGCCCATATCGCTAAAGAGAAAACGAGGCCTGCTTTTTACATAATCCACTACAGATGTTATTTGGAATGTGCTTCAGAATACATTAATATGGCATTTATGAGCAGTCTTATAATTGGCAATATGTTTCAAATGCCTTGGATGTTTAACTTGGGCAGGAGAGGAAAAGCGATAGCAGCATTTGCAGAAGTTGCTATGTAAATTCAGTCTGCAGTCAAACAATGCATGGCCATAACCTTCAGGAGCAATAAATGCAGTCCATCACTTTTCTGTGGAGGGCCAAATGAGGAAATCTGAAAAGGAAGGATGAATAATAGGATAATAACAGGATATGAGGGAATTCAGGTAAACATCATTGAATGCAGCAAGGCTTCAGATGAAGAGAGAAGGATAAAGGGAGTAAGAGAGAGGTGGCTCTGGTGCTTCAGGGGAATCTTGTTTTCTGCCAGGCCCTTTGGAAAAAAGGGATGCATGCAGGAGCTGAAGGGTGGCTTTGGGTGTGATGAGCCAAACTGTCTTCAAGATGGACACAGTTTGTTACAAATGGGACAGGGTTATAAAGCCGTGACGAGTCTGAGACGAGTGGCACGAGGCACCCCTGTGACCACCCCAGACACTCTGTACTGCACACTGTGGAACCCCACCTGGTAATTCAGGCTAAAATTAGTGCCTCTTCTAGAAAGATGCTCAGTATTGAGTGAAAAATTTCGATAAATTGTGGAAGAACTTTAACAGGTAAGGTAAGGGTAGCACAGCAGGAGAAGGTACAACTGACCTAAACTGAGCTATTGTGTTTAGGAATCAAAATAATTCTGAACAGGAAAACTGAAGGAAAAACACCCAGACAACAAAAACAAAACAACCCCCCCACTTATCTATGAATATTATATTTTTTAAACCACTGTGTTTACTATCAGTATCCTGTGTGTCTGAATTTGATGTATTAAATCCTAAGAGATGAAATTCTGAGACAGTAATTGTTAGTAGTGGGGTATGCCCAACAGAATTAAGCTCTGCTCCTGGGAGAAACTGCAATATAAAGAAGGAACTAACACAAATGGTGTTAGAAGGAAGTAGTGATCATCTTTTTGAGGGATAATCTTTCAAAAAATATCCATGAAATTGTAAAATTAATCATTAACTCTCCAATGACAGTTGATAATAGCATTACTTTCACTGGACAGATTATGAAGATCTGCAAAAAGGAGATTTAATATACATTATACAATTTCTAGCAGGTTAAAGGCTGCATGAAAACCTTTTAATTATTAGAAATAATCTAGGCAAGCAACACCTCCTCCTCCCCATTTCTAGCACTGCTCAAGTGCCTACACAGTCCTATTCTTTTCTAGCCATTATGGACGTATTAGGTAAAGGTACACTTCAGAAATAGGAAGCTATATTTAAGGAATCGTGCCTCATTTCCCAGCTCTCTGTAGGTTTTCAAAGACAGCATTGCTTATATTTAGTAGCAGTTTTACTGAGAGAGGAGAAATACTTCTTTGAAGATAGGTTGCCTTTTTAAAATGTTTTTCAAAATAATTTTCAGTCTTCAAATAATATAAAACCATACTAAGAATTCATAGCAGTTAAGTGCCCTTGCATAGGAGTAAATGACGGCTGGAAGGGACCAAAGGCTCAGGCAGGTCAGGGAGTGAATTTGTTATGAATTTTGCTTCTGTATTTAAAGTGAGATGACCTGATTGAAGTGGTTGCAGCAATTCCTCTGCTGGTGTGAATTTGTGCAGTTGTACTGAGCATTGACAGGCTACTGGTGTCTGTGTACAGGCTGGCAGATTTTCTCTAGGGACACCCTCCAGGGAGGCAGCCCAAATATTATATAAGCTGCCTGTGCCTCTCCCACAGCGAGAACTGTGGGCAGGAAGCAGGAGATGATGGGCTAATTATTTGGCTCTGAGTGGAATTGTGTGTGACACCAGCAGGAGCTAACAAGAGGGTGGCTCCCAGAACTGAACCTTGGCTGATGGCAGCACAGACCTTTGAGTGCTTCCCCAAGAATGGGGAAAGGGTGATGGAGATGCTCAGGGACTGGAGGATTTGCACTTGCAGTGAGCTGAGGGCCCAAATGTGAAAAGGAAAGAAAATCAAGTGAAAAGGCTGAGGGCTCTGTGCAGCTGGTGGAGACACAGGCACAAGCTCGTTGCTGTTTGTTTTTGGTTGTGTGCAAACAGCAATACAAACAGTGATTTGGGTCTGTGAGCAGATCTGCTTTTAAGAAAAACCTGGAAATCCATTTTCTAGTTGTTATTTGGGGTTTTATTTCATGTTGCTGAATTTATTTATTTCCTAACTTGAGCAATCCACCAAAGGCCATTTTACAAATACTATTTTAAGGAGTTCTTTATGAGAGTTGCCTAGCACAACATTTTGCCTTTCCCTGATAAAAAAATGAGGAAGGAAAAGACTTGGAGCACTTAGAATTCCTTATGTAATCAATAGTGAGCCTTTAGATAGACAGTAAATATATTTATATAGTGAGCCTGCAATAGACATACACACACTACCATAGACAAAATATTCTATCTGTGAAACACTTGTATTAGCTTGAGTTTTCTAATGGCATATTAAAGTTAAATAAAAACATTGTCTATTAGAGGCCAAGAGAATTATGTAAGCTAAGATAAGCTCAGGAAAGCCCTAGCATATGGAACAGTAATACACATAAGGATTTTATTAAAAAATTATTTGGGATGTTTATCTCTTCATCACAATATTTACGTTAAAATTATTTTGTCTATAACAACTCTCCACCTGATATTTCTATGGGAAAAGAGTCCAAGCTTTGCCACAAGGCAAACGGCATTAATATAAAATAATATTATATTCCAGGGATGAAAATAATGAAATTAACTCACAACTTTATAATTTGGGATTGTAGCTCCTTCCTGAGGCTGCCGATGAAGTGATGTATCTTTTTGTTATTGCTGCAAGTTAGAGACGTTGTCAGCTTTACATAGAATAGTTAACACCTGGTGTGGAGGAATGCACAAGTCCTGAATTCTGATCATGTGAGAAAGTGATGATGTTGGTATTCAGGAATATTCTCTGGAGTGGGTTTTTGTTACAGGCTGATTTTCATGTTGCAGTATTTAATCATTTACAGTATATGATTCCTTACACCATTGTTCTTTTCTTTTTAAGCTATGAAAGATAATTGTATCTCAAAGAAGGGACTTATCTCTCTTTATCTAGTCCTCTTTACTCTTCAAGCAAAATTATAATGTGGATTTCTGATGGCTGGTTTCAGGCAATAGGTTGTTTTAAATCCTAAATAGAGAAAGTGATTTTAATTTCATTGCAAGAGCAGTCAGGATAAATTAGTTGGGAGGGGAAAACCTCGATAAATGACATTTTTTTATCCAAGGGTAATTATCTTTGAGAATATCCAGGATAAGCAAAGACTTATTGACTGAGCAGAATGTTATTGCTCTGGGCTTTTTTTTAAACTTTTTTTTGTATAAAAATATTTCTAAATTGGATATCTGTGAACATCTTTAAGAAAGACGTCTATTCCTGTTAACAGAGTAATAATTTAAACTGTCTTTCACTCTGCCCTAAAATTGCCCCTGAAGCAGCTCCAGCTTTCATGGGATAAAATCCCAAGCACCCCCTCGCTGCTGCCTGGCTGGGGGAAGCTGTGCAAGCTGACAGCAAGCGCCCACCACTGCACCCTGCAAGTCGTCATCCCTCCACAAACCCCCCACGGAACAGAAGAGCGGCAGAGAGTCCTAAAATGACAGCATGGACACTTGTCTGGGTGCCATAGAAACTGCCACTGCAAGGAAGAGCTTTCCCTTCCTTGGCTTTGCCATTCAGACACTGAGAATGCAGAGACTTTATAGAGAAAATTAAGATGCCTGTGTGTTGTTTCCATGCTGGGTGATTGGCCATTTGCTGCACGTCTCATTTGCTTCTTGTGTGGGGTCAGCTTTGTGCAATTAACTGTAACATCCATGACTTGTGTCTCTCCTCTCTCTTTGGTGTGATGAAATTCCACATCAGAGCCTTTCCCAGGGTGTTCCTTCCCAGCCTTGGCTGTGAGAGGACTTGAATTACATGGCTTTTCTAGTCCTGAGAGGCAATGAGAGCTGCCCTCCCGCAGCCTGCAGTGCCCATGGGCTCTGTGCCCCTCCTCTCTGCTGGCCTCTGGTGGGTTGTGCTCAGCAGGGCTGGGGAGGTCTCGGGGGATGTGACACCAAACCCTGCTCTTGGCCCAGAGATCACCTCCAACAGACATGTCTGTGTGCAGAGGGATGAGCTCAAAGCCCCTCAGCTGCCTGGGAGTTGTATCCCTCAGCAAAAATCTCCCAGAATGGCTGCAGGGACGACTGCAGGCAGTGGAACAGTTGTGTGCAGTGAGTGTGTTTATTATGGGAAGGGTTCCCAGGCCAGACAGCTGTCCGCAGTGTGCTCCCACACCTATGCTGAGAAGGACAAGTGAGAATCCAGGACACACTTCAACATGACAAATAGCTACCCAAAAAGAAACCACAGGCTTTTGCTTCAGGTCAGCAAGCTCGTGATTGGGTGGGGAAGTCTTTAATTTGCTCTAGAACTGCCGTATAAATGACAGTCTCATTGTGCTTTGCCTTGTCTTTGCCTGATTTCCCCGGGCTCTCTGAGTTAGCTTACTCACTGTTGGACGAAGGGTCACCAAGGAATGCTTTTTGCTGCAGTTGGTGGCTTTCCAGCTAAAAGCCTTCAGCAGTGGAGTTAATATGCAGTTTCTATATCAGGATGGTGGGGGGAGATGGACTGATCAACTCGTGAAACATCTCATATCTTGTTCTTTCAACGGCTTGTTGTAATTTCCACAATGTGCAGAATTTTTTTAACTGAATATCCTAAGCTAATTTTGAAAGGAAAGTTCTGCCTTTCTAGATTTCCTCCCACATTTCATTTAAATAAGTTATTCTTCACCTTTTGTTCCAGGCTGCTGTGCTCTGTTAAATGCTACTTCAGAAATGACTGCCTTTTACTGATGGGTGAAATAATCTCTGTGCAAAGTCTGGAAATTATTTTCAGTCAGGGAGGTATTTTAAGCTGCTTTGAAGTGAGAAGTGCAGGATAAGGGGGATAGGCAGTGTGTGGGACTATGAGGTATGTATTATGAGTTCTTTATTGGCTTCTGATATTTTGTGCTTCATGGGGTATTGAGAATGTCACTTACTTTCTTATTATTGCCTGTTTTTTCCGAAAAGATGTCACATTATTTTGCCACAAACCCTGAAAGAGGTTGAATGGAACCACTATGGTCATGGAATCACAAACCTATTTTTTATCAGCTCAGTGGGACAGGCAAGGGCTGTTCCCTGTGTGATCCTCCTTCGAACACACATCTCCTCAGATAAATCTAACGTTCAACTGGAGCAATGAGCAGACTGTGTTAACATCCCTCTCAGCCACCAAGGTGTCTCAGATGGGAAAAGCATGTTGCTCTTTGTGGTGCTCAGGCCACGAAGTGCCAGAGATGGCAATCATGACCCAGGGATTTGTACATCCATGCTCGTGGAAAGTAATTTTGCAGTGTGTTTCATTTGCAGCTCTCGTGTTATTAACTCTAATGCTGAGTGAAACACAGTGCAGTTCACATGTTCCTGTAAAATTGTCACTGTACTTGCTCTGATCATGGTGTTTGTTTCTTTGTCTGGTCCAGACACATGCTGAAAGAAACGCACAAAATTGGTCCCCTTGATAAAACTGGTGTTCACAAAATCTTAATCAAATTAAAATGTAATCTCAATTTCTCCTTAATACTCCTGTAACCTGTATGCCTTTAATCATCTCTACTGTTTACTGCCAGTTCAGTTATCAGGTATAATAAGTGAGCCTAATGCTTTAATGTTTATTACTGGCCTACTTTCAAAATCCCTTACACATGCAAGTTGTATATAATTTAAATAAGAAATGCTGCATGTAGTCATCACCACTCATTTCCAGAGGAAGGGAATGCCATTCCCTTTATTTAACCTACCAGCCTGTACCCTCTGGGTACAATTCTTGGAGTTAAAACCAGTAGTGATCCAGTTTGTAGACTGGTATTGCTCATGAGCTTTGCAAGTGTGTCATAATGCTGGGTCTCCAGTCTTGCTCAAAGTAGTCTTACTGCTGCTGTTAGTCATAGGCAGAATGCATATAAAAAAATTGGAGAGTTGAATGGTGTGTCAGTGTCATTTTTGCAGTACAGCGGACCAGAAGAATAGCCAGGCCTTTCTTTTTATCTTTTTCTTCTTTTTTTTTTTCCTTTGAGTATTGTTACATATCTGTGTTGAAACACAGGAAACTTCTGTTTGATTCCGCTGCAAATATCTAGCATCTTTCCTTAGTCTCCTATCATTTTTGTTTTGTTTTGGGGCCTTGATTCTGTGTTTTAAGGTTTGACAACTTCTAACCACGCAGCATGTTGTAATAGCCTGTAGAAAGAGCCTTTTTGATTCATGTGTATCAAAGTGCATGACTAAACCCTCACCGTATATTTTGCTGGTGTCTGGTATTAAATTTCTTTATGCTTTAGTCACACATTAAGAAGTGATGCATTTATTTTCATAACTGAATTCGGCGTTCTGGCTCTGCACTTTGTAGAAGGGAAGATAACGGAAGAAAGCAAACATTTCTATTGACTGGCTGTGATGTGTGATCTGCCAGTCAGAAGAATTTAGAGCTTTTTGTTTAGAAGAGGGATGTTCAGAGGGAGGGAAAGAGGGCTGCTAAAAGCAAAAATTGCAGCTATTTGCTACTCATTTCAAATCTTTGTCCTGCCTGGTATGAAGCTTAGGGAGAAGATCTTTTGCTCTGCATGCATTAAGTTGATTTAATGTGTGGATACATTATAGTCTTGTCCTAGTTGTAAACATCTTAATGTAATTTTCAGGGTTTTATTTTGGTGGAGCTCTTGGATGGATATCTATTTCCCTGGATTGTATTATTTCTTGGGTTTTATATTTTGTATTTGCTACTGTATCACCAAATTTTTGGTTCAGTTTTGGGCAATGAAAATGTAGTAATAATGAAAGGTATTCCCTTCATCCAGGGCTCTTGGAAATATCCTTTAGAAGTGCAGACACAGTATTTTTTTCTGTTTTGACATCAGTGAATCATCATTAGTAGCTGACATGTTGATTAATACCTACTTGTAAACATTCTAAGTACCGTTTTTGTTTCAATGTGTAATTTGCTTGAAAGGAGTTCCAGGAGGTTTTGAACCAATATGCAAAGCCAAAGGGATGGGACAGTGCCCTTTGCTCAGTCTGACAGATTTTCTGGACATTCTCTGGGACTGTCTCACTGCATGTGAAAGCTTTTTAGCTAAACCTCCTCAGACTCTTCTAGAGAAGAACTCTGACTTTTGAAAGGCAAAAGGTAGCTCAGGAGCATCCCGACTTGGGGGTCAGATGGAACAATTTCTGTAGCGCTGGATACTACTGTTGGATCCACAAAAAAAGTGCCAGCAGGGAAAGCAGAAACATGTGAATTACCATGGAGATGAACACAAACTCGAGAGAGGCGCTTTCAGCAGAACTGTCTCCTTGGCACATTCATCAAAATGAAAACTTTTTGTGGAAACATAGCAGTTGACAGGAGGAAGATCTTGGAACAGATGCTAGCTTAGAGCCCAGGATATTCAAACTGAGCCATGGGGAACCGAATTCATATCTTTACCCTGAATAGCGTCTCCAAATCCTGCTCTTTTTGTCTTTGGCTTCCTTTTCCTCTAAGTAAAAAATGTTGTAAGCTTTTGAAATCTTTACATTTTGGGTGGAGTTCATGTTTCCTGATCCAGCTCATCACCCTTGGAATACTGATAGAATAAACTAATTTTGTCAGTCTTAGGTAAAGGAAGCAAGCCATGTTTTGCCATGTAACAGCAGGTAAATAATTTAATGCAGCTTCTTTGATTTACATTTTTGCAACCAATAGTTGTTTGATCCGGCTTTTGAAGGGGTGGCTGAAAAATCAAATTCCATCTACTTAGAGGTTTTACCAATATTGCTTCCCTCTGAGGCAGAGTACAGGAAATTGTATTCAACACAAACAGCCAAGTACCAAGGTTCCTTCTGGAAGCGAATATGAAACTGGAGGAAGCTGTAGATTTGTCTTTGCTGTGTAGCTCAGATGAAAGAAAAAAGATGAGGTGGAAAGGGAAAAGGGAATTGTTTTGGAGGAAAAAGTCTTGGAGACTGAGAAGAAAAACTAAATCCCATGGTTTGGGGTAATCCTCAAAAAGTTTCCAGTCTTTTGGGTGAGTAGTTGAAATAAACTGATTTTTCAGACGCTTCTCAGATTTGACTCAAGCTACTGAAATGTCAGAGGAAGTCAAGGAAATCTGCTTTCACCCAGGAGGATAACTTTGAAAAGTAGTAGAAAGCTCTTGCGTTCATCCATCCTCAGACAGCAACGAGCTGAGCAATCCTGACAGGAGTGAACACGGTAAGGAGCTGCTGTAGAAATCCAGGGGTAAAAAATATTGACAGTTTTGTGGAGCCGAAGAAGTCTGAGACCTTAAAAAGCTCTGAGAGTCCCATCATCAAGTCCTTGTAGAGCTCCTGGGAGTGTAGGGCTGCAGGAGTCCAGGCCTCTTGCTCTGCTCCAGGAAGGCACAGGCTGTGGAAAAAAAAGAAAAGGAAAAGCAGAAGGAACTAAAAACCACCATTGTATTCTTGGCCTCAGCTGCTTATTGAGTATAGGCATGGTAGAGAGAGGAGGTATTAACTGAAAATGGAATCTCCTAAGAAAATTTCTTCAATTTGTTCAGCTACATTACTGCGCTGTTGGTTTGTTCCATAGACTGCTAAAGAGGAGATGGCTTTGTTCCAAATTTTTTTTTTTTTTTTTTTTTTTTTTTTTTTTTTTTTTGAGATAGAATGTAGCAATCTGCAAGGCTTTGGGCTGAGTGCTGGCTGGGCTCAGGTGAATGCAAGTGAGCCTCTCCCCTTCTGCACACATCAATTACATGTTTCATTTCAAGAAAGCTGAAATCTTCCCCTAGGAAGAAAATCTGTATTTTCATACCTTCTAAACCTGGGTTTTGACTGTCACTTTGGAAATGGCGTTTTTCAGTAAAATATGAATAAATAATGGGGAAAAAATTTGGAAAATTTTTGTCCCATCCTTCTTCACAACAGAAACACACAACCAGAAAAAACTTCAATTTGAAGCCAAACAAACATTTTTGCTTTAGACCCAAATAATGCCCATAATTAATTTTTTTAAAGAATATTATGGAAAATACCACTGTATTTTCAACCTTTTCCGTGTTTTATTTTCTTTATTTTCTTTTCCTTGTCTTTATTTTTTTTTAAGATGAACTGCCATATAAAATAAATCACAGCTCAATCAACTCTCATTCCAAGTTCTAAGGTTAGCTGGGAGACATTTTATCGTCAAGTAAGTCTGTGCTCACAAAGTTCTTTGGAAATAGGCATTGACGTTCTCATTGGACTGTGTTACTTCAGATATGCAGCACTGCTTGAAATAAATAATCCAGATAACCAAAAGGCAGATTTGATTGTATAGAAGGAAATAAAAAAGAAGCTGTAAGATAAAGCATCCACATTTGATGCAAGGTTTATTTCTCCTCTTTGTGGAAGAAAACTCGAGCTCTCTTTGTTGCAGTGGGATTCTTAACAGCAAAAAACAACCCCTGGCTTCTTCTTGTGAGTTGGCTTTGGAGGTGGAGTTTGTGTGTGGATCCCTCACGTCCTGGAAAGCTGCTGCTCACGGCTCAGCATGTGATGCAGTGGGGGCTCTCTCCTCCACCCAGCCTGGCAATATTTGCAGAACTTCAGTGTCTTGAGACTTCTGTCGGATTTGGTGACACGAACAACTGGTTTCATATCAAGGGAAGCACTGAACTTGTTCAAGAGAACAGGCAGCTACCTCCAAATTGAGGAATATTGATTTTGGAAAGTGGTAAATATAAGTGCACGCTGAATAACGTGGGAGGTGAAAACTGTGCAGTTAAAAGGAAAAGAGCTCTGGGGCTGACCACATCCAGGCAGGAATCTAAGTCACTGTATTACTTTTAATAATTTTTTCACCAACCCTCTTTTTTCCTCTCTGCAAGATTCCCAGGAACACTAGTTTCCAGCCTTGACACTTATTGTTAGATGCATTAAATTAAACAGTGTAAATCCACCCCTGAGAATTTACCATTTGTCAGGCTTTGTGCAGCAGGTGGAATTCCACTGGGCAGAATTGACGCCAGTTTTTTTCTTCCAGGACCATTTTGATATGTGTGCCTTTTCTGTCACCAGTTTTCCTGTTTTCCCCTTGGCGAGGCATATGTCTCACTAAAGAGCCTGCTTGGTGGTTGTTGGTTTAGACAGATCTTTGCTTTTAGGTTTGTTTTTTTCATGTACTTATCTGTCCTTTTTCAAAAAGCCACGGAAATTGTGGGCTAAAGTCTGTGCTTTACTTCCCTGGCATCCCCACCCAGGAGGAGATGAGCCTTTCTGGGAGGTGAGCATTGCAGAAGATGTGCTCTAAGCACTGTGGGGACTGAAGTGTATTTCTGCTGCTCTTTGCCTACATAAGCCTACAGCAGCATCTCTATATTTATGTCCGTGTGTGCATATGCTCGAGTGAGTGACAGGAGGAAAAAATTCCCTAAGACTGCTCACATCCCTTCCCCTGGAGAGGGGTGATGGCAGATGTTCCTTATTTGTCCTACTGGGAGGGCTGAGCTGACTGTGGGCACAGAATCTTCTCATTGCCATGGTAATGGATGTCTTCTAGAAAACTTGATTTAGATCATATAGCTGGAGAGTGCCTTTTATTTAGATTTCCTGGAAAGGTTTTACTAAGCAGATTCTTTTGACAGTTGCTTTCGCTGCTGTCTGTGTTACCATATCAAAGAACCGCTCACCACAGTGTCCCCAAGGAAACTGCAGCACCTTTCGTGGCCATGCAGAGTTTGTATTAATTGTTTGCAATGACTGGTGTTCTAACTTAATTTCAGGGCCACTTTCTTCAGGATAACATATTACTGATGAAGTGTTGAATAATTTACAAGACTCACATCTAATTAATGTGAGAAAACACCAGGAATCTAAACCCATGGTACTTGCTATTCTTTTGTGTTTCACATTAGTCTGACAAGCACTCGCAGAGATTCCTCTGGAAACCTCTCTCCTGTTAAATGTTGAAAAGATAATCTAAGCAACATTCCTCAACTTCATATGTATTTTTCCATGAAGCAAATATTCAGTTTATATTATGAAATTTGCAAGCTATCATTAACTGAGGATAGTTTTGATTTTTTCTTAATTTTGTGGTGTTTTTCACAGCTCAGATTATAAATGATATTACAGGTTGCATTGATATCAGATTGGAAATATCTCCAGCTATTCACTTAGCGATCATATAGAGCAATGTCAGGGGCCAATGCTACTTCTTACAGCATACGAAATAAAGTAATTCCTTTTTCCATTCTCAATCTTGCCTGTTTTGGTAAATCTGCCTGGATCCAAGGTGTAAAAATGGCCTTTTGGCATCAGATTGAGATCAAAAGTCGCTTCTTTCTTTTGCTACAGTTTCTTTAATGTTACTTGGATAAATTATTTAATCTTGGTGGGTTAGCTCTCAGTTTGCTGATAACATTGTATAATAAAATTTTTTTTTTAGCTAAAAAATTGTTAACCTAGTGACTGTCTCATAAATATTTTTTAAAAGTTGAAGCCCATGGAAAGGCAATCTTTGCCTTTTTCCTGTCATTATCATTGATTTCAAAGCCCCTCTTCTTTCACCTGTGTATACACACACATCACTGGGATTGTAATATGTGCTGAAATGTGCAATGCACTATAAAATGTACTTGAAATACGCATGCATTGGGTGCACTGGATCAGGCTTTGATGCAAGTTGTCTCAGTAAGAAAGGAAGTTATCTTCCCCTGCTCACTTCTCATGGCACAGCCAGAGATGGCAGATTTTTGTTCTGATTGCTCTTTCACAGTTTAATAATAGAGAAAGATAATAAAGGAGCGAAAAACTTTAAAAAACCCCACATTACAATGTTATTGCTGTCATTCACAGGGTGCTGGATGGAATTCAAAAATAATATTGGTGCTATTTAAATAATTGATGGTGTAATCTTCAGACCAGTTGTCCTTTCATGAAGTAGCAGTTCAGGGAGCATTGTCACTTCGTGTCTTTATGAACAAGATGTCTCAGGAGAAGCAGAATCGTTCTGTGTGTTTGGAGGTGGGGCTGTGAAGCACCACTGGAGTCGCTGCTGGCACAAAGACACTTCATAGCAGGTGACAAGGACTTCCTCTGTATTGCTCAGTTTACAGGGATGGCAGAGAGTGAGTGTGAGGTGCTGCCTAAGAGGAATAAGAGCAACAGTCTCTACAACACTGCTGTGATCTTCATGCACATCATCTGTCTGAAATTCCACTGAAGATCACAATGATCAATGGGACAGCACATGATATATTGCCTTTCCACAGCTGCACTCCCAAGGGGGCCTTGGCTAAGTAACCTTTGCTGGAAATTCTGCCTTCAAAGGGCTGGAAACACGTTGTGTTTTAATGATGCATCATTGAAAGCAGAAAACAATGTAGTAGTGGTAGTAGTTATGGCTCTAACTGTGCTCTGAGAAATTTGAGAATGATCCATTATCCTTCAATACAGAGAGCACTTGAAATTCTGAGTTTTAAACTGCACTGCATCCATGACAGAAACCAATCAAACCCAGAAAATGCAAATAAAATATTCTGTGAAAAAATGAGCGCTGGATTTTCTGAGATAAACAACTAACAGAAAACCAACTTGTAGGAATACAAACAAATGACATTTTTAGTATTGAAATTACCCAAATTCTGCCAATTTCAAGTGCAGCTGTGCTATTTAGGTCCAGTTAGTTTAAAAGAAAAGAATTTCCTTGAACACAGATCCCACAAACATTAGAGTAGCGTAATAAATAAATAAATAAACAGGCCCAGCCAGGGAGCACAGATGCCACTTAATGTGGCAGTGTATTAAAGTTTACAGTTACTTCTTTTAGACTCTTCCCTGGGGTGCCATGTGTCAGCCTCCTGGAGAAGGAGCTGCAAAGTCTGATTCACTGACGTATGAGATGACATCTGTGCTTGCTGGCTTGGATTAGGGATAGTGAATCAAAAAAAGGTTGATCTGCCTTACCAGCACTAAGCTGACACGAGGTTATGCAGCTTTAGCTTGTTGGCTTTTTTATCTGTTTGTGTTGGATGCTATGAGTCAGCACTGGGTGGCTTTTTTTGCCTGGGGATTGCCACTTTCCTGGGCAGGGGAGAGGTGTGAAATGGCTTTGGTTGTGTCTGTGACCTGCAGGGGAAGAGCTCTGCGTTGATGATCAGCTGAAGGAGGAGCACAGGGATAACACAGCTGGGCAAAGGTGGCAGCAGCTGCTTCCTGTGAGCTTAGCTGGGCTACGAGGGTGAGAAAGCTCCCTCTGAAGAGGTCCTGCTGCCCTCGGTCCCTGTGGATCATTCTGTTTTCCAGCAGAGTCTATCCATCAGGAGCCTCTGTGCCTGTCCAGCCCTGCTGCCAGGCTGTCATCACGAGGGGTGGCCCTGGCACAGGAGCTGCTGATGGGAACAGGCAGTCCAAAGGCTGCTGTCCTCTGCCGCAGGAAAAGGCATTTTCCATAGTAATTCATGTGCAAAAACTCTGGAGACATGGGCTTGGGTTAGTACCCTGCTATGGCTTCATATCTCATCCTGTTTGTAACTAAGGCCCCCTTTATGTGTATGTTTATTTCAATCATTCTATCAAACATCCATATCCAAATATGTGGATTCATATTTCTGGGCCCTGATGGCTTTTACTTATGCTGGAACTTTCAGACAGGAGTAGGAATACTGGAGGGGAAAATTTTAATTATATCAGTTCTTCCACTTCAATTTATTTTAGTGTAAATAATTTCTCAGGCTAGGAAAAATAAGAGGAAAGAGTGTTATTTTTGTTATTTTTAAAAATTAGCTTCTAATTGACATTGCTTTCTTTTAAGTCACTTAAAATCTCATCCAGATACAGAAAATACCATTTCTAGCCATCATAAATAACTAACCGGGAGTAGCCTTATTCGGGATACCAGGTGTATGAATGAATGTACCAGAACAAAGGCTAAATGCAAATATAAGCTAAAGGAGGCTTTTTTTTGCTCTTTGTTTTGCTTTGGGGTGTTTTTGGTTTTTTTAGTTGGTCACCTTCATAACTAACAGCTCATGGTGAACCTTTGGCATATTGTTATAACAAGGAACAAGAGGTTGCCATTACCACATGGACATGGAGACAAATTACAGGAACAGTCACTATTCTTCCTTCACCAGGGGATTTTAACAGGGAAAGTAGCATCGATCATCTCAAGGCTTCAGTGTGACATTTTAGGTTTTGCTCTAGATCTTCTAGCCAGCAACTTCCAGCCTTTGTGAAAGCTACTGCTCTGTGAGAAGCTTTAAGAGACTTTTATAACAAAAAATTATGTTTTCTTTGGCCTAATTTTGCTTTTGAGAAATATGACAGTAATTGTAGCCTGTTCTCCTGTGCCTCTGGAATCCATTTATTGGATTAATGTCTTAAATTAACCAGATTAAGAAAATACCTTAAGTTATCCTGCACCCCACTCAGCACACAGCCAACCTGAGAGACCCTCAGCAGATGGAATAGCCCCAATCCTGTCCAGTCATTCTGGTTTAATTTCTCTCTGTGCCAGCTTTACAGTCCAGCAAAGTGCTGATGTGCTGGTTCAATCATTACAAAAATCTGCTAGTTCTGCTTTTGAAATACATTCCTAGAGTTTGAGATTTGGGATAAATGCAAACTGATGTTTTTGTCAACCGGACACAGGAGGAGCAAGCTGCCAGACATCCATATTTTTGGCTGAGAGAATTCCACTGACGTGGTAGCTATCAAAATACAATCTGGTGCCCATCCTGACAGATACATAGCATTTGTGTGACATGGGGAAATGTCAGCTTGGGGTTCACAGCCAAAGCACATTTAGCTCACAGGAGCAGAAAGCTTAGCACTCTAACCCTTTGTTCTTCAGCTAGAAACACTCTGGGCTGAGTGGAGAGTGAATTACTGGGAAAGAAAAATACACAGATATTGCTATCACTGAAATCAGTGTGGCAGTGTGTGCACCCTGCTCTGCGGGGACCCTCCAAAGGGGCTAAGGAAACTGGAACCTGCTCCAGGTGGTTTTGAAGAGAGGATACAACATTATAGCCTTGATGTTCAACTGTGATGAAAATGGAAATGGATTCTGGGGAAAGAGAATTTTGCTGTAGCCAATGTATTGGTGGGCAGTAGGGGACTGAGAGAGCACAAGCCAGGAAAAGGTTTACATTTATTTACATAAGAAAATAAACCCAGGGACTTGAGGGACTTTCAGGTCATTTCTGTGATTCCTTATTATTGCATTCTTCCAGTCTTGTAGGTTTTGCTTCCTCTTTTAGATGATTGGGATAAGGAAAAGCAGAAGCCTCCAAATTAGAAATTTTGGGTTACTACCACATGTCCTTGGAACATGGACCTGTCCTTGAGGACTTCATTGGATGCTGAGTGTGTGAAAAAAGGGTTTCAATCATTGAAATTCTGTGTGAGTAAATGCAGGCATAGCTATTGCCTTTTTTTTTTTTTTTAAAGAAAGAGAAAGTCTAATTACACCACTGCGTCCTATTAAATTGACTGTTATTTTAGCAGAATGATAGCCCTTCATTTTTTTTTTTGACAAACAAATCAGATGAAAACAACAGCAAATGGGTATTTAACTCCATGACAGCATCAACAAATCAAGCATGATACACCTCAGTGCAGTTTTCTCCTGCACAAAACCTTGCCTGGGTTTCTGCCTACAGAGGATGAGAAGCAAAAAAGTGAAAGCTGTGTGAGCTCCCCTCCAAAAGAAATGCTCCAGAGGAGGAAGGGAAACGCAGTAATGCACCAGTCCCCAGTTTGTGTGTGCATCCCATCTTCACAATTACTTGTGTGGAGGGGTCTGGCATGTCTTGGCTGATTTTAGAGCCCTAGACTCACCTGACAGTGCAAATTCTAACAAACAGCAAGAGCAGCAGCTCCCCTGGCTGGGAGCCATCAGAAAGGTACATTAGCTCTGTATCAGGTAGTTCTTGATACATTTTTAAGGTCCCTAAATTCAAAACAAATGAAAATTCAAAGGGTAAATCTAGAAATAATACAAATACTCATTTAAACTGTTTAAACAGGATATTCTAGGATTTTGTATTTTTTCAAACTTTTTTATACTTGGCATCATGGACAGAAACATTTGTTCCTCTTAGCAACAGAGCCCGAGACTAAAAGCTCTTCATTTCCCCTCACAGGCAGGGCCTGTCTCATTTCCTCTTTGCTTCTCAGGAAGCTCTTGTTCAAAACATCTAAGCAGCTGGTGTCTCTTAGCACAGAGGACTTGCTTCTCGACTGTAGATGACAGAGGCATAATCAGCTTTTTGTTTTCCTAATTTTTTTTTTTCCTGCAGAATACAAAAGCATGATGCAAAGAACTTTCCTCGCACTGGGAAATGTAGACTCTCGTACTGTGCCATATGTCTTAAAAAACGCCCCAAAGCAGCTATTTTTTTTAGTGTTTTGTTTTCCTCTGATAATCCCTTGCGGTGTCAGGAGGTGTGATAAGAGGTCAGTTTGATACTTCTGTTCCTACATTTGATTCAGTTCTGTAACTAACAATGCAAGCATTTGAGAGAGGTCTCCAACTGACCTGGAAGTGCAGAAAAACTTTATCATAGCCCACAGTGAGCTTTACAAGTCCTGCACGACCAAGGAAGACAAAATAGCAATTTGAAGAGACGTATGTTGGCCCCGTAGCCTGTAATTGACAAATTCACAAAATTATATAAAAATATAAGTAATATATCTTGCATCTGTTAAAGTATTTTGGTCCTGGCATTCAGTTGCTGATTTTGAAATTCAAAAGCTTTTGTTTAGGGCTTGAAATATGAGTCCATCATATTGAAGTCATGGAGGTTACTGATAGACTGTACTCAGTGTGAACAATAACTAGCATGTCACCCAGTCAGGACATTTGTCTTGGAAGAGTGATGGACCCAAATTCTTACTCACATCACTATAAATCAGCAGTGAATTCAGTTAAGTAACGAGAATTACATCTGTGAAAATTACCATGAGAGGAGAATGAGATCTGCTTTATTTACTCTTGGAACAACTCAATGTTTGAAATGGGCATTTATGGCTATATGGGCTCTAACAGGATTTTGAATTGTCAGAATTAGTTAAAATCACTGCTTTTACTACGCATAGGATGTTTTTAATGGTGCACTTGTTTTCTTAGTGCCGTATGTTCCTCCTTATAGAAAAACAAACAAACAAACAAACAAAAATTATCATCGAACCAGTTACTACAAAATGTGGCTGCTCCTTATATTTGCTTTTATATAAACATATATTGTGCAAGCCAGAGAACAGTAACAAACCTTGGTTTAGCCTAATATGAAAATGGTTGTTTATATTCCATGAAAATTAGTGTCTCTGTCTCTCTCTCGGGATGAAAAGACAGATACTGCAAAATTTCTGCGGAGCAAAGACGTATCACTGAAACTATCAAACTGAACTTTACCAGATCCTCTGCTCTTGTTGATAAAGGATTTTTTTTCTCCCCCACCCAGTCATCTTCTGCTTCACCTCCATGAGGCATCCTGCAGGAGGTGAAGGGAGAAATGCTTTTGTCAGAACCAATTTATCCTTTCTTTAAAGATGTCACTGACACGGGGAAGAATTTTGGGCACCTGGTGGAAGGATGTAGTACCCAGAGGATTTCAGTCAGTATTCCCTGTATTTTCCCAGATGGAGAAACTGAGTAGCTCAGATCAAAGAGCAACAGGTGCTTGTGGTGAAGGTGTCAGAATTGGGCTGAATTATACCATGGTTCTATCTGAAAAATTAACCTGCCAGTATGAATCAATTCCTGTGCAGTTTGAGGCCTAGATATCGCTGTGAATTGGTGAAGGTGTTAGAATTGGGCTGAATTATACCATGGTTCTAACAGAAACATTAACCCACCAGTATGAATCAATTCCTGCTCAGTCTGAGGCCAAGATATTGCTGTGAATTCTTCCTGTATCTGTTTTAAATTTTCTCTGCGTTGTACCTGCAAACCCCCTGAAGGGGCTGGGAGGTTTCAGCAGTGGCTGTTTGAGAACCTGTGGCATCCCTGGGGTCCCCAGGGGGTGGTGGCACTGCCATGGCCCCGCTGCCCCTCCGTGGGGCACACACACACGAGCCACAAGGGATCTGCTCTCCACAGAAGGGTTCACGGAGGCAGGAAGGAAAAAGTAGGGCTGTATTCACTGCCAGGCAAATCCCAGCAAAGTCAGGGAAAGTCCTAAGGTGCGTTTCGAGGATGCTATTTTATCTGCCTTTTGCGTTCCGTAGCAGTGGTGCAGATTTTACTTGGATCCAACCAGCTTCTCTATCAAGGTGTGCTCAGACAAAAGTAGGGTGTTAACTTTGGCTGCACTACAGTAAGTGGTGCTTTGGATACTGGGACACTGGTAAGAAATAGAAATCTCCCTGGGAATGAGGAATATCTTACCAACCTGTGAGAAATTTTTTACAGCATTCATGTAAGGTCTGTTTCTGACTCTGCCCATGTTTTTAGTGACCCTGGTCTATTGTGATCTGTCATGTTTGCAGAGGTGGCTGTGCTGTCACAGGCATGAGGAACTGGGGAAATTGCTGTGGAGACACTCATTTTTGTCACATTTTTCTGAACAATATGCCCCTCAGTCTTCCTGTGTCATGTCCTAAATCTTTAAGGCCTACAGTAGATGCTTAATAGAGATATAGTCTGGGTTGATATAGGATGTACTCTTTTCCCCTATTCTTCCATTAATAATGATAATAACCTGTCAGGACAGGGCATTTCACAGTTTTTGTTTTATTTCCTTTAGATTTCTCAGGTCTGTGGTTTCTTCTTTGAAGCCATTTTTTCTTCAACTATGAGCTACCCAAATGGACATGATTAGCAACATCTGTGCTAGGAAGTAAAAAGAAAGACTAAATCTAAAGGGATGAATATCCATTTTGTCAGCAATTCCAGCACTGATCCTTTAAATTTATGGTGTAATACCTGGCTTAATAACGGACCTAGGGTACTTATTGATAATTGCATGTAAAGCTATATGGCCAGATGGTGTTCATGGCAAATCCATGAGCAAAGATGGTTTTCCTTCATCTCTAGTTGTAAAAATACCCAAAACAACAAAACAATGCAGAATGAAGGGCAGACTGGTCCTCTGCCCATCACTCGCCCAATGGTTCCACTTTTGTTTCTCGCAATTCACCAAAGGTTGTCTCTTGTCTCACTTAGCAAAAATTGGTTTGGCTGGTTTGGATTCTGCTGGTTCATGCCTGTAGTTATGTCAATACAGTGATCTGAGTAGGGGTAAGGGAAGCCCAGCTATATATATAGATATATATATGTATATATATATGTGTGTATATATATGTATATATATGTATATATATATATAAAATATATATATATATGTATATATATGTATATGTATATAAATATGTATAATATGTATAAATACACACACAGACTTGTAATCTGTCTTTCAGCTCTTTGGCATCTTGAATTACTCTTCTCTGTGTACAAGTTGTGATTTATTTTGTTTTGTTAGTTCGACATAATTTTCCTTCTTTTTGCTGCATGGTGGGTTCCTCTAATAACCTCTTCATGCCAACTCAGGAAAAGAAATAATTTCCTGGAAGGCAGGGTGTTCACAGACCTGTGTGTTGCTGCTGAAACAGACACTGCAAACTCTACAGTGCAGACTCATTTCAAAAGAGGTGCATAGGAGAGGGAAAAGAAAAAAACATTAACACTAATTTGTATTTTTGATTACTAAGCACCTTCCTGGCTGTGTCAGTGCTGCAAACAGAGAGCAAAAAGAACAATAAAAAAGAGTGATCTCGATAGTTATGTCTAGTGAACCCAAGGGTGCTAGTTTAGTGCGGAAAGAATATATTGTTTTATTTCTGACAGTTTAAAATCCAGAGCTTGTAGAGGTGATGTAGAACCTTTCTTTATTTCACTTGGCTGTTTTCGTTCAATATCACTTATAAAATTAACACTGACCTTTAGTGACTATGGAAACAACTGTCAGTGTGCAGAAGGTTAAATAAACAAATCAAAAGGGTGCACAGTAAATAAATACATCAAGATGTAACTGATGGATTAACTACAATGTGTCCCAGTGAATAAAACCCAGAGCAGTATTTCCTGCTGGGCCTGGTTCCTCAGCACTCTGACCTTGCTGCTGGATCCAGCAGGTGTAGCTTGGTCTGTGTTATCCATCATTCCCTTGGGCACATTGGAAAGCTTGTTTCAAAAAGTGACGCTTTAAAATGACTTTTTTTTTTTTTTTTTTTTTAAATTTTCCTGCTGAGGCTTAAGCTATCCAGTGTATGAGGGTACAGCAAATAAAACTAAGAGGCTGAGCAATAAAATGACAGATGAAATTCAGTGTGAGCAAATGTGAACACAGGAAAGAGCCACTACCTTTTTTGTAAGTTGCCATCGATGGAAAGGGATTTGCATGTTCACAGAACACTGGAGGTACAGGCTTTTACACTGATTTTGAAGAGTAATTTCAATGGCTAGAAATAAAAATGTCTTATTGGATGGCTGGGGAGACTTGAGCAGTATTTTTAGATCTGCTGTGTCTTCCATCTATGGGTATTGCACAGTAGTTGCACTGCAGCTCAATGATTCCTAAAGCTAAACTTCAAAATAGGAAATTGCACAAGTTCTTGATAGTTTAATACAAGAATTTTCAAATGTATGCATTGATGGACAAAATCCTGGACTCTGGAGAAAATACTGTTGGCATTGAGTGGATAAATTGATGCTCCACTAAGTCTTCATGGACTGTGCTACAATACAGTTTTCTCCTTCAGGTACTGTACGTCAGCTTTCAATTTCAGAATTGGGTGAAATATCCTTAATACTATCAATCCTGGCTGTTAAATGAAATATAGATGGTTATGTTAGACCTTTGGCATCTAAAGTGTGAATTGAAGGAGGACTGAACAAAGAGAACTGTAGAGAACCTTTTTCCAGGAGAATGTGTTTTCAGACTTTCAAAGAGCAGAAATTTGATTCTTATAAATTCCTAAATGCCTGTGTTCACTGCCAGATTTTAACTTGCTTTTTGTACTCCATACATCAAAATTGCAGGAATAAAATGTAAGTTCTGAATCTCTGTGTAGAAATAATGAGCATTTCCCACCTTCCCGTGAGTCCTCAGCTGAGCATTTGCATGCAGAGAGCTCCGTGGGTGTGCAGAGACCCAGCACAGCTTGGCCAGCTCCAAGGGGGAGCCTGTGGAGATGCAGACATGTGTCAGTGCTGCACTTGGAAAAGCTCACAAAGCTGCCCAAAAGTGCAGCATCTTTGGATTCAACCTGACAGGTGTTCAGATAATGGGAGTGCAGGTCAGACGAATGCAGAGCTGTGAAGAAAAATTGCACAGGCGCATTATAAAGTTAACTCATGACCAAATCCAAGTGGATTTTACCTCATTTGTTTAAAAATCTTTTGTCTGGGGGATAGAGATTGGATGCAGCTATTATTTGAGAAGAGTCTATTTGCATGCTAGCACAACAAGGCAGATTAGGAATAAGGATAAAATGAGATAATTCTCGGATGAGGAACTCTGAATCCATGGAATGTTTTGTTTGGTGTCTCTGCCTGTGATTTGATCCATGCCCTGATATCTGTACTTGCTTTTTGCTACATATCAGGCCCCAATCTATTATGAAGTAGCACATTCCCACTGCTTCTTTTCAAGCACTTGCTGACAGTTACTGGAATAGTTCAGAGCTGCTCTGAGCAAGGGATGCTTTCCTGAAGGAGTCTCATTCTGTGGGAAGTTTCAGCAGGAGCGGAAGGCAGAATGTCCTTGTGTAGCTGCCCAGGATAAAGGCAGGGATGTTGCTCTGCCAAACACGCACAGTAATTCATGCACAAAAACCATCGCATGGATATTTTTGAAAATGTATGAAAAATATATGTGCAATATGTCGCTTTTCCAGGCGTGGTGCCAGCCTACTGAGTTCTTTTGGGCTTTTGTCTTCTGCAGAACACTATAAATTAGAACAGCAGAGGCAAAACAACAGGAAAAAAAGGAAAAAAAAAAAAAAGAAGAAAAGGAAAGAGGGAAAACAAGGGGAGAAGGCTGCATTTTCTGGTATCTTAATCTTATACATGTCTTCGAATTAAGGATCTGACTTCTCTTTTCTCAGAACTGCAGTGTGCTCTTCCTCAGTGTGGAGTACATGATCAGCACTTTGCTAAGGATTCAATTATGTGCAGCTGAATTGAGTTCCCCTTCATGTTGATTTTAATCTAATTACAGTCATGGTACATGACTGCATTAATTGCAACCTGACTGCTGTGCCAGGTCTTGGTGTGCCAGGTCTTGCTGTGCCCCTGTGCATGTGGGGACATCCAGCTGGAGATAGTTTTCATGGAGTTCATTTTCAGCCTGGACTTTTTTGTTCCTCTGCAAGAGCGTGGAACAGTTGGTGTGGAAGGTGGAAACTTGCTCAGAAACTTTTGGAGTGAAGTTAATTCCATGCAGAAAACATCCTGCTGACAGAGGTTGCCCAGCCCTTTTCTAGTAGAGAAGACTTTGTAAAATGTTCATAAACTATGTCAAATGTCTTTGACTTTCACCGAAGGTGTTTGATATTTAACTGGAAGCCCCTGGGTTTACAGAAAAGCCACAGCTCTGTCTCCTGTGTGTTCCATTTAACTGGGTCATAAGCTCTTACATGTTGCTGTTTCTCTTCCACATTCTTGTATTCCCCAAGAAAATTATGGTATCTACCCTAATTAATATATGAATATGAAACTCTCTGAAGAGCTAAAACTTAATTTGGCCTAAGCTGCAGCAGTAATGCTGCAGTGTAAAACACCCAGTGCAGAGCAGCAATCCCAATGTGAAGGCTCCTGCTGGGCTCCCACCCCACCCATACCCTTCCTGTGCCCCCTCTAGTCCCACATCTGTGAGATCCCCAGTGGCAACAGCTGAACTGAAGGAAAGAGCTGGGGAAAATAAAACTTTAATAGTGTTATCTGTTAGTTTATTAATTTCTCACAGTATTGCAAATCGTGAGCCAATGGATTTGCTGTTGTGCCCTCAAAAATTAGAAATTGCAAGATTTAAGGTTGACCACTGAGCCTTAATCCTTCCCCCGGCATTTCTGGTCCGATCTCTAGCTCCCCAGTGGTGTATCCTGGGTTTGTGGTGCTGCTTTCAGCAGAGAAGTTGCCCATAGAAATGACAGCGAGAAGATTTCTCAGGCCTCTCTAATTCTGGCATGTGCTAACTTTCAATTGGGTGACTTTGCTGCGTCCTTTAATGTAGCTATTTTTGTGTGTGTGTGTGTATAAATTAAAAATAGCTCTATAGAAATAACTTTAAAACCCTGGAGTATTTAATAGCAAGCAATTCCTTTTTATAAAAAATTTATAACAACTTATAAAATGTAATCAACAGAGAATTGTGCCCCCGCTTTTGAATTCTTTAGGTGGTTTTAAAAATAATACTTTAAGGATGTTGGAAATGGCAGCATGAAGTGTTTCTTTCCTGTTGAATAGCTACTAAAATAAATTATTCCAACTGTATTAAAAATATGAAAAGCCTACCACTGTTACATATACTTGAGCTGTGTGAAAGCACCTCTGTTTGATGGGATAATTGCTCTGGCATAATGTGGTAGTTTTGCCTGGCCCAGTTTTTGCCAGTGGATAGGGTGGGGTACAAAGATGGCTCCTGCATGTCCTGAGTAAAGATTCTGGAAATTTCTCCATCATGTCCAGCAGAGCCAATCTCTGATGGCTCTGAAGATGATGGACATGCTGCTGGCCAAACCTGGGCCAATTAGAGATGTTAGTTACGCCTCTGTGAAAACATATTTAAGAAGAAATCAAAACAGGATAAGCACGCACTTCTTTGTAGCCAGGGAAGGAGGAGGAGGAGGTAAAAATATGTGAGGGAGAACAACATGGAGGCACCAAGGTCAGTGGAGAAGGTGGGGGAGGAGATGCTCCAGGCGCCGGAGCTGAAAACCCTCTACCAGCCGTGGTGAAGACCATGGGGGAGCAGGTGGTCCCCCTGCAGCCCATGGAGTCCAGGGGATGCAGAGAAACCCCCACAGCCGTGGGGAGGTGCCCACGCCAGAGGAGCAGGTGATGCCTGCAGGAAGCTGTGATCCAGTGGGAGTCCCAGAGACTGAGAGTTGCAAAAGCCTTGCAGGAGAGAGAAAGGCCTTGCTCCCGGGATGGAAACAGCCTGGCCTCGGCTTGGAAATCTGCAGCCTGGAGAGAATCTCGGACAGCAGCAATCGGGCGGGGCTGCTTGTGAGATTGGACCCATGCCAAAGAAGTTCGCAGAGGACTGTCTCTCGTGGGAGGGACCCCCATGGCTAAGTAGAGGATTCTTTTCCCCTGATGGACTGACCCTGACCAAAGGAAACCCCCGTGCCCTGCCCCCACCCCAGAGCTGTTTGGTTAGAAGGAAGGAGGGAGGGGGTGAGCTGAGAAATGGCCTTAATAGGGAGAGGGGTGAGCAGAAAAACAGTGTTTGTAGAAGAAGAATTGTGGCGTTGGACTGACTAAGAAAAGCCACATATCTTGCCCCAACCCGGATCTGCTGGTTGAATGGAAGGAGGGGGCGAATAGAGAAACAGTGTCTGTAGTAGAAGAATTGTGATGGACTGACTTAAAGAAAAAACCCCACACCCTGCCCCTGCCTGGGAGTTGTTGGTTAGTTAGAAAGGAGGGAGGGGGTGAGCTGGGAAGCGGTGCCTTAAGAGGGAAGGGGGGTCAGTGAAGAAACGGTGTCTTGAGAGCTTATTTTTACCTCTGATTTATCCTCCGACTCTGTTAGACTAATAAATCACTTTTTTTGCAACTTTAAGTTTTACCGCCTGCTTTTGCCCTGAATCTAGTGCGTCACCTTATCAGTGGTCTTATCTCAACTCATAAGTCCAGTGTTTTGTGTTAATTTTCCCTCTCCTCTGCATAGCTGCAGCAGGAGAGAGCATAGAAAGCAAACGTCGTAGGTGCCTGGCATTTAGCCAGGGTCAAACCCTCGACATTTTTGGTGGCCCGTACGGGGAACTCATGAGTGTTTTGAGATGAGAGTACTGATTTGGAAAATAATGGGCAAAGCAAGTATTAGTTCTGTTTTAAAGTAGAATGGTAGTAAAATATCTATCTTGTAGTAAAAGTCCTAGGGGTGGATTTATTGTAAGTTAGCATGTTAATTTTGATGATTCTTAAATATGTGATTCACAGAAGCGAGGGGTGGAATGTGGTAGTTTTGCCTGGCCCAGTTTTTGCCAGTGGATAGGGTGGGGTACAAAGATGGCTCCTGCATGTCCTGAGTAAAGATTCTGGAAATTTCTCCATCATGTCCAGCAGAGCCAATCTCTGATGGCTCTGAAGATGATGGACATGCTGCTGGCCAAACCTGGGCCAATTAGAGATGTTAGTTACGCCTCTGTGAAAACATATTTAAGAAGAAATCAAAACAGGATAAGCACGCACTTCTTTGTAGCCAGGGAAGGAGGAGGAGGAGGTAAAAATATGTGAGGGAGAACAACATGGAGGCACCAAGGTCAGTGGAGAAGGTGGGGGAGGAGATGCTCCAGGCGCCGGAGCTGAAAACCCTCTACCAGCCGTGGTGAAGACCATGGGGGAGCAGGTGGTCCCCCTGCAGCCCATGGAGTCCAGGGGATGCAGAGAAACCCCCACAGCCGTGGGGAGGTGCCCACGCCAGAGGAGCAGGTGATGCCTGCAGGAAGCTGTGATCCAGTGGGAGTCCCAGAGACTGAGAGTTGCAAAAGCCTTGCAGGAGAGAGAAAGGCCTTGCTCCCGGGATGGAAACAGCCTGGCCTCGGCTTGGAAATCTGCAGCCTGGAGAGAATCTCGGACAGCAGCAATCGGGCGGGGCTGCTTGTGAGATTGGACCCATGCCAAAGAAGTTCGCAGAGGACTGTCTCTCGTGGGAGGGACCCCCATGGCTAAGTAGAGGATTCTTTTCCCCTGATGGACTGACCCTGACCAAAGGAAACCCCCGTGCCCTGCCCCCACCCCAGAGCTGTTTGGTTAGAAGGAAGGAGGGAGGGGGTGAGCTGAGAAATGGCCTTAATAGGGAGAGGGGTGAGCAGAAAAACAGTGTTTGTAGAAGAAGAATTGTGGCGTTGGACTGACTAAGAAAAGCCACATATCTTGCCCCAACCCGGATCTGCTGGTTGAATGGAAGGAGGGGGCGAATAGAGAAACAGTGTCTGTAGTAGAAGAATTGTGATGGACTGACTTAAAGAAAAAACCCCACACCCTGCCCCTGCCTGGGAGTTGTTGGTTAGTTAGAAAGGAGGGAGGGGGTGAGCTGGGAAGCGGTGCCTTAAGAGGGAAGGGGGGTCAGTGAAGAAACGGTGTCTTGAGAGCTTATTTTTACCTCTGATTTATCCTCCGACTCTGTTAGACTAATAAATCACTTTTTTTGCAACTTTAAGTTTTACCGCCTGCTTTTGCCCTGAATCTAGTGCGTCACCTTATCAGTGGTCTTATCTCAACTCATAAGTCCAGTGTTTTGTGTTAATTTTCCCTCTCCTCTGCATAGCTGCAGCAGGAGAGAGCATAGAAAGCAAACGTCGTAGGTGCCTGGCATTTAGCCAGGGTCAAACCCTCGACACATATATAAACATAATTTATTTTACTGAGATTTAAATATTAAACACCAAAGTTCTTCAAAATGAGGCCCTAATGATGTATTGCTTTACTATGCTTGAAGTCAGAGGTGCTAATCTTGAGTCATTTTATGAGAAAGGTTAAATATTAGGGGTTTATTTCACCTTTTTTTCGAGTTCCTTCTTATTTTCAGTAATCAGTAAACACTATGGAAAGAAGCTGTGATGAAATATTGCTAAAAAAACATTTAAAAATCTATAAATTTTAAAAGGATGATAAACTGTGGAATACAGTTTAAAATGTTGTTTAGGGAGTAGAGAAAATACCAAATCTGTTGTGTCCAGATAAAACTTGGTTTAAAAAACTTTACATAATCACTGGAGATGGTAAAAATGTCAGCCGGTCTTAGTAGTTTTAGGGAAATTAGGTTATATTTCCTCAACCAATATTTTTCTAGGAAAATTTTGGATGGGTTTTTTTTTGAGATGTCAAAAGATATTATTTGGTTCTAATTTCTTCAAAAGGAAGCATAAAAGTAGGGCCCAGAATGAAAATAACTGTTAAAATATTTGAGCCCCCAAGCAATGTTTCAATCCAAGGCAAAATAAAATACACAAAAAAATAATCTTTGGAATAGAGAAAAAAAATCTCTCTATTGAGCTCACATGTCACACAAGCCTCATCCTTGTCAAACAGAGCAGTTGGGTAGAACAAATCCTGGCATTACACACCCGAGTCTTTGTGGAGAGCCACAGGGTAAATCTGTAGCAATAAAACAGCTTCCCACAGCTGGGATGTCTGATTATGTGCTGTGCTGCAGAAATTACAACCCCTATATGCTTCAACATGGTAACAGGATAAAGCTGTCATAGAAAGCCAAATGTGGAGAGCCAATACAAACACTCTGCCATAATAAAATATTTGATTTCCCTTCACATGTAAACATGTCTTGCTTTTAGAACATGCATATTTGTAAATAATGAATTTTAATGATGAATGCTAATAACTGTAGATCAAAACAAGACTCTGAAAGTTTAGAACTGTATTCTAAGCAGAGCGGGTTGGCTTTAATATAAGGTACATTTTATATAATATTCCTTGTGCAACTAAACTTTGCAGTACTAGTGCCCTTCTTGTCCTGCCATCCATTGTCTCCTCAATTCCCTGTGCACTAAGGATGATTTAGCAGCTGGGTGTGTCTGACATGGGTTGAAAAGCATGTTCTGCAGTCTTGAGCAGTGTGGGGCTCTGAGGAAATGCCTTATTTGGGGCCATAAATGTGTAGTTGAACAGTGAGATTTAACAAACTGCGACCTTTCTCCTCTCACACTTCTCTCTGGGAAGGGAAACTGTGCTTCAAGACAGTCTTTCCAAAGCCCTGTCCTCAAACTTGCTTTGTATGCATTAAAAAAAACCCCAACCCAATACAAAATTCCAAAGCCCCACCAGAGGTTAAAAAATAATCATGTTTTGTCTAGTACTGGTATCACTTCAGCATTGCAGAGCACAATTTCTTCTTAAAAGCACTTTCACATTCCTTTTCCAGGCTATTCCAGCATGGATATGTTGTGAATGGGGTCCTGCTGACCCTTGGTGGCTGCAGCACCTCACAGGGTGAGCACAACCAGTCCTTCTCTCAGGGGCAGGAGGCAGAGTCTGCCACAGCTCTTAGAAGGAAACTCTCACAAATTCCCTATTTTCCTGAAATTGTTACATGGTAATATAGATGTCTGTTTACACTGGTCCTGCCAACTCCCTGCCCCCCAAATATGATAGGGTGGGATTTCTGTGCTTTTTCATTTCCTGCTGTTTGCTCATGGGTATCTCCTTCCATCTCACATTCCAGCAGAGAGCTATCAGCAAGATCAGGAGCTGTGCTCCAGCTGTCCTTGGCCTTTGTTATCAGGCCAAAAATAACATCAGCACAAGGTGGTGGTGCCAAGATTGTGGCAAGCTATAATGACATATGTTTTGTTGAGAAATTGATGCTGTGACTCTGAATAATAATAATGATGATAATAATAATAATAATAATAATAATAATAATAATAATAATAAATAGTTGTTTGGCTGGTGCTGGTGGTGATTGCACAGGAGAGAAGTGCTGCTCTATGTCCTTCAGAACTCCCTGGGTATTGAATGAGCTCGTCACTGTTGCGATCTCGATCTGCATTTAGAAATCTCCTTGTGAAATGCAAAACTGGTGTCAATGTTTGTAAATACAATCTAGGCCAGTTCCCAATGGGTGTCACAGAGCCAAACCACGCTGAGAGAGCTGGTACAGATCATAGCCTTTGTCCAGAGTTGGGCTTCCATGTGCAATAGCTGAGACTGAAAAACCTGTGCAACAATAATATATAAATATAAAATAATCATTACAAGTGCTCCATTGCCCTGAAAAGACATGAGTAGAGAGAAAGGTTTGTAGTTTGCTGATAAAGCTCTTGCCATCCTGTCTGTAAAAAGCTAAGAGGAAAAGGAAAAAAGTGTGAGGTGTTGACATCAGAGGGTATTTGTAATAATGAGTAATATGGCACAGAGCTGGTATGTCTTGGCTACCGTCCCTCTGCTGCATTATTTTAGTGGCTGTGTCTAGCTGTCTACTAGCTGTGACACATTCTTATGGTTTATCATAAAAATAAAAGTGTGTCTATTACCTCTAGCTGGAATGTGGATGAGGCATAAAAACCGAGTCAAGGGAGTTCATGTAAGGAATAATAGGAAAGGCATCTTCAGTGTGTCAGGACAAGCATTGCTCATGCAGCAGGGCCTCCTGCAGGCTGAGGCTTCCCATTCACACAGCCCCAGAGCTGAGCCACCGCTGAGCTTCCCCAGGGAGGAGCGAGCTCTGGGCTGGGTGAGGCAGACTATTTGCAGATTGAGTGTAGTCAAATGTTAGTCACTTCTGAGAGGAGCACTCGGTGACCTGGTAACCAGATAAATTGTGAATTTGTATTCTTTCTTCACTTTGCATCATTCGTTAGTTCTTCCTACTTTCAGAATCCATTATAAAGTCATTGAGAAGAAGAAGGAAATATTTTCTTTCTGGCCAAGGATTAAAAATGCCAGCACGATCACTTGTGTTTTGCAAAGAACAAACTTTCCAAGGAATTTTAAAAACGAAATTAAATAAACAAAACAACTTCAGTTGCTTCTCTTCAAGTCATGATTAACTTAAATGGGCTCTTCATACACTGAATCTTAGGAGAATATTAAAAGAGGGGAAAGATGTCTCATAAAGGAGGTCATCTGGATTAGAAGGAATCTTCTTGGATTTCATTTGTTACCTCTGTGTAACTCTTGTGGGAAGTGTATTAATGAAAACCAGGAACTTTCTGGCCTAGGAGAGATGTGATATAGAGAAATAAATATCAGGGAGACCCTCTGGGACTCTTTCCTCAGCTGTGATAAATTGGCATAGCTCTCTCAAAGTTGTTCTAAATTACAACAGCTGAGGCTCTGCTCCTTATACCTTGCTTACTTGGTACAGCTAAGTTTTGTCTTTGTTAAGCAATAAGTAAGAAACTTATTAGTAAAATGAATAAAAATTTTAATGTGCTTCTCTCCTCTGTAGTCAATGGACTAAAAAAAGTTACGTCCAAAGTCACAAAATAGAACATACAAGATATTTTTAAACTCGGAGAGAAGAAAAATGTCTTGTTAGCAGTTGTTCTCCTTTCGCTTTACCTAGAAAAGGAAACATTACAGATGTGATGCTGATGGGGATGATAAAATTCCCAAACCAGGATGCTGACCTGAGATGCATCAGGCTTAGTGCTGCATAAATCCTGAAAGAACGCTTGCTGTGGGAAATGGTCCATTTAGACACAATGTTTTAATGTGAAACAAATTATTGATACAGGAAGATGTGAACTTGAGCATATTGCACCAGGATCACTATGTCCACATTTCTACTTCTAAGGCTGCCAGATTTTTATTAGGAGCATATCTGAAACACAAGGTACAGAGTTGCTTTGCACAAATTTGTGGCTTGCTTCCAAGGCAGATAACTTCTCCCAACATTTGTATCTTTCTTCTCATATAATGTAACAACAAAGCATTAATCATGCAAATATCAATATTTAATGATTATGTGGTTAATGCCTGCAAAGCACTTTAGAGATAAAAAGTGCTCTATAAATCCAAATGTAGGATATTTACTCCTTGCCTTATCTTAGTTGGGTACAGAAGGGCTGAGAACCAGTTCATGTTATCTGGAAAGGCAGGTGCCTAATGCTGCTGATATCAGGAGTAAAATATTCCTTCTAAACTTACTGAGCTCCATGACAGTCTTTTCTTTCTCTTCAACTTGCTTCTGAAGTTAGCACTATTAGAAACATCTGTATGGTAATGAGGATACTGCTCAAACCTCAAAATATGCTAATTAGGTGAAAACCAGGATTGGGAACATTTGGCCAGCTAATTAAAATGTCATAATTGGTGCTGCAGATACATTGTTACTAAGCACAATTATATAAGTGAAGATCTACTGTCTAATGAGGGACTGAGGACAGAGGATGGTTGTAGAAAAGTAAGAAATCAAGCGTAAGCTTTCCCTGCACTTCAGCATTGCTAAAAACCCCCTCAATATGGCCCTTTTAAAGTGATGGGTGAGTCACAGTCACCTTTCCTTTTTATTGAAGAGTTTCTTTTTGGCAGGTTAGCAAAAGTTAAATGGCAACTCATGAAACCTCTGCTGAATGTACAGAAGGTTGTGTACGTGCGCATTCTGCTGAGTTTGGCCACAAGCACTCACTGGGTGAGGTGAGCTCCTCAAAACAAAGATGTTTGTTTCTCCCCAGTCTCTCTTGCTCCTTTTACTTTCTGTGTCTGTGTTATGGAAACTGTTCAGGTTTAAGGAGAGGATGAAGCATAGCAAAAGTTGTTTCCTTAAGTGTCATTTTTGCCTACATCATTCTCATCTGTCTGCTGGTACGTAGCGCCTTTCTCAGCCATTAAAAAATTTCAGGAGAAAATATCCAGTTCATGTATTCTTGGAGAAGGTTTATTTAGCAGGATCCTAGCTTTTGCAATGTAGAAGATATAATGTTCTCCCTCAAAGTCTCTCCTTAAAAACCTTTCCCTACCTACAAACAGCTATTGAAACCTACTATACAAAACGCTTAAATGCATTGACTTTTGAGTTTATGCATAAATCTCCCTAATTCATCTGAGAGTTTTGCTGAAAAGGTATATATATGTGTTAAACCAGGCCTGTCAAAATGATGAAATCTCTATTAAATTGTATGTGCAACAGAGCTCCTCCACATGAGGAGGCTTAATGAGAACACCATGGCCATTTATGTGGGGGTTTTGGACCCAAAGTTGCCTGGATGGGTGACTGTCTGGAATGCAGACAGAGCATGGTCCAAAATGATAGAAGGGAAGGTTACAGACAGAAACAGGGTCTGGCAGCTCAAAGTCAAAACTGGTAGGGTGGGGATATCCAGACTCTGCAGAAAATAGGGATGGAAAAAAAATTGTGACACGGTTCAATAAGGGAAGAGCAGGGTTGCCTTGGAAGGCTGAAGAGCAGTTTGTGTCTTCAGGTGTTGCCAACAGTGGCAAAAATGTGGCTTTGCAGAGGACAGATCTGTCTTTGGTGCAGACTGGTGCAAACCCCTGCCACCATCAGAGCAAGACTGTGCACATTTGCTAACAGAAGGGTGACAGCACAAAAGGAGGGATTCAGGCAAGGCTTCCATAAGTAGAAGCACAAAATTATTTTTAGGTTTTTTTTGTCTCCTAAGTGTGATTGGAAAAAAAAAATTATCATTTGAGGAAACCATATTAAGATTCATTTCAACCCGACAAATAAGAGAACATAGCAGAGAAGGCAGGTAAGGTTTAGTTCATTTAAATTGGATTAAAAATAGGGTCTGAAATTTGTTGAGTGACATAATTTCCTCATGGTTTGCAGACACCAGCTGGAGACTAGCTAGGATAGTGGAGAAAACCTGTCAGGCACCTCAGTACGGGCAGCTCACAGTCTTGCTGAAAGCAATGGGGAAGAAGAACATCCAAATCAAAGAGTTCTCTCTCCGTGTTTAACACTCATAGTGTTTTGAAGGCAGGATACTGATTATCGTCTGCCTGGACCCAGGGCTGTTGTCAATTGGTTATAATTAGCACCAGGCTCTTCTCCATGCTCAGAACTCAGTGCTCTGGGTGTAGGAAGCTATTTAAATCTATTTACATAATTTTGCTACGTTTTTCTTAAAATATTTCTCCGTGAGTGAAGAACTCTTTCTGGGGTTGTCCTTTGCTATAGCTATATTGGCAATTTTAGCAGAAAGTTAGATTTCAAGGGGAAAGGAAAGGCCTTCTGTGTGGCCCTGGGCTGGTGGAAGTTCCCTGGGGGCAGGTGAGGTGGCACAGCCCTTGCCCAGGTGCCAGCCCGAGCAGGAGCAGTGCCAGCCCACATCCCTCTGCATCACTGTCTCCCCATCCAACCTGAGTATTCCTTGGCCACAAAATCGTTTCTTACTTGACTGGGGCAACTTTGAAAATATCGGTTTTTAAAAGTTGGGATCCTGTGGGAAAGACAGTCTGTCATTTATTTATGTTGAAAAAGAGAGGAAAGGAATCCTGCATTGTTAACAAGGCGTGAGGCACAGTAAAACAATGAGCAATTAAAAAAACCCAAAATAATTTTTACTTGGATCTTCCCTCAAAACTCTGAGTAATTTGTCACATCTTTTAAGCAATAAGAAGCATTATCAGGCTGAAAAGAGTGTATATCTTCTTGATGCCTGTTGGAGTACAATTGCTATGTATCATGTTTAGAAACTTTAGACCCTATGACTTTGGTTCATTCAGAGATATTACTTTAAAAGTGCTCTTTGCTGTGATTTTTAGTATACTGTACTCCTGAACCAGCACTCAGAAAAATGGACGTTTTATAAGGGAAATAGTTTTGTTATAAACTGACATTGGCTAAAAAGTCAACTTAGGAGAGTTTGAGTGAGAGAGAAGAGTAAAAATATATATTTTGTTCATCGGGGGATGTGCAGTTATGGGACAAAGGAGGACACATTTGGGATTCCATGCAGGCTCAGGGTTACAAACGCTCTCTTCTAATCAGAAGCATACAGGTGAGAGACATGCTTTGTGTCTTTTGTGCCTCCCATCAGAACAGATTCAGGTGCATGCATAATGCATGAGGCAAGTACCAGCACTGATGCGGAATAATCCATAAAATATGAAGCTGATGTTATGAATAATTAAAGCACAAACACACTCAGAAACACCTGCATGCAGCTAATAGGGTGGGTTGGACTTGGCCTATAAGAGTGATAGAAATGTGGAATTGAAGCTGTCCCTCCTCCCCTTGGTGTCCCTCGGACTCTGTGTGGAGCCTGCACAAGGCACAGCTGCTGGGGACACCTCTGGAGCTTCAGAGCCCTGCTTGGGAATGGAGTAACACTGGGACTTTTCTTACAGCTGCAGAGAGGCCGTGCTACCTTCTTTAGAGAGAAATTGCCAAAGTGTTTCCTTGTTATAATATTGAAAAGGCTGAACTTTCAGCCTCCTGGTAAGTAAATGCCAGTTTTGTTTAGAGACGGTGCAGAAAGATGAAATATTTAGCTTTTATCAATAATGTACCCTCTAAGTAACAGTGCCTACATCGACACATAATCTGTGACAAACTTTCACAGATCCCCTGGTGCATTTGAGGCAAGCTCAGGGTTTTTTTAACTTGTAGGAGATGAATAACTTCTGATGCTCCCTGCAGAGAAGGGAAAGAGAAGGGCAAGACTTGAGCTAAGAGTATCAGCAGCAGAGAAGGTCATATAAATTATTGCTGCTTGTATGGCTTGTATGGTAACCCACTCATGTGGTGATGGTATTCTTGCTTAATACTTTTGTGCTCTCGGTGGAGATCCTGGCTCTGTTAAGGAAGACACTGAGCACAAAGCAGAGGAAAACATCCCAGTCCTAAAGCACTTGTTTTAAATAGAGGTGAAAAATCATGAGATCTTTTCTGAAGTTAAATGGCCATATTTTTTAAAATTTGTAAATCTGGGGAATATATAAAAATTCATAGCAGAGATTGATTGTACTGTTACCTGAAACAGGAGAAAGTGGCTCTATCATCTTAGGCAGCTTCCAAAATGTGTTAGAGGGATTTGAATGGAATGGAAAATAATGTCTGCATTGTGGTTTACATTTTATGACTGTGCACAACTCACACTGCAGTATATTTTAGTTTTTGTAGTTGTATTTCTAGGTTTTTATACTGCTGCTCTGATGAAGGAGCTCTAGCTGTGTGTGCAGCAATCTCAGATCTTTGTTATTTAAAATATCTTCTTTGGTCTGGCGTGTTGGATCCTAAGGAATGTCATTCTGTACTTTTATTTCACAAAGAGAGAAGGTGTATTTCTGAAAACACAGAGCTTTCAAAGTACCAAAATCACAGTGCTCTCGCTGGATCACACAGTGTGACTGAAGGGGCAGAGCAGATAGAGTGCAGATGAAACCAGAGAAACTGGACCCATGAGTCTCTGAGTTTAAATCACCTAAAGAGATAAAGCTCCAAGAGTCCAACAAACCCAGTCCTTACAGGGACAGTTTGGATGGTGTTCCTGCCTACAGGAGAGGCAGTTTTCCCCTTAATTTCAAAACTAGGAATCAATTTCTAGTTTTGCCGTAAGACTCACTGTCTAATACTGTTGCATCATTTACATTCCCTGTTCTCAATTGATAGACCTGGAGTGTGTTCCTATTTAAATTAGGCTATAGGCATTAGACAAAAATAAGTCATTTTTTTTCAGTTAATTCTAGAACTAGGACAACAGCCCCTTTGGAAAATGCTTCCTTTATGAAAATAGTACTCAAATGAGCCTGACAAAGCACAAAATGATTATGTGTGATTCTCTAGATTATTTTACCAGCTTAGTTTGCAGAACCAAAAGTTCTGAAATACTTTGTGGCTGGTGTCTTGCGTCAAACATCAAGAAATCACCATTTGCGTTTATCTCTTGGGGTTAGGCTAAGTGCTGAAATATTTTAGCATGATTTACTGCCAATTTGTATCCAATGAGTCTTTCTTCCCTTGCACCTAGAAGGCATTAGACCCTGGGAGGCCTTGGTTTCTCCACTGATCTCAGTCTTTAATAGGGCAGAACTGCAGAAAGCCTTCAGATACCATCGACTCTCTCCTGTTTTAAGGATAACCAAAACCCAAAAAGCACCCTAAAACCAAACAAACCCATAAAATATTATGGAGGAAGATGAACTATATCTGTGTTCCTGCCCTGATTTTTCAATTCAGTGCCATTATCACTGTGCTAAATAAATGTTTATATCCATGGCACTCTTCCTTTCCTACTCCAGAACTGAAGGAGCTGCAGTGGCACTGGGACGCGGACAATGCTAATTATGCATCCAGCATCTTTCCCACTGGCAGATTAAGGATTGGCATGCCCTGCACGGTTTTTAAAATTATTTCTTTTAGGCAGTGAATTTCCTGTTAATTCTGTCCTCCTGACAGGGAGGAACAAATTTTAAAGTGTAGGTTCTTAGAATATAGAGCATATTTTGACTTTGGACTTTTAGGAAAGTATTTCCTTGTCACAAACCACCACAGAGCTTCACTGACTTCCTGTGAGCTGAGCTCACAGGTAAGATGCTCTTCACATAAAGCCTATATTTTCCTTAATTGCTGAGTACTTAGGAAGTAAATGACTATAAACAAAATTGCAAAATATATTCACTCTCACCCAGTCCCAGCAAGTGACTATATGTAAGTACATATCCTGCCAAGAATAAGGCTGTTAAAAACTCTTCCTAAAATTATTTTAGCCTTTTAGTTTGTTTTTAATTATGGATTTACATCAAATTCAAGAACTTTTGTACTTCAAACCTGCTGTAGAAAGGACAAACGTGTGGCTGCTGAATTCTGCCATAAGCACTTTAATATTGAAAAGTGGTTGCTGTGTACGTACAGCAGCTGCTGGAAGTGCAGATAAAATAGGGATGTTCGTGAATTATTTTTGCCTCTTTAGTAAGGAATTGAAAAATGACACATTTAAGTCCTGTGACCTGTAAGAAAATATCTGCAGGGAAAGTTGTGCCTATTTGAACCTTCACAGCCACCCTTCCTGCAAGATTCACACAGTCACACTGAGCATGCAGCTGATGGACACTCTAATGATCTTGGTCACATAATGCCAATTATATGGAGTGCCCTCAAAGCCACTGGTGATACCTGCAATTAACAATTAACACTTGAGATGTGATAGATGGGTCTCTTGGTGAGTGATTTTGTCTGAAGGACCCCCAAACCTGCTGCATGGGAATCTTGTCTAATGTATACAGACTGTTCTGCTGCTAATACTGTCCACATGGTTCCAAAATAGACCTTGCCAAATCATTAAATGGGTCTTGTAGAGCACTGAATTTTAATTGCTCTGGGGATACTGAGAGAGAACAGTATTGATTGACTAACTTTATGTAAGTTTATTAAGAGTTGTTAATCTAATATCTAATTAAGGGATCTCATTTTACTTTTTGTGTGATATCTCTGTAATTTTATTAATGATATTTTAAATGTCCCTTTTCTAGTAATTTACATGCACCAAAAGGGAATTAAAAGCATTACCTTGAACTGAAATATTTTCCTCTAGGGCCAACTTTTCAAACATGGTAGTTTCAGCCAACTAAATTCTGAGTTAGCCACAAAGAGGTGGTGAGATGCAGAGCACCTGAAAGGTGGGAGGCTGACTGTTCATAGCAAAGGTTACCCTGGGAGAAGAGATAGGATTAGGTGGTGTTGGGCAGGATGGGGTTTTTTTGTCTGTTGTAAGCCTTTCCTCATAAAATCCCCTTGCAGATGAAGGTAACCTAATGAAGGCATAGAGCTGAGGGGGTGGGATGCTCTCCTGAGAGTGGGATGGCAAGTGAGAAAGGTGCAAGGAGTACTTTGAGAAGAACAGCTGTGTCCTGCCAAAATTACTTTCTGTCCTGCAGAACTCCACATTACAGATTGTGATCCTGTGAAAAAGTGAATTTTAACATTAGTGTCAGTGGATCAGGATTTGTCATCTCCCCCTGTGTGTATCCCTGTGGCTCTGGATGGGGACAGAGCAGACTACAGAAAACGGCGAGGATTTTTTTTTTTCCTTGTGTGCCCCAAATCAGAACAGGCTTGGTTAGTTTTGAATTTAATTTGCAAGGAGGCTCTGCAGACTAAGGGAACTTGCCTAGGAAGAAAAAGAGCTGATCAGGTAGTTTAACAGAGTATGTCTTCTAGCCTTGCAATTTTTCTACTGAAAAATGTGACATTACTGGATATTCTCGGAATACAAATTACTGCTGTGGTGAATATGTCATGGTTGGATACCATGTTACACTGAATCTACCAGCAGTTTTTAATGAAAAGATATAAAATAAAATAAATTTTAGGCCATGTTCCAGGGAGAATATTTTCTTGTGGAAACCGTAGTAAAGGACACGGAAATGTCACGGAGAGTGAATTTAAAGGGGAGGTACAAAGCTACAGAACCAGCTCTGGTTCGCCTGACTGGGAAAGGACATATTTTGCATAGCCTATGGCACAAATAAAGCATGAGGCTAAATCTCATGGGCAAAGTGCTGGAGAGATATTAGGAAAGGACCATTACCATATAACACAGGGCACAGGTGGCACAAAATGAATAACAAGTGATGAGGAGATTGGCATATCCAATTTATTTATTAATTGCTATAATGGAATGAGCTAAGAGATGTTTTGTACAGCATATATAGCAATAGCCTTTGGTTTGAAGGATTTAGTCTGTAAAGAAGCAAACAACAAATTCAACAGCTTTAAGTACTGCATTTCAAGTAGAGAATGGTGATCAGCACAGGCAAACTCAGAATTTGTGTCTGTTGTCTCATTGCATCAGCTGAGACATTTGTAAACATACATCAAACACCCTGATCCGACACCTTGGTAATCAGGACATTGAAATGGAAGTGATTGAAAAATAATTTATTGTTTGGAAACCGATTATTTAAAAATTATTTGAACTTATTTAAATGTGTCAGTGAACATGCACCCACTTTTAAACCTGCTTGAAATAATAAGTCTGAGGATCAGTATCGAGGGTGTCCTATGCAAGTCTGGTCAATTAAATATCTATAAGGAAAAACCCAAGCTCTGAGTGCTGTTAGTACCTAGGAAGGCTTGTCTCGTAGGGAGGTTTATTGAAATTCATCTGGACGCTGGCTCCCATCCTCAGGCTGCCTCCAACATGTGGCATTCAATTCCAAAACATTTCTAGTTTGCCTCCGCTAAGAAATGTCCCTGATGACCAGACATGCCAAGATTTAGAAATCAGCCTTGGACAGAAATAAAGCAAATGCATAAATCCCAGAAAGAGCAAAGTGAGGCTTGTGGTTCCTACCACGAGAGGCTTCCTACGGCAATTTTAAATTGTTTGTATGCAGAAGTGTTAGTTATTAGCTTTCCCTCTGATCTTTTAAGTCATCATGGTTTTTTGATCACAGAATTCCAAACATGTTACTAGGCAGAAAAATTGGTCCCTTGCTTAATTAATGAAAGTAGATTAAAGCTTGTGCTGCAAGGATAGTGATAATGTCACAAGAAAAAAAAATAGATATTATTTACATCATACTGGCATCCTGGGTAAATAGGCAAAACGTAAAAAAATACAAGGATCATTGCCACCATCTGCAATTTTGTGGAAAAAAGCTGATAATTAGCAGAGTGTAGTCTGAGCTGGGTACATCTGTGTGCATTTCTATTAAATGTTCTAAAGGGCTATTTCAATAAAATGCTTCAAATGACTGTCTATTTTCATGGTACACAAGTCTCAACAAACACCCAGAAGAGTAAATGAGTTTTTCAAAACAAAGGTGCCATGCTCACTTAGCATGGATTTAATTTTTGTAGAAAGAGATGAGCTTAGTAGCAGCAATTTCACCTACGGAATTGATGTCACTTAGGAAGTTTTAATTGTAGACTGTGAAATTCCTCTTAGCTCCTGGCTCCTGCTACTCTTGGATACAGCATTGCAGGGTACAGGGTCTGCTCCAACCACTCCTGCAAACTGTAATGAGGCAAAATGCATAAAAATTATTCTGCTAGTTTAGCATATATCATGTTTTTCCTGAAGAAAAAAAAAAGGCAAAAATCTCCAGCCACCTGGGCACTAAAACAGTCATGGCATGAAATCAATTTTGTAAATGTCAAGACATTGGACTGGAATTTTCCAGGGAGTCTAAGCGCATTAGCAGCTCAAATCCCATTGAAAACCTACCATATATACTCTGGACAAATTACAGAAACAGCAGATCTGTAAAAACAGCTGCCCTGGCAATGTGGAATATTCCTTGGAGAAGAGCCGTGGATCCGGGGTCAGCTGCAGTGTGGGGTTGCAGGGAGGACAGCTCACTCCTCTCCAAAGTAACCAGAGATTTTTTATGTGTCCTTCCCAACAGGGCAGGATGCTGTAGGGATTTTGCCCTCCCCTTAGGGCTGGGTGTAGCTCCAGCCTCAGTTTGCCCTTCCAGCAGTTGGGTTGAAGTGTATGTAGAGAGAAAGGTGTCGTGCACTACTTTGAGGCTTCCTGGGCAAATAGGCAGGATAAATATGAAAATATTTCACTCAAAAACCAGCTCTGACTGTTCAACTGACACTCAGCCATGTTCCTCCAAAGCAGTTGAGAGAGGATGGGCATTCACCCTGTCTGCCTTTCAATATTCCATCAGCAGAAAATTTTAGCTGGGAAGCTGTCTAACTTCCCTCCAGCAGTATTTAAAATGTGGTCTCAGCAAAACTCCAGGATCTTCTTTACCTCTAAAATGTATATTTGTGTATATAAAATTACACATATGTATAAAGACAAAAAACTTCCTTCCCTCCTGAAATTAGTCAGAAAATGATGATGATACTGCTGCTTTGAATTTGTGTTTTACCACAAATTGTAGCTCAAGCATTTCTAACTCCAGTTCTTCCTTTAAACAAATTCACACCTCTGGCTGCATCTCCTGTGTGTCATTGCCTTGGCTGGTACCTGACATCAGAGAGAGCAGGCCCACACCTCAACACTGTGCTTGCATTTATTCAGATATTGGAAGTGATGCTTCCCTTGCACCTCCCAGGCACCTGGGGATTTCAGCAGTGAGCTCACACACTTCGTAAGCAGCAATTGTGCAAATCCTTCAAGCCCTTAAGTTGCACTGAAACAAAAGCTGATCAGCACTTTACTTTTACTTTAATCATACCCACATTTCAAGCAATGTTTGGTAGCCTGTGACTATACTTCACTGATTACTGCTGAGAAAGAGTAATTGCAAATGGCAAAGAAATAAAGTTTCAGACTTGCATTGCAGCTGATTTTAAACATCAGTCTGAGAAGTGCAATGTTAGCTCTTTGCATGGAGAATATTCCTAAAAGAAATGTTATTTTTCTGGTTTTATTATTGCCTTAAATTTTCTCTCATTTCTCAGAAAAAGCAGGCAAAATTCTGATTTCAGTGAAATACATCTGCTGAGGTTGATTGTCTCTCAGAGCTATTGTTCACTCAGGTTCCTGTTTCTTCATAAATAAATGCTTTGATGTGTCCCAAAGAAACATTTTGTGCAATTTGTTTAGTGACTTCATGAAGAAATTCTGTTTATGCAGGTTCTTAGTTCATCTCCTGCCTTTAGCATCTGAAGGTTGGATCTTTATTTTTATTATAATTTGTACCACAAAGAAAAAATGTATTCAAGAACACTACATATTCTGTCTCCCATTCCTACAGTGATGTAATGTTTTGCTGGAGTTGAAAGTGTTATTTGAAAGGTTGGTAGGATTAATGTTTGCAATATTGCTGTTGTAAAGAGCATATGGAGGAGCAGAATATTCCTGTGATATCTTGTCAAAGGGGATGTACAGGCACATGTGTGCACACCTGTATTTAAAGACAAGAACTTTGTTGCATTATCTAAACCCATAACCAGTTTATATATATTTTTTTATATATATATATGTATATTTATTTATTTATTTTTAATATATTTAGGAAACAAATACCCCTGAAACAGTTAACATGAAGAACAAATTTGTTCTTGAAGTTTGTATTGCCATGGCTTCCTTTTCATTGCTCTCTTCTGACGCAGTTTTTTGGTTCTGCTGTAAGGTAAAATCCTATGTATGCTGGGTAATGAAGAGGTAAAGTTGCTGGTTTTGTGTACTGAATGATTTATAAAAGATGTTAAATGTAACGAGCAAAGGCAGAATACAGTGGTAGCTGTAGTGTAAAAATATTATCAAATGATATAACTGTCAAATTAATTAAATTCAGTATGATCTAAATTAGGCATAGTTATATGCAAAATAGGTATTCAGGCACTTAGCTGCTTGGTTGTAACTAGTATGTCCAACTGCTGCCAAGTAACTATTTCAGGACAAAGAGCATCATTTGCATTTGTTATAAACTCCATGAGGTTAGCAGAACTGCAATTCTGTTTGTTGCAATTTGGTGTAAGTTGTCAACATAAATTAAAAATACTACCTGCTCTTCATAACAATCCTTTCTGTTCTGGATCTTGGGCTTGTATAAATTAGTGTAAATCCATGGAAACCAAATATATCTCCTTAGGAGACAGAGTTGGGTGCGGAGTGTGGACACGGAGCGTTTCAATATCAGCTTTTACAGGCATTCTTGACACATCTAACTGGTAACAAATCTCTCAAGCTCCATCCTAAGCTGGTTTTTTTTCCCCACTGTCACTATTTCTAAAGCTGTACCATCCTGCTGACTGGAAACCTATTTCAGGTGTCCAATCTAAATTACTGCAGTCCTTTGCTCCTCTGACAGAATTTTCCTCTGGCTGCTAGCGCTTTCTTAGCCTTCACTTTGTCACATTTGCTCTTCATGTAAGTGAGGATCTCCTTGCTTCTGGTTGCCACTGGTGCTCTCCTGTGTAACTGTAAATTTGGATGTAATCTTTCTTAATGCCAAAAGCATTGAGATTGGAATGATGCTGTATTATCTACTCAGGCTGAACACTGTGATTCATAGCACTATCGCATGGCTTTTTGAAGGATTTGGTTTGCTATTACTGGACATTCCTGTGGAAGTTATCATCCTGCCTTGGGAAGAACTTCAGCCCAGTGAAAGACATAATAGCACAGGCAATCATAACACCTTTTTTTCTTTTTGATAGAAAACTCATAGTGTTTTACTATTGCAAGACTTATATTAACAGAGCTAGCTACAACCTGTTTTAGAAACTGTCATTTATTTGATTGCAATGAAACAATCTTTTGCTGTTTTCCTGTTCTTCACTGCTAAAAATATTGTTAATATTCATGGGGAGGCCAAGAGGACTACTGTGTGAAAATATGAGGGGTATGAATGGAGAGAATTAACAGCAATGGCAAGTAGCTTCATTATTGATAATGTTGTGTTGGAAGCTCAAAGAATTAATCTCTGACTGGAGGAGATGGCTGTCAGACTGCACCTGCAAAGCTTTTCTTTTTGAAGACAGGTATTTAATGACTTTGAGGGCATGTCAGTTGTGGTTTTTAATACACAGCATAAAAATGGAAGTGGTTCAGTACAAAGTTCCGTAGTGACCCCAGATGCTTACAAAATATTTTACTTGAACAGGGAAACAGATTAACTGCTTGAAAAGCACAGGAGAGTCACTAAGAATTTGAGTAAAAGTCAACATTAGGTATTCCCAGAACAATGGGTCTTCAAACCTGTTTAACTTTCTCCACTAACAAGACGGGAGGTGTTACCTATCTGAAGTTTTTTGATACTCTCTCCTGTGAGTTCTTCTAAGCAAGATAGAGAAATGCAATCTGATAACAATAAAGTGAAATGAGATCAAGACTTATTGCGAAATGAGACTCAGAGAACAATTAGAAATGATTGTCAGGATGGAAAGGCTGTAACATGTAAGTGCCCCAGTGGGCTGCCCAGGTACTGCTCAATGCTCTCTTTAGCAGCCTGCAGCAAAAAAGAGTCTGTTCATTAAATCTGCAGGTGATATTAATATGAGAGCCTGTATGAAGAAGATTTAACATTTGGGAAAACTTGAAGGGTGGAGGAATTTGCAATCCTGGTAAGGGTAAATAAAAAGAGCTAGACTTGGGGATGGGTGATTATGTGTGCACCAAGCTGGGGAACAGCAGGTAGGGCAGGGGCTCTGGGGAAGGGAATTTGAAGGGCCCTGAGTGAATTGCAGGTCAGAGGGGACCACTCGAGTCTCACTATTTGTCTTGGGGTGATGTTATGACAATCCTGTATTCCCTACTGTTATCATACCGGAAACCCTTTGCTTTGGGGGAGGCATTTATTCAGAGCACTTTCCACCTAGAAAATTTGTCGCTAATCTGAGACACTATTAAAGCTCATAATGGGAATTTCAAGTAGGAAATTACACATATGAAATCATCCCTCTCTCTCCAGCAGCTGCTAAGGTATCTCATCTGCCAGTACTTCATCTCAGTCATGAGAAAGGGGGCATTGCTAAAAGACTATGTACGTGCTTATACCTACATTAATTTCCTATTAGTTAAATGTTTTGTAAAATAAATATGGCAAGATATAACCTTCAAGAAAGAGAACTTGAGAATTTTAAGCCAAGCTACATTGAGTATTTCAGATAATAAATTTGAGGGAAAGGCTTCACAAAGATGTAAGGATTGTGACATCTCAGTATGACTAAATTTTCTATGTCGAAAAGACTTGGGGTTCTCCGTTGTCTATCCCAAAGACTTGAAATTTCTGTGTTGTCTACCCCAGAAAAACATTGCATCTTAAACATTGCTTGGGAGAGTCACATGCAGCTGAAAATCATGAATGATCTTTACCTTAAAGTCGCTATTTTAAGTTTTGAACTTTGCTTTTTTAAGCTGATGAGCTGGTCATTATTTTTGCTTTATTACTTCTTATTACAGATATTTTTCCTCCAAGTGTGGATTTTATTATTCAGTTTATTTGCAGTATCAATTACAAGAGTCTTTACCTAGGGCTTAAATCATTATTTTAAGAGATTTTCTTGCACAGAACTATCTTGTTTTCCAAGACAGGCTGTTTAGATTCACCGATGATGAGGGAATGAGAAGTATGTTCAAGACATATGGTTGTTTTCAAATTCGTACCTCAGTCCTGGCTGTGCTTTGCCAAAGAGTGGGCACGAGCGTGGTGCTCAAGGATAGCATCAGAGCAGAGCTACCGCGGGTCACAGGAGCCCTGCAGGGCTTGCTTTGCTCCTCTGTGCTGCAAACCCTCTGCTCACTCCCTGCATCCCTCGCAGATGAATGGTCTGTCTCACAGAGGGTGACCCTGCTCCAATGGGAATCCAGGAGCTTTTAGAGGGTCAGCCAATATTTAAAAAGCACCTGCTCTAAATAGTATTAAGCTCAAGTATAAGTATTTAGTCAAGCACCTGTAACCTGCATCTCAAAAGCACAGCCTCCTTGGCAATCCCTGTGTGTGCTGACTAATAATAATGGTAATTTCTGAGACTGTCAGACAGAGGTAAAGGGTCAGTCAAACATCTGCAGCTGTAGGGAGATGAGCACAAGAGATGACACAGTTCAGCACATCACAAGGGCTGAGGGACACGAGAGGAATTGTGGCCAGTGCTTAACTGCAAAGATTGTAGCATTTGCCAAACATATATTTATTTGTATTTATAGTGGTATTTGGACTGAGCTCTTTGGGCTAGAACTGCAAATATGTTAGGGACAATAATGCTGATTGCTGTAATTTCTCTTTTTTGGCCTTGTATAGATAAGGCTAATTAGGTTATGGGACAAAACAAGGTTTCCAAAGAACTTCTGTGAGCGTAGGACTTGGATCTAATTTAATGCTATGATTTTATTCACACTCTGTGTGATATTTGTTACCTGCCATGGACAATTTTGGAAAGCGACAAAGTGGTTTAAGTGCTCCTCCACTATTTGCAAAGCTGAGCTCTTTGCAGGAGGGAGCTGAGGGCCCTGCTGGAGGCCATGGTAGGAAGATTATGGATTGCAGAGTTTAATCTGTCTCTTTTCACACATCATGCACCAACTACAGACCCTGCCTACTGAATTTTTTTTTGTTTTTATGACAGAATTTAAAAAAAAAATCTGAAAATGCTCTGTAACATAAGGAATAAGGTCATAGAAAAGGTGGTCCTTTTTATATCTCTGCTACTTCTTGCAGTGCAGCCCTGGGTAAATGAGATTTTCTCTCTGTGTTCACTCGTTCCCTTCTGATTGTTGGCTTTTTGAAAGGGCAGGATCCTGGGAGCAGGGACGGTGTTCCTGTCCTTCTAAAACACGGACCCTTTAAACCTACATTTGAATTTTGCATTGCATTAGCACACATGAGAATCGTGCACCACCCTACGCTTGTTTGCAAACTGAAATGTAAGTCGGTAAAGCTACAGCAGTCATTACACTGAGAAATAAATATAGAAGTAAACATTTCTGTTTCTCAGAAATTAACCAGGTAAAATATATTATTGCATTTGGAGTTTATGGATTATAATGCAACTGATGGTTAAAAACCATGTAGATTTTTAAATGTAGTTAAATATTTCAATAAAACACTCTAAATTAGGGCTGTATAAATTTAAATGGGACTTGCTTATCTCTTTTTTCATGGTCTGGTGGCTTCAGAGACAGACATTTCTTTCAAAGTAGTGGAACTATGGCAGGAGAAAGCACAGTGCTGCTGTGAATAAAAGCTGCTGTTGTTTCCCAATGAGGTTTTGTTGTCAAAAAGCTCTGAAAGGACTTAGGGAAGGACAGAGGAAGGAAATGATTACAGATTAAAAAAGCCCCAAATCCAGTGAGGGCTGCTACCATAAATTATTTCATCCATTATAAGTAGAAACAACACCTTCAACATTACTACAAGAATTTTCCTGCTTAATAGTTCATTGTTTAATTGTTGTTTTCCTTGGTGATTATTGCTGCAAGATTTGTGGGTGTCAGGAATCCGCTGGGAATGTGTTATTGAAGCAGCCCACCTCTATTCCTGAAGCAGCAGCCATTTACTCGTGCTGGTTAACTCAAAATCAAACCGTGTTGGCTGACTCTTTGAACAATTGCTCTTTTTGGCTACTCTGTAAAACATCATTTATCCTGGGCCATTGCAGCCAGAGGTGAATCTGCAGGAGTCAGTAGAAAGGAAAATAATCCTTCTGCCTTTTGAATTCAGGGCAAAAATAGTTTAAGAATATTATAATTTAAAAGATTTGGGAGTAGTTAGATGATCAACATTCTGGCTTTGATCAGCAAATATTCCCTTGCCTTGTGCTTCTTTCAGCCTGCTGAAATTTAACTAGAGCTAGAAGCCCAGGGGCTCCCCAAGGGCACGATTCAGCCTGGAGCCTTCTGTTTGAGCCCTCGGGAGCTCAGCCTGGGGCTCACCAGGGATCTGTGCTCAGCTGCTGACGACACTGGAGGTGGAGGCTGTAATTCAGGTCTCCCCTCTGCGTATTTGGATTTCATTACAGAAATGGCTAGACAGAAACTGATTGGAACATCTTGACGTGAACAGGCAGATTTCGTCAATGTAATGCCCAGCAGAAACTGTAAATTGTTTGTTGCGTGCATTAGGAGATGAGTGCTGGCAAATGCCAGCTGTGAATTCATAAGGGAAATAGAAATATCTGCTTTTTCTGGCCAGATGTCAAATCCCTTTCTTGGATCGTGTATAAGCTTTGAAGAGAAGAGGCACTGGCTTTGAATTCAGACCTAATATCTGGTGAAGAGGGAAGAGACACGGAAAGATGTTTTTAAAGCATTTGAGAATTGCCAGGTGGGTTCTGCTGTGATTTATACTCCACTGCAATCAGAGCTCTGGACTACTGATTTTATATACCTGGAGTGCCTGAGGGAGGAAATCTAAAAAGGTTTTGAATAAATTATCTCTTGCCTACAAGTAACAAATGCGGGAAAAGGACTCCAAAGAAAAATATTTCCATGCTGATGTTGCTTTTAGTGTAAAGGTAAAAGAGATTTCAAGAACAAGAAGCTGGGAAAAGCAGCTATAGTCTCTCAAAATGTTAGTATGTGCTGGAAGAGCAAGGGGGATCAGAAAGGCACTATAACCCCAGGAGAACAGTGCCAGTGCTCAGAAAAGTCAGTGTGATAGATTGGAAAGCCCAGCATTCCACTGAGCACTGCATGTGAATGGGCATGGAGTCGCCAGTCATCCTTGCAGCAATGTCCCATGGTGGATGGATAATGTCACCACAAGACAATCAGTTTAGGAACAACAAATTTTCCAGCTGACAGAAGCGAATTTGCTCTTCTTCTACACAATCACGCAACCCATCTAAATGTACATGCCTCGAATTAATGTAGAATTACTCCCCTGAGCGCAGATTTTTCTCCAGCAGTTGCCATAACCAAGCAGGGTGTCCCCCCCGCAGGGTGGAAGTGTACAGAACCCCATCTCCCAGAGGCAATGGGCTCTGGACATCAACTACAAACCCCCCAGGCAGGTGAGTGGATGTATAGGATGCACTTGGCTCTGCTTCCAGAAGCAGTGAGTTGAAAGGAAAGAGGTCACGGCAGTAATACACATGAGATGCCAAAATATATGGATACACCTAACTAAAACCTGGATTTAGGGTCAGAGCTGGTTAAGCTGTAGTCACTCTCATGGTATGTTACATTATTTTATTTTTTGAGCTATGGAGCAGCCTTTAGAACAAAGGAACTGATTGTCACTGTGAATGTAAGGCTAAACCAGTGCTTCTGGGAAGGGTTCTTTTCCCACACCTTTACTTGAGGTAGCATGTGGGAGACAAGTTGGAATTTCATGTTTTTTTTTTTATCTCTTGTTTTTTCTATTTTTATCGTTGGCAACGAGAATGATTCACAGATTTGGCAGGCAGAAGTCAATCGGGGGCATTGCTATTTTAGGTCCTTAAAAATTATCTCACAAAATCAAGAACATGAATTAAATACACATTTTCTCATTTGGAAAGTGTCGAAGGCTCAAAGACATACAAATGCACATTGCTTCTCCATGTGGATTTTGTAAGGCTTGAGTGTATTTTGCAAGCAAAAGGAAAATTTAGGAAAGGAACTGTATGTTTAACTGATGAATCTGTCTGGGAACTCCATGGGAAGTTGTTTGCATTTAACAGCTTCTATTCATAGGAATTCTAAAAAAAAACCCTCATAAACCTTTAGGTTTGAGTGAGTGACTGCGTGGTGCTTAGACGCCAGTTGGGGTTAAACCATGACGTACTACATTTTTTATCTGGTGGATTTTGATACTTTTTTTTTTCCCTCTCGTTGAATAGGCATAAACAGGTCTGAGGAAAATAGGTTTTAAAATCAAATGTATTCAGGTAATATTGTTTCTGCATAAATTTTTGTGTGGAAATAGTAAAAATTCAAACTCTTAGCTAATTTTAAAATAGTTGTCATTGACTGGAAAAAGACTTATTCTGAAGGCCAAGTTTAAAACTGAATGACTGTTCCTGTTTAAAAATTGTGTAGTTGTTTTCATTTCTTTATTGAGTATAATAGCACTTTTAGGGAAAAATACTGCATGTGGAAATGTGAAATCTAGTCTATGTAATTTTCCACTGATACAACAGCTGCATTTCCTGTCTGGAAAAACTGCTGTCAGCAATATTTTATACCTGAATATTGAGATGAAGAATGTAAACAGGCCAAACTTATGTAAAAACAGAGACTGTTAAATAATGAATAGTCATACACTCCCTGATGCCTTGCCATCAAAACATTTGTGATTTTTCTTATTTTCACTACTTGTTTCAGTTCCAGTGAAGAGCAGCGAAAGGAATATTCACAATATTGTCCTCAAGCTGCGTGCTGGCTTTGTCTCTGCAACACTTGCTAAAGTGGGCTGAGGAGCAGTTTCCTGAGATGCCAAATGCTGGGTAGTGCTTCAAATCCATTGGAAGGGTTGTCTGCTAAAGTTGGGGTACCCTGTCTAAAATCAGAGGACAGAGGCTGAGCTGCATCGTGCGCTGGCTGGGCTCTGCAGGAGCTGGGGATGGTCCCTTAAAACCATCTGCCATGGGCACCTGGGGATGCTTTCTGTGCTGGGAGTCTCCCACAGGGAAACACAAGGCAAAAATAGCTTTTCACCAACAGCTGCCTTCCTCTCCTGTATTAATGATGCATGATGGACCTCAGGAGAGGTGAGAACATCAGGGAATAAGGTGGGAGTGTTTTATTGAGATGTTGGATCTTTGCTGTGGAGTCATCACCGTGGGATCCCTCCATCTAGAGAATTGCTTGTTTTGAATCTCACCAAGAGCCATTTTACCTTGCAGGAATGCAAGGGATCTAGCTCATACAGTTATTTTGTTATATTTTGGAAATAGTACAGTAGTGAGCCAGGCCCTTTAGTTTTTATTTGTAATGTTTCCAGCTTGAGCTGGCATTTTGTTACAAAAATAAAATCTAGCTGAGCCAGTAAATAAAACCCACAACAAATAAAAAAAAAAACAACCCAAAACCAAAAAACCCTTGGCTTGCTGGTAACTGTAAATAGATGCCACTTAATGTGGAACACTGCAACTGAATGCTTGCAGGCATTCACACTCAATTCGTGTTTAATTAATGACATCGTAAAAACAACTAAAGGTTCAAAGTTTCTATTTTAAACATATGCTGAGATATAGGAGTGTACAGGTGTTGAATACCAGCTATTTGTGGACTGTTCAACAGGCTTTCCTTCTAAATCTGTTAAAGGTTATTGTTCACGATTTCTGTTTCCCCTGTTCAAATGACATCTCCTCATTTTGGCTATAAACAGGTACCATATGCTCAAAGAGCTGATGGGCTTCACTGTGGCTGTCTCTGAAGTTATTGATTCACAGAATTGTAAAACAGTAACATTTGAAGTTGCATGTTGCACAAACTTTGTGGATTTGAATTTTAGACTCTGGTAGTTCTAGTATATTTTTTAATTTACTAAACCCTCCAAATTTATAAGGACAAAAATATTCAGTTCTAAAATTCTTTGTAATACTGAAAAATTTCAGTTCGTAAGAGTGAAAAAAGGAAGTGGAATAAGACAGCCCTATTATTATTGGTTCACTTCAAGGTACTCAAATTACACAGTTCAATTAATGAGGTGATAGATGCCCTTTTTTTCTATTCCATTCTATTGCCAATGTTTAAGTGCAGTCTAAAATCCCTGCTTGTTTTCCTCTGGATGATTCTGCTCCTCTGCCCCCAGTGTGTCTGTCCCCTCCCCTGCAGGCAAGCGCAGCACAGCCCCAGAGCACCTTCCCCAGCAGGACAGGGACATGGCACCAGCTCTGTGTGCAGGCCAGGAGCCGGACAGAGTTCAGAGCAGGCTGGGGACATGGCGCCAGCTCTGTGTGCAGGCTGGGAGCAGGACAGGGCTTGGAGCAGGCTGGGGACATGGCGCCAGCTCTGTGTGCAGGCTGGGACTGTGGGGCAGGGGGCATGGACATGAGCCCCAGAACACCTTCCTCAGCAGGACAGGGGCATGGCACCAGCTCTGTGTGCAGGCCAAGAGCAGGACAGGGCTCGGAGCAGGCTGGGAACATGGCACCAGCTCTGTGTGCAGGGTGGGACTGTGGGACATGGGGCATGGACATGAGCCCCAGAACACCTTTCCCAGCAGGACAGGGTTCAGAGCAGGCTGGGAGCATGGCACCAGCTCTGTATGCAGCCAGGACTGTGGGGCATGGGGCATGGATTTGAGCCCCAGATCACCTTCCCCAGCAGGCTAGGGACATGGCACCAGCTCTGTGTGCAGGCTGGGAGCAGGACAGGGCTTGGAGCAGTCTGGGGGCATGGCGCCAGCTCTGTGTGCAGGCTGGGACTGTGGGACACGGGACATGGACATGAGCCCCAGAGCACCTTCCTCAGCAGGTCAGGGCTCGGAGCAGGCTGGGAGCATGGCACCAGCTCTGTATGCAGGGTGGGACTGTGGGGCTCAGGGCATGGCCATGGTCTCTGGAAGAGTCCAGGAATCCAGTGCTGAGGCTGGCAGTGCCAGGAGTCACAAGCAGCAGCTCCATGCTGTGCTCTGGCCTCTCCCAGCCCCATTTCCATGAGGAACGGTCCCAGGCGGGGCCCGATGCTGGCAGCATGGGCAGCACTGAGGGCTTACCTGCCCTCTCTCGTGGCTGCCAGCTCCTGCGGGGCAGAGGGAGCTGCAGCAGGAGCTCAAGGACCACCTCAGTGGGATCAGGATTCCTCCCGTCAGCCCTGGGCAGTGGCTGCAGCCAGCGCTGGCCTGGCACGGCCCTGAGCTGGCCCCAAAGCCAGCCCTGCTCCGGCTGCTGCGCTCTGCCAGCACAGCCATTTGCAGGCCCACGTGCAGGATGAGGCTGGGGAAAGCATCCAGGATAAAAATAGGCCTGATCTGCCTCATCAGCTCGTCCTGCGTGGGCTGAGCCGCAGTCAGAGGCTCGAGGGGGAGATGGCAGCAGCCGCTCGCGATGGCGATGGCTGCCGGGCCGGGTGTGACAGGGTGATGGTCACCAGCTGGTGGGACAGTGTGGCACACCCCAGGGATCTGGGGCCTCTATCCAAGGGGATCCTTGGCAGGGCATCAACCTCAGCACAGGGAATTTCTCTCCTTCAGCAACGGGAATTAACAATTCTTATCCAGCCACAATCCCTCACACCATGCGCTGACAATGGCCTGCTTTGAGTTTGCAATTTTTTCTTTCCAAAGGAGCTCAGGCAATTAAACTGGAGCCCCCTCAGAGGATGAAGGGTGGAAGACGTTGTGAACTTCAGTAACTCTGAGATCCTTCATTTGAGTTATATTGCAAAATCCTGCGCACTGGGTACAAGAGCCTTGCTCCCTACAAGAGACTGAGCTTTAGCATGCATAACAGGTCTACCAGTAGTTAGAGAAAGTAGCAAAAAAAACCCTGAACCCCATGAGAATTTTCATTTTCTGATAGCTGAGGTTGCCCTAGCTGAATTAGCATTTCAGAACTTACACTGGGATAATCCATGCAGCAGTTAATTTCAATGTTTTACTGCTATAGCAGTGTAAATCCTAGTAAATTAATTTCTATAATGCTTGAGAAGATTTTTTTCAGACATTCCCTTTCTCATTCATATTTAATAAACTCTGAAAATCTGCATTAGGACATCTATGCAAATTTCTTGGTTTTTTTACTTGTGAGCAAAGGCAACTATTGATATTTAAACAGAAGGCTACAAAGAAATTAATGATACTTAGTCAACCATATTCTGTTTAACTGACAGACTTATTTTCCTTAGGTGGATTCTCTCCAATTCTGTTTTTAAAATATCTACTTTCCCACTTGAGACTGGTGTTCATGGCCAGATAATCTAAATCTTGAGGGGCATGTGCTTTAAATAGTATTTTGATGTAGTGCCTCTGTTTTTTCCTTTTGATTTAACAAATCAGGAATTTTGCAGAGACACAGGTTAGGAGAAACTTTTCTGCTGAGCTCTGTTTATAACTTCTTGCTAAATGTGCTGTAGTCTCCGCTGGGATGCAGCTGTGATTGCAAGAGGAAAAGAAGGTATTGAAAGATATGTAACTGATCATCAATCACAGGGATGCCTGTGCAGAGCACCATAAGAGAACCATCCTACTTACACCCTATTTTTCTTATAAATTTGTCCATGAAGTGACTGAAAAGGGGAACAATAATTTAAAATAATCACCTGGTGTAGTTACATCCAATATCTTTCCACACTGATTTTTTATCCTTATATTTCAGTCTCCTAGCTCAGGCAAAGGGCAGACTTATAATTGTGCATCACACTCACCTTATTCCTGCTCAGACAAAAGCAACATAATGTCAGAGAAATATTTTGGAGGCAGAATATAAAACTCATAGATATAAATTACTTAAAAAGAAAATGAAGCAATGTGGAAGGCCTTAGGATTAATATTTAAAAGTTAAAAAATGTCTTTCTCCTGCAAAGTCGTAAACTCTGCATTTCACTTTCATAACTCCATTTATCCAATTATTCTGGCTTGAAACTGCTAAAATCTGCAGAGAACCATTAAAACTTCATTTCAGATTCATTCCTGTGCAGTGTTACTAAACAGTGACATATTCTGAACATGAGAACTGCAGAACATTTTTCTGCAGAGAATGACCAAACCTCTTGGGGTATAAATATTTGCTACTGATAAACAAAACTGCGTGCACCATCTTCAGAAGGTTTTGCGTTTTATTTTTAGTGTTTCTAATGGTGAAAAGTACTGTTAACCACCATTCTGCTTGTGCCTTGCCTTCGATTACCCCCGGGAAAGATGTCATGGGAGCTGATTCTTCTCCAGGGGTGAGAGAGAAGGAAGTGAGAAGGTAGGCAGGGAATAGGAGGGGCAGGGAGGGGAGCTTTGTGGTTGGGAAAGAGGGTAAAGAGAGAGGCGAAATCATGAAAAAGAAGTTTGCAGCTGGTAGGAGCAGGATAAGAGAGGAGGAGCATGGAATTCATGAGTGGGACGGGGCTGAGTTAGATGACGAAGAAGGAAAAATTGAGAGTATTTCAAGGGGTCAAATAGGAAAAAAGGGAGAACTCTTCTCTGGATATCAGTGGGTAAGCCTGCAAGCAGAAAAGATGGATAGCAACGAGTGAGGCTTGAGAAACACTTAGGCATTTTTTCCCCTTGTAGTGGATTCACAGGACTGGGGGATTTATTACAAGAAGTTAATTGTAACATTAGCTTTCATATTGTCACAAATTAGATATATTTAATAAATTTCCAAAAAGGACGATAGACTAGATAGCTGATTTACTTTAATAGCAAATGTCCAGAACTATAGAGAATAACACACTGACATCAACAAGGTCTTAGAGAGTTAAGAAATGCTCTACTCAGCATTCTAGCTAGCCAGACTGGCATCTCTGGCTCTCCTCAATCAGTTGCCCCAATAAAAGTCTATGCAAGAAAAAAGAAAAAACATGGCCAGGCATTTATTTGGCTGAATGCTCATGAAGATAGTCTATAGAGTTTAAAATTTACATACTCACAGTCACAGGGCTTACCAGAGGGGACTACTTATATTCTCTTCAAAGAATGCTATGATAAAGTATTTTCTGTACGTTTTTGTAATGCACCTTTTAAAATGTGTTGTCAAAAAGAATAATTGTTTGGCAAACCTTCTGACAAGATAATACTCTCCAAAATTTCACTTTTTATGGAGAGTTTAACGAAAGTCTTTATTGACCCAATTTAATTAAAATTTGTACTTCCCCCTTTTATTGATTAAATTTTCCATAGAAAACATTACAGCTGGCGATCAATGGTTGTAATTTAGAAATGAATTCTTCCCAGGCTGCATGGCTCAGCGGTGTCATTGCAGTGGATGTGGTACTTGCTCACGGATAATATTGTCAGAAACCATTTCAAATAAACTGTGGCTGCTTTGTGAATGGGGAGGAGACTGGCAGGGCCCTGAGGGCACTCATGGGCATTGCCCTGAGCAGCCCCACCAGGATTCCCCACTCCCTGCTCCTGGCCTGGGTGTGCTCCAGCAGAGCTCAGGACTGGTCAGTGCTGCCCTGGGGTTTCTCTCTCTGGCCTCATTTCCTGCGAGGCTGCTTGGGATTCCTGGTTTGACCAAAAATCGATTCTTTCTGTGTCTGCTGAGGGCATCCTTGGGGTAACCCCACTCCTGCTACTCCCCAGCAAAGGTGTCCTGCCAGGAAAGGGGGCAGCTAGAATGGTTTGGAGTGTGTAAAGAAATGGAAATGAGGAGGGAAAGAGTCTTGTTACGGTGTGAATAGGTAGGATACCCATAGGTGCTAAAAGGAAATGGAAAAAACTAAAATACTGAATTGTTAGGGAAAAAGAAAATGGAAAGCATGACCCATGGGAGGATTTCTAAGGACCAAGACAGGGCCCTCAGTGCTTGAGGCTCATGGAAAGGGAGATAGCAAGAGGACTGGAAATTCATTCTGAAACAACAGTAATTGTGTACTCTGCATAGCAAAAGACTGGATGGGAACTGACCAGAGCATGATGTCTGGAGCTACTAAAGAAATTCCCAGTAGGCTTCTGGGGGGCAAATACAAGTCCTGAGGTGAATGAGGGTGATGGAGTAGGTGCTGAGTCCAAACCAATGCTATCAATTTGACTTAGAGCACAGTGAGTGTGCTATGCATGGCTGGACACTGAACTGTACAGATACTTACATATACAAGATGTAAGAAGAGAAAAAGGAAAAATTAGAAGAAAAATTTAGCATGGGGGAGCAGAGGAATGCAGTAAGACAATAAAACCAACTTTATTTGAGAATAAAAAAAGAAACAGGCAGATATATAGTTAGTGCAGAGAGAAGGTAGAAACATAAATGCCTTCACTTGTGTGACTCATTTGGCTCTTTCTTTGCTGGTAGATTGTACCTTAATTATGTCTCTGTGAATCAAACAGTGGTGAACTGTGTATATATGAAATACATAGAAATATGTCATTACTAAAGAGGTGCCAGTGTCCTGCAGCCACCCCTTTGTCTCTGCTTCCCGTCATGGTATTAGGATAACTAGAAACACTCCTGGGCTTCCTTTTGGGTGCTGGTGACTGAGTGATGAATTTCCCCTGCCAAAGCTCAGGTACTGCACTGGCAGCTCTGCCAAGCCAAGTGTCTGTGGCTGATTTCCCAGTGTGTGTGTTTGGTACCACTGGATGGAAGGAGAAAACTCTTCTGTTTGCTGAAACATCACATTGAATGATTTATGGCAGACAAATAAAGATGTATACGTGAGGCTCTCTAAGTAGGACTGGTGTCAAAGGAAAATATTGAGGGGAAGAAAAAGATTGCAAATTTCTGATTTATTTTGTTTGTTTATGCACACAAACCTTGAAATATTAATAGAGAATGCATAAGTAATTGATGGGCTACATATAATTTTTCATTATCTTTATGCTGAGAAAGGCAGAAAAGTCATTTGACAAAAGGCACAGGCACATTACAACCTAAAACTGCTGTGACTTAGGCCTGGAACTGCACAGTTGCTGGGAGTGACTGAACACCCTTTACCCAGAGCAAATGCCAGGACTTTCCTTGAATCCTTTGGGTCCTTTCCTAGTCTGGTCATCCTTGATATCAAATGCTTGGCCAGTTTTTCATCTCCTATTTAAGGCAATGAACTTGAAGGTATGTTTTTTAAGCAGTTTAACAGCTGAAATAAAACTAATTCATATCCCAAGGGTGAATAGAAATCTATTAATATATGGTATTAAAAATCTGATAGATTTTAATGCCTGACTCATGATTTTTGTGAGTGCTGGGATTGCCAGCAGACACTTGTCTGAGCTGTGGAACAGACTCTCAGGAGGGTGCAGGAGGTGGCATGCATTAGCAGAGTGGGAAGCTGCATTGAACTAGGGCTTCTTTTTTCCCAAGTTAATAATTTTCCCTTTTAGAATAGGAAAAATAGGCAAAAAGGGAAGAGTTGAAAAGATTGAACTGCTAGGAATACTGTCCTAACTCTACTTGTGTTTAATTTGGGTGAGTTCTGGAAGGGCAGCCAAGCTCAGGGCCTCTGTAATGGATGTCCCCCTCTTGCTTTCCTCGGGTTGTCTGAGCTCAATGGTAATGAAGATATCAAGACCCCCTGAACCATAAAACTCCCATGTGTGCCAGTCTGCCAAAAAGTACCTGTATCCCATATTTTCTGTGTTGGGAGAGCAAACTAAACGCCAAGAGTTCTCTGATGTAGATCTCTATGGACTGTAACAAACCTGTTCTTGTTCTCCTGCCTCCTCTTTAGCTGTTTCTCATTGCTGGCAGTGCCCGCTCTGGCACAGATCAATCCATATGCCTATTCTCTTTAGCCCAGATGTCCTTCCTGTTGGATATAGTGCCAGTGTCTGTATTTCCAGCAGAAGGAGAGCAAGAAATACCTTTAATTTTCCTGCAGGCTACTGTCCCTGTTGACCTTTTCAGCTTCTGAATCTTTAGCTCTCCCCTATTCTCTGATGTTGGGCATGAATAATTAAAAGTCTGGGGAGAAGGGAACACAGGAAGTTCTGTGTTTTTTATTTTAAATGCCACCACTGAATTGATGATAATTTTAAGATTTGCATATCTCTGGTTTTAGTTTGGTTTATTTTTTGTTTCTTAAATTGTCCTATAAAAAGGGCAACTAGGACAGTGGACTGGTGGTGAGGAGACTCATTTCTGCAAGTACCTTATCAACCTTCCCGTAGAAAACACCTCATATCCCCTGTTGATAAAACTGGCTGATGGTTCTGTACCAAATCTTGCCAGGAATGGCCTTGAGGAGCTATAATACCAGAAATTGTTTCCTCTTGGTACCTTTGATAGCAGCTGATCTGAGGCCACAAACCTGATGCTTTTCCTGGTAGCAATGCTGATGGTAGCCACTGGTTTCCTTTCCCAACAGGTTGTGCTAGTATGACCAGTCAGTGGAGTCAGACAAGCATTTCCTGAAGGCAATTCATCCCAATTAATCCCTGATAGTGATTGATTTGTTTAGGTTAAATGCAAAATTTTATGCTGATTTTTAAGCATTTAGAGTTGGTCCAATTTGTGTCTGTGTAGAGCACTGTCTTGCAATTTAAACACCATGTTAAAAATATTGACTCTGTTCTTCTTCCCTCTGTTCCATCCTGAATGTCCATACTCTCAGGGCTTTCTGAGTGGACACTACAGCAAAGCAAGCAGCCAAAAGTCAGAGTAATATTTTTCAAGTTGGTTCTTTTGTGCAAAGCTTATTCAGCCACTTCTGAACAGGGTGTCTGCTCTGTGCTTCCTCCTTGGCTTTTGTCAGAAGTGAATTGACTGCAGTGGCTCCACTCCCACTCCTTCACCCACAATCTCAGCTCCTTTGCATAAGAGAACATCTCAGCAAGCGCATGACAAACATCCCTGTCCACCCTTTTGGGGTACACTTTCTTTCATCTCAGGTATCTGCAGAAAAAAATAAATCTCAGTGAAGTGCACAGTAGCCTGTAACATAACAATGAGAGCTTTGCTTTGCCAAGTGGTTAAGTGCTGCTGCCCATCCAAAAGGTCATTTTAAGCCATCAAGATTTTTATATGCCTCTCTTGCCTATAAACTGTATCAAGAACCCTTCCAAATCCAAAGCTCCCATACAGGCTTTTACAGCCTGGGGATGTTGCCAAATTAGCCCTAAATCTGCATTATTTATTTTGATTGCTTAAGAACCAACTATTTGGTATCTTGCTTCACTTTTTCCTTGCTTAGGGCTTGGGGCTGTCTCCACTGTAGAGTGAGCCCTGCTCATCCTTTCTGCTTCTTTGGAGCACTCTGCATCCAACAGGAATGTTTGCTTACACAGTGTCTAAAAAGAGATGAAAATACTGGCCCGGAATGGTTAATAGTTTTGCTATCCCCTCCAGTGGGCTCAGGATCATTCCCTTTTATTTCAAAACGTGTTAAATTAGGTGCAGAGCTTTTTTGGCAGCCTGGACTAGTCAGCAGTTTAAAAGCACCTCTTTCCCAGGCTGGGCTGACTTAGCAGCCACCTTTGCAAGGCTGGGTAAATACAATGAACCATTCAAGTGGAAAATCATTTTAATAAATAGCATTTTAGTAAAACCTTTGGTTTGCCCTCTGAATCCTTATTAATAAAAATAAATCTCCATTACCCTCTCGCTTGGCCTTACCTTCCTGTTTGGTAGAAATTTATTTTTTTTTAGTAGCAGCATCAAAGATTCATCCATTATTTGGAGTAATTCTTGTGCAATGCAAATCTAATAGACTTGATGCATAGCATTTTCTTTAGGATAAAAGCTAACTGCCTTTATTCAGCTTACACAGTCCCTTCTGAAAGAGCCCTTTATACAGCTCATGTCATGTCAGCAGTAATCATGGCCTGAGTGGTGGTGCATGCAAATCAGCAGCTGCTCTTTAGTTGGGCTGGAGGAGGCACAGAAGGAGTTTGCCAGTAAGTGCAAGGGCAGATCATATTTAATGCTGATGGTCTTTCAGGCACATCAGTCTGTTATCTTTGCTCTCTTCACCCTGCCCGGGCAGAGCCCAGGCTGCCACCTCTGCAGTGCTCAGCCCCTGCCAAACCCAGCCAGCACACAGCAGTACCCAGGGCTGGGAAACAGAAAAGTTTCCAGTTACCCTGGCATTCAGTTTCCCCAAAGTTACAGCATGGATGGAAGCAAGCCCCTTCTCGCTGCATGATGTGGATACCTTGTCATAACCTCAGAGTTTTGTATCCCATCGAGACAGTTGGGATGCTAATGCTGATCTAAGCAGCTCTGGTGCTTTGTTTTGTTTTTTCCTTTCCCTCCCCTACCACTGAGATATGATAGGAAGCCAGTTAGAAGTGCAAACTGAGGTAGCCAAGCTAACCCAAGAGTCTGATCTGTTCCCTAAAGCAGATATTTCAGAAGGGTGAGGAGATGGATTTAAATAGCAGCTTTAGTATGACAAAATTCTGCTGTGATTGTAGATGTAAATCTGGTTTCATGAGTGGATAAAAATCACTATTCCTGATGCATAGCATGCAGGCTCATGTCAATGAAAACTCTATGGAATTACTTTTGCTGATAGAAGTAAAGTATGATAGAAACTGATTTATACCTGTATTTTTCTAGCAATAATTTCTAAAGTGCTTGTGTCTGCTTCACACTTACTGGGATTTTCCATCATGTCCTCACAGCACAGATTTTCAAAAGAGCTACAAGCTATAAGATTCTCACAGAGAGTAAAAAAAGGGAAAGGTAAGGGATGTATGGGAATGTTACACACTGCAAACTGAAAACTACCACTTCCTTCTACCAGTCTCTTCTCAACCAAAACCTTTGCCTATTACTTTTCATGATGATCAAAACGATTCCAGTATTGTTTTGATATTGGATTCCAGCTCTATTGTTTCTCTTCTTATGCACTTATATGAGGTTGTAAAGAAATAATGCCCTGGACTGGTAATTCTCAATGCCACAGTACAACAGCAGTGAATTACTAATTGATAAATAAGGTTTTTAGGATCCCAGTGGGTTCTGGGTTGTTCCAGAAGAAAGGGAGGAGAGCGCAGATGCCTTTTGCAGTTCAGCTGAAGCATCGCTCTGACCTTGTTTAGCTGAATTTTAGCTTGTGTGAGGTGATGTCATTTCTTTGGCCATGCCAGATTGCACAACAGGCAAAGCAGTGCTCTGGGTTGGTACATCACATTTGAGTTTTGAGGTGTCAGTAAGATGAAGGTTTTCTGCTGTCTTGCAAGACAAATGAGCAGGAAGCAGGAACTCTTTCAGAGGAGGTAAGTGGTTTGGGTCTGGTTTTGTTTTTAACATACATATTTAGAAAAAAATAATCTGGAGGTGTATGTGAATCTCCTCACTCTGCTTCTCCTTCGGATCCTGTTCTCTTTCTTTTTGTGGACGATTTCCTTGGTGACTGTTAGAGTGAAAATACTTTTCAAACATCAAAGAGCAGTAACGTATCAGAAAGAGGAGATTTCACTATTGGAAAATAAACTAAGAGCAGTGCAAATGCCACCTGGGTTTTTCAGGTGGTGGCTGCTGCTTTATGTTGCTGTCAAGGCTCATCTAGTCATTGCTTTTTCATCTCTATTCCAAGATTTTGTGAAGAAATGAAGCACAGTTCATTCCCACAAACTGCTTTGGGTTTATAGAATTCTCTCTTTACCCCTCATTTCACCCTTTCTGCCCCCTCCCTTCTCCCCCGCAGCCTTCGTGCAGCCTGACAATCCTTTGCTTAATCCCAGAGAACATATTTTTGGTACTGGCACAATAAAGAAAAAAGAGACAAATTGATTTGCATTTCTTATCTGGGAGATTCACTTGCAAAATCTAGTACAGTTTCACTGACGCAGAGGCAGGAGAGATGATCCTGTAAATCTGACATGTCTTTATTGAGGCTGAGAGGAAAGGGAGTGGGAGGATGGTCTGAGCTCACTACAGGAAATCATCCTGTAGGTAGCTTTGTTTGTTGTCTCAACACGTTTCACAGAGGCCTTCCTGGTTGGTGTGGAGATGCACTCACAGTGCCAGGAGCAGCCAGTCCCAGTTTATCCAGGTGCATGCAGCTCCTGTTTCCTCTGTCTTGGCTGGAACTGAACAGGGGGAGCAGCCCCTGTCAGATGGGCTGCGCACACGTCTGCCATTCCAGCTACATCATGTTTATTGTTCCATAGACGTGCTGAGCCCAGGGAATCAGTCAGCTCCAATGAGAGTAGAAGTTTGCCCTTCCCCTGCTGCTTCCCTTCATGTGTGAGGGCTTGGAAAGCAGAAGGAACCAGAGTAGAAAAATCACCTTAAGGAAATGTGTGGGGTCTCCTCCTTCCTACAGCAGCCCCACTATTGCCAGTCTCTGACAGTTGTCTCATTCAGGTTTCCTCTACATCAGGCTGCAAGCTGTGAGCTGTGACTTTCTTAACTGTCCTGTGGCAACCTGTGCTATGCTGCTGCTGTCAGTGCATCTCTGACACCTGAGGGGCAGAGGGGTGGAGAGCCAGTCCTGATCACCAGCTGGCAGAATTGCCTCCTCTCTTTAAAACAGGCACTTGGTCACAGCCCAGCAGCGGCAGTGATGTACATCCCTTGCTGGACTAGAAGGGCGTGCTTCCAAGTGGGACACAGAGGGGTTCTTTAAGCATAATTTTGGACAAAAAGGAATGAAAACCTGAGAGGTGGAAAAAGACAGGTATAATTGACTGGATGAGACAGTAACCTCCTTGGGTGCCTCTGCACTCAGCACTTAATGCAGCCTCTCATAGCTGAACTACTCATGCAGTAGGCAGGAGGTGCCCACGCCTTGGATCACTGTGTTCTCTGTTCAGGTGACTCCACCGCCTCTCCAGGAATGTCTAGGAACACGGAGTCTAAGGAAATGTGGGGTTTGGGGTGCCTGATGACTGAAGCAAGCAGAAATTGCGGATCAGTCATAGAGATATTAAAGTGCTGCTCTGGGAGCTGGATAATCTTTCACAGCTTGCTCTGCTTGCTGCAGCTGCAGAGCCACCGTGTGCTCACCAGGGTGGCCCTGTTTTACAGCAGTTTAAAGGAAGAAATGGACTCCTACGTGTTCTGTTTTCATTGCCTGGCGCTCCTTTTACCCCTCTCCTTCCATTCTGCCCTTCTCAGCCTCTTCAGAACTGCTTGCTTGAACTGTGAGAATGCAGGATAACAAAACCTTTGAGGGTACTCAGGGCAAGGTCCAGTCAGGTATCGAGTACCTCCAAGGATGGAGATTATACAACATCTCTAGGCAGCCTGTTCCAGTGCTTGATAACCTTCAGAGTGAAAAAGTATTTTTCTTGTGATTGACCAGAACCTCCTGTGTTTCAGTTTGTGCCCATTTCTTCTCGTCATCTCACTGGACAGCACCAACAGGGTCAGGTTCAGTCATCTTTGCACTCTCACCTCGGCTATTACACACGTTAATGAGACAGTCATGAACCCTTCTCTTCTCCAGGCTGAGAGGTCCCAGCTCTAAGACTTTTCTCACGTGAACTTCATTGCCTTGGTGACCTCTGGCTGGACTCACTCGGGTCTCTCTTGTATGGAGAAGGCCACAAATGGGCCCTGCACTCCAGATGTGCCTCACCAGTGCTGAGCAGAGAGGAAGGAACACTGAATGCCAGAGCACTCTAAAATCACTGTCAGATGTGCAATTGAGTGTGGCAGTTCTGTAGCCAGGCCATGGAGCAGATTAACTTCGATGAATTTTCTAATTTTACCTTGTACTGTATCAGAAGGGTAGTTTGCTGTTTGGCCCTGAGTAATCTCTTCTGAATGGCAAAGCAATCCAATCAAGTTCAGCCCCACTGCTGAGTCTGTGATGAAGTGATTTGTGGTGCTGGCCTGCTACTTGGGTAAATCTTTTGTTCTAATTTTTCATCTTGGCTTTGTTCAACCAACATAGAATTCATGATGCCAAATGTAGACAAATGGCATTTTCAAAGTTGCTTTTTAAGGATTTCTAACTTGATTTTTGTGATAAACCTATCTTTGAATTCTTACGGAGGCCAATGAATTGAAAACAATAGTTTCCAACTTCTTTTAAAATATTCACATCATTCATGAAATACATGATGACAAATATTCTATAGCCTTTTTTTGTGAGTGGGCTGGTAGCCTGTGTTATTTAGAGATATTTTTGAACTGATACACTCAATCAATTCTTCAACAGTTCTGCAATGTTCAGGTTTTTTCTTTGGATTAATCATTCTGTGAAATCTGCCAAGTAGCCATCACCCTGATGATGCTATTTTTGTCCCTTCTTTCCTTATGTGGGGCTAGATATTTATTATGATAGCAGACTATAATACTCCAATAGGATTTCTGTGAGGTGTTAATCATTGCGGAAATGAATTTTTGCTAAATATATCCTGGGTGGCATATAAAGAAGTGTGACCAGCCGGTCAAGAGAGGTGATTCTCCTCCTCTGCTCCACTCTTCTGAGACCCCTGAGACCTGCAGAGCTGCCTCCAGCTCTGGGCACCCACCCAGATGGATGTGGAGCTGTGGAAGTGAGTCCAGAGGAGGCCATGAAGATGCTCAGAGGGCTGAGCACCTGTGCTCTGGAGCCAGGCTGGGAGAGCTGGAGGTGTTCAGTCTGAAGTAGAGAAGATTCTGAGGAGACCTTAGTCCCTTTGCAGTGCCTACAGGGGCTCCAAGAGAGCTGGAGAGGGACTTTGGTCAAGGGCATGCAGTGACATCACAAGGGAAATGGCTTCACACTGACAGAGAACAGGGTTAGATGGGGTATGAAGAAGAAATTGTTCCCTGTGAGGGTGCTGAGGCCCTGGCACAGGTTGCCCAGAGAAGCTGTGGCTGCCCCATCCCTGGAAGTGTCCAAGGCCAGGTTGGACAGGACTCTGAGTAACCTGGTTTAGTGGAAGGTGTCCCTGCCCATGGAATGGGGTAGAAGTGGATGGTTCTTAAGGTCCCTTCCAGCTCAATGCTGTGATTCTGTATCTCCATTCATTTTCTCTAAGTAGAACAGATCGCAGGGCAGAAAGCTCATGTTCCTGCTCATTTCCTATTCTAAGCCTCAGACCAGCTCAGGAAGGGATTCTCTGTAGTACCTATGTTTTTATTCCATCATCCAGAATTTCGTCTCCTTGTACCAAATGTAATAAATATCTATATCTTATTTTATATACTTCTGGAAAGGAGATAAACACAGTGTGCAAAATCAAACCGTGGCTCCGAAGACAGACCTGTGAGGTGTAAGAGTACAGCAACGTGGAGACAACCACAGGACCTGACCTCATTTATTCTGATCCTAATTCCTGTTTCAGTTCTGATCAATTGCTGGTACATAACTTATTCCAGACTTTTGGAAAAGGGGTGCTGACCCTGGAGGCACTTCCTAAAGTATAAATTCCCTTTCCATTCTAGTCTTGTTGCAGGCATAGGGGTGTCAAAGCCAGGCACCTTTTGCTTTTGTATTTAGCATGCAGACTGCTATTTGCAGCCCCATGTTTGTGTGCCTGACCAGTTATGAAATTTCTCTTGGCTTGTATGGGTTGGGTGCTCCATCAGCTACACATCCCTCATGAGGTGCAAGGTGTCCTTCTGTCCCAACCAACCCTTTCTTTGGATTTGTAGGGACTCTATCAACAAAGCCTTTTTAAACAGCTCTGCTAGTTGCTCCATGAGTTTTCCAAAGTCCCTGTAAGCACAGTATCTCGACATCCTCATAAAAAATATTACCTTGGAGCAACCGAGTGAAAGGTTAGAACTGTTGAGTGTTTTAATCAATAATATATGAGTTGGATGAGCAGTATAGTGTGCTTTGCAGTGCGCAATCAATAATACATTTTTTATGCTCACCTTTTTAATCCTCAGAAAAACTACATCAAAAATTTCACCCTAGACTGCCCACGAGAATCAATAATAGAGAAAGGTTGCCTCTTCCCCTTAGGACAGTTTAATGAAAAGCATAATGAATTTATTTCCTAAATGATGCTACAAATCTATTATACATCTTCTGGAAATACCAAGTGGAAAATAGTGTTTAATATAGTAATAGAGTTATGAATTTTCAAAACTGGAAATGAAAAGTTTTAAGTTGTCATTGTAACTCTTCAGTTAGTCATTAATGTATAAAATCAAGAAAAATGGAGTCTATGTAAATCCAGCTGAGCCTATTATTATTATTTACTGTTTGTATTCTTATTGTGTATAAAAGCCTAAAGAAAGAGACTACTCCAATGCACAGGGAAAATAGTTCTCTCTGGTTTCCATTGACTTTAATGGTTTCACAAATATCTCAAGACCACTTCAGTGAATGGAAGCCAGTCACTAGCTTGGAATCTATTTGTAAACTAATGTGTACAATTTTCAGCAAAATTGACAAAAGTTTTAAACTTCACTTTTTTTTTACTGAATTGCATAGCAAACTTTTATACTTTTGAAGTTTTTGTGCATTTATAGAAAATTTTCCATTATACTAAAAGAGATACCAAACTTTTCTTAGCTCCAGCTGACCACATTTCTATTTCAGGCTTGAAGGCATTAAAATTCCTGCTTGCTGAATCACAAAGTGTATTGCTTTGTTAGCAGTACTTTAGCTCCCCATGGACTTCTGCTGCTGTTTTACTGCATCACCAATTATTTGTGATGTATTATTAATTATATGTGATCTATACTTGCACCACTTCCATGGCTGTAATGGTAGCTCGTTTAAACAAGAACCAGGAGATTCTGTAAAAAGTGGCTTTTTTTTGTTTTTGTTTTTTTCCCTGTGGCAAGTTGCCAGCTGGGTGGTATAAAAAGATTTTTATCCCAACTGTTATGAAAGCACTGCTGTGTGCATATCCATGCCTGGCAGGAGCAGGCTACAGGACATGCTCACACTATTCTGGACAATGGCTGGGGAGAAGGTTGGAAAAGTAAAAGAGAGACTTCAATCTCAGTGTTATCTGATTTTTCCTTCCAGGAAAAAAAATATAGTCTTTAGTACTGAACAAAGGTAGTTAGGAAAAGAACCAATTTTGCGCTACTACAGGACTTGTTCTTTTGAGCTATGGTCTGTGAAAGTCCAAAAAATTGGTCCTGGTAGAGCTGGAATGGGGGTACAGTAGGCAGAGTGTTCTTACTTTGGCAGTCTCAGTTTTTTCAGTGCTATTTTGGAAGGTGCAGCATTCAGAGGGGACCTTTTGACTCCATTAAAATCAGTGTCATATCACCAACACAACTTGTAGTCACTAAAAACTCCCTTTGTGTGAGGTATCTATGTGTGTTGGGAATGGCCCTGCTGTTGTAACATAAAAAGATGTTTTCTGTATCCAACAGGATACAGGATACAACAGCAACAGGACAAAAAATGGAAAATAGGACAAGAGAATCCTGCCACTCCGCCGTTATCAAAACCCACAGAAACCATGACGCAAGGATCCCTCAGCAGCGTGTCTGACTGCAAATGTGAGGAGATGGGTTGGAGCTTTAGTTTGTGTCTTGGCCAGCTCTGCTGGAAACCTCCCTGTGGAGAACTCAAAAGCAGAATTCAACTTCTTCACAAACACAACACAACAGTTGTTCCAGTTTCTACCGTGTTGGGATTGGTACCTGAAGATAAAGCTGTATTTCCTTATCACTGCTCACAGCTACCTCATTTCCCATGTACAATGAGTTTTGAAAAATCCAATACAAGAGGCGAGTAAAATTCTAAGAAAACAAATGTAAGTGTTGCTGAAGGTAGGAACTAAAAACAATTAAGGTTTTCTCACAAAGTAATTTCCCTCATTTGCAGTCTGCTTAATTGTCTCTGAAACTCCTTCACAGGGATGTAATGAAAATGTACCACTTTTTGTGCTGTTTGTCTCTTTGAGAAGCATCCCCTGGTTGGAGCAGACCCACCCAGGACACGCATGTGCTACTGTCTCAGGCACCAGCAGCAGTTAAATCCCAGGAGCAGAGTCCAGCCCCTCCCAGCTGCGGGGGGAACTCATCCCAAGCCTCTGCTTGGCACCCACGCCTGTCCTGCCTCGCTGCAGGGATCGCTCAGGGAGTCACTGCCATGCCAGTCAGGAGTGAAACCCTCAGGTTCCTTTATGTCGCTGGAGAGACAAACACCCCCAGAGTGTGACTCAGACTCCAATCTGCTAATTTTCTGGAGGTGTCTGCCTATCTGCATTTACTATTGAGGGAGTACAAAATGACTAGTCTCCTAAATTAGGTATGCTGCTCAGATGTTTCAAGGTGGAAGAATGAATCTCTATCGGAGTCCTGAAGAGCCTTATAAAGGCTGGGCTGAACTTCTTGCCATCATTACCCAACTTGGATAAAGTCAGCCTCAGTGTGCCTGCACATCAATCTCATTGTAGCATGGAAAGTGCAAGCAGTGACAGCTGCGTGTCCACGTGGAACTGGCTGGACACGGGCAGTGGTGACAGCCATGAAAAGGAGCAAAGCTGAGAATAGGTGTGTCTGCTGTTCAAGCTGGGGCATGGGGGTGAAAATCTGACATCCTGGCGTGGTAAATCTGGTAATTCCCAAGAATGAGATTCTCTCACACTATTGCTTAGAGTCTATTACCTATGTGTTATTTCTGTTTCATGATTAAATTTTCTGCTTCTGTGGTGCTGAGCATAACCCTGTGCTTGCCAAGGAAGTGGAAGTTGCAGTCAGCTGGTGCTTTATAAGAAACAGACCTTGACAAGGTGCAAGGAATTAGCAGTGATTATTTCAAAAAGGGATAAATTTCACTCTGTGGATACTTGTTCATGGTGCATGCAAGACTTTTCCTCTTCTTAAAAGGGAGAAAGTCAGTCATTATCAGTATCATCCTCAAAAAGGAAATCACAAAAATCCTTGATGCGTGCTATTCTGTAGCTAGAGGGAAGTAAAATATGTCTTTAAATTTTGCAGTACAAATGCTCCTAATCCTGAAAGTTTCTAAAATACTTTGGAAGTTTTTGTCAGTCTTGGGTTTTGTACCAATTCTAAAGTTTTTATATAAAGAGTAACTCAGTTTGTCAGGCTGGATGGAAACTTGAGCGATGCCTTGCTGCTTTGCAGAGATCATGGATGACATGGCTGATATCCAAAGCATGACTTGTAAGCAATGGCAAATCTCTCCCTTTAGTCCCTCTGTTTTCTCTTTCCCCCATCACCATTGTTTTCCTGACCACACTCATTATTAGTATTATTTTTTTATCTTCTTGAAAATGCTGGCCGAGGAACTCTCCCTTGACTGACATAGCTCTCAAGTGACTCTCCACAGTGATTATCATGGAATTAACAGTTTGACTCCACCAGGAGGAAGACCCCTGTGCTGACTTTCAGCAGAAGGGTGTTAGCATTATTATTGCACGCCAACAAGTTCATGTGGGGCTGCATGATAGCAGTAGACGTCATCTGAAAGTAGTTTGCAGTGGTGTTCCTTTGGTTTGATTGCTGTGGTGCTGGTTAAAATTCCTCTCAGCAGCACTATTGCTTGATTGCTGCGTACTGCAAATTCTGGAGAATTAGAGCTCTTTGAGTGTCGTGGATAGACTGTGGTGATTCAGCAGATATTCTGCCTTTGTTCTTTTTGCAGCACCCCCACATGAAAACCTACTTTTCCTACTTTGCCCATGGAGAGACAACCTATTTTATTTCTTTTAACCACCTTCAAATGACGTCTCCTGAGACTTCTTTAGGGGGGAGAAAAAAAGACCTATTGTTAGTTGTAACCTACTCTCTCACTGGGATATTTTATGAAATCAAGGGCTGATAGATGACTTCACTTACTTCTGCCTTACTTTTCAGTCCTAGCTTTACATTCTCTAAACAAGGGAGAGGAGGAAAGGTTGAATAATGCTGCTTAAGTACTTGGGGAAGTAGAAAGATGGCAGTGCTAGATCCAGAAAAGTCCTACTGCATTTTAGATATGCATGCAAAAGCTCGACCTCCAAGGAGAGCGAGGATTGAGGGTTGTCTCCATCAACACTGTGCTGTCTTGGGGAGGGAGAGGTGTGTGGTCCCATGTCAGCTTCTACCTTGGAGCAGGATTTGCCACTCTGCTGAAGCCAATCCAAAAACACTCTGCTGTGGATGGGGATGGTCTGCTACAGCTCTGTGCTGGCCTGCACTCCTGTCCTGTCATCTGTGCTGCTTTAGTGGCCTTCAGATTACTCTGAACTGAGTCAGGGCAGCTCAGTGACCTGGCTGAAATGAAACCTGGGCTTCGGGCTTGTTTTCAGTGGTCCTTTTCCCCCCACCATGCTGAGGAATAGGTGATGCTCTTCCTCCTGTGTGATGGATGAAGGACAGACCTGCCTGTTCACCAGGGTCTTCTATCTGCTGAGGCTGCATAAGAAACTGCAAATGTAGGTGTCTGGAGTGGGAATGCTGACTCTAAATAGCCAGTAGGCACAAGGATTTCTTTCAAAGCTTTTCCAGTGTAACTGTCTTCACCAGCAATCTATTAATAGTCCACTAATTTAGAGAAGTACCAGTGGCAATTAACATTGTGAAGTGACAGCCATTCAAGGGTGGAAATGCTTATTCCTGCAGTGATTATGTTTTTGTACAGTGCAGCTTCTGCTCATATTGGTGTGTTCATGGAGTACTGGACTTCATCAGGAGCTGGGAAATCTGTATCCATTGAGGGGTTTTGTTAAAGCACTGGAGTTCCTTTTGTTTTTTGGTGGTTCACTTGTCAGGGGTCCCACAGTAAAACTGCATGGTGAAGGAGGCTGGGCTGCCATAGGTCACACGAAAGCTGTACCCCATCTCCTCCCTGTGGAATCAGGGGCGTGGGCAGCAGGGCTCCTTCAGAAAGCCCTTTGGGAGACCTCTGTGTGGACTGAGGGTCCCAAGGCTTCTCAGGGAGAGTGTCACAGTGCACTGGGGGCTGCTCCCACAGGTTCTCACTCCTTTCAAATACACCCTGACCCTCCCCCTACTCCCACTTGCTTGTGTGACTCTCGGTGAAGTTGCACATGTAGGGAGACCTCGCAGTTGACTGGCAGACCAGATCCGGATTACAATGCTCTGTGGATTTTGCAGGCCAGATTAAAGTACTTGGAAGGATCAGTCTGGCTCATGGGCTATATTTTTGACATACTTGTTGTAGAAAAGTATTAGGAGTTGTAAGAAGGACTAATGTGAGCTTATATTTTACAATTTGGTGTGGTAACTGCTTTGTTAGGGAAAGCAGAATTTGAAGAAGTTATACTATTTTTGCCTGTTGGGTTTTTGTTGCAGCAAATGCCTGTAACATCTCCTACATTGAAAAGCAAACCTCATTTTCCCCGTTATAACTATTCAATTAGTCTCATCTCTGCTCCCATTTTCCAAGCAACTTAACAAGATGAGAAAAATCCTTCAAATTGCACTTATAATATAAACACTTCCAGTGAGCCTTTAGCAGGCAGGAAATCTGATAGGACAATCTCCATTTGCAGAGAGCTGGTTAACAGCAAATGCATTTCAGCTGACAAATGCAGGTGAAGGCGTGTGTCTGCATAATGTAGTCATCACCTGTAAAATGTTTTCCATGTACAGATCTTAATGTACCATGCAAGGAAATGTATCTTTCTACTTCTGAGGCGCAAGGAAACTGAAGGACAAGTCTGGAGTGACTTCCCAAGGACATGCTGCTAGCAGTGGGAGAGTTTTGGGATGGTTTGTGTTGGGTATCTTCCGTCTTAGCCACCATTGTGAATCAGTCTGGAGCAGGTTTTATGAAATGTCATGTCCCCTTTGCATAAGGAGCTGTTACTGCTCTTACTGGGTACAATGGGAGGCTCCAGCTCAGTGTAGGTTTCAGGAAAAGCCCTGTGGAAAGCTGATCCTCCAGCACCATGTGACACTGGACTTCTTAAGCTGAAAATGGGACATGCTTAGGAACAGGGCCTGGGGGAGAGAAGTTTCATTTGAAGGAACCTTTTTTCCCTCCTCCCTCTCTGTTTTCTGCCTGAAAATTACACTTTCTTGGGGGAAAAAGCTTGTTTGGTGGAGGTTTTTTAAAATGCTTTGGAATATTCAGATAGCTTGGATCACTCTCCAGCTGGTTAATAGGCAAACAAGCACATCCAGCTGGTCAGTGTATATATGGAGCTTGGAATGGTCTGTAGGAAATGCAGAATTGCCTGGCTGGTGTTGGCAGCATTGTTGCCAGGGCAGGAGCATGAGACCACTAGAAATACTAGAGGACATTGTAATCAGAAGGGACGTGGCAAACTGTGGTACAAAAATGATAAATTAAATTGATAGAGGTCAAACCCTATAGGTAATGTAAATTCCTTAGCTCTGCTACTCTCTCATACAGCAACAAAAAAAGTTTAGAACTGACCTCAATTTTTGTGGATAGAAGAAATGTAAAAAAACCCTAAAAACACACAAAAAAAGGCCAAACCAGAAAAGCTCAGGCTGCTGAATTATCTGTACCACCTGTTCTTGCATTAGTTCTTCCTTAACTTTTATATGTAAATGTCTATAGATATTTTGGGCATATTTTGTAGGCTGGGTTAAGTAGGGTGAATATAGCCAATGAGGATAAAATAGTATAAAAGGAAGGTTATCTTGATATTTGCATCACCATGTTATGTGGAACTTGGCATTCTGCTGGATTTCACCTTTATTTTCATTGCTTCAGTCATCAAATTTCTACTTTTTAAAAAAAGAAATTTAGGGAGAATGTGGACATTTAAATTTAGCATCAGATGTCATATTACGACATTTCTGATGGCTTCAGCTGTTTACTTTGTTGCTCTTAAACTTTCCATTTAACACTTCTGAGGACACTTGTTTGCTCCATCCTTTGTAAATGCCAAAATTTTACACTGGTTTCAAAACGGAATAGTGGCTCCCTGCTGATTTTTCCTCCTTAAACATGTGATTTCTGGTCCCAGAAGGCTACCTGCAGGCTGCTGGACTCAGGAGGGGTGTCAAGGGGTTGAATTATGATGTGTTTTCATCCCTGGTCCATCAGTGTTGGTTGCTGGCACCAGCACTGCTTTTGTCTGTACCAGTTTCTGATGAAACTCTTCCAGATCATGGTTAAATTCACTCATCAAAAAAAAAAGGCAAACCCCCAAGGTGACCAAGAAATTGCTATTCTTCTTTCCCAAACCTTTCTTTTCCCCCAAACCCTTCTGCCTCTCCCTGCTCTGTGTTTGGAGGAACCTCCCATGCTTCAAGGCAGGTCCCAAATTCAGGAGTTGTTTCTGGGGGTCAGAGAAGAGGGACTCTCTGGTGTGATGGTGTCTCCATTAAATCAGTGGGATTTCAGTGTAGTTTGGATCAGTCTGTAGTTCCCACCCAATTTAAATTTGCAAACCTTTTTACTTATTTTAAACCAAATACTCGCTTTGCTGAAAGGAGATTGAGCTTTGAAAAATAAGATGGAGTGGTCCATTGGAAAATCCTTATTGAAGCATGGCATTGCTGTCAGGTCCAGAATTTGTTTTCCAAATGTTAATTTGATAGAGCTGGGGTTGAAACTGCCCAATTACTAAAAACTTAAAGAATTGTAACCCTTCTGGAGGGACATTCTGGTCTGACAATTTCCTTTCCAACAACACCCTCCTTTGATGTGTTTGCCATGGTACAGTTAAGTCTTTGCATTTGCTATCCTCTCATGAATTAGTGGCCATGGATGCTTTTTTCTCTGTCTTGCAACTGAACACTAAAAACTTGTCAAGTTCTTAATCTCTTTGCACCAAAAATAGCTTTGATCGTTGCAGGATACAATTCCTACTAAATGTGTGTGATATTAATAACTTTTTTTTAATATGTCAATCTTAACTAGAATTTCCTTGAGCAAAGTGACTGGAACACCAATGGGGAGAAAGTGAGGAAAGGCAAAATTTCTATAGATCAGATGAAATACTTAAAATACCTCTTTAAGAGCCTTTTAAAATTTTTAGCTGTTGATCTGCATTTTCAGAGTAGTTCAGGCATTACTGGAGTCATCACAGCAAGTCTTGTTGAAGGGCAGTGTTAGACCTTTACAGAGTGCAATTGGGTCATTTCCCTCCTGTAAATACTACAGACCAAATGTTTGATTTCTTGATTTATAAAGAATTATCAGGAATTGCACACAACTCAGTGTAACTACACACAATTCAGTCTGTACTAGGAGTCCATCTGCTGCAAAATCGAGGCCACAGTATTTTCAAGGCCAGTTTCAAAGAAGGTTAAAGAAAACTTATGAAATGGAATTTTCCTAGACTAAGATCCAGGTTGGTGTAAATGACGTTTAGGTTACTGCCTCAGGACACACCTAAAGTGTGTGCAGCCACTTAGCAGCTTAAGCCTTATTGAGGGTTATTCTTTCCAATAATAAATGTGAGTTTGTGTTACCAGAGTGATAAACAATACCCCCTCAGTGAGCAAAGAGATTAACAATACATGACATTAAACATAAGATGTGCAAAAAGGAACAGCACGCTCAGTAACTCCTCTGAGCTTTATTTTATCTCAAAACATAAATTTTGTTGCCAATGGAACTCTATATAAGAATTAATTAGGGAACTGCACAAGCAGTCAAAACTCTTGTATGCCATTATAAATTTATCATTGCTGAAAGGATCTATTTCTGCTGTCAGACATCATGCTTATGTGGCAGAATATGGAATAAATAATCTTCTTCCTATATAAAGAGCACTGGAAAAATGTTTGGAAAACTTGTTTTTAAAAAGCCAAACGTGTTTATTTTCCATAAGGCATTGCTGATGAAACAGCTGCCATTCAAATATTCAAACAATTGCAGCTGATGCCTTGGTCTCCACAACCAAAGATAACTTGCACTGCAGGTGTCAAATACTGCAGCGCTTGTGCCTGTCCATAGATAGTCTCCACAAAAGAGAGGTGGGCTGCAAGCAAACCACTGCTATTTAAGTGTTCAGGCAAAGTCCTCTTGCACTGCAGGACCAACTTCCCTTCTCATTAATTTTTATTTGAATTGCATTAACCATAAACAATTGCTCTCTTGAGTAGTTTTCTAAGCTTATCTCACTCATCGCAGTGTCGTAGTATTAGATGTGTAATTACACATCTGATACTATCAAGATACTTGTGAAAGCCAGGACTTTCTATTTCCAGTTATTCCACAGAGTTAAACATTCTGTCCTACTGTGTATTTCAGTTACTCAACTCCACCCCTAACAAGTATCAGGATAAGTGATATAGGGAGGGAAATTACATATGCTTCTCCTGTAGTGGCTGACATTCAATGCCCAGCCAATATGAAAATCTGAATGCCTCAGAAGTGTTTTTCCTGCAGTATGTTCTTTGTAACTAAAGTGACTTCACTTGCAACTGAGGAAAATTCTATTTGCCGTTCCCTGTGCACTCTTGGGTACCTTGTGTAGCTCAAACACCATCACAGATAACAAGGCGTTCAAATTACTGGAGACTGCACAGCACTACTGACACAACCTCCTGTGGGACCTTGCACTTGCTGTCCCCCCACAAGCACTGGCTCCTCTACGGTGCCAAGAAATACTGCATGAAGGGCTGTGGAGCAGTGGTGAAAGAGGGAGCAGGAAAAAGTGGTGGAAGAACTGCTGAAGAGCCCAAATTTAACCCTCTGAGGGCTGAAGTGGCAGGGCTGGGTCTGTATGTGGTACTGCAGGGACTGGATACGAGTGCTGGGCTGTGCAAGGAGAGTGGGGCGGAGGCAGGACTGGGGACCATGAGCAGTGGGGGCACGAGGAGCTGCCCAGAGGAGCTGGTTCAGGCCAGAGCCCTGGGGAATCCCAACAGGTGCTGTCCCCAGCAGGGCAGGGCTGAGCCAGGGTATTCAGTCACAGTGGCTGTGTAAATGAGGCCAGAAACACTCAGGAGAAAGTGATGCTCTCATTTTTTCTTTGGTTCTTAGAGTGGACACGGTTGTCCTGTGGTCTTAAGCTTTGGGGAGTCTCAGACAGGTAAGGACTTAATGCTGTCAAAGCCTCCAGTCTGAGTCTTTCCTAACTCTTGGGTGGTTTTGCATCAGATACTCTCACGTCTCTGAAGCATCATTTTACTGACAAGCCAGATTTGCCAGAAATTCACACTTTTGCTGCACATCTTTCACACACACACTGCTCTGTGGGTGTGATCCTCATCCTGCTTTGTCTGCTGTTTTTATCCATGCTGTATGTCACCTTAAATGCATGATATTAGACAAAACTTCTCAGGAGCAATATTTTTTTAGGTAACAAGTCTGTGTGGTTTAATGTTATCATTTCTAACTGAATGCGATACATTGAACTGTGTGAAGCTATTGCCCCATAAATACCTGGGAGTGCCTGAGATGTGCTTATTTGTGGTTCAGCTTGCTGCCTGCTGAGCAGGGGCTTTCTCACACATTCTTCTTGTCATTCTCTCATGTTTCATTTTCTTATGGTCTCACGGCTGATTGTTTGTTAACGCCATGATGTTCCTCCTGTGATAAAAAGCCTTGGAGCCATTATCAAAGTGTGACTTTGCTGAAGTTAATCTATCATATCGCTCTTGTTTGAAACGTTCTCTGTTTATTGTAGCGATCCTTAATGTGGATGTGATGTGTGTGAAACAAATCCCCCCTGAGGGACATCCAACAGCCTCTTGCCAGGTGTTTGTACCCTTATGGACACCACCCTTGCAAGGAATTAAATGCCAGCCCTTGTGAATGCGCCTGCATTACTCAGGGTTACCCCTAAAAATTTAGATTAGAAATTCAGGTTGGATAATAAGACAGCCTTTCAGTGATGATATTGAAACTGTGGAGTATTTTCTGGAAGAGATTACAGTTCTTTTTAAAGAAGAAAGGCGAGACAAATTTCTGTTGGGAATGGCTATGGGGAGTTGATTTGGATTTGGGAAAGGCCTAGGTATTTTTTGGAGGTCCCTTTCATCCTGTAATTCTGCATTCTGTGCTTCATCTTGTCACAGACAGTCTATCAAAATGCACAAATCCTAACAGAGGCTGTTAAAATAGAAATCTGACAGTTTTCTGTGAATTACATGCCAAGCAGAAGATCTCCAGAGAGAGGGGGGAAACAGCTCTGAAAACCTTGTACTCAAAGATGGGCCTACACCTGAGAACATTCACACAATATGAAAGCTTGAAAACATCTGCCATCAAGTAAGATTCAGATCTGTGTGAAACCAGATCTGTGTGAAACTCTAACTACAACCTGTTAGGCAGCTGAAAACATGAGGAGATGTTGAAGAAACTTGAAGTTAAGGAGCAATGAGAAGTGGAAAAAAGAGTTCTGTACTTTGATTTATATATTATTTCCTAATGTCTGAGAACTGAAATCTTGAGTGGCTTTTTAAACTCAATATTTATTGAGTTTAAAATAGGTTAATTGAATTATTCAAGTTCCTGAATTTTAAAAATATTTGATTTTAAATTTTGATCATGTTATGGATAAAAGCTTATCCTGGTGTGAAGTGACATTTGGGGGAAGAAGGGTGTGAAGGAAATTACATTTTGGTGTTATATTTTAAACATGGAAGCATGAAATGTTTTGACAATCCCTAGCTTTTATTAGTTTAGGTATTCAGTTCTAATGAAAAGCTTAATAATAGACCATGACCATCTCTGTAGAGAAAACACAGAGGCTGTAAATGTTACAGAAATAGTGTTAATGGATGAAATTGGAAAATTAATACTTTGCAGGGAACAGGAATAGCATGCACACCCTGCTGCCTGCTCATTGAGTAGAAATAACAGTGCAGCCCCTCTAAAGCGGATAAACATGCTGAGGCTGGGCTGGAGTGTGGAGGTGCAGGCTCTTGCAGGCTTTAGAGAGGAAATCCATCTTTTTGGATGGTAGATGGAAACATGGTGGGCAAATCCGAAGCAATGCAAGTTGGAAGAGAGAGTTTTAAAATGCTGGCACCAGAGGATGTGTTCAAAATTGTTGCAAGGTGTCGTATTGTTGAGGACCACTTTGTGTTTGCTGAATTAGGAGATGTGAAAGAACAATAAAAAAGTTATGAAATGAGGGAGCAGCTTATTTTAAGGAGATAATAGTGTAGAAGGTTGCTGAAATGAGGAAGTAAATGAACAATGCTATAGGCTTCTTTCTCTAGCTTATCTGTGATGGCAACAGAAATGCTTGAATTGAATTAAAATGAATATATCTTTTTGTCCAACACTGAACAGGATGGTCCCTAGTGATGGCCAAAAGTGACTGCTAGGAGGGTAAAAACACAAGGCTTCTGTGGTGTAATTCTCTCTGCTGATTTTTAATACAGAGATTTTGTTGATTGATTGAGTTTTCACACCAAGTACAGCTTTTGGGCTGCACACTTTCCCGGCCTTTAAGTAGTTACAAGCCTAAAATATCTGTTTAATCATTCTTAGAATGATTTATACTTTGGCTCTCCACAGAGCTGCTTTTAAACATTCCAGGGGTCAGAATAGCATAAATATTCTCTAACATTTGTCTTATGCCAAACAGACAAATATATTATGGTCCACCATCCCCAGGAGCCCTGCCCATGGATTCTGAGTGTCGTGGAGCAGCAGCCTGTGCGTGCTGAGGGAGCTGCTCCTCCCTGCAAAGCCAGGGACAGACCCAACTCTTGGTCCTGCTCACTTGTCCCAAACCATCAATTTATCTGTGCAGCCACACTGATGCTCCAGCTAAACTTGCTGCATTAATTATATCTGCCCTGAGCTTACAAGCTTTTAGAGCTATTTGGAACATAAATTTTGCAAGCTTGCAAGTCAGCAAGGGTTTTTTTTTCTTCCAAGGTACCCAACTTGCAATTAAATTAAACTGCCAGGTGCTGCTCATTACCAAAACTCTCCTTCAATCTGTGGATTTAGGATAAAGGATTGATATTTCTAGGTTATTGAGTAAGAATCAGGGAGTGCCTTTAAGACACTTAATGTTGGAGACTTTCTGTCACTCTCAAAGTGGGACTTATTCAAGTATGTTCTTGCCAAGGAGTGTTACAGAGACATTTTCTTCAATGTGTTCCTTTACAAGTTAAAAGCATGGACTGAGATGCATTATACACATTTACACTCACTATTTGGTCTAATGTGCGCTATCTTGGTGTTGTGAGGAGCTAATGATGGAGTGTTCGGGCTCTGACAGAGCTGTATAATTTTAAAAAAAGTCTGCTAATCGTATGTCACAAATTCTGTTTTAGAATGTAGCCGTCCATGTAATGGTGTCTGAGTGTACTTAAGGAATGCATAAGGTCTCTGTTTGCCCCCTCAGGATGAGGTGAAATGTGTGATTTCGGAAATCTGAACAGAGAATTTGTGAAGAGATGGCACAGAGACACGAGTATCCCTGAGCTCATGTCAGCAAGTACATCCCAGGAAACTGAGTGTAATTTTGTGAGGTTCTGGATGCTTCCTCCTGTGTTTCCTTGAAACTCTATCTTTTTGTGGTTTTCTATAGGTTTCATCACTGTGTCATAATTTTTGTATTAGTAACCACATTTATTCAGACAGTGGTCTGTAACTGGGAAGTTAATGATTGCATGGGTATTCCTGATGAAGTAGGAAGGACAGCTTTTATCCACCAAGCATTGTTTTGGGTCAATAATTAGTCTGTGATCCTCTGATATAAAATACCTACTGAGTGTCTATTTGATGTATCTTTTTGATGAAAGATTTCATTGCTGATTCAAACTATCTGGTTTCTGTTTAATGTGTTCCACTGGTTCAGCTGCTATAAAAGAATGTAAGACATGTTATATTGCTCATTACTCACACGCACAAATATTTGAATATTTTGGTATTTCATTCCTATCTATTGTAGGGACTTTGTTTTAAAAAGTATCTTCTCATATCAAGCCATGGCAGACTTCCTGATTGTTCTGAACATGACTTCTTAGCAAAATAAATGGCAACAGAGCTATAAACTGAACTGAAGAGAGCTGCTTTTAATAGAAATCTTCACTCTTGAGTTTTCTGCAGAGCACTCTTGAAAGACAAAATCTGGAAAACGAGTCAGGCTGGGACAGCCTCAGAAAACAAAAGAAAACAGCCAGGGACCTATAGCCTGAATGCCATCGGTGTCTCCTGTAAAACACCCGAGCAAGGAGGGAGCCCCAGCCAAGCCTTGTGGGCCCCAGTGTAGTGTGAGAGTTTCTCTCATATAGGGTGAGCATTTCTCTCTCTGTGTTGGGATGTTGTGAGCAGGCACTGCCAGAGATCAGTGCTCTCACAAAGGGCAGCCTCTGCAAAGTGGGTCACGGAGGGTGGCAGAGTCACTGCAAAGACAAACCCGAGCAATGGCTCCTTTCATCTCTGCGGATTCCTCTCCTCCTCTCACCCCTCACTCCCAATGTAGATCAGATTCCTTAAAGCAGCTGCTTGACTTCCAAAAATGCTCAACCCTGCTGTCTGCTACAGAGAGGAGGAAACGGTTACTATGGATTCACCGCACCAGAACAGATGCATTTCAATATGTTGGGTACTAACCACACTGTTAGTGCGTCAGGTTTTTTAAGTCCAGAAGAGGATTGGCCCATGGATAGCCTAGATAAGGCTGCCCTGGCTCTGAATTCCATGCACTTCACTTCTGATACTATAGAGAGTATCAGTGAAAAATAGCAGGGGAGGTCTGAGTCCTTGCTATACTCTTCCTTTCCTGGTGTTTCAGCAGGTGTCAGACTGGTTAAGGGCTCAAGGAGAGGGTAATGCATTCAGATGAGCCAAAGGCTGAGTCTGGGACTGATCCTGCCCTCAGTACATAAAGAGATAGTCAATGAATACATGTGGGATGAGAAAGTGGGCAGGCTATGGCAATGTGCAACAAGAAGGAAGGGGATTTGGGTGATTATGCCATTTACCTGTTACCATATTGCAGGCTATTAAAGGGAAGAGAGTGCACATTCTACACTGGAGTTGAGAGAAACTAATTCTCAAACTGGGAAAATTTGAGTGAGGATCTGAGCGGTGTGGTTTGAACCTTCCTGTATATGCAATGTCAGTGAGTGAATCGTTAGAAACATTTTGACATTCTGCCCATGAAATCCTATTCACTTCAGCTCATTTCTAAAACCTGATTCTGTGCTCTGGTATATTCATTCTGAAGGGAGTCAGGGTGGACTGGGAATAGTTTCTGGATCTTTTCCTCCATCACTAACTTCTATAGGGGCTCTAAATAGAAATGTAGCATACTTTGCAGAAGCACATGAAATGTCAGTCCTACAGTGCTGTCATTCATGGGAACTCAGTGATGTTACGGTAGTCAGTTCCCTAAAATCACTCTCATTTTGGCATTTCTCTTTTTTTCATCTTTGCAGAAAATGGTGGCTCTTTGAGAATCAACCTAATTTGAGTGAGACCTTCCATTAAGTGAACAAATAAGCTCTCTCCTGATTGTCTCAGATCTTGAAAGGTTTTTAAAAGTCCTTTTTTTGCTAACATCACAAGGCTTTACAGTTTAGAAAGCCTAAAATTCAAAGCATCATCTACATTTTTAATCTACAAAAGTATATCTTCTGCACATCTAAGATGTCTGTTAAATGGGCTTCTTATTTTATCCTTCATTATTTCTTTTGATTGGAGTTTTACTGCTGTGTTTCCTAAAGTATCACAGTTCATTTCTTTCATATATGAAAATGTGTTAAAAGACTGGTCCATCTGTAGGACATTTATTTTGTAGGCATCTTTATAAATTAACCCAAGTACTCTAAACACGATACCAGGTTAATTTATAAGTGCCCTCAGTGGCAATGCAAAAAGATTTGAATAAATCATTGAATTGCTTAAGACTGAAGGTCAGGCAGGAAGTGGCAGAAAGTAGATTATTGGAGTGAGAATTATGGGAGAATTAACAGAACTGTTTCCAAATAACTCAAAAATCCCCCAGTCAGTGTGGGACAGGTGTGCCCGAAGCAGAGTCACAGGCCCAGGAAGCACTGACAGCTACTGAAGGGCTTGTGCTGAGATGCTCCAGGAGCTGTGCTGTAAGGAACAGTGTCTGAATGCAATATTGCACTTGGCTGTGCCTAGGACAAGGCTCCTGAGCCCAGTGGGAGCAGCTCTGTGCTCTGTGAGAGTGGCACAGCCCTGTGAGAGTGGCACAGCCCTGTGCTCTGTAAGAGTGGCACAGCCCTGTGAGAGTGGCACAGCTCTGTGCCCTGTGAGAGTGGCACAGCCCTGTGAGAGTGGCACAGCTCTGTGAGAGTGGCACAGCCCTGTGCTCTGTGAGAGTGGCACAGCCCTGTGCTCTGTGTAAGTGGCACAGCTCTGTGCGAGTGGCACAGCTCTGTGCCCTGTGCGAGTGGCACAGCCAGTGCAGCCCGGGCTGGGCTGTGCACATCCCCTGTGTGCTTCTGGTCCTGTGCCACCTGTAATATATCCTCATCCTGGGCTTCAGAGCTGTTTGTCTTGGCTAAATTCCTCCTTCTACCTGAGCTATATAATCTCTCAGAAGTTGTGGCAGAGCAAGAGTTGGCCCCCAAAATTTCTTTCTTATTTGGCTAACATTTAATTGACTAGTAACTTTTGACTTCTTATAGTTTCCATGCGTGACTTTCTTTTCGTTCTTGTTCTGACATGAACAGGATGTGATATGCTCAAAACAGCATCTGAGGCTATGAAAACACAATGAATAATGTCTGAAAAAATAGAAAAGGAGAAAATATTTAAGAGGTTTAGTTGCAGTGAAAGAGCATCTCATCTTCCTACATGATTCTTGGCCTCTGAGGCTTACCTACAAGTGAGCAGGTGAGCATAGTGATGATCAAAAGTTGCCCATTCTTTGACAAACAGGACTTATTCCTGTGTCTGCTAAAGCTCTTTGCACGTTAATGCCCTGGCCCTTTGTTGGCCTTCCATTTTTCTGGGGCTTGGGCAGGACAGCTGTAACAACTTCACTGAAATGTCCAAGAGCAGAATAAAATCATTCTTGCAAAGAAATGTTAGTTTCTTTATCCTTGTGGGATTGTGTGTATATACAATAAAAGGGGGTTGAGTGTTCCTTACTGGTTACTTAGAAGATTACCCTTCCTGCAGGCTCAGTTCACCAAGGCACTTAAGCATGGATTTAATTTTAAGCACAAAATGAAGTGAGAGCCAGTTGTCAGCTCTGTGCTTTTCATCTCCCCAGCTCAAATTATCTTCCTTGCTGCTCTGATCATATCTTCCCCTTACACATTCTCAGTCCTCTGTGGCTTCCTATCTCGTCACCTGTTTCACATACCTTAATCTCACCTTAAAAATGCCACCCAGTTCTTCCTGACTGCAGGGATTTGCCTCACACAGAGGCAGTTTTTTAATCCCACTTGACACTGGCAAATTCCCTTGACCTGCAGCACATTTCTTTGTCTGAGCACAGGGCTGCTACTCTCCCCTTGTCCCCGTCCCCCATGCCACCAAAGACCTCACTGGTGGTCCATTGCCACATTTGCCAGCACTTTCTTGAGTAGTTCTTTGTCCTTATTCCTCTCCCTTATCTCATTGTTCTTTATCATAATTTAATTTGAATGTATGGTATGGTTTAAAAACTCCAGAACAACAGGTTTCACAAAGAATCAAATTCTTAGATGACAGGGTAATATTCTGTGTATGAGCTGTGTGTGCAAATTCGGGTGCAAAGGTCAGGAATGGATCTGAGCTGCAGCTGATTCGGGATGGTAAATTCCCAGCTATGGGTGTGAGGAAAAGAGGCCCCATGGGCACACACCAATGCACACAATTCCCCTCATTTGCATTTCCCTTGCATGTTAATGTCTGTGGGTACTTCGTGTCAGAACTGATTGGAAAGACTGATGACATCAGTCTGTCATTGAAAGAAGATATTTGCAGAGTACAATGATAATAAAAGATATGAAAGCTTCAATACATCCAACTTTTCAGCACTGCAAAAAAATTCGCCTTTTCAGATTTTTTGGTCTTCACCTTTTTAGTTCTTCCAATTTTTCGCATAGTAAAAATGGTAAAAATTCTGGTTAATGGCCATCAAAACTTTTTAGTAGAGATTTGATGCTAGAGGACAGAATTTGATCCCTCATGAAGCTGTACTACTATTCACTACCAATAATACAGTAAATCAGTTCCTCTTTTATGATAATTGCACTTTAATTCTTACAAAGCACTGCAATTGCACCCTACTGAAACACTTTTTTTCTCCAATGAAGCTAATTTCAAGTCATGCTTATTTACCTGACTAACCTTGTCTTTGCTTGGTGCATCACTTGTTTTTCAGTAAGTGGTTCTGGGATTTACTGTGACTTGTTAACTATTACTTCTACCAATTGCCTGTTTAAATTGTATTATTCAGATTGTAACATGACTGAAATGACAGGAATTAAAAATGGATCCTATTCTCTAGGGCTCAAGACCTGGAACCATAAAATAAAATGCCTTGAACACTTGCTAAAAGCCTGGATTAATTCTAAAATTCATAAATAAAGTGATTGCAGCAATTAACTTCATCTCTCTTAAGAGACACTAACTATACAAGTTAATCTCTGAAGGTTCTTTGAAAGTATTGCCCACAGTCATTTCCAGGCACGAGGTCTCAGCAGAGCCTTGTCCTACTTGAGAGGTTCAGGCTCGCCGAGGCAGGATGATTTCCAGCTTATGCTCCTAGGAGCCTACATTTGATTTTGCTGGAAATATGCTATGGGAGCAAGAGCCAAAAGCACTTGTGGCACATAATCATTAGCGAAGACTTTTACAAGTCCTTTTTATAAGTCAGCTCTGACCGCATTTCCAAATGTGTCACTGCCACGAGCAACTCACTTTGTTTGTGGGAATTAATTTAAAGCTGGTAACAAACTACCGCAACAGTTTTATCTGAGGTTCTGCTCATAAATTTGAGAGTGCCCCATTTACCAGGTGACCAGTTTTACTTAAATATTTTTCAAACTCTGCCTTGGAGAATTAGAAAGACCAGGAGAGGGAGAAGAGTTGCTGTTTCTGTTAAAAACACGAGCGAGAGATTTTTAACGATCTTTAGTCTGCAGCTCACACGGGGGAACTCAGCATCGCAGCAATGTGCTATTAATTAGCTTGGTTGGATAATTGAAGCCATGGTTGCAGGCAGTTCAGTGTGAGTGACAGAAGCTGCTCAAAAGGCAAAATAAAATGTACGTGATGTGAAGTTGCTCCCTGTGCCTCTTTAGCCTGTAATAGGTACCAGTGCTGGCTGTTGAAAAATTGGCTCATGGCTGTTTACAGACCATTGTGGCACTATTGCAGTCCCCAGAAGATACCTGAAAGCCACTGGTCATACACTTCACGCCAGAAAAAAGTGAACAAATCAATCCCAAAAGAGCTGCGAAGCTCCATACGATAACTGAAGAAGTAGCTAATTGTTTTGTAGCAAGGAAAAAATGCCTTGTTTTCCTGGCAGAGGTGGGAGGCAGATGCACATCTTCACATTTGCTCCTGTTGTGGACTGAGCTGGCCAGTCCCAAGGCAGCTCTCTCCAGGAGCCAGGGATCTGCAATGCAGAGATGAGTATCACTACCTTCAATTTTACAGATCAGAAAACTGAAACACAAAAAGGTAAAATGAATTACCCCAGATCTGTTTTTCCCATGGTACTGTCATTTATAAACCTGGAGCTGGTCCATGCTAATTCTTTATCCAGTTGGCTCTGAAGCTTTTCTGTCTTGTTTTGTGGAGCACATCTTTAATCAAAGGCAATATATTCTGTGACAGAGCCTTGTTGGTTTTGCATAGAACAATAAAGGGAGTGTGTAAGGACTGAAGTGCAACTCCTCATCGCAATTACTTGGCAGCCGTGCCCTGAGTTCAGAACACCCTGAAAGATGGTCTGATAGTCACTAGATTTATCATTGGTAAAGATGTGATTGCTGATCTCACTGCAGGTTCCTTCTGGTTTTAAGTGATTATTTTGCTTAAAGGCATGAAGTGTCCCAGTACTTTCTATGAGTTATAAATGCTATTTTTCTCCCTAAGACCCAGTGGAATTTGTCATAGACGTTTTTGCTGCCATTGGGTTCTGGGAGGCTGTTCTGGCTCACTGTATCTATAGCACTCTCAAGAGCTTGGGTTTAGTTACATTTCAAAAACAGTTTCTCTATTGTAAACTGCAAATGTCCTTGAAGAACATTGAATTCTCTGCAATTTTCCATCTTAGCTTTTATCAAAATGTACAGCAAACACAAAGTTAAATTCCTCTTACAGATAAAAATGAAGGACATATGGTTAGAAAGGACATATGGATACAAAATATGCATATTTATACAAACACGTTCTGATCAGCTGAGATTATCTTTTTCTTTCTCTTGTGATCACAATGTGATTAGATGCAGATGATAGTGTAGCTCCTACACTGCCAGATATGAACCTTGCAGAAGGTATTAGGAAGACTTCCAGTGATTTCCCTGAGCCTTGGATCAGGTTTTTGTGGCTGGGTACGCATCAGTGAGCAATTTGGGCCAGCTTTAACCATGTCTACATTCCTTGCAAGAAGTTAAAGACACAAAATATTTTCTATGTCGTTTCATTTCCATTTTGATTGTGTACTTCCACTAAAGGACTAAATCAATAAACAAACCTATGCAAAATAAGCTTAACAAAAGAAAAGCGCAAAGGATTCATATGGAGAGGATGGTATGGACAGAGAGGTTTGCCAGTTGTTTCTGATTCAGTGCCCCAGGAAATCAATAGGAGAGTCACTGTGTGCATGTGAACAGTGCTAGTCACCTTCTCTACCAGCTCCTGAGAGCCTCAGCTCATGTGTAAGTCAACAACTCAGCTAGTAAATAAATGTGCTAGAGCCTGCAGAGTTACACCAGCTACATCAGATGATCTCTGCTCCTGAAGCATCTGCCTGTAACATCAAATATTCAGACAGCCCAACAGTTTAGCCATTTGAAATTCAGAATCTCATAAAGGTAAATCTCATAAAGTGCTCTGCTGTCAGGTTGCAAACATGGTTTGTGTTTTTCTTGTGCTGCTTGTGTTTTGTGAGAGGATTGTTTTCATAGTTTAATGAAGAGCATCCAGGTCCATGGCACACCTTCCAGCAATGTTATTTCAATATACTGAACTACCTTGTCAGTGGCAGTTTAGGACTGAAAATGGGCTTTTGTGGATCATGGGCAGCATTACAAAGAAGACATTTTCATATCTGTATGTTCAAGAGCTTTCTAATTTCTCTTGTTTCTTTCAAGTAGCAGTGCAATTCTCTGTGTTCGTAAAGCATTTTACAAATCACTAAGATTTACATTTTCTTCCTAGAGTCTTAAAAAAAAAATACAATAAAACTAAATGAAATGCAGCCAAACAAATTTGGAAGATTTGCACCCTATTATGGGTAATAAGGAGTATTTCTTGTAGCAATTTCTGTCCTCTTATTACCAGGTATGAATGTCCATGTGTATGTTGTATGGCTCTCATTTAATTTCCTTTCTACCTTGAAGTGTTGTTATTTTTCACAAGTAATACAATATAAAAAGTCACTTCTCAGTAACAGTGAGGAGAAAAATAAGAGTATTGAAATATTGAGTGTTTGCTGGTGAAGCAGCTTGTGTTGCCAGCTCCCATTCCCATCCCATGGAAGCTGAGGACTTTCCAGCTCTCTCTTGTTCTCAGCAAAGCCTGTGGGGCTCGGTGGCTCCTGCACGGCACCATCCTCGAGATGTGCTGTGTCTGCTGATAGCTGTAGATGGAGTACTGGGAAATCTCAAGGAAAATAGATTTATAAGGCAACTGAACTCCACTGCATAAAGATGGTCTGAGGGAGTGCGTTCACGAGCTCAAAGCTCAGCTCAGTGTTTAAGTAAAATAGCCACAGCTGTCATTTAGAAGAAGGGTATGAATGAAAAGGACAGAGCACGTGATAGATGCCATCTATCCTCTCTCTCTCTCAAACTGAAATCTGTATTTCCCTGCCAGGCCCTTTCAGGGTGGAATGGGAAGGTTGTGTGGCTCGGGGGTTGCTGAAGGTGCCCCAGATCAAATCTCAGTTCTGCACTAGATGGTGACAAACCCTCCTTATCTGTTCAGTCATGAGATAGCAATGACTGTCCTGTGCCAGGAGTTGGACTTTGATGATCCTTGTGGGTCCCTTCCAGCTCAAGATATTCCATGATTCTATGATCCCAAGGGTCAGCAGTGGATTTATGGTAAAGCAAAAGGGAGGAAAGATGTGAAGCTTCTTTGCAGGAGGATGCTTCCAGTACAAGCTTCTCCCTCCAGAGCCAGCACAGGGTAAGTGGCTGCTAGGAAAGATAAAATCAGAGAATTCCAGGCTTGAGAGGCCATCCAATCCTCCTCCTCCAAATGGGATCACTGCACCAGTCCTGACAGCTCTCTGTCTAATCTGTCTTCAGAGATCTCCAGTGATGGGGACTACTCTGCCTCCAGGTAATCTATTTCTTTCATATTCCTCTCTGTGAAATAATTTTCTTGATATGTATCTAAAATCTTCTGTTTATTGCTACTCAACCTAATTGACATACAAAGGAAAAAGATTGTTCTTTCCTTGCTTTCATAAAGCGCTCACAGTTCAGCACACTGCATCTTTTTCTATGTTTGGTGTTTATTTTGCAGTGCATTGTGTGTATTACTAAGGATATGAAAACAATCTGAATCCACTAGGCAGCTCAGAAAGTGTCAGCCAAGGATGCTAAAAGGCCTGAAAGTTTGGAGAAGTTTGAATTTAGATGACAAGCTTTGGTCCGGGTCCAGCTGTTGCTAAAAACCATTCTGGTGAGCAGACAGTAGCTTTAACAAGCTGGAGAGATGGGCTGCCAGCCAAGTTGTGCTGGGCACAGGCAGAAACCTGAGCCATGTGCTGAATAGGAAGTGCATGAAAGAGAAAATGTGTGCAAACACTGATGTCCAGGGGCCCTGGACACACCAACAGGTCATTCTAGGGCTGGACAGCAGCCAGAAGGACAAGGAACATTTGGTATCTGACATGGGCACAAGCACTCCTTGAGGCACAAAGATACTGGGTCAGGGCCAACCACGCTTAAAAACACCTGAAATGCTACAAAATACCCCAAAAGGCCAGGAGACACTCCTGAGAAGTGATCTTGGCCTCTTGGGACTGAGCTGTGAAGTTGGAAAATCAGTCTGAGTCCCAACTCTTGCCACTCAAATGTGACTATACAAAATATAGAAGCATATTGTCTGCTGTCACAACTCATCTCTAAAGCAGATGTTTCTTTTGGGGAATTATTCAAGCTAAAGATCACACTTCAAAGTAAACAATAATTGTCATTTGTTCCCTTTAAAAAAAAATGAAAGCTGGAAATCAAATTAATGAGTACATTTCCTCAAGGGAAGAGACAGAACAGGGAATATGATCCTTTTGGTATATTTGTAGCAAACATATTGGTTCCATGCTATTTTCACATGGATTTAGATAAGAGGGATACAAATGACAGTAAGAGGAATAAGAGTAATTGCAGAGGAGGATGGGACAGGAAAAAGAGTTCAGAGGGAATGAGAAGACTGTAAGGTCTATAGGGTGAACACATTTGGGCAACAAAGACAGCAGCAGCCTGAAGGAAAAAATAGTCCATACATTGGTAGAAATTGTGAGATTCTGCACCGCAAGACAAAGCCAGGCAGGTATTTTTAAAGGCAATATGGTAAACATGATGCTGAGGGACTTGGCTCTATGCTGTGCATTACCTTTGTGAAGCTGGTTCTGCATCTTGGTGTGGGAAGGCTGCAAGGAGAGGCTGAAACCCATCAGGTTTTTTCATGGTCACTGCTTTGCAGCCTCTGCTTTGCAGCCTCCTGGTTAAGACTTTATTTCTGTGAGCTCCTACCACTCCACAGAAGCCAAAAGCAGTTGCATTTCAAATTACTTCATGATTTATCACCCAGACTAATTTTCACCTACCTTGGGTCAAGCAAGGATGAATGGCAGCCTCTAAGTGTTTGTGAATAACCTAGGAAATCAGTCCTGTGTGATACAGCTCTTGGACTCACAGGCGCTTTCCTACGAATAAATTAAATGGTGCCAAGAAACATTCCCAGGCACAGACCTGAGCTGTGTTGCCGCATTGCCAGGATGGTCCTTTTGACTGTTGTGCCACAGAGGTGCAGAACCCCTTTTGGTCTGGATCCCACAAGTCCGCCTATCTAGAAATCTTCCACATGAAATATTTTGGACTCACTCACTGACCATGATTTTCAACAATAATTTTTTGTTAGGTAAATTTCTGATCTTAACTGACTATATGCAATATTTCAGAACTCGAAAAATACTTATTTTGCATTTATGTCAGCCACATAAACACTGATGTATGGACCTATTTTCCTGTTTATTGTTACTGACAGTTAAGAAAATATTTTGAAAAATTATATAAATATTTTGATTTATCATACTTTCCTGGAATATTCCTTGGATCATTAATCAATTATTGTTACTTCCATGTACCAAAGACTATTCAAAAACCGATAAAGGCATTCTGGAGTCAGGTTTCATCGAGACTTCTCATCATCTGTTCAGAAGCTTGTACACAGGGCTAGTGCAATTACTGCTATGAACTTTGGAAAGGGTAGCTGAATGCTATAGCCTTCATTAAGTTTTGATAAATGCATTCACTTCAAGTTTGTATTCCAAAGATGTTGTTACTTTGGTTTGACTAACTCAAGTGAAAATGCTGTGTGTTGGAATTTTCGGGATGAGCATCTTACTTGGAAGGTAGGAAGGAAACACAGGTGTTATTAAGATTTTTAATTTTTTTTTATTTTTTTTTTAATGTTAAAGCTGACAATTCATGACATATCTGTGCTCGTTTTATTTCCTAGCTCCTAAAAGCAACTCCCCTCTGGAGCCGATTTGGGAATAGGAGTGTGGTGTATAAATTGTTACATGACACGGTGCTGGATAATTAAACAGCTGCTTTGCACAGAGCTCCTTCATTCTCCCACGAAGCAGATGTTTCATCTTTCTGCTGATTTCAAGTATTCCTCAATAACATACAATATCCATCAGCACTCTCTGAGCTCTAAGGCGCTGGAGCCTCGCTAAGCGAGGATCAAAGCCCAGGCTCGGCTGGCGCAGGCTCCGCACAGGCAATTAGCTCACAGGCTGCTCAGCCCTGTCCCAAACCCGTGCCAATCACACAGCCCCGGCAGGCCGAGCAGCCAGAGCCATCCCTGCGCTGCCATCCCATTACAGGTGTCAGACACGGTGCCAGCCTCTGCATCCCAACAGCTGCGAGCGCGAGCGCAGCGTTACGGGAGGGATGCACAAGTGGGAGCTGCCTCTGCCTCCCTCCTGCAGCTGGCAGGAGGAGGAGCTGCTCAGCTCCATCCTGAGCCCTCAGCAGCATCCCCTCAGCACACTGGGGTGAGAGCTCATGTGCTCTGGGGGTGTGTTTCTGTGTGTGTGTATATGTCAGTCAGCGGGGGAACGAGAATCTCTCCTCTATTTACCTCCTGTGTTATCAGAAACGCCAAGCAAATCCCCAATGGTGGATGAGCTGAATAAAACAAAGTAGCAGGTCAAGTGATGTACATTCCTCATCAAGCTGGAAAGATATCCCTGCATCACTTTTTTCTGCCCTTTGTTATCGCTTGATTTAAGGCAGACGTGAGTGTGCGCACAGCTATGGCGAGCAGGTGCATCCCTCCAGGTGAAGCCCTCCCACCCTGCTCTGCTCCTGGGGTCTCGTGGCTGATGCTGAAGCTGCTTCCCAGGCCAGTGTGTCAGGCAGCTGCTAACAGCCTGGGACAAAAAGAGAAATATTATAAACTTTGGGATGTGATAACCAGGGGGTCCCAAGGATATTCGTGTGTGTGTGTGAAGCAAGGCAGCCTGACCCCATCCTCAGTCTTCAATCAAACACTGATTTCCAAAGGTCTGTACTTCCTCAGGCGAATATTTCCATTTAGTTCGTGCTTTGCTAGGATAAATTTCATGCAATGTGGAGATTTTTGGACTTGCAGATTTTTTAATTGGCCCTGCTAGGAAGTACATGTGGTTCTTATTCCTAATTTACGTTATACATATTTATACCCACTTCCAGTATATTTATATTAGGAAAACGTTTATACTTCAATCCACACTTACTCCCAGATAGGAAAATGCCCATGAACTTCTTGTTCACAGGATAAATGGGTATTGTAGTACATGGTCCATATTCTGCATTGTTGCCTCCTGATCCAGCTCCCCAGGTACTTCAAATTGATGTACCTCTTTGAAAGTGAGTGAAGGAGATGTGCCAAATTCAGAGCCTGGCTGAGAGTTTGGCTTATTTTCTAGAGATGTTGAATATTCCACGGCTTGCACAGTATCTTTCAATGATGTAGAAGAAATAACTGCTTTAGAATGCCTCTCTTCATTTCACAAAGAGACAACATTTTAAAATTATTGTGTAACATGCCCTTTTCTGCGTCACATGGTTCTCATTTTGTTCACCATTATTTTTAATAGACCAATTTTCTCTCTTCCTTTTCATCCACTGAGTCCTTATTATTATTATCATCATCAAATTCTTTGTGGGCTGCCAGCATTTGATATTTCATTTCACTGATTTAATTATCTCTGTGGCTTGTTATGGGCCTGATTATTTTTATAGATCTCCAAATCCTCCTCTTTACCAAAATGCTTACATGCAAATCTGTTTGCTCATTGTTTGTGTGGCACTTGGGCTCTTTTGTACCTTGCATTTGTTCCAGGGGGTACCAGATCGAAGGACTGGGGGAATAGACAGCTGATCTTCTTTCCTGGCAAAAATATTATGAGAAAGTCTCTACTGACCTTTCAGTACAGCACTTGCTGTTCATCTTCACTCATCCTCACTTCCCTGGGATTCACTGGCATCTTTTGCCATCACTGGGCAATGACTGTTCTTATTTTTTTGAGAATTTTACAGCTTCATCCCCTGAACATGGGCAGACAGCAAACACAACAGGGTCTCCCCATGTGCAGGGAAAGGGTTTAAATAATCTGATTTTGTCTCCTGAGCATCATGACCATCTCTTGGAGCTTGGGCAAGGAATAAAAGAAAAGAAAGGGCTAAAAGAACAGAGGGTCTCCATGAGCCCCTCTGAGCTAAGGGGATTTTTGCTGTCATCTCTGCTGTACCTTGAGCAGTTCCTTACATGGGCTGCTAAGATTTTCTGGCTGACCCTACGCTCTAGGAATAACACAAAAGCAGTCCTCACTGGCATCCTACTTTGAAAGCTCCTGCTACAGCTTTCCTGGAGTTTTTCCAGTCAGCTGCCCCAAACCATTGCCGTTTATATTGCCCCCAAACCATAGATATTTATGCCATATCTCTGAGTGATCCAGAATATTTTGTTTATCCCTCCCCAGCACCCCAGGGGCTGACCCCTCAGTTCTCATTCCTCCACAAACCAGACCAACCAGGTGCTATCAGGAAAGATCTTGTAGCTGTTGGTCTTTCAGAGAACCTCAGCCCAGCTCCTGCACTGTGCTGACTGGCCTCCTGTAATTGCAATTACTTTAGGAATAATGATATACACACACGGGCACGCTGTAATTTTGTGAGTTTCTTGGATCTATTATAATCAAGAGTCCATAAATAACCGCTTCTAATATATTTGACTAAAGAAAGTAATTGCTATTTAAATTGTTAATTTATTGTATGCTAATTATGTGCTCAATAGGTGAGAACATTTTAATGGAAAGTAACTTAACTCAGTAAGCAAATTTTTTATAATTATTATTTGCCTGAAAGGCATCTGATGCAGAAGTCATGTAATGACAAGCTCTAATTGATGTTTTTAAAGTATATGTCTTGCGGATAAATAGTTATTTTATTGCACATATCTCTTTCCCTGTCTCTCATATGCACAGGTTCCCAGCTGGAGGCCCTGTTCTGCTTTATTTTAGTCTGTTCTTACCTGCTTTGGCAAATTCTCTTGCTTAGGCTTGTGAAATAATCTCAGTTACTGCAGCACAAAGTAGGATATGAGCAGAGGCAGCTGCTGGCTTCTCCAGAATAAGAAGTTCTAGTTTGAACTTCAGTTGTCTGTTCAGCTTTAGGTTTTGTGATGGTATTGCGTTCAAGGCCATCAGAATTCTGTTTTCTACACAGTCAGGCTTAGAGTGTGAGCCAGAGAAACTCTTGGAAGCTCAGCTTCCTCCAGAGAAGGAAACCAAACCGGCAGGGCAGGGCAGGATGGCTTTTTGTAGACATTCTTCCAACTCGCAGGTCACAGAGACACATAGAAGGTCCTTATTGTGTCACATCTCAGAAGAGGAAGTTTATAATTGGGGTCCTGTTGGGTCCATGGACACTGTCCCCTGGGGATGGCAGAGCTGGGGACTCCTACACCAGAGAGCTTCTCACCTGGGAAGGGTGCAGGAGGTCAGCTGCTGTCCTGGAGGGAAGTGATTGTGCAGAAAGAAAGGATAAAGTGGAATGGCCATAGTTAATTCGTTTCATTTGCCATGGAGGAATGGGAGCTGGACAGTTGGACACTGGATGTGCTTCAGGCAACGTCGCAGGGTCCCAACCTTGTTTTAAACAAATGTCCTGGGAGGAGTTTGAGCTGGGAACAAGTAGTATCAGATTGAAGGACTGGGGGAGTACACAGCTGATCTTCTTTCCTGGCAAAAATATTATGAGGAAGTCTGTACTGACCTTTTCCTCAGCACTCCCTTGCTGCTCATCTTCACTCATCTGCACTTCCCTGGGATTCACTGGCATCTTTTGCCATCACTGGGCAATGACTGTTCTTATTTTTTTGAGAATTCAAAGAAAGGTCTTCTGAGACTGAAATGAGCGCTGGACAGGAAATGGATCTGTTGGTAGCTCTGGTAGCATGGGGATAGCCTTTAAAAAGTCACTGCACTTGCCTGGATCTCTTTTTATCCCATCCATAAGATGGAGTTAACTATGCACATTTCCTTCGTGAAAACCATTTAGTATTTTCTGGTGAAAAATCCTATATATGTTATAAGTGTTAATCATTTTTGTCACTCAGGCACCGATTTAGGAATTTCTGGAGTACTCCCACATGTTGAGAATCACACCTATCTTAAGGACGAGAATATTAAATCCCAGTGCTGAACTGGGCTAATTTGACAATGACATATTTTTCTAGGATAATGCCTCAGATAGATCTTATATAAGAAAATGAATTGCATTTATATCTGGAAAGAACTATGGATTCTATGATTTTACCTGTTTCAATCCAGCACTCCTGCATTTATTGAAGGAATTTATGTATATTTATGGTAGGGTTTGCAGAGAGACATTGCATCTTCTTGTTCTTTTGGTCCTTTGTACCAATGATTAATCACCTGTTGATTTGTGTAAAAATTCTTGTTTCCTGTTTTATTTCTTTTTTTTTTTCAGGAAAAAAAGACAAATTACTGAGGAAGTTTTCTTTTTCTCTCTTTTTTTTTCAGGGTGTGGGCTGGGGTTTAGGTGGGTGGTTGAGTCAAAAGTCTAACAAACCACGAGTCTTACAACTCCTTGGTTCCTGTTGCTGAAAGGAAATGCCCAAAATTATTTAATTAAGAAAGTTGTTGATGTAGGTCCTTAGGGATTTGATCTAATGCAGATGGGGTTTCTTCAGTAAAGAACACATACTTTAATAGCAGGTACCATCCCAATGTACCCCAGGTATCATCCAGCTTGGCTTTTGAATAGTCACTGTTAACTGGAAAGAAGAAATCATGGAGTGTCAACAGAGCAATCTTGAATGTTACTGTCATAATCTGGTCACAGTCATACACCAGAATTAAATGTTTTATCTATGTGTGGGCTTCAAAGGGCATATTTCAGAAGGTCCAACTTCAGTCCAGTTGTCATTAACCAATGGAGAAAACATCTGAAGGTCTCAGAAGAGCAGCCGGTGAGCAGGGAGCGACCTTAGGGCAAGAACAAGGAACCCGTGGGTGAAATCTGACACAGACCACAGGATGTAGCCTGAATTGTCAGAGTAAAGAAAAGTGGAAGGCCAGATAAATAACTTTTATGCAACCAGCTAATGGAGCTTGAGGAAAATGGATGCACTTCCAGAAGTGGAAGTACTTGTGCAGGGCTGACAAATAATAAACTTCAATTCTGCACCAACCTGGAAACAAATTACTCCAGTGTTTAACTTATTATAATCAACTAGATAATTAGGCAGGGAAAATGCTAACTCCTTGGCCATAAAGGACCATCTGGGGATGCCAAAGTAGGTCATTAGCTAATAAGCCCCTGCAGGCTCAGGAGAGGGAAGGGGAAGCCTGAAGAGAGCTCTTGGTATAGGGCAGGTGGGAAAGCTCTACCACCAAACCTCTGCTGGCTCCGAGGGTTTTACTGCCTGGGAGAGTGCTGAGTTTCAGTTCCTAAGTATTTGATTAGTCTTCTTTGGGGAGACCGCTAGATTAGGAGTCGGAGAATTAATTGGCAGACCTTCAGTTAATTGTAAGCAAGAAAGCAATCCCTGAAAACCACAGTGGAAATCGATTAATTCAGAAACATCTCACCACAGAATATGAACGCTTTTCCCCTTCCTCTCAGCTGCAGCTTCCTACTTAAAGTGTTAGGGAAGAAACTACAAACTTGTTTGAATCACCAGCAAAACTGTGTGCTGCCCCCAAAAAGGGGAAAGAAAGTATTTTTGATACTTATACATTATATAACACATAAGCATATATCATTTAAAAGGACATTAGCAACATGACTTATTTCCTCATTTTGGAGATGATGCATTAAAAGGGAAAATGCCACTACTTCAGTTTTCTTCTTACATAAAGCAGATTTGTGTCCACAGTGCCCATGCTTAGGTCTGGTGCCCTGGAGCAGACAGGGAGTAGGTTTCTTTGCTTTTCCTTGAAGAACATTGCCAAAGGTTCTTGGGCAGCGTGGCCAGGCAGGCAAAGGTGGCACAAAGGGAGCCTGGTGGACTCCACTCAGCTTCGTTTAGGTGCCTTGGTTGGAACAAAGTGGAGACTTGTGGTGAGCAGGCAAAGCTTTTGCAGAGATATGGTAATGCAGGCAGGCAGTGCACATATCCACTCTACTCTTGATTTACATATCTCTGAAATACCCCTAGAATGTAGAGCAAATAACAATTTGGTGTCATGGAAGGTCCGCTTTGGCAGCTGAAAGCCAGCCCCTCCTCTTACACAAAGATATCAATCACAAAAAGTCTGCTGAGTTTGATTTGCAAAGTCTCTTTGCCTGGCAGTTGCAGCAGCAGCTGGAGAGGTGCTGTGAAGGAACCATCTGGTAAGGACTTGGTCATGGAGAGGATCCATTTACGAAGTGCAGGGAGGTTTTATTGCAGCTGCTAAACCTAGGAAACATATAGCATCCTATATGCAAGGTATTCTGTTTAATGGGATTGACTATACACATTTTTTCAGGCCACTTCCATGTATTGCAAAACATCTTGCAATACACTTTCTGCATCATACTTCAAAGAAAATATTTTTTCCCATTTTTTTTCCTGATGCCTCAGCATTGCCTGCATCTCATGGTGTTGCAGAAAAGAAAGAATTTGCAACTTTTGTGGGTGTTGTAAGTATAAGTACACATTCAGAAATGATCCTCACTAGGAGAGTTTCAACTGTAATTTACTTTTGACTTTTGCTATGAATCTACCTCAAGGATTTTTCCTAAGAGCTGTGTGCCTCCTCTGAGTCCCTGTTTGTATCTTGATCCAAAACAAGGTGTCTGCAGCTGGGGGAAGCACCCAGGGCTGTGGCCAGGAGCACCACGAGTGGTGTTGAACTGAACTGCGAGAATTTGGTCACATACTTAGCATGGAAGCTTTGTGGTAAGTGAGACCTCTTATTATTGTTTTATCATATATTTTGAGCTTCATATTTAATTCAGGTCAAATCTAAACTACTAAACAGAACTGTTACGCAGCACGCATATCAGATAAATGAAGTGTGCGTTTAGCACAGCTCTGACCTAGTTACTTCATGCAATGTTTTCTAAAAGCAAAAATTGAAATCTTTTATCTGAACACGAAATGAGCCTTTGTTCCCCTGCCTATTGCAGCACTTTGCGTATATTTGGTTTCAAAGATGGATGAAATTTGCCATTCTGAATCTTTCACAGGTGTCATAAAGGCTTGTCTTGGCTGGTAACCCAACACAAGATTGGATTGGCAAAAAGAATGTCTGCCGTCAGAGGTACTCAGAGTGATCTTGACACATCAGATGGCAGAAAGACAGGACCAGAGATGATAAACATTAATAAAACATTAAAAATAGCTAGATGTTTTTAAAAAGAGTAATTCTATTTTTGTTACTGTTCTCAAAAAATAAAAAAGAAGGTATTTGCAGGAAAGAAGAGGAAAACCAAAGTGTGGAATGCCAAGGTATTTCAGACTCACAAAACACAGATGTGCTTTTCTAATCTTTCTGAGATAAAGACATCCTTCCTACAATCTATAGGTCTATAAACATTTTGAGTCTGAGAGAGAAAGAGAACAAAGATAATAAAAATTTCCTAAATTTCTTTAAATTTCAATTTACATTATTTTAAAAAATTTATTTGCTCTGAATTATTAAGAAATCTATAGAATAGCTGTGGGATTATTTTCATGTTTGTAATCAAACATGGGTTTAATAATTTGTTTTCATTATTTTTGATTTTAGAAATCCTGACAGGTTCTGATTACGATTAAAATGGGAAAATTAAACATAGAATGAAAGTGATGAGAACCCAAATGCAGTGTCCAGCACTCAACCCCCCATTAAGCTATGAAGAAAATTAATGTTGAATTAACCCCCTGATTTTAGAGAAATAACTGGGGTTTTGTTATAAAAAGATGATGACAAATCATCAGCTAGGCTGTGTTAGTGTGATGTGGCACTTGTGGGGCAGATTCCACCAGGAGAGCTCAGAGCTGCTCATCACCGCTTGGTAAGGAAAACGCCAATATCCCAACGGGCTGCTTGGAGAAACTCTGGGCAATATGTGACACTTCAGAGGCCCAAGAGTTGCTCTCAGTAATACGAATGGGGGCTGGGGTGGAATGCTGAGATAGGTGGAGGGGATGAGGATTCAGTCATTCCCATCAGGCGATGATCGCACTGGGACTCTGCTCTCATTGCAGGAATACCTGAGGCTTTGCAGGACAGCAGCGTGTACCAATGCAATTTAATGCTTCCCGCAGTTTCCATTCCAGGCCTTCTGCTTGGCCAGGCTCTTTCTCCTTTTTAACTCTTCTTGCCACTCCTCCATTTCTGTTTTGTATTCCCTTCTGCTCCCTGACACCCTTGAGAACGTAACGCTTGTTAATCCAGCGTATGAGGCACTCAAACCTGAAACCACGCCACGGTTCCTCTCTTTTATCTATTATTTACCAGGAAGGCTTTTGAAAGCAATGATTGCTGTTCGACATAAAGGCTGGACAGCTCACAAGACAGCACGGTTCAGATGTGTACCAGCTTGGGAAAGCTGTGATGGCAGAACAGCAGTGTCACAAGTGAAAGAGAGAAAAGCAGGTTTTGGGAAGTGTAAAGTGCAGGAACTCTGTGTCTGTGGTCCACAGGAACTGCTGGATGTGGCTCGTTGCTTTTACTTTAAAAACTGAAGGGAGCAACAAACAAAATACTTCCTGAATGGCAATGTGCTGTTATTTAAGTCAGTAGTGCAGGGTTATTTCTGTGGTGAAGTCAACTTTACCCAGATTTACCTGCTCCCTGGAACTTTAGGTAAGGGGGACAGGCAGTAAGTAGCTCATGAGAAATTGCTGCCTGTGCTAATTTGGGCTGGGAGTGGCGTTTACAAAGGTGAGGTCTGATGAGAGATATCAGGACCTGCTGTGGATGGTACATCACTGTTCCTGGCCCCTCTTATATCCAACAGAAGAGCCAAAATATGGCTGTGGCCACCACCTCTGGCTCCATCGCCTGCTGTCAAGGATAACAGCAGAGTTTGGAGGAGAATTCTCCAAAATATTGTCCTTTCCTGAATTTTCTCCCTTGTTGAGATATAAAAATCTCAACCCAACCAACAGCAACCTGAGATGGGAAAAATATTGACGGAGTGATTCATTGTTTGAAACAACTCTTTCCAGCTCCTTGCCTTACCAAGCTGCTCTTGAACATTGCTGCCGTAATTCCTTCTCATTTTGAACAAGGCAGAACTCTGCAGAGAATATACAAACTCCCAAGAGGTTTCTTCAAATCTAGTTTTATTTGGACACTAAGAGTCAGTAGAACCCAGGCTGTCTGAACTACTTTTTCTTGGCTCTATCGTCATACTTCTCTCTATAATTCAGAGGCATGTCCAGCTTGGATATGGAGGGGAAATAAAGAATAAGGCCAGACTGGGAGACAACTTCATTGAGATTCTATTTTGGCTTCTAGCATTTGTGGGTAATACTAAGAAATTATTCAAGTTGGATTTTTACACTTCATGTGTGATTATGCTGGGCATAATTCTGCTGTCACTCATGCAAAAATAAATACTGAAACTAATGGAGTTATATGAAAATAAAACTGATGTAAATGAGAAGAGAATCAGCCCCCCTGTGGATATGAGATCAGATTACTACCATACTCTTATTTATACTAAAACTCCTTTATACCTCTGACAATCAAAAGTGGTTTTAAATTGGTGGAACAGTGATATCCACTCATTTTAAGATGCCTTTGTGCTTTATGAACAATGGCAAAGGCTTTATTGTAAGTGTCTGTTAACAGAGGCAAAGTGTTGTGAGGAATGTGGGAAGAGCACTGGGAGACTCAGGTGGGACAAGCAGGCGTTCTGAAATTGTTATGATTTTTCTTGGCATGAAGATATATAATCAGATTTCTTTTAAAATATTCTGAATCCTTCTTTCCTTTGATTCTGTGTATAAAACAATCAAACTTTGGATAACATGCTACTATGATGACTCTTGCACATCAAAATTGTCAAAATATGAGATGGGCGGCAAAAAATGAAAATTTGGTAAACACATGAGCACGTGACTCTGCAGAGGCTTGAAGCATAATTAGCTGTAGTATTTTAATGCTCTCTTTACAGAATATAGGAAAAAGCATCATGTTTACACACTGAGCTCAGCATTAGGAGCTGTGCTGTGATTTGTTCTCTGGAAATGCAGTGCTGCAGCCTCTGATTTTATAATCTGTTGACTGAACTCATGGACTGTCAAGTACGTCTCAAGATTATCCGTGTTTGGATGTCAGATTATATTTTTTAGGGAACACAGCTTCTATTTATTCTTAACTCCGCTGATGATTTTCCCAGGTTTCTGCCATATGCTGCACGTCACAGATGTGTATTTTGCTGTCTTAAAAAGTGACAACTCTGTATCCAGTTTAATAGTTCTGTCATGTCAGCATTGTCATTAGCACTGAATTACAATAGAGGATATTTAAGTGCCAGATTATGGCATCCAATATTTGTTAAAACAACAAATAAGAAGGGCAGACATTTTAAGAAGAGTCAGTAATATTTTTTAAAACATCAGTCAGTCAACAAAGTCATAATGTCTGATTTAGTGACTAATTAAACAAACTTTGCTGAATGGTTATGCCTACCTAGATAAACTGCAGTTTTATGCATCTGTCTCGCTGTGGGCTTTATGCATAATTCACACACACTGACAAAACTCTGTTGAAAAAAATGTGTAGACAATATATTTAATGAACAGTTTTAAGAGCTTGAAGATTAAAAACAGCAGAAGATTTGCGAACTCATATTCAGAAAGGATGCAGATATATTCTTGTGCATAAATTCTATATTAGCTGGCTCTCTAATATAGTGTATGCAAAATAGATATAATGTGTAGTATTTTGCAAGGTTAATATTGATCAATTCTTATAAAACAACATTCTTGCCCTGCTGAAAGGGAACACCCTCCTTAGATTCAGTGGTACAGGGAAAATAAGTGTGCAGTTAGGTAAATACTATGCAAACCACAGCCTTTTAAACTCTAGAGTCAAATAAATGCATGCTGCTGAATGATAGCAGTCATTTAGTGCCACCATTTCCCTGGTATAACATCACCAGCCCATCAAAGCAGTGAAATTTAAATCCCTTTAAAAATGGGGATTATTTATGTGCCTGAAATGACATACTTTATTGGATTAGAAATACAATTCCAAATAAGGACCTGATTTGAACAATAATTGCAAGTTCCTTATTATTGGACCAACAGCCTTGTTTTTCTGCTGTTTTGCTTCCAACTACTTTCCTCTCTCTTTTTTTATAAACACTTCTCTTTTAACATCTTTCCAGTGCTTGAACCAGGGACAAACCAAAAACAGTAGAGGAAAGAGTTTCAATCAGCTGATGGGAATTTGTGGGTTTTTATAATTTTGAACATTGTAATCAGCAGCCAGAGCTCTTTCTGTTTATTTCCACACTGTGATTTTTAAGGAGGCCTAAACATTTAACTCACATGAATGAATATTTTTCTTATGGAAGCAGTTTTTCTGACATGAATGAATATTTTTCTTATGGAAGCAGTTTTTCTGACATGTTCAAGTTATTAACTTTGTTTTATGTTTGTTTGGGATGTTTTATCTGCTGGGAGATGTCCAGCCTCTTCCTTCATGGCAACCTTGTGTTGGTTAGAAAACCTAAAACAAATTGAAAAATCTTGCACACAGTCTTTGTCTCATCAACTTCGATGTGGCTCTTCCTTAACATTGCAATGAAATCGAAATATTAGTTGACTCTTTAGGTTTTCAGGTCACACCCAGCACTGTAGCCTGCTTTATGCTGAGCAAACTCCCCCAACAGAAGGTGGGGATGGAGAAGGGAAGAAGCAAGAAGGAGGCAGAAGAATCAGGGCTGGTGCTGCTGCTGTCCCCTCTCTCCTGGGCAGCCGAGGGATGGGGTTATTAATTCAGTCTGGAGCCATCTGACATTTCACGTGAGGCAGAGCGGGAGCAGCACAGCGGGACAATAACTCTGCAATTAGCAAATGTTTTAATGTGCGCTGGCATGTCCTTTAATCAGCCGCTCTCCCAGCCTTTTCCTGTTTGCTTTTCTGTGAAGAAGGTTTGTTCTTGTGAGAAGGTTTCTCTGAGCAGATCTCTCTGTTGGCAGGAAGGGATGGAACAGCAGCTTCTGTGTGTGCTCAGAGCTCAAGGACACAGCCATGGACAGACACTGCACCTCCCAAGGAACCTCTCCTCTCCTCACAGTGTCCAGACCCAGGCAAGCACAGGGACAAGGCTCTGGGGCAGCCCAAGCTTTGTAGCAACCGAGGAGCATTAAGAGTCACTTGTGAGGAGGATGTGAGCAGGTGAATGTGGATCTCTTCAAGCATTTCTCTACTGCATTTGTTGGTATATTGTTTTTCAAGGTATTTGGTGAAGTGAAAACATTTCTGTAAATCAAATCTACTTCTGCATAGTTCACAGAGAATAAAACATCTGTGTGGTATAATAAAACAACTTGTAGCTAGGTGAAAATGATAAACTTGCAATCTTGAATTAAATATCTCACTTCCTATAAACTGACTGTGATTGAGAAAAAAAAAAATGCTGCTTTTTTCTGACCTCCTCTAACCCGCACCGCAGGGATTAGTCCCAAGAGGGATAAGATAGGAGTGGCCTAACTCCATGAGTTTCCTTTCCTGGCTGTGGCTCCCACTGGGTTTCAGGTTCCTGGCAAAAGCAAAATTTCTTCCCAATCCACTTTTCTGTGGGGCTCTTTAGGCTGCTGCTTTCCCTGTACCAGGACAGGCTGCACACTATTGATTAAGCTGCCTGGTTTTCTCTTTCAGTGACATCCTTCATTTGAATGTGTATCTGTTTTGCTGAATCAGCTGTGTATTGAAATGCTGGAGGGTTCAGCTGCTCTTCTGTTTGAGCTGCATATTTGGTTTAATCCTCTTGTGATTTTTTTGCTTGTTCATCTGGCTACTACTTTAGCCAAGTAATTCTGGGGGGTGGAGGGGTTGCACTGCCAATTTAGTTTCTGACTGGGAAACATATTCTGTAAAATGAGTTCAGTCATTCATGGCTGCAACTGTACATTATTGGAGTTAAAGGCCTTAAAATTTTTTTTTAAAGAAAGATTTATTTGATTTCTAGTGTTGGCAACCCAATGTTGCAATACTGGGAGAGTTCCCAACCTGGAAGCTAAAAATAAACAATCAGGAACACAACTTGAAGCCAAGTTGGGTGGGGTGGGGTGGGGCTGGGGGTGGTGTCAGCCGAAATTGAGATTTAAGAGGATCTGCTCATTGTCTCTCTTCAGGAAGTTGGGAAGCCAAGCACACAGCCTGGCAAAGAGAGCACAGGTGAGACTCAATCGCATTCCAAGCAAGCAGTGTATTCCCATGGCGGTAACTTCCCTCAGAACTGAAGCTGGGGTCACAGAGAGATCTATATATTTATTTATTTTCTATGGATAGAGATCCCAGACTTTAGGGGGTGCTTTGCCATGCCAGCTGTCCCAAACTCCAATTGATCCTAGCCACAGGAACCACTCTTTGCTCCAGCACGATCTCTTTCTTGGCATTGAGCTCCTGCCTGAGACCTTTCTGTAGAAAATCTTTGCTGCAGTTTTCCCTCCAGGGAGAGCCAGGGTCCTGTATGGAGTGCAGCTCACGGACACATCAGGCTGGAGGTAAAATATGGATAGCCTTTGCACACTGCTCCTAAACCTGCTTTAATGTCTACCTTGTCTCCAAGGTTTTTTTTTTGAACACAGTTTGAGTCTGTATGTATAGCAAGAGCCCTGTAGGACTTCCTTTAATCTTTTACAGCTTCTGATTATCACTTGGCATTATGATATAGTGTCTGCCTAATCATTTATGTGTGGTATTTTGAAAATGGACATGATAAGAGACAAGTGTTATCAGCAAACCTTGTGTTTTCTCAGTAGAACGAAGCAAGATTGTAAGTTGTAATACTTCTGGGAGGTTCCCAGAAAAAAGCTTTTTGGGTACTCCTTGTGCTTAAAGGATTCTGGTGCAGTGTGAGGACTGTAATGGCAATTCAGTGGAATTTATTTCAGTGTCTGCACCTGCCTCTTCTGTACAAGCAGTGGCAAATCAATGAAATTATTACTGGAAGTTCTCTAATCCTCTTCATCCAGGCTCTGCATTTCACAGGGACATTAAATGAAACTCAAAACAATGCAAAACATCAACTATTGGAGAAAATGGCAAAGTTGCAGTAAAGTCTAGCACGAGACAGATGTTCGGTGCTGGTGAGCAGAATGTGCACAAATGATGTTTACAGCCCCTGTGTCAGGACCCAGCTCTAGCAGCCTTTATCTCCACAGGGAAGATCCTCTCCAGTTCCTTACCATTATATCCCTTTCAAACCCGTGGCATTTTTGGGGCCCACATTTCTATTTATTAAGTGCATTTTCTGTTACTTCAATCCTGCTGCATTTTAAAAGCATCTTCCCGCAGGGCCTGGGGCAGTCCCTGGGCAGGAGGAGCTCCCTGTGCCGAGGAGATAAAGGAGGATAAAGGCTGGCTGAAGCTGCGGCGGGGGCTGCCCCGGCGCTGCCCTGTCCCCAGCCCAAAGGGCTTTGCCTTTTGTGAGCATCCCGGGATTAGAGCAGCCCTGCTGCGACAATCAGCCCCCGAGCCTCTGTCCCTGCAGCTCCAGCCAGCCCTGGCCCCACCGTGACCTTGCTCCGCTCAAAGGACATTGGGCTGAAGGACTTTTTAATTTTCTCTCTCCTTCCCCCCCTCCCCTTTTCTTCATTCCTTTCCCCCTCCCTATCCCCCCGCCCTTTTTTTTTTTTTTTTTTTTTTTTTAATTTTTTTAGTGTGTTTCGTACGGCTGTGGATTAGAGCCTGTGCTGTAAAGGAGAGGGGTTCCAGCGCTATCAGCGTTATCAGTTCGTCTGTAAGCGATGCTCCCAGCCTGGAGCTGAGCAACTGTGCCATCCTCCGGCTCAGCTCCGCAGCGCCGAGCGCTCCGGAGAGAGGCACCGAGCTCCCTGCAGGCAGCGAGCCCCGCACACACTGCGGCTTTGGAGCCAGCAAGGCTCCCTGAGAGACATTTCCTAGGGAGTGCCGGGATTTTTATATTTTTTTAATTTTTTTTTTTTTTTTTTTTTTTTTTTTTTTTTTTTTTTTTTTTTTTTTTTTTTTGGGAGGGAAAAAGTAAATCTGGAGGGAAAGGCTATTATTGCAGTTCATGAGCTGACATTTCATCTGAAAGCAAGAGGGATAAAGAAAAAGTGTTAGGGAAAAAGTCACCCAGGGAAGTTTGAGCTGGCCTCGGCAAACACTTTTAAATATTTATAGGAGAATTCTGCAGGTCACCGAGTGCTCAGATCTACAGTCCTCCGAGAATTAAAACACTCACCCAAGACATTTTATTTCTTGGGCCTAGCCAGCTACCTAAGGAAAGAGGTAAAACTGAATCAAAACTGTACATAAAGCATGAACTGAACCCAACATGATCCTGCAAAACTGTAAAAATTCTCTCATCTGAAGAGAGAGGTGCTTTCTGTTCTTATACAGGAATAAGTGCCACAGAGTTGTGATGCTTTTGCACCCATGTATCTGGTACAGAACAATTGACTTGGCCCAACATGAAATAAATGGCCCAATTTCTCCCCTCTCATTGACCTGAAATGCCTCTCACACTGACACATTTCACTATTGGTCTCACTGTTAGCCAAGATTTGTTGCTTGTTGATTCTGTCCAGAAACTGGAAACTTTCATCAGCCCAGACTCTGCTTTTTTTTGCACTGTCTAGGGACTACTTTCAAGGCAGCTAACGAAGGGAAGAAAGCCTATCTTCAGGATATCAGATCTTTTAAATAGGGGTTAGCACCTCTGTTTCAGGATTTTCTATCAGAGAAAGTCTGAGATCTGCTCCTTTGGAAAAATAATTCCTTACTGACCCAGAGCAAGACAGTAAGTTCCACTAACAAAATGAAAAGGATGAAGCTTGCAACCTGACCGGTATCCACAATTTCTTTTCCTCTACAAGGCTAAATGCACAAAACACACGAAAACTGGAAACTGCTCCCTCTTTTGCCTCTAAATCCCTCCTTCAGGGATCTTCAGCCCCTTGGAACCCACCTGAGAGCCCAGGAGCCCAGAGATGTCTGCTGGGACTGCCCAAGAGCCAGGAGACAGTGGTGAGTTTCTAAACAAGCAACTTATATCATGTAACTCTTCATCACGGATTCCACAAGAGTAAACCAGGAGGTTTTCAATGGAAATGAGCTTATTTCCTATGGATATTAATCCTTCATGAAGTATGGATGATAATTAACGTAATCCACAAAGAAATTCTTAGAAAATATTACATCTCCAGGGTGAAAGGTCTCAGTTGTGGCACTGAATACTAACAGTATAATATTTGATTTACCAGTGATCACCAAGGTTTACATCTGAGGTCAGGAATAACTCCGGTATTTGTAAGCTGAGAAAAAGGTATAAACACTTTAATTTATTGCCCTGTCACTGTCAATTCACTTGGTATTCGCTGTGATGGCATTGCTGTTAATGAATGTATTTGGTAATAATGTGGATGTCATAGATATTTATGCTCTCATCTCTTTCAGTGGCTCAGCAGGTAAGGCAAGTTAGAAGCTTTGCCATTTTACATTTTATAAATTAAAGAGGGAAAATAAATCATATTTTATTTCAAAGAAGTACTTAGCAAATATATATCACATTTAGCTACCTGAAATAGAGATCTATCTTATCACAGAAAAATTGGTACTGGAAACAAAGTGATAAGTGTCTGGAATTGCTGGAAGCCAAAGGGAAAGCTTCCCATGTCTTTGAGAGGAAAGACGTCAGACTCTGTTCAAAATACAAAGATTAGATGATATACAAATATAACTAATAAAGACATTTTTAAATTATGTCTTTATGTTTTGTGTATGAACAAGACTTATGTCATGAATGGGAAAAATACCCTTGGATATGCTTCAAATCCTGAATCAACAAGAAAAGGAACCAGCAAAGGAACCTTAACCTTTGCACAGTGGAGAAATGTGTGCCTGCGTGGAGCTTATAAAAAAATCTCCTGAATGTAAGTTAACCTTGATTTTTGAACAGTCAGATGGCACATATACATTCAGCTGACTCTGCATTAATGTGATTTTCCACACCTTTTAAAGTGAAGCGCAAATACTTTGTAATCCATTCGTACACATTTTTAGCCTGCGCTCTGCGGATCATGCACTGCTATCTCAAAACCCACAGTTTTTTCAATTCAGGTCAGCACAAGCCTGACCATTGCTCCCAAAGGCTCTGGGACCCAGATTATAGCCAATTCATTCATTTTGTAGTCTAGTCATAAGCCATTTCCTAATATTAATACAGATAAACAGCAAATGCTTCCCTCATTGTGAAATAGTTCTTGAAGCAGGCGGCCCTGCACTCTGGGGCTCATGAGATCATTGTGGGGCAGCTGCCGACAGTTTGTGAATGCCTGGGAAATGTTTATACACCTTGGCCATTGCTGTTGCTTTATTATTATGCAATAAAGCATTCTTGCTCATATTTGAAGAGCAAATGTTCATCAGACACTTCTATTGATATTAATTTTCATATCTTTTGATGATGAAAGTCCTGCTCCATTAATGCTTTGAGTCCAGCTCAACAGAACTCAGCAGGAGGAGGAACTAATTGACTACAAATACACTTTAAAAACCTCTGCTCTGCCCTAAACCACATCACCCACAAATCAGATCCTGCAGTTTCCAACCCTGGGATGGTACAAGTGGGCTAATGAGCCCCTGCCATTCCCAAGGCTCCCTGGAGCCCGGGGACAGGAGGATGGACACTTGTCCTCTCCACAGCCCTCCCAGGCCTGTTTCCCACAGCTGCCTGTTACTGCTGCGAGCACTTCACTGCAGCCCCTGGGGGCTGATTGCATTTGGGAAGTGCTGCGGTGGGAGAAGGGGATGCTGGCAGGGTGTGTGCCCTCCTGGGGATGTGCTGCCCTCCTGCACATCACATGGGGCACTGGGCTCAAAAAACCCCACAGTTTTCTAGAGAGGAAGACACAGAAAACCTAAATAGTTTTTTTTTTTTCAGAGCCTTTCAGTGTTTCCTTCTGAAAAAATCACTACTTTGCTATGCAGTAATTTGTTCCATAGATTATTTTATGCTTTGATTAGGAAAACTCAAATGTTTCCTTGCAGCCTTTTGCATTTTTTTTCCTTTTAATTAAGATGGAAAACTACCTAAATGCCTGAGTGGTGGCTATATTCTGAAATAATTCACTGTTTCATACTCTCCCCATTGAAATCTGTAACTTGGTGTCATACCAAATCTAATACCTTCCTTTAGTGATGCTCTGAATGCCTGTGGAGCCCTTAGCAAGTGTTGGATGTACAAATAGAAAGGGAAATTCACAGCAGACTTATTTGGAGGCTTATGAAACGTCAGGCTTGTACTCAGTGCAGACGTGACTCGCTCTGAAGGAGTCTTCTGCCTTCCTTTGTTACTACATGAAGAATTCATTTTGGCATCTTGCTTTAGGGCTGGCTTCTTTAAAGCCATGATTGCATTAATAATATGAGCTCATGGTGTAACTGATTGAATCCCTTTCGCGTCGGGGAAGAATTAAAACCCAATCTAATTTGCTACTGACCCATGATCAGCAAAGCTGGGAAGTAAAGGGCTTTATTTTCTCTCAACTTTTCTGTATGGATGTATTATTTTTTATATTTCATACTCCTGAAGTAATTAAATCACCCTAAATGAGAAAATGCTTCGTGTAAATGTCATTTCAACACCAAAGATTGTGCCTGTTCCCAGGGAACAATGTTATTTAACTAAAAAGCTGGTTTCATTTCTTAAAAGCAAATACATTTTGAGGCTGAAATTGTTGTTTTATTATAATTAATTTGCTCAGATGCAAAAAAAAGGTCTCCTAGGCGAAGAATAAAAGGACACCTTGATTTTTGCAAGTGTACACAGTGTATTTTTTTTGCATTGTTCAGCTTGCTGGCTCCTTAGATCTCTTTGCTTTAGGATTAGCAAGATAACAAACACGTTCAGGTTCTGTGAGATTGTTTTGGTGATGCTCTTTGAAGTGCTGAAAAATACAAGCTTAGCCCCAGCTTTACAAGCAAGGCCTGCTTCCCACAGCTAAGCTGAACACAAACACAGGTGGCAGGTTATCCAGGGGGAGCAGGAACATTTCTGCCCAGGGCTGCTCCCAGGAAAGCCTTTCCCAGCAGGGAGCAGTGCCACCCCAGCCAGGAACTGATGCCTGAACAGGACTTACCTGAGCAGAGGCTAGGCAAAGTTAGGAGAATAAAAAGCAGATTAATTTCTTAAAGGCCTTTAAGGTACATTTAGGGCAGATAGAGCCTACTCAAGGGGTTACACTCAAAATGAGTGTTGAGTCATGAGTTCTTCACGTTTTATAAATTCTGTCCATTAACATACTGGGCCTTAATCATCCAATTACACCTTCAGGTGATGATGTCAACCACCCCAAGCCTGCTCCCCCCAATTCACTGTTAGTTACATATTTTGGGGCTCTGAGGTAGTGAATTGTCCTTGGGTTTTCCAACTGAAAGGAATTGTTTTGTCTAAAAATGCTGGGAAGAGCAGCTTTAGCACCCTGTATGGAGTTCAGAGTTATACACTAAAATTACAGATACATGAAATTTATAGAAGCCAAAAAATGTGAAGGCATCAGAACTGGGTGCCCAGCAGTGCCAGGAATGCTCTGAGGGTCAGGAATGAAGCTGTGCATGGCACTGACAGCCACACAAACACTGCCCAGGTCGTGGTGACACAGCAGCAGGAGAAGAGGACTCTCAGGGGCTGTCCTTGACAAACCTTCAGCCGGGGGAGCCATGGGGGCAATTCTTCTGCTGTGGAGACTCACACATGCCCATTTTCCTCTCCACACCTTAAAAAGAATTAGCCTTGCATGTAGGCTTTCTGCATTTTGTTCACTGGGTTTGCCAATACCAAGATTTACCTCCAAGATGCCATGGAGAGGACGGGCTGAGGCAGCAGCACAGTTTGGGTGTGAGCTCTGCAGTCACCTGTCCCGTTGAGGTGGGTGAGTGTCACCTTTGTCTCCCTGCCAAAACTCTTTTTAGTCACTGATTCTTAAATGCTCACTTAAACCTGAAACTTGAGAAGATTCTTTGCATTTCTCCAATCTGATTATTTATTTCCCCCCTTTTTAGTGATACATATAACTGATGTTTTCTGAAGCTTTTTAAATTTCTGGACTCAGTGGCTCCCTACAATAATGACTCCTTCAGCCTAACTGTGCACCAAGGAAAATATTCTTTTGGTCACTTGTGGTTTTTTGGTCTTTTAAATCATATTTAATGTGTAATGAGTCACCTAAAGGCTGTGCTCATACCCCGCTGAGACGGAAGATACCTCTGCAGTTGGGATCTTCAGCAGATGCTGATCTTTGCTGAGCTGTCTTTGAGGTCCTGCCAGCTCCGAGAAGAGAGGAAGAGAAAGGGCTGGGCCACGTTTAGAAGCAAGGAGTCCCTTGGAATAGAGCTGGCGGTGGTCCTGAGGCACGGCAGAGGCTCAGAGAGCACCCCTTCCCTGCTCCCTGAGGAGCCAGCTCCTCTCCCAGGCGAGCCCCTGAAGTGAGCAGGGACCGAGGGCTCTGACAGCCACCCATACCTGAGCTTCCCACAGCACTGCTCACAGGCAAGAAAAGTCACCTACGAATGTTAAGCTTAAAAAAGCAGCAGCGCTGATGAGTATTTTTGGCATGAACTGAAGAATCCTTTTGTTCCAGCTACAGCCCACATGCTGATTCAGCTCAGCAGCTCTCCTCTTCTGTTCTTTTCCTTTCCCAGGGCTTTCTTAAACACCACTTCTAGGTTGCTGTTTTCTTCCAGCCTGCTTCAGTTGTGTTTGGTAATGATGGCTCATAAAAATATTGGCACATACTCTCAGTTGGTGGCAATGTCTGTAGGAGCATGCTATCAGTCAGGATATGACTCTGCTCTTTTTTCATGGTTTTTGCTATATTTATTTGATCTCATCTACAATAAAGCCTTTTGATACTGCTGGAGTGATAGAAAGGCATCGTATGGTAAATGGTAATCAGGCTTTTCAATATGAAATGGTTTGAATAAATTTGCTTTGTGGAGTCTATCCAGAGCTAAATTCTGCTGTAATTTGCCACCGAGACAGTGCCCAGACTGCTCAGCTCTGGCAGGTGAGATGTTCCTGGGACAGAGCAGGTGGTGTCACCCCCACACGCTGCACCAGGGTGACTTGCTGACCTGGAGCCCAGAATAAAGGCAATTTTAAGTAGAAATGATTCCTGTCTATTTCTTTCCTGCTCAACACTCCTTATTTACACAATGATAGCTGAAACGATAAATTTTTTTATACTGAATATACCAGTATTTCATATAAAACCAGAATGACAACTCACTGCATGCTGAGGTGTCTAATATCCTGAGTGGCCATTTATGCCTAAATAAGTGGGGGCGGGGGGGGGAGGAAAGGAAAACCAACAGATTTTTGAAAAGAATATAAGAATATGAAGGAAAGGACAAAGACAGTAGTCAGAACTTGCTGTAGAGAAAAGGAGGATACATATTTTAGAACCTGGTCTTGACCAGAATTTAAATATCCTCCCAAACACTCAAAAATTCCCTGCAACAACCCCGTTTTCATTCTCAGGAGTAATTTATTTGAAGAGCACACATGGAGAAGCTGCACCTTTACTGACTGAGCTCTGCACAAGAACTGAAGGGGAAAAGGCACCAAATGAACAAGTGTTGGATCACTGCAGAGATGAGGGGAGGTCCCAGTGAAGGTCACTCTGTGCCCAGCAGAACTATGTTTGCCATTGAGGTGTCCTCAGACACTGTGTCCAAGAGCATTCACAGCAAATCAGGCTGGTTTATATATTTATATATTCATGCCATCATACCAGACAGGAATTTTTTAGTGCTAGTTTACCTCACCTGGCCTGGAGCCTGGAGCCACGAGGGAGATGTTTCCTCCGTGGCAGGTGGCATCACAGGAGCTCCAGGGACATTCACTGCATTTCAAGCCCCAAGTGATAATGTTGTGATGTGTTTATTTGATTTTGTAGTGCAAAACAAAAATAATCTTATACACAACTTCAGGCAGAGCAGTCTGTACTTTTTGTTTTTCCCACTTTTCTGACCTTAAATCTATTTCTAAGTTACCCAAAATGGAATTTTTCTTAATTTGTCGTCAGTTTTATTAAGCTCCTTTAGGAGTACACAAAAAGTGTTAAATAAAATGATGGATTTCTTTCTTGTATTCTTATTTCTCATATGGAATATTTTATGTGTTGAATCATGAGCTCTGTCTGTGTCTGGCAAGGCTTCTGTCCACATACTCTCAGCCCAAACCACAATGGCAGAGCATTTCCACCACATCCTCCTCTCACTCTGCCACTCAAAAACCTCTGCTGCTGATCATTCAGACTGACATTTCATTGCCAGTGGCCACAGAACCACATTGTGCCTCTTCTGCTGCAAGGAGGTAAGTGCTGGGTTATTTCATGATCATCTCCACCAAAACCTTAGAGGATGCTGGCAGAAAGTTTAAAAATTAAAAAACAAAAAACCCCTAAGATCTCAAATAAAAAGTAACTTAGTTTGAAAGCTTGACTAGGAAGGTTTCAATGAAGGAGAACAAAAAGTGGCTGTGGAGGTGCTGGGGATCTTCCACTGGCCAATTCCTGACCCCAGCTGCAGCTGCCGGGAAACCTTGGGCACCTCAAAGTAAAAATCGTGGGTGAATCTTCCTTGAATCTTCCCTGTGCATCCCCAGCAGTGCCCATGGAACCCTGCGGGCACCACCTCCTCTGCCTGGACTCCAGGGCTGCTCCCCATGGCCTTCCCAGAGAGCCTGAGGGGACAGGGGAGGGTCTGGAAATACTGCTCCAGCCCTGGAATGCAGCAGCTGAGGACTTTTCCAATTCCCTGACCCTGAAGGACACTTCCCCACAACCTTCTGGATGAATCCATGTAAAGTCAAAGCTGAGTGTCTGCTTCGTGTTGACACTCTGTTTTGGGGTTTTCATTATTCTTATTTTCTGAAGGAAGTTTTTTTCTTCTTCTGAAAAATGTTGTGAGGAACAGATTTCAACCAGCTGTATTTCTTATCTGATGTCCTTTCGCAGCGCCACTGTGCCATCGTCAGAAATGTATGTTCACATCTTGAGGGAAAAAAACTGCCAGAGTCTGTTGATTCTGTGTAACTATATTAAAATATTGGAAATTATCTTGGCACTGATGACTGCTTTGTTTGTTTGTTTGTTTGTTTCCTTTTAAAAGCTGGAGAAAGGGTAAAGTGGACTGACTATTTCCTCCTTCCGTTGTTTAGAATAGTGACTGACCTTTCTTTGGAATGGGAGAGCTAAAAATGGCATTCCCTGCCAGTGACAGGAGGGTGTTTGAGATGCAGGCTCCAGCCCAATCCTTCCCTCAGCCGTGGGAGTAAGCTATTTCTATTGAGCAGTAAGACGGATTAGATGCAGAATGGCATTAAAGGCAGAGAGCATCACTGTTGTTTCTTGAATGTAATTTTAAGTAAATGACCTTAAACTGCTCACATGCTTGAAAATAAATCTCTGTTCTGCTTGGGTAGTGTTTCCACAGTGCTTTTTATTTGCAAGTGGATATGAATAAGACAGATCCTGGATTTTAATTTCTTTTTTTTTTTCCCTACTTTCTGTCAAGCTAGCAATTCTTCAAAAAACAAGTCAGAAGTTGCAATGAAGACATTTTCAGGAGGGAGCCTGGAATGGAATAAGCTGTCATGGTGGCCGTGCTGGTGCTGCCAGGCCTGGGAGGGCAGTGCCAGGGGCTGTGGGACCCTGGAGCAGCAGGTCCCTTCCCATCCGTGCCACTGCAGCAGGTGTGACACACGGGATGGGCACAGCCACAGCTGCACTGCTCCCCTTTTGGGCTGCAGGAAGAGGCATTTCTCCAGGATTCCACGAGTTCATTTGTTTTTCTGTCAGGCGTGGCTCTTCTCCCCAATCAGGAATGTGAGGAGAAAGGCCAGGCCATGGGGAGGGACCTGCAGTGCCCTCAGCCCTCTCAGAGGTGCAGGAGCCTCTGCCCAGGGCAAGGGGGGACAGACCTGCTCCTCAGGGTCCCCTCAGGGTCCCCTCAGGGTCCCCTCTCCTCGCTGGGCTGGTCCCACAGCAGGGCTGACAGTGGCCTGGCTGTGAGAGGCAGCCAGACGTGGAGCTTGTGGGGCAGAGAAAAAGGGAACAGATGGGGAAAGGGAACTGATTTCCCCTGAGCTGAAATCTCAACTAGATTGCCAGGTGAGGAAGTGTTCAGTGACTAGGTTCAGTAGAAATAATAGTCAGCTATATTTTGGAACTGTCTAAAGTGTTTCATTTATGTATTTTTAAAGTGAATAATTTCAATTCTTCAAATTATTGAACATAAAATACCTTGGCATTTACCTAAATGCAAAGAAAATTGTTTAAAAGAACTTAACTGGATTTTTTTAGTTTGGAGAGGAGAAGGCTCAGGAAGGACCCCATTGCTTATAGAATTACCTGCAAGGAGGTTGTAGCCAGGTGGGGGTCGGTCTCTTCTGCCTTGTCCCAAGGGCAAGGACAAGAGGAAATGGCCTCAAGTGGCACCAGGGGAGGCTGTGATTAGATGTTAGAAAAAAACCTGTCCCTGAAAGAGTGGTCAGGCATTGGAATAAGTTGCCAGGGGGTGGTGAGGTCGCTGTCTCTGGAAGGGTTCAGGAGCCCTTGTGCCCCTTGGGGATGAGGTTTGGGGGTCATTTTGGTATTGCTGGCCTGGGGCTTGGACTGGATGATCTTGATTCTGTGAATCTGTCAGCACTATGAAAGTGGACTAAAATACTCTGTTCAGGTTGAAGGCAAATATTAGGCAAGTCTGAAGCTGTTTTAGAAACATGTATCATCAACTGAAACAAAACACTAATTATTAGGTCAATGGTGTCTCTTCAAGAGAACAGAAGATTTCTCTCACATCCCTTTCCTGCTGATAGCTTTAGCTATTTCAGTAGGTTTTTAGCCCTGCCCAGGGAGCCTCAGCTGTGTCCCAGTAGGGTCTGGCAGGCTGCAGGAGCTGGGGTGGCCCGGGCAGAGCTGGGGTGGCCCAGGCAGAGCTGGCTTTGGTGTCCCAGCAGAGCAGCAGTGCAGGGCAGGGAGCGCAGGTGGAGCTCGTTGCATCCATCACCACCCGCTTTTTTGCAAGGAATGTGGAGATGGTGCTGTTTTTAGGAGCCAGGGGATGTTGTCAAACTCTCTGGGGGAATGTGCTGTGCAGGGAGAAGCTGTCTGGGCGCAGGGTGCTCCTAGCAGCAGGCAGATGGCAACAGCAGGAGCAGCTGGGGCAGAGCGGGTCCTGCTTTCACCTGCTCCTGCTCCTGCAAGGCTTTCACACGAACCAGGCAGGGATTGTTTAAAGCACCATTGAAGCTTTTCTGCCTTTAATTTGGAGCAAGGTGGAGGCTGTGCGCGTGCAGAGCTGTTTCTCCTGGAAGCGTGGGGTGGCCAAACTGCTGTAGCCAGGCTGGGTGATGCTGCTGCAGCCCTGCAGTGGATGGGTTTGAGGACACGTGGGTCCAGCCTCCTGAGAAATGGCAGCCTTACACATATTCTTGAACATGTGCTTAGCCATAACCCCAGAAATGAAGTGAAACCCCAAGGCATCTCTTTCATGAGAAGGAAATCCTTTTATGCACAGCCCTAGCACGTCACCCTCCATCCCCACTGCACGTCCATATTATTATTTGTTGTGTATCACTGTGTGGTTGCTGAGCTCCACCTGCACATCCATACTATCATTTATTGTGTATCACTGTGTGGTTACTGTGCTCCCACTCCACACAGAGCAGGATGCACCTCTGAAAGTGACTTTGGCAATGACCAAATTCTCCTGAGGGATATTCTTGCTACTCAGCACAGACTTGATGTGCCTGCAGCTCATCCAAGGCCATCCATCACCCCTCCTGTCCCCTCATGTGTGCCTGAACTTTTTCATATTGTGTTTGTGTCAATTAAGTTCAGAAAATTGGGTTCAAATGACGTTAAGGTTTTGACACAACATCTCAAAAGCAGTTACTAAGCAAGATGGAGCCATGAGCTGATATTTCAGCATTTCCCACCTGCCAGAGCTACAGGAGTTGATAATAACCGAGAAAGAAAACACTGGTTTTCCTCACCATTTCTAAAGCTGATGTGCAGTTCTTCAATCAGGATATGCAAATATTCTTAACAAACAGGACTGATTAGGATTTTTTAGCAAAATAGTGCACCCATGATGCTCCAGGCAATCGTGAAGCATTAGACTCAACAGGTGAGTTATCAGGACATTGGAAGAATTTTTTCTGTGAAAAAGGAAAAAATTCTACATATTAAAACTACCCTGGTCAGCCAGGCAATCCTTAAGACTGACCCTAGAGAAATGGGGCAGCTCTCAGCTCCCCTCCCAGAATTTTATACAAATCCCCAGTTTATAAGATTTTTTTTTTGTTACCCCCAAATTTATTCTTTTTTTTTTTCCTCCAAGAAACAAAGCAGAAAATATGGTGTTATTGTGGCATTTACAATTTTGTCATCGGAGGAATTTTTACTTGCTGCTTGGCAGATAGCAATGTAACAGCATCGTGATACATTGCAATGGATGGCTTTTACTGCTTCTGTTCATCTTCTAGATGGTATTTTTTTTTTTTCACTACCTTTACAGGAATCAGTCACAGACCCTCAATGTTTATTTCAAGATGAATTAAAATGTTATTCTTTGGAGAATTTTCTACTTCCCTCTCATGTCAGCTGTGGTGCCTGTTCCCCCTGCTGAAAGGAAGAAAGCTGTGCTGTGAAAATGTTGGATGGAGTTAGTCATTCAAACTGACTTTGCATTTCAAACTTAGACACTCGCATTTCAAAATTTGTTTCAAAAATATGCTTGAAAGCAGATTTTTTTTCTTACTTTTAAACATCGGTGGTGTTTTTTGGATGTATTTCTTTACCAAAATCCAGTAGGAGTTGGTAGTATATCATAACTGACAGGTAAATAAATAATATGAACTTGTCAGACATAAGAAATTAAATTAATTTGAAAATAAAATTACAGTGCTTTGAAAAGTCAAATTCTGCATTAAAAAATCGAATATTCTGAATATGTTACATGCAGAAACTTTCATTTCAATGTTTTTCACTTTGTAGGACTTTTTCCCACTGCAAAGTCCAGAGGAAAAAAAAAAAGAAAAATTAAATTAAAGTAGCAACTGCCAGTAGAAAATTCTTTTGACAAAAATATTCAGCTGATCTGAATTTTCAGTTTATAACGTTGGATAGTTTATTTCTTCGTTTGCCTTCAAAGCCATTTCTTTTCCCAGTGAAGCTCCTCACCCACTGGTAAGTCAAGGAAATAATCTCCATTAAAAGACCTCAAACATCAGACACGCCCCAATCTCCAAAGCCCCCAAAAGAAAAGAAGTGCTGACCAAGGGTAGGAGCTGTCAAGATCTGTCACAGGAGCAGTTCTGGTTCCTTCACAGGTTACAAGGAGGAGTTTCTAACCCAAAAAAGGCCATTTGTACTCCCCACAGCAGCAGGACGGGAATGGTCAGTCTGGGGCTGGCCAGCCCGGGGGTCCCCTCTGTCCCCCACCCCATTCCAGCTCGGTAGGACAGATGGCTCGGGCTGCCAAGGAGGGGCTTTGGAGCCAGGGATGCTTCAGGAGCCGAGAGCTCCGCGGTGTGCCAGCCAGGCGGGAGGGCAGCAGCACAAACAGAGCCCATTGAGGAACCAAAAGCGTGTTCAGCTCCTCCCGGCTTTGATCCTGCCCTCAGAGACACCCCAGCCTCCTCCTCCTCCTCTGCAGGGCACTGAGCATCGGTGCTGGGCTGGGAGGGAGGGGATGGCTCGGGCAGAGAGAAGGGACTGCCGCTGCAGTCTGGGGTCCCTCACAGCCCCGGCCCTCCTACAGGAGCAATGGTGACTTTTCTTTTTTTCTTGCTGCACACACAGTCATACAAAACCATAGAGTTGATGAATTGGGCCTAAGCCTGTGGAATTGCACATAGAAGGGTCTGGAAGGAGATTATTGGTGCTGCCCCAGTGCCACCCTCGTCAGCTGTTGATGTCAAAGAGGCAGAAGGCAGTGCCAGGCTGACCCTGGGGATGTTCCCTTCTGCCATCCCTGACAGTCCCACAGCAGGGCCATCAGACCCCTGGGAACACGCTCCTCGCAGACACACTGTCCTACTCTGGGCTGGGATGGAGTTAATTCTCCTCTCAGCAGCAGCTGTGTGGTATTTAACTGCTGCCTGTACTCCAGCATTGCCTTGTTCCAAGAGCTCCACTAGAAATGGCAGAGCACAACCTAAATATATTCCCTTAACTTCCTTTCAAGCCATTCTCAGGGGCCTTGAAATATTACAGTTTTACTGGGACCACCTAAATGCAAAGAAGTTTTCAAGGAAAGAAGGCCACAGTGGTGGAACAGCTCTGGGATTTAACCCCAGGGTGTTTCTGTCTCGAGAGCTGCCAGTCCCAGGTGCACTCCAGGATCACTCAAACAGACTCACGGCTGTGAGCGCACGTCATCCACCTCAGTCATACAGGAAAAATGTGGCCTTTCAATCTCACAAAGTGGTCTTTAACAAGATAAAAGATCTCAGGTTTTCAGAGCTGATCTGCATTTATCCACCCAGCTGCAGACCCTCCACTGCAAACAACCTGGGCACCTGCACACACAGGAAGGGAATGGGATCAGCCCTCCTCACCCTCCGTGGCAGCCAGAAAACACCAACCCTCAGTGCAGTGCTGTCTGAACCAGAATGTCACACATCTGTGTGAACTCTCTGGGGACACGTGAAGGGGAATATCCGACTGCAGAAAGTGCTCAGGACATTTGTATTCAGCATCTATATGAACACACACCCAGCATTACTCAGCGAACATTGTTAGGGAGCTCCAAGACAACGAGGCTGAATTTAAATTGTGCATGGTTTATTGATACCCTGTTCTAGGCTTTATTGTAGCTTTCCCTGTATTTACGACTGGCTGTGTCTCCTTACAGTCCATACACAGATTTGACCTGAGCTGGCACCAATGAAAGCCTGTGAGAGCACTCATTAGTCTTTTACAGTTAATAAATATTCTCATTCTCTACAGGCTGTTGCAAAGGCACTAATGATTCATGTCTTTTGAATAAAACATGTCACTACTGTCCATCTCGGATCACGGGTAATTACAGCTCTCATTGTCACCATACAAATGCTCTCGTAGGGCAGTTCATGTATTGTGAAGGATGGCAGAGTTATATGAGGCTCAGCATTGATGTCAATACTTTCTCTGCAATTTTAAAGCATATCAAATATTAAAATGCAATTAGAGTCATTACGAAGTTTTAGAAGGATGGCTTTCCACTTCCAGTCAATCAGACAGGCTTTGGAAAATGAAGAATTGCGTGAGGATTGGGAAACTTGAGGTCACAAATTTGGGTTTCAGCAAATATTTTCTCAGTGATTGAAATCATGTCTTTATCTATAGTTTTTAAAACTTCACAAACCTTAGAAGCTTCACAAGACTCTGCAAACATTCTGCCTTTGCCATTTCATCAAAAAGGAATTATTTAGAGAAAAGTTCAATGTGTGGCGTATAACAGAGTTATGGTTTTCTGGCTCCGTCCCTGAAAATGAGTGCAAGGCCAGTGGTGGAAAATTCAAAAATTAAAACTGGAAGCAGAAATTTTACAACAAAACTGCTAAAAAGTGGTAACCATCAGACACTGCCTTCCCTTACAAACTGATTGCAAGTTATTTGTCAGTGAGAATGAGAGATTTCCCATCACCTGGCTCGACCTGGCCAAGCTCCAAATTAAATAATTGTGCTGCAGCATCCTTGGCTTCCCTGCGTGTGGTGTGGGATGCCAAGGGAGAGGCTAAGGGAACAACAGCCCCATGCCATGGCTGTGAGCAGCTGAGTGGAGGATGAGGGCTGAGGGCCTGAGGGACTCCAGATCCAAAGGCAGGAGCCCTGTGAGCGCTCAGGCTCCTGAGATCTCCTGTCTCGAGCATCCTGGCACTGTGCACATCGCTGGGCAGAGCTGCAAAGCAGCGAAGCACAGTGCTCTGAGCTGCTCCCTGCACACAGCTCTCGCTCTGCAGGGCCACGGGGCCGTGCTGGTGTCCCAGCCACAAGGGTGTCTGCGGTCAGGCAGGATAAATCCCTGCCCAGCCGCGTCTGGGGATCCGCAGAGGCATCACACGCGAGGCTCTGTGCCTGGGGTAGCCACTGGCCCTGTCCTGCTGGCCCTGGCAGGGTGGCCTGGGGCTCACGGGGCTCTCTCCAGCCTGGAACGGCAGCACTGCGCCCCAGGCTGTGTCTGGAGCTGCTTCTCCCTGACCCCCAGGGATGGGGGATCAGCCACTCTGTGAGAGCTCAGCCCCAGGACTCGCCGCGATTTCTTGCATTTTCATGCTTTGTGAAACCTAAACTCCATCCTGAGGCGATTCCCTCACAGGAGTGAGTGAAGATTGAGCCGAAGGAGATGTCAAATGTGGTGTGAGCCAGGAATCAAGTCAGTGCAGTCAGAGGCAGAAGATGACCTTCATTGCCTCTGCCATTAGGCCACTATTGAATTTCTATTCCTGTAGTACATTTTTTTGCACCCAATTAACAGAAACAGGCAGACCCTGATTTCTCATGCTTTTAAAATATTCACGGGCCTGCGACACTTGGTTTTCAGCAGCTGCATGGAAAGGGTGGCCTGTAGGTATAATATGTATCATCTGAAGTTCATTCCAAGTCCATCCAGAATGTAATGGCAGCTTTCATTAGGTTTTGCCATGAAGCAGCTTCACAGGAGACAGGAAAAAAAGTGGGAAAATGATGAAGTTTGACAGTGATTAAAAGTTTTATCTACCCCCTTCCTTTGGTACTAAAGAGCCATTAATCACAGGGTGGATATGGATTTATGTAGTGCTCAGCAGTGACCATGAAGGAAATAATGCTGACTCCCCTGAAAAAGAGAAAAATAAAAACATTACAAGGTTAAGGGTCTTCCCTTTAGTGTTCAGAGGATCTTGCATCTCCTTGGGCCTATCAGCCAGCAGGAGACTGCTGCTGCTCCTACCATCTCTGCTGCTTTCCTTGGGAATGTGGGTGGGAATGGGGAACAGCAGCCCTGCAGCCACACTGCCAGCTCCACTGCATCCCTCTGCATCCAACTGAATACCTCTGCACTCCTCTGCATCCCTCTGCATCCCTCTGCATCCCTCTGCATTCCTCTGCATCCCACTGCAGCTCCACTGCATCCCTCTGCGTCCCACTGCATCCCACTGCAGCTCCACTGCATCCCTCTGCGTCCCACTGCATCCCACTGCAGCTCCACTGCATACCTCTGCATCCCTCTGTATCCAACTGAATACCTCTGCATCCCTCTGCATCCCTCTGCATCCCACTGCATCCCACTGCATCCCACTGCGGCTCCAGGGCACCCTTCCCCTGCTGCTCCACTCACCCAGCACACAGAAATCTCCCTTCACGCTCACAGTTTTTTTTCCCAAGGTGTCCCTTACCTTGTGTTAAACAGACTTTTTTTGCATTTAGGAGAAGTTTTACCAAGGACAAAGTGCCCAAGGTGTGCCTTTAGACTCCAGCGCTGTCCCTGCGCCCTGGGTCGGTGTTTTCACTCGTGCACAGTGTGCAGGGCCCTGCTGCTGAGGCTTCAAAGGAGCCAGCCCGAGAGATAAATGAAACCTCTCATCAGGGATAATCATTCTCATCTTTAAGAAACCCAGTGAACGCTGAGGGCATGTGGAACCTGAGCATGATGAATTGGGGGAAAAGTTTGTGTCAGCTAATTAAAATCAGACACAGACCCTGGCACAGGACTGCTGGGATGGGTTAACAGTTGATTTAAAACCATAGCACAATTCTCTGGTTTTGGTGCACGAATTTAGCAGAGACAGCTTGGAAAACTAGCTAATTAGATTCTCTTTCTACCTCTACCCACTTTTGCCTTCGAAGGCTTCATGTACATTGGACAATTGAACCACAAATTAACTGTTGTTGCATAATTTCTGTAGGCATTTTTATATATGTTATATATATATTTTATATATTCAACTTATATCCCAGCTTATTCTGTCAAACTCAAACTCAGCTAATTCCAGTAAACTAATTTCCAAAAGGCATATAAACAGGGAGCAGAGATAACATTGATAGTGTCGTTGTTTGGGGTTTTGAATTTTAAAGTGAACATCAGTTTAAGATGATTACATGTTCATTTTTCATTTTTAAAATATAGTACTATGGGTAATATATAAAAATAATAACATTTCTGTTGCTTGCAGACTCATCCAGCAGCACTTTATTTTGCAGTCTTACAGGAGGAGAAAAAGCCTCAGCTTTACACAAATACTCAGATAGACTTGCATTTCGCACTGAATGAAACAGTTTCTCTGAGAGAAACCTGTGGTTCTGCAACAGTGATTATTTCACCTCGGTGTTTTTGAAAGGTGCTGTGGAAAATGTTAAGAGCATAAAGTACCACTTAAACCTTGAATTACCTCGTTTGGCTAACTTGAATTCTGAAATTATATTTTTCTGCTCTAGTCCTCTTTTCAGCCTTTAATTCAGCTGAGGCTGCTCAGACATTATGAATTCACACCAATATATTTCACAGACTATCTTTGGGGAAATGGGCTTTTGAAGCAGCTGCCTTTTTACAACCTGTTTATGCCTCCTGTATTTGGATTTAATACAAAACATTTGGAGGGGGGAGATACCACTGCCCTTATGGCAAGGACGAAAGACTCATTTCTGCTGTTGGTCCATCCTGGTGCTCTGCCTGCAGAAAAACACTTCCAGACTCTCACATAGCTACACAGAGTGCAAAATATTGGTGCCTTGAGAGCAATTAACATTTTTTAAAATAATGCCCTACTGTGTGAATGGAAGAAAACTTCAATTCTTCAATAGACACCAGTGAGGGCAGACATCTGCTGGAAGCGAAGAATGTAGGGCCTTCCTGTGCTGAGGTTTTGATAGGAAGAAGTGTCTGGAGCATTGGATCTGTGAGAGTTTTGGTTTGAAAATGAAAGGGAAATCTGCACTTTCTCATCAGACGCACACTGGCACCGCCTTCCAGTAGTTTTTGACAGAAATAAACTCTGACGTGTGACCTGTATTTCAAACTTAGGTGCAAGGTTCTTTTATGTGAATCCAGGGAAAAATGGCCCCAGCCATTGTCTCCAGTGCTCCAGTGGTTGTGAACATGAGATAAAAACGTTGCAGTTCTACAAGGGGGAGAGAAATGTTTATGTGAGCAAATATCCAAAACAAAAATGAACCTGTGTCACGGGAAATAAAGCCAAAAGGCTGGGAAAGGCAGGTGCTCAGCAGTACAGCGTTCATTAACTCCTGGTGAGTAGAAATTAAAATGATAAACCCAATGTAAAATACTGTGAGTAGAAATATCAACCGTGGCAGATCCTCTGTCCTCTGCCACCCCCAGCAGCCAGCATGGATCAGGAGGAGCTGGATCCGGAGGAGATGGATCTGCATGGAGCCCTCTGGAGCTGCCCCCAGTGCAGACCAAAACCCTCCCCACACTTCAGTGAGAAGCCTGAGCCCCCAAATCAGGAGCTGCCCGGCTCCCTGGCCCTGTCAGCACTGGAAGGAGGACTCATTAACACACAGCTAATGATATCAGGCTCATAGTAGGAAATCTAAGTGGTCAAGTAATGTCAAAATTAATTTGTTCCTTTATATGATTCATCAGATGAATCACTAGACCTTTCGATTTACAATTCACCTTTATGATTTATTTTGGTTTTGTCACACTGCTGTTAAAGACACTCCTGCTCCCTGCACACACCAAGCTAAAAAAAATACATTACAAAAGGCTCAGCTGTTAAGTAGTAGTGTGTTGATAAAATGACTGAACAGAGCAGATGGGCTCCCACCACTGTGCGTGTTGGCCCAGGGCTCCTGGTAAATATAGAAGAGCGATTTCTGTCATCCTGTCAGGGGTATTTATATGCTGCCAGTCACCATCCTATCAAGGGCAGAGTAGTATTAACATTCTCCCCCAGTGTGGTTTTTCCTGAGCACACAAGAGCTTTGCTCAGGCATGCCAAAAAGGTCCTGGAAAATGTTAGATGGTAAATAAATTAAATTAAATGTGGGGTAGTGACCCTTCCAGGCACAAAACATTGGTCCTCTGTACCCTCCTCCTGCCAAGAGGCACAACAGAAATCTCAGCTTCTGAGGGAATACCTTCACATGTGGTGTTTGTTGGAGAAAGATGGGGAATGACATCAGGGACTACTGCAAAGATAAACTGAAAGTTTCTATTCACTGAACAATCACAAAAATACCACATTAAACCCAGGTAATCAGGAATATTTCCTTTCACCATAACCTTTTAGCTCTGACACTACCTGTGGCCAGGTAACAGTGAATGTGAGAGGCCAGCAGAGCGCAGGGAGGGCTGGAACTGGTGGGGCAGTGAGGACAGGCCATACAGCACCTGCAGCTTGGGAGAGATTTTCCTTTCAATTAAAAAAAAAGGAAAAACCATCACTCTGCATGTACTCGTCTCAACACTTAATCATATTACTTTCAAGGTCTGCAAACATTCAAAGTCCCTGGAGAGAAAAATAAGGAGTCGTGGATTTTCAGAAGGAAAATTTTAAACGAAAAAAGACACACGTCCCTCGCTGTATTCTGTTCTATGGAAAACACAGGGACCTGAATTTATATGAGGCTGAAAAAATTTGAAGACTGAGCTCTACACCTGCACCTAGAGCCTTCTGCCAGGGTCTGTGCTTTGCTTCCAACAGCAGCTGGGCAGGGGAGCAGGGCAGTGTTGGAGCACAGGGACAGCACAGCAGGATGTGCCAGCCCAGCCAGTGCCACATGCCATGGGATCAGGGACACCGCAGCAGGACATGCCAGCTCAGCCAGTGCCATGTGCCATTGGGATCAGGGACACCGCAGCAGGACATGCCAGCCCAGCCAGTGCCACGTGCCATGGAGTCCCTGTCAGCTCAGAGACTCTCTGCATTTAGATCCTGCCCAGTAACGCTCTGGCCTCAGCACTGCTGGATCAGAGAGCAAAACCCCAAACCGAGGTGGCACTGCCACCATGATATCTGGTGATGGCCATTTAGGACTGGCAATTGCCCATTCAGAGCTTTGGGGCAGAGTAATTGTTTGTAACTGCGTTTGGCACAAAGATGTTGGCAGTGCTTCTCCCGGGGCAGCAGGGCTGTTTGTGACCCTGAGGGGCCACGGTTCCTGGGGCAAGGGCAGCGTGTCCAGGGCTCTGGGCTCAGCAGGATGGATGGGGGCTGCCCCTTGCCCAGTGGTGACATTGGGGTGGCCCTGGGGGACTCCAGCAGGTGCCTCTGCCAGGAGCCTGAACCTGGCCCAGCTGAGGGGAGGATGGCAAGGAGAATGATGCAAACTCCGGGCCGGGGTGTCCTGTGCTGCATTCAGGCAGGGCAGTGTCCCTGGAGCCCTGAGCCTGGGGGCACAGTCACCAGCCAGGGCAGGAGCAGGGCTCAGCAGCTCAGCATGACTCTCTGCGGCCCCAGATGGTCAGATGGGTCTCAGTGTCTCTGAAACATGAGAGGAGGAGATTTCTTCCCCTTTGGACGAAGAGAGTTTCCACCGTTTTTTCTAAATGAGTTTAAGTCATGGTTTCAGTTCTGGTTTAAGTCATATGTGGATTTTTGTTTGTACTGTTGCCTTCTCCTCCCTCTGAAGGAAGCTGCTCTCCTGGCCCCTGAGGTTCTCTGCCCACTCCTCTTCCGAGAAGAAACTTTATCCTGCTCATAGCAAACTCTAGAAGGGCCCTTTTGATTACTTACTCCTGGAAGTAATTTCTCAGGAATTTTACTCTCACGGTATCTTTTGTGTTGGTGTTATAATGAGCAGGAAAATAAATCCCCTCTTGGGCGCAGGAAGATTTTTCAATAAAGCCTGATAACCCTTGTATTTTTGAGCATGGAATTCTTTTTGAACAGCAAGACCTATAAACTATTTTCAATTTTGATGGCAGGCAGGTATAAAATCAGTGGCCCCTTATCATTTCAGGACTTCACTCTGCTGCACCTTCTTCCTAGGGCAAATGTTTACGAAATAAGCTTATCCTTATCTTCAGAAACAGGCTTGCTTGTTACAGAAATCTACTTCCTTTGCTTTTGATGACATCTTTCCACAGGTTTTAATGGAGAAACACACCTTCTGAAAGTTTGTAACCTACTCAGGCATGGCTTCTCTGAGAATCCACTTAATTCCTTCCCTCTTTTTTTTTCTTTTTTAAACTTATTATAACTTTGCTGTAGTCTGAACAGATATTATATAAACCAGTCTAAAAGGACAATGAGATTAGAAAACTTTCTTTAGCTGCAAGCCTGAATACCACTCAATCTTTTTTTCTAGCTGTTGGTCAGTAAGGATATTTTCCAGTTCGAATTTGCCACGCTGCCTTCCTTCTTCTGGGATTCAAAAGTATCCGCTGGTTTCTACAAGTGAAACACAGGTGCATCAGGGCACCTACATCTCCTCTCCCCTGAGAAAAACCACTTTTCAATAAAACAAAATACCAGTGAAACCAAACCAAACCCAATCAGGCAGGAAAACAGATGAGTCTTGCATAGTCAGTAGAACATTCGTCTGTTCCTCCCCCCCACCTCCCATGTGTCCTGAAAATAAACCCAGAGAGTTTCTAAAGAAGATACCTGCACTGCAATGGAAGAATCAGTGCTGTTTTGAGCCTGTGGAATGGAAACCCCTCCTCATAAAACTGTTTGCTGGGGGAAGAGCAGCAAAATGCTGTGATTGATGTAAAGCATATGATATCAAAGTGCCAGTGACACTGAGATACTGCCGTGCCAGCCCCTCAAAGGTGATTTAACCTGAGTCTGCAGCAGGAGCTGCCTGAGCATCAGCAGGGGCTGCGGGAGGGATTTGGGAACAGCGGTTGGTTTATAACATCCAGGCAATGCCTGAAAGTTGCTCTCCCCGGGGAATTGTTATTCACCTTCACATCCGCTAAACACGTTCTGGATTCCCAAAGGGAAATACTTGTGGTCCCAAGAGGCAAAGAGCTGTTGAATGTCATCCATCTATCTGTGTTTTTATCTACCTGTCAAGGGCAGGTAAGAGAGCAGGCATGCCCATTGGTGATGGAAGCGCTAGAATCCCCTTTCTTCTTTTAAAAATGGCAGTTTCATTCATTCATCATGGTGTGCTGTCACCCAACACAGCTCTCAGTTCATCAGAAAGGTCAAACACGTGGGGCTGAGGGATGCAGAGTGGAAGGAGAGCCCAGGCTGTGCCTGGCAGCACTGACAGGCAGCAGTGAGTGGCCCATGCCAGCCTGCCGAGAGCTCGGGGGCTGAGCTGTGAGTGTCACTGCAGGGCCCTGAGCCCGGAGCCCCTGCACCCATCCGAACCTGCTGCTCTCACACTCTTGTGCTGTGTAGAAATCTGGTCATCTGGGATCTCCTGGATTGCTGTCTGAGGTGTAGGGATGCGGTTTGGACGGAGACAGAGATCTCTGGATTCTGGTCTTAGAGCATGGGGTTTATTGTAGTAAGAGAGTGGGGGTAGGGACCTGCCAAGAGCTGCAAGATGCCACCCCAGGCAGGTAAGGGAGAGAGAGAGAGAGAGAGAGAAGTACAGGATACAGGAATCGGGAGTGCGGAATACAAGGGGTAAGGGTAAGGGTGAATAGAAGGGTCAGGGTACCGTGGTCACTGCTTACAATACAATAAATCATGTTCTGTGCTGAATATTCTAATTTTCACTAACCAATCTAGGACAGGATACAAATTCTATAGCATTTACATACAGCCTATGAGCATCCTTGTATTACCATATGGCGTTATATTTTAAACCCTTAAAACTGCTTTTTGTACTCTCTGCTGGAGTTGGTAGGGTCTGCTCTGACCCTTGGACCTGGAGTAAGCAGAGACTATTGTCTAATCAACGAGAGGTATTGTTCTATCAGAGAGGGTGGTGAGCCTTCAGTGGACATACCATTGTTTTCTCAGTTGTTCAGTAACTGAGGTTTGGTATCTCAGAACTTGTCTTCATTTCAATCTCGCTTGTAATTTCTATATTTTCAGCATCTTTTGCCAGGTAGTCATATTTATAAGATTTTCCTATTTCTTCCTCCCCAACAGTGCTGAGGCAAAGGAATGAGTTAAACCCACTGATGTACCACTGCCAGAACCCCCACGGGGAGGCAAACATCCCTGCCAGCCTCCCCAGCGTCCCCGTGCACAAAGATGGGGCTGACCGAACGCTCGCTGCATTTTAGAAAAATCATGTTCTAGTCTAGATCAGGCCTTGGAAAGCAAATCCTCTCTGTGAGTGCACAGAGAAGGGCACAGGCTAATGACAGGAACGGTAGGATGTTCAACCCTGCTTCCTGTGGCAGGCTTTCCCAGCCTCACGGCGCCGAAAGGACATGGCTGGGGCCAGGCAGGAGCCAGGGCTGGAGCTGTGAGCAAGCAGAGCTCAGCAATGAGTGTTAGTCCTCAACGAGCACTGACTGGCCCCTGAAAGACATGATAGCAGTTTTGCTTTGAAAATGCTTAAACTCTAAGCTGAATTCAGTATTTCTTGATCCATTATAATTGAATCTGCTCAGACACAGAAGTTTTATGAAACTAATTACCTACTGTCTCTACTGGAAGTAAATATTGAAGGCAAGAACAATAAACATGGGCTGAAATGTGCTATGCAAATAATATGTATAATTACCAGTTAAACCCATGCAGTCTGTTAATCACCATGTGGGTTTAGATAGTATTCACAGCGAAGCAAAGGCAATATGACAGGAGAAGACTCTGCGTTTTTGTCCCTCAATGCAAATAACAATTAATGAAGAAATATATTAATCTGTCTGTATTTTGTGTCTCATCATTGCAACATAAATGATAAGAAAATTTCTTCTTTTCCAAATCCCAGCTGCTTTAATCTTCCCAGGGCTGCTTTTCTAAGAGTGCAGAGTAAGGCTTGGGTCACTTGTACAATGCATAAAGCAGAGGGACATTTTTCAGAAGCAGTGGGCTTTAAAGCAAATCTAATCCTACCAACAGGAACAAAGTGGAGGCAGTTCTGAGCATTTCTTAAAACCCGAATGGTTTTACTATTTGTTTTCCTGCATTAAAAAAAATTATGAAGAATATAGCTGAAGGAAAAAAAAATTGTAAAAAGTGAAGATAGTCTGAGAAATACCTGCATAACAGCATTGCTAAGAAGAAATGACAAACCCAAAGTTTCCCTTGACCATTAGGGTTTAATTGAGGAGGGGATCTGAGGTGAGCAGGGAGATTCTGCACTGGGAAAGCCAGAAGGGCAAGGCTTGTGTGTGTTTAGCTGGGGCAGCTCTGAGCCATGAGAGGTGTCATCTGCCTGAAGTTTTTGGACATTCTTTCTTGGCAAGAATATTTAGAAAAGGGGATTCAAATAATCCTTTTCCTTTTCTTTTTCTTTCTCCCTGCCCTTTTCCTGTTGGGAAATGTTTATAGAGCTGCCCTGACTCCTGGCATGTATTTCCAACCTCCTCTTGTTCCAGGAGGTTTCGCTCAGCTCTTGACCTCTCCTCAGACGGGCTGCGATTTCAGTTTCTCTCTTGACAACAGTAGTCTTAAATAAGAAAAACTTCCACCCCGGCCAGCGTCCTACATTTCAGGCTGCAGCACTGCCTCCGTGGCTGACCTCGTGCAGCAGCTCCTCAGCATCAGCACAGCTGGGCTGTTTTGGGCAGCCCAGGCTCCTTGCTGGGGGCTGGAGCCCCTTCCCCAGTGCAGTGGGGAGTGGGAGCACTGGGCATCGCCATCGGCCCCGCTGGCACTGGGAGCGGGGAGCAGCAGCTTCTAAAAATATCCACAAGGAAACAAGGGGCTAATGCTGCTGGCTTGTGAGCTGGGGAGATGCATTATTCATAGTGTACAGAGACAGGAGAGGGAGAGAAGATGCCTGGCAAAGCCCCCAGAATGGCTTATTTACCCCTGAGTAAAAACTTAGGTTTGTTGAGTAGACTCCATAAATTTAGGAGGACTCCTGAAATGTCCAGATGTTTCTGAGCAGATGAATAATGTTCTCTTTCTGAAAGCTCACTGAATCTTTTATCATTTTATGCACTATTTGCATGGGCAGGTCTCCTGAACGAATAGCAGTAAACAGCAGCCTCTGGTACTGCCACAGGTATCCTGCAAGGGAGGAGAGCCAGGGACTTCCAGATAACCTAAGGATGTCCAAAGGGCGGCTGAAGTGAAGACCACTGTTAAATAGCCAGAAAATAAACATTAATTCAATGAGTTAAATCTCTGTGAGGAGCGTAGCTGTGCTGTGAGAGGATGGTTGAGCATCACAGCTGTGCCGTCGGACACAGCTGCAGCAGAGCGAGGTGTGGCACTCTTGGGCAGCCAGGCCTCCAAGAAGGATTCTGCAGGCAAGGCAGAAATGGAATCAGCTCTCTCTGCTCGACCTATTCTGCATTTTTTTCAGTTTGGAAATAGTTTCTTCTCCATGGTAATCCTTTCGCAATGCAGCTCCACTTAGACCAATTTAAACTGAAAGAGAGAGATTTCCCAACAAGAGCTCTGCCAGTAGAGTAGGACAGCAGGACCAGATTTATATCTTTACCTTGTTTATTATCTGGAAGGTTTACACTCTCATCTGATTAGGCTCTCCTGTGAGATTCCCTCGATGCTTTAAACAGAAAATGTCACTAACCCTGGGACTGCTGACAGGACTGGGCTGGACAGTGGTTTTCTGTGTTTATTGTCTCTACATAAACCAGCTGTGCACCTCCTCTGCCCTGCTGGGTTAGTGCCAGCCATAGGTATTTAATGAATTGAGCTGGCTTCCAGGACTTTATAAAGGATGTTTAATTATTTTATGGATTTCCTCCCAGATTCTGTTTTCCCCTGCTCTTGCCTAAAGACTTCGTTTACTTGAGTTCTCAGTCTCTGCTTTCTTTACTGATGAGAAAAGAGCCTGTAATGACTCTGGGTGTATGTACAGATATATGCTTGTTCTCTTTGTATGTTCATGCTTTCCTACAGCTACTCCCACATGCACATATATATATATGTATGTATATACACACATAGAGCTGTGTGCATTCAAAATGAGATTTTTCCCACTTGCTGAAGCCACCAGCAGGCATTATAGTGCTGCAACCACGATACACTGGTCACATTTACAGTGACAGGAAATGTGACTGACTTCAGCCAAGCCTGAGCTGACTGCTCAGGACTGATGCCCCAGGAGCTGGGTCTGACAGAGCCTCTCTCTCCTCAGCCCCAGCTCTCCCTTTGCTCTCGTGTTGCCATCCTTGCACATCAACTCGAGTAGCTGCAAGCTGCCTGCAACCTAAGCCCAGCTCAAATCATGCCCAGGATGCAACAACAGCACTTTTTACTGCTTTATTTTGAAGCAGAGCTGCAAGAGGAGGAGATGGCATCAGCATCCATCCTTTGTGGCTCAGCTGGGGCAGTGGCATGGGCAGCAGCACAGCTTCTCCTGCCCCAGCTTCAACCCAAGCCAGGCTCTCTGGAAGCTGGGACTTGTTCATCACAGCAATGCTTTGCTGCCAGGGGCCAAAGGAAATGAACATACAGAGGACATGGAGAGAAAGTCATGGACCCGAAGGGCAAAAGAGATTCCCAGGGTGGATTTTTGAGGAGGCACAGGTGGGTGGCTGAGCAGTCAGCACATCCTTCAGGGAGAAGTGCTCCTGGGGCTGGGTGCAGTGTTTGCACAGGTCACATTAAGGAGCTGTCGGGTAAAGCCCAGACACCAGCCTGGGACAGAGGCTGGACCTGAAGCCTCCCTTGCCAGCTCAGCTTCATCTTCATCTTCACTGCATCACCACTGACACCTCTCCCCACTCCATGCAGCAGCGTCCCATTGCCAGGATATCTGTCATTTTATCAGTTCCTGCAGCTCAGCTGCTCAAAACTTCCTGCTAGTGTCATTTAGCCTCTCTTGTCTCATAGATAGCTCCTAGCTGCTAATATATACTAACAATTTTCACAGTCGCCTGCTTTCCATCTGTTACAGCTTCACTGCTGTTTTTTTTCTAACTTCCTCTATGATCTCAGCTTGCCTTTGTTGAAGTTACACACTTTTTCATCCTTGCTGTGAATTTTTGGGGTTTTGGACATCAAATAAAATGTCTCTAAACAGTTTTTAGCTCTCAATCGTATTTTCTTTGATTTCAGTTCCTTCTTGCAGGTGATTCGATTCAGAACAGCTTTCAGGCTGGTGACACTGGTGTTTCAGACATGCAGAGATGGCTGGCTGAGATTTTTTTCATGGTAAAAAATGGATGTCAAGCAGTCCTGCTGTCTGTTTTTTAACTTTCAACCCACGTGGTCAATCCTTTACCTGCATTGTAGCACTCCCAGAACACTCGGAGCAACACCTTTGGAGTTACAAGATGTCATTTATAATTTCAAACCGTTCTGACATTTAAGTATTATGATGTTAGTCCTCCAGCAGCTGTTTCCCCCTCGGCAGCCTGTCTGAGAATTCCCTGGTACAGACAGGTGAGGGAGGAGCTGATGTTCTCAGTTTCTTGTGGGATTTGCCTGTCCTTAGCAGGCACCAGGGAATACCTGATCTCGTGTTTTCCTCAGGCCCAGGAGCTGTGTGCCTCAGTGCTGTCTGACTCTCATCTGGATAACACAACCTCTGCTGAGTTGTGTTCTGCTCTTTGGTTTTCACACAGCTGATGCTCCCCAGGTCATCACAACCACTTTGTGTAATTGATTCACATGAACCTTTTGGGTTTCAGCAGCAGAAAGGTCAAATATATATTCATAAATTACCAGCTCCAGTTCCTTGTGTTTAGTCACCAGACATGCAGCACCTGTGACTCACAATAAAAACAATTCTCTTTCTCTCCCTTTGCTTGACCTCAAGCAGAGTCAATCCAAACTTTAAATTCATGCCATGTGTGAGATCTGCCCGTCCTCAGGGGCAGAAGGTATTCCAGACTCGCCCGAGGACATTTGCATTCAGGATTATGGCTCAGGGAACATCTCAGGAGGAGCATCCCCAGGTGGCCCAGACTTCAGGGCCCGTGTGCCTGATGTTCTTCCACCTGAGCTGCACACCCTGGGGGTTTCTCTCCTTGCTGAGCAGGAAGGCAAGTGGGGCTGAACAATTCCAGTGCTCTGATCGATGGCAGGTCACCTAATGCCTCGGATTAAACAGATAGAGATCTAGCAATAGGCAGAAGAGAAGCACTGAGGACTTTGCAGCACTCTGTGGAAATCCTGCATATTTTTTTATTAGGACAATAAAAGAAATGAGGTGTTAAGTGAGAAGGAAGTGTGCTGAAGGCATCAGAAAAAGCATCAGCTACTTTGCCAGCAGTGATGGTTCTGAGTGGGGGGTTTGGGTGCTCAGAGAAAAAGGGTCACTAAGAAATCACGTCTGTAATGGCTCTGAGGAGCCTTCAGAGAAAAATGGCAGATAGCTGATTTCCTACAGATTGCTGATTTCCTAAGACAGATTTCATTCTGAGGCAGTGAAAACAAAATTTTCATAGTCAGAGAATTTTTTACTGAAGTGCAAATTGAAACAGCTAAACGGTGTTTATGCATGTGTATGCATATAAATATGTATCAACTTCCCTTCCTCACTTGACATGATTGCAAAAGAAATTCCCATTCTGACTTTTCACACCCACATGAGTACAGGAAGAAGGAATTTAAAGGTTGCTTGAATTTATGTATCCACTGTGAAATTCCTGAGTACTGAAAAGTACATTTTGTTGAAGAGATGTGAGTGCTATGTAATTTACTGTTTGAGGGCTTCCAACTGAAATGTTACTGTACATCGTATAACACTTTTCATTGAGTGGGAGTTCACCTTGCTTATCTCTGGCCAAAAGTTTGCAGTGTTATTCTCTGTGCATCAGCTACCCTCCACAATGGAATCAGGAGCATTTCACTGGTGTTACATAAAAGTCAATTAGCGCCCAGCAGTCCCTAAAACAGCATGAAGGAACTTCTTGCCTTCAACAGACAAGAATGTGATTGTTTGCTATTAATATTAATGGTATTGCTGTGGGCAATAGATCTTCGGGGATCTGAGCAGTGTGATATGCAAAATATGGAGGTATGAATCCAATGCATAAAAGAAAGGAACAGAAAGTCCACAGTTGTGATAAACCTTTGTCATCAGCACCAGCAGCCTCTTTTCGGGGAGCAGGGCGGCTCAGGAGATGCAAGCACATTCCACTGCCTGCCAAATCAAATCCTTGACTGCTTTTTCCCAGAAGTTTATCCCTCTCCAGTGGAAATGCTTCACTGACCTGCAGGCGATATCCCAGTTCCATGGGCTTGCTCCGTGCTGAGCACCCTGGAGCTGCTCCTGCCTCCTCCTGAGCCTCTGCCTGTGCTGCTCTTGGACATGGCAGAGATGGATGAAGCCTCGGGAGCTAAAGCAGGACTTCTACAGAGCAGCCTTGTGCCTTTCACAGCAATAGGCTTGAAAAGCTCGATTAGCCATGTCCTGCTTTCCCTGGGCTCCTGCCTGCGCCAGCCTTGACTGCAGGAATGCTGAGGCTAATGGAAGAAATATTGAAAAGGCTCAGGATGAACCTGAATTCAAGGCCAGGGATACTCACAGAGGATTTCCACATTGTGCGGATTACACATATCAAACTGAATTTGATTTCCTTGCTGCTTGGCACAACTGCCTTATGATCGTGAACGTGTAACTGTAAATAAATAAATACATTTTCCTCATGCTTTGTGGATAAATGTCAGAAATTTGACTTTTCTGTCTTGGAGAGCAAGGCCCACAGATGATTATACAGCAAAAAAACATATGTCAAAGAAAATATTTCATAGCTCCAGCCCTCACTGAATTACCAGGAGGCTCAAAAGACTGCAGTCACTATTTGAATTGCTTTCATGCTACCAGCTTTTAAAATAAAATTTTATGACAGCAAAACAACAGACTTCATTTGCCACAAGTCTGATAAACAGAATGAAAGGATTAAGAAACAAGAGAAAATATCAAGGATGACACTGCAGCAGCTCTGGCTCTCCTGAATTCACTGGTGCCAGTTATGTCAGGCCAGCTCTTCCTCCTTTAAATTAAAACTCGATTTTGTCTTAGAATAACTTAATTTCCCAGAATACATGCACTGGAAAACCCAAGATGGATTTTTTGTAAAGGATAAGGGTCAGAGGCTCAAAGCAACTGAAGAGTAGTAAAGAAGTCATATTTAGACAGCCTAGAATCCTCCAAGTGTCCTTGCCCAGGGCTGCTTATTGAGCAGCTCTAAGTCTGCAGAGCACAGACAGTGTTCAGCTCTGGGACCTCATGGAATTTATTTCAACCCTAAGCCCAAATCTTGCCATTAGTGGGACTGCCAATGTTTAGGTAAATTGATAGCTATTTCCTAATGCCTACACAAACATTTTTGTGTAAACAGTGTCAGCCAGAGCTTCCTACCTTCTCTGGCTCTGTGGAAATTGTGTACCAGAGCAGCCAGGAGCAGATATCCTGGGGACTGCTGTGGGTCAGCCCCATCTGTGCAGTGTCCTTCCCACCCTGATCCTGAAAAAAGACTGACCTTCATGAGCAGGAGGGAGCACTTTCATTTAGAAAATGTGCAGTGCTGTAATAAACTTCATCTTTATTAGCTAGTGCACATAGAGTTTGCAGTAATTGTACCTTGACTCGATTGATTAAAAAAGAATAAAATCACTTTACATTTGCCCTTGATATAGAGCATAAAGAAAGAATCTACATATAAAGAATTTAGTACTGCTTATGAAACCTAAAAGCTAAGTTCAGAAAAAGTTGTGCCAAGACCAGGAACATCCAAATGTGTCCCCAGATGTTCTTAGATCTGTAGCTGACACCAAAAGTATTTAAATGTATTAACTCAACAGCCATCATGAGGGTAGCTCAAAATCACTGTTTTAGATGAACCCCCTCAAGCTGGCAAGGGTGGCAAGCCCCAGAGTGTGCTCTGCTGGAACTGAGGCCTGGAAAAGAGGAGTGGGATAACCTTGTCCCAGCACCAGTGCCATTGTCAGCCTCTACGATCACTGGCAGGGCAGTCAGCTTTGGTTTTGTCACAGATGGGGAGATTTTGTTCAAAGAATTGTTCCTGATTTCTGTGAGTAATGTGCTTTCTCCAGGCTTCATCTTGCAGCAACTGCCCCATAAATCATGGTCAAGAGAAAAAGTTTAGAAAAGCAACCAAAGCTGTACGACTTAAGGCTTTTGCTAACCATTGACATGATCTATAAATGCGCAGCACATATACAAATGCTGTATTTTCCACTTATTTAATGATCCAGTTTTGCTAAACATTGCAAGCAAAGGTGAACTAGCCAATTTTAGACTGTGTTTGCATCAGGTCACATCCTGTTGCATCTGCCCATGTATCTGTAATTAAATACACTATGAAATCACAGCAATAAAATACAGAGCAGGAGTCAAGAAATTCATATTGTGGAGGAAGTGAATGGCTTGAGGACCAGTGACAACAAATGGGGATATTTATCCATGGGACTTCTCTCTGATTTTATTGATATGAAAACAGGAATAACAATAGAACATATTCCCTTCCACTAATTACCAGCAATATCCTTTTACTAGCGCCGAGTTATCTTTATATTGTTGGAAGAGTAGGCTGGCTGTGCGTCTGTTCTTAATATCAACCCATTTTCTGAGTTGTACCTTTTATTCCCCACAATTCTCCTCCCCATCCCACCTGTGGCAGGGAGCAAATGAATGGTACTTAGTTCCCAGCTGGGGTTAAACCATGGCAAGAGGATTTTGAAATAACCTGTGACACTCACAGCTTTGCTTTTCTTTGTAGTTACATAGCTCTGTTGTAATTTTCCTTTTGGAAATATGCACAGGGGTTAAATCCCACTATCAACTTATCTTCAAACATATTAACTTTCTTTTTAAATCCTGGATCTTCAGCAAGCCTTTCCTAAGCCTTCGTGTTAGAATCAAGGGTCTGAGTGTAGCAAAAAGGCTTGATAAATGTTAACATTTGGCTTTTTTTAATATGAGGCCCAGTCCTTAATTGTCAACGATTCTCAGTAGTCTTTCAAGGACATGAAAGTCCTTTTCTGTGTTGAAAGTGTGACTCCTGGATCCACACACTAAAACACCATTACCAGAAAGCTGCATTTCCTTCTCATTTTTAATGAACATATCAGAGACCTAATTGCATCAAGTCAACAAAAATAACCAATTCTGTACTGCCAAAATTTTGCTCTTTTTAAAAGAAGTAATGGGTCATGTCAGAAACAGACCCCTTTTGCCTGCTCAAAAAACACACAAACCAACAAGTGAAAAAACCCCACCCACTAACAAAAAATCTAAACCAAATCCTCTCAGTTCAGCTTCACTCTGTGGTTCAAATGATCAGGAACAACAACATCACACATCTTCTGGTCTATACCTCCCTCGCTGTTCTAATTAATAGTGGCCTGAGGCAGTATTTATTTCTTAGCTCACGAGATAATAGGTTATTGATTGATCTGGGAGCTAATAGCCAAGGTTATGTCTCACATAAGAAGTGATTGTGTGGATTGAAGTTCATCATTGATCCTGCTTCCACACTCTCAGGGGGATCATACATTTAACTGTCACATAAATAAGAACAAAGACCCTTAATGACATTTATTGACTTCTGGAGATGTGATTCCTCACTTGCACCCACCACCAGCTCCTGTGGTCAGCCCACAGCTCGCCTCTGATTTGGGTCTGGTATTTTCTCCTTGCCGAAGGATGATCTGGATTTCACTGCCTTTTCATCCTGCGGCATTGCCATCTCACCACAGCGCAGAAACTCAGGAGCCCTGAGAGGAATGAAACAGCCAGAGAAGTTTTTTTGAAGGACTGGAAAGGGTTTGGAAGGGATTGAAATGAGAAAGGAATGGAGTCAGAAATGCGGCGTGGAATTGAACGCAAATATTGAACAGCAAGCACATGACTGGAATTGCAGAACTGGGCACAACTTAGGGCATCCATTCCAATGAAAGCTTCAGGATCATCAGATCTGGTCTCATTGCTGAATATTTGGTGAAGAACATTTGTTTTGGTTATATAACTCTGGCTGTTCCAAGTCTAAATGTCCAGAACCAGAAACCGTATTAAAACACATAATTCTGAAATGTGTTTCACAAACATGGAGGTTTCAATGATTTGATATAGTTCTGCAAGATGGTTTGAGTTCCTCTGAATTGAGATATTCAGAATGAGAAATGGTCTGGCAAAACAAAAAAATATCCAAAACCAAAACCAACCAGGAAAAAAAAACCCAAAAAACCCCAGAAGCAAAACCCAAAATAAAAGGAAATTGAATAACTTGAAATACCTGTGTTGTTTAGGTGGAATCCAGCATTAAAATGACTATTTTATATCAAAACATTTTCAGCTGTTCTAATACCTGTCAGAACCAGTTCCTCTACTGTTCATTCCTCTACCCATTCATACCTGTGTATTTAAGTACATTAGTTTAGTCTCTGTCAGGAGTCATCTGGAGACTGCCACTGAAAACCAAATGCAGAAAAGAACCTAACTCTGTCTTGCAGCCTAATGTTAGTGTTACTGTGAAATGCCATTTATTTTTTCCTGGCCACTGATTTTCCCAGCCATGTAAATCCCTTTCACTGGCTCTGCCCATCCCCACTTTTGCGTGCACCCACAGCCTTTTGGAGACTGTCTGATCACTTATTGTTTTTAATCTGCCACAGCAGCTTGGGAATTAATCTCACCTTCCAGTTTCCCCAAGCCTCTGGCCTTTTCTGAGCTTTAACTGAGCCTCTGTTTTTCAGGTGCTTGCCCAGCCCAGTCAGGATTTCCCAGTTCGCTTGTTCGCCTCCACTTAATTTTCAAGGAAGACGCTGCTTATGAAGGTACATGATGGGAACCTACAAAGCTATTAATTTATTTGACATAAAAGCATTTTGGAACTGTGCTGCTCGGTGGCACATGAACCTTGTTTTTATTAAGCCATGTAATGGGGAAAAAACTAATATCAAATCCAAGGAAAAGCATTAAAAAGCTGATTTGCCTTAAGGTACAGAAGCTCCTGAAAAGCATGGTATTTTCTCCTCTTTCAACTATTACAGAGAAATAGCATTTTTATTCTCTCATTTATGTCAGTTAGGATAGCTAATGATATATATTATTACAAGACCCAGAGCCAGCCTGATCTCACGTTAGCATTACATCCTCTCCCTTGCATCCAGTACTGCTTTTCCAACTATTATGTGCCATCCAAACAATTTCAGATACAGTTTCAATTACAGAAAATAATAGAATTTTTGAGGAGATGTAAATGTATCAAATATTTTAGCATGCCTGTCCTGCTTGGCAGTAGCTGAAGGACCTGTTTGCATTTCCAGGGAAGGAGCTGGAGGTGCACATCAAGCAGCCTTTAAAGGTTTTGTGCAGTGTTAAGAGGCTAAATATTATCTACAAGCAGGGGAGAGAGAATGCTGTGCTGTTTAATTGTGCACTTTCACCAGAAATGCCCATTAAGGGACAATGTCTGCTTTTATTTCCGCTGAATGCAGTACAGATCCAACAGGAGCTGTAACATCAAGTCCTAAGCCCAGCTACAGAATTTTTGTTATATGATATTGTATTTTTTAGCCCAGGTTTGGCAGGCCATGTTAGTTAATGAAGAATTGCCAAATGGATGTCCACGATTTCAACAAAGCCAATGCTTTGGGGGAAAATAGTCTGCAGTGTGGAAAGAAATTAGATAGATTTTGTACGAGTAATTAATTGAAATGAAGCACAGTGAATATTTGTTACTGGCTGTGCTTTTGCCTATCAATTCTCTCTGCGAACTCTAAAACTACAATTTTTAACACGAGGATCTTCTTATGAGCCTCCTTTTGGGTTTCTAATAATAAATTTAAAATTCCCTTTTTGCTTTGGGATCTGGATTTAAATGAAGTAACGTCATAAAAGACAAGTGCTCTGAAACAGATGAGCTTAATTTAATTTAAGGTTAAAAAAAAATCCTGCACTGAATTTCATGATTGGGTGCAAAGACATGTGTCAGCACAAAGTCACTGGGATCTATTCAGGGATACATGCAAAATGTAAGACTATTTCCATGAGTGCTTACGTTGCTAATAGACCTCTTAAAAATAGTATAATGGAGATTGAGGTTTGTATCTGAACACATTGTACTATTTATCACTGGCAGCTGCACCTGTTTTTCACATTAATCTTCTCGGAGAACATGCACTAAAGAACTGAAGGTTCAGAGTGAGGCTGACGCTGGAATGGGTACAGTAGGGTACCCGAATGCTCCAGAAAGGGCCAAGCCTGGTCAGGATAAGGTTTTTTTAAAGAAAATAGAAGAGAAATTGCCTAAATGCAAAAAGCATCAGAGTCCTCACAGAGCATGTGAACAGACAGGCTGAGTGATGTGATTTGGTAGGAGCCAGCTACATCAGCAGGTATTACTCTCCTTTCAATTTCATTTTCTTCTAAATGAAAGGCCCATTTCTGGGTGCTTTAAATTGTTGAAAAAAAAAATCTGTGTTTATAGAGGTAAAATGTGCCATGTAGGGGTGAAATATATCAGATAATAAAACAGGAAAGGATCAGACTCTGCTATAAAGGAAAACAAACCTCTTTTTCTTTTTTTCATTAAGCAACATGTTTCTCTAAATAATGCATTAGCTGCTTTTCATTTTTCAAATTAGAATCTATTGTTTTCAACCTGCTATCACTCAGTACAGCTTGGATATTTTTAAATACTTTATAATCATGAACCTAAAAGACATTGGCATGGTAAGAAGCTTAACAGCAATAAAAAGAATGTAAGTGGAAAGGTAGAACAGATGAGAAGCAGCAGCAATGCTTTTTATGATAGTAATCTAATTTTAAAATAGCTTCTCATTTCTATGCAAAAAGGTATTTGTGGAGTTGCTTCCCACACACCTGCAGGGCTGTGGAGCAGGAGGAGCTGTGGGTGAAGGACAGGGGAGCCCTCAGCTCCTGCAGCAGCCTGGAGGCCCCTGGGCTCCTTATCTGAAATGTGCTGAAGAGCCATCGCTGATAAAATGGTGTTGTCATAGGGAGAGGAGCATAATTCTGCCAGAATTCAGGAGGAAAAGGGGATTTAGACATAAATGAAATACAGAGTGGAGAAGGATGAGGAGCCTTGGCTGCTGCACCTCGCTGGCTTTGCTGCCTCTTGCCAGGTCCTCCTTCCTGTCCCCATCCAGGCCATTTTTCTGTTTGAACACCTGGCACGAGAGAGCTGGGGAGTCCTCACACCCCAAACAAACCAATGTGCATCCTTAGAGTCACTCTGCTTGTTTTCACAACAGTTATGCTTCATCTGCCATACCATAAGGATTTTCATTACATTATACCTTTTTACATTTCATGATAATACAGAATTTATTTACCTCATGCGAACATGTTATTATTTTCTATCAAGAGTTATTCAATAATATGATTAAGGAATCCTCTTCTTAGATGAAAACCATAATTTTCTATACCTTTATTGTATACCTATTGCTGCAGCAATTCTGAATGGATACATCTCAATGAAGCAGAAAGTAAAAATTGTCAAGTGCATTGGCATAAATCCTAACATTAGGAATTTTTTTAAAAAAGGAAAAAGTAGTCTTTAATAGTTTGGAATCAACCTTATGAAAATGGGAAAAATCCCTGGGATATAATTTTAGAAAGGGGGAATGGTAATAAAACACGTAACTCATTTTGTTAAGGATTAGGGAATTTTGCAGTCTCAGAGACACTCAAGTAACTATGATGACAAGCAGACAATAATTTTTTCTAAGAAAATACCCACAGAGGTGACCTCTCTGTCAGATTGAGAGCAGTTTCCCATATTATAATATGATTCTTTTTTCCAGAAAGACTGAAATTCTCCAGAGCAGTGCTTGTGTCCTGCTGTGCAGAATAGATCATTTTGACCACAGTAACCTTTTCATAAATGGAAGCACTCCATTCGCAAAGGAATGTTTATGAGTGATGTGCTTCCTTCTACCATTTATTACTAAAGGCTACACTGTAGTGAATTCCTTTCCAAATGCATTTCAAACCTAGCAGGTAAAATATTCTGCTTTATTTTTTTACATGATTTACCACTTGTATCAAAATTGAATGTATAGGTACATTTTTAAATATCATTAATTTTGCATGCTCATTTTGACATTGCATTGGCACAAAGCTTATTAGGTTTTACACGTCTGCTCTTTTTTGCAGTCTTTCTCTGAAGTATCACAAATCCTAAATTTTGACACTATCTCTGCTCACTAACTTGATGGGCAATGGTATTCAATTGCAAAGTTCCTTCTGAGCTCCCAGATGCCTGCAATCCTTTGTGCTTGTAGAGTGATGTCAGTGTGATCCATGGGCTTTTGTTGACTTACTTTGATGAATTTTTTTTTTCCTGAGTCACTAGAAAAAATTTCTGCACTGGGCTCCCTTGCTTCAGGGAAAGGACAGCTGCAGAAGTGCTGCCAGGACTTACAGAGTCTGCCCCCTGCAAACCCCTCTCTTATATCACGATTTCCCTCAGCTGCCCATCCCTCTGTCCATGCTCTGGGCTCATTCATAACCCTCGTGTGCCCACAGTGTCACCAGGGGCTCATCTGGGGAGCAGGATTTATCAGCAGCCCCTATCAGGCCATCAGTCAGATCAGAGGGCTCCTGTGGTAGGAAGAAGGGCAGGAGATCTCATTTTCCCAGGTTTCTTTGTCAGGACTTATGAAAGCCTTTCTTTGGAGAATATTAATGTAAAAAAAAATCACCAAAAAAAGCATCTTATGTTAGGTAAAGAAATCAAATCCTTACTTTGGTAGTGACTGCAGTAAAATCTAGGAACAACAACACAAATATTTGATGTGCTCTTGCCCCTGCCAGGCAGAGCTGTTGCAGCTGGGCTGGGCTGGGCTGGGCTGGGAGGGTTCTCCTGGATGGTCCAGGTGCCCCTGGATGGTCCAGGCTCGGAAGGAAGCAGCAGCCTGGTGCCAGCCCACTGCAGCCAGACCTCCCCAGTGGAATTATCCACTCCCCAGTCTGAGTCAAGAGCAAAACCGCAGTCACCATCTCCATTCAAGTACTGTACTTGCTTTAAGGCACAACACAATTAGTCCACTGTCACATGCAATTAGTTACCACCATGTTGGCACATATTGTAAAGCTTTTTTTCTTTAGCTTATGTGCAGCTAATTGGACCTTGATTCTGGAGAGCTGCACCACAGGCGTTTCTGCTGCGAGGGGATGGTCCCTTCTGCCTCCACGGAGGGAGGGGAGGGCATTTTCAACAGAGACTTGGAGCACAGTTGTGACATCTCAAATTAAGGATGGTTTACATGATCAGGACTGAAAAAAAAATTATCAGGGTCCCATTTCCTGGGACTTTCTTAACGACCTTGAGGCACGTTTTCTCTCTTGTCTGCAGTGAGGTGCCCCTCTCCCCTTGGCCTCACAGGACCCAAAGAAAAGTACATGGATTTCTTACATTAGACCAACTTTTTTCCTAGGAATCACTTAATTTACATGCCAAGGAGTTCAGGTGTTCTTTCAGCTATTGCAAATGTTCATCACATGTGAGCACTCATAAACTTCTCTCAGGATTGCCTGAGCTGCAAAATCCCCATGGCATTGCCTCACAGTGCAATTCACAGGAATAAATTACCTCTGAGGTAAGGTAATACAGACCTTATTTGACCTCAGCATATTAAGATAATGTTGTGATGCTATTACCATAATAACACTATGGGCACGTTGTTATCACCATGTAACAGCAGACAATTACTACCTGTTGTAACCTGCCAGGTTAACCTTACAGCACTCATTAAAATCACTGTGAAATGTTCATTTCTCTACTGAGGTGCCTTCACCTGAGTACAGAGCATGTGCACGGAGGCATTTCTCTATATCAGCAACAGAAATTGTGAATTCAGCTTTGTGTACAAGAGGAAAGAGCAGCAACTGCAAGCTAATGGGGTGGTGCAGGGCTGCCAGGGGCCAGGGGGATCAGACACACATCATAAAGCAGTGAATCTAGCAGGAAAGCTGGGCTCAGTGATGTGGCCAAAGCAGAGAGAGTTTTAGAGATGAAGGACTGCCAGGTTGTGGGAGAGGTCCCTGCAGATGTGCTCACTGCAGAGGTGCAGCTGCAAGTTCTAACAGAAATGTGGGGTATGATTTAACACAGGCATGGTACTGTGAGACATGAAGTGCAGTGGTGGAAGCCAAATGGGAAGAAAACAGCCACATCTCCCCACAGAGTGTCTTGGATTATCGACTAAATTTTTACAGCACTCTGGTTTGGATCACAGGAAATACTTACCTTTCCAGTTCAATATAAAACTGTGGGGATTTGTTGGTTTTTTGGGTTTTGTTTCGGAGGGGGGGTTAGTTGTTTTGTTGTTGGGGTTTTTTTTGTTTGTTTGGTTTTTTTGGTTTGGTTTTGTTTTTGTGGGGTTCATGATTAAACACTGCTTTAATTATCAAAAGGTAATTTTCAGGTGTACTGTCACCCCAGCAGAACTGGGTTACATTGCTGCACCTCACTCTCCCTGAGCAGTACAACACAGGAGGAAAATCCACTCTGCAATCAGCTGCCTTGCATTGGAAAATACCAACTGGTTTAATTCTTTCCTCAAATAGACTGGCCCCATTTCTTGAGAGACGACTCTAACCTGTGTTCTTTGTCTTCTGCACCACAGGCAATAAAAGGATTTGCCAGGATTCTAATGGAAAAACAGGGGTTTCTGTTTCTCATTATTTTCAGCTCTGCTGTACAGCTCCTACTGCAAGTGGCCACTTTGTGGCTGTCCTGGAAGCAGTTTGTGCCAGGCTGGCAGGGCTGCAGTGTGCAGGTGGGTGCCACAGCAGAGCCCAGGTGCTCCAGCTGCTGCCAACGAGTCCATACAACATGGCAGAGGGGAGAGAAAACTGATTAGGAGCACTGCTTCTGGATAAAAGCCTTTTTTCCCAGAATGAACAACCCATTTTTGACGTGCAGAGGGCTCTGTCAGTGTGGTAAGGGTGCAGATGTCTCAGTGTCTCTCTCCTGAAACACTCCACGGTCTCTCCTTTGTCTTTCAACACTTCATTGCAAGTGAAGATTGACAAGGCCTTCCTGATGCCTCTCTGCAGCACCTCTCCACCTAAAAGTAGAACTCTTTTTTTTTAATGCTGGATAAAACCTGCTGAGTCTTCCTAAGGAATCCCAGGTTGGGGGATGTGACCCAAATAAATGTTCCCTGGAAAATGTATTCTGGCAGAAGACTCTGCACATTGTGCAGATTACAAATTGCACCCAATTTTCTGGTTTAGCTGCCTGATTTTTAGTGCTGGAGCTGTTGATTGCTTCAACTGTGGCAATTCGGAGACACATTTTTCATGCAAAAAGAAAAGCAATAGTTGCAAGCATTTAAAGAGTGCTGAAATGCCATGGTTTTCATGGTTGTTTTTTAATCCATGCTCCATTATTCAGTTTCCTATTATTGACTAATATCAGTGACATGAGCCCTGATCTCACATGGGCTTATGTGTGGAAGTTTTGGTGCAGCTTCAATTCCGAGCTGAGCAAATGAAATAAACTCAGAGGTGTTTGTGGCACAAATCTGTGAGAGCAGTGCCTGTTTGCCCAAGATACCTATGGGATTGTGACCCATTTGGATCTCCTCTCTTTTTGTCCCTGTTACTGCTTGAAAATTCAGGATGATTTTGGTACTGACATTTTCTGTTTCTTCTAGAACCTGCTGTTCCTTGAGTGGCCAAAGAGGTGGTAGTTGGAGGGTCAGAGCACAGGCATGGACTTACTGTGCTTTGGCCCTGATGTGCCCAGCCCAGAGGTCCCTCAGACCCACAACACGAAGTTAAGCAAAAATCAAACACCTGGAAAACTAGGAAAGAAAGAATTAAATAATTTCAAAATAAAGCCTCTAAATGTTGGAAGCCATACTTCCAGAATTCCAAGGCCCATTTTTCTTCCTCTCCCAGTGATGCCTGGCACATGGGCAGCACAGCCCACAACATGGGCACACACAAGTCCAGGAGGCACCGTGGGGAGATATTCCTCTGTCCTGTCAAAGCTTCCAGCACTCCATGGCACCTCTAGCAAGGTCTGATCCTCTCCCCTACCACTCCTCAATATTGCAGCCCCAGTGCTGAGAGCTGGGAAGCTGCTGGCTCATATGATCCTGGAAAATCTTGTCTTATTTAACTCATTTCCAATTCCTCCAGTTTTCTCCATCATTTTTCCAGTTCTGTTTCCAAGGTGGGTACTGTAGCCCAAACAGGCTTATTCACAGGACATTGTGTCTCATGATGCTGTGAATAAACAAATGTGTGAGAGTTTTCAGCACTTAATGGTGTCAGCCGTGAAGCAGAAAGCTGTTCTCAGCCCTAACCGTATGGAGCTGGCATGCTGCAGTGTTATCTCAATATGGGGAAAATGAAGCCCTGGGTTTAACATCTAATGAAGGTCTGGAGAAAAATCTCAACAGCCCAAGCAACCAGGTGATGAAGGTACAACAGAGAGCCCATTGAACCTGTGGAGGAGGGAGGACAATTTTCATTTGGGTTAATGCCATTTAACATTTTTATTTACCACTGCATAAGGAAGCCCACCCATTTAGGACAAATGCTCGTTTAATGAATGTTTGGCTGTCAGGTTTCAGCCCTAAATACGCCTATTCAGGTTCCTGTTAATTTAAACAAAGTGATCCTAACCTGAAGGCACCACACAAAAGAGGAGGAAGGCAGTCAACACTGACACTGATACTCTGAGGGAGGGGAATCTAGCTCAATGATCTGACAATTTCTATCAATATAGTGGTAACCAGACGGTTACTGTCTGTCCTGTCTATCTCTTGGCTAAAACACTGCTGGCTCAAAAATTTGAAGCTATTTCCTTGAAATCCAGCAGGTCTGATCAAAGGGATTGGGTAAGGAAAAAATTAAGCCCTGCTTTATCTGCTTTCTTTTTTATACCTAACGTTAAACCACCGCCTTTTTTACAATAAAATTTAAAACCTGACTATCTAGTCATACTTAATCTTTTTCTAGCTCCCACCTGTCTGTCACTGGAGCACCTTAGATTCCTACTCGGACATGGAGACAGATCATAAAAGACTCTGAGACAGCAAGAAATTGAGCCCAGGTACCCAGACAACCTCCATCCAAGACATACCTGTGGTTCTCCCCTCTTTCCAGTGAGCAGGAGGCTGTTGGGACACTTTTCCCTTCCTTTCCAGCTTTAGGAACATCAAGTACAAGCACGATGAATTTTGGCTTCTCAACAAGAGTGAAAAAACCTCTATAGAAATATATTTTAAATGCCTGACATCTAGCTTCAATTAAGTTTATCTGCATTAATAACATACATTTCTCACTCAGTGGGTAAGGATATTTTTAATCTTTTATGCCGTCATCCAATAAGCCTGAAAACTGATAAAAAATACATTCATGTGCAAATCAGTCCTTTTTCATTTCCTTTAACTTTTTTTTTCCCATCCTACTTCAGTATTTTAAAATCCAACCTCTTTGTGAGCCATGTAAATATTTCCTATTGGCATGGCTAACAACAAGTGTAGAGAAGTGAACTGTCAGCCACTGCAGAGAGGATGGGCATCAATGAACTGTGCTGAGATTCTGAGGGCTGATAATGACACACAGAGTCTTTCACGTTTTGATCTCCAGTTTGAATCTGCAACACCCAAAACTGACCTGCAGTTATAATCATGTGACAATTACCTGGCTGTCTGGATATGATTGCTGGTCTCTTTTCATCCCCTGCAGTGGACAGGTATTCTGCTTGCTGACAGTAACTATCTTTTCTCTTGCTATCAAGCTCAACCATTCAGTTAAAGCTAAAGAAATTATTCTCCTCTCCCAGGCTCTCTTTTCCTAAAAGGGCTGTGTGACTCAGAAGGTAACACTTCACAATGATAGCTATCCATCTTCCCACTCCCTTTTCCTGTCGTCCTTTTTCATCCACTACAACCATGAAGGAGAAAGAATTCCTTTAGCAGGAACCGGGAGGAAAGAAAAGTCTGATTAGAGGTTATTTGTGTTCTCAGGTTCTTGCAAGACTCTGGTGACCAAAACACAAACAAATGGGAGGAAATCTTCTCAAGTTCTTTACAACCATCAGTTCCTGATATCCCACAACCACTCTGTGAAGTCCTCAGATCTTGTTTATATGGACATGCAAAAAAAAGTTGTGGTCCAGCTTGTGTCTGCCAAGATAGTTCAGATCAGGTTTGTGTCATCCCTCTCTAGAAACATCACCCTTTGAAGACAACCTTGTCGCTCAGGATCCCCCCCTGTTTCCTTCCTCCCCCAGGGAGGGTATCTAGCTGACCCCTGGTACTTCTCAGCCCACACATTCTGAAGATTTTTATTGTATAACTCAAGCCAGGGGTTAGTTCTGAGTGATTTCCTCCATTTTGACAGTTCAAATAGGAGACGTTACATGGGATATTCAGATCATTTCCACTACCTTTGCCCTTTTCCCTGGGAAACACAGCTCTTGAGGAACATGCAAACTTCAGATTTCCTGCTAGTAGTAAATATGTTGCTCTTCATTATTTTATTTCCCTGATCTTTGTTCAAAGAAACCAACAAATGCAGTGAGGTGTTACCTGTCAATCAGGTCATCAGCTTAGCAAACATCTGGCAGCAAAGAAACAAGAAATGAAGCAGCTACAGTGTAATTTTCTGATCAGTCTATTAGGCATTTGTTCTTTTGAACAGTTTGTGCCTCTGTTCTATGTCATCTGGCAAGAGCAGACATCTGAAAATTATATTCTTTCACCAGATTATAAGGTCTATAGCTCTCATTAAAATATTCATGAAAAGAAATGCTCTAGTCAATTGGCGAATTGCTGTTACAGTTAAAACATAAATCATCACCATGCCATTACTGTGGTGTGGGAGAATTTAATGGACTTGCAGTAATTTGTGTATAAATACAAAGAACAGGAACACTGTGATAAGCTCAAAGCAGCCGAGGGCTGCTCCTGTGAAAATGAGAATTTGTGTACAGATAAGTCTGTAAAGAATTTTGCAAAAGAAATTACTAAAAAGTGAAAAAAACCTCAAGTTACAAGCAAACTAACTTAGGTACCAGCTCAGGTGCTGCAGGGAACACAACAGAGAGTGCAAAATCCATCTAGGACTGTGTGTAACTCGCAGGCTCTCAGCCCTACCTCTGAGCTCTGCCAGCTGGGCCTCAGATCAGGCAAATCTGGACTTCTTTTCCTGTATGAATGGCAGCCACTGCCGTGCACACCCTGCATATCCCAATCTGACCCGAGGAAATACTTACAGAGTGCTAATTAAAACAGCCACTGGGTATTTCACTTTAAAGGACCATCAGTCTGACTATTCTACTTAAAATAAAGATCTTCTAGACTAGAGACAGCATGTTCTGAAGCAGGAAAGTCCTTCAAATGTATTTGAAAGAAATGGAGAAAATTCAAAAGAGAGGTAACTTTTCCATGACAAAATCCAGCGATTCCACCTGGAACCAGCCATATGGGGAAGGCCAGGACTGGTGCTTCCTCCACAACTGCATTTTGTAATCTCTGTATTATCAGCTACAAGAGTGACTCAAATTAAAGCCATGAAAACATGAATGAACCCATGTCCTGGGTTTGACCAAAAGCCCAATGAATTCTGTAAAATCACTTCACTGACTCCTGGTGTTCAGCTCAGGCTTTTGGCAAGGCTGGTGCTTGGATACATGTACAAACTGATTCAGCAATCTCATTAAAAAAGACCCAGAAACACTCCAACTCCTCTCCCCAAACAACAAAGCCCCAAATGGAATAATTTTCCATTATAGTTTTCCCTCAGAGTACAAATGCCTTTATAAACAAGACTTATTACAATTTTACCTAGCATGCTGCTATCACTATCTTAAATAGTAGTTTAAAAATCCCACCTTTTTTGTCTGATTAATCTACTCACCACATCATAATGATTTATAGATCCTTTCTACTCTCAAATTAACCTTGGGAAACATTAGATACTCTTTGGGAAATGCTCAGTTGACTATGGAAATCTCTAATTTCTACATCAACAGAGGGGTTTGCATGCCTGATTAAGTCTGGAACTGTCTGTTACTAATTTGTTTCTCCAGCTGAATATTTATTTGATTCACAGCCTGTTTCACAGATGCTTTTAAACATATTGTCATCAAGGAACTGGGATGCAAAATGAGAAATTCCTATTTTGTCTTCCTATGTGTTACTACTAAACCGCTCCGTTATTTCAGCTCCCAGTTTTCGTCTGAAGGACAGAGAGGTCCTAACCTTAGAAAAGCCCATTCATTAATTTTGAGATGGGTATTTAGTTGCTAAAGAGCAACTTCTTGCTCCAACACTAACATGGGTGGAGACTTTGCTGGTAAAACCATTCCTTGCATCTCTTTTCATGTTGAGTGGCAAGTTCCTGACTCTGGGCACTGCCAGGTTATTGTAGGAGAAAAGTTGGCAACTTTAGTAGGAAGGCTGAGTGATAAAAAGATCACCAGGGATGGAAAGAGAAGTGATAAGACAGAAAATGCAAGTAAAATGGAACAGGGACCTTAAAGAGAGATGGTGCTGGATTATCAATGGCAGTCAGTGTGGTCACCCTGCCTGCATGGGCTGTGGCTGCCTGTGCCAGGGAATCTGTATGCAAAGTCAGCCACAGGCAGCTGATTAATTCAGCTACTGCAATAAACTAGAAAATAAATTGTTCCATTAAAAAAAGATATTTTAGCATCAGCTATGATCAGTGAACCCCTTGCTCTAATTTTTCTCTCCTTTCCATTTGCCATGCATCCTTCTCCAGCTCCGTCCAGGACATCTTAATTACCCGCAGTGAGCGATTGCCATGGAGCTGCAGGCAATGTGATGAATCAGTTTAAAAGTACAGTGGCTCATGTGCAACTTCTGCTGCTGCAGATTACTGCGTTAAAGATTACAAGTCACCCAGAAAATCCCAGAAGAGAACATCATCAGGGTTTAAACAGAGTATGAAAATTGTAGGTTCACATTTTAACGTGGTTCTTATTGGATTTGATTTGCCACGAGAGACCCAGCATAACTCGTGTCTTATATGTTACCTCACACTCAGCTGTGGAGAAGACTCGGGGTCTGTTTGGAGAAGGATTATAAATAAAGCTGTCAGAAGCCTGTCCCCACAGGGCCATTCCTTTGTCCATACAATGACAATGTTAATACTCTCTTTTCAACAGCTTTTTTCCATGCACGTGGACATGATTTTGAGCTCATATGAAGTCCAGCCAGTCAGAAATTGTAGCCAGCTCCTGTGGTGCTATTTATCCTTGTCACTGCATCCTCAGCAGTTCAGAAGCAAAGATCCAGCTGCCAATTAAAGCAGGAGTAACCCTTCAAAGAGATTAACATGGGCCCCAAGTTATCTCCACTTGATGGCCTAATCCTGTTCCCAGGGAATTTTGTGAAAGCTGCCTGACTCCACTGAAATCCTCTCTTACCCAAACCTGGCAGCTGCACTAGCACATTTGAGGCCACAATGGGGACAGGAGAAAAGTCAAGGTTATTCTCATCAAGGATTTGAAGGTGGTGCCCAGGTGCTCTAAGCTACAAACTGGGATGCACCCAGGAATGGCAAATAAGGGTTTAGCCCTATTTGAGTAGGTATAAATGCGCTTTTGTGTTTATATGGATAGCCAAATATAATGAAAGTTGATTAAAAGAAAAATAATGGGTTTTTTGAAGTTGGAATAGCTGTTATTCATTCTGACTGTCTGGATTTGTAATCAGCTTTATCAATTTAATTTCATTTATAGCATGGTTTGTGACAGCATCTTTTTCAGGTTCTGAGGCAGCTGAACTCAGTTAATTAAAGCCCTGGATGTTCCTCGTGCTTTATTAATGAAAGTATCAATATATTATATGGAATTTAGGAAAAGCAGGAAATTGATATTTTTGGGAATGTAGATAGAGCTGTTAGACCATGTAGAGAGGACTACTGACAACGCTAGGAGAAAAGCCAGACCAAACAAAGCTGAACTTGCCAAGAGAGATCAGTGAAGAATAAACACTGTGCGGCTGATAAGTTGGAAAATGAAGTCAGACAACACAGCAGGCTATCTCCAGCAGTGCGCGTGATTCCCAAAAGCTTGACAAAGAGCTGGCAGAATTTCAGGATTCCCAGAATATGCATCCACAAATAAGTAGGTCGTGAACATATTTAAATCAGTTTATCTACGCTAGCCCTGTCTGTGGAGCCTCCCTGGTTAAGAGCAGGGACTCTGCTGGCTGGCTCGGATGAGCTGAGGAAGGAAGAGGAGTCAGGTCCTGCTGCTCTCTGGTGTCAGCATCTCATCCCTTCCTCTCTAGCCACTGCTGCTCACTCACCTTGGTTTTTTGAGCTAGTTGTTGTGGAAGGACTTGGAGGAGTTGACTGCACTGGTTGCAGTCACAGTCATCTCCTACCCAATCTGTTTCAAATTAAGCACCACGACTGAAGGGCAGGGGATGCTGGCATGGCGGTTCCTGGCACACGCTCAGGGTGGGTGGCACTCACCTGCGTGCAAGGAGTCAACATCGATCCATCACCCTACTCCCCCCTGAAGGCCACACATCAGCCACTGGGACTTGCACAAGTGCCTCTGAGCAGATTTTAAGGGAATCTTAAGACATCACGCATCATCCCAATTCCCTGTTTTCTCACTGTAAGGCATTCTGGGATTGCCTCTCAGCAGTCACAGGAGTTCCATGGCAGAAGTGATGGGGGAATAAAATTATCAGATATTTCATGATTCCTGGGATGACAGAGTGAGCTGAGGAATGCTGTTTCAGGATTTTTGGAAAACCACAAGGCCCATGTGCCACACTGAGCTCTGTGAGCTTGGCAGCTCTGGTTTCTTGTTCTGTGTCTGTCTCTAATGACTCTAATCTGCTCCATCTTTCCCTGCATCTTTCACAGCAGGAAATCACACAGCCCAAAGTGACTTACTCCAGAACTGTATGTTCAACCATGTGGATATTGACACACACATTTTTAAAGCGTTGCTGTTGTAAAACAAGGTCAGGGATTATGTTGCCAGATGAAAAGGAAACCACCACTGAAATGCAAAGCCAAAGAATTCCCACAATTCGGCCAAAAATTCTCACTAATGTTTATGGATTCAAAACTAATCATACACCCTTGAAGGAAAAAATCCTCATCAATATTTGTGGACCCAAAACAGGATCTTAAGGCCTATTTATATGATACATTTATTTAAAGGAGAAATCTAATCTCAAGGGGATGTCATGATTGCCAGGACATTGAACTTTCCTTCTTCTCCAAGTTCACACATTCGACCTTCCCTTGCAGCACACTTAATCAATGCATGCAAATCCTTTTTCACAGCTCTGTTCCCACTTAAATCAATGGCAAAACTCCCACCGAATCGAATGAGGATATAATTAAGCCCTTCACATTTTTCTAAACTCTACTCAAGTAGCTCACAAACCTACAGAGTGAGTAAAAATTTGGTATGTAGATAACAAAAAGCATACAGAAGAAGGTGCAAAAGAAAAGGAAAGCAAGTTTCACATGCATTTTGGCCAAGTCTAATCAGCCCTCCACTAATCCTGCTCCTCCAAGAGAGCTGTAGAAAGTCCTGCTCAAGCAAGTCACGCATATTCAGACCTGCCTCTGAACAAATGTGCTGCCTACATTTTCCAAATTCAGGATTACTGCTCTGCACAAGATCAGACTCTGTCCCCTTTCTTCATGCTGATATTATCTACCTCAGATTGCTGACTTGGGGATACAAATATCTGCTGTGTGCTGCACAAGGTTCAAAGATGACAGATAACCCCAGCATTGCTTCTGCAGAGTCATTGTGCAAGGTGGTTGCCCCTAGCAGTAGGAAAAGTTGAATCACCAGGACGCTGACCCTGAGGATTCAGAACACTTATATTTAAAGTTATGCATAGCGTATTGAAGGGGAAAATAACTGGTCCTGGTTTAATGTATGGTGGTGCACAGCAGAACTGAAGGTTTTCCTTCTAGATCAAGCCTATGAGGTAGGTATATGAAGTGCAGGCAGAGGGAACCCAGCAGTGAAGAGGCTTGTCAGAGTCACTAGAGTAATCATTTTTCCCCAACTCCATGGGTGAAAGGGGCATTTCAGGGGAAAAAAATGGCTTGCTGTGACTTGGAAACCACTCCAAACCATTGCCTGCCAGAAGCACACACAGGTTTGTAATCCCTTCCCAAGCATTAGTTTTGGAAAATGGCTTTAGAGCATCTTCCAAATCTTTGCAACCTGAGCTTGAGCTCTCCAGGAGAGTACCACCCTCTACATTTCACCTTGCTGCTGCAGTGCCCAGCTTTCCTCTGTAAATTCTGCCGCCCTGAGAGGTGCCACATCCAAGAGGCAGTGCCATGGCGGGTGGTGGCTAGCTGCTTTCCCTCAGGCAGCCCCCAGAGCTGTTGCCAAGCCTGGTACTGCCAAAATGGGATGCAACTCTCTCCTCAAAACAAGCACAAGGAAATAAACAGGAATAGGAGTTAATAATTCTGCTAAAATGAAGGACTAAAAATAAGATGAAAGGAGAAGGGAGATGCTCTGCTGACAGGTTTGCCTTCAGATATGTCCCCTGCAGCACCAGCCTGTGCTGGGGGCTGTGCAGTGCCCGGGGGGATGGCAGGAGCCGTGCAGAGCTGTCTCCCTTCTTTCCAGCCATGTGCTGCCAGTGGTGGGGCTTCCAGCAATGAAATCCAAAGAATGGCATCTTGACACCGGAGTCAAAATCAGAACAAATCTTTGTGCAGGCCTGGACTCAGATTACCACTGTTTTCTTTCTTAATCTCTTTGTTTTATCTTTTAGACAGGAAACAATTTGCTGGAGAGACAATTTTGCCGTGAATATGTAAAATTCTCCATAGACCCCTGGGTGATGTCCTATATCATAATAAGCAAAAGAACTTAGATTAAAGTGTGAAAGTATCATCTCTCAAGTGATGTTACAGGGATAAGTCCATTTGTAATACATGTGTACATATTTATGAATGCGTATCAGGACACACAGGCACATATTGAGTTGGGCAGGTTTAGGTTGGATATTAAGAAGAAATTCTTAATTGTGAAGGTGGTGAGGGCCTGGCACAGGTGTGAATGTTGTGAATGCCCCATCCCTGGAAGTGTCCAAGGCCAGGTTGGACAGGGTTTGGAGGAACCTGGGATAGTGGAAGGTGTCCCTGCCCATGGCAGGAGTGGGATGGGATGATCTTTTAGGTCCTTTCCAACCCAAACCATTCCAAGGTTCTGTGATTCAGATTTTGGGTCTGGATGAGCATGTAGATTCCCTGGCATGAAGCTCCTGGCCCGTGTTGAGCAGTGTGGAGGGGCAGGGGCAGTCAGGGCCTGTCCTTGCTGAGTCCAGCAGCCATGGGGCCATGGCAGGGCCCGTGCAGGCCCTGTCCCCCTCGGGAGGGACACACAACCAGGCCAGGAGCGCTGGGAAAGCAGCAGCACCACAATCCCTGCCCTCATTGCACACAGATCTAGTAACCTACTTTGTCAAAACCAGCCCTGAATGAGGTGGGGTGGCTGGGGACCGGAGCAGCAGCTCTCTGTCTCGTACATCTTTGCGCTGTCACCTCACCCCACTGAGACGCAGTGTAAGAAGCAAGGCAGGGAGGAATTTTTCATCTGCCCTGCACAGAGAGACCTTGCTGCTGCTAAAGCCTTTGATTTATTCCCTGCATGAACACCAGCTTCTTTTCCCATGGCAGAACAGCCTATGAGCAAAGTTCTGCTGTCCTGGGGCTGTAAGCCTCTGCTGTCACCATGCCGCCTGTGAATCCTCTTCAGAGCAGGGCAGGAGGCAGGGCTGCTGCTCTGAACAGCTCTGTCAATGCAGTTTGAATGTTTCACACTCACATCCTGCTCTCAGGTTTCTATGAAAACCACCTCTGTTTAATAAACTGTGTTGACTTACATCAGCTACAGCTTAGGGCTACTTTACTTTTGGAGTGCAGGACAAGATGCTGGGAAGAAAGGGAGGCCCACTCAAAGGTCAGCACAGGAACTGAAGTGATCCTGGGAGAGCCTGAGATTCTGGCTATGCAAGTTGCTAATCCCCAAGTCCTTATTTCCAGGGGAGCAGGCAGGTGCCACCTCCCTTTGCTTGAAATGTCCAAAATACAGACATTTACATATAAACTGTTTGAACTTCTGCTCCCTGAAGTCAAGGAAAAGAAAACAGAACTCACATTGAAGCCTCTTTTTCTAGGGATAAATGACTTGCAACCTGAAAATGACTTTTAAGATAACTTCAATGTAGCCTGAATATGAAGAATTCAAACTTAATTATATGCACTGAAGAGCAAACAAAACTGTCTAAACACAAGCTTTCTCCCACAGTTTCATTTCCCAATGACTCACATTGAAGGGTTATTGTTTTCTTTCAGGCATTAACTGTTGAGATATAAAATTTCTGGACCAAAGCATCCATGCCACAGAGTGGATATTATTTGTGAACAAGCAACATATTGTTCACTTCATTGGTCAGACCTTTCCTATTACAAAAAGACATTATGATAGCTGCTCCAGTGGCAGGTCATAGAGCTCGCATCATTTGTCAGTATGTGAGCACTGGGTCAGCTTCCTATGGAAGTGCTTTGTGCCTCCCAAACACCACACAGACAAACAGAGTCACACACACACAGACAGACACGTTTAGCAGCCTCAAGGCCACAGAGAAACCTGTCATTTCCCATACAGCTATACCACCGATTTAGCAAAGAAAGAAGCTTTTAGAGGGCACTACCAGGTCAGAGCCAGCCCCTTGGCGGCTGTGGGTCTTTCCGCTGCTTGCAGCCAACTAGGGAAAGTTGGAGGAGCAGAGGGCTCCTTCGCCTATTGCCTGGGTCAGCAATGTGAAAGGTGTGTTCAAAACCCTGCTGGGATTGCTGGGGAACTTGAAAATTCTCCAGGGAGGAGAAAATTTCTGCCTTCTGGTGCCCTAGCATGTGCCGCTGGGAGTTATTCTCTGCAAGCTTTTGGCCTATGGCCCACGTTCATTTTCCTTCTGTTTGAAGATATCTTATTTGAGTTTGCAAACAACTCTTGCACATGCTAAACTTTGAACAAGCTTATTATTTGAAAACTTTTTCACCCAGGTTTACTGCCCACACCTCCTGTGATCAGTACAGTCAGATGTCTGTTTTACAGTAAGCTGCTGTTTTACAGCAAACAAGTATTTTGGTGTAAAAAGAACTCCATAAAATTCATCCTATTAGATGCACCCCACTGTACATGGTAATCCCTTTTTGTTGTAATCAAGCACAATTTCAAGTTTTCCTAACACCACAGATCAGGTTCAGAAGCTGTTTGTCCTTGTGTTCGTGACCTAGAATACAGCCCCCAAAACTATATGTTTTTATGCATATATTTTGTAATTTATGCAGATGATGCAGGAAGCCAGAAGGATCCCCTTCCGTACCTCAAAGTCATGCACCAGGTTTGTTTTTTCCACATCCCTGTCTGCTCCAAATACAAGGAAAGGTATCAGAAATGTTTGCTAATCAGTTTTTCCTGCAGTGCCTTTTCAGAACAAGTGATCCAGGACAGTTTTTGCCTATCTGGCTCTTCACGAAAACGTCCTTCCTGGATGGTGGCTAATTAGGCAATAGAATAGTTTATCCTCCTAATGAACTGATTTACTCAGCAAAGCAAACAGCGTGCTGGTGTATTTGTTCGTAGCATTTATGTAACTGTTTGCACATAGGTATTTCATGGCTGTGAAATAATTACGATATTGAATTAGCTTAAATGTTGCATTTCTAAGTTCATAAAGTGTCCCCTTTTGATTTTGGGGGCAAAAAGAAGTGGGAGGATGCTTAAACATTTGAGAATGAAACACACTCATTAACTGTAGCTCAGTTTATGAACTTCAGAGGTTAAGCATTAGCTACAAAAAATCTTTTAATCAAGATGGATCAAGCTTCTCCACTTAAACGCATTATCCAAATTTGCAGTCTTCTCTAGTTAATGAGTCAGTCTGAATTAGCCTTTCAAAAGAATTAAGGGAAAAGAATCAACACTTTGATGGTGTTTGAAGCACAAGTTGAAGTAATTGAATCAATGTGTTAAATCTTAGATGAGATCTTTTAATCTGTAAAACAGTGATCGAGAGCTGTGTGACTGAAACCAGATGCAGTGGCTAATTTGGATGAATTGTTCTGTGCAGGGAGGTCCCCCTCAATAGCAGCTTTCCTGAAAGCAGAATTTACTTATATTCACCCCGCTTGGAAAAGGAGCAATTAGGGTTGAAAAGTGCCAGTTCTTGCTGTTACATTCCCCTGTGACTTTAAGGTAGATTTTTGTTTTTTAGGTCAAGGCTCATACCCGAAGGTGTTGTGAAAACAAGACTGAGAGAGTCTCTTGGGAATCCACCAGGAGGGATAATAAACTTTTATCTTGCCAGGTCTCTGGGATGAGGTCAGTTAATAGATAGAGTCTCTGCATTCACACTGCAAACCTACTCTGAAGTTTAACTGGATCATTAATTTGGGAAATTCCTATAACAGCACATGAGGAGAAATCCTGTCTCCTCAAAGAGGAGTTTAAACAGACATATTTTAGCACGTGATGGACCAGATCCCTCAAGATTCTGAGGAGATCCTGGATGTGTAGGTATGTAAGGAGTTATTTGAGCATTTTCCTATGTGAATAGCTTGTTAAAAGGAGAAGTCATCAGTCTCCCTGGGTTCTTGCATTAGTCCTTGTCCCCTGGCTGCCCACTCTGTGTGTGAAACTCCCTTTGAAGCAAAGACCACATTACTTTTGTTAGAAATTTCATTAGCGGTCAGAGTCAATTTCTGTAATTAAAATGTGATGAAACAACCACCAACCAAGCATTTTTTTTCAATAAAGCATTAACTTCAAAGCTATTTATATGCTTAAATGTGACCTGTAAAACTACCCATCCTTTGATGTTCTCAACTGCAAGTGACTCTACTCAGTGACAAAGCTCAAAGGACAAACAAAAGTGGGCGTCAAAACCCAGCTCTGAAAGAAGTACAACTGTGCACAAGAAGGGATAACTGTTCTCTTTATGGCTGCTGAAAGCTGCAGAAATACACAGAATGCTTCTGAACTAGGAGCTCCTTAAAAGCTGTGCATTAAACCTGCCAGCTGGAGCTCTTACCCAAAATGAAATACAGAAAACAGTCGGGCACAAAGCTGGCCAGGCTTGTTTCAGCCACAGGGGGGATGGAGGTGCAGCACACCGTGCTCAGCCCAGGCCATGCTCAAGTCAAGTCCCTGCAGCCCTGGGACTGAAATCAGGAGCTGAGGGATGACCCAGAGATGTGTGTGACATCAACACCCCAGGGCTGTTTGATATCTCATTCATTCAACAGTTTGCATTAATTTCCTCACTTGTTTCCTTTATTTTTTTCCCTCCTCCTTCTCTAAATTGTACCTGATCAGAATTCTGGACCTGGGCACCCAGGAGTGCCTCTCACCCTCTGCCCAGAAACCTTCCAAGGATGCCTACCCTACAAATGGGGATTTGCTGTCTTAGAGACACAGGTGAAGGACAACAGACAAAGCTTCAGGCATAGTTAAAAGCAGTTTTTCCTTCCAGCAGAGGGAAGGGAAAAATAAAAAAGGGGGTGGGAAATGCCATGCAGAATAGAGAAGATCTGAAGAAAACATCACATAATATAACCAGATTTTTGTGTGGGAGAAATAAGCATTGACAAAATTCACATGTCTGTAGGGAATTTAATTGAAAGATTAAACATAAGTCAAGACTCAGAGGCCCAAAAGCAAGATATCATGTTTTAAAAGTGGCAAGTCATGCCCTTGCTTAGAAGAGACTGTGTTTAACCATTTGCCTTGTACTGGCACAGCCTGATTAAACTGCTTATAAGAATCTGAGGCCTCATTAACTATGAGTTTTTAAAGTTTGTTTTTTTATAAAAAGACAAAGCACATGTCAAAGCAAGTGCAAGACGGTTATAGCCAATCTCTTTTCCAGCACACACAGATATGCTCCACTGATCACCAACATAAAAAAAAAAAAAAAAAATAGAATGCACTTGGTTTTAGAGGTGAGAAATTGAAAAGATCTATTAGGTCAACTTGCCCAGCTCCCAGCTAAAGTGCACAGCTTTTGCTATGGATTGTTTACCCAAGTTTCTAGAAAACTTTCCCTTGGACTAAATAAAGTGTTGTGTAATGTTCTTAGTATTATCAATACGTTCCCTATGCTGAAAGAGCTGGATGCATTTCTGTGTGTTTAAAATATTATGTTCCTGGTAGATATGGGTGTAAGATTTGCCCAGCTTAAGAGTCCAAGACCAGCTCACATGGCTCCCTCGAAAAACTCAAGCGACACTGGCAGCACTCCTTCCTCATCTCCTGGAGGAGAGGATTTGGGGGATATTTTGAGCTTGGCAGCTCAGAGAGCTCCTAAGCAAGGCTGAGCAAGGGAACAAACTATAGCCCCTGCAGCAGAGGGGGTCACACCCCAGGCCAGCCCCTTGTCCTGCTCTGGGCACAGGCAGGGACATGTGCCACAGGCTGCCAGGTACTACAGCAGCCTGAAAACCACCCCAGAGCCAAACTAGGGGAAAATAAGATGATTACACCTTCACAAGCATATCCATGGGCATTAGCAGGAATTTTGCTGAGCACAGCAAGGTACTGTTGAGAGAGAAAGAAACCCTTAATATCAATATTAAATCTTACACAATTTCCTTTAAAGAAGCATTTGAATATTGTGCTTCAGAGTTAGCAAATATATTACAAATAATTCCTGGGAAAACAAATGGTTTGATGCATGAGGCAATTTCCAGCAGCCCTGGGTGCAGCCCCACCTGGCCCCAGCAGGTTCCAGGGACAGTAAAACTGTAATTCTGGTTTTTTTCAGATTTCTTTCTTAATAAGGACAAGGAACAAGATAGAAGTTGTGAGGGTAAAGAGCTGAACTGTTAGCATATGACTTCTGTAATTACATTAATGAAATGCCAGAGGATCCAGGTCTGGACATAATAAAAATATAGAAATTTCAACCATGCTTCACTCTGTGAGGGCAACGAGAAAAGTAATGACATATTTTAGCAAATATTTTCGTTATCTGTAATGGGAGAAAAAATAGTAACAAAACAATGTTGTCTCCCTGTATTGTCTCCCTTAGAAAAGACTGGATTGTGATGAAAGTTCAAATTTCAGCTTTGTTGAGGTAAAACTAGTGGTAAATTGATATGAGTACAAGTCTTACCTTTCTTTTGATCACAGGAGACTTGTTTTTTAACAGTGAAAATCGAATATATTTGAGTAACTAATATAGCAGGGAATTGCACTGCTGATTGAATATTTTTATAAGTAGCAGTTATTACTTGTCTTGTATTTAACACTGCCAAATTAATTTAACAGTAGATAAATAATGATACATAATTACAATACAAATATTACTGTGCAATGACACAAATACCTGTAAATCCTAGAAAGGATATTTATGTTGCTGAAATAAGTAATTTTAAGGGAGACTTACTCTCCTCCTGGCCATAGAATTCCCCATCAGTCATAAGATTCTTACTAATTGCTACAATTTAAAAAACTCTCAGCAAAACATCCACAAAACCCCACAGAATTTTACAGTCATTTCTCTTGAATTTTTGATTCTAATAATAAAATCAATTTTCTTCACACCAAAATTCAGACCTGAGAATTTCTGCATACCTGAAAAAAACCCTCAATTGTGTGATACAGTGAATGATTTCAGTCTATTGTACTAAGCATGTATTAGTATATATATGCTTATATAAAAAAAATAAGCCCATAAAAATAAGCCCATGAAAACTAAGCAGAGAAAAATAGCTTTGTGTTGCTGTTTTTCCTTATAAAGGAGTTCGGCCCAGGTCCATGTGGCAGCAGCTGGTCCCGAGGGACGCAGCCTGCAGGCAGATCCACACTGGAGCAGCCTGGCAGTGGGAGCAGCTGCTGGCTCCCTTCCCCCTGCAGGATAAGCAGGCTGCAGCCTCCGAGTCCCAGGGCTGCTCTGGGCACTTGTTGATGCCATCACTCTGTTTCCTCCTTTCCAACGTGTCTCCTGCCCTGCCTGTGGCTCTGTTGAACGAAAATCTGCATTTTGTGCTGGTCCAGGCACGCTGCATCCTCTTGGTGGTCCGTGGGGTCCAGGGGAGGGGACATTGGGGCCGTCCTCGGGGCTGGAGGCTGCTCTGTGGTGCAAGGGTGCATGGAAATGAGATTTGTCACATTCCAGTTGCTGCTCAACACTTCATGGGGAGTTCATGTCCCTGGCTGCTCTGCGAACACAGAGAAGATTCCAGCCTCACCACGGGCTCGGGCTGGGCCTCCCATCACAGCACAAACACTGTCAGCTCTCAGGCAACCCCAAGGTCCTGGTCACATTAAAGAGCTGCAGCCTCTTCACTGAGGATGCCACTGGCTCCTGTCCCCGGCACTCCTGCGTGAAGGGAGACTCATCGTGCCGTTCCTTGGGCTGAGAGGGGCCAGCAGAGAAACTGCAGAGGGAGCTCAGAGCAGCTTGCCTCACTAAATGGAGCACTTAAAAGCAGAGTCACAGGATGAATAAAAGCCTTGGACCACTGTTAGGGAAGCATTATCCCTGCCCTGGCTGTCCTGCCATGGCTTGGCAGAGGCTGAAGGTTCAGCACAGCTGCAGCCATAACCTCATTGCTGGAGTGAAAACTGGTCATGGCAGGGCCTCAGTGCTGTCATCATGGCTCTGGGAAAATTTTCTTGTTAATCATCTCAGTATCCACTAAAATGAGAATTGCCGCAGCAGCTAAGACTAATTAAAATAAATAATAAATGGTAATTTAGAGACCAACATGATCTATTTCAATGAAATGAAATAGAAGATTTTACTTATTACTCATTATGGCCTAGTTAAATATATTCATTTATCTGGAAATACATGAGCCCATATTCCAGGAAGATAGCTACCTTACAATTTTTATCTCCTTTCTCCCTGTCTTGTAAAGACAAATGCTGTTGTAGTCAATCTCTTTGAAAAACTGCTGAAGAAAAAGACAGGAATAATTAGATTTGATGGGGCTGTAAATATTTTTAGAGAAAAAAATAGAATCCCCTTCAGAAATCATCAAAGTAATTATTACACTACAGGAGCTCTAAGTTAGAGAACAAAGTAGGAAAAGAGTATTTGTTTTGGAGGTTATTCTATTTGGTCAGAAGTTGCTGCATAGTCTGTTTCTTGTTTTCCTTTATTAATGTTCTTTGCAGCATGGTATTAACCTCCACTAAACAGTTCCTTAGCCTGCTCTTTGCTGTTCAAAATAAACTGCACCTGTTTCTACTCACACGTCACTGTCAGATATTGTGTTCTCTCTATTACAGAAAGATTTTTGGGTGCAGGAGCAGTGCCACCCTTTTGGGGGGTCCAGATCAGAAAGGTGTGGGAGCAGCAAGGTTGGGGCCTTGCCGCGTTCGTCTTGGCAGGCTCTTTCCAGCGCCAGTGCTCCTGGAGCCCGAGGCCCTTTAGATCTCCTAACCCTAACCCTAAGCGTAACCCTAACCCTAGCTCTACTTAATTACCCCAACACACTACCTGGCTTCTCCACCTCAGAAAGATGGAGGAGCAGCAACCTTGGGGCGCTGCTGCCATGGCCTTGGCAGGCCCTTTCCAGCCCCACTGTTCCCGGAGCTCGAGGCTCTTTAGATCTCTCCAGCCTGACCCAGGCCCCTGATGGCAGCTTGGCCCTGGGCCAGAGGGGCTCAGCACCATAGGTGGCACAGATTAAGAAGTCTGCAGTTGGCAACAGAGGCACCCGTGAAGCCCTGGACACTCAGATGGAGGGCTTTAACTCAAGGTTCCATTCCTCTCACACAGAGCAAAGGCGAAATCCCCACCACAGATACTCGAGAGGTGAAAATCACACTAATGTTCCCTGGCAAAAGAATCAAAATCAATCAATGAATCAAAAAGCAATTCTCTTTGGCAAATGATGAAATACAACATAGAATGCAACATCAACCCCTTCTCGTAGCATTACTTGGTGTTAATTTAGCACTTACCTAGCATGAACTTAGCCCGACCGAGAAAAACCTTTACACTTGGGAAATGCTGTGTTAGCCAGAAGTTCCAGGAAAAGACAATTCGGAAAACAAAGACAGGCAGAGAGAAAGGCCCAAGGAGAGAAGAGATCTAGAAAAACACACAGAGATCTACCACCTCCTAGGCTTCCAGCAGAGGCAGGCTGGGAACTGCGTGCAGAGACATAGGCTGGGACCGTGTGCTGCCCTCATGCTTCGTCCTTTTAAGCCCCCTACGGCCTTCATGTGCTGCCCCTTCAGGTGGGGCTGCCCGTGCCTTGGCCCCGGGGTGCTGCAGGGCTTGGGGTGAATCTGGGGCTGGTGCTGCAGAGTTCCATCTGGAGCCTTGGCAGGCAGCTGGGGAGCCACAGCTCCTGCCTGTGTTTGCAGCTCAACACACAGGGAAAGGCAAAGGACCCTGGGAATAAGCTTTACTCCCAAGATCAAGACATTTCAAGGTTACACAACTCACAAGAATACACTTTTTTAAATGTTATGAACTCTTACAAAATGTGTTTATAAACAACTGCCAAATATTCAGCAGATTTCTGATATCAAGGACTTGAGGACAAAATTTTCAAACGAATAAATAACAAGTTCAGCTACCATATTCAGGAGGAGCCATCTTCAAACCAAGTTTCTCAGAACCTTAGGACAGAACCATTTAAAAGTATCTTTTAAGTTCAAATTCACTTTGCCTCTCCCCTAATGGTCATGTCTAGATAATATTTTGGGGATTTTCTGATTTCATTCCCATTTGAGCTGAACAAACATGCCCAGACTAACCTATCTGTCTGAGTCCTTGCTCTGGTATCAAAGGGTCTGTCTGCTGAGTCTATTGCAACAAACAAAAATCAATGCACTTTAAATGGAAAATAATTTCCACCTGAACTGCTGTAGATACAGATGTGGAAACAGCATTAGTCACAGCTTGCTGAATGACAGGCATTTTTGCCTTACTGCTGTTTAGTGACTAACACTTCATGAGCAAACAACTGCATTCATGCAAATAGAAAGCCTCAATCTCCCCAAGTACATGGAAACCATCATTGCAGAATGGGAATGATTCACATTAATGCACTGCATTTCATAACAGCCCTGTGAGACACAAAATTGTCAGATGATAAGGATGTGAGGCACGGAGATTAAATGATTTAACTAACTCCTATAGAATGCTTTTTGACAGAGCCAGAAAATTAACTCTGAATTTCTCAGTCCCCATCCAATATTTTAATCTCAACATTAGTATTAGCAATATTAGAGTAACTGCTCTTCCCAGCTCGGTGATAGAGGATGCAATGGGCCATGAGGGATTGCTGCAGATATCAAATCCCCTCTCCAGTAAGGGCTTTGCTTCTTTTCTTTCAATCTGTGCACACACTGGACATAGCCAGACCAGGCGCATAAATACCGAACAGCAAAGTCAGGCCTCCAGCTCTTGGGCCAAGTGTTAAACAATTTTTAAAATGTAGATACGCTTTGGCTTTCCTCTGAGTCTGGCAGAGGAGACTTTCACCAGCATAATATCCAACAGGATTAGATGGGGCCTCGCTCTGCCCTTCACCACAGAGGAACTTTCCAGCTGCTCTTTCCCTGCTCCCGGGAGGTCTCTGTGCCTGTCCCAGCCTCACCTTTCCCAGCTGTGCAGAGAATTTTGCGTGACACGGCTCTGTGGCTCAGACCATTTGCCTGCAATTCCGGGTGTCTGGGCCGCATTTCTGGCTGGTTCACTGATTTTCCTGAGCCTTTCTTCCCTCCCTGTTATTTCTGGGGGGGGAAAAAAGCCCCATTACCCTGGTGTTCACTGCGGTGAAGGGCCTGGCAGTCCCTGCACAGCACTGGGCACGTACAAGCTACCACAAAGACCCCCTAAACCAAACCCCTGTGTTTGTTTTACAAGCCAGTCATTTGGAAAAATAGACTGAGGTTTTTTCAGCTGAAATAGTTCTAATTTATTTCTGGATTGGAGTAACAAATAAACAGAAATGAACCTGCCAGGTGCAATATCTTCAAAAGAGGTTCAGGAGCTGGGTTTTAATTGTTTTAGTTCTTAAGCAAGCAACATTGACTACATAAAACTATAAATCACCGGATTTTAATGACTTATGTAATATTTTTCCACAATGTGTACAGGAAAAGACAACAGCTCAAATAACTTAAACTGTGGAGCCGCTATTTCTTCGTCCCATTTATTTGCACTACTCAGCAAAATGAATAAAAGTTTCCAGACTACCTTGTTGATATCACATTCAATTTTACTGACCTTTTCTGCCTTGAAAAGTATATCAGATTGAGAAATATTTGTAGAAACCTTAGGAAAACAATGTCCTGGTTTCAGTACATCTACGGAACCTAGCAGTGGCTGATTGACTCCAAGAGTCACAGCTCCATCTCACACTGATTTGAATACTGTTCAACTGGTACCAGTATTTATCAGCCAGTACAAAACCTGGTTTCTTTAAAATTATTTTAACCAATGTCAAGATCTTAGTATTTTGCAGCCTTGCTGGCTGTGACATTTCCACAACTGCATTGGAAGGTTTTTTCTTTTTTTCCTCAAGTAAATAAGCTGGTTTGCTAAACCAGCCCATTTAAAAGGAGGGTATTGATTCAAAGTTTTTGATGGAAAGGTTTCTGGGGACAGACTAAGGAAAAAAAGAGACTCTGAATAAAATGTCTGACCCTCTTGAGTTGCAAAATGGGTGCTTTGACTGAATCCTGCTCCAAAAATGTTTGAAAATGTGAGTGGAAAATGGTATGGAAATAGAAAAAGAAAAATCTACAAAAGATGTCGCAAATTGAAATTGCCATTCTTCAGTCATCTCTGCTTCTGGAGGCTGTTATATATGGACTAAAGAATGACATTATGAATCATAAAGTACTTAGAATAAAAATATCAAAGAATTCAGATCAAATAAGTGGTAAGTGCCCTCCAGTAAGATTAAATGAAATTCTCTTTTGACAATTACAGTTCAATAGCACAGCAGACATTTTATGCAATTCTATAATAATTTGTAATTTTGCAGTAGATGGTTATCAAATAAATTTTTCTTCTGTAGACAAATTAACTTCGAAGAGATTGTTGCCAAAACACCTTTCTATTTCCTTTTATGTTTCGTTATAAAGAATCCCAAAAGATCCATTCATTAGACTTAGTCAAATTGTTCAGTTTTGAAAAGGAATCAGGAAACAATTCTATAAAATGTGAGATTAGTTATGACTAATAACCTGAGCAAAAATTCAAAGTGATGAGCCACTGGTATGTCTTCCAACATGTATGAAACCTGCTATCTGAAGTGTCACAGCATTTTCAGAATGATGCTGGTTGGAGAGCAAGCCTTGCTTTTTCAAAGGCACACTCAAAGCCATTTGTATAGAACATGTTTTTAATTAAGAAACGTCTATGAATTAGGTACAGTACAATTTTCTATCCCATAATCTGTTTGTATGGAGCAAGATTTTAAGCAAGATCTAAACAGTTTTGTATCAAGGAACTTTGTGGTATCCCAGCTTTGTGCCTTTATTCTCAGCTAAATCTGTTTGCATTAGTGGAGTTTGGCTTCTTTGGTCAAAACAATTGCAATTTATAGAGGTATCTGTTGTACAACTCCTGGAGAAAAGCAATTAATTTGCAGTAGATTAGAAGGTTTAGATGTTCAGCACCATCCATAGTCCCAATGGAGAAGCAGTCTGCATGCTGAGGAAAGAAAAGATTAATAATTCAGGGAACCCACGCTAAAGATTGAGGTGCCTGCTCTTTTTACTGTCACAGGTGAGCAGACTTTGAATAAGTTGAATTCATGCTTAGAAATCTGCTTCAATAGTTCCAGATCAGATGGCTGAAATAAAAATATTGTAATCAGCAGTAGGTTACAATAAACTGCCTTTCATTAGAATAGATGAAGAGGGTACAAGTAAGCCAGATCTTGCACTGAAATGTCAAATGGCACCTGACATCATTCACCACGGAATTGAAAGCTGCTCATAACACAGGAACAGAAATTTAATTTCAACCTATTTCAATGTAAATTGCTCTTTAAGGGTCATTACAGAAAATAATCTTTAGAAATGTGGTTCTAAACATGCCCAGAAACAGCTATTGGAGTCTTTGCAAATGACATCTTTATTTGATGAAGGGAAGTTTACATAACCTGTTACAGAGCTGATCACAGCCCTGGTAAAATTAATGCACAGAGGTGTAATTTTCAACTCAAAAGGATTTTTAATTTGTGTATTATGCAGGGACAACTGTGGAGGATCTGCATAAGTTCCTACTTTACCATCTGTAAATAAGGATTCAAAGCTACATCCTATGCACACACCTCCTGCATAATCTATAGCAAAGACATGTGGAGGGCTGACTGAAAAACAGTAACTCTTGTCTCAGGAACCTTTGAAAGAGAATTTTGTCTCTTCTCTATCAGTCATAGTCTCACACTTTTCAAACCTTGTTTTTTAACTGAACTACTAGAAGTTTTGCATGTCAACATTTACATTATAGAGTATCTTCCCTTGTTATGACCACTCTAACTCAAGTTTGGCTGCATCCCAGAAACAGAGAAAGCCGTCCTTGCTGCACAGGTAATTAGCAGCAGTCTAATTTCTCAGGAGGGAAATTAGACTCTTGGGCAGCACTGGGACCCATCAGAACATTTTCTTGCTCCAGACAGCGACAAGCATGTAAGCCTAGAGGACAGCAGAGAAATGGCTGTCATATATTGTTCTGAAAACTTAGCAGGAAGCCCTTGTTTACCTCCCATAATTAACAGAGAAGAGCCCCTGGTGGCTCTATCACACTGCTGGCAAATAGAAAGAGGGAGGGGGAAATAAATCTGCCCTGCGTGTGCTTGGCATTGTGCAATTCACAGCTGAAAGCCTGTGGCAGAGGCAGTAATGAACAGTTCAGGTCGCAAGTGAGATCTAAATGAAACTCACTGCTGGTGTTTTTAACTTTCAGTGTACAGAAAATGAGGACAGAAAAGATGACAGTCTCTTAGACAGCCCCGAATCAGGTTGATCTGGCCAACAAGTAGGATCCTTGGATCGAAGCCGCAGCTTTTTGCCAGTACTCAGAGTCCTTGGCACTGCTCTGGGCTGGGGGGGCACCCTCTGTGCCGGTGCTCGCTGCAGTGTCAGTGCAGAGAGGTTTGTTTTCCTGCAAGTCCTGCAGCATCCCAGCCCTGCTGCACCTCAGTCCTGCTGCATCCCGGCCCTGTTTCATCCCAGCCCTGCTGCATCTCAGTCCTGCTGCATCCCCGTCCTGCTACACCCCAATCCTGCTACACCCCAATCCTGCTGCATCCCAGCCCTTCTGCATCCCAGCCCTGTTTAATCTCAGCCCTGCTGCATCCCAGTCTGGCTGCACCCCAATCCTGCTGCACCCCAGCCCTGCTGCATCTCAGTCCTGCTGCATCCCAGCCCTGCTGCACCCCAGCCCTGTTTCATCCCAGCCCTGCTGCATCCCAGTCTTGCTGCACCCCAATCCTGCTGCATCCCAGCCCTGCACAACCAGCCTGGCCTGGCCCAGCTCCAGCCCTGCCTGGGTGCCCTGGGCACGGCTGTGTGATTTCAGCAGCCAGAGCTCCTTCCCCACAGCCTCGTGGCCAGGGGAAGGCAGCGCAGTGCTGGCTGCCTTGGAGCAGATTGTGCTTCTGCAATGGCCACACGTACAAACACACTCTCAGGCTTGGTCTGGGGGCAGCAAGGGAGGTCCAGGTTTTGCCAAGATGTCTTTGACAAACTCAAACGTTGTTTACTGAAAGGTTTCTCTGCTCTGATTTCTCATCCTAAATTGGAGTCCAGCTAAGAGTAATTTTACCATTCATCAGTGTTTGCTTCAGCCATTAATCTTTTGTGTGGCAGTTTGTCAAATGCTTTCAAATTAGTAATTTTTAAGTACCAATCATCTGCTCAGTTCCACTTCTCTGGCATAACTGCAGTTCAGGGATCAAATAACAGGAAATCAGGAAAGGCAAGACTTGCGGTACTTGGAGATGAATATTGTTTTAGGGATGTAATGCATATCCACAGTTACTCAGATAACAAATGAAAGTCACTTGCTGGAATGTTTGGAGCAGAAGTCAGTCATGAATAACCAAAACACTGAAATAAAGATTTCACTGGTGCTATTTTCATTTGTATGCTTCTTTTTCGAAAAATTAAAGGGAGGAAAGAACAAAGCAGGAAAGGGAATATTAATTTACAAGATCTCAGACTGCACTGGAAAATTAGCTGAGAGGTGTGAAAGACTGATAATTTGTACAGCTCCAGCACACCAGCTGAAACACAGAGAGAAAACCAAATAACCATGCAGGAACAGCACATCCAGCAGCAAAGTGAGCTGCAGTACAGCAACACAGATTATGCTCAATGAAAACAGGGGAGGACGGAAAGAACGAGAAGGATGAGATGTAGAATAACGCATTCACCTCTCAGACTGTTTTAGTCAAATCTGAATTGCTAACACGGAGAGGGGAGTCATTCTGTGCCTCATTCATCACCATTCCTGCCATGCTCATAACGTGTTTTAACTGCTATTACAGTAATTGAACGAGTGAGGCTGTTTCCAAAACAGATTTGATGTGTTGATGCGGGAAATTGAGCAGCAACGACCCAACAGAGCACACACGGAGTTGCAGTGAGGGAGCCCAGTGGCCCATCCCATCCCATCCCATCCCATCCCATCCCATCCCATCCCATCCCATCCCACCCCATCCCACCCCATCCCACCCCATCCCACCCCATCCCATCCCATCCCATCCCATCCCATCCCATCCCATCCCATCCCATCCCATCCCATCCCAGCAGGCTCTTGGAGCTTCAGTTCCAGGGTTTGCTTGTGCTGCATCTCTTTTGCCTGGTTCTAAACACCAGGAAGCATCAGCTGTGCAGATATGATCCCGGGGGGTTTGTTTGGCTTGTTTCTCTTTTTCTTTTTTTTCTTCCTTCTTTTCTTTCTCCCCCTGGTCTGCTCCTGTCTCACAGATGCCTGTCCATGTCCATGTCACACACACGGCAGCTTTAGCCCCGCAGTGCTGGTACAGAAAGGTGAGGGCAGCACTGTGAGCCTCAGCTTCTGTCACCCCCTGCCGTCGGAACTGCTGCCACAACTTCAGTCAGTTTGCCCAGCACAAAGTCAAACAGACAAGAAGCTGAAGATTTTGGATTGCGTGGGAGGCTTCTTGTTTGTGTGCTTTGTTGGTTTCTTTCTTAATTGAAAGTGCTGCATGTGAATCCACCAAAAAATAATGGAACCTTTGAAATCTTTGCAATATTATAGACATGAACTGAAGTCCTGGGGAATGCTCACAAGTTGTGCTGACATTACTTAGTGCTCTGGTTTTCATCTGTTTACTGATGCTCTCTACTTTGTTGATGCCCTTTCCACAGTGTGATTCTGAACAGAGGAAATCTCCAAGCACCTCAGGGAAAAACTCTGAAGACTGTAGATTTCAAAAAGCTTTTTTTAAATCTCTCCCTCCCTCCCTCTCCCACCTTACCAAATGCTTTCTACGACTCTATTAGCTTCATTAAAGAGTCAAAAGAAAATCCATCAGCACTCTAAGTGTTTTCTCTCTAGTGATTCTGAGACGTTTATGGACTTGAAAGATGCACATTTAGGACACCCCAGATAGTGATAAGAATGTATAGACTTAACACTCTCCATATTTTTAACTTCTTGAGTTAGAAAGATTTATCTATTAATTAGTTGATATCTATTAATTGGTCCTGCTAACACACGGTAATTTACGCTCTTTTCCAAATCATCTTCAGTTTTAACAAAATTTGTAGTAGCTAACATGGCACCTTCTGGGAGAGAAATGGCTTTAGTGCTGAGGATTACTGTGTCTCAGGAATGCTGCCTCAAGCTACGTGCACAGAACCAGTGAGCACTCTCCAAGCAGCCTGTCAGCTTTTGCCTTTAAAACCTCCCAACTTCCAAAGATTAACTCTTCTCCAAAGGTGACTGTGCCACCTGTGAAGGGCATCTGTGATTAAACCACTACACACTGCTTGTCTGTGTGAGCTGTGGGTAGGAGACCAGAGCACATGGGAGATTTATGGATATTTCTCATTTCCCGTGTGCCAGTTGCCAGGAGCAAGTAGGGTTCAAGGGAAAACACCCCTGGCCTTTGCCAGGCAAATGTGGGATGAGTTCTGCCAGCGCTGAGCAGCTATTTCCAGACAACACAACAAAGAGCTGCGCTCAGCTCTTTCGCTTTTTGAATCAATGGATTGTAGAGAGGTGTGTGTGATCTAGTTCAGAGTGGCTCTAGAGCAAAATCAAAATTATTTGACCTAGTGCTCACCGGGGAAAATGTTAGTCCGTGTCTAGGAGAAGGCATTGAGGACACCTCCTGTTTCTCAGCTCTTCCATGTTTGATAATTTGGATTTTTGTCTGTTGGTTCAATTGTTTCCAGTTTCCATATGAAGTGCATGACACAGAGCTGGGAACATGGGGATTTGGCTAAGCTGACAGCACTAATGCATTTTCCTTCTTTGCACTCACATAATTTCAGCCTGTGACATTTGCAGTCCCTTGGTAAATAATCTGGCATGCTCCACAACTTCCTTTTTAAGAAGTACTATACTGAAGCATAAATGTAATATCTTCCATTCACATAAAGGCTGTCATCAAAGCAAATCCTATAATGGTTGAGAGATTTTACTAGGAGCACAGATTTCTTGACATTTACACCCTGTATGAGCAACTTCACTTACATGGGGATGCAGACAGCTTTTAGGCTGCATTAACAGCACAAAGAGGGACTTTGCAGGAGAGAGGAAACAAAAGTTAAGTGACAGGAATCGTCTTGGCAGCACAGCATCCTGCTATTGCCTGAAGTGGATTTCATGTGGTTAATCCATGGTAAGAATATTAATTTAAATGGTACTTTGAGGATCTGAATGACAGCAAAGGATCTTAATCACTTACTTGTCACTGAGGGACAAATTCCCTCCTTGCACCTTTCCTGCTCCAGAGGGGCACAGCAGCTCAGCCCCCAGCCCCAGCAGAGCAGCCAGTGCTGCTTTCTGCAGCCCTGTGCCCACACAAGCTGGGGGTCAACCACTGACCTCTGCCAAACCTGTTTATCTTACCATTTCTGCCACGAATTGCTGCTGAAGAGTTGCATCAAAACAAATCCTCAAATGACATTAGCCTTGTGTCTATTTAAAGATTGAAACAGGAATAAACTTGTAGTGTCACGCACCAGTGACAAGGGCCAAGGTCATTTCAGAGGGAGCCACTCTGAACATAGACATAGCTCTAATCTCAATTAACACTTACAGTGCATATCTTAATGATTAAAGCATGGAAGTTTTGTTGCAATCACTAGTATTGCATGGCAAAAAATAATATCATTAAGCTCTTTACTGTGACAAGTTGCTACGATCTTACCAGGAGAGAGTTTTAATCTTCTACCTGCAGCAGTAATCAGAGAGAAATTTCAATTTTTAAGATGAGCTTTCACCTCACTGAAAATGAATCTCAAAGCAGCCTTGCAAGTTCCACTGTTTTCCCCTGGTCCCTCAGTAGAGAGCAATTATTGATTGAACTAATTTCTTAGGAAGATAGGTCAAGTTTCAGGTTAAACTGCATCTTGTAAGAAACGTAGTGTCATGCAAAAGAAGAGACAGAGAGGGATTAGCAGCTTACAATTCACTTTCTTACAGGTACATGTTCTGTGTCAGCACTTGCTCAGCCTAAGTCTGTACATAACAAACTCCATTTGGTTCCTTGCTGATTTAGAAAATATAAATAACACTCGGGTACGAGCACCCACTTTTCGTGGAATCACAGCTTCCTCAGGAGGCCTTCCAAAAGCCTGATCAAAGCATTCCTTTTTCACACAAGCTGTAAGGGACAAAAGTGCTTGCTAGGGCAGGAAGGGTCTGTGCCACTCATGGCTGCTGCAGTCCCGGGACGGGCTCTCCAGGAGCTGCCCCCAGGGGAAACCACAGGCACTGGAGTCCCTGAAGCCTCTGAGCACATGTCTGAGCTCCTGCTCCATCTCCCTGTGTGCCACAGCCCCACCACTCATCACTCCATGGAAACCAGGAGCTTCACAGGTGAAAAATTCTATTTCAACCTGTGTTTTTTCACTAAGTATATGAATGGGATCTTATAACTGCAAAATGTTTAGGTCTTGTTAGCTTTTAGTGCGGCTCATTTACTTCTTGACTTCTAAAGGCAGTGACAGGAATTAACAAGAATGATATAATAATCCATGTGATATTCAGAGTTACAGCAAAGAGTGTAAAGACTTCAGCAGGGCTGTCCCTGGGCTGAAATGTGGAGGCCAAATACAAATGCTGGGGAAAGGTTCTTTTTGTAGGTGTTTGTGTGTAAAGCACTCTTTAAAAACAGTTTTTGATTTTTTATTACTTTTTTTTTTTTTTAATAGGTACATTGTACCTATACTCTAAGGCTGAGAACACATGCAACCAAGAGCATCCATTTATACTGCTGAGGGGGAAATTCCAGTGAAAAGGGATCACTGTGGCTTTGGGAAAACTGGTTCTCTTAAAGCTTTCTCACACCTCTGGAAAATTGCATCTCTTAGTTTTCATTTCTGATCCTCAAAACAGTCTGATCTGAAAAACAGGGATTTTGGAAGACATCCTTCTTCCTGGATGTACTGTATTCTCTAAGTTTTCTTTCTCGATTAAACATAATCCAGCAATATTAGAAGAAGATCTTCCTTGCTTATCTTCCTGCTGTGTGGCTCCTCTCAGAAGGATATAAAAAAAAAATTGTCTGAAGAAGACAAGTTGCCTCCCCCAGTGCCATTATCCCTCCAGAAGCCAAGATAATACCAACATCAAGGCAAAGCACTTGAAATTCAGGTGACTGAAAGGGAGCAGCGAATGAGCTGCTGTGGACAAGGAAGGGCTCCCTGAGAGAGGAGCAGAGGGGCTGCAGGGAGGGGTGTCCTGAGCCAGGGGCACAGCAACCCCTGCCACCTCCCTCTGGGCCAGGAATACAGCAGGGCCACCTCTGACAGCTGCCAAAAACAAGGTGGGGAGGGCTATAAGATATTTATGTACCTGAAGTCATGTTTCTTGTACTTGCGAGTCCCCAGTGTAGGGAGTTATAGACAAATATTATCAAAATATCAAACCATCTACTAAAAGAGGATGTTGAGTCAGGCTCCAACCCGTATTTGGAACTATTAAATTATGGAGTAGCACTGATATTATCTGCTGACATTTCATTCAGCAGAAAAACTTACTGAAGGCAAGAAGTAATGCTGCAAAAGAAATTGAGGTCAGTGTGATTAGAGACCGGCAAGAGGAAAGTGTGGATGCGGTGTGGGGTGCCAGCTTCCCGCGGGTCAGCTGCTGATGGAAGGCACTGGTATCACAGAGATAGCTCTGAATTTCAATGGCGTCCATCTGACAGGGTACAATCACACCTGGAAAGCCCAGCAAGGTGGGAACTGGGAGGCCCCGTCAGCCACACAAACTCCTCCAGCCACCTGCAGAGGGAACCTGGCAGTGTATTAATCTGCTGCAGAGTCACATCCAGCCCACACAGAGCTGCTTTTTATAACCAGCTATAATCCAGGTCGCCCACTTCCTCCTAAAAACCTCAGCTTTCTCTTTTTCTCTCTTTTCTCTTTTCACTCTCCTGCTCCCGACTGGAATGTGCTGTGTTGCCACAGATTCTGTTTGGAATCAAAGCAGAGGCTGTTTCTGCCACGTGCACAGAAGACCTCCACAAAGACAGGGAGATGAGGGAGCAAAACTGATATGACAACAAAGAGTAACATCAGATCTAACAAGCCAGCAGGAATGGGAAGTGATCGGAGGGAGAGACTTTAAAATGTTCTCTGCTTGTGTGAGGTAGACATGGTGCATGTCTTGACTCCTGAGGGTTGGCACTACAAACATTTTGAATTATAGCCACTTTAAATGTCACAGGAATCTCCCAGCCTGAATCTGAAAATCCATGAATTTATGATGCATGCAGAATGAACTTTCAGAAACTTCTGTTACTTAACTTTTAGCAATTAAATCTCCCAGACAATGAAAGATTATTTTGGATCTATTGTTTTACAAAGAATGCGGTACAGCTGTGCAGGGAGTATAGAGGTTCCCTCAGCCTTCTGAAGTTTAAGGGAGCTCAAAATCCAGAGTTAATATTCCAGTCTAGTTTAATGCTGTGCCATCGAGGGTCACAGCCACAGCTGTAATCTTTCATCCTCTCCTCTGTATTGTACCACAGCCCCACGCTGAGTCCTTGTCACTGACAGAGGATGATTTTATCACTGCTCTGCAGACCTTTGCCTGTGTTTTGTGGTTGTACAGAACAGGCTCCCCAGCACCTCACACCTCACACAGAGCTGCCCTTAATGCAAAGTGCCAGTTTGAGAGGTTGGTCTTTCTGTGCTCTCAGTAGGAATTGCTTTGCCGCCTACACTTGCACTATAAACCTGGTTATTGCAACTCTTACAACCTGTACAAACAGCCAGTTACTCCCAAGAAGAAAAATAATCACAATGAAGGGTTGATTCATGCTGCTTTATAATCTAATTACAAATAATTTTTTAAAAATAGTTATTTACTTCTAACACCATTATTTCCATTAAATCAGCATTTCTTGTAGTATCACATACTACAGGTCTCAAACGCGAAGTTGAATATTATCTTCAGCTATAGAAACAGCAGCCTAAAAAAATCAAGTTCTTAAATAGACCAGGAATTGTGTACATGCTTATGGCAAAGACATCCAAGCAAGAAAGACACAGCATGCTCACAATGATACAAGAGTTCCATTTACAGAAGTGTAATTTCCTTTGATGACTTCTGCAGAATTATTTCCTACCTTGCACGTGATAAAAGCACATTTGAGACCTCCAAAATGTTTATGCTGTTTGCCATAAGGGAGCAGATGATCGGATTGGAAGCTTGCATGCTTTCAATTCCTAGCTGTAGTACTATTGTATTATTAAAGAGTTGTTTGAGGTCTTTGTGCTTTTTTAAAAAAAGAATATGAAGAGCCTTACTCACAACATGAAAGTTTTTATTTCAAGCATTCCAATATTTATTCAATGAAGTTGAAAGGTAAATACTGAGTAGTGTTCCATGGTTTTCTCAGTTTAATACAAGGTGAAAAGCCAGACTCATTGGGGAAATGGAAACCTCCTTACAGTTAATATCCCTGACCCCTCTGTGGTGACCATCTTGCAATAAACCTGCTACTGACCCCGAAGTGAGCAGTGCTCAGTCTCTCTGTGTAGGATCCTACAAGCCAATTTTCCACTTTCAATACTCTGTCGCTAATTTAATTCTTATCTAAGCTCACATAGTAGGATTATATGGATTATAACTGTGAGAAAAATGTAGTTTCAAACCTGTGGAAAGGGAGAGTGATGGCAGGAGCCACAGTACTTCAGAGAACTAAGGTTTGGTGTTACTTCAAGGAAGGGCTGGCACAAGAATATTTTCTTTATTCAAATAGTTTCTCCCATCCACAGTCAAAAGACTGATTTGGTTCAAATTCAAGTATTTCTCACCATCACAAATAGCAGTAGAGTAAAAGACAGAGATTCCTCTGGTTTCTCAAGCCAGGCAGAGACTTGACCACCTCTGCAGACCCTGCTCACAACCATCCTGCGCTGTGTTTGTGCAAGAAGAGCTTTTGCACCCTATATACACAGTTATTATTTTGAACCTTCCCATAAATCCTCAGGAAGGTTTTCATTATCCCAGCTCACACCTGCACCAGCAGCCCATGCCAGCCACACCATATATTTTGCAGCATGCTCCCTATGTTCCCGTGTTTTCCTAGGAAAGGCCAAGTGTATTCAGGAGTAGGTTTGACAGCTCAATTTTACCTGAACAAAATTTTTAATTCACTTTGGTACCTTGTCCTCATTAGCCTTTCCTTGTCCTCCCAGCTAGAGCTGCCTCTCTATTCCATTGCTGAATTTCCACAGTATTTCTGGGAAATTCTGGGAAATTCACACTCATGACCCCTTCCCTTCCCTGGTAATTATCACACCAGTGTCAAACTAAGAGTCCCATTTTCTACATTTCCAGCTGGCTCCTAACCAGCTCCTTGCCACCTCATCTGTCTCTGACCTCCTCCAGCCCTGCAAGCCCTGCTCCCCTTCTTCCAGTGTGTCCCTGTTGAGACTCACTCTGGAACCTTGTAGATCTCCCCCAGCCTGATCCTAGGTAGCTCCTCTTGTCACCTCATAATTAGGACTTCATTAAAAAAACGAGTCTTTACATTCCACATATTCAATTGCTGACTAATCGTCCATAAAATTTATTATAAATATCTTAAATAAATTATTTTTCCTATTACGTATACACACACTACTGTACTCAGTTAATGCTAGAAAGAAGGAGGCAGGAAGAGATGACCTGCATGAAGGAGAACACAATGTAAAGGATTTCTAATGGCAGTGGGAGAGCCAGGGAGAGGTGACATCTTACTGGATGGGCAGATGAAGCTGGGAAGGGAACAGCCATTCTGAGCACACAGGGCCTCAACACACATTGAGTTTAACTTGATGAGGTTAAGCTGCCAAATCCCTTGAAAGGAAAGGTCAGGGAGAGGGAGGATGGGAAAACTGAGTAAAGAGAGGACTGCAAATGTGTTCCTGCGCTGTTTCTGCATGGGGACTATTTATGGATATACACGAAACATTGCTGAATGTAAATGTATCCTCCAACAAGATCTATTAAAAGAATTTTATTTTGAATTCTAGCTCTTAGTAAAATGGTCAGAGCTTTGTGTTTCCAAACAGACATTCAGCCTTTGGATAGGCAAGTTCTCCAGAAGTGCTGGTCCTTGCCAAGGCTCCCAGAAGAGCTCTTAGGGCCTCCACCACTGCACTGCAGCCTGAGGAGGAGCTGTGGGATTTCCCAGATCCCAGGGAAAGCAGCCAGCTTTAGGACACATCTAGTGCACTCATTGCAAGGTTAGCCCTAACTGTTCTGATCCTGAAATCCCTTAACACGTACAGACCTGTAAACCGTGACATTTTTCAGACAAGGGTGTATGATCAACCTTCTGAGCGGGTCCAAAAGCAGCTGGGGTCAGCAGGAGAGACACTTCTGGCCACAGCTCAATTGAATTACATCCCTTTCAAGTCAAATCAGGAAAGGAAAACACCACCACCTGCTTTGCTTTAAACAGCTGGGCTTTTTTTCCTCCTGAGACTCAGAAGGATGAAAATCTTCCATCTCAAGGGCAGGGTTAGGTTCAGGACAGATGTGTGGGTGCTGTTCTGCCTGGCCATGACTCAGCACGTTGCCAATACTTTTCACCTACGCACATGTAAATAAATAAGCATGGCAGGCATCTTTTTTCTGCAAAGCTGTATTTGTGAATTGGAAAGAGGCATTAAAATTGAAATCACAAATAGTTTTAACCTTTATCCTTCTGTTGATGTGTGCTTTCACCATTGTTTAATTTCCTACAAAAACCTGTGACTGTGATGAGACTGATGGATGCAGATTGTTTTCTCTTTTTGAATTATACCACCTTGACCATACCTTGGTGCTCATAATCCCACATTTCCCTCTGATATTAACACCATATCTCCCAGCTGACACGGTGAGAAGTAGGAAAAGTTGGCTTGGCAGGAAAAGCCATAAAAAAATATGTTTGAATTAAAACATTATCAGTAAATTACTATGGTGGAAGGAGGCTCAGATAACTCAGGAAATACCAAAAGAAAAACTGTCTTTAAAGTCAGTGAACAAAGTCTGAAGCTCCTGTTTATGACAAGAGCCCCACTCCCCGTGTGAGCCCCAGCCATGCCTGCTCTCAGCTCCACCTCTCCAGCACGCTGTATTTCCCCAAGAGCATTCACTCCTCTGGGAAGAAACAGCTGTACTTGGGTCTTATCTGTATTGCAGCTATGCCTGGAGGGCTGGCAGAGGCACCGTGCCAGGGAAGAAGTCTCCTGGCCTGAGCTCTCGAGAGGATAAACATGATGGAGGTGGATGGCAACCAAAATGGAATCAGTAAGTGAAAGAAGACTTTCCTGTTTTATGCTTCCTAGCAGGCCCATTCAGCACTTTCCTGTTTCAGCTGCTTCTCAAGCCCATAATAAATGAGGTTTTAGTGAACTGAAAGCCTTTTATTTTGAGATCTATTTTACACTGTGTTGTCTGGGCTTTTGGCTAAGGTACAATTTAGGTAAAACAGATAAAATATTCATCTTTAGAGCAGCATTTCTTCCCCTTCTGACCCTTCTCTTTTCCTACAGCTGTCTGTGCCTGCCATATAAATGCTCTCATCTCTATGCTAGTGATCTAAGACCATCCCTTCTCACAACTGAACAGAGCATTCTTAGCTGTAATTAGTTTTACTCAATATCATGCAGAAACCTACATGCTGTTTCACTCTTTCTCCAGAATATATCTCACATGAGAGATGAGCATTCCTCCAGACTACATAAACCACCACAGCTCCAATTCCACCTTTTTTAAGAAAGAGGAAGTGCTGCTGCAGCAGCAGAGAACCAGCACTCCTGGGCCTAAAAGCAGAGCCAAGGCCAAAAGGAGATTGCCAAAGCCAAAAGGAGATTGCCAAGGCCAAAAGGAGATTGCCAAGGCCAAAAGGAGATTGCCAAAGCCAAAAGGAGATTGCCAAAGCCAAAAGGAGATTGCCAAAGCCAAGGGACATCCTTTCTTCTGTGTGAACAACAAGCACAAACTTCTCTGAGTGTCCTGGACACTGAAGGGCAAAGTCCTGACATGATGGGAGGAGCAGGACTTGTGGTGGATACAAGAAATCCTGTGGAGTGCTCCTGACCCTCTACAGCACTGTTCTTGATGCACAGATGGGACCATACAGCTCCTCTGCCCCCGGCTTCCTGTTGCACAGTTGATTTTCATCCTGAGCCAGTGGTCAGCCCGGTGTTTGTGCCAGACCCTCAGCAAACAGCACACGAGGGTCATCTCCAGCCCCAGGGAAGAGCTCTTGCTTGTTACCCCAGGGCAAAAGGCTGGGAAGGAGATGTCAGCAGTTTCCATGAGCTGTGCTGGACACCACTCTGCCTCACAGTTTGCAGTACAGAGATCACCTCCACACTTTGGGACTTTTTGGGAGCTCTGGCAGACATGCCCCAGCGCTGGGACAGATAACCTTCACGTCACCTGAAGAGCCACTCTGTAGCGTGTGATTTATAACTTATCAGCGTCCCCAGACGGTGCAGCAAACTCTGAGATAAGCTTCTCCAGCCCATCTACTTCTCTGCTTCAATCATTGCCTGGATTTATCATCGTGAGTTAAAGGATGGATGACTTGGTGACCTTTTCAATCTTGTCTCCTTCGCTAAGGTTGCCAATCATAAAGCATGAACTAACCAGAGCTCTAAGCCATACAAATCCAGAAAATCAATTTCTAATTATAAATCCAAAATTTGATTGTGCCTCGATTCCAACTGAAAGGAGCACAGAAATGCACTTCTGAAAACATGGCACAAATCTCTGTTGGGAGATTCCAACAAATCTGTTGGAATCTCCGAACAGATTCCTTGGGAAGCCCTGTTCTGTGCGACAAAGGGACACCACCTCTTCAGTGCCATTGAATCTCACAGGGCACTAAAATACTTTTCCATTTCATGGTGCCTATCCAGTGGGTTGGTCGTTAATGTCCAGCATAAAGACATGCTGACAGCATTCCATGAAAGCTTCTCCATGAAACTAACCTTTTCTGTTCATCTCAGCTCTGCTTTTATCGTCAGAGCTTTGAGAGTGACTTTGCAACAACGTTTATAATAACACTAATAGGCCTGTAACTTGGAAAGTGTGAGGACAATTTCTCAAATCTGATGAGATAAATTGCACAATAAATGCCCATATGAAAGAAATACTTCTTTCAAGTTTTAAAACTTTACTCAATACTTAATCTAATGTATTATATACCCCCAAAACACAAAAGTCATCTGGTTTTGCTTCGTTTGACTTGAGAGACCATAGAGTCATAAACAAGAAAGAGCAGATTCTGGTACGGTCTTATTTGAACTGTGTTGTTATTTCATTCCACAATTTTCTCTTCAAATTACCAAGAGAACCCCATTCTCGAAATACTTATGCAGAATCTAATATTTACCACAACATTTACTACAGTTGTTAACATCAAGTGGATATTGAATATGGGGCAGTTGAATGTGCCATTTTGCTATTGATTAATATGATGAAGCCTAGAAATCCATTACTTTAACTTTCAGGATATCAAAGGAGATAAACACTGGCAATAAAGTATTTGAGACTTACATGGAAAAAAATAAAAAAAACCTGAGCAAACAGATAGAAAATCACATTTGAGCAAGATTTAGACCAGTGGTTTATCTTTAGTCAATACACTTAAATCAGTGCTAGCATCTTCTGAGAGCCACAAATGGGAACGGTGTCCATCCAAAGCACAGTGACTCCCGGAAAAGGGGATTTGTTATAGATTACCCCATGTTTCTAAAGCCACATGCTAAGTTTTGCTACCTCCGCTGTTCATCCTTTTAATGATCCAACAAGTTGTGAGCGCATCTTAGAGGGATGGCTCTTGGGAAGCCAGAACACAGCACATTCCTGGACTATAACCACCAGCTGCTCTTCGTTACTTAAATCCCATTAGTGAGAAAATGATCTTTTGGCCAAGCCTGGCTTGCCAAGTGGGGAATGCAGTGGTGTTGGAGCTGGGCAGTGCTGCGGGTGCCCAGTGCCCATCCATGGCCAGCACTGTCCGTTCCCATCACTCTGGGCCGCGGAGCGCCCAGGAAAAGGCAGTAATGGGGAAGCTGTCAGCACGGATCACTGCCAGGGCCCTCAGCCTGACGAGATCCCCCCTGACATTGCCACGGGCAACCTGCCTCCATTTATAGCCAGCTGCACCATTACATCGCCGCTGATAATTTCGGAGTAAAAAGTTTAAATGATTGAGCACTCCACTTGGAAAGAGAAGGCTTTTTGGTAGGTCGTTAATAATGCAGGGATTTAGACACTTTATTGTCTTAAGAGACATGCTTGTTTGAACAGCATGGGGAGGGAGCTTTCCATGCCTCCCTTTTAGACTGACACGTCTGTCTTGGAAAGATGGAGACGCAGAGCTCTTCCCAAATGAGGTATAACTGTGACTCCTCACAGAGAAAGAAAAAGATGGATGTGATCCTATGGGGTTCACTTTGCAGACTGCTGTGCTTTATTAGCTGCAGACTGCTGTGCAAGTGCACCTCAAAGCATTAGGAGCTGTTTTCAGTGAAGCAGTTCAAATTACTTGAAGAATATCGAGTTAACAAATGCAAAATGACTGTTTACAAAGTTGGAAAAACACCCTTGAAATTTAGACAACTTTCGAGAAAAAAAGAAAAGCACATTATTATTTCTGAAATATTAGGGAAATAATTTTTCATCAATTACTCAAAGGTAATTTTCTGACTGCCACACTTTCAGTGCAGCAGAAAATGTTTGATTACAAACCCAACTGCATCTGCTTGACTGTAGTTCATAAAAATATTATAGAGAAAATCAATTATTTTCCTTGTACTGTCGTCATGGATGATATACTTAGAGGAAAATACACCTCTTTGTATAACAAAAGCATAAAACATGGCGTATATAATTGTGATGAATACAAATAGATAGGAAAATTACTTTCTCTGACAAATGCTACATTTAGCTTAAGTAGAAAATGTGCAGCTCAGTAGGAAGTCTCATTAATAATCTTCGAAATTTCTACTGGTCACAATTGAAAAGTAACTCACAGCATTTCAGAAATTTTTTCTACATTCCCCTTTTAATAGCTTGTAGCAATCTCTCAACATGCTTTTGCCTTTCCATAAAATATCATACAATTACTGGAGAAAAGGGCAATTTGGTGAATTATGCGATATTCCTCTATGACTAACACTGAAGTTTCGCAGTTTCCCTTTGCTTCTGTTTCTTTTAGGAAAAAGTTATTTAAAGATAAAAGAATTCCTCAGGAAAAGGGGCAAGTACAAAACCCAGGGACCTGAAAAAGAGCCTCGCTGTAACAATAATTTAGCAGTAGCTGCACACAACTACCTCAGCAAATGCACATTCCAAGTATTAAAACAATAATGAGCAGGTTTTAAAGAGGTGGTTTTATGTCTATTCAATTTAATTATATGCTTCTCTCCTATCACCATATTCAGTAAACCAGCTAATTTCTTTCTATTTTTCCCCTCAGGCCATTAAAGCTTTCATATATAACCCAAATCACTAAATCCTAGAGCAAATATTCTCTGATCAGTTAATTTAAAAGGAACAGGCTTCTTTTTCTCTCTTGCCAGATCAGTTGCTGACATTGAAGAATGCTGTCAGCTCTTGATGCGATGTGTACTCTCCAGATGGGGAGAAGCCCATATAGACAGATGATCTAAAGAAATGTAGAGTGCTCATTTTTACTAAAAACTGCTAAATTCCAGTGGTAAACAGCATATTTTTATTGCAGTCATAGACCCTGGCAGCTTAGCTAAGGCACAGGTCCCATGGTGTACTGAATCATGAGAAAGATCTCACAGCCTGCATGGAAAGAGTTGGCGAGAGGAAGATGGGAAAGGAGGGATTGTGAGATGCTGTGGCAGAAGCCAGAGCACACCTAGCCCAGCGCCTGGGAAAGCACTGCAGCTCAGCCTCTGCTGCCTCCAGCTTCGTGTCTAACATCTGCAGGGTATGGATTCTAGAAGAGACATGAATTACAAGCGTGGAGCTGGTAATTGCTCTCATTAGCTCTAATAGTTTACTTCCAGCACCAGATACGCAATTGCAAAGTACAGATTGTTCCAGGAAGAGCACGTTCATTCACCAATGGTTGACAGAAAAGCTTTGTTTTCCGCCTCGCAGAAAGCTGCTACAGAATTACTGCAAATGTAAATATCTATTTTTGTTATCTCTGCTGGCATATGACTTGACATATGCATTTGGTGAAATGTATGACTTGACATATGCATTTGGTGAAAGCTCTTCCCATGCTTCTGGAAGCTACGTCCACCCCATCTGCTTCATTCCCAAATACTTAAATTTGCTTTGTCTTCAACATCAACAACTCAAAATAAATAACACATATCCTTTGTCTGTTGATATGGCTGTCAGCCATTTACTATTTCTTACTCCATCTGTGTCCTCCCAGCTGTTCAATCCCAGCACATTTTTCCAACCATGGCGCTCATCAGTAGCAGTAAGAGCACGGAACATTAACGTCGAGCCCTTTCCTGCCATGTGCTAAGGCTGGGGCAGAGAGCACTGCCCATGATGCAAGGATCAAGGATCAGGGTTTTAGAGGACATGGGACTGGACAGGCTGCATCTGACACTGCTGATATATTCGATTCGTGGCAGATGACGTTCACATTTGAAAAGCTATGGCAAACCATTTTCAATAGAAAGCAGAGGGAACTAAAGGCGAGGCAGCCCAACTTCCCTTCCTTGACAAAACTGTGCATCACATCCCCATGGAAACTACTGCCAGACACATGAAGGACAAGACAAAGAGGAGGAACAGTATGGATTTACCAAGAGGAAACTGTTCAAGCTCAGCTTGGCCAACTATTGTGAAACAGCCCACTCTGAGGAGAGCAGTGCATGGAATTTTCTTTCCTTTTAGACAGGCTATGAAAAGATATCCCAGAGATTCCTGGTATTCAAAGAAGGACAGCCAGACTACAGGCAGGCTGAAAACCAGTGGCACAGCTGGTCTCAAACAATAGTGGCTGTTGGTTAATAATGAATGTTTTCCTGTCCCACAGCCGAGCTCCTCAGGGCAGGGTGCCAGGGATACATTGCCTGGTGTGTTCATCCAAGGCTGAGAAGATGGGGTGGGACTCACCCTCAGCAAGCTTGCAGGTGGCACTGAGCCAGGTGGGTTCTGCTCACAGGACCCCAAATGCTGCAGGAATGGGCTGAGGGGCACCTCGGGAAGCTCAGCAAACAGAAATGAGAAGTCCTGCATCTGGAATGGAAAAACCCATGCAAAAACAAGCTGGGATGGTCCTGCAGGAGAGGCCCTGGGGGCTGCTGCTGCCCACGAGCTGAGCAGGAACCAGAGAAGCCTTCTCTTCCAGTGTTCTTAATTTTTACAGCCATCAACCTTTTCTTATCACAATAATAGATTCATGTTGAAATTCTAAGACTTTTTAAGGAAAAAAAAATGCATTAAAAGGAGCAGATGGTTTGAGTGGGGTTGTAAATAAGTTTGTTATCTAAATGCGAGGATTCCATTTGGGATAACAGAAAAAGCTCAGAACAGTCACATAAAGAGGAAGTTTATTGTGCTAATAAGTTGTCATCTAGTGCAAAACAGGGAGAAAAAATCAAAACATCTGTTTGATTTTAAACAAAAGTCTTTTGGGAATAACACAATGGAACAGCACTAAAAATTGTATGGATTTTCAACTTTCAGTGGGAAAATAGAAATCTAAGAGCCCATAAAAAAGTGAAGCAATTTTAAGATTTTACAGGCACTTGCATGTAGGTGAGGGGTGGTAGGATAGATACACAGTTTCTAGTCCAATCTTTCTCCATCTGTGATCCACAAAACACCAGAAAAGCCTATATAACACAGTGGTAAAAACAAATAAAACCAGGCATATTCCTCTCCACATGCAAAAATGCTATTAAATGAAAGGTGGTAAAAGAAATATAATGCTTAGGTATATAAGGTTCTGTTTCATCTGGTTGTAAATGAAAAGAATTATAGCAGTGTTGTTTGAATTAGCTCATTCTCTCTTTTTTTTGTTTTTCACTAGATGTTTTTATGTGCTTGTTAAGACAAAAGAAACCATCAAAGAGAGCTGGGGTAATTAACATATTGCTTAAAAAGCAGCTAAAATGTTTTTATTGCTTTGTCCTATACTCAGAAAGATAAGAAATAAATGTACACCCTAAAGATCTTCCTGAAGGGGATTGGGAATGCAGGCGTGATAGAATTCTGAGTCTCCAGGGAACAGAAATTTCAGCTTGAAAAACTGAAATCTGACCATTACTGCAGCTGCTGCAGGCTCCATTGGTGCTTGAAAAGGCAGGAGAAATTTTGATATTGCCTAGAACACTTGTGAAACAGCCTCAGACGCAGGTTCTGGATACCAACAACAGCCAGGGAACACAGGACATTAATTTTAAAAGGAATTGAACATCCAGAATTCTTGGCAATTCCAAATTATTGGAAATTTATTATTTAGCCTACCCAGAACACCAAAAAACCTTCATTTGGTAATTCTATACAAATGGGACAGAAAAACAGTGTGCCCAGGAGTAGTAAAACCTCCTGATGTGGAGGACTGAGGAGTAACAGTGCTCTGCATGAGTGAGAGCAAGCTGGAAGGATCAGGCCATTGCCAATTTTGCAATGGAAAACTCACATTTTCTTCACTTGTTACAAAGCCTTGAAATGTTGACGAAAGGACTTGAAAGGAACTAAAAAACATCCAAGTCAGTGATTAAAGTGACCTACTTGATATCGTTTACTCAAGGCCAAATTTTGCATGCATTAAGCTTCTTAGTTAAATGATACATTTGCATGCATCTATTTTTGATAGTTCTCCTGAAAGATTTGGGGGAAATTAATAACTCCAGACAAACTCACTTCAAGCATTACAGGCTTCAGGGCTAGGAAATGATTGAGAGCAGGAAACTTCTGCTTTTGACAGGAGGCTCCTAGAAGGATACTCTTGTCCTTGGCTTTGAAAGAGAGAATATTTCAGAGCAAGTACGGAGCAGGCTGGGTTTGGGATTTTTTTGCTTTAGTGGCAAAATTAAAATAACAAAATTCTAGTACTGGTAATTCTCAAGTTTTTTGGCAAAATGGGATAATTTAAGATTTCTTGTTGCATTAACTTTCTTTCCAAGCCTAAAATTTTGTTTTTGTATTGATACCAGTAGTATCTTTCCATTTCCCCTTTTGAAAATTGGGGTTGGTACATATACGGAAAATAACATTTTAAAACAAAATTGCTTGCTTTGCCAGTGAATTGCTTTTGAAATCTACAGGCTTTGTTCAAACTCTGGTTTTGTGGAAGCTCCTAGAGAAAGTCAAGCCAGATGAAAACCATTTTTATCCCATTGCCTACAGTTATTTACTTTGTGAATGACAGGATTCTGTTAGCACTGGCTGTTCAAGAGCCCATTATGGGAAATGCCCAGCCTGTCCTGCAGACCTTCCAGCTATCATTCCAGAAATCCATGTTTATCCCACAGTCTGAGAGGATATTTCTAATGCCACTGGAGATGTGAAGACAAATGCAGAGCTGAATATTTGGGGTGGGAGGGAGGATTTTTTCCATTTCAAACGTCTAGGGCTATAATTTTTAATGCTCAGACTATTCTAGAAAACCAGATGAATAATTTTATGTTAGGCTATTACCAATAACTAATCTTCATCTTTTCAGGGAAAATCCCTCAGCTTTGGACATCACTGCTTATATAATCTCTTTAAATATTTATTCAGAATAAATAGGTTTTACATATCCCTACAGTGTCAATCTAAATATAATTTTGATTGACATAGATACTTCAGCAAATTATACTGAGTTGAGCAGAAAACTACAATTACCCAGTTTTATTTGCTAATCACCACCCTATATTTATTGAAGTGGCTAGAAAGATTGGATCACTTGATCTCTCGCCTTCATAAAAATTACTTTGAAACGCTGCCTTTGACTCCTTCAGTTATTTTTATTGCATATCACCAGCCTGGCCACTTTGATCATGGAAGAATGACAAGTTGTAATTATTGGTGTTTTTCTCTAAGGGCAAAACAATGACCCTGGTAGCAGTAAATGCCCTGAGCCTTCGCCCTCTGGAGGCATTTTGGGGCTGTGCCTGGGGCCAGCTCTGCAAGACAGAGCTCTACAATTCAGCCATCCTTGGGGTCTTTGAGACTCCAGTCTTCCCACACCAGAGAGCTCTACAGAGCTGCAAGGTATCTTTTCTCTTCAGAAATCCTTTAATTCTTCATATCTAAGAAAAAGAAAAATCCCCATCGGTTTTACCCATGGGTACATACTCTAGGAAAAAAGGAATAAAGCTAAAATCTGACAGTACAAGATACTTCACGTTCATTTATGATCCAGGCATGCAATTGTAAGTTTTATTTTTTCTCACCATTTTGGTTGGAAAAAAAATATTGCAGCAGCATATCAATAGGTAATGAATATAGCTGACTGGTTTGCTCCAGAATAAAATTACTTCCCTGCTGAGTCAGGCTTGGTCTACCTATATTACTGATTTTAAGGCACTTTTAGGACCTGGGCTTTCTCATGATGTGTATAAATAGTAAATGGAAGAGTCCTTTGTTCTGAAATTTAAAGAAGCTGATGGATACATAAGTACATGGGAAATTTCAACAGGAAGACCACAGTAGGGGTAAAATTATCAAAACTATTAGTTACACGTATCTCCTTGCTGTAGATTTTTTCAAAATTCTGTGGAATATTTTACTTCTGAAAGCTGCAAAGGAACAAGAGCAGAAATGAGAGATTGTGTTCCAGGCACAGAGTGACCTTTTTGAAAGGGAAAGCATATGTCCTCAAATTCAAGTTGTCTAGTCTTGCTGAAATTCCAGTTTTAAGTCAGCTCCCAGGATGAATTATGTCTTCTGGTAAAATAGGAAACAGAAGTCTGACAGCTGACTGCAATCTTAAATTTCATGGAAAATAGCAGAGCACACTCATGGCTTACAGCAAAACCCTTTTGGTGCAGGACTAAGGCTTTCCCTGAAGAAAAAAAATCAAAGGTCTGTTTTCATCTGAAATAAATGGAGTGGTTTGGAAATGTATGAAAAGTCCTAATGATACATTCAAAACACTTTTGGCCACAAACATGACTGAAATGTATAGCTTGTTAGAGTCTTTTCTCAGAGAAAGGATCTTTCTTTTCACGTTTCCATCCATCCATCCATCCATCCATCCATCCATCCATCCATCCATCCATCCATCCATCCGTTTGTAGTCCTAAACTATCATTGTAATACCAACGTGTTGCAGAATCATTAAACAACCACCAATTTCCTCCCATTTAGGCTCATCATTTAAGAAAACCTTCAGGAGTGGGGAAAATAAAAAATAATCTCATTAAGTTATCTAGAAATCCAAAAGCAACCTCTAATATGAAGCTTTTATTTGGCCCAACATTTGTTTCTAAATCACATGCTAGGAGCTTCATCCAACTGACCTGCCCACTGGAGGCTGTAGCCACACTCTTGTAGGGCATCAGTCCTTTCCCTATCCAGTCTTGTAAACCTTTCTTTCAGATTTTAGGCATGTAGTTTTTTATTTGGCTTTATTACTTTTCCATTAATAATTTCTGTAATTTTTGCAGTTTTGCAAGAAGTGTAGTGTGTTGGGAATACCACGATGGGCAGGGAGAAAATGAAAAGGTTTGCAAAATTAGAGACCTGGAGTTTTAGAAGGTGCATTTTTAAACCTGTCAATTGTCCCTTAGTATGGAAAAGGAAATTAAAAGAAACAGGGAAGAAGTGTGTAAAAAAGGCTGTGGTTCTGTATTGTGCCATGTGGGATGTACCTGAGCCCTTTTCTTGTGTCAGGAGAGTCAAAATGCAGATATTGCAGAAGGAAAAGCAGTGAACAGCCTTTGGTGTGTGCTGTTGTGTGTATTTAGTCAGTAGAGCCAATTTAATGCTGTTATACTAGGTGGGAAAAACTGGGAATGGATAGTGGCTTTCCCATTGCTGGCAATTTTCTCCTAAAAATTTAAGCTTTAAAATATCACATTATTTAGCAAAAGTAGCATTTCCAATTTTCTCCTTATCTGTCTTCCTGGCGGTTATTTACAGCTTTGACATCACTCCCCCCTGGAGGAGCTGCCTCAGAGCCAGGCACCAAACCCCTGCTCCCTTCGCATTATGCCATTACTGGATGCCACTTTTTCCTTCTCTCAAAGATTGCCTTTCTACAAAGACCCTGCTGGAACACTTCAAGGCTCCAGGAAGGGATAGTGAAAGGCCCTGGAAAACTTCCTGCATGTCAGAGCTTTATTCATTTCCTGCTCTGCCCGTGGGGATAGAGGAGCAGAATGAGCTTCCATCAGCTCAGAACATCTCAGCGCCTCACCCCAGAGTGGGCTCAGCAGAGGAAACCTGAGGCCACCGGGAGGAGACTGCAAGTGACAAATGCAAAAAAGGAGCAAACACCTTCGTTATTTGAAAGGGGAAGATGAGAACACTCAATGCCTAACGAGATTAAGGGTGAGGACGAATAGAACATAAAGGGTAAACTTTGCAGTCAAGCAAACAAATGAAATGCTGAAGGGCACTTCCATCCATGACAGACAGAGGAAGAGAGAACTGCTTTCATTGCTTTCATGGCATAGAAACCCTATCAGCAGCCCCCGGGAAGAATTCATTCCTACTGGCACATGTGAAATTAAGAGAAAATACCTGTACCTGCCTCCTGTTCTAATCTTTATTAAAAGATCTAATACACAATCAGTAGCATTTTCTTTCCTATAACTTCATTGAACTGTTACAAACAATAACAGGCAAATAACAAAAGTGGGCTGCTTATCTTGTGGCTTATAATCACATGGAATTTATTGACCACATATTTTTGTGTCCTAGAGTGACATAAATGTGGCTGTTTAAATCCTCACAGGTCATCAAGCACAGGCACAAAATCAAACTTGCATGCGACAATTTAATTTTAGGCAGCTCCCTCTGATCATTTTTCTTCAACACAAAATTAGCTAAAGTGACCTTAACTGGGCCGATGTTAATCCCTTTGTGCAGAAGAACCTATACATAAGGGAAACATAGCTTAATATTTACAAGTGCTCTGAAGAAGACAAAAATGACCTTTCTTAATTAAATGTCATGACATGAGGGGTAATATTGGGATAGAAAATGCATCTAAATAAAGAAGATCCTCCTGTCTCTAGCAGAGTTAAATATTCTGGGCTCAATTCTCTGACTTAACACTGGTGAAAAACCAGGATTTGCTGTTTAGAGATAAATGGAATTACCTTGTTTTATATCAGCAAATCCTGCACAAACCCGAGCTCTCTGATCCTAGACTTGCTGGGATAAGTACATTTAAAGAATTTATAAAGTTCTGTGGGGGGAAAAAAGTATTTTCACAGACTTGTACTTGGTAGGAGGTACAGCTCTATATTAACTTTCACTCAGGAACGCTTCATTATCTAAGATTATAAATTCATTTGACATAATGGAAGGACAGGATAAATTATTCAAAAAAGATGTAAATAGTTTATATGCCATCAGTAAATTCTCAAGGACAGGGAGATTTGAAATATTTTGTGGCATAAGGTTAATTACCTATCTGATGTGAATTCATACATAGATATTCTCATTTGAAGTATGATAATGCTTTTAAAATACACACAAAATGTTATGGTCTGCTTATTTTGCTGTCTTAACAAAAATTTTAGTGCAAGTAATAGAATATACATTTCTCTGGTTATTTCTCCTGCTGATAATTTTCAGGGCAAGCTGTGATTTCATTTGTTTCAGCCATGCTGGAACATTTTTAGTATTTACACTAGATTTCCTCCTTTTAAATTTCTTGCAAATGAGGGAAGATACAGAATGAAGGTACAAATCTCTAAACACAAAACATAAACTTAGAAAATTCAGAGGACGCTGAGGACATGCAAATGAAAGAAAAAAGTGTTTCACATGAAAACTTTTTTTGAAACCTTATCAATGTAATATGTAGTGGCTCATTCTCTTTAGCTCTATAGTAGGGATGTAAGTAATAAAATGCAGATGGAAGTGATGCCTTAAGAATTTTTAGCTTCTATTCTTCATGTATCTGTAGCTGTCGCTTTGGTGTGTAGTTCTAGACTTCATATAAAGTGCTAAAAACCTCTGTTCCCAGAGTTTTAGACAAAACAATTGCTCTCAATTGGAAAATCCAAGAACAATTTGCTGCCTCAGAGCCCCAAAATATGTAAACAACAGTGAATTGGGGGAGCAGGATTGGGGTGGTTGACATCATCACCTGAAGGTGTAATTGGAGGATTGAGGCTGGATATGTTAATGGTCGGAACTTATAAAAGGTGAAGATCTCATGACTCGGGGTCCATTTTTGGGTGTAGCCTCACAAGGAGGCTCTGTCTGCCCTGAATGCACCTGAAGGCCTTTAATAAATCTGTGTGCTTTTTATTCTCCCAGCTTTGTCTGACCTCTGTTTCAGGTAAGCCCAGATTCCTTCCCCACCAGAAGCACTGCTAATGAAGCTCATTCAGTAATTTACTTAAGCAACACTTGAGGAAAGGGATAAGTCCTGTTCCAGTCCTGGTGTTGGACCAGGAGGAGTTTGAGTGGAGTAGCCCTGGCACAGCCAGAGCTGCCCTTGCTGTCACCTCCTGGAGCTGACCCTGCTCACCACAAACTGAGCAGAGAGAGGAGCACACGTAAGTTCTGTTGCCCAAATGAGTGTGGAAAGGCAAAAGCCAATCAATGCTGAAGGAGAGCTCCCATCTCAACCCCTGAGTTGGGAGTCAAACATTCCTGTGCGTTTCCTGGTGACTTTAACCTGCAAGGAGGGAACGAGTGGCCCTTTGGGGTGTAATGCAGCAGGAAAGCAGGCACTGCTTGTGCATTAGGGAAGGCCAAGAAAGGCTGAAGATCATCATCTCTACAATTTAGAGATCTGACCCATTAGCTGCAGTTTCCTAGTCCTCTCCAGCATAAATAAAAAAAAAAATCCCAATAGCTACAGGACAAAATATAAAAAGGGAACAAAATATCCCTAGTGCTTAGATAAGACACCAGTCGTTGCTATTTTATAAGTATAAGCTCTTGATTTTTTTACAGAGTGCATTTGTGGACTTAACTGACTATTTGCCCTCTCAGCCTCACTGCATACGTGGAACAGCTCAAAGAAGTGTGGTCGCAGAACTCTGAAATATACCTCAACACTTAGCATGTATTTCTGACACTGCTCAAAACCTGACATAAATTTAGAAAAACTATTCTTGTTATATTACATGATCTCTACCAGCAAGGCTTTCACAGCCATGACATAAATTCTGAGCCAAAAATCACTTTACCCTTTAATAATTACTTTATCTACTGTGACTAATGCTGATTATTTTCCCAGTGCTTATATTTTGTTTCATTTTTACAGGATTTCTGCTCAGTGCTATTGAAGACTGTCCCAAATTCGTTCAATACTCTTAATTAATATTTGTGTTTCCAAGACATTCTGGTGTAATTACAGGAACATTAATCTGTCAGCAGTAATTTCAGAAAGGTTCACAGACTCTCTGCTCTCAGTGCACTTAATGGGGCCACTCTGCCAGAAGGAGCCAGCGGGAGTGATGGGTTCAAATTCAGACTTTTCTCTTCTCTGATAGACAGCCTGTTCCTGCCGAGCCAGTAGAATAGCAGAAGAGAATAAACAGCTTATTGAATCAATTTTCAGGGACAGGATGTAGGCCTGGTCCAAATTCCCCCAAATCAATGAAAAAAATCAACTTTCCCCAGGCTCAGAGGCACCCAGAGCTGCAGGGCTTGCTCGCAATGCCAAAGCCAGGAGCAGCCAGCCCAGCAGAGCCTGGTTGATCCTGGGGAAGGGCTCTTGCACTCTCAAGGCAAAAAGGTTCCATTTGCACAGAAAACAGGCAAAAAGCTGCGGGGGAGGCAGTTTCCCCTGCTGTTCAAACTCCTCAAAATATGGAGTCTGTATTTGAATGCCTAATAACCACTCAGACACGGCTCAAAAGCTGTGTGTTGGGATCAAGACCGAGCCTTCTGTGGGTTGAGTTACAGCTGATATCGACCTGTAATCTGACACTCGAGGCAAATGATGCCTGACCTATAAGGTTAGCAGGTGTCAGGTTGATTAGGCTGATCCTTATTTCCTTGTTTAAACCCCTGTTTATAACACAGCTGTGTGTGGAACTGGCTGCCACCCCAACAGGGTAACAGGGACAAGGTCTGACCCAGTGAGACACCAGCATCCTCCTCCTCTATTCATTTAAAGGATGAAGACTGACATCATCTCTGTCCAGGAAAACACCCTGAACATTCAAAGGGGGGCAGTGGCTGGCTGCCAGCTCGTATCAGAGCAATAGTGTACTGCCAGGGTCCAGCATGTTCTCTGAGTTGTGGCCTGGATCCTTCCACCTGCCCCTCTGGGATGCCTGCTTTGATTCCAGCTTGTCCCTGGCAGGAATCCCTGATGCCCAGCCACCAGCTGAGGCTTGTTCCCCAGACAAGGGGCAATCCTTGTGCCATGGGCTTGTCTGGCACAGCCCTGTGCGGCTCTGTTGACCTCAACGACGTGGTTTTCTAAAGAACTACACCAATTTGTACCAGCTGAAGCTCTGACCTTTGAATTCTGACATCAGTTTAGTCTGCATCAGTGAATAGGTTATCTGCTTAATTCAAATCATTGCTGCATATGAAATTACTCAGTATAATTTGATGGTTGAGTAAAATTAATGAAAAATTTGTCTCGGTAAGAGCTTGCACAAAGTTGAACTTTACAATATTAATCTTAGCAAATTAAGGCGCAGGAAAATGTGCTTTGTTAGCGAACGCCGATTTGTGTCACAAAGTGAGGGCTGAAGGAATTAAAAGACTCCCTGCTTAAACTGAACGGTGAATCAATGAATTGTGTTCGTGTTGGGGACCCTCACCTTGAGTCTGAGCACGTAAACTTGTGGGATGCTTTCTCACTGTGGGCAGACTGGAGGGAGCAGCGCAGGCACACACAAGGCTCCAGCCTCTGCAGCCCCCACAGGACCCTGGACCCCAAATCTGCAGGATATGGGGTGTTTGTGAACCCCATGGCTGCTGTGCAAGGACCCTGCAAGGGAAGCTGGAGCCTGGTTGCACAAGGGTGTGGAGGAATTCACAGCTTTTTATTATACCAGAACAGCAGACAAAATGTTACCTCTTGTATTACTGATACTGAATAATTTGTTCACTTATTGCCTGTTAATTATGTGCCACTAATAAGTCACTAAAGCGCTTTGATCCTAATTTGATGCAAGCTGTGTGAGCTGAGCAGGTTTTCTGCACAGCTCAGCGCTGCAGCCAGGCACGGCACCAGGCAGGTGGCCCCACACATCCCTTTCCCTATGGCAGCTCCGTAGGGAGTCAGAAAACAGAGACACTGACACATGGGCACGAGGGGACATCATCTCCGGTGAAATGATTTCTGTGGGAGGTGATAATTTATAATATTGGTGCAAGTTGTAGCCCATGTGCTCTGAGCTGCTCGACAGGGTGGAGGCCGGGCTGGTTCCCACTCCTCCTTTGTCTTCCTTCATCCCATTAAGGATTACCTGGAGCATTTCCATCACCTCGATTTTTGGCACTGCAGTGGGGTAACCGTGTTCACTGAGGGAGGAGCAGAGAAGTCTCCTTCCCTCTCATTGCTCCCTAGCACAGTTGAACCAGACTGCAAAACCCTCACCAATCCACTCCCCCAAACAGAATAATTCTGATTCACAAATGAGCAGATAAAAGGTTCCCCTAAGAGGATGCCTGTCCTGCAGCCATTTTGCTTCTGAGTGTGTTTGCTATAAATTATAAAGTGAAATCTGTATGACCTCATGCATCAAAGCCAGGACCATATTTTTTCTGCTGCTGTAACTCATCAATACAGGGTACTTTCAAGGGTTCATCACACATTCATTCGTATTCTATCACTGTCTTTGTACTCACATTTGCTGCCACCATGCCCGACTGTGAAACCATCTCTGTACCAAAGGAGGGGTCCATACAACACTGGGAGATTTTCAGCAAGGTGCCTGCCTAGAGATACATGATAGCAATTTTGAAGGAAAAGTATATGTACAGTTTTATTGCAATTTCAGTGCCCTAAAGGCTTTTAAAGTCCACTTCTAAGAGAAGAGATGCCTCTTTATAAACCTGAAAGTTTAGGAGAACATGGTCCCTTGAAAATTTACCAAGATTCACTGGATATGATTTAATGCTTGGCTGATACCACGGTTACAAACAATTAAGAGAGAAAACAACTGTCTCCTTTTTCTTTCTGGCAGGGTCCAGTAGCATAGTAGAGAGTTTTTCTGGAGCTACTTTTAAACAAGAGTGAGTATCCTGCCTAAAGCTTTACCTCAGCTGTGACTCCCCAGGCAGGGCACCAACATTTTGAGGTGTAAATCAACCCCTTGAGTTCTAGGCCCTTGAATCCTTGACTCTGGTTATTCCACAGCCCATGCCTGATGTGTTTCAAATGTGGTTTCTAGGCACAAACTCTGGGGAAGCTGCTGTGCCAGCTGACCTGCAATACTGCTGTCCAATTCTAAACCTTCCATTACAAATATTCAGCCTGGAAAGCTCAGCCCCTGCTTTTGTGAAGACTTGCCCTTCTCTCTGGGCAGAGGGTAAAATCACAGAATCACAGAACACAATCTCTGTTTAAAATGTGACTGCAATGACTTTCAACGAATTTGTGAAAGTTCATGGATTACCTGCAAAAGACCCAGGAATGTGAATTTAAGTAGGAATTGGTCATCTCATATTTCTGTAGGAAAAATTCTCAGATTAATGTAAATAATATTTTCAGTGTCAGAGATAGAAACACAAGAACTAGAAACAAGCCCTATTTGCTATTTATCTAACTCGGTATTCTGTTTTCACACAGGCAAATCACAAAAAGCAATCACCTTTGTGTGCACCTGCAATCTGCCGTGTTCAGGCATCCACAGCTCTGCCCTGAACAAACACTTCTCATTTCTCTCTGTCCAAATGCATAAAGCTGGGAATTGCATCCAGATGTCAGAACCCCCGGAAGGGTCTGCAGCTGCTGGGAAACCCATTCCCCATCCCTCTGTAACAGCATCCCGTTTAAATGCAAGGTGCCTTCAGGGAATTCACTGCTCCCTTCCTTCTCTCCCCTTTCCCCCAGCCCGAGGATTTACAAGCTCTCCTGGCACTGCAGTCAGTAAACTGTTCCTACCTCTGTCTCTGCCTTCCCTGGCTGCCCTGGTGCTCAGCCTCGGGAGGCTTGAGGGATGGCAGGAATAATATGATGCAGTCTCCAATAAAAGATTCAGATCCAGCCAAAAGACCTGTAAACAAATGTCTGCAGAAGCTTTTATCTTCTGAACAAACTTTAGCTCACCCTTTCCTTCTTGGTAAGAAGAGACTGTGAATTTAGGAAGTCTGTTATGTAAAGCTGATTATTTTCTTCACCACAGAAACACTTCACAGCTGGATCCCACATCCACCTGGGATTGAACATACAGGGAAGGAGCAAAGGGACCCTCTGCATAACCTCAGGATCCTCCCTGTCTAAGATAGATGGCTTTGTGCTGAAGGAATCTTAAAATGTATTTATTCCAGTCTAGATAAAGCTTTGAATCTGTATGAAACAAGTTTAAGTCAGGACTCATCAGGAACTGTGATGCTTTATGAATGTGCAAAAGCCAATGAACCATCAAATTAAGGAACAAAATGTTCTTTATTTGTGTCCTAGCAGTGGTTCCTTCAAATAATCCCATTACAAATTTCAAGGAATGTCAACCTATAAAGCATAGACAGGCTATAAATTATTCCTTTCTAAATGTAAATCTTATAGTGTACCAATTAAAATTATCTAAATATTTAATAACAGGTTGCTACTGATTAAAGATCCTCATCTTCCCTGTATACTTTCACCACTACCACAGGATTATTAATCATTTCTCTTAAGAAAAACCCAGTAATTTATAGTGTCATTCTATTGGTCTGTTGGAAAATAAGGATGAGCATGTGTTGCTTTTTTCATGCATGGATGATCTTTCAGATGCATAAATTAATAAAAAATTCTGACACTGTAATGCTTGCATATTGATAGGATGAATTTTTTATTATTTTCTTAATGCAAGTTTTTGTTTTCTTCTTGCTTTCATACTAGAGATAATTTCTGGAAAAATGTCTTAATTTTCTTTGTTGAACTGGGTAATGAATGTGCCAGAGCAGCTTGTATTACTTGCATTCAGAGCAAAACTTGCATACTGCAGAACAGATGGGTATTGTGAACTGTTATGATGGCAGAGGTTTTAAATAATACATGAAGAATTTTTCTATCTCATTAAGTTTCCAGTTCCTTTAAGAAACATCTTTAAAACAAAAGCAAAATATTCTTAGTGGAAGCTGTTCTTGTTTTGTGTAACTCGATGTCTTTAGCTGTTATGAGGAGAAATATTGGTATGAGAACAAAGGCATCACAGCTTTAGCTCTGATTTACAGTTTTAGTGCTCACAGTTGTACAGCAAATGGACTCAGTTCTTGGTGCTTCTTCAAAATCACCAGGGCCAAACACAAATCTAAGGGAACAAATGAAAAGGAAGGTTCTAAAAATACCTTTTCTTCTTCCACCCAACTCCCTAGAATACTTTAAAAAGGCTCCCACCTCCCCAAAAGCAGCTCTCTTTATCTCTTTTTCTAGTCCTTCCACATTACCAATTTTTCTTCTATTTTCCTCCGATGGTTTCATTCTCGAGTGCATACCCCATTTATTAATCAGAAACCCTGTCTGTTTTCTGAATTCTATTAAGAGAGAAATTGGTAAGCACAGGAATTTCTGATGTGCTTCACTCACAGGCTGCACAAACAGTAGATTACTTAGCACAATTTTGAACAGAGAAGAAGGCCGGTGCTAAAGAGGAAATAAAGTCAATTTTTCAAATTTTCACTTAGAATGCTTATTTGCCATTAAAAGGATAATAGAGTAAAATAGTTTCTGAGTCCAGTAGTTTTGCTAACACTCAGAACATAAATTTTAGATTTTCACCAATCACAATAATGAAGAAGATATGCCAGTTGTCAGAATTAATTTTCCCTTTGAACAGGCTGAGCTGGAATGCAATTTAAATGAGATGAGCCGGAACAGCAGACCAGCACATAAGGACCGTGGCCCAGTATACAAAGCAAACACATTATGAATCTGAGCAATGAGAATACATTCATTTATCAAGACTTTTACTGGGGGAAGGGGAGAATGAAATCTGGCAGGATACGAAAGAGCCATCAGGATGGCCAGACTGGTCCCGCCCTGCACCCCTGAAAATACCCAATTTCCATTACAACAAGAGCAAGCTCTCCCTTTCTTGCCCCCTGAGCTTCCTTTGCTGTAAATGTGAGCTGAAGATAAGGGCTCAATTCAATTCATTATTTTAACAGGAGCACACACTTTAAACAGGTCAGGAAGTCCTGATCCTGTGAGAGTTTCTAGAAGTCTTAGTATCAGAAAACACTTTATTAGCTACCAAGGAGAAAAAGTAACTCTATCCCAAACAAAACCACGACAAACTCTATAAATTAAAGGCATATGAAACTTTTCTGTAGGCAACCTAAATCTCCACATAGCTTTGGACTACAACCTGAACAATGCAAAACCTGATATTCTCCCTTCCTAAGAATTTGTGAGATGAAAAAATAGAATCACCTCTATGGTCATTAATTGCTGCTCAAGATTGTCTCATTCCCATAGGAAACACCAATACATTTTGGCATAGACCTGGGTAATCTTATTGGATTTGTTTGCTTGCTTGTTTTAAATATGCCTTCCATTACATCCCCAGTTTAACTGCAGAGTTTCCTGCTTCTGAAATATTGATGAGCTGACTCAGGTGACACTGGTTTCCCACTATCAGCAGTTTTGTCACAAAGTGGTTCATTTTGCTTAGTCTTCACAGCTCCTTAACAGTTTTTAGTTGTTTCTGCTCGTATGTTACCTGCTCCTGCAGAGGACCCTTCTCTCAGCACTGATAAGTGAGCTGATGTTTTCTCTAAAATTCCTGGGCACTAATTGCCTCACAAAATTATCCAGCACATCTTGCAAAAACCTCATCACTCAGCTACACAGCCACGTTTGAAGGGCGAGATACAGGATAAGACACAGAGGTAATCTGAAACTCCCACCTTACGACTTCCCTGGGTTTTGGGTTTTTTTTTAGGGTCAGTGATGACAGTAAATAGGATTAGTTAGAGCAGTTAGTGCAGCTGATAGAGTTTGGCTGCAGATGAAGGTCTATGGCATGTGGCCATTGCTTTTGGCAACCCATGGATTACGGAATTGTGCATTCAACTCTTTCCTTCTCATGTTAGTGTTCTGCCAAGTCTCTCAGGGCTTATTCGTGCTTTTCAATAGCATCTGTACCTCCTACTTCCCATTAAAACACCCTAAATCAAAATGCAATGAGATGTTCTCAGCATTTCCTACTTTAGTCAAGAGCTTGGTTGAGTTTGATTAAAGTTGTTAAGCGCTTTTAATTAGAGGGGTAAAAAACTGAATTACACGCCTCAATTAACACTTAAAAATTATCTATGGGGCACCAACAAGGCACAATGGCTGCCAGCCACAGTGAATGCAGCAAACAGAGCAAATTTGGGCACAGTCAAGTGGGAACTGGCACCTGCAGAGTGATGAGACTCTGGAAGTCATGGGGGAGAAGAAGAGGCACCTAACGAGGCAAAGAGCTGGCCCTGCTCTCCTTTTCTGCCTCTGGTGCCACTTGCATGAGCTTTCTTCTCCAGGCACTCTGTCCCAACCTTGGGCAAGCCCCTCCTCTTAAGGGAGAGACTCAAAAAGTGAACTAAGACAGATGGAACAGACTATCAAACAGTAATTTACAGCTCTCTTCCTCTTTATAAGCACTAAAGTATTCTTCTCCTTACTTCATTTTTTCCTCTCATTTTAGCATGGATAATTCACCAAATCAGAATTAATTCTTTGTGCAGGTACTGCAGAATTAATTCTTTCTGCCCAACTAATAACTGGGCAGCTCCTGGCAACTCAGAGCACCTTGCTCCAGTTATTTTCCGAGCGAGTGAGCTTGCTGTCATTGACTGTGTTGTGCTGGTTTCGACTGGGATAGAGTGAATTTCCTCCCCAGTGGCTGGTGCAGGGCTGTGTTTTGGAATTGTGCTGAACACAGGGTTGGGAACACAAAGATGTTTTTGTTATTGCTGAGCAGGGCTCACACAGAGCCAAGGCCTTTGCTGCTTTTCCTGCTGCCACGCTGGGGAGGGACCTGGGGGTGCCTGGGAGGGTGGGAGGGGACACAGCCTGGACAGGTGACCCCAGCTGACCCAAAGGATGTTCCAGACCATATGGCATCCTGTTCGGTATGTAAAATGGAGGGAAGGAGGAAGGGGGGGATGTTTGGAGTGATGCAGTTTGTCTTCCCAAGGAACTGCTCCGTGTGATGGGGTCCTGCTGTCCTGGCAGTGCTGAACCCCAGCCTGCCCAGGGGAGGTGGTGACTTTGTTGTTTTGCTTTGCTTGTGTGCATGGCTTTGGTCTTCCCCATGAAACTGTCATTATCCCAACCCATGAGGTCTCTTTTCCCCTCCCCATTCTCTCCCCAGTCCCACTGGTGGGGGAGTGAGCGAGGGCTGCCTGGGGCTGGGGTGAAGCCATGACATCTGGGAATAAGGTTCTACACACCACCTTTAAAACTCTCTCATTGCAGTCTAGTCAAACCCTCTGTATTTCCTGCTCTCCTGCTCTTTTCCAAGGAAAGCTGAGTAGGAAACAGCCTTCGGAAGGAACTGTTCTTGACACAGGTCCTTCCTTCTTCCCAACAGTGCTCAGTGATTTTACGTCATGCAAAGGACTGAAATCCAACTAAGAAGTATTGCACTTCCCCTTCCTCCCCACCACCTTCCCCAGGAGTAATTTTAGTGGAGCTTTGATTGATGTCAGATGAAATTAACTGGAAACATTTAATGTGTTTAACATGTAAAGGCTTAGGGCTCTATTCACTCGGAGTTAGAGACTTTCTGTGCTTCATAAACTCAGAGGACACTGAAGCCTGAATTTCAGCTCTGCAGCCAGATGACTTATTAAACAGCACCTTGACTCCTGCCATCGTTGCTGCTTTTCACTTCATTATTAATAGAAGGAGGACTTGAACTGATGGCAGCAAGAATGGAATCAAAAGTCCTGTGGCAGAGATGCTGTTAATTTTAGTATTGTGTCCATCATTAAGCATCAGATTAAATCAAGCTGTATTTCCCTCAGCAGCTGTTGAAAATCCTCATTTAACCAAGTGAAAAGGAATATTGTGCTTCAAATGGAAGGATGAATGAGGTTCCTGCTAACAAATAGCTTAGAGAGAAGGGCTCTGAATAGACAGGGAGGTTTCATGAGACGTCTACTCAAGAGTATCATCTCAGTTTTCTTAAAACTTGGAAAGTCTTCAGTCATTTGAAAAATTGAAAGTTGAATAATTTTTTTTCTCCGTTCCCATACTTGTAGCAGCACCTGGAGAAGAGAGGTTTATTTCTAAGTCCACAAGTTATATCAAGTTAGAAAGAAAATGTTTTTTTAAACATGTACGTCATCTTTGACCATCCATCAAAGGTAGATGAGTCCTGATAAGGGATAAATGTGAGGCTCTGGGACTCCTGAGGGACGCGTGAGCCAACCCCAGCTGAGCAATGGGAAGGTCTCTGCGAGTGTGCAAGGCAGGCTTTGCTCAGGGAATGCTCCATTGAATCAGGTGGGAATCACAGCAGTGCACAGGGCATGAGGACAGGTAGGATTTGAACTTCCCTCACTTCAAGAGGATTTTCTTGCACCTGCTTTTCTACTGATATTCAGTATTATTTTATTGACATGTAAGCAAGTCTATCAACAGCAAAGTTTTCTCCTAAGTGATAAAGAGGCTTTGAAAGACCTGTCTATACAAACACCAAACATTATCCTCTCTACTCTCTATTCTTTGCCACTTCTAAATACATTTGCTTGTGTTATATATCACTCTGTGATTACTTACCCACTTATCTTTAGCACACACTTGACAGGCTAAGCTCAGAGCAGCTGGGTTGTTAAAAAGTCATGTTTCAGTGAGACAATTGCACTCTATTACTTAGTTATGGCTTACAAAGCTTGTCAGTAATTCTTCAAAATCCAGCTGCAGTCATGACTTCAGCAGTTATTTGCTACAGCCACGGCACTAATGGAGCAGTGACCAGAGACTTTAATGCAGATTATTGGCTTTCTGAGCAATTTCCCCCCTCATAAGATCTTGATAAGAGTTCCACAAGACATTCTTGGGATTATTACATAATTTAATTAGTAAACTCACACCCTCCATTCTACCAGAAGCCTTCTCACTTTCATGGTTCCCTTTTACATCCCATTTTCTCCCAGAATGCAGCAAGAGCTGAGTTTCAGTCACCTTGCTCTGGAGTCAAGCAGCAAGTGGTGACAAGGCTGAAATTAGCCAGACTTTTCCTGCTTATGAAGGATTAAACCACTTGATGAAACTCTGCAAACACATTTATCTCGAAGTGTCAGAAAAGAGGTAATAATTTGGTTTGTCTGAAGCAGGGAACCAGTTGAGATGCAGCCACAGGCCCTCCAAGCATTTTAAATCTGCTCAATGTGAAATGAAAGAAGTCCATAAACTACGATGAAAGGCATGTATATAAACACAGATCACAAATTATATAAATTTCTCAAAAGTGAGGCTTTCCACTAACTTGATTTAAATCTTCATCTTTCCAGAAATTAAGTTGGAAAACTAAGAGTAGCAGGGACCCATGTATTCTACTAAGTGAGACTTTTAAACAACACATTTCATTTTAGTTTCATCCTTCTGCTGCAGCTTGGAAGTATGTATATTACATATGCTTTCTGGTGACAATATGTATATAGATATCTATACACTTCTGGGGTAAGCATATAGTTCTTTCTTAAAACACCTGTAAGATACTTTCATTGTATTGTGCAATTATAGGTAAATAACCTCAAAAGGTTAATCAATCAGTAACCATGTGTAAAGCCAGGGTAAATGGAAATAGTTGTGCTGTCTGAGACTACTTATTTTTCTGCATTTTCACTGCAAAATAGTCAGTTAGAAGGTATCAAGAAGGACCCACGTCATGCAAATGCAAGGTCATACCCAATGAGTAACAGGCTGGCAATTCCAGGGTTGGATTGCTGCTATTTATTTCATAACAGCGCAAAGAGCAAAAGTTCCTTTGCTGTGTCTGTCTGGAAGCTCAACCACACTGCAGCCACAGGTGCTGCCCCTGTGCAGGAGGAGGAAATCAAACAATCCATCACTGATGTGTGTTTGGGGGGACTTGCAGAAAAAGCATCAGAACTAGCACATTTCTGGAGCTCTGTGCAAGGCAAGTGAGCAGCCAGGTTATTTACAGTTGTTGCTGGCTCTGTCTGCAGTGATAGGCCACAAAGTCTGCCCACGAGCCAGTCCTCAGGGTAAGGCTCTTCTGCCATGGAGAGGCTTTGAAAGCATATCTGAATGTCTCCATGTCCTAAATACTCAGCTACACAGTGTGATCCCCAGGTCATACTCAAAAAAAGCACTGTGTAACATCTTGTAATAAGTTAATTGCAATATTTTTTAGATGCTGAAGAAAACTAGAATGTGTTCTGACTCAGGCAAGGAAAAAATAAATCAACTATGTGATGTATGGCATTAGTTTGCTTCAAAAACCATGCTTTACTAAAAAAAAAAAGTGTGGTCCTTTCCTGAAGCAGCCAGAGAGAAACAGGAAATTATTAGGTGTTTAAACATGAAAGGCATGAATATTGACCTCATAGGTAAACTGCCAAAGGAAAGAGCAATCCATTTCCTTCAATGTGCAGTTTTATGTTATGAGTACCTAAGAAACAGGAAGACATGAAACAGAAGTGATTGTAAGATGAAGATGTAATGTTAGCCAGAGAATTACATTGCCCCAGATTGTGTCCAGCATTTTAGAAGTTGTGTGCACATGTGGAAGCTCTGAAGCATCACTGGGCTTGCATTCCACTTTTGTAATAGCCCCCGATTCCCAAAAAAGCACTAGGAATTTTTCATCAAGGCAGAAAATCAAATATTAAGGGGCTGAACTCCTAACTCCATAAGAGTCACTGTCAACATTCCCACTCTCTTGAACCCACCTTTTATTTTTTTATTTTATTTTTTTACTGGGTAGAAATAAGGCAGGAGTTCAGCCTGAAAATCTGAGAGCAAGCACAATGCAGACCTCACTGAAAGGAAAAACTGCCTAAATGATTGGGTAAAAATGGCAAATCACTCTCCTTATAGACTTCAAACCTGAACCTAGCAGCCCATTAAGCACAGAGAGGCGGCTGAGGTCAGCACCCTAATGGTTTGCTGAAGAAACAAGGGTGAATGTCAGCAGCAGGACCAATGCCCACCTCAAAAAGCTTCTCATCAGCATGTGCAGGGAGCTGCTGACTCCATCAGGTCATGGGGCAGGGAAACGTGGAGCAGCCTCCACCTCTCAGGCTCTGTTCAAGAGGAGCAGCATTCTAAATTCAGAGCGCTCTCCTTCACAAACCCCAATTAGTTTGACAAGGCAGTGTTTGGAGCCTCTGCATCGCACAAACCAGAGGAGGGTTTGGAGCGTTATGAATTGTGATGTATCAAAGGTGAAAACACACCCAGGAGCGGGGATTGCTGTGTTTTAAGTGTGATTGGAGCTGATTTCAGGCAGCAGAGGCTGTGCTGGAGCAGGGCTGGGCAGAGGAGCCTCCCCAAGGTGCCCAGGCTGGGCACAGAGCCCCAGGGAGAGCAGAGCTCTGCCCCAGCCTTGGCACAGCCCCTGAGCAAGGCTGTGACCTGCTCTGCTCCCACCCCAGCAGGACATCAGCACTTTCCAGTGCCATTTCCACCCCAGGAAACCAACTCTGTGTCACAGGACTGGCTGCAGGGAAAGGCAACGCCAGGCCAGCAGCTACTGCCTGATCCTATTGCTTGGGGAGCCCTGAAGATTTATGGCACAGAGAGAAGCAGAGCTCTCCAAAGTGTCCTAGGAAGGCCTGAGGAGCAAAATTGGAAATTCACAGCTCTTCCTGAGGCAGCTGGGAGGCTCCGGGACACAGACATCTGATGAGATGGCAGTGCTGGAGGAGAAGCTCAAAGTAGATTGTGTTCAGAAAAAGAAATTTGTATTTGCTGTCTCCAGTCTCTGGAAGTGGAAAAAATATCTATAGTCCTGTCTGTGACCCCAGTAACTCTTCTTTTTATCACAAGTTCCTGCTTTAAAAATGTAACAGAGACTACAAAAAGTGGAGTTAAATACTTTGGGATTAGAGATACAATCTGAGAAGCAACAGTGAAATAGTTCATCCCACAAGAGATTTCACTCATCTCTTTCAGAGATAAGTACACAGGGAGCTGACAAAATAAATTTGCCCTTGATATCTTCCTGGGTAACCTGAGAGGAAAATTAAATCCAACTTCTTTCCTGAACATGACATTTATTTTGCTTAAGGAAAATCATATTTATCAATTATGTGTAGCACTTCTGATTAACCATTAGGAGTGAGAGGGAAAAAAGGGTTTGAAGGCTTAAAGTGATTATGGATATAGAGCTTGTTCTGGTCTTGAGAGGGATAGAGTTTGTTATTCTTCCTGCTAACCAGCACAGTGCTATGTGAGGCCAAAACTTTTAGAAACTCTCACAGAATTGGGACTTTTTCTTGCCTATTAAAGGCTGTAATCCTGTTAAAATTATGAATCACAGCTTTGTCTTTTTTTTTTATTTATTATAATTAGATAGCATTTCACATATATACAGTCTCCTACTGTCTCAATTTCTCTCCATAATTATTTTTCAGATTTTCTTCCCTCAGTGAAAGAACTTCAAGTAATCTTCCCTAACACAGATTGTTTTGGTTTGCTTTTTTTTCAAAGATTTCTTAAATTAAGAGGAACTTTTATTGTAAATAAAAAAAAAAATTAAAAAAACCCAAAACATAAAAACCAACAAACCTAAAGTGAATTTGCTGACTTTATGGTAAACTCCTTTTCCCTCCCAGTTTGAAGTGACCTTTGATGGAAACTCAAATGTGCAGGTGTCAAAGTGTATCAGTATCGTATACCAGCGATGTGCACAATTGAGGTTTTTTTTGGCACTTTCTCCTTCCAATTTATTAAAGGTTGTGTCAGAATAAATTTATGTAAGCAAGGATCAGATTTTATTAGTGGAACATCATTAGCTTTTAATGAATAAGAGTAGTTTGGGAAAAGAGCTGATAACTAAGGTAACATTTGAGACCTGAGCTGTTTCTCCGCTCCTTCCACCCTTGTTTTAACCCTGCCAAAGAGGGTGAATCCAGCCCTGGAGAGCAGAGCTGGTGCTGTTAAAGCTGCAGAGCAGCCGAGCAGCTGACAATGCTCCAGTGTCTATCACTTCCCAGCACAGCAATATGTGCTGAGGCTCTGTTACTTTAATGGAACTTTGTGAGTGATGCAGATTTTTTCACTAAATCGAAGCCAATTAAGCTTCCAAAAGCTTATTCCATATGCAAAAAGTAAGGGTCCAAGGCTGCAGCCATTTTTGGGGTTATGGGAACAGCTGGCAAGCAAGATGTCTCCACAGTGGTGAGGACAGACAGAACAGAGATGGCCCCCGGTCCCAAAGTCTAAATTACAAACTCTTGGAATATCCCGGGGATTGTCCATCAGGAATGTAACTGATCCTCAGCAGCAGAGAGAGATTTGAACTGACAAGGGAGATCTCCAAACTGTCCCAAAGGCAGAGATGTTGCTGAGCTCTCCTCCCACAAAACCACCCTTCCCCCTTTCCAGCAGCCTGGTGGGGTTTGCTTTCTCCACCACTGCAGGTAATTTTGGTTCCTGCTTGCATTTTACCATCAGCCAGATTGGAATAAGAGGAAGCGTGCCACAGTTACATAATCCAGCTTCAGAAAACAGTGCTGGATGATATCAGCTCATACAGGTTTTGCCCAGCGCTAGGATGCAATAGTAACGAAATGCTAGATGTCTGTGTTAATTGCCATTAGCATTGAAATATCCAAAATCCCTGTACTGGAGGTACAATATTTAGAGCTCACAGTCTTTGGGATCTCTCTGCTCTCCTATGTGACTGTGAAACACTGACTAATTTTTTAGATTCTCTCCAGTCAGCAAAGAGTCACATACATAGTCATTTCTCAGCATTTCCCATTTAGTCCCACACTGCAGACTTTGGGGCAGCAGAGGCACTGGCAGAGCCCTTTCTCTCCCACCAGCTTTGTCAGGCACATCAGGAAGCCACAGATCAGGGGGAAGCACATCCATGGAGGTGCCAGCCCTCACTTCAACCCCAGGAAGAGCAGCCCGACCCCAGCAAAAGGCACGGAGCTGCTCCCCAGCAGGTTTGCTGTCTTTTTCTGGACACACTACAGCAGAGGGACAGTGCAATTTGACAAGAGTGAATCCAGATCTTGGGTCTTGCTATTGGATTAGCAAAGTTGATCCAGAGAGCCAAACCCATGCAATAGTATTCTGCTTTTCCACTTTGGAACAGCTTTGTGTGCTTTACGCTGCCCTCAGTGCCTCTGCAGACCCCCCAGCAAAGCTGAAGGATCATACACCTGGTTTGATCAGTCTTGATTCTTATCAGGTTTGTAACCCCAAAAGGTCTGGTAGTACACAGATCATCCTCTTTTTACAGCCACATCAAAACCCCTGTTGGAATTCAGGCCCAAATCTGACAGTCAAACAGGGATAAATGCTAAAACACCATTAGGTTTCCTGTCCTTAATCATTATGGGCTACAGAGATAATTGACTTCTCGATGTGGATCTCTCTGAGGTTTATGGGAAACACCGTTAAGAAAGATCTTCTTTTCCTTTCCATTGGGAAGCTTAAAATGAAGATTTCTAGAGAGCTAAGCCACATATATTGCCAAAATGCACCAAAGCACATTAAAGATTTGCACGACCTTAGCCAAGAAACCGCCACAGCCCCCTGAGAGCAGGTAATGCCATAAAGCCTGCAATAGGGTCTTTGCTAGGCAACAGCTACCAGCACTCCTTGAGCACTCTGAGCCCCGGCTTAAAGCCAAATCAGCAAACTTCTCATAAGGATGCAGTTGTTCAGTTTTCCCCAGAGTAGCCCTGCTCGTATTAGAAACTAACAAAAAGGATTTAGAAAAAAATACATTTACATATTTTTTCCATTAAAGAGAGCTGTTACTCGCACAAGGTTGGTATCTGCTTATGAAGTTGAAATTCCCTTGTGTGCACAAACAAATATCATTTGAGAGATTTTCAGAGTCGTGTGCAGTGTGTGCCTATCAATTCCTGATAATTTGTGGAGGCTGTTGATGAACTGAACAGCCACTTTCCTCTCACAAATGCCTGCAAAAACAGGAAAATAGTCTCAACTTTTTCACGTATGCCCACAAGATAAGAGAAGATGCAAGGCTCATAACTCAAATCCCCGCTTTTTGAGCATGCAGAACACAAGCTAAACTGCACGTAAGCACAAACTGAAGTGCCTCTTCCCCATTTCGCATTTTTACAGTTCATTGGCCTATAAAGTAGCATCCAAACAGCCTGAAACAATTCCATCTCTGCTGTAATTACAGGATCCCACTAAAATTACAGGATTCCACTGCTAGAAATGTCTTAAATGCTTTCATAGCTTTCTACAGTATGTTGCTCTTGCCACCCTGCTTCTTACAGGATGTATGCCTGCATGCACACAGAAACATCCCCCATCCCCACACTGGCCATTTGTACAGTAGTTTAGTACACAGATTTATTTTAATGGGCAAACAGGATCCAGGGGACAGCTGTGCTATGGACCAGCACTGCCCTGAGCTCAGCTGAAAGATAGTGAACAGCTACAAGGTCTGTCCCAGAAAGCCATGGTGAGTTCACTACCTGCACACGAACACTCACTTCATCCTTACAGATATTTATTTCTCCAGATTGAGTCCATTTGGTACATTAGTCACAGTTTCCCTAGCCATGCTTCAAGCACAGCATAATATAGCATGAATCACTATGCTGAATAATCCAGAAGTATATTTCAAATATAACTTTTACCATGCTCCTTTTTTACTGATCTTTCTTTGATGGATCATAATGTGATCACTTTAAAAGTACTTTAAATAATAGCTGCACTTCAAAGGATTTTTTCTTTTATCTTATTTAAAGCATTACATCAATTGTCATGTGCCATGATTCCACACACTTATTATCATGCTGACGTTTAAATATTGCTTCCTTATGAATCTACCTGTTCAGTACAACTTGTTACATTCACCCCTTTAACCAGAAATATTTATTTCTGACAACAACAGACTCTCCCACTCTAACACACTTTCTGCCTTTTTATTCCCATAGATGTGTTCTTCACTTTCATTACTAAATCCTCTGGACACAAGTGACTGTTTTATATAGCCTATATTTTGAAAAAACAACTCAGGCCTCAACAGCCTTGTCAGGAGCACTGATTATCAGCCTTGCTAATCTCGATGTCATTCTGCAGCCTCTGGTTCTGATGATGCTGTGCTGCTACAAGGAATTCACAGCCAGGCTCCAGGTGATACAGGCTCCTTTTCCACATCTGCCTCTGAAGTGCTGACTGATTTCTGAGAAGCTGCTTGATTTTCCTCCATTCAGAAACAGAAGTAACGGTGCCAGATCAAACTCAAAGCAAAAGAACATTTAATTCTTCTCTTTGAACCCCTCCCTAAACAAAACCTACTGTTTTCACATCCTGTCATTATGTTAAGGCACAGGTTTTACTTTGCCTGATCTGAAGCAAAAAAAATGATGTGATGCTGGGCATATAAGTATGTCCCATGGACATTACCAAAGATTTAAATTTCGATAAAAGCATTTTAAAAATTTCACCTTTTCCTCTCATTAGCAAGCACAGCTCATTCTCATCCTTCTCCTGACAGTGACAAGTATCCTTTTTATGAATGATTTTATGCCTCCATCCAGCTTTCACTCTTGGTGGAAGGCTACTCATCTGGAGTTCAGCCAAAAAACAGAGATGAGGGAAAGTGGTTTTTTTCTACTTGCTTTAAGTAGTTCTGCTTAGAGAGGATGACTTACTTCATAAAAAGTGGGAGTTAAGCCTGGAAAATAGCTTTAAATTGAAAAACCAGCAACGAGCTTCAAAAGCCGAAACTTCCAAGTTAAAGCAGTGGCAAATAAAAATCATAACTCATATTATGCAAGTGAGACCTTTCTGGCAAACAGCAGAGTACATCTGCACAGCACACAGCAAACTAATGACCTATAAACACAAACAGCAAAGATGGCTTTAATTAAGGGGTTTTTACAATCCAGCTCGCTCATGCATTGGCTGTAAACACCGACACCCTTGTTTAAAACTGCATTTGTTGTGTTACTTTTGTGGCATCAGTTCAGACATTTGGCACATTTGGGAGGTGAGGTAATCTGAGCTGTGCGTTCGTACCAGGGACAACTTTTCTCTTAAGGAAAGCAGCTGCAGTCCATCTGCAAAGTTCAACTCAACAAGGTTAAAGAAAGCAGGTTAAAACCTGAAGTTTGCAAATACTAAACTCAGGATTTCGTTTTATTATACATAAATATATGGTACATGTGCATTTGTGCTTTGACACCTTTGCTGGTTTTGGATTTGTTTGATTTTTTTCTGCTAGTGGCTCCCCCTGTTTTTATTCTCATAAAAATATCTTGTCAGTCCACAAAAATGCCTACTTTTCTGCAAGTTCCACTATTCTTTATGTGGGGAATAAAGAATGTAAAGACAAGAGTTGAGGCACTATTTCATAGTCAAGGTACTTAACAAAAATATTAACACACTGCTCCCTTTAGTACTCAAAATTAAATAAACCACACAGTTGGTTTATTTAATGTTCAATTTAAAATGCTTCATAGAGTAACTAAACTAAACTTCCTATTAAAAAAAAAAAAAAAAGAACCCAACTAAATCAACAGCAATGATAAAATGAACAAACAAATCAAATAAATTTTAAAAATCCCCACCACAAATACAACAACCCTTTCCTCCTTGGAAATAAAGTTATTTATTGCCATCAAGGCACTGCGTATACATTTCATGCTGACCTGGCCACATGTCAACATTTCTCTGTGCATGGAGGAGGTGATCCCTCTAGTCCACAACCATTTTATCAATAAAATAGAAAAAAGAAGTTCCCAGCATGCTATCTAGATCCTATAATTCCTGCAAGTCCACGCAGTGTATCACAGCTACTGATCACGAATGACTCTAGCTGTTTTCCAGGCTTGCAGTTTCTCTCACTCTGTTGTCTTCCATCACAGACTGTCTCAGTAAGGAAGCGCTAAGCGAAAGAGAAAACAGAGCAGAAATTATGAGAGAATAGAAAGAATTATTATGCTGAGTTTCTTGAAGAAATGAAAAGGAATTTTGCTGTGATCCTACTCCCACAGCCCCTGCAGAAAGGCTGCTGTGACTCAGCTTCACAGGGTGATTAGGGAGGATTAGGTTTTTCAGTGAGAATGGATCACCAGGTGGGATCTGTGGTTTCTGTGTGGCCTCAAAGGCCACAGTGCTCCCCTGCCTGCAGAGATTTTTCTGCTCATCAGCCCAGGGGCAGGACATGGTTATTAGCACAGGGTTTTAACTCTGTTTGCCCCTTCCTCATTTTTGGGCCTCCAAAAGCCCAATGGCATTGCTGAACATGCCCAATTTTAGACAGTGTTTTTCCTCTCAGAGGAGCAGCTACCATCTAGACAGAGCATATAAAGGCTTGGTCCTAACTGCCAGGGAATGATTAGCAACAATGAATTAAGAAGCAGTGCCTCTGAAAAGTATTCTATACGTTCTGCAGTAATTAAGGTTATTTTTAGGATAATGCTCTTACAAATTGTTGAGTTCCTGGATACCTATGAGCAAAAACCCTGGCAAAGTTACATTTGTTCTTTCAGCAAGAAAAGAAAGCATTAATAACTGACAAGGCTTTTTCCATTTACAAAGCCTTGGGTTTTTCCCCCTTTTTCTAACATATTAAATTAATTGGTTTTCACACTGTTTCCTGCTTGTTTAGCATAACCAGTAAGTGGATTAGTCTTTTATCTCAGCTATTCATAGGTTTCTTTAGGAAAAAAGGTGATTATTGCTGTGGTCACCACATGGTCCCCATTCTTAATCCCCTCCCTGGCAGTCTTTGATCCATGTAGAGTTAAACATTTGTCCAGGGCACATTGCTGTGCCTATCTCTAATCATCTCTCCAGAAAACCAGAGGGTTAACTGCTCTACATGTCAATGAACTTAGAATCAGGGAGCCAAAGAACATTCCTGCAGTCAGCCTAGGTGACAAAGCAGGGATCAGAGGGACCTGAGCTTCCCATTATGTTTTGTTTTCTAAGAGGTAACAAACTATGAGTGCTCTAACACTACCCAGCAGCCTCATCAAAGTATGATCGCAGCATTTTCCACTCCATTAAATAAATCACAAGTTTTAAATAAAAATAAATCAATTACACATCCAGAACACCAGTGTTTTGAGCAAATACTTGGTCAGGATTTTTTTTATAGAACAGGTTGCAACCCAGTGCTCTTTCACATCGTGATTTACTTTGGTCCCCTCCAAGATATTGAACAAAAAGCTAGAAGGTCCAAAAGGCAGAATGACTTGAAATATCCTGATGAGTGCCTCAAGTTTACTTCAGTCTACTGGAACCAGTTCCCTCCAGAGAAATAAATGCTTTCTCTGATGAATGGAAAGAACATCTCAGTATAATTACCGAAAATGTGAGCTTTATGTTCCAGTGCAGAATCCTGGGTATTTTACATGAAATGCCAACAAATGTTTTATTCAAGTCACAACAGCAACACAACTCAAAAGAAAAGACACAGTGATAGTCTTGATTCCCTCTTGTCAGATGCATTTTGATGCCATCAGTTTCCAGATGGCATCACTGTATAGAAGTGATATACAGAAGAATTGCTGTAGTAAGATGACAAACAAGCAGGTCTGATAAACTTGATATTTTGGGATGTTTCTAATTATCACAGGTAACAAGCTAAGGCCATAATGATTAGTTTCAGCTAGGTTTATCTAGGCATGAAGTTCTTTGAATTACAGTAGTAGACGAGATCTGCTAAAGTTTTGTTCATCTTCTGCACAAGGAACTGCATGTCCCTGGGAGTCACATAAATGTGTGTCCTGAAGGGATAATCCTGAAATCATTTCTTTCCTTCTGCTACAAGTTAGAGCTATGTATTACAGAAGCACTGTTTTTATTAATGAGCTGCATTTCGGGTGTCTCTTCTCAGATATGCTTTCCAGAGCAGCTATGTTTATGGCCTCTCCTGTGCTGCATAACTCAATATCCCCGTTATGTAGATAACTCAGATTTATGCCTCCATCCTATGAGACATTTCACAAGCACAGGCTTAGGCTTGTCAGGCAGCTTGACGGATGTTAAACCCAAAATTTACTCAAAGACATCCAGATAATGGTGTGGCAATGCCACTTCCAAATCTAAATGTATCACCACTGTAGCAATGCATTCCCTGCTGCCCCACCCTCATCTCCTGCTGTGAGAGCATTGCACAATTCATCAGACATCCCCTGAGCATCACCCACAGCACTGCATCTCACACAGGCACATCATTGAGCCCTGCCTGAAGGGAAGCTGCGTTTCTTCCTCAGGCCTCAATGCATGCTGTGATTATTTAATGGAGTAAAAATAAAGCCAGGAAAGACAGCAAAAAAAAGTAGTTTTGCTTTGTTCTGATTTTAAGAGGACTCAACAACACTAGGAATTGGTGACTGCGTGGCAATCACTTAATAGACTAACCTGATAAAATTTTATATGACAACAGCCAGTAACCACCACCACCAGATGCCCAGACAAGAAGCAATCATTTTGGTAAATTTGCAGTCCTAGAACTCCTGAACCATCTGCCAGGTCAAACTAAATAATTTCAAAGGATTTCTGGAAGCACGTGAAAAACAGTTTGCTCAGTAACATTCCATCCTTATTGTGACTGCAAGAAGCCTCTGTGCAGCAGACAGAGCAACAGGAGTTGGTGAAGGCAGGAAAAGGACTTTAAAGCAGGAGGATTATAGCAGGAGGCAACATCTAGTGTCCTGCTGGAATTCTTCAAGAAATGGAAGCACTGGGCAGTTCTGAGGAAGAGCTGTGCTGCCACAAGGAAAATAATCCATTTAACTCTCCTGTTTTTCCAAGAGACTTTGCTCAAGCTTGGATCTGTTTGAGCAAAATATTCAGGAGTGAAAGGGACAGACTCCCAGACTGGCCTTCTATTCTGCTTTAGACACAGCTGAAATACAAAGTCTTTAAAAGAGTTTTGGACACTATTACAAAGCCCAAACCCCCCACAGTTTTATGAGCAAGTGTCAAAGCTCTCAAACACAAACTTTACTGACCAGCTGAATATGAGGAGGCCAGTAGCAGGGAAGCACTGAATATTTCATCTTTCAATGGAACATGCAGTTTCTGGGCAGAGAGTTTCTATGAGCTGAGCTGACCATATTTTTATTATTTAATCATTCTTTGCCTGGAGCAGTCATTTCCCTTACAAAACTCTCCAACCATTCCAGTGTGGCTCAGATCTGGAGGTTAGAACTCAGCTACTTCCCAGTGAGAGGCTTCACAGAAGAAATCATGCAGCTCTGTGAGACTCAGGACTGGCAAGTGTGAGTGGATGTGTGGTTCTGGGGGGAAATCATGAAAACAGCTGGGTAACTCCTTGTTAAAGTTGTTCTCGTGTAAACCTGACACCTGAACCTAAGGAAAAGAGCAGAAACATTACTATAACCACCTATAATACCATGATGGATGGTGTTACTGCTGCCTGGAGACCTCAGTCTCTAAGCCAGATGTCCACAAGTTAAAATCAGCTCCCTTTGTAAGAAAATATGAGACCTGCAATAATGAGCCATTTTCTTGGACTTGGAATGCAAACTATTATTTCCCATGATTTCCTACTCTCCTTTAGGTCTGATGAATTGTGTATCCTTTTAGCCATTCTTGATTTAGCAGAGGTATCAACAGGAGGTGAAATATGGGGAGAGATGGTCAATATTAGACAGACATATCAAAAGGGTCACACCTCTGCAGGGTTCCTTTTGGAAAGCTGTTCAAAACAAGTTCTGAAAGAATAAGTGTGAAAGGAGGGAGATAAAACTCCAAATTAGCACAAATAGCTCTAAGCAGCATTGAAAAGTAGGATACAAGGTGCGCTGTCCAACAGAAATGCAGACCACAGAGAAATCCATGATAAATGATTCACGCACTGCAGAGTTGATAAATGACACAACAGAGACATTTTGGTAACTGAATGGAGACATTCAGAGCTGAAATGAATGGGCTAAATTTGTGACTTTAACAGAACAAGATTTTACATAATTTTGCATGATTCCTCCTCACTTGAGTTGTGTGAACAGAGTATTTCCCTATTCCTTAGGCAAACTTGTTAAACAGCATTAAATTTATTCAGGAATCAACATGATTTCCCAATCCCTGCCATTGCCTCTTCTAAATCTGAATTGTGGAGAAGTAAAAGGAGCATTACAGAAAGTTTTAAACCAAAACAACATCCTGACTCAGGGTCATCTGTCTCACCTCAGCTTTGTGTGCTTGTATTTTGGCAAGTGCTGCACATTTATTCTATGACCAGAAATTGCTGATAATCTCATTCCATTTAAGAGGCCAGTACATCATCACCTTGGCTTCTGACCCAGTCCAGCCACCCTTTAGTGCTGGTTCTAGAGATTCAAGGGCTGCTTTAGGCTCCCTCTCTCCCCAGGGTACCCAACCCTGCAGCACTCACTGGCAGTGCCTGTTGGTGCCAGGTGAGGGCTGGAGAAGGAACCCGCAGGTCTCAGGTAAAGGTGATGACCCTTTGGGTTATCTGTGCAGTGAGCAGGTCTCACACAACACAGGGCTTTGTTCCTAGGTAAGGCAAGTGTCTAATTTGCTTTCGGGAAAGCAGGACCTTAGACTGGCTCAGAAAGAAAAAAAAATCTAGTAGAGCCTCTCTTCTCAGAATCAATTTTTGATCCAGGCACTGACCCCCCTTTCAGCTGGAATAGCAGCAGTGCCCCCTCCTGCTGCCCTGTGTGCAGTTTGGTGACAGATATGTGACAGGGACCTTCCTCTGCTGGGAGGCAGAATCTGCCCCAGCTGCGCTCAATTCCTGTTTTGTCCACAGCCAGGAGAGCTGGCATTGTGAAATTCTCTCTTCACAGAACATCAGGGCCCTAAATCTGAGCAGAAAAAGTTCTGAACAGTGGTAGATCTGCTTCTCTCTAAAAAAAACCACCAAAATCAATTATCCAAGATACAAAGAAGCTGCTTTTAAAACATCCAGATTCTTAAACTTTATCCTGTGACTTGAACAAGAGGAATATTGCAGCTTTAACCTTCTCTGCCACCTGAAGCTTCTCACTGATTTTTGTTCATCTTGGCTGCAAATTTCTCTCCCAGGTTCTATATCTTAATAACCAGTAAGACTCTCTCCACATCACTGCAGCCTGTTTAAAAAACCATCTGATAGGTAACTCAGAGAAGGAGGGATCTGTGTGTGTATGCATATCTGCAAGGTGTTAAAGTCACGTTTCTTAAAGGTCCTGATTTTCCCAGTAAATCCAAACTCCACATTGCCCACAATGTTGCCACCGTCCATGGGAGCTGTGCTTTGCCAGTGGTGCTTCCACAGGACACTTCTTCCCACTATTTATCAGTGTTGCATTACTCTAGAGTGAAACTAATGCAGATAAGCTATTAACCATCAAGGAAGGACAAGGGGCAATTTTGGCAATATATTACTCCTGTCACCATCTGGAATGAAATTAATCCAGAATTTACAAGAGAACTAATAATACTCTGTAGCTCCTTTTTGCTGCTGGGTTATACACTGTCTGCATGAGGAGGCACCTATAATTCATGGCCCAGCATCCTCCTGTGCATGTCATATTTTGCACACAATATCAGTATGTAGTTTACAGTCAAACAGCCTTGCATTAGCCACTGTGAAGTGGGAAGTAAAATTATTTTTATCCCGCTGCCAATAGCCAAAAATAGAGGTTTGCTGCTCCACAGCATTCTGGCCATGACTTTGCTACATGTGACATGGCACTGAATTGAGTCTGGGGAAATAAGGGATTAATGGCATTAAGAGCCTGACAGGCATTTATCATTTGGAGCAAAGTTGCTTCTCACTTGTTTGGGACCCATAACTGGGACTGGGAAAATCTGGCTTTAGTTTTAGTGTGTCTCAGCGTTCCTGCACACACAGCAACACGGGGAGGAATTTCAGTGTCACATGCTCTATCCTGTGTATGAATAGCAAGAGAAATAATTCCCAATATCTCCACAGTGTTGTGAAAATAACTATTTTAAGGTGGGATTGTGCTCCAATGGCAGAGCTCATGCAACAATACCAGAGCTGAGGAGCCAATGGGGTAGAAGGTTAATTAGGGAATTAGCCATGGTCAGAAGTGTGTTCACAGGTCACTTTCCTTTCCATCAGCCATTCCTCCTCCCACTGCCCTGCCCTGCCAATCTCCCCGGTCAGAAAAGTGCCAGCTGCCCTAGCACGGAGCTGGTAACAGCCTGTGCTGTTTGAGAACAGCAGAGACTACTTTGGAAACATGATGGATTTAGTAAAACAGGAATGCAGGATATTTTACAGAAACAGGAGTTTATCGCCAGTCCATTCACTTTAATGAAAAGTCTGCATGTGTGATATAATAATGCCAGTTTTAACAAGATTTTTTTTAATCATGAAAGACTCATCTTTAGGGCAAAAAAAAAAAAAGAATAATCATACTGGAGGAGGATTTATAGTGAAAAAATAATTTAAGTCTCTTATATTGACTTCTCATGAATTCATACAAGGAAGGATGCACTGCCCTTCACTCTTGCTGCATAACATTTGGCACAAAGCCAGCCTACACCTTAATAAAGCAGCAGGTTATCCAGAAAATCCCAGTGTTTTTGCAGAAAGCAGGAAGAAAAGGAATACAGAGAGACAAGTCACAGTAGCCAAAGCCCTGTTATTCCTGATAGTACCCTGGACTCCAAGACTAGGCAGGGCTTTTATGTTACAGAAAAGCACAGAGGTTCATCTGATGTTATGCTAGGGAAGATATTTTACTATATGAAGTCTTCAAAGACTTTCAGAGATCTCTTTTTGCCCCTCCTCATGCCAATGAAGCAGCACTGATGGTCTCCACTCAGGTTTCCTCCCCAGGCAGCATTACTGCCCTGGGACTAAGCTTGCAAGGATTCCCCAGCCTTCACCTCAGGCCCTGTTCTGCATCTGTACCTCCTCATGGCAAAGTAAAGCAGAGCACAGCTTGGCACAGAAAGCAGAGGAAACAATGCAATCAATAAAGGTGATAAATTTGTATTTACTTATTGCAAGCAGTCATGCATTACTATGCACCACATTCAAAACAAAGGCTGTTTCTCACTGCTATCTAAGAAAACACAGTATGACTGTGACAGTACAAATAATTCTTTTTTATTTCAGCAGGTCTTGAATGCAGAGGAATTGGGGGAAAAAAGTTTTACTTGAGAGAAACAATGGAGAGATTTATAAACAAAAGAAAATTAAAAGGATGTTTTATTAGTTAGAACATCACAGTTTTTACAGCTGTGACAAAGAACACAGTGCTTGTTCTATGATAAAGCTGGTGGTATTTGCTCATGGAAGGACAGCGCTCATTTTCAGCTCTATGCTCTTCCAAGATGTGTGTTTTTGTGGGAAGGAAACTTTGTTCCTCCTTATTTCAAATGCTGAAGTATATATTTCTTTAAATCAGTGCTCAAAGATCCTTGGCACTTCCTTTGAAGTGTTACCTCATGACAGATTGTCAAAAAAAGGTATCAATCCTCCTTATATAAATGGATGGTGAAATGCAAGCTCCGTTAAGAAAACACCTTCGGTATTTTATCAGTTCTTCGGCAGAGGAAGATACCTCCAAAATAGATCCCTCTCCTCCTACACAAAGAGAAGTCATTCCAGTACAGCTAAAAGGTGGGTTTGACCTGGTTTGCCCAAAAAGATAACTCCAAGAGTCCTTCATTTTGATTAGTTTCTATATATTAAAATTGTATTTCTCCAGACTTCTTTGTTTGGACTTCCCTTTCTCTTATTCCTCTTTTAACATTAAAAAACAAAAGTGATAAGAAAATGTGCATCTTGTGGCATAGAAAATGTGGTCTTTTCCACAGCCTTCCTCAGCTGAAAACACTGAGGGACCAAGAATTCTCAAGCACTTTTATAATCAGTGTATTCCCTAAAATGATGTGCATCTCTTGTTTCTATTCCACCATAACTATTCCTCAGACAGTAATAGCTTTTTCTAAGATAGACATTCTGGGGACCCTTTCAAGTATTAGAAATGAACTACCAACCCCTCACTGGTATGAATATTCCCATCCTGGGAATGGAGCTGGGACCAGAGCCTGGGTCTCTCTGGACCTGGTCTCAGGCAGAGGGAAGGCACTGCTGGCTGGGTCAGTTCTGGCTGACAGACCCACCTTACCTGTTAGAGAAATCTGTGTTTTCCTGTGGTGACTGATGGAAGTTGGACTCTGTGTTCAGAGCCCCAAATTACTGCTCACTTCTGTAGCCAGCAGTATATTTATTATCAGCTTCAGAGCAGCAGGACCTTTAAGACACATTAGCTTTCATTTCAGTTATCAAAATATGTCCTAATACTAAACTAAAATCCTAGAGAATTAATGAAATCTGTGCATTTTACCCATCCCTGTGGCTGAAAACAAAACCATTTTGGAAAATGCAGCCTTGAACAGAAAATAAAGCACAAAATATGCAACTGGCTTAAGGTATTGAATAAAAATAACACAAAAGAGTTGCCAACAGAAGCTTCCTCCTGTGATCCTAAGTCACAACGTATTACCAGAAGACAAAGTGATCTTTAGCAGGAAGAATGAAAGATGTGATCACAAACCTCAGGTGACCCTCCTCTTATTGAGAGTGACAGACTTTGCAGCAGGGGCTGTGCTGAGGGAATGCCACAGCCAGAAAAACAAAGTTAGGAAGTTCATGGTCATTCCCACAGCAAAGTAAATTAATAACTACACGAGCGATAACACAACTTGAACAAAGACATGAAATTGCTGCTAGCAGGTTTTCCATTGGAGTGAGAAGATGAATTTCTCTTTCTAAATTATGCTAATCCTTTTGCTAGTGCGTTGCTGGTTCTTTGTGTTTCGCTTGAACACTCAAAACTCGGAAAGAAGGTTAAATAAGGTTCCTTCAAAAGAAAATGCTAGTTAAAAAATTAGGAGACTTGGAGCTCAAAAAGGAAAAAAAAAAGTAAAAAACAGCCCCCAAACAGATGGAAGTCAAATATCTCCCTTTAGGGGTGAATGTTATTCCTGACAGTCCAAACTAAAGATTTCCTATGGTTTGTTTCAAGATGAGAAAAAAATGTGTATATTTGGGATGGCAATATCAGAATGCTCTCAGCATTATTTTGGGAGACATTTATAGACTGTGATAGGTTTCCAGAAAGACAAAGTATTTTAGTAACATGTCTTTATATCTGTCATAAAGAATCTTTCACAAGGGCTGTTAAAAACCCCTGGCCAAGAAACAGTGCTAAGACTCCTTTTTATAATCTTCATTTGTTTGAATGGTAAGATTTAATACACACACTTTGGAAAGTAACTTAGAGCAAGCAGCTACCACATCATGCAATAATGAAGATGGGTAGAAAAACTCATTAAAATCACATCTTACCATATGAAAATTATGATAACTTATATACAGGCTAATTATTTAATAATGTACAGCTGTTAAATTAACTACTACTAATTACTATTAGAAATTACTACCATAAGTTCATGGGGGTTTAGAAATGCAAGATATAACTGTGGTGTAAGTGGAAAGTATGAATACATCCCCAGTTTTGTCACTGATCTTAATTTGTGCCATTTTATCCGTGAAGACATACGATCTCATTAAACATTCCACTATAAATAGTCTAACATTTGGTTTCCTCCAAGACGTCCATCTTTAACTGAAGAAAAACACAGTCAGTGTTTTAATTTAGGAAAACATTCAAGTGCATGCCTAATTTTTCCCCAGCCACAAAAATTCTCAGCTTCTGATTAACTTTGGTTTAAGTGGGACAGATCCTTGCATTTAAAGAAATCTCCATGCCCATGCTTTAATCAGCCCTGGTTTCTCCCTCCTCCAATACCCAAAATCATGAACAGAAGAATGAGTTTTGTCAGCTTTGAACAGAGCAGAAGGCACAGTGCTCAGTCCTCTGAGCAAGGCAGTATCAGACTCCTCCTTTAGGCAGACCTAAACCCCACAGACCAACATTGTAAGAATCAGGAGCTCATCAGGAATATTTTCCTAAAGACAAATACAGGACTGCGGTGTCTGGTAGCTAAAGCACTTGGACAAGAAGATGGAGGTAGGGGTTCTCAAAGCCTGAGGGAATTTTAACCTTCTTCTGTAGAAATTTAGAGAGCAGGAAACTAAAAGCCTGACAAAAGGTAAAAGTAGCCCTAGAGTTTTGTTCTTCTTGGGAACTGCAGGGAACAAGAGAGTCCTGAGCTTGATTTCTGCTTTCATTACTGCTTTGGTTTTACATTCAACATGACTTCGTTTAATAAGAGTAAATAATCTCGAAGTCTTAAGCCTGAAAGACACTGTGTGACTCTTTCAGCACTGTTTAAAACATATTAAATAGTTTGCTAATGGGTGCAGAAATTCTGCAAGAGCACTACTATTTTTCACATGCTGATTAGCCAGGAAAATCCAGCCATGATTAATTTCCTAGTGTTTGATGACTCCCTATCTGCTCTCTACTTTCCCCCAAAAACATTTTGCTGTTCTTTTAGCACGCAGTGAGATTTCACAGAGAGCTTTTCATGAAACGAACCTACTCAAGGCTATTTTGTGAGAAGCATGACATTCATTTTGCATTTATGGTAATGTTTAAATAAATACGCTCTCCAAAGTGTTTTGCAAGGCCCTGGAGTGCTGCGCAGAGTGGAGAAATGGCTCCCAGTCATCTTCAGTACAGAAAGCAGATTAACGTGGCACAGCAGCCAGGGAGGAACGTGTGGAGAACTTACTGGAATGACAGTCCTGATGTGATAAAGATGCTAACAATGGCTATTAAAGAGGTCAAAATAAGAAGAGATCTGGAGGAAGAAGTTGCAGGAGCTGGAGCCTTGGAGCAGCTCTCTCACTGCCTTCGAGCCTGTGCTACCACAGGTGTGCAAACCTGCATTGAGGGACACACGTTTGTCCAAGGGGGGAGGAAAAAAACACTCCCAGAAGTAACTGTGAACAGCACAAATTCATCTGAGATTGAAATAAATCCTTAAAGGATTTGCTTAATCAAAAACAACAGAAGTACATCAGTGGTTGTCCTTTAGCTCATGGGGAGGATTGAAGTAGGGCTGGGGTGGTAATTAATGCAGTATTTCTATATCTCAAAGGATGGTAGCCCCGCAAAACATTATTTATTTAATAAAAGAAATAAAATATTCATTTTCTCATCCTGGCAAAGCAAATATATCGAGCATTTTCTGTTGCATTTATATTGAGGTGAGCCAACAGGATTGAAGATTCTTATCTATTAAAAATAGATAGATTTGAGATTTTCTTGTATATTTTGGAGAGTTGCACAAGGCTTAACAAGTACAGAGCAACACATTCCCTCCTCTTATTGTATAAGAGAGAAAAGGAATTGTGACATTTGCAACAGACTGGGAAAGAGATTTTCTGTGGATACAGGAGGGGATTGATCAAAATCCACTTTAGGGATTGATCAAAAGCCACTAAATCCATGAAATGAGGGCTCCATTTTGACTCAAGCCTCAAAAAGAGGAGTGAAAGGTGGGATGTGACAAAAGGAATAAGAAGATCATCACAAAAATTAAATACTCAGTACTAGTGAGAAAGATTGTAGCGCACCTCAGATTAGTTTTAAAGAAAAGAAAGTTATGCAAGAAAAATTAAATTTGAGATACCCCTTAGAAGAGGGGGTTTCTGCCATTGTTTTAGGATGTTAGAAAAATAAAAATTAAAGCACGAAAAAGATTGCAGTTGTCAAAAACAGATGCCAAAATTCAGGTTAGGATTTCAGAAACATGAAAGTGACAAAAGTGCAAATTTAAGGAGCCTGAGAGACCAACCAGAGATTTAAAACTTGGAGGAGAATGAAAAGAGACCTAACCACGCCAAGAAAAGAACTAAGATGAGCATTGCAATCAAAAACAGGGAAATGAAAGCATGAAGGACAATGCTTGAGAGACTGAGTTTGATGATGAGGTAGCACTTTAAAATGTCTGAAAAGCACCAGAGGTTACAGGTGGACAAAAAAGCAGGGAAAGAGATTCCAAGGCACGAAGTGGAGAGAGCAAACCCTCAAAAGAGAGATTTTCCAAGAGCTTATGCTAACTTGGAGCTTTGCTTTACTGCATTTCCATCAGCAGTCAGCACACAGAGCTGGTAACAGCTGGAACTGCTGCATTTCCTGCATTTCCTGCATTTCCTGCATTTCCTGCATGTCCTCCATGTCCTGCATTTCCTGCATGTCCTGCATGTCCTGCATTTCCTGCATTTCCTGCATTTCCTGCATGTCCTGCATGTCCTGCATGTCCTGCGCTGCACATCTGTGTCACTGCTGCTGTCAGTGACAGCAGCCCCAGGGGCAGCAGAGCAGGGCAGGGTTGCAGGGGGACATTCCCTGCCCCAGAGCTGCAGCTGCACAGACAGCTCTGCAGGCTCAGCCTGCATTTCTCACTCCACCACATTTAAGGCCGAGATGCAGTTTCATTTTCAGTCACTCGAGCACCAGCAATTTACAGCGACACCGGACACCTTCTGGCTGCAGCTCCCAATTAATGTGAGGAGCTGGAGAGCTTGGCTGGGCTGATGCTGTAAACAAGGCAGCTAGGAGCGTGTCAGGCTTTGTTCAGCCAGGAATCACATCCTTGTTACGGCTCGAGCACCACACCTGCTTCTTTCAGGTGAACTGACAAATTGCTGCTATGTAAATCTGAGGTTGAAATGTAAAACCAAGCCTCTCCTGAGGCTGACTGACAATGTGTGAGAAAGCGAAATTGAAACATAAAACAAACACAGCCTAACTTGTGATATCTCACACGGCAGGCTATCCTTGCGCCAGGGGATGTAGCTCTGTCCACGAGGCAGGATTGCTCACAAAGACCATGCAGATCATATCTGTGTCCCAACACAGACAGAGAAAGCGCTTCTCTAATCAGTCTTACTAATTACAAAAGCTGAAATAGAGGAAATAATCAGTGCCAGCTCTGATTCCCCAGAGAAATGAGTTAAATAATCTCTGACAGTCATTTGAGATGTTGGACCTTCATTCCAATCCTAGTACCATTCAGGCAAAATGTGGTGGTTAACCACACAGACACACCGAGCTCCTGTGGATGAGTAGCAGTGGCAGTAACAGGAGCAGTGCTGTCCCTCTGAAAAGCCCTGTCACCCCACCAAGGCTGCCCTGCCATTCCTGCCCCACCTGACCACACAAACTGGTCCCACAGTAATGGCTGGGCTGTGACAGCAGTGTCCCTTGCTGCTCGTGTGGCTCCACAGCCCCAGACACAGCTGAGGAAGATGCACATCTGCTGCCTGTTGTACCAGGAGGTCTTAGCTCATCTCCCTAACCCCTCTGACAGCTCTGGGGTGAAGTAACACAGTGGAAGTTCTGAGACTTTGTCAAAATGCTTTTGACCTCTTCAGGAATCACAACAATTTAATGTGTGACCCTGTCAGCTGAGAGACCTTTCTCACCCAATTCTGGCTGCAAGTCTGGGCAACTTCTTATGGGGTTTTACAACCTTAAAAATTTTTTCCTTACATCTGGTCTAAATGTAGCTTTGTCTGATTTTCTGTGACAGTTCCCATGCCCTCCAAGAGTGTTTGTGTCCTGTCTGGGTGATTACCTGAGCACGGGCACGACTCAGATTTAAATCCTGCTTTGATATTCAACATCATACTCTGCTGCTTCTTACAAATTCTGTGCACACTATTAAACAATTTAAGTCACAATCAAGCAAACAACATTTGGTGGGGTTTAACATTCTACACTTTGTTAAAATGCATTATGCTGAGCAAGAGACAGTGGCTGAAAGTGTCTATTTAAGGACTTTGTAAAAGAGTATGGACAAAGGCAGTGGCATACAAACTGCACTGTCAAAATCCTTCCTGCTCCTTCTCATGCCAAAATCCTAGGAACCAACATTTTTTGAAATCTTGCAAATTATAAAATCCTGAAGTCCTGTATTTTCCCACTTATTTTAAAATTGGTAGCTCTACGAAGGCAGGCAGAGGGCAAGATGTACATGTAACATCTGATCAGTCATCATTCTCAACTAAACATTATAGACCCTAACTTATCAGAATGAATAATTAAGAATTAAATAAGTAGTCAAGACACACAAGCAAAAGAGTTATAACTATGGCTATATTATATATACAGTTTTACTTTAAGATTAAAGTAGGATAAACCACTTAATCCATCAAAATCAGATTAAAAAGAAGCTTCAGGTTCTATAATTCAGTGAGTTTCAAAAATAGAACTTAATTGCCTGAAATTGTGCTCTGATCCATATGCTTCCATGGACAAATGCAATTACTGCCTCTTGTAAACAAGTTAATTGATGTGAGAGAATATAGTTCAGAATATCTTGTATGTGAGCAACATTTCACAAAAAGCACAGAGACTTGAGCTGTGATCAATAGTAATCATCCCAGTCCCACTGGAAAAGATAAAACTGAGCTGCTCTGTTTGCATCAGCTGAGAGTCTGCTTCAGTTTTCCTTAAAATAATAAAAACCTGTCCTCTCACCTAGCAAAATGAATTAGCTGTTGAAGCTCTTGAAAAGAATTCTCACTAACAAAAAGGTAAAAAGCCTTTTTTTAGATGAGGCAATCAAAAATCTTCAAGCAACTCCAAGATCTGAACTCTTGTCAGTGATTGCTCAGTCATTGCACAGACACCTCTCGGGACAGAAGCATCCGAAACGGCAGCAGTTATGTTGCCAATAAAATGAAAAATGCTAGTAATTCCTGATTTTTGCCATCAGACTCATAAATTAGGATGGCACAAGACCTTGTGATCAACCAGTCAGACATTTTCATGAAGAAAAGGTCATGGGGTTGCAGTTAATTCATTCGTCCTTGAACCACAGGGTGACAGTAGCAAAATACACAGTTTTGAAGATATTTTAATCTGCTTGCTGTATATTTTATCTTGTGTCTGTCTACTTTCTAAACCCAAGAGGTACATGCACTCATATGCCCCCATCTGATGTCACCTTTCCTGTTGTATCAGCCAAATATTTAATCTTACCCAAAAAACCCATTCTTTCAACAAAGTGTGTTTTATGGCTATTAATTATAAAACTCAATAAATCAGCCTCCTCAAAGATCAAAAAGAATTTCAAGCTAAGTTCCCCTTTCTTGTTAAAAATTAATTTTTTAAATCTCATTTAATATGATACATTTAGTTTTAATTTCTTGCCCCTTAAAAATGCCGGCTTTCTCCAAAATGTGATTTGCTCAAAAGTGACACCCACACAACAGGTGGGTGGAAAGGCTAAATTTTCTGTTTACAAACTGTCATTGAACAGTCAATACACTTTACAAAATGTGTTTGGCACTGGTTGAATACAATGTATACACATTACAAAATGAGAACAACTTGTCAAGATTTTATGGAATTGCTTTCACATAAATTACTTGTCAATTTTATTTTTCCTCGTAATGCCTGATTCAAACTATGCTGAAGTCACTAGAAAGGTACTGACTCCCCTGAGTTTTGCATCAGGCTGTAATCATTCAGCATACAGAGCTGGTTAAATAAATCACAAATATCTACATTTGTTAAATTTTATGTTTTAATGTCTAAACTCTTCGAGAAATACTATTGCCCCTTCTTCATTCAGATCTAAATCCTGTTTATTTGTAAACAAAACAGAAAATAAAAGAAGCATTGGACAAAAATGACATTTCTTTTGCTCTCCGGATGTATCACGGAATCCTCAAAGCTGGAGGAGACCTTCAAGGTTATCCAGTCCAAGCCCCAACCCAGCACCACCAAAATCACCCCCAAACCACATCCCCAGGTGCCACATGCAGAGGGCTCCTGGACCTTTCCAGAGACAGCGACCTCACCACCCCCATGGCAACTTATTCCAATGCCTGACCACTCTTTCAGTGAGAAAAACTTTTCAAATATCTAATCTGAACCTCACCTGTCTCACTCTTTCACTTGAGACATGGCAGGAGCTATCAGCCCTGGCCACACCCTCCTGTCAGGGAGCTGCAGAGAGAGAAGGTTCCCCCTGAGCCTCCTTTCCTCCAGGATGAACACCCCCAGCTCCATCAGCCACTGCTCAGGAGATGCGTTTTCCAGAGCCTTCCCCAGCTCCATTCCCTTCTCTTGACCTGGTCCAGCCCCTCAAGGTCTCTGCTGCACTGAAAGGTCAGAACTGGACACAGCACTCGAGCTGTGCCCAGCACAGGGGACACTGCCCTGGTGCTGCTGGCCACACTCCTCTGGATCCAGACCACGGTGCCCCTGGCCTTCTTGGCCACCTGGGCACACCCTGGCACTTCATCTCGCTGGACCTCATGCAGTTGCCCTCAGCCCATCCATCCAAGCCTGTCAAGAGAGAGATCAAATCTGATCTCACGCTTGGTAAAATATGGGAGAACAACAGCACTTCTTGGGTTTGGTGCCATGAAATACATCCCACTGATGACTTTCTTGCCATTTCCTAGTGGTGCTGAGTAGCAGAGCAGCCAGTTTGTGGGAGCATTGCTTGCACATCATTTCAGAAGCTCTGGCATTGCATGTTCAAAAGGACATTTTTGGCAGGCAGACACAGCTCCCTCCCCCAGGCAGAAGGGCTCACCTTGCCTTCACAGGGATGGCCTGGGGAGCTGCAATGGAAACAAACACATTAGGATCCTCTCTGAGCCCTCAGCAGCTTTCTTTTCTCACCTTGTGGAAGGATTTTCCTGACTTCCTACTGCTAACACAGAGCTGGCTGGAAAGGGAGATACTGTGCACTCACAAGCCTTTGTAAAGGAACAGTTTCCCATGAACAAAACTGCTGGCTGGGATTATTTATACTTGCAATGGTCCACTGCACAGGATCGAGGGCTTCTAACTGTTGCTGTGAAGAGCATCTATTCTATGTGAAACCTCACAGAAGGAACCTGACATCTGATATAATTCTGTACAGATATTGCAATATTCCCTACTGTATACCCTGCCAAAATATTTGCAACCAAGCGCATTTGACTGAAAACTTGGCATAGGACTTCCATTAATTATTTTCAATTCACTGAATAGGTAGATTAGTCAGGGAAAAAGCACAATATATATGGGCAAATCAGTGAGCCAATCCCTGGCAGATGCCCTGCCTCAGAATTGAAATATTTTGACCTTTCAGGGCAGAGAGTTTAAGGAAAATGCAGGCTTAACAACAATGCCTTGCTTATTAAGATGTTGCAATCAATACTGCACACGTGAAAGGCTCTCTCACAAATGAAGACACTCCCAGCACGGTGAAATGACAAGTTTTTAATACAGAGAACTCTATTTGGCCACTGCAACTAAAGGCAAAGAAAATGTGTACTTTCACATTAGATTGCAGAGGTAAAGTGAGCATCAGGTTGTTCCTCCACATCTGCAAAGAAAATCAAATGGAGAGGCTGCAAGGAAAGGCCTGGAGAAGACATCTCTTTATCTTTAAACATCCTGGACCTGCCTGGCCTCTACCTGCCTCAGGGACAGACATTTGCTGAGGGAAAGTGGCAGAGAAAATCATTCCACCAGACCTTTGATCTGACAATGTTACAAGGGGGCAAATCCTACCTAACACCAATGTTAGCCCAAAATAAAATCCTTCCCACTGCTGAAACACAGGTTGCACTTTCTGAGAAGTGAAGAAATGCTTTCTTTCATCCTAGATTTGCTCCATTCCCAGCCAGAGTGTAATGGAGGAAATGCACGGACGCTGGTGGAGTGCTTGTGGCAAAAGCACAGCTCTGCTGAGGCTCGTTAGCATTCCCACATTTGCAGATTGATCTGTTTGCTCTCAGCGCCGCTCAGCTCATGCCACAGCTGGATTTTACTTGGTGCTGCGGTGGTAAAACTGCTGTTACAGCCGTGAGATGAGCTTGTGAAAGCAAGATTGTAGAGCAGAGTCATATTTTATAGCACTGCAGTTAAAACAGCTAGGAAATTCAGGAACCTGATAATAAGACTGTCAAAAGCTTTTCCACATTTCCCAATTTCCATGCCTCTAATGAAAAATACTCCCTCTGCCTTCACATCTCACCTCTCTCATTCTTTTATCACTTTCCATAAATCACTCTTCCACTCTCTGGATGGATCAAACTTTTTTTGTCCAAGTAGCTGAAAGCCTGTCATGACCATCTAGTGCAGAAATGACAGCACAAATGCAGCCCAGGACATTGCAGAGACTGTCACACACTCAGCTGTAAGGCCCCTTCCAACCCAGACTGTTACGTGATCTCTGGCCCTCTTGGATTCATTTCACTCCTCATGGAACCTGACAGAAAATTTGCTTTTAAAAGAAATTAAGCAGCTTGTTAAGAAATACCAATCAGCTTGTTTTAATCATATGACTGGCAAAATATGCACACTGTCTTCTAAATTATGGAAACTCACCTTTAACTGGTCTACTTTCAACAGCTAAAAAATAATATTATCCCAAAATACTTTATAAAGCAAGAGTCAGAGTAACTAGGGGCTGCTCTAGTTTATGTCAAAATAGCTTGAAATAACAAACTAAACTGTAAGATATTGCTTAGCACTCAAGCTTACAAAGGTATTTCACTGTATATTAATGGATTCTTACAAACTTACACATTCTTTTCAAGGAGAATTTTCCAGGAGATTTTCAGATCGTGTTGGATAGGAACAAGTGCAGCTTGTATTAATACTTTGGCAATTCTGATAGCCAAATAGCAGTTCCTCAATTGTTTTTCTTCTTGTTGTTATTTTTAAAAAATAATTAATTACTGTATTTTAGTTATTTTTCTACTCTCATAATAGGAGGGTTAGATTCTCCATCACATAAAGGATATTATGTAACACTTCCATTATGTCAAGTGGACCAAATGGATGTAAACACCCTTTAAAGAGGCCTCCCTGGCTGGTTTAAACCTCTGCAAAGCAGAATACCAGCCCCATTCTAACTGCAGCACAAAGGGAAATTTGGATGTGATTGAGACCATCTGACTAGGGATGCCAGAACAGTTGTGTTATGTAATGCATGTGAGCACAGCTGCTTCCTCAGCACAAGACCGGAGAGGAACACACCACACGTGGAAGGGCAGAGCTGCCTTCCCTCCTGCCTCCCCACCTCTCCCCCTGCAGGAGATACCTTCCCTGGGCCATTCCCAGCACAGAAACTGCCCAGAGCTCAAGGCACGAGGGGTTGGTACCAAACCATCACTCCCTGGATGTTATTTTCCACAGCAGGCAGCAGGAATGTCATTCACTCTGTCCCTTGAGGCACCTTGCTGTGGAATAACACAATTAATTCCTCCGGGAGCTGATGGGGTGCAGCCAGTCAGACCCTGATCTGGAGGATCCTGGGGGGCCCTGTGCCAGGCAGTCTCGTGCCATGAGTCTGCAGGAAAGCTCTCACTCACACACAAGGAGAAAGCCATTTCAAATCTCCTTTTGACAAGGGAACACCATTTTATTGAGTGAGCTCTGCAATTTAGTCAAGACCACTAGGATGATATCAAGACCTACCCAAACGCACTAAAATGTCAGTATTACTGGGTGCACATGACATACACAGTTAGATCAGCATCAGCCTTCTATGGGAGAGTGCAATTTAAGATATCTAGGTAGAAGAAACCACATAATAAGCAAGATTTTACCAACTTTCGATATGTGACCGCTCACTCTAATCCTGTTGCACTTCGCAGGTTTCCATTTTGAAACCTACTTCAACATTTTGCTGTTCAGAGTACATGTGAAAGGGGAGAAATGTTCCACTAAAATTTTATCATTCGATTTGAAAATTGCAGTATGATAAATACAATTTTAAACTGAGTTTTACAGTAATTCTCGCAGAATTTTCTGCTTTCTCTGTGAATATTCCCCAGCTCACAAGACGACCATTTTCCACCAATAAGTTCTTATATATTTAGGGGTTGAACGCAAAAGATCTCTGTGCCCAAAACTGAGAGTGAACGGCAACACAACTCCTTCAGCCTCCGGGGTGCTCAGCAAACTGAAAAGAGTGCAGAAAATTGGCTGGTTCGAGCATGAATCAGATGTTAGTCCTGAACTAAAACCAATTCTCTTGACTGAAGGCTGGACAACACATAGTGACAGTGAGGAGAGGAGTAGAAAGGTGGATTTCAAAGACAACCTCTGCTGTCAGAATCCAGAGGCTTCCTTCAGGGACAGGGGAATCTGAGATAGCAAAGGTGGGTCAGTGATGTATGAAAGAAAAAGGCTTTGGCAGGGGTTTCATTTCTGTTCTCACGCAAGGCTGGGAACTCTTAGAATTATTTTTTTTTTCCTTACAAGGTGACTTTCTGTAAATTATACACAAGAGTCTCCCTCTGTGACCCTAGGATAAAAATACAAAGCTCCAATCAGATTTACATTCATTGGAGGATATCAGACTGCTTTGCTCCTTCAGGAACAATAATATCAATATAACTAAAACATTCTTCCCAATCTGTTACCAACAAAAGGATTACTTACAGTTCAAGTCTTTGATTTTAACTTGTCCAGAACAATTTCCTTTCCATGTTCCGTAAAGGTGAGAATACAAAGTATACAAGACACAGGAAACTGTGATGAAAAAATCTCCAGAATGGGCTTTGCCATAGTGGATGTTGCCCTCTGGTCTGGTTTCTGGCAAGCTGTAATAATGTAACCTGACTCTCAACTATCCTGACCTGTGGCTATTGTCACATACTTTCTGAAATCATCCACAAGATGCTGAATGAACTCGTCATAACTTATTTCTGTTATGCAACCACGTGAAGAACACAGCTCTGTATCATGGTCTGACGGCCCAGAATAACTGCAGAAATGACTCAGTATCCAGGGAAAACTTTCAAGCTTGCAAAAACATGACATTTTCCTGGAAAGCAACTGTTAAACTCTGACTAATGCATTCTCCTCTTTTCTTCTCCTTTTTTTTAAAAAACAATCTATCCATACAGGTTTTGAAGCTCTGAATGCTCCTGGGCATGGAGAACAATGTGATGTGAAGACAGTCGAAAAATGTCTGAGCAAGTGAGAACTCAGGCTGGACAACACTGTGTATGTGATATTTTGGGAACATTTTTAGGAAGTACATCAATCCAAGGGCCTAGAGCCAGACATTTCCTTTTTGCCCAGGCAGTCCATATTGCCAGGGCACCTTTTAGGTGTCCTGGAAAGACTGAGGCTTGGCCACCAAGGGATCTGCTTCTGCAAGCACAGTTCTTAGGTGGGTATGATGCTTCAAACAGGGATTCCTAAAACAGAAGGCTAGACAAAGTTAGAAGAATGAAAAGCAGATTAATTTCTTAAAGACCTTTAGGTACATTTAGGGCAGACAGAGCCCTCTGGAGAGGCTACACCCAAAATGGACAGCAAGTCATGAGTTCTTCACATTTTATAAGTTCTGACCTTTAACATATCGAGCCTCAATCCTCCAATTACACCTTCAGGTGATAATGTCAACCACTCCAAGCCTGTTCCCCCCAATTCACTGTTGTTTACATATTTTGGGGCTCTGAGGCAGCGAATTGTCCTTGGATTTTCTACTGAGAGGAACTGTTTTGTCTAAAATGCTGGGAACAGAGGTTTTTAGCACTTTACATGGAGTCCAGAGTTACATACCACAACTAGAGACACATGAAAAATAGCAGTGAAAAATCCTTAAGGCGTCAGGTAGGATGAACCATCCTGATGCCTGGCTTTGAGTCCCACGTGCTCCTGGCCAAACTAGGGAGAGAGGCTCTGGGGACTTCAGGAATTATGGCCCTCATCCAAACTAAACAAAAGGAGAGATCGCCTCTCTTCTCCCTCCATTCCAGTTGGAAAGCCTCCTGGCACCACATCCAGAAATGCACCTGAAGTGAAGTAAGACCAGGTGAAAGTGGGCACTAAGTATAAGTAAATATTAAGAACCAGACTATGCTTCACCACCATGTAAACAATTGTGGTCGACTGCCCAAAAGAGTGAAAATGTATATCATCCCCACCCAGAATTCACCTAGAATTTGCCCCTATGAAGATAAATATCAACAAACATGATACGGAAAGTTTAAATTTCTGACGACATTGTGATATATAGCCCTCACTTTTTTTCAGGCTACTTCACACTATCCCTGTGTGAAACTGTCCCCACACTCCGGGTACACACCATAGGAATGCCACAGAATTTACACAGGAAAGTTTGCTGTAGAGCTTAACACAAAATACTAGCAGCTGAGCATGCTCCAGAATCCCAGACACCCTGGAGGAAGGTATGAGAAATCCCATTTTGTTGGAAACAGCTTTTCACCTCGTACTAAAGAGGTCAGCAGGCTGAGAACTGAGGGGCCCTACGCTGGTCTCTTTGCTGTGGAGGGAGCCTTGGGCAAGCTCTTCTCCCTCTCTCTTTCTCAGTATGTGTGTGTGTTCCTGGGACAGTTAAACAGGATCACCATCACACAATGAGAATTTCTGAGACTCGTAGTGTGGCTCGAAACATTCAAAAAAACACTACTACTCCAGTCCTGACTTCCAACACCCATCATGCGAAAATTACCATTTATTATTATCAAAGCCACAGAGTTGCTAAAGACAACATGTGTTGCAATGGAGGAGCAGGGACTTTAACTGCCTGAGCCAGCAAGGAAAACTCTTTTCCCACTGACATGGCCTCCAGCTATGTGTGGATGCAGCACTTTGTTTTCTCCAGAGCAATGGTGACATTTTAGCTCATCTTTTGTGCTATACGTGGAATACTGTGATCTGTTTGCTACCTGGAAGGCCATTTCCTGGTGCCTGAGTCATTAACTTCCTCGGATGCCATTGCCACATCTGTAACACAAAGATGTAACGTGCTGCTAATTTCCGAGGCTGCTGTAGTGCTGATATTTTAAATTGCTCAGGTGTGAGCAGCAAAGGCAGGCTGGTGTTTGAAATCTCTCCAGCAGTATCAGCTCACGGTGGGTGATGTTTGAAACGCTTGTCTCTGAACTGGAGGAACATGGATCTGACAGATGGAACACTCGGTGGATCAGGGATTGGCTGGGCGGCTGCACACAGAGAGCTGTGGTCAGTGGCTCGATGTCCACGTGGAAAAGAGCCACAAGTGGTGTTTCTCAGGGGTCAGTTCTGGGACTGGCACTGTTCAGCATCTTTGTTGAAAAACACAAACTTCTACTACACTGATTTTACAACTATAGATGTTAAATTATTAAAATCTAAACAAGAGACATGCAAGGCTGTCAAACCACTCAAGAAGAAGCTTTTTGCAAGTTCAAATCTGTAGCTACATGTCCTCCATGTAGGCTGACAATCAATAAACATGAGAACAAGAAATCAAAAAGTCTCTTGGGTAACACCTCATTACTCCAGTGCTCACCCCTTTGGCTGGGATGAAGAACAGTCCTCTCCTAACTAATCCCAATTCTCTTCCTTCAAAATATAGAATGTAAATGCGTTTGGCTGCAGATAATGTTTGTGTTATTAAAAACACCCTGAAGAGCTTCAGAGAATTTAACTCCTGGGGGCTTGGCTTAGCAGGATCTCCTTTTATAGACCCTGCTGAGTGCAGAGTGTAAAATGGCTTGAGAGTCCTCTCCAGGGACACTGATGGGCCTGCACGCTTCATCACAGGCTATTACACACTCAGATTCACTGGGCTGAACATCTGTGGGCAATATATATAACTTCAAAACACCCATGAAGCTCTTCAATCTGTCTGCAATTATTCAACTGTAATTCTGAAGGCATTTGCTGACAGAAAATAAGAATTTGGTATGAAATCCTTTTCTTATGTGGTTTCTGTAGCTGTCCAGAGAGGCTGAAACAGAGTCTTTCAGTTTAATTTTTAAGACACAATTTTATGGTGTAAATCAGCTGGCCAGCTTGAGTTGCACTGGAAACAGCCTCCTGAGTCAGTTACCTGGATAGATCTTTTTATTTTCACAAAAATGGCCTCATTTATAATGGCCAAGACTTGTAACAGTCAGTGCTGGGGCTACCAGCAGGAAAAGGCATTGCCAGGGGGATGCAGCCTCCATGGAGCTGTTTATCTTTTTGCATTGGCCACACCAGGAAAGAGACTCCTTCCCCCTCAGGAAAGCTGTTAAAATTATGTGGAATAAGTCCAGGCCTAGCATGTTTTCACTTGATTTTTTTTCTGTAACAGTGGGGGTCTTCACAGAAACTGAAATTTCATTTAAATATGGATTTTGGTGAGAGTGAATTTTTAAGTTATAAGCATTTGAATAAGTTTTAAATATTTCCAGGATGTTTCCTTTTTTTGTGAAATTAATGTTATACTTCCTTGCATTTAATATCCATTGAATAGCTTAGACATTATTAAATAGAAGGAGGAACATTATCTTTAAAATACTCCTTATTTCTTTCCTCTCATAAAATCTGCTTTGTAAAATTCTAAAAAAAATAAACTAAAAACCCATGGTCTGTGCTCATTGTGCCTTTGGAACACAAAGTTCTCCAACTGTGGAATTTCCTAAAAGCCAAACAAGGGAAGTGCTGCCAAGATCTTCACTGTCTCTTTTGAAAACATATAGTTCATGCAGTTCAATAGATTTCCATCAATTTGATCAGATAACATTGTCATCTAATTAATTCTAGACAAATTCATGTGCCTTCAGCAGAGAATTGGCTGAAGATTGAGGCTTTCTTCAGTTAAAACAAAGACAAACCAGTTTATTATAATGTTCCTTGGGGTAATAAATCCACAATGACCTTAACCATGATTTTTTCTGTCAGTTCAAAAACATAATCTTCATTCTTGGTTAGCCAGGTGATTTAGTGTGTTCTTCAACTGTCCAGCAACAGATTATTTCATTTATGCCTTCCATTTGCTCTTCCAACATCGCTGATCCAGGTAATAAAAATCAGGTTCACAGCTATTATCCCTGGTTAATCCTTCATAATTGTCTACATGTTAAATCAGGGACATTATGCTGAATAGCATTTAACACAGTACCTTTGCTGTGTGCATCAGACAAACTCAAAAAAAAAAATCTGACCTTGACTGACACACAAGCCATTTCAGATTCCAGTTCTCTAAAAATGCCACATTTAGAAGCATTAGGTAGATGCAGACAATGGCCCTTGTCCTTCTGTGTAACTGTTGGTTTCCACAATGCATTTGTGATACTTTTAAAAAAATGTACTCCCTCACAATAGGGAGAAAGCCATAAATGTCAGAATTTGCCCGCAGAGGCTGTTTGCACCCAGGCAAACCTGGTTTGCATACAGGTACCTTGTTTTGTCCTTCATTACTCAACTAGATGATGTTCTGCTCTGCTTGACCAATGTTCAATGCTGAAATCTGTTTTCTCCCAAAGGATGCTTATTTTATGGCCTTGTTTTCGCAGTTAGTCTGAAGAATTGAACCCTAACATAAAAAGAAGGCAAGAGGAATAGTGGGTTTAGTCCAGGACTAAAGAGATCAAATCTTTTATTCCTCAGCACTGTCACAGATTCCTGCACGGAATGGGATCACCCTGAGCCTTCCCCTCTCCAGGCTGGGCAGTTCCAGCTCTCTCGGCCTCTGTGAGGTGCTCCAGCCCTTAAATCACCCCACAGGTCCTTTATCATCCTTAACCAGCTCAGAGATCCTTTGCTGGACTCTCCAGGAGCTCTGTATCTTGATTAAGTAATTTCAGTAATTATTTTACTTTTTTTTTTCCCAGGCAGTCAGAGAATACAAGAGGAGTAAGTGACTGCAATCTCAAGAGCACAAAGTAAGAATATCAAAAAATAGACAAAGAAGAGATACACACCAAGGTGAAGCAAATTTCTCAGGTGAGACCATCATCTTTTGTTCTACCTCAACAAGAAACTTAACAGCACACAAAAAAATTTGCTTTAAGAGTGTCCTCCAGTGCCTGCTAGGGAGTGACTATTGGAAGGTGACATTTTCTTTTTCTTGTGACTGGTTATGTGCCCTGGGAAATGTAAAAATATCACCAAGGTATGCATAAGAGAGGAGTTAATTAGTTTAACTTCCTGATGGGAATATATTAACAGCATAATAAGATGCTCAAATACTCTTTTTATGATTGTCCCTGCCAAAATAGTTGTTGGAAAGCTTTTTTGTAATACAAAAACTTTCATCCTCCATATGGAGATCCAGATGCTGACTCTGATCTTTGTATGGCAGAGGTCACTGCAAACATTCAGCCTCCAGATCTCAGGAGAGGCACCTCTGAGACTGTAACTGGAAGGATCCTGTGTCAGGATCAATACCTATAGACAGCTTTCTTCTAAATTCCTCTACAAACCCAAAGGGAATCATTTCCCTGTGTCCATATACAGGGAAAATATTTTCTGCCTCTCTGAGAGGCGGAAAATTTATTTTTTCTATTGCCATCCAGTCCTTTCATTTTTTAAACTCTTTTGTAGCCAAGTTCAAATGCAATTTGTCCTGCACAGTCATTGCCTCAAGTGGACAACATAATTAATCATCTATTCTTATGTACTTGTGACTTAAAATGACTTTTAGCTAAACACTCTTACCCTAACTCTCCCCTTGATTAAGCCTGAACCATATAAGCATGAATTTTATTACTGTGTCTCTCCTTCTGTCAGCCAGAATGTCACTTTGGAATTTAATCTAGTGAAAACAACAATAATATGTTGTTTTCCCTGCTGTTCTAAAATTTGCAACCTATTTTCCATTTGAAATAATTTTTTTAATATATTTTCAGATAGCTGGGATGACCACTGTATTTTCTTATGAACTGCTTTCTAAAATTACACATAAAATACCTTCCCGCTTACATACTGAATATGAGGGATGTAGAATTCTATTCCCTATAATAAAACCTTAAATCAACTTCCAGCTTCTTTATAACTGTCTAGACAAGAAAAATCTTCTCAAAAAGTCCCCCTAACCTTAGGATCATCATTTAAGAGGACACTGTCTCCTCGGCTATTTATATTTTTATCTGCATCTGATAAAAATCTGTGGGTAGGACAAACAGCCTACTTTCTATTTCCCTGCCTTGTAAAGCCAAACAATCACATTTAGCTCATTCTTTCTCTCCAAGAAATGCATTTTATAAACAATGAAAAAACTAATATTGAGCAGCACAGGCAGCACTGTGTTAAGGTACATTATTTCATATTTGCAAATAAGAAGGACTGTAAAACCTTCTTTTCTGGAGGTTACTAAGGAATGATGGCAAAATTCCAATTATTTCATGAGATCAAGCATCCCTTTTCAATGCCAGGGTTTTTACATTTCTGTAGCAATGTCTTGGTTGAAACAGCCACGTCGTAAGTAATTGCTTGCATTAAACAATTATAAAACCTTTGGAAAATATCAAGAAAAATATCTGGGAAAATAAAAAAAATCAAAATAGAGTAAAATTTAATAAAAACCCTTCTGTCACTGCACATCCCCAAGTCTCCATACTATTTTGCTGATTCATTTATAAGATTATATATTAACCAGCCATCTTTTTGAAAGGCCTCTCTGGTGCAAAATAAATTAACCTGACACATAAATTGTTCTCATTTTGCAGCTTTTGGAGAGGATTAAATCTTGTTGCCAAAAGAAAAGCAAACATTGAAAAATACAGAAGAAAACAAAAGAAACAACAAAATTACCCTGTGTGGGGAAGAGGGGGGAAGAGAATTACCCTTCTTTCCAACACCCACCAGTCACAGGAGACGTGCCTAGGAACCAGGATCTTCAAGCAGACCCACATCTCATTTTGGGAAATGATTTTTTCAAAGAGTGCAGGTCTGTTTTAGAGACCACCGGGTTGAGGTACAGTTTATACAGACCTGGCATCATGTTTTTGCCATAAACAAAACGCTGTCATGGGCTCCTTGGAAAATCCCTCCCTTAACTGTTCCGCACAGAAGGAAACTGTAAGATGAATTTCTGGTCTCCTGGTCACTGTTTGGCTGTGCTAGAACATCAGACCTGGTGCTATAAGTGCAGGAAAAATCCTCAGCAGCAGCCTGGGTGTCCTGTTCTGCAGCTCCAGCCCTACAACTGCTCGTGCTGAGGAAACATCAGGATAACAGTGCTGCCGTGCCAGGGCTGCCCATCCCCTGATGTTCTGCCCATCCTCTGAGGTTCTGCTCACCCCCTGATGTTCTGCCTATCCCCTGGTGTTCTGCTCACCCCTGATGTTGTTCTGCTCACCCCTGATGTTGTTCTGCCCATCCCCTGTTGTTCTGCTCACCCCCTGATGTTCTGCCCATCCCCTGATGTTCTGCCCGTCCCTTGATGCTGTTCTGCTCACCCCCTGATGTTCTGCCCATCCCCTGATGTTGTTCTGCTCATCCCCTGTAGTTGTTCTGCTCACCCCGTGATGTTCTGCTCACCTCCCTGCTGATTCAGGGATGGGTTACAGCTCAGGTACCACAGCCATGGCCTGGATTACCATCTTTCAGCATAAAACCGTCTCGATTTGCAATAATGAAAGAACTTCTACATATTATTTATTGTGAATGAAGACGTTTCCTAAGTTCTTCGGGAACTTTTAGTCTTTACTATTCATCTGACAGGTTTTGATTACTTTGTCTTGCCAGAATGACACTCCCATTACTCCCAGACTGTCTGGTTCTAATAACCAGGTAAGCTGTCAAGTTACATATTGTATATCTCCTGCCATTGTGGTTCCAACGACTTTTATATATGCTCTGTTTCTTCCCATTCTATTCTGAAACATTGATATAATTAATATCTTTGCAAATCAATTCATGTCTTGTTTAGGTTGATAAGCATATTAATCTGTAAAACTGATGCACTTTAATATGAAGTCTTTATTTTTCTTATTGTTATTAACCAATTACATGTTACCAACGCTTTTCCATTCTGAAAATATTTAAAAGATAAACAATAGCTGTTGTGACAGCCAACTTAACCATCTAGCACCATCTTGAGGTTAAACTGCTCTTGACATTCTGAAATAAATGGACATTCCTTGATCAGCTCACCAGAAACTCTAGAGTGAGATACCTATTTTTTACTGACAAAAATTTTAAAAATCCATCAGTTACAAGACAAACATCCTGTAGATTTTTTTCTTTGCTTCCTTGGATAGGCTTTAAGACAATTCTGTTACTTCTGCTGGCAGTTAAGTTTAAACTTGTACTCCAATGGAAGAGTGGGATACTGCACATTTCTATTTTGTAACCGCTCTGAACACTGTGCTCAGAAGTGAGCTAAGGGAAGTTCTAAGGTTTAGACCTTTATACTCAAGTTCTCCCACAAGTACTTTCCATTTTCACTGGGATTAATTCTGAAGTTTACTTCTAGACAAAAACAGACCTTTACAAAGTATCCTTATTCCAAAGAATAGTGGTCCACCCGGACACAATCATCTTTAATGCATTTCTAAATAAAAATAACTAAGAGTGGCTGGATGTGATATTTTGTTGAAGCCTAATGAAAATGTCAGATTGCTATTGAGCATTCACTGCTCATCCCGTGTTTGAAGTCAATCATATCACCAGAACATTGCTACAACTATGGCTTGAATGAAAAAGGGAGGAAGGATGGGATCTTTTCAAGGAGCCAGGCAACAGCGAGGAAACTGTGCTGACTTTCTCCATACAGACTTGCCAAATCTGAGACTTTCTAAAAATATATGTATAAGCCATTGACATGTATGGAAATGAGAGCCTGAGATGTACACTGGCTGGATGTTTGTTTCAGACAAATCTGATCATGAGTCCTGTGCCACTGGGTTGAACTCCTGATGAGACTCACGGGTCTGTCATGAGAATTCGAGTAAACACAGCCCCAGTTTTATGAGCACCTCACAGCAGTAGCCACTCAAATAGTCTTTGCTGTGTCCAGTGTTTTGTTATCACATTTAGAGACTCACTACTAAGAAACTGCAGCACTTTCAAGAGCTGAAATTTTCATTCAGTTGAGGATTCAGGAAAGATAGAGAATCCAAACCAGTTTAACTTTAATAAGGAAATAGAAATTTTTAGGACTCAGAGGACTGTAAAAATATGTGATTTCCATAACACTAGATATCAGCACTTTGTGCATGTTGTTATTTCAGCCTCAAAACCTGCCTGCAAATGCAGACAGAAAAGCTAATGGATTTAAAATTTCCCTGCCCTTCTTAAAGTGTCCACATGATGATGTTCAGTTCTTTAAGGGGTGACATTTCACTGTACATGGAAGTTTCTCATCATGTGTGAATCCTTGCACTCCCAACACATCAAACTTCTAACGCTGATTGCTGTACTTTCATTTTTTACCTCCTGGCCCTGGGAAAATGCCTTTCCTCTTGCAATGACATACAGCTGGAGGGTTGATCTTGCTAAAACACTTCCAGTGGTTTGGCTTACAGGTTTCTGTACAGTTTAACATGAATTATATCTGGACATTTTCCACAACAAAGATAATTGCCTTGTGAAAATCAATTACAGCCATTGCCAACGTCAGGGGATTGATTTAAAGTCAACGTTGATGGTAACCACTGCATTCCAGAAAGACAAATGCAAAGCAAATGCAAAGCAAAATGCACAATAATCAATAAGAGACATGGATATGCAAGAGACAGTCCCTTCTGGGGAATCCAGTCCCCAGAGTGAGTGCCTATTTTCCTGAGACAGCATTTAAGTAAAACAAGGGAAGCAGAAGAAAGTCTAACTGCTCTCCTGCCAGAGCTTGTGGAAGTTCCATCAGGATTTGTGTCAGTGCTTTGAGGAAACTGAGCAGGGTGTCTCTCAGATCACAGCAAGAGGTGCAATCCACAGGGAGAGCAAGGAAAACTTCCAAATACAACTCTTACTACATATCTGGAAACTTACAGGGGAAGTGACCAAGACACTACTCTTGTGAAGGGAAAATCCACTCCCTGGTTAGCCTTATCCCAGGACTAAGGCCCCAAGTGCAGTTAAACAGCTCTATTTGGGGCTCTTTTAGACTCAGATGAGACAGCAAGAGGAACTGAATGGCGTTGAAAGCCCTTTTTTATAGGTTTTGTCAAAATACCAGCAGCAGCACTTCAAACTTTCGAGTGGAAGTATGAAGGGAAATTCCATGAAAGCCTCTTCTCAAAGCAGCTGTTCAAAACATTGTGGAAATGGCAACTGAAAGGATAAACAGCCCAGCATTTTCAGGGACAGTAATTGCCTTTCCTGCTAATTCACACTTCAGTCACGGGGGGAATAAACCAGGAATGTGAGGCACTACTTGAGCCAGTGAGAGGTCCAAAACTCCAGAATGAAAATGTGCATCTGAATCTCCACTTAACCCATCTTGCAACATTAGCCTTGAAAGCCAGCACTGTATAGGAGCTACATCTGCCTCTGCCCTGATCTCCTGTTAACCCCACACACCTCCTGGCTCCCTCCCTCCCTTTTCTGTCACATCCATGCCGGCTGTGCATTTTTCAGAGCAGCAGCTGTGTTTGTGTGCTCTGCTGGGGAATGGGGCCAGGTCTCCAGGATCACACAGATATTTTCGTTATTTCATCATTAAACCCCAAATCTTGAGACTGGAGAAATCCTCATCTAATGTCTGTCTGTGTGATTTCATCGCATCAATGATTTATAAATTATGGATGAAGGAGTTAGGGAGAGAGCAAGCACATACACTTAGAGACTAGGCCAAATTACAGTGTTGACACTTGTTACCTATTGACATTTCTCGGTTATGTCCATGCCAATCTAATTCTTTCCTAATTGATCAATTTAGACATTGAAAATGAAAATTACTTTTCCCGTGCCAACTGTTCTTGTTCCATTATTCTATTTGACAACCAAAATGCTCAATATTTTAATTCCAAACAACCACTAATCAGTGATGTTTTCTTTTATGAAGAAAACCATTTTCAAAGCAACAAAATATTGTCTGAGACAACAGAAATTTGGACCTCCTTGGTCAGCACAGTAAAGTGTTATTTAGCCTTCCCTGAGATAATTTATTTGATGCATATTATACTCGCTAAAAGGCAAATACACTTTAACATTGCAGCTTGTCTCTGAGCAGATCACCTCATTCTGCTGAAAGCTTTAGATCACCTATTTTTAGCTAAACAGAGGCAAATGGGCAGGTCAGATCAAGTGCAGGAAGCAAAAGGGCAAACATTCAAAGGAAGCTCCCAGGGTTAGGTACCCCTAGAACCTTCAGCCTGCTTTGAAGGCTGCTGGAGCAGTACCAGAGCTCTCCAGGGGGACAATTCCTCCTTGAGGGGGATGTGGATTGGGGGCACTGAGTCAGGCAGGTCTGCACCCTGGCAGGGCAGCCAAGGGCACATTCTGACACAGAAGCACTACAGGAAGGAGCTTGGACTCCTGCATTTCTCCTCTTCAGTTTTTTTTCTGATACTCAGAGCTTGGCCACAGCTGGAGCTGAGACACCAGGAGGGAAGAGCAACTGCTACAAGGCACTGAAGCAAAGTCCCTGGCTGGACACCTTGCTTATTGAGCAGCTCAGGATTACACTCATCACCAGGGTGTTGGTTGGGCGGTTGGCTGGAGTTTTTTTAACAAGATACGCCTTCAAAACCAAAGAACACGGGAGCATGTCTCATGGCTAGCACAGCAAATTTCACCTGACTGCCAGAACAGCAGCAAGGTGAGTGCACCTCCCTCCTCTGCGTGCCCAGTACCCTGAGAGCTCAACAATAGTGTTTCCATAGCTGGGTCCCACACAGTGACATCTGAGTGAAATGCAGCACACGTGTGGTACCCAGGTGGGCAGAGTAGGTGGTCTAACTGCTTTCCCTGGGACTCAAACTCTGATTCCTGATCTAAGAGGCTCTACTGATTGCTTCTCCATAATCAGTTAGATCCTTCGGTACCATGAAAACACAGAAATGTATGTGTTGAATAAATTGGTTACAGTTATACATTAAAAAAAAAAAAAAAAAAAGGAGAAAAAAGGGAAATAGATCTGATGGCCTTGTCATCACATTTCTCAAGAAAGCTTTCCCATTACGCTGAGGTCCACTTCAGCAGGAGGTGGACCACCCTTCTGACCACCCTTCCTGTGGCTGAAAAGCCCATTCATTAGGGAAGGGCCCCCAGGAGCCCATTTACAAAACCTCGGGATCTCTGTGCACCACCTTCCCAAGGCACAGCCACAGCTGAGCAGCTCTCCTCCCTGAGAGCAGTAAGTACACAGCAATCAGCCACACCCTGGTGCCAGACAGCCTCTCGGGGTCCTGCTCACTTGTCAGAGTTAGGCAGGAATTTTTGTGCTTATTCGGGGTCATGGCCTAAAAATTGCTGCAGAAATTAATACCCTGGGTCTGGTCTCGAGCCCATTAAATGTTGCTGGGTCATTCTCACAGCTTTCAGCAGCTCAGATCTTATTGCCATTTGGAGCAGCAGATGAAAGTTAGCTATTTTATACAATCTGTATAAATTAATGCTGTTTGTGGGATAACAGTCAGGAGCCCAGACTGTGTTTTTTAACATCAATATGAAAATCTCCTGCCCTGGCACCATTCTGGGATGGTGGCACAGAGCAGCTGGGAGAGATAACACACTTTGGAGAGGAGTTTTGTGCAAGGCCTCTTCTCCCCTCACCATCCCCACACACCTGACTGTGTTCAGCCCCACCTGGCCGATATTTAATTGGATTTCTGCAGCTAATGGGTATTTTTTTTGCTGGCATTGCACCTTTCCTCACTTTGACTCTAACCTTCATGAGCTTCAGCTGCTGCCCCCGAGGTGAAGAGCGGGCAAGGTGAGGACCAGATCAGTGTTCCCCCAAGGAAACTCTCATTATCATAGAACAGCAAGCTGATCACAGAGCCATCAACACCTCTGAAAAACCCCTGCCAATTACCTGCGAGGGAAGAGATGGATCTCCTGTGCTGACAAACCACACCGGGCAACAAGATCAGGCTCGGCAGAAAGAAGGCATAAAAAGATGCTTTTCTCCTGCCAAGTGTTTTCAAAGCTCAACTTGAAACAAGTGGCAAAGCAGTAGTTATTGTACAACAGATTGTGTGGTTGCCATGAAAACGGAAAGTTTCGGCACTCTCAGCTATCATTAGGATGCTCACTGGCACACTGGATCTCGATAGTTCCAGGGTACAAAACAGGAACCCCAGTGGGACCATCTACCCAGCAATTTACATGGAGCTGTGTAGGAGGCCAATATTTCAAGCAGACTTGGTGTATGTGTTCAGGGTAAATCTAGGAGCCTAATATGCTGTAAAAATGTATATCATCTGTCCTTCACGGGTAAGACTAATATCCTATGATGATAATTTCTAAAATGGGTTATGAATGCTGAAATTTTAAATTGTTGTGAAAAGCAATAAAACCACTCAGAGTGAGCATATCGAATTAATGTGTGATAATCCCTCCCTTGCTGCAGCCAGATTTTATTTTTACGTGGCATTTTAAAAATGTCTTCTGTGAAGAGTAAAAACAGTAGGGATGTGATAATACCACACCAACTGAGGGGAAAAAAAACCGCCAACAACCCTGTCCAAATTTGCAAAATCAAAATCTGTTATTTTGAGACCAGGATGCATTTTTAAATGACAATGTGCAGAGGAAAAAGAGAAAAGGCTATCCTTGGAGCAGTGCTGTTCAGAACAGGTCTCAGACATCCTTCTGGCAACCCTGAAATCCATCCCCATTCTTTACTGGCCTGGGGAGTACAGCACCAGCTGTGTTTCTATATGTAAACCATGCTGCTTTTCTATGAAGAAAGGTCAATAAGAAAAATACTTATTCCTGAGCTTCAAGTATCTCTACTGCCTTGGAAGATGGAACCACTTCTCATCTGCAAAGGAAAGTGATTTTTGAGAAGGACATGAATTCTTGTTTCCTGTCTAAACAACTGCCTAATATTTATTGTCTGTACTGGTTTTGTTTCAACAAGGTGTAATGGGAGTTCTGAGAGCTTGAATTTCCTAATTCCAAGGGTGTTGTAAATAAAACAAAAATCTGAGGAAGTTGTGGGTGAGTGAGCAGCCTGTACCTGGTTTAACTTAAAGGGTTCCATTTCCACCAAAAATATTAGCAGGAAAGGATCAGGACATACCTAACAGTCCTTATTAACCTGTGACTCTAAACAATATATTTCAGCTTTTACGCTATGTGCTTCACTGCAGTTTGCCACTGAAAATTTGGCACATTTTCTGTTTGACATTTATTAGATACAAGCTACTGCTTCTCATCTTCAAGTACAAAAGACATTATAGGAAAATATCTGAGAAAGATGTTGCATTATAGAACAACTGATTCTGTATCCTTTTCATAAACAGAAACCAGAGATTTCCCAAATATGTCCCTTGCAGTTGAGAAAACTGTGTAAAAAGATGGAATTGCCTTTCTCTGGTTCACTGAAAAATAATATGAAAGGGATCTTGAATGCTCAGCATGATAACAGATAAAGCATGAGATGGTATATAAATGACACTTTTTACAGACCATAAAACCAGAAAAAGTAAAGGATGCTTGGGTTCCTAATATCAATTTATAGTTTCTACCTAGAGAAAAATGTTGCATTAACAAGCAGGCTACAATATGAAATGTGTATCTTAAAAGACTGGTGATAGTCCAGAAGATAATTTCCTAAATCAAAAGGGTTTCATCCAGTGTGCTAGGAAATCTATATTACACTGTACCTTGGGAGATAAAGACTAATTCCTCCTAGAGCTAAAAACCTGATAGTTGAGGTAAAACCAATCATCCTACTGCTTTTCTTATGTGCAAGCAAAATAAAGCCTAAACCCCAGTGCTTTTCGGGAACCAATTCCAAGAAGCCAGAAACAATTACAGAACAGATTGATTGTTGATGTGAATTTAACAGAATTGCAGGAGCTACAATGTCATTATTTTTCCAAGTACTGCAAAATAATAATCAAGGAAACCTACTCATTTCTAAAGCTTCATTGTAGAGACAAAAGGATCCATGAAGAAATAAGAAAAGAATACTTAATAAATTACGAAAATAGGGCAGTTGATGATAACACATTACAAATAAAGAGGCAGAACTTGCAGAAAATTGAGACCAGAAGAATACAATTCCTAACAAGCACAGTTAAGGCCAACAGCTTTTTAAAATATGTAAAGCAACAAAAGGAGCACTACCTTCCAACATGTCATTAAAATGTGCCCCATAAAACCTAAATTCAGCTGCTCACTTTTTAAAATCTTGATTTAAAAGGAAAAAATGGAGGAACAAATGGAGGAAAAAAGCAATATATTAATTCTACTGTTATTTTAATTTTTTTTTTAATGACAGATTATTACCATTATTGATTGTTGGTTTGTCTCCATTCTATGATATTACCCATTGCTACTACAACCACTTTTATCAGTCTAACTGCTTTGGAGCAAGAGGGAATTTATCCTTGGGAATTAGAGGCTGTCAAGGGCTGTGAGAGAGAAACTGTGAAAATAAAAGCAATCAGTAAAAAGCACATATTTACCAAGAAATGTAACAGTAGAGTTGCCTCAGTGGTGTTATTGTTTTCTCTCAGGTAAATTGTTTTATGACAAGCAGTGAATTTTTTTTTATTTCCAATCCTGTAAGCAAACATCAACTACAAATAAAATTGCCCCCAAGGAAAAGAAATCCAAAAATAACAAATTCAAATGAGATGGGGCATGTGACAGAAAGCAATTCTCAGTGCAGGCTAGGCAATTATGAGATGGAAAACATAAAAAGTTACAGGAAAGGTATTTCCCTTTTTTCATATTTCCTGTTTTATCTCATTAGTGTTTGAGCCTTTGGACTACTAAACTCAATTAGCAGTAATTTAATTACTACCATATATTTTGAGGTGCAGAGTTCTCCACAGCAGACCCTTGCTCCCTCAGAAGGCTCTCTGGAGACTTGGAGATGTATTCGCCATTATCAGCGCTGGGAATGGAACAACAGAAAAGAACAGACGTGGCCTCAACTCCTTCTCAATTTAAAACTGTCTCTGGTAAATCAACTTGCAGCTTTGCAGTCAAATGACAAGCCACAAAGTTCTTTCTCACTAAGCTCCTAAGGTGGAAAAAAGTATTCATGTCTGGAAAAATATTTATGAGTGTAAGGATATCTGTATGTCCTTAGGAGACAGATGCATGTCACAGAGCCCTGGTGCTTCAGCTCTGTGATTGAATGGGAGGGTTTTGAAAGATTCTTCCCTGTGGGAGAGAAGGGATAACATCTAAATCACCAGATTTTGAGCTTCCAGTAGCTTTTAGGCTAACTCAGGCCTAATCTGAGCTCTGGACTGCATACACTTTTTTTCCCCTGCAGTGTAAAGGGCTCTGACCAATTCTAATAAAAGCTGTTCATAATTATCCTGTACCTGACCACTATAAAGGGAAGGAGTTTTTGTAGGTTTTCCTTCTACTATATTGGAAATGCTGCAATTTTAGTAATTTAAGAGAAAACATGAAGTCTTTGCAGATGAACAAAGGTATGGGAAAGTCTTAAAAAGCAACAACCACATTATCATTCACTAATTCATGGCATTGTCAGCAAGGGAGAAATGCAAAACTTGCCAGGCCAGGAAATGTTGCACAGTTGCAATTTTGGCAGCTCTCACTCTCCAGCTAAGCCTTCAAAAGCAAAGGAACAGAAGGTAAAACTATAGCAAAGCGTGTGCAATTTATTGAAATGACAGAACTGGCAAACCCCCCCTCAGAACAATGAGACAAAATATTCAAACTGGGTGCAAATGGATCAGGTACCAATGGACCATTTCAGGCAGAGTGAGCAGAATCTGAAGAGGCAGAGCAAATGCAAACACCAGATACAAGTAGGAATTAGCTCCTGTAAGACCTAAAATACTCTTACAGACCCAGTCAGGACATATATTCCCATTCCTTCACCAAAGGAGCCTCTTGCATTCCCATTCAAGTTGAAAGCAGAGCAACTTCAGCCTAACTTTTGGTATTCAAATGAGGCAGCTTAGTCAGGAGCTCAGTCCATCCTCTGCTCCCTCTGCATTAAAGTAGAAACACGGGTGTCACAAGAGGTGATTTACAGCATCAATGCATCTCACCACCTTGTCCTGAGGCACTCCCATGGATTTTCGTACAAAGTCACAGCAGACACTCACATTTTGCTTACAAAAATTGCACAGTGGGGAAGTAAAACGCTGGTGAGGTCTTGAGGCCAGTGTGTCACATCCATCACTGCAGCTTTGATGGGAATAAGCTGGAGTTCCACTCCTTTGGAGCTCCTTTGGCCTCAGTCTGCTCAGCCACACTCCCCATGAGCAGCCTGCCCTGGAACTGCAGCGTTATGTAACACAAATGCCAGTCTGGGCTGGGCACAGGGGAGCCAAGCCCAGCAGAGAGGCAGAGCACACTGCTTGGATTGATAAAGCGTCTCCAGGCACGGCTGCTGCAGGACATCAAACAACATCCTCCTGAAACCCACGGGGCTCGGGCTGCCTTTATCATGAACAGCGAAGAGCTGCAGTTTCTGTCTCTGTAGAATAATAATTGGGGCTTGGTTTTGCTGCTGTGCTACTGGGAGGCTCTTCTGATCTCCCTTTCAGACAGAAAAGTTAATTCTTGGAAGATGGAGCACTTCCTAAGCAAGTGCTTATTGTTACTGTCACTGCACACAATCCCGGGGTGAACTCTGGGATGTTTCCTCCTGCTTTAGAACTTTTCCTTTCAGCACAATGTAAGGGACGTTTTTTACCCTCTCCTGGTTTAATAACGAAGGGGTTGATGTTTGTGTTGAAGGGCAAGGTTTTCTCAGGGCAGCAATGCATTTAACAGACTCACTGCCGGCACTGGAAAAGGCAAACAGGCTCTCAGACACACATGGAGATAAAAGCAAAGGACTGCAAAGGTGTTTTGGTTTTCAGTGGTGTTAGAGCCACTTCTCCCGACAAGCCTTGTTTCTTTTCCAACCTTAAATCTCCTCAAATGCAACAATACTTCTCTGCATATTTATATTCAGGGTTTTAGCTACTAGGGTGGGTGGTTAATTTCTAATTTAATCAATTAAGTGTCTCTAAGGCACTTCTGAAAATGTGGTTGGGTCTAAAACGTTTTATATCATCATCTCACAGGATTTTTAAGATAAGCTAAACATATTAGATGCTTAGACTTCATTAGTTCCAACTTGCTCAGGCACTTTTTAAAATCCCAGAAGATACTCACATCTATCATTAGATGAACAAATAATTTTTGACAAGCTATTCCTTAACTATATTTGAAAATTATCATAGGAGTAATTTTAAGCACTGTAGATAAAAATAATTTTTTTTTGAAACTCAGAAAATTTGGCAATATGCCGTTTCCTATCATATCTTGAACTATACCTCTTCAAAATGAACAAAAAAGGTTGAGTGTTATAATAAAACAAAAATATTCTGTTGTGAAAATAATGATAAAAAATTGTGAAGCTTTTAGATAAGCCTAGAAATCTATGAATAAAAGGTGCTCAGAAAGAGACACTGAGGTGTTCTCCTACATTTCTCAAGCATGGACACAATAAAACTGATTTCTCCAGGTTGGATACAACCTTCTCTGAGGAAGGAATGTGATTCAGACTAGACAAAAATTTGTCCAGAGTGGCTTTATAAAGTTTTTCATCACTTTGAGTTGAATGGCTCTCTAGTATACAACACCGTATAATTCATATTTTTTCAGTCAGAACTGCCCTTAGCAAGAATGGATTATGTGGCTAGTTGTTCTAGGAGTGGCAAGCAAGTATTTGCAAACATTTATTGCTCACTGGAGATAATTTTCCTGTTAGAACCAGTAGAAGTGGAGAATCTAAATCTCTATTTTATTGTGTATTTGGATACAGAAGGGAAGAGAGGAAAAAATGCGTCATGGATTACCTAAAAATAATTAGATCACAGAGGCATAAACTTCCCTCTCTGGCCCTTCACCATATAATTTATGATCACATATGTGCAGTCTCTAGAGGCTTAGCCCCACAGAAATCAATGTTAAGTGCCCAGAGACAATCAGGTGCCCCAGATTTAATTACTGAGTTACATAAACATTGTAATTAATTGTAGCAAGCAACAGAAAAACTGAGTAACTAGAAAAATTACTGATATGTGCTGATTAGTGAAACCTAAAAAAAATCACTTCCCTTCTTAATGAAACTCATGTCTGCTGTGGTCCAATTGCAGCTGTGAGGACTACAGGCCTATTTTTCCTCAATTAAAAAAAAAAATTAAAAAATCTGATTTTCTCATTCTCTCCAACATATTCTCATGGTATGGACCTATAAAGAGTGTTCTGAACCCCACTTGTGAGCAGTCATTGCTGTCCTGCTATGAAATCCTGTTCTCACAGACAAACTTCTCTCTTTTCTTACAGAACATCCTCCTCTGGTACTTACTACAAGTGAGAAGAATGCTGATGTCTAATCAACTCCTACAGGTAAAAAACCTTTTTTGGAACAAATCTAAAACTACAGAAATGTTATTATGCTTATCTCAGATATGCATTAACACTTCCGTTAATTCATTCATTTGCTCTATTTCTATCAGAATAAAGATCAGCCAAAGCACAAATTTGGATTCAGAGCCAATAACGTGAAAAAGCTCAAAAGTCCTATGCATCACACTGGAATTTTCAAGACATCAACCTCTGACATAATTCTACCTTTTGTTGTTGTTGTTGTTGTTAAAATCTCAGAATTTAGTTCTCACAATGTTCCTGTTGGGTCTGAAATAAAGCTCACAAATACATGCCTTGATTATCTCAGTTAAGTAACCACAAGGAACTGAACATGAACATTTCAAACCTGATGTAAATATTATAAAGCCTTTCCAGTAAAATCCCACTGATTTTGTTCATGTCATTAACAGCAAAACCCAATATTTTGGTTGAATAGTGTGTGCATACCCAAGAAGAAATCATACAGTATTTTTTAGGGTGAGCCTATGGATTCCTCGAGGTGCTTCTGCATGATGGAATATCTGCAGAGAACGCCACGACAATTAATTAGTGACTCTAATCACATTTGAAAGTCACCTTATGTTCAGGAAACTGTCCAGGTAGGATTTGCTCAGCCTGGAAAGCATCCTCACATCACAGCACATCTGCTGCTCTCCAGCAGAAGCTGCTCTTTCACTTGATCTGCTCCCCTGCAGAAGTCTCAGCTCTTTCTTTCCACCTCCAACATCATTCCAGGACATTGGATCCATCACATCCCAGAGTCCACAGAAAAAGTAAATATCACAATTATTTTACTTAAATATTTATTGCTTTATTGAGAAAAAGCAGCAGAGCAGGCCTTGTAGCCTTTTTGCATATCTTCTGTATATGAAGGACCTTAGGCTCGACCTATTATCAATTAGAATAATTCAAAAAGTAACAAAAAAAATCAATGTGTTGATAGAATTATAAATGAAATTTCTTTCTGGACAGAGAAAAGAGAGGCTATTCAAGAGGAGTAGTGTAAGAGCATTATAACAGAGGGGGTTATTTATGTTTAAAACTTAGATGGCGAACACAAGAATAACTTCCAGCCTAAAAGCAGCAAAAATAAAGAAGTAAGACCTTTCCCCATATGCATGTAACCTTTCATACCACTCCTTTTTTTAGCTGCAAGGCAAAGACTGGGAACCAGACTTATTCAGTACCCTTAGTTCTGCTGGAAGTGGAAGATTAATTACTAGGAGGGATATTTTATACAAACCTATTTTACATGTAATTGATATTTTATACAAATATAATAAAGGTTAACTTTGCTAAATGTGAAATAATACTGCTTTGGGTTTTCATTAGTGCTGTTTAAATAAAATTAATACTTTTTTTAAGATTTGTGCTGGTAGCAAAAGGCACAAAACAGAATTAGAATGGAGAGTCATGCAGCCAAACAAAAAAAAAAGTAAGGTTCCCCTGTAGTTTTACAAGACTGCACCACAGTCTATTGAAAACACTATTTTTTTAAAATGAGTGTCCTGTGTTTGTATGAAAAATCCATTCAACAGAGTCACTGTAGGTGTCAGTCACAAATGGTGCATAGGCATGTACTGCTGTCAGGAAGAGAGGAAATCACACATGGGGGTTAGAAGGAGCAGGACAACCAAAGAGCAAGAGTTCAACCTGTGCCAGCTGAAACAGAATTAAACCATGTAAAAGCACCCTCTAGGCTCAGCATCACATGGAATTTCTAATTTGGACAGAACACAGCTGCTGCAAAGGCACCAGTGGATGAAAATGGTGATTAGGCAGTGTCCTAAACTGGCCGTGTGGTCATCCAGTACCAACCCAAAGTGCTCACGAAGTCCCCATATCTAAAGGTGCAGCTGTCCATAATGACTGGGGGAAAGAAAGGCACTGTAAAGATTCAAGCACATGGTAAAATGGTGAAAAACGAGCAACTTCAACAGCAGTAGAGCTTGATGGATACAGTGACATCATTCTTTGGACTTAAGATGAAAAAATTAGAGAGAAATCTCGCTGCTGTGTGGCCATTCTGTGATTATTTAGCATTTTGGAAATTCTCTAACCATATTTGTTTGCAATAAATTGTGTTACATTGGAAGGATATGGCCATTTTAAACTACACTGGAAAAGGTTTTGATAGTAAAACTTTAGTACAACTGAGACTGAAGCAGTTGTGGCTGCAGCAAGTGCCATTTGAGTTTGTAACCTCACACATAAAAGTTACTTTGGCACCTAAAAATCCAGTCAGCTCTTCCTGTCCTTTTATTATATTATCTCTCCATGACCTTGACATGAGCAATTTTTTGCAATGTAACAATGGTTTCATTTATTTGGCTCATTTAATAGGGAACATTTAAGAACATATTCTTTCTCAGCATGTATCCTGAAGTGTCATCTGAATACTACCAAAGTGACTAGCACATTAGTAATAAAATATTAGCCTAATTTTGCCATGGTTAATTAACATTATATTCTTAACTTATGCATATAGAAATATTTCTGACAATGCAGATGATTCTTTCCCAATTTTCACTGTCCTAATGATAGAAACAAGATAAATTTCCTGAGAGCAAAAAGTTTCCATTCTTATTCCTTTTTGAATAGCATAAGATGATACGAATTATTTCCACCTAAAGGCACAGGAACTTAATTCTGATACTAAGCAAAGTGCCATTTTAAAATTTCAGGATTTGTTTCTTTGCTGTAAGGGGAAATTAATAAAGAAGAGTGCTAAGAACCAGGTATCAATATGGCAAATTGTTTATTCTGCACTGACAGTCTATCTCCTGTAAGATATTACAGTTGTTCAAAGAGTGAAAATGAATCATTCTGGCTGTTGCATTTGTTTATATTAACTCATAAAGCTGTAATACATAGTTTAAGGATAAAGCTATGCTAGAGTATTCATTTTCTTCGGTCCACTGGCCAAGGATAAATGGGGTGTAAATCTTGTTGAATGCACAGAATCCCATGGCAGCTGAGGTTGGCCAGCTCCTCTGGGATCCTCTGTCCCTCCACTCAAGCAAGGGCAGCTAAAGCAGCTTGCCCAGGGCCACATCCAGCCTGGCACTTTTAATAAAAAGAAATAGAAATCAAATTATGTCATCTGTATTTCCAGATCATTTGATCTTTGAAAGATTAATCCATCTCTTGCAATATGAGTTCAATGGAAAATCTCCCAGTGCTATAACTTTTCAATCTGCCTCACTCTGACGAACTTCAGCACTTGGATGTCAGGGTTTACTGGCAAACTTAGATTCTCTAATTCTGTTGCTGAAAATGGCTTGGTGAAGAGAACAGGGCTTTTACAATTGAAACTGCCCAGATAAAACATGAAAGAAAAGTCTCTCCAAGCATTTAAAGGTTGCTGTGTGAACAATTTTGGGCTGTCACTTTGACTCTTTGTCACACAGCACTTTCCAGATTGGGCTTTGACAGGTGCAAAGGCAAATTCCCTGGCTGGGGCAGAGCCAGGGCTTGGCACATGCTGACAAAACAGACCAGCTCAGTAATAACACAATTGTCTGGAGAAGATGAAAATACCCTGTGCATGTTTTTAATTGGTACAGACTGACTGCCAAGTTCATAAATCAAAATTTAAGCTTATATATTGCAGAATCCTTCAGTTTCAGTGCTTTTTTTTTCTTTCCTATTGGACTTTGAACAAATTTTGGAGGGCAGCTGGAGCTATTAAACACTTAATTGAACTGTTCTCTACACTTTGAAAGTGTAGAACTCTTTTGTGAAATAGATACAGCAAAGGAAACAAATCAAGATGACTAATTCCAGTAATGATTTTACCCCATAATTTCATTAGCACTGTCAGCAGAGTCAGCACAAGCATCAAGAGATCTGTGTGTGTAACATTGTGCTGCACTAGTGAAATGCAGCAGGCCAAATTCTGCTCCCAGTTTCCTCACATCTGTTGTGTGTCTGATCAAATCTGATTTGCACCAGTTTAGCTGATGGTAGGTTTTGGACCTGTATCAGCTGCCTTCAGAATAGCTTTACCTGTCCTTTGTGTGGACTGACAAAATCAGCAGGAAACAGGCACATAACAGCTCCAACAGGAATTGATATGTCCCAGGCTGGCCAAGAAATTGAGCAGCTACTTTTGCTTAATTCTGATGCAAGGTCCTGTCTCAGACTCACATCTTCAGTTAAAACTGTAATTTGGTTTTTTTGTGTTTGGGGGTGAGGGGTGGGGTTATTAATGAGGAAATTTTACAACTTCCCGTATTTGAAATGCAAATATTCGACCCTCCTTTATTCCTTCCATCCTCAAAAACCACGCACATATCTCATCTATTATGCAAACAGAGAGGGACAGAAAAGTCATTTGTCATTATAATCACATAAATGTGTCACTAGCTCTAAAGAATGCCTGACTGAAGGCCAAGAATGCCTCTATTTCCCAGGGTGATGAGGCACTTTCTCTTTAACAACTCCTTTAAAGTCTTTTGAAATGACTGAAATGATTACAATTCTGGCAACTGCTCTGAAATTGCTTGCCATCAGACTTTGACACCGGCACAATGGCTTTCATCCTCTCGCAGTGTTTGTGATTATTCCCATACAGATGAGACGTTGCTTGGTTAATCACAGAACAGACAGAGCCAAGAGAGTGCAGAAGGGTTCCCTGGCACAGATAAACACAGAAGATGTGGCACAGTGTGACACACACAGGTGTTTGGGGGTCCCCTCTGCTCTCATAAGTGGGTTGTGGATCTGTTGTCAGGCCGAGAGCTCTTTATACAGCACCAGTCCTTATTTGTGTGCACATTCCCACAAATGGGGATGGCATCGTGTGCCATACAGCAGAGGTAGGAATGGGACTCATTTGCATTAAGATCACTTAGCAGTTGCAAGTTTTGCTAAAGTGGATCCTTAAATAACAGCTCATCTGAATCTCATTCTAAAAACACATCCCCGCTCGGGGAAGCCAAATCTGTCACTTCCCCAGCTCTGGGGCTCAGACATCATTCCTGAAGTGTCCCCAAAGGGCTATTGTCAGCCTGCCTGCCAACACTGGAAGTGCTGCCCGGGTTTCACCTACTCACATTTGTCCCTAACAGGAGTGGAGGAGCCACTGAGGGCTGAGGGCTGCGGCAGCTGCCTGGGGCATTCATTTAAGGCATAAGGCATTCATTTAACCATTTCAAGTGTCTATTTGTCTTTCTATCCTGCAGTTGTAGAGACAGAATTAAAAACCTGGATGGAAGGAGCCCTTGAAGACAAACAACATAAGTCTTCTGTTTCTCTTCTCTTGAGAAGTCCCAGGAAAGAGCCAATAAGAGCCATCAGGACAGCATTTGCTGTACACAACTTTTTGTTTTTACCTCTGAAAGCTGTGGTTCCAAAGGAACACGACAGCCTGAAGGAATGGCAAATTGTGATACCACTACCAAAAGTCATTACTGGATACAGACAACTGTGGGGGACCTGTGAGTGTCACAATATGATCCTGAAGTCCTGTTTTCTGCCGCAGCGATCCTGCTGAGGTCATCTGGCTATTGCTACACAAGTGAGCAAGAACACAGTGATCTGGTTCAACCAGCAAAGGCTCCAAGGAGCATCTCTCTTTAGCGGCTCCTGGACTTATTCTCATGCCTTAGGGTGTGAATCATTTGCAGCTTTGTTCTTACCAGGTCCTACAGCCTCCCTTCAGGATGTGATGACAACTTGACCTCGATGGAAATTACTTCAGAGGTCACAGTGACCTCTCTGTGCCCCAATCTCATCCTCTGTAAATATAATGCAATCATAAAATACAGCTCTTGGGAGACCAGAGATTTATGCAGTTAATATAAATGTATTTTGAAATAATCTGTTGGGAAAAAACCACACAAAAGAGGAGCAGCAACAGTAGCAATAACACCGAATTTGAGTCTGTGAGGAGTCTGAAAACGCATCTTTACACATTTATACTTTAAATAATTCAGAGCACTCTCTCAGCAGCCCTTGGATGCAGCACTAGGACATTGGTTTGCTAACATCATTCCTCTACAAACATGTGCATTTTAATCTTGTGAAAGTCTCAAGAGTACTTTGGCAACATTTATCAACTGAAATCTCATTGCAAAAAAGTCATTATTTTCATTTCTTTGATTAATCTTTTACAGCACATATCTTCATGACAAAGGGGATTTTCCAAGACGAAGTTTAAAATTAAGAAGAGAAACAGCTACACTTTCAAATTCATATTTTATAAGTTTTCCCTTTCTAATTCATTCCCTTAAAATGATATTGATATTTTAACAGAAACTACAGTTTGAAGGAGGATAAAAATACATGGAAAAGAAGGGATTGGAAAGTTAATTTGTGACTGATTTATGTGTCTCTTGATCAGGCAGGAAAAACTCCATATATCTGCAGGCCTAATGACTTTTCACTATATGGCCCTATTGCACCAACTTGTAAGAGATAATAACAAGAAACATGACTGGGTTTTTATATATTTAGGTCAACATGAAAATGTCAGCAAGGCAGAGGTGCTAGCAGTGTTAGAAAGCATTGCAGTAATGATCGGCAAGCCCACAAAATTCAAAGTGTTAGAGCAGAGTTAGTTACCTCCTTCACAAGCACTTCATGTTTAAATTGATTCCCTCTAACTCTATGGATTTCTTGAGTCAAGGTCAACGCTTTCATTCCATAGCCAGGAATAGGCTAGACAATAAAAGTTGCATTAATTAATTCATCTATAAAAGATGCGTGTCATTGAGATTTGAGAAGAATAGAAGTGTCTTCAAAAAGTTGCTGAGTGTAAATATTATCCTCTGTTTACTCAGCTCTGCAGTTTGTGGAAACCTGGAGAAGCTGTTTGAAGGTCACATTCAGATATTCCATGTTTAAGTCTTGGTACAGGGTCCAGCTCTTACAGTAAATTCTTTGTGGGCATGGCTTAGCTGAAGTCAGATTTACCCTCCCAGGTTCTGAGGCTGTGCTGGTAGGAAGGACCTGGCACTGAGCACTCTGTGGCACTGCTACCAACTTCCAAAAGGGTCAGGAATGTCTAAGAAAAGTTCTAGAAATACAAGAAGTGTCAGAAGACAGACTTCTTTATAGACTGGTTACGAGGGATCACAAATGAAAAGCAGGAAAAATAAGTTTGTTAGCAAAGAATTCTGGAAGAAAAGGAACTGTAAGGATTAATCTCAGGATTCACACTTGTAAGGATGAATCTTTATCAATGTTTATTGCAGTGAAGGGCAGATGAGTCTGACAAATTTCATTGATTATATTTTCAGTATCTGAGCAAACTGACATTTTACCTTCATTACTTCTCCATTATTCTATTTTGAGCTTCCCACAAGGTATCTCCAGGAGAGAACTGAGCTACAAAGCACAAAGACTAGTGTAAACTTATTTTTTGTCACTGAGAAAAAGAGTAAAGAAAAATTAGAAGTAGAATTAACAAGGTGAGTGGGACTCCAGTTTACTTGATGCTCACTCAATTTGCATCTCATCTGGCTAAAAAAGAAAAGAATTTCTGGTGATATCTGTTTGAGGACTCAGCAATAAAAATTTATATTTCCTGGATTTATTGCCTCAACACGAAATTTCACACTACATTTTTCACAGTCAATCTTCTCTTAATGCAATGTAGCACTTAGCCATGCCCTGTAACTTGCCCATATTCTTTATGAAGTGCCCCTTTGACCCCAGTAAAACATTTGAGCTTTTTCACATCTTTCTGTATCAAGGTATCTTTTACACTAGCAATTAGGGAGCTTCAAAGGAACAATTTAACATCTACAAGACCTCAAAAACGCACTGAATTTTCTATTAACTGGAAGAACATATTTCGATTTGGTAGGACTTCAAAACCCTTCCAGATTCTCAAAGCTGTCATAGACTGAAACAAGGCACCAGCTCCATCTCCTGAATGCTTGGATGGTTTTAGATGTGGTGTAAGAGAGTTCTGGTGTTCCAAGGGGACATTGATGGGCTGCTGGGGACTGCGGGACTGAGGGGACACCCCCTCCCAGAAATCCCCTCCACAACCTCATTTATTTACGTGTGCTCAGCACAGAAAGACTCAGAGAGCTTTGGTCACAGCTTTACTGAGATTACATATATAACAAAAAACTCTGGGACTCAGAAGAATCCATTTGAGAACAAAATGTTTCTCCAGCAGTAACGGGAGAAAGCCCCTATGTCTTTTAGAGTAGTTCCACTGGTTCTGTTCTGCTCTAAGCCAAAGAAAGCAGTTTTCCACTCTTGCTTTTCACACTAATGAAAAGGGACTGTGTTTCCCCTTAATGTTGACCCAGTTCTGGGGACCACAGAGGTGTCCAAACCTCTGAGCAGACGCTGAGAAGCAGCAGAGCAGGAGAGGCATTCCTGCCCATGCCATCTGCTCCCAGCAGAGCCTTTTCCCTACGTAAATCATGGTGCATGATGTAAGGAAGGGCTGGGACACCTCACACCTGCTGTTAACACCTCCAGACACAAAATGAAAATGTGCTGAGAGGCTCCAGCTCCCGGGTGCGCTTTTGGTGTCAGCTCGAAGTTCCCTCTCCATCTGCCCGAGGAGCTGAGAATTTCCACAGGAGAGACAATGGCAGCTAAAGCACTCATAAAAATAGGGACTAATATGGCACTGCAGCTCCCATCCCTAAAGCTTCCAGATTACAGCAGAGCATTTTTTATCACTGACAAGTTAATTAAGAAATGTGAAGGGAAATAATGGAGTTTTGTCTATTAACTGCTGGTAGAAGACTCTCCCAGTGATTCTAATAGTGTAGGTATAACTACGGGTTTACAGTCAAGTGTTTCTATTTGCCTCCAGGTTGTGGAGAAGGTTCATCTTTGTTTAAACTTGAAATATATGAAATTTAACTTATCCTTCATATTATAAAATAAAAATGAGAAAGACACTTGCAATCCTATGGCAATGGGATGTTGGTTGTACCCCATGAGTTTGAAATGTGTATTCAAACATTTTATGGGAAGGGCACCAACTTCACACAATTTTCCAGAGATGCTGGTAAGTATCTTTTAAATTTAACTGATAAAAAATAAAACTCAGTTTTAAATACATAGGGTTTTTTTGTCAGCTTAAAGTATGTTCTTTGCAGGAAAATAATATAGCACATTCTTTGCAACTGAAACATTTATATTAATATTTTTAAATAGTGTTTACAGTATTCAATTTCTCTTAACTTATCTCGATTGATTAAAAAAAATCAGTATGTAGGAGAGCTTGGCTTTGCTATATAATTTCTATAGTTTGCTATATAATTTTTATAGTAAGTTAAAGACCCAGTCTTATTCCCCTAGATCATGCAGCTTTTACCCTTAAATTTACTGAAACAGTCAGTTTTTGCAATAGCTGGATTTACATGTCATGGACTGTATTAAGTGCCTCAGCAAGTTAAAACTATTAAATTGTGCAGTGCTTTTTGTGCATCTTTGCCCTGATCTGGGCTATTCAGCTACATTTCTGCTAAACAGGTCAAAGGAGAAGAATGCCTATATCATACAATATTTCTGCTGAATAGAGCTTTAATAAATTGCCTGGGCTTCTATTTTAATCAAGCATCGTGCACACAGAGCAAAAAAGAATGTGTGGAATAGGCTCTGAACGATCTTGCTCTGTCTCTTTCTATAAAGAAAAAGAGCAATTTATAAAAGTACCAGCCTCTTTGAAGATAATACAGATTTTCTCATATTCTATAATGCTGAATAATATCAATAAGCAGCAGAAAAGGGATTGGAGTATGTCAACACATGGTATTCATAGCAATTAATAATAATAACAATAATAATAAAATCTGACACACTTTAACTGTGATCTCTTTCTCCTTACCACAAGAAAATTTGTGTTGTACCACTGGAGCTTTTAGGTATGTGATTTATGCAAGATGAGGTTCACAATCAAGGGACAAAGAGAGTTTCCAAAAGCTGAAAACAAGGGAAACAGTCTCTAAGAGGCCAAATCTTCTGAAATCAGAATGTGGTGCTGCTATTCATTTGTTGATACTCTATAATTTTCACATTAGAATAAAGGAATGCAGTCCTGAAGCTAAAAAGAAAAAACCAAACCAAAAAACCTAGGCATTTCTATTGTCTTCATCACACAACTTAGAATAACACAAATAATCTTCCTCAGGCTGTGGTTTAAAGGTAATAGAGGACACTTGGGCTGGAATTTTGTTTGATTTAGTGTGGGTTTCTTCATTACTTGTTTTCAGTATGAATTTATTTTAAGGAATTTGTGTGATTGTGATTTTTTACTACAAAGAGCCTCAATGGTTTTCTTTGCTGTTATTCATTACCCTTTTTCTCATTGTTTTGAGAGCACTTCAATGAACATGGTGTTGAATAACTAGGAGAGGGGGAAGTTTTTAATGGCTCCATGAATGTTTCAGAAAGAGAGTACATTAAAATATCTTTTTTTTAAGTTAATTGATTTCGCAACACTACCAGCAAATCAGATTTTCTGTGTTCCAGTATTAATTTGAATGAAACTTGAAAAAATAATTAATTTATTTCAATAGCCTGCTAGGTCAGCTACAAAACACATAACACAATGATCTGTAGAAGCAGAGGATGGATATTTCTTTCCATATCATTTATTTCTATTTGCTCATGAGTGTATCGTTAATGAATAAATCTACCAAGAGCATTCAGAGGGAAGTCAAGGTGAGAGCAACCAGGAAATGGAACCACTCCATCTCTTTCAGTTTAACATCTAGAGAAATAACCACACATGAGCATTCAGAATGACGGACAAGACAAATGGGAGGCATCCCCAGGAGCCCCGAGAGCAGCTGAGAAGAGCTGATGCTCATAAAATGAATGAGAACTTGGTGTTAAAAACCAAAATGGCATGGAGAGGTTTTAGGCAATGCCAGGCCGCGAGCAATAAGAGCATTGGGGAAATACAGAAGATTCTCCAGACAGAAATGGTTCTCCTCTCGCTGTGCATGCATGTGGTTGTACAAGGAATATCCACCACAGAATTCCCAAACTGCCAGGAGACCTTCCCTCCACCCACGTTTTCCCTTCTCCATACACTTCTTTACGCTCTGCTTTTTCACAGTGTTCGTCTCATTTAAGCAACATTTTCTCTGCTCCCTCCAGCTCATCACCTTATCTCCATTTATCCACCAGGCCTGGTATCTCTGGTGTGACATGGAGCCACTTCTGTGAGCCATGGAATATATTTTTAGTTTGCTTTCCCATAATACCTGGCAAAACAGAGTTCAGCAGATTTGGGTAGGGGATATAATTGAAAAGCTTTTGAGTCCTCTGCAAAACATGAATCACAATCAAATTAAATGCAGGGGGATACTGGACAGGGAGCAGATGTTCTGCTCACATCAAGCGAGGAATCTGTCACAGTCTGGAGGGAAAGCAGAAGCTTGTAAGCTCCTTAATTTGTTCCTTCCATACATCTTATTAAGTCCAAATTTAACTTGGAAATCTTATTTGTAAAACTTGCAGTTCTTATCAGCCAGGGCTAAAAATAAAAAATACAAAAAAAAAAAAAAAAAATTAACATAATTCAAAAATTTTAACAAGAAGTTGCACTTACTAAATTCAGCTTTCCCTTCCAACGCAGCTCCTTTATGCCATTCTGTCACCTCAGTATTTTCAAAATCCCCACACTCCTGCTGAAGGTTTGAGGCACAGAAATGAGTGTCACTTAAGCATTTTCACTTGAGCTATTCTTAAATTCTAGCAATCTCCATCAGAGCATCTCCTGGTCTCTCCTAGCTACAGGTGTACAGCAAGGAGCGAGAAAGGATGAGAATTAATGGGAGGAGCTGTCTCACTACAGGAAGCCACAAAAATGCCTCACTAACTCTCTCTGTAGAGTTTTCAGTGCAGAAAATGCCAAGAGCTCTTGGAACTTGGAAAGTTTAATAAATTTATTTACAGTGCAAGGCACAGCTCCTACAGGCTAATGCCATACTTCCAGTGCAGAACGCTGGGACACAACAGGAGCTAACTGACACAAAATTGCATGTCTGGCTGAAAACCAGAATGTTTATGGGTCAAATATGATTCAGCCCAAGTCTAATACGGTGGAGCAATGGCACTGAACAAGAACTAAGGTCAATGTCAAACACATCTGTAACAATTCAACTAACCACCCTATTTTTTCAGGAAGAAAAAAATTTTTATTTCTACTTCAACAAGTTTTTACAGGTTTGGGAAAGGAAGCTTTCAGCTTCTGTTGCAAAGGTTTTGGGAAGGATTATCTCGGGGTACTTGTGAATGACAGACAACTTTTAATTTCTCAGGTAAAAGACTCTCATGTGGTATTTTATTTGCCTATCTCCAACACTTTATTAAAAATAGACCATGCTTAAGACAAAAAGCAAACAGATAAGAAAAACTATTCTCTAACCTATCATCTTTTATAAAAAGAAACCCAAAGAAACTAGGAAAATTCCTATGGCAGCGTGACCTGCTTGCTTTAACGACACTGGAAAGATTATACAGGAGTAATGTGGAAATTTACTTTACTTTGGATTATTTAAGAAATGATAGCTATTCAGTTTTGTATTTGCCAAGTCCTCTGGAGGTGGGAATTAGAACCAACATTGATTTTGAGCAGGATAAGACAAAAGGTTTCTATCAGAGGAACACAGAGCTAACACATCAAAGTAAAGAACAGCAGTTAATCTAATTCAGCATAAACTTAGCTCGACTGAGAAAAACCTTTACACTTGGGAAATGCTGTGTTACCCAGAAGTTCCAGGAAAAGACAATGCAGAAAAAAAGACAGGCAGAGAGAAAGACCCAAGGAGAGAAGAGATCTAGAAAAACACACAGAGAGCTACCACCTCCTAGGCTTCCAGCGGGGCCAGGCCAGGAACTGCGTGCAGAGCCTGTGCCTGGGGCCGAGGTGCCCACCCCTGGGGGGGTCCAGATCAGAAAGGTGTGGGAGCAGCAAGGTTGGGGCCTTGCCGCGTTCGTCTTGGCAGGCTCTTTCCAGCGCCAGTGCTCCTGGAGCCCGAGGCCCTTTAGATCTCCTAACCCTAACCCTAAGCGTAACCCTAACCCTAGCTCTAGTTAATTACCCCAACACACTACCTGGCTTCTCCACCTCAGAAAGATGGAGGAGCAGCAATGTTGGGGCGCTGCTGCCATGGCCTCGGCAGGCCCTTTCCAGCCCCACTGTTCCCGGAGCTCGAGGCTCTTTAGATCTCTCCAGCCTGACCCAGGCCCCTGATGGCAGCTTGGCCCTGGGCCAGAGGGGCTCAGCACCATAGGTGGCACAGATTAAGAAGTCTGCAGTTGGCAATGGAGGCACCCGTGAAGCCCTGGACACTCAGATGGTGCGGTTTAACTCAAGGTTCCATTCCTCTTACACAGAGCAAAGGCAAAATCCCCACCAGATACACTCAGGAGGTGAAAAACACACAGAGGTTCACTGGCAAAAGGACCAAAATCAATCAAGCAGAAAGCAATTCTGTTTGGCAAATGATGAACATGGTGCCACAGATTAAAAAGTGTGCAGTTGGCAATGGAGACATCTGTGATGCCCTGGACACTCAGATGGATGGGTTTAACTCAACTCAGCTTCTTCCCCAGCTCCCCATTTCATGGTCTGATATACTTCTGTAATTACAAGGAACTGTAGAACTCAATGAAAAAAAATGCACAGTGGAATCTGAGTGAGATTTGAATGGTTCTAAGAGGGGTAAGACTGGTGAACATTAAGTTCAACCCAGCTTTTTTGTTTTGTTTTGGACAAAATATCTTCCAATGTCATACAATGTGCAGGAAACACAGTAAGCCTGAAATAAATATATACAGCAACTACTAAAAATTAAAGAAGCGTTTTCTTTACTTGTTTCTTCTCCTAGAAAACTGAGTATTGGTATACCCAGTGTATTGCAGAGAAAATGAAAAACTCAAAGTTTGGAATGAAAAATGAAAAGCTCAGAGTGTTCCAAAGGAGAGCCCTGAAAGCCACGAGGGGAAGTTGTTCCCTGATGATTATTAAAGCGAACGGAGCAGGTGTAACCTTGCTCAGAAATCCTTAAGTTACTGACTGGTAGAAGCAAGTGAGAGTGTAACAAGGAAAGCACAAGCAACTTCTGCTTTATATTTTTATGCTCTTTCCCTTAAGTATCTGCTACTGCTGCCACTGTCAGAGCTTCAGCCGTGCACAAAGGACACAAAAAAATGTAATTTGTCGTGTGTTATTAGATCCAATTTTTAGTCAATCTGATTGTAACACCGCAATTTGGTCTAACCTAGTTTCTCCTTTCTTTAGAAGGAGAGCTGGTGAACATTTCTATTTATGAAGACTGGATCTTTTATAAAGCTGAAAAGTTTTTAGCAGTGTTGGTTCCTTCCATGCTGTTTCAGAAGAAACCATTTATATTTTGTCTTTTTGTTCCCATATTTTTCCTCTGTTCCTTTCTGGCACAGAATAAAAGAGAAAAATTTTAATTATAGGGTTTTTTTTCCTCTTTCTTTTTCTTCTGACTTAGTAAAATTTTGAAAAGCTAAGCTTTCAAGTTAGTGAAGAGTAAAAATAAAAACCTACTTCCTCCAACTGGACTAATCCCAAATTTTAATATTTTAATATTAGAGGACAAAAAGTTTTTAAAAAATAATGTCTGAAACCTGTTTTCCATTCTTAGCCATTGCTAGGCCAAAGGTACCACAAGCACAACTTTTGATGGAGCTTTGCAGCTTCCTGAACCAGAATATTCTCCTCTTATCATACCCATATTCCGTGTAAGCACTGTACCAAAGGCAGCTTCAGTCACAGAGACTTCACCAGCTAGACACAATTGAACACATTTATAAGCAGTAACAAGTAAGCAGATTGCGTTCATTCTTGTTCTTTTAAGAATCATAATACTAAAATATACCTTTTCACAGCATGTGCGTTAAAAACTATTTTAAATTATCAGCATTAACAATCTCCCAACTACTGTAGGAGTTACCTTCCACTTTGTGGTTATGCACATTCCATCTCCTAATAATTCCATTTTATATTTAAATAAATATAATTTTATTTACTCAGTGAAAAACAAATCCTGTAAAATGTCATCCTTTCCAAATGAAACCCTGGCAAACCCTGGCATCCTAAGGAAACCCTGGCATTCATCAGCCACAGAAAAACTGGTTTTAGGACTAGAAGGTTTATAAAACTAAGGAAAGCTTTTGTCCTAGATAAGCGTACAGTTTCTACTTGTGTGGGTGGATTTCTGTGATGTGTTTAAGCAGAGAAGAAGCAAATCGAGTGCCTTGGTGAGGTATGAATATAATAAATGCTGTTCATCACTTACAGACCGAGTGAGACAGGGTTAGTTCAGCTGCAGAGCCTCTGGTTTCAGGAGGTTTTTTCAGGATTAATTTTGCTCCAGTGGAATCCAAACCATGGCTCAGCAGCATTAAAGAATTACTGCTCTGGTCACTTTATTAATGGGGAGAACAACCAGCTTTCAAATAATGCAAAAGAATTGGTTTCTGCTGATTTATAGCCCATTGGAGTGCTTTTAATTGGGCTTTGCTGTTTTCCTGGACCATGACTAGTCCTTTCTTAACTGTTTGCTTTTTCCTAAGAAGTGGAGTCCTGAGAAAAATTATTTTAATGATAATGTGGGCAGAAAACTGCTCCTTGGCAGATTTCAAATACTGTTAATTATAGCCCCTTCTAGAAATACCTTGCCAGATGCTTGGAAAATAACACCCATGGATACCTTAAATCTGGAATCTGTGATTTTTTACCAGAAATATTACCTTTAGAGGAGAAAAAAGGAAAAAAAACTGCCATGAGCTTTTCGGGTTACTTTCCATTTTCCATTTTTCAACCTGTGGATTAATCCTTTGTGTGTGAGTGCTGGAATTGGGCTCATCCAGGTCATTTTCCCATTTCAATGTGGATACACACAGACAGATCTGGAAAACATCTGCTATCTCCACTCTCCACACAGTTATTTTCTGATTTTCCTGTCGGATCACACTGTGTAGAAAATTCAGGGTTACACTTTCCCGCATGCAATCCTGACTTCAAGGGACATAAAAAATGATGCAAGTTGGACCCTCTAACATTGAAGCAGTTAAGAGGTCTCTGCAAGAGTTATTTAGGATACAGAAGGGAGATTAAAAGCCTTTTAAATAATGTAAGCCTTCAAAGGGCATCACTTATTTCTATAAATAATTTAACATATATATTCTGTGATTAATTAGACACAAAAGGCCTAGAAAATTCCCACAGGCAGTGCCCAGGATCCTGACTCTCCCACAAGGACTTCAAGCAAACACATTTATTGACAATGTAAATGCAGATGATGTCAGAAGGCACCACTGGTATCTGTGCTAATGAAAACTCAGGCTGGTTTTGCTCTCATGATGCTGAAAATTTTGCCCCCAAACTAAGTCATTCTATATGGGAAGATGAGCTGAGCCCCCAAGCCAAAGAAGGAGAGAAGCTGGATGAGAGCAGGAGCCAGGCTTTGCTCTCTGTATCGCTAACATAAGCCTGGAGCCACTGAATGGAGCAAGAAGGATAATCCTACATTTCACATCAGGGCAGTAATTCCCCATTCTGAGGGGAAAAAAAGGGGGGAAAAGAGGAGGATTTGTAAACTAGCAGCTGGTGCTTGAATGAGTGGACATGATGTTTCTTTTTCACCATTAACAAGAACAGTTGATAAGAGATGCAAGGGAAAGATGTATACTTTATGTTTTCACTTTAAAACAAGAGAGATTCTTGAAATGCTCTTTTTTAGAATCATCACATTTGCCACTTATTTTAGCTTATTGAATGCATATCCTTCTTCTCTTTATACAAAGCAAGAGTAAAAAAAATTCAACAGTTAATGAACTTTGAAGCTGGAGCTTAGATGCTTTGGAAAAGAAAAAAAAAATTGGAAGGTTCAATGATGAACTTGGCAAAAGTTTGGACTTTTGTGCCAAAGGACCACAGAGCAGAGAGGAAACTCTGTCACAAATGATTTGTCAAGAAAATCTTTCTGCTGGAGTAAGTCCCTCCTCATGACTTTGCAAAGCCTTGCCTTCACACTGGAACAGCTTCAGTGGGTCAGGGCTGATTTAAATGTGGCCTCTGCCTCCCTGCCCCTGCCTGGCTTGTGGAGAAGGGACAACTAATCCCATCCTCCTCGTGTCCTCAGTGTTGTCTCATCACCACTTGGGGCTGGCCAATGCTCCCCCAAAGGGGAACTGAAAAGTGCTCAAAATTTCCTTGTGCCAGAGAAGGGTGAAGTTTTAACTATGATGAAATCATGTAGGAGGAGAAATCCTGAAAGTGTGAGAAATTCCTCTTCTAAATTAGTGAATCCTATTCTCTTCATCCTAAAATTCAGCATAGTATATTAGGAAGGCAGATCATAATACCCTTCTCCCACTAAAAAAAAAAAAAAATAATCAAATCCAAACTTGGAAATAATCAGAGATCTAACCAATCCACATCAGTATCTGTCAGCTGTGGCCTTCTAGAAATACTAACAAAAAAAGTTATTTTGACAAAAAAACAAAAAACGTCTATTCACCTTCAGTTGGAATAGTTTGGTGCCACTGGAAATGACAACTCTGCTCAGCATCACTGCGCTCACTGCTAGTCACCACTCTCCAGGCTTTACTACATCTTCTACTCTATTGGCTTGTGGCCATCCCAAATGTTGTGTCCTTGAGTAAAAATGTTCTGCTTTCCCATTTTGTCCCCCCAAGCATTATAAAGAGTTTCACAGCATTAAGTGTGCAGAGATTTATCTGTACAATCCCCATTGATACTATTTGAGGAGAAAAGTCAAAACTGGAGTCAAAACCCAACCCATGTTATATTCACATGTTTTTCTGACATTTATAATTAAAAGTACTGTTCAAGGAACAAGGGCTGTTTCTACCAGCACATTCCCCACATATGATAAAGGAAGCTTCATGCATGCACAGTATCCTTTGTTTCTAATATAAATGTTTTGGGTTTTTTTTTTAATTACATTGTCAGATTTTAGTATTAGTTCCAAAGAAATTTATTCTCATTTAGGAAAAAAATAATTCTAAAATGAGCTCATTACTAAATTAGATATATATATTTACAAAAAACTCTTTAAAATAATGATCGGAAAGAATTCTGAGGTTATACCAAAGATGCCACTTTTTTTAACATCAGAGAAACTGAGTCTGAATAAGGAAATGAATGAAATGAAAATTAAATTTCTTTCAGCATCTGTACAGGGAGGAATCTGGGCTCCACTGAGGCTTGGAAATATTAATGAAAATTTCCAGGAATGCCAAGCTAAATTTTTTTGCTAAATATGAGGAGTGCTGGAAATCAGTAGGTACCTCCCATTTGACTCCAAACCTGCAAACATAAATAACTCCTCCGCTAATCTTTTAAAATATCTTCCTAGAAGAAAACCTGCGTTTATTCATGATACATTGTAAAGATTTTTAATCATACCTGTACCTATCATAATTACAAAGCCTCATTCTGGTGTTATACAGGTTCCTATTCATTATGAAAATGCAATTAAGAAAAGCAAAGAAGAAAAACATCACATGCACTTTCCAAAACTCTGGAAAATAACTTCTGAAAAGGCCTAACTGTTCTGGTTTCACTTGCATGAAACACAGCACAGAAACACAAGGTTTAGGGAAAACAGGCATTAGGTGTGACAGCATCTCTGTGACTCTCTGTGCACCCAGTGAAATTAAACAGAGCATCATTCCATCCTTCGCTTGCACTCCTGCTTGCTGCCATCCTGATAAATCGCTTCCTTTAGCACATTTATCAGGTGCTTTCCTGGCTTAATGAAGATTTGGTGGAGATGAGCAAACCAATTTCTCTTGACAATAACAGCTACACCTGTAGAAACACACCATCACTTGCTCAGTTATCCAAAAGATTTTCATTCCACTTCTGGAAAAAAAACTTTTGTCTTCCAGCACTGAGCTTTCAATTTTGGCAACAGCCAGGCTTGTTTCTCCTATAGCGCTATTCCTCTGCTCCTAATGGAATATTGATCTTTCTAAGGAAGTGTAAAGCAATCAATACACTACAAAAGGAGAAAAAACATCTCCTTATTCTCTTCATACATAATTGTAACAAAGAGAAGCAGACTGAAACTAACAAACCTGAAATTTTTGGATGTTAAAGATTATTTGTGAGGTCTTCACTCTAAGGCAAAGTTTTGGCACATTTTGGACTCACAAGCTTAAGCTCCTGGGCTGTGGGACTGACTGGATAGGGCCAATAGTTTAACCTGTGCTGTGATGTTTCTGGCATGCACTTATGAGCTTCCTTTGGTTTATTTTGGTCATAAAAATAAACAAGTACAGAGTGTGCATCCACCAAGAACTCCGAGGTGTCTCTGTGTGTGTAGAAATAGCCTCCAGTAGGTACCAGACAGAGATAGGAGGGATGAGTTTGGCCACACCAGCTTTTGTCTCTGTGTTTAAATAAGAGGGAAACTGAGGAAGACCAAATAAAGAGTGGAAGAGAACGATGGTGGAAAGGCTTCCCTGTGTGCAATCCTACAATACCACGGATAAGAGAAATCCCACTGAAATGAATCCCCCTCCTCTCTCTGTCTATGTTGCCCAGAGCAGCACAGGAATTGTCCCTTATTCTAAACTGAGGCAGCTTTTCTGTTTGACCAGGCCATTGCCAAAGTCATTTTCCTGCTTTAAAGAATGACCAGGGCTGGTTCATTTGGGATTGGATGCACTTGCCAGGAGTCCTCAGTTCCCTTGGGCTTCTAAATTAAGAGAAGTTTCACAAGTTTTATGAGTGTTTGCAAATCCAGGGTGAGCACTGAGATCTCTCCCCCCTCTTTGCATAGTTCCTGTGCTCATCCAGGTAATGATTCTTTGTGCTAAATGTTGTACATCTAAGGGAGGCACACAAAAAACTGTGTACGCTCAATAACTCAAAGAGAGAGGAGCTCCCACATTGAGTTCAAGTATTACTGGTGGCTCTTTTAGCATTCTCCATAAATTAACCTTTCTTGTAAGCAGCCCTTACTAAATGTTTAAGTAATGTCAATTTAGCTGAAGTGGAAGATTTAAACACCAAGGGAAATATATAGCAAATGAATGGATGCAAAATGAATCATTATTCAGGGCTATTAGAGTATATTCGTAATTTAAATGTTTTTGAAATGTTACCACTAATTAGACATAAGAAATTACTCAAATCAACTAAAACTGAAATGTAATGTTTCTCTGAAATGGCCCAAGGAATAAATACATATTGGCCAAATTTAAAGAAAAAGTCCTCCATGAAAGAGATAAAAGTGGAGTAGGAAAAGCTCTAAAAATATTATTTAGCAACACATACAACAGCTGGAGCAAGTTCAGAATTATCTCCTGGAGCACAGACATTTCCTATTTATCCAAAGGATGAGGACTAACACCATTTTTGGAGCATTAACAGGTAAGAATCAGGCACATAAAAATTCAAATAGAAAACAAATTTCACAATATCTACAAAACACAATCCTGATATTAACAGGAGATATTCCCCCCCCCCTTTATGTGTGGACATAGACTGGGAATGAGGATCAAATCACATAAGGAAATGCAGAGATTAAGAGAAGAAGAAAAGCTCTCCACTGAGTTCATGTCCCACTGTCACAGGGAGGAAGAAATGGAAACCAGCAGCTGTAGAATATCTACCATAAAGGTGACAATATTTTTATTGCACCTTGTTTTGCTGTTCTAACTATTGCCATAATCCATGTGCATTCATTCCCTCAGAGATCAACAAGCCCTAAGTTTCAGGCTAATTACAGAAGCTGAGAGTGACCCTTCCTACACAGAATAATATTTTAAAATAAAATAAACTCCAATTAGAATCTTGCTCCCTCCACTTTCTGCACATTACCCTATTATTCTAATAGATATCCCAGAGTATGTATTATATATACTGGTGTATATATATGTATATATATACAGTATATATATATATATATAAAAAAATATATATAGTGCGTCCTACTGGTAACGGGGATGAGAGATCATTTTGATACACTGCAGCTGAATGATTTACAGCATAAGATAGAGGAAAGAGATCGCCTTATCTCCATCTTTCAAAAGATGCTGAGTGCAGAAGTGACTGAAATTAATTTCTGATTTTTTGCTTCTAATCAGATGAGTGCAAATCATCAAAAATCCTTCCAGTCTCTAGGGTATTTTCGATATGGCAAATATGATTTTAAAATTCTTTGATGAGAAGAGGCAGCAATAGCTGTTTCAAATTGCCTTTTAATTCTTATATATATCTATGAATGGAGAATAAGCTAAAGGAATCTCAAAAATACAAAAGAGAAAAAATTCCACTGGGCACTTGCCTTGGGATTTTGCTATGATATCTTGCTATCATTTTATGTATGCTGAATTGATATCATAGGTTTTCACAGAAATTAGATCCATTTGATAAAGAGGCAAAGAAAACTCTTCAAGAACAGTGAAGAAATAGAAGGTGAAAAGCAAGAATAATGAGTATTTCTCAGTAATGGAAATGCTGGCAAGAAGTGGAAATAGTGTACAGAGCCCCCATCCAGGAAAGAAGAGACACACGGTTAATTTTAATTTTAACCTCATTTAGTGCATGTGATTCACTGCTCCATTTAGTTCAAAATTAAAATTAAGCATGTGCTTAAGTGCTTTGCTGGACTGAGGCCATAAGGAAGAGTACATTGGTCATGAATCCGTATGCCATAGGTTGATTTGGAACTGAAAAGTCAAAGCTTTAAAATAAAACCTGAAATGCTTTACTTTGTTTATTTTTAGTGCGGGAATGCATTGGCAGCATGGAAATCTACAGCAGTTACACAGTCCTTTTGAGAAACTAATGCATTTTGAGAAACTAATGCAAAATAAACAGAAATTCCCTGAAAACTGAGCAGGAGAAGTTAATCTGGAAAATTCCCCGGACTTAGAGAAAGAAAAGCAGCTTTAAAAGATTGCCTTTAAGAGATTCCTGTGTGTCTGTGTGCACTGTGGCCACCAGCCCTGGGTGGGTTTGCCCATCCTACAGCCCATGGTTCACAGTCTACACTGCAGTGACACACAGATGGGGAAGAAGCTGCTCTGGACATCCCCACGCAGCTTTGACACAATTATGGTTGACTTTTCTCCTGGTTATCCCTTAGCAATAGCCTAAGGAGAGGTAGAATCCCTGGGTGTGCTCAGGGAAGTGTCATTTCTAATGTCACCTCTGCAGCACCGGAGCCAAAATGCCTTTCAGTGCCCAATAAATTCCCTAGGTGCATGCAGAGAAGAAAAGAGGCCACAATTCTGCCTTTTCCTCATTTTCAGTGATTTGTTACCTATGAGTGTGGAACAGAGCAGGCACAGCAGGAATTAAGTGAAGTGAACATGTCCACCACTGCCCTGGGTGCCAGAAATGCTGTTTTGTTGCACTCTGTTTTATTTTTGTGCAAGCACCTCATGGTTCAGAGTAGATTTTTTGATCACAATAAGGGGAACAGAAGCACAACATCCCTACTCAAAAATACACAGGAATCTCAGGCAAATGCCCGTGCCTGACCTACAGCTTCAGTTTCTATTGTTAAGGTGTCCTGCTTGAAATGTTCCTTTGGCCACAAACAGGGGTCCATCTAGGCCTGGTATTCAGGGCACCCATCAGTCAGGAGTGCTTTAAAACCCCAGTGGAGGATCTCTGTGGGAGCCAAGGTCTCAACAGACCAAGAGATTCCAGCTAGTGGCTGCTTCGTGAAGGTTTGCTTTCACTCTCTGTTAACAGTTCTGGAAGTTTTGGGCAAATTTAATTTTCATAGATTGAAAACTTACTTCTGACCCTTTTATTTTTTTCAGGATGTACTCTATCTTCATGAAAAGTTCTCATTAAGTTTTTGTCAATCCCCAAATTAGACATTTCAGCTTGAGCGAAAGCAAGACTTTCTTATTCCAGAGGACATTAGCATTTCAGATGAAAGAATGCAGGTGCTCCCTGCAGCATTCAAAGATTCAATCCACCATTCTGGAAAAAAACTCCTTGGTTCAAACCTCTTCATCCTTGGAATTTTTGCAAGATATTTTGCAATTAACATATGTCCCTTATAGAGCACTGTTTCCCTCTCATTGCCTCTTTCTACACAACCACGTTTCTGTTCCTCTGCTTCCCTCTTTTACATGCTCTGCTTTCCTGTCCTCCACTCTCCTCCCACCTGCACCATTCCATGGAAGCACTGCAATGGATGCACAAAGAGTGGCCCATTAAAGCACCCAGCCCCATAAATGTCTCTGTGTACTGATTTCTTAGTCTCCAGGGCTATCATAAGGTTCCAAGTGGGTTTTGAAAGCCCTTGCTGAGATCCCAAAGAAACACCAGGGACTCTTCTTCAACATCCAGCCATTCCCTAAGGACTTAATAAACTGAAAACTTGCACTGCTAATGAGAATTTCTGCTTTCAATCCCACTTTCACCAAATATGATTAGTTTATGAGAAAAATGCTTGAGAAACCAAACTTTTAAATTTTTAACCATGTGGTTTACTCTTTCCATTAGATTAAGTTGGAAATTGAGCTTTGTATGGTCCAGGCTTTATTTTAAATGTACAACGGAACAACATATCCATGTACAAATAATGAACAAAAAGCCATGAGGGAGCTGTCCTTTGGCAGCCTCATCCCTTTTCTAATTTGTGTTTTCTACTTTGGAGACTGCCTGGATCTGGCCTCCAGAGGAGACAAATCTCCACAGCCTGCAGAAGTTAATGCCACGCTCTTGGTTTAGACTCAGCTGATAGTTTGGCTCTCAGCATCTACTCACGATGAGTTCACAGAACCAGAGACTCATAGAATGGTTTTGCTTAGAAAGGACCTTAAACATCATCTCATCCCACCCCTGCTATGGACAGGGACACCTCCCACCATCCCAGGCTGCTCCAAGCCCTGTCCAACCTGGCCTTGGACACTTCCAGAGATCCAGGGGCAGCCACAGCTGCTCTGGGCACTCTGTGCCAGAGCTTCGCCACCCGCTCATTAAAAGAATTTTTTCTTAATATCTGATCTAAATCTCCTCTTTCAGTTGGAAAGATACACTTCTTCCATCTGACACACAGTCTTACTTTCCATATCTTGGAAAATATTGTGATTGAGTAGTTTCCCAAAGGTTTGACAAGGTGAGGATTGAGAAAGGAAATGCTGAACTTGGCATAAAAGACCTTTAATATCACACCCTTTTAACCCATTATTTTCCTTAATCAGGAAGACCTCCTATGTCCATATAGTACTGGCTGACTCAAACACATTTATGCTTGTTTTGTAATCTTCAAACATGAATAAACATTCAACATATACCCAGAAAACATAATTTTATAGCTAATGTAAGTCTCATTTATGGTTAGGCCACTGGCATAGAAGCAGTAGAGAGAAGCAAATGACATGCAAAATAATGCTGTGGGCAAAGCAAACTTGAACAATTGAAAAGGGATAAGGAAAGAGGTAATTATCTAAATGGAACATAACAGCCATTAGTCAAACATTCACAGCTTGATCTAAGCCCCACTGAAGTTAACAGACAGATCCCCCTTGACTTCAGCTAGTTTTGAATTGAGATTTTAAACATTAAGAAGAAGAGTATTTGATGAGATTTATGTGGTTTAACTTTTTTTTTTTAGCCTTTCACACTCAAACTCTGCAATAGAAAGGCCATGAAGTAGCAGTTCCTTTTCATTAGGCAGACAATCAAGTAGTTGGCTTCAGAAAGAGAACTGATATTCAGCAGTTATTTCAGATATATCTGGCTGTACATGAGTACCATTTCAGTGGCATTGGGTTCCAATTCCTTGGAAAACTGTCACAGAACTAAGATTTCCTGAAAAACCCAAAGTGTGGCAATTTAAGTGACACTTAAGCTTTTCTAGACGCATATCAGAAAGGTATACTTTGGAATGTAGAGAAATGTCTTGAATTTCTGGAATCACAATTCCCTTCCTACTGAGATGAGTAAATAAGTTTGTGACCGCTGACTCTCTTTGGGGTGCAATGGGTGACCTACCATGGCTCTGCCCAGTCTTTAGATGACCCATGGGTAGAGCACAGCTCCAGGGATGTCTCTGCAAGGCTGTGTGCATTTGCTAAGTCTTGAGAAGAAAAGGAGAATATCCAGAGCGTATTCAGAGCAGGCCCCTGGGGGTTGAATCACCTGGAGCATTCGCCAGGTACTCCCAGACTAAGAGCCAGATGGCTGCACTGCACTTTACAGTGAAAAGCCTTATGTTTTATTTTAGCAACATTTATAGCAGGGACAATTGATCTATAGGGGAAAAAAAAAACCACTTTAAAAGGGTTCTAATTACATGCAGCCCTGTCATGTTGCTAAATGAGGCCCACTGCTGTTTTATGAATAATTTGCAGAATTCATTGTCAGTAAATTATATTAGGAATTGGGAATAGACTCTGAACTGCAATGCAGCAGGTTTTTCCTTCCCTCCTGCCTCCTTGTAATACATTCAGAGTATTTGCTGTAACTACAGAACATAATTGCAATTATACTCAAAGACAAGGAATTATAACATACAAACAACAGCGTTTCATTTCCCACCAGATTGTGATTTATATTTAAACAATAAAAGTAACTGAGTAACCAAGAATGAAGATTCTTTCCAATCAATGAACCACACACGGTTTACCTACACAAGGTGGTAAATGGGAATGTCAAAGTTTCTTTTAAACACTTTCAGGTTGATGCCAGGAAGCCCCCGAGTGTTTGTTTTTCTTTGAATTCCGTATCACAGCATCTGTAGCATATCCTGGGAGACAAGTCACCCAAAATCCAACACCACCACAGAGGAGACTTTCTGTAATACACATCTAAGGAGGAAAGCCCCAGAAGAGGGGATCAGAGCAATAAACAGCACCAAGGGGAAGGTAGTCTTTGATTAGGGAGATAACACAGTCTAGACCAAAGACAGCCCTGGAAAACAAAATTTCTGAATTCTCTCCCTGACTCTGACCCCAGCCTGCAGTGTGAGCACACCCCCAGCTCATTTCACCTCCTCATCCTCTCTGGCCTTGCTTTGCTCACAGTAACCCCCAGCCCAGCCCCAGGGCTGCTTCTGCTTTGTGGTAATTCTGCCCAACAGAACATTCCTGCAGGGCTGCCACAACCTGCCTGGAAGACTTGCTCTGACAGGATTTTTCAGGAACATAAGATAAGCCATGCCATGATTGCATGCATTTAGTGCATGAGCATTCTACAGGGAGGATGCTGGAGGATTTTTCTGTGGAAGATACTGAGGAGCAGAGGGGCAGGTACCAATCTCTGGGCTCTGGTGACCAGGGACAGCACTTCAGGGAAGTGCTGAGGTTGGCCTGAAGTTGTGTCAAGGGGGTTTAGACTGGAGATCAGGAAAAGGTTCTTCCCCCGGGGGTGATGGGCACTGAACAGGCTCCAGAGCTCCAGGAGCATTTGGACAATGCTCTCAGGTACAGGGTGGGATTTTTGGGGTATCCTGTATGGGGCCAGGAGTTGGACTGCATGATCCTGATGGGCCTCTTCCAACTCAAAATATTCTATGAATTTGCTTATGGAAAGAAAAAAGCCTCAGATACTGAGTTCACTGAAGTCCCACCCTGTTGCATTAATCAGAGGATTTCGTGCACACTCTTTTTCTAGCGCCATTTCTGCAGAAGCCATTCTAAGGTTCCAGAGGCTACAATAGGATAAGTACAAAGGCTGGACAAAATAGTCACCAAAACTGGAGAAATGCATTTATAGAACAGTTAAAGTAAACCTGGGACCTGGTCATAACAGTACCTCCCTTTACTTTCTTTCTTTTTTTTTTCTTTTTTTTTTTTTTTTTTTTTTTTTTTCAATCTGTACAGGGATAAGAAGCAGACATTACCGCGTCTGCTTGACTTCAGAGCCAGCTTTGAATTTTTGGTGGTGTGCCTGTTTAGCAGCTCATCCCATTTGTGCTGAAGAGCCCATTACAGTGCCTGTTCTGTGCTAAATTACCTGGGAATGCTCTGATCACCTGTTGCTGCCTTCCTTGATTGTCAGGAGCCTGCTGCTCTAGTCCATCAGCACAGCTCCACTGCACTCTCAAGGCTGTTATTCTCAGAGAGCTGTTTTTCTTCTGTGCAGACTATTCAGACTAAAACAGGCAATTCTTTATGCATAAAATTCTCTGTGAGGACGCATAGCAAAAATCATGGCTTTTATATGATTAATAGAGCTGTCAGGACCTGTTTGAGATTTAACTTCCTTATTGTGAAAGTTTAACTTACTAGTTTCAGAATAAAAACCTACATAAATCACAATGTTATGGCAGTTGAAAGCAGGGTTGAAGTCATGTGGATTCATAGGAGCTGAGGCAAAGTATAGCCACAAAGAGTCTTTATTGCATTGAAACACCATGAAAATCACAGTATTTGATATCATATATATAACCGTGTTTGATTTTTTTAATGCCAGCTAAGCAATTTGAATCATTAATCCAGTTCAAAAAAATGTGGAACCAATGTGCCTAAATTCTCTGAGCACCACTGAAGTCTCTGCCTTCATGTATATTGATCTGCTTGCAAATTAAGCAAATAATCTGAAATTTTATCAGAGTTCACAATGACTATTTAATATTTAAGCTACTTGCATTACATCAAAGCAGTATAAATTGATATGATACTTTGCAAAATATTCTAAACATCTAAAGAGGCTCATCTTCCTGGCACCCAGCATAATGCCCCACATTATCCAATTAAAAATGACAATGAAAATCAAGGCCATCTCCCAGAAACACTTATTCAGTGCAGACAATTCAAGCAAGACTTACAGGGACATCACGGGACAGGAGGCAAAGGCTGTAACTGAGTGAGACTTGGAAAGGAATCCTCAGTGCACCCAGAAATGTGTGTCTGAGCTCTACTCACGGAACAGGAGGAAGCCCGGATTGGGAAGGGGAAGGGAAGTTCAGAGTTAGCCTGCCTCTTACACTTGCTTTCACTTATGAAATTAGTTTGAATTTTTCCTGTGAATGCTCTTCTAGATGTTGGAAGCACCAATGGTGGTAAGACAGGAATAAAAGCCTCTCTGACTTGCCATAGCTCTGACTGTCCCACCCTCCTCCTCAAGGCTGAATTCTTTGGTTTTATCTTGGGGTAAGTCAAACTGAGCTCCCCGTCTGGATGGCACCAATTCTGCCCTGAGAGGCAGGGCTGAGCTGAGCTGAGGATCTGTCTGGTCAGATCCCTCACAGCCAGGTCTGCAGCAGCCTCTCCCTGAGGAGAAGCTCAGGGAAGTGCACCCAAGGTGCTTCCCAAGGCCCTTCCTGAAGGAGTCACTGCCAGTGCCACCACCAGCCTCACCTGCTCCCTCCTCCTGTGTGCACCTTCTTCCTCACCAGGGCAGGCTGATGAGCTATCTGACAAACCCACACGTTCGTCTCTTGATCCCTGTCCTGATCCAGCATTTAGGCACACTCTGCATTGAAACACAGGCACCGGCTCGATTTAAAAACTGATGTGTGTATGCAAAGAACTGCCGGCAAGTGGATTGCCCGTGCTGCCTGCTTCCTCTTCCTAATTGCTGCAGTGTCTGACCGTGGTGGTTGTGCCGAATACCAATAAGAAATTCACCTGATTTAAACCCCAGCCAGTAATTTTTAGATCATTAAAAAACCTATTCAATCTTTTTTCTGTGTCTTAAGCAGGTTGTTTTGCCCAGAGGTGTTCTGTGAGTCATCAGCCTATACAACAATACCCACATTTCCAAACTCATTCTCAAATACAAAAGCATGGTAAATCAGCAGTTCTGCCAAGGGTAAGTTGTTTTTTTTTATTTCTAATAATATTTTCTATTTTTTCTAACTTTTTATATTTATTTTGCTATGCAACATTTAGGGTAACCTTCCTGGCATATTTTGGGGGCAGCTCTCCACTACTGGGCTAGAACTAGAAGCTTTCCTCTCTTTCATATAAAGGAGATATATAAATGAAACATTTAGCTTTAACATGCAGTTGTTAGAAATCTCTGCATAAGCAAGATTCAGATAATTGAAACTGCATAATAACATTCAACTTAATGAAATGTTGATGTTATAACTATAGAAAAACACTGCAGAGTACCCATATGACAACACTGAATAATCTCATATAATAGCATTAAAAAACATCCACTTGATTAGAGGCCAGGAAATAATTTCCTTGGAAACAAATTCTGTGCTCAAGAGGCTGCTTCTGCTGCTGGTTAATGAAACTGCTGCATGAACAACTGCCCACAGAAAAACAGGGCACTGAGATTTATGAATTTTTGCCAGGTACAGAGAAAGACAGTGATACCCAGCACAATCACAGTCTCAGTCAGCATTCCTGGGTCATTCACACTCCTCTGTCCTCCTGGGGGATGGCAGCCCTCAGACTGAGCCGTGCCAGAGCAGCAGGGCTTGTGCCACGGCTCTGTTTCATAGCACAGCACAGCCATGGGCTCAGGCCAGGCTCCCTCTGAGCCACACACTGTGTCTTTACAGAAGAAGAGGCAATTCTGTCCTGCAGTTCATCACCTGAACGGGGGATGAGAGGAGAAACAGGGGCAGAGAGATGGAGGAAGTGGCTCTCAGGAGCAGCACTGAGTTCAGGCCACCCGTGCCTTGTCCCCTGCCATCAGCACCAGGCAGGCAGGGCAGGCACAGTGCCGAGTGTTTGTCACCTTAGAATGGAAATGCCATGTGCCTCCAGCTCGTTTAAATAACAAAGGACTTATAAATGTCTTCTTTCTTATCTTCTTTCCTCCATAAATCGAGACCTTCTCTAAGTTCAGAGTTGTTGCTGTTACAAAGCTAATCTCAAAGAACTGTGAAGCCACACAGCTATGATACAATGAAGAAATTATATGCAACCTTTGTCTAGTCATTAATTTACTCCAGCCTTCTGGTCAAAGCTCCTGCTAGGATAACAACAGACAATTTGGAGGAAGAATTGACTCCCACACAGCCAGGATGTAGGTAAGATCTCATCAGAGCATTCACAGAGCCCTAGAAACGCATAGAAAAAAGAAACAAAGTACTCAAGATAGCTTGTTCCTGCATATTGGCCTTATTAACATGGAGGCACATATTCTCTCAGGCAGGTAGTTTATACATAGGTTCATTATCTTACACAGTGCTCATAACTCCTTCCACTTTAATCTTGGGCTCTAAAAGCAACTCCTCAGTGTTGATTCTAACGCAGACATAAAAGTGTGTAGTGGGTATTTTTAAAATGTTTTTAAAACAGCCACTAGCTTGACTTTCAAAGGGCTAGAATAAATTCAAGTCTTTCCTGCATGAAAACAACTCTGTGGAAATCAGTGGAATTGCATCCACTTAAGGCATGGGCTATGTCCTCAAACCTCAGCTTTGAAGTGCGATTCCATCAGGAAGAGAGGGCGACAAGAGAATTGGTAAGAGCCCAATTCCATTTGGGAAAACCTGGGGTAATGCAGGATTTGCTTTCTAACAAGTCCTGGGTTGTAATAGCCATTCTCATTAGACAGCTCCATGTGGGCAGATCAAACCCACATTTCTTGACCAGTTGTGGCACTCTCTCCCATCCAAGCACTCGGCCATCTGTCGTACAGCATTTGAGCAGATCCATTGCTATACCACACACATCTTAGAACTCGGGGAAATAAATCTTGACACCAGAATGGAATAGTGGTCTAATGCTGTTTGAAATAGTGAAGGGAGAAAAATTATGTAAGAAAAACCAACTCGGCCAAACTGATATTTCTCTTTCTGAAAAAGTGCTGGAGTCTATACATGAGGTAGGCCTTTTTCAGAAAGGACTTTCAAAACCAAGTCAGACTAGCTTATGGGGGAAATGTGGTTCTGAGCAAAACAAAATACATAAATAGATTGGCTAGATTTGAGAGAGTAAGGCAATAAATCAAATCCCCATAAATAGCACTCAGAGTCACGTACCATACAAAGTCACCTAAAGCAGTGCAGAAAGAAAAAACCTTTGGAAAGCATAAAACTCAGAAACCAGACAATTTCAAGAGGGCAAACAGTGCATAATTTATAAGAGATAGGTGAAATTGCAGTGGTAGCAACAAAGAAGTGACAAATAGAAAACTAAAGTTTCTCCCTTCAAAGTTTTCCCATAAAGTGCAGTAACTATGCTGTCATCAGAAGCTTGGAGGACACAAGCAGGACAAGTGCTCAGCCCTCTGTTCTGACAGCAGCTTCTGGGGGAAATCACTGCTGCAAGCACAAGAGCAATGTCCAGCGTAGAAAATGACTCTCCACCAAAGGCACTTCAGTCACCATCAATCCTGACATTAGCAACGTCCTATTCCTCTTATCTATCTCAAGATGTTGTATACAATTTTGCAAAAGCATGGGCAAAATGTTGTTGGTTCTGAAAAGGACTGAATGTATCTCACATATTTTAGCTACAGCTTGTTCCCATTTCCTCACAGCAATGCATGTGACAAGTAGAAGGCACAACAAAACCCAGCCTTTTCCTCTGGGTTTCATTCTTTTCCCTGTGCACACATTCCCTCTCCACACAAATGTTGCCTTCCAGTCTAGGATGCAATTATTTGAAACCTCTTGCTCTGGCTGATCTGTAGCTCTGGGCATCTTCAGGCTACTTTGCCTGAATGTTTGGCATGGCTTTGAAGCAGCAGTGAGACAGGGATTTGAGGCAATCAGCTCAGCCTGAGCCCACAGCCAGGGGGGCAATGGGAGGAAATGGAATCAGAAAGTTCATGGTTGGAGATAAAGACAGGGAGATCACTCGCCAGCTGTCATGGGTAAACCAACTCTACTTGGGGAAAATCATTATTCATATCCAGCACAGAGGCAGAGCTCCCAGCCCACCACTGCTCCACAGCTCTGCCTATTTCCAGGACTGGGACACAAAAAGCAAAATCATTTTTCTAAGTAGATAAGCCATGGCACAAATCTGTAAAATTTGTTGTCTTAATGCTTGCTGAATTTCATGGTTTTTATTGTATGCACAGTACAAGAGAGGCAGAACATTCTTCAGGAGTCTAGAAGAGAAGTTCTTGCCCTCTCCACCTCCATTTAATAACATTCAGTGTTAGCCTGACACTGAAAAGGCCAACTGAGCTGTGCACAGCAATTGCACAGTTAACTAAGTGTTAGTTTTCTTTACAGGACACCTCTCGAGCTTATCATCTCGAGGGGAAAAAAAGAGCTTTTATTCTCATGGGGAAAACGGTGCTGGCTGGCTACGTAGCAATCACTGCCAGTGTGAAAACTAGTAGGACGCCAAAGGCTATATTATCAAGAGTGTATAGAAGGGAGAAAAGTACAGCCACAGCCACACTTGAACTGCTGTTAGTGCCTGCTCCTGGGAGAAGATGGAGCCTGAGCTTTAGCCACGAGTTTGTGTCATTACCTCAACTTTTATTTGCTTTTATAACGCAATGCAATTCAGACAGGTTAGCATGAGAAGCCCCAAGTGAAGCTTTGCTGTTATTTGCAAACAAGGAAATGAAGTGTGCCCTGACAGTGCTGGGTTTGGTGCTCTGAGTTTCCCTCTCAGAGTAAGGATTTCCTCCTTGCCCTTCTCCCATGTGTGCCTCGGCTCCTTGCAGCATTTAAAGCAGAGAGCAAGATTACAGCCTCAAGACTGCAGGAAGAGAGGTTTAGCTCAGTGTCACTGACAATTCCCATCACAATTACTGCCAGCATGAGAGGGAATAACAAACACCACTCAGCTTTTATGTCCTGTCTCCAATGACTGTGAGCTTTAGGGGTCTGAACGTGTCACGTACCCTCCCTGTGAACACCTTAATTTGACCTTTCAGCATTTTCTATTTCAGGCACCTTTCCTTTCTTGCCTGCTCCCATTGCAGACTGTATTTTGGGAGACACTATGATAAGGCCAGCTAGTCTGAGCAGCTTTGGTTATAAGCAGAGCAATTGCTTCTCCTGGGCGGTGTGGTTCCTGCCGTGAACCTGGCTGAGCCACATTGTTTCCTGCAGTGATGGGTTTGCTCACTTTCCTCCAGGAGAGGGGACACTGAGGAACTAAAAGGAACAGAAGCAATACCTACAACCAGTGCCACTGCCTGGGTTTTCACCCACTCTGCCCTGAGTGCTGAGCCAGCCTCGGCCACAGGAGCCACTGCTGCCAGCCCAGACGGAGCCAGGACCCGAGAGGATGGCACTGCAAAGGGCCTGGCTGTGAGCTGAATGGGAAAACAGCCTGCCAGGCTGGCCCTGCTGCCATCAGCCTCCCTCTGAGGACAAGTGGCAGCAGTCTATATAACAGTCAGGAGAAATTAAGAGGCAAACAAGTGCCTGCAAACCTCGTTTCCTGATGTGTCACCATCAGGCAGCCTACATTTCTGGGAAGGGCTGCTTGAAACCCAACAAAGAAGAAAGCTGTTGTCACTGGCTTTGGTATTTTGGCTTAGCTTTGAATTAGAAGTCAAGGAAGTAGGAGCAGAATATTTAAGAAAAGAGCTACTAAATGAGACACTTGTCAAACTAAGTTAATTTCTAACCTACCCATTTTGACAGCATCTCCTTAATCACAAACAGAACAAGGAGATGATCAGTGCCACCAAATTAACTTCTAATTTCTTCTGAAATATTTAACACAGCATTATATAATTCTGGCTGATAAAATATGACCATGACCAAGCCTTTTGGAACACTGGGTTTCCACGCTGAGAAGCCCTAGACAAAGTATTTTGCCATGAAATATTTGTGGTGTCCTGCAGGGCTGTGAGGTAGTGTTATTGCTGCTCTGAGACAGAAAACACACAGGACAGAAACCAGCACAGCAGCATCTTGGTTAAATACATAAAGCTTAGAAATTCTGAATGATGCCATAAATTTTTCTGTGTAGGAATCACTGCATTGTGGGATATCTCTGCCTGTGGAGCCCTCCCGTGTGAGGCAGAGCTTGCCCTAGGGTGGTCACAGCACAGAGCAAGAGGGATTATTAGGGCTCAGTGATCCTCTGGGTAACACACAGCACTTGATGGACGATGGAATAAATAACATTATGTCACGTAAGAAGTGCATGGAATAGAGTTGTAAGGGTTTGCATCATTTCTAGGTTGTTTACTTTTGTTTCCAGTAACTTGAGGTATTACTGAATTGATCAGGCCTTAACTTAGTCACTTCTTGTATCTTAATTGCATCCCCACTGAGGATAGGCACCGAGAAGCAATAGCAGAGTATGTGAACTGTTCAGGTTTGACAGAGTTTAAGGATTACTTTGGGGGTACATGCCAACCCACACATCTGAATTTGCTTGTCAAGCTCATGGTAAGAATTTTGATAACTTTTCATAGATTTTGCTGCAGATGTTTTACTGACTGTTGAAGTACTGTCTGACAGGTAGATACTTGGGACAGATACTGTAAAAACAATCCACGGAGCACACCCACACAGGTGCAGCCTCCCACGTTCTTTCCAGAATAATATTTCCTTCTCCCAGACGAGACTCTCCCATCTCTTCTGGTAGAGACCCTTTGCACAGGTGACAGGAGGAACAAACACAGACCGCTGTGACCGAGGAGCTTTGAGGACTGGACTGATAACCAGGTACAGGGTTGGGATTTAATAAAGGAAGGCTTTGACAGCAAAGAACAATCTGAACAGGCAAGACAAAAGGGTAGGAAAAGAGAAATGCATAAAATCTTTAACAGCAGAGAAAGGAAGACTCCTGTGTAGCCTCGAGGTTTAAACACTGCCTGAGAAATCAGTCTCTTTGCTTCAATCCATTAACAGTGTGTTTCAAAGGACTGGAATAGCTTCTGACCATCAAAAGCTTTGCCAACCAGCAGTGAAAAGCCCATTCTGCACATTCTTGCACCATGAAAGAAAATGTGGAGGGAAGGAAAAAACCCTGCCGACAGCTGTGTGTTTTCAAACCTGAAATACATTTAGTCTCTGACCATAAATTTCTCCAATACTTACATGACAGAATGCCTACCCTGATAATTGACCTTAATTCCTTATACAAAGCTTTTGAGCCTTCATTATATTTATGTATTCGTTTGCACATCTTTAAGTAACTACCCAGGGCATGGGGGAAATGTGAGCAGGGAGAACCTTCTTGGGAACCCCCGGGCTGCTCTGAAAGAGGTGCAGATGATCTGATACAAGGAGGCATTTTAATTCATCCTTTTCTGGGGGATACTCAATAGAACTCTCTATTAATATAAAGACCGTAATGTCATCCTGCAATCGTTGTGTTTTCTTGATGGCTTTTATGCGTTGTAGGAAAACTGATAATGACCCTGTGGGGAGGAACAGCAAAAGAGATGTTGTCTTAGAGAAATACCTGGAGAGCAAGTAATGCCACTTTTACAGTGCAATTTGAGATGTCTGTAGAGAGCAATTTGGTTCTTTCAGTGTTTCAGGCTGCTGTCCCTCAGAATGGCATAACTGCATTAGCAGCCCGAGGAAAATCTGTATCCTAGTGGCCAAACCAAGTTCATGTTTCAAAGACAGCCCAGACTAATTTTTCATCCATAGAAACAAAATTACAAAGCTGTAATTACCCCCATCTCCCAGCCACAATGAAAGAGCAAACCTTCCTAAGCCGCATATCCATATTTTGGGGCTGCTGCTGCTGTTTCTGCAGCACAAGGTGGGGAACAGAGCAAACCTCCCCACCTCCAGGGCATTCCAAAATTGCCAGGACATGTCTGTGTCACTGCTGAGGCTGCAATCAGGAGCTGAGCTGACCAAATGGGTCCCTTTTTGCCCCAAAATCAGAAGTAGAGTCATTCAGAGAAAGCTCAGATCTACAGCCTGTGCTCCTCCTGAAAGGCAGTGCCCAGAGACAGTGCCTGGATGTCACAGCCTTGGAAAAGGAGGGGACATTGTCACACACGGAGGACAGTGGTGGCTTCACTGCTTCCGGAGTTCTCTCTGCCTCTCAGGCTGCCTCTGTCCAAAGAAAACTCTAATAGTTTTGCCATATCCTGCATGGACCCCAAAGCCATCTTTCTTGTGAGCACTTCAAATTGAGCAGATTGTACCAGCATTACCTACATCTAATTTTATTATTATCTTATTTTCCTTGCTCTAAGTGTGCCCTTGGCATGCTGTGCAGTTCCTGCAGGTCCTAAAGGCAGTGCAGTCATTTCAATTTGTGGGTTGTGAGTCTCTTCTTTAGTATTGCTGCATTATACAGGAAGTTCTCTCTCAACATCTCAGCTCCAACTCCCTGAAAAAAATGCATCTGGACTTCAAGGTCTATGTGAGCGAGGTTGAAAAGTGCCCATGTAGCCAGCCTAAAACAGCCAGGCCATACAGCACTGCCTACACCAAGAATGGGTTTGGATTAAGAATTTGGAGAACTTCCTTCATGTTAAAAAGGAAATAAGAAACTAACAGGACCTCACGCAACAGATAGAGAGGTGCTAAGTAAGATGGGAATGAAACTGGGAGGTACATGAGGGTAAAAAAGGAGAAGGGGACTGGAAGAGAGGTACTGATGTGCTCCTCTGACTTTTAGGGTCTTTAAGGCATGTTAAAAGCAAAATAAACAGGAGTGATTTTCTCTGTTATTGACCTTTTAGTCACAGGGACTCCAAGTATTCTCAGAAGACAATCTACTGGTATGACTCACAGAAAAAGGGAATCTAAATCAGGAGAGCAAAACCTGAAAACACGGAGCCAAGACAAAGTGTACTTCTGAAGGACAGTATCTACTTTCGAATTTTTGCAGCCTCCACCTCTCAAAGACTTGGTTTCCCTTGCTTTCTTTTCTCTTTCCACCACCACTTCCAAAATTGTTTATAAGCTCAGCTCCAGCTCACAGTGCATAGAAAGTGAATGCAAATCAAAGAACACTTTCTGGGGCTTGTTACTGACAGCTTGTGGAACAGAAACGTCTGAGGCATCCTGGCAGGTTTGTTTGTTTGCTGCAAGTGGGATTCATTTTCATCAGACGCCGTCCCAGCTGTGGATACCCACACATTTGAAGGCTACAAACACCATCATTCTCTAATCAGACCCATTTGTGATAAGCTATAAAAATTTCATCTAGCAATTCTTACACCAAGCCCTAAAATCCTATTTAAGCAAAAGTGTATTCTTTACATGAGGGTTGATGCATCAATACTGACACCATGGAGCCCTGCCCGAAGTTCTTCTGATTCCCTTTATAAGTTCTACATTTCACATCGTGGAGGCAACCATGACAACAAACCCACTGAAAAAGCAAACTATTTTCTGTCACTAAAGAGAATTATCATTACATCTCAGTCTAAGATTTGATGTAGGACTAATAGCAAGGCACTGTGGAAAATGTGCATCAAAGCTGTCCTTCAAAATTCTTTTTTCATACCCTGAAAAAAACTGAGCTTTAAATTCATAGTAGGTGTTTTTTCAAAGGACATAAAATGAATACACAATGCCAATGACCACTTTGCCTACTTTATCTTTTTACAGCCCTTATTAGATTGCATCAATTCAAAACTAGCACTATATTTCTTATTAATTCTTATAGGTATTGCAATAAAAATAAATTTGATAATAGATTTATTTAATTCTTTTCCATGCTGCAATGTCATTGATGGGACTATGCTTTTGTCTTTTAACTGAGTTTCATAACTGTCAGTTTAGGCTCTTTCCTCACGTCACAAACGGGCCTGTGGTCATGGCACATTCAAGGTGATACTTCAGGGTTTTCCAATTTCTTAGATCATCTCTCTTCTTCAGCTACAAGCTAATGGTTTATTTCAGGAATATGACAAGCCGGATAATCACAGATCTACAAGAGAAGGCGAGAACATTTTTGGAAGAAAAACAGAGCCTTAGGAAATGGAAAGAGATCAAGAGAGAAAATATCAAGTCATTACGGGGAAAAAACAGGGATATGATCGAAGCCTTCCAGGACAAGAACAAGGTTGCCTGGAAAAGAATATTACTCTATGGGGAAAAAAAACCCAAACAATTTCCCTTGGAGCAATGAAGACCCTATTAATGGATGAAGTGGAGGTCTGGGAGAAAATTTAGTTCAGTGGAAAACTGGGCTGGGCCTTTGGAAGAAGGAACTGGACCTTTGGAAAGAAGAACGGGAATTCCTTGGAGAACAAAATCATTCATGAAAGAAAAAACCTGAAACTAAATATGAGGCACTCACATGCTCAGAGTGAATTCCATCTTGTTAAGCTTGTAAAGCCTTGACTGTCTTTGAGGTCCTCAGTCCTTTCCTGTTATCAGTCTCTGATGTGACAACACCAACTGCCTGGCCCTAACTCACCAACAGGTGGAGAATGTTGCCAAATTTTTGTCTCCAGCAAGAATATTAAACATCCAATTTCTGCTTCTCTTAATGAAATGCTATGAAAATTTTGTTGGTGTTAGTAATTCTCTTTCATTAAAAATCAGTGAAAATGGTGAATATTCTTAGTCTTTTAGACCGACAAAGAAAGTTAACTCCAAAAACTTTGGGATTTATAATTGTTGTTTCACATGAGGTGGTCTGGGGCACCAGTCGTGTACAAACCTACTTTCTCAAAGAGGGGCATGGGGATGACACCCTGGAAATACTGGGAGTGTGAAAAGGAAGAGAACAGTGTGTAGAAATAATCATGATTTCATTTCTCAGTGTCCTATAACAGTATTCATTCTCCAGAAGTTACCAAAATACTCATTTATACATCATAATACATTCTTTTCCAAGGAAGTTACAGAAATTAGGTCGATGAATCCATATGCTCACTACATTTTTACAGTTCCTAGGTCTGACTAAATATTTTAGAATAAATGAAAAGTGCAGAGAGGAGGAGAGAAAATGCAATGGAAACAAGGGGCAAATCAGTCTGGTGAGCACAAAAATGACAAACTGAAACCATTTCCATGGTGCAGCTGAGCTGACTGCAGAAGGTGTTTTGACCTCTGCAGTGCCTGGATGCTCAGAGCCTCCCACAACTGCACTGCACATTCCCCTGAAATCACACCTATCCTTTCAAAAAAGGAATGCAGCTGACTTTCCCTTCCTCACACTCCACATGGGCTCTGATAACGAAGCATTAATACTGAACTTTGCAGAGAAATCATCCCAGAGGCACAACAGACCATTTTCTCTGTGTCTCTCTCTGAGGTAATTCCACAAACTGTTGCTCTCAGTGAGGAAGTAAAGCACTGCTTTTTTGGTGTTTGTTCCCTGGCTTTAGCCCGAGGTGATGCAGATGTCAAACCGAGTGACACAACCCAGAACACGCTCTGAAACCTCAGTGCTGAGCAGCTGCCAAAGCAGCAACGTTGGGATCAGCAGGTCTTTGATGGGCACGGAAATATTTTGCATTAATATGCTGCAGAATATTTTAAAACCAGCATAAGAATCATTAAGTACTTTAGGATGAGACCTTTGGAGGTCACCTGGCCTAATCCCACACTTAAAGCAGGGCCGGCTTCAAGATGAGATTTACACTAGAATTAGAGACACGACACCACAGGAAGGATTTCAAAGTATTGAAAAGAAGATTCTCCAGATCATCATACGCAGTTCATGAGTTTTTGATTATGCTGAAACTCACCCCATGTACGTGCACTGCAAAACAATATGAGCACACTGGTTCATTTTCCTTCAGAGTCTTTCTGCCTTTTCTTCAGGAAAATAAAAGTGACTTACATTGACTTCAAGACCTTAATGGATTTCTTCAATCTTCTGGGAGAGAGATAGAGAAATTAATTCCTGAATGTTCACATAAGAAAGATGATATTTGGTCAACTGTTGGTGAGTCGTGAAGGAGAAGCAAAATAGAATTAATGAAAGAAAAAGATTGTCCCCAGATACACAGGGGACTATGGACAGTGCTCTGAAGACTTGTGTTCTGTGGGAGTAAGATTAGGATGTAAAAGAAATACAGAAAAAGATATAAAAATTATATACCCAGAATGGGTCAATAGTGCATAACCATAGAAAATGTTACGGCTTAAGCAGTTTTTAAGACAGTGAGAACATAAAATACAGGGAATTAATGAATTACAATTAAAAGAAAGGTCAGTCTGGTTCACTTTGAAGCCAAAAAAGAAAACGCATTTTTAAAAACAAAAATCCTCATTTAGTACTGTGGACAATTCAAACATCAAAGGAAAACAGAAACGCAACCACCACAAGAGCTGGGAACAACCAAGATGAGAAATTTTACAACTAGACATGACATAATCATATAGGAAAAGCTTTTACTCCTGCACAGCTCAGCTCAGCTCAAGGAATATCATTTGGAAAACTTCTTCAGCAAATCAGTAACTGGTGTTGCAACAAAGTCTCCCTTTAGAAAGGAATTCAGTCTTGAACTTCTTTCAGATTTTAATTCAAGACTTTTCTGTTAATAGGGAAAAAGAGTTAATTCAGAAAGTATGATCACTCATAATGTCATGTCCCTTCCACATGACAATTCCTCAGCTATTACCTATCCATGACACCTACTCAAACAAATGTAAATTCCTGAAATCATTCTGAAATACAGCATCTCATAATCAAAACAAAATTTCAGTAGAGGCTGCTCCGTGTAAGAAATTGAATTGCTGTTCACTCAACAATGTGAATTTTCAAAATCAGTCCAGAAGTGACTTAGGGAGAGATTCATTATTGGAGAATCTGCCTGTTTCACACATTTCTTCATCATGAGGACACCATTAACATGATTAAAGAAAATCTTTCCCTCCCTCAAATATATTTCAACAGAAAATTTCTCATACTAGTCCGGACACGTACACAGACTGCACTGCTTGGTAAGGACACGGCTCTAACCTTCAGCTTAGGATTGTAACTTTTCCAGAATATCAACCAAAAGTGATGTAAATGACTCTGTTTTCAGATTCTAAATTATTTACTACATGGACAAGAAGAATAAAGCCCAAAGGAATGTGCTGGTGGTGGGTGTTCCATCAACGCTGCTCGGGAGCAAGGAGAGCAGATGCGATGTCTGCCAGAAGAAGATGGTTTGATGGAGGGAGCTGTGAGCGAGACATGAACGAGGAGCCACAAACACTGCCAGATGTAAACAAGGCTGCAGGAATTGCCCTGCAGAACAATAATATACCCAAAAAAAAGGACATTTAGTAAATGATACACAGGACGTGACTTCTGATTTGACAGGCAATCAGGAAACAAAATAGTTTCATTTTTCAGACGTTGTGAGCCAAGCTGAGGACTGTGAACTCATCTGTGTAGGAGAGGGAGGTGTGAGAGGAGCTGAGGGACGAGTGGGATCACTTCTTTGCTTCGGGAACTGCCTTCTGGATATTCCAGGCTGACACATTTTGTTTTGACATGTTCTGTCATTTTTTGTCACTTGTATCATGTTACATTGTCTCCTGGACTGTAATTAAGTTTGACAGAGGAAAACAGACCAGCTGAGACTTAACATGATGTGGCAGCTAATAGATATGCATATTTGTCAATGGTTTTGCTAAATAAACCTCCCTGACAATAGACTCTGGAAAGGACAAAGGAAGAAAAGATAAGAAGTTCTCTCCTATGTAGAGAAATAGGGTGAGTAACTTCAGTTGTTGGAACTCTCGGGAATCTCCATGTTTTCATACACAAAGAGGGGCAGGTGCTGCTGTTTGGATTCAGGGCATGAGCTCTTCCTAACTGTGCTCTGTAGACTTAACTCATTGTCCCCACAGAAGAGAAAAAGGCAAGCGAAGCTGAAGAGCCTCATTGCCTTCCCCTGTCACCACCCACGTCCCTGCCCGCAGCCCCAGCGAGTCCATGAGCTCAGTGCAGGAATTTCCCTCCCGCACCTCCCAGGAAGGAAACCTCTCCTGGCACTGACTGTCTGTGCACTAAGGACTGCCCAGGCAGCTTCACCTGACTCGCACCGAGGGCACCTCCTGCCTCAGGAATTGCTCCAGAGCAGGCCCCAGGTGCAGGGGCAGCTCTCTGGGTGCTCTGCTGTGCACAGGCACAAGCTGCACTGCTCAGCTCAGCTCACTGCTCCCACCCCAGGAGCTGCAAGAGCTCCTGGCAGGGGCACTGGGGTCAGGAGCACTGCGCTCACCTGCAGCCCAGCAGGGCTGGAGGCAGAGAGAAACAGGGCGCAGAACACAAACCGAGAGATCTGTTCCTGCTTTGGGTGGAACAGGGAGGAATCACGAGCAACATCACTGTTTAGCCCAGAAATTCAGAGAGAATGGTCCACAGAAAGCTCAGCTTGCAGTAGTTTGGCTCAGCTCCACAGGATTTGATGGCACATGGCTGATTTGCTCAGTCCCAGAGGAAATCTCACTCCACGCCGTTCTAGGGAACTGAACAATTTCTCTGAGTCTGCTCAGTAACATTTCTCACTTAAGGAGGACACTAATTAAATCTAGCATTCAGCCTATTAACTGTGACTGGGAGGGACATTCAAAGTCCCTCTCACAGGAAAGCTGTGCTGACCACTGAGATGGCCCCACAGTGACCTGGGCATCAGCAAGAGACACAGACGTTTCTTCAGCTCCTCCTTACTTTTTCTAGGAACTGATTATGTAGATGTTATAAAGAAAAGGTATCTTTTTCCCATGAAAATAGCTCTTTCCTTAGCTTAAGAGATTAATTCTTTAATCTCTCTCAACTCTTGACCTCCATTCAGATTTACATGTTCTTAAGTGGTGCACAGAGCAGCTGGATACAGAAGATGTCAAGGGGTTAATAGGGAATCCTAAAAGGGTGTGTTTGCAGAGTGTAGATAGTGCAGTTGGGGGTAGAAATCACACCAACTTGTTTGCTTGAAACCTATATAAAACTAGACAGATTCAAAAATCATTTTACATCAGGTTTTATCATTACACCCTCATCTTATTGCTTATAAACCCGGTGCTGGGCACATCCTGCAAGAAGCTGAGGTGCTCCTGGACGATGCTGAACATTCTCAGCTCTGACACCAATGGGAGCTCTCTAGAGATGGTGTTTGGTCCTGTACTCTACAAAAACCAGAATCTCAAGTGACAGTATCATAATTTTATACAGCTTCATTTCTGCTATGTAATTAAATTGGTACAGTTTAAGTTGCAAAACAGTTTAAAATGAGCTGCAGTGCATTTTGCTCTAAACATTTGTGCTTCAGTACTAATTGCTTCCATTATAAATACTGCACACTGGCCTCTGTGTAACTCCTCTGTGTAACTCCAGGGAATACATATAGCCACCCTAGGGGGTAAATTATATTTCACTATATTTGCATGGTGAAAGAAGCCCCGTTTATTGCTGTGACCACTGTAAGAATGGTCTGATCTGCATCATTGCTGTCTTGCAGCAAAAAGGAACAGAGTGAATGTGGTCCAGGTGAGGTGTGATCACATCAGTGCAGCAAAACCCTTGTCCAGGTATTCCCCCCTGGCAATACGAGGTGTGGACTTCAGCTCCCATATACTCTTGGACCAAATCTGTCCAGGAGGGGGAATTTGATACAGAGCAGAGCTTATTTTAAAAACTGTTTGTCTGCCACCTAATAAAGCTGTTTAAATTTTGTTATTGGCATGTATAAAGAAGCATTGTGCCTCATCCAACACTGAGCTGTACTTACAGATGAGCTCTATGTAATTCAGCATAAAGTTAGGCCATAAACTCTTTCTCTCGGTTATTTTCTGATCTTTCACTTTGTGCCTCCACTGAGCAGCTCAGCACAGATGTGGGCTGCTCTGATTATTGAACAAATCTTGAAACCTTCTGGCTTCATTATTTTACTTTCCCTGATCTCTGTTTCTGGCATTTCCTTATTACTTCACACACTGTTCTTGGTTTCTAAACACTCCCTTCTCTCTCCCTCGTCCCACACATTTTTTGCCTGTGTATTCCTTTGCATCTTTTCCTCTTGAGCTCCACCTCACCCTGTGCAGGTTCAGGGCTTGCCACTGTATTTTTCCTCTTGTAATTTCTTGACTAGAGTTTGGTTGTGGCACTACGCGAAAGAAAATTCTTTAATAAAGAGCTAAAACTACAAATAAAGACTGGAGAAGTCTTACAGGTAAGAAGATTTCGTTCTTTCCATACACATATTTTAAAGCTGATAGACTTTTGTTCTGCTCGATTTCTATAAGATGAACATGTTGTAGTTGTCAAAGATAAGGAGCTGTATTCTGGGAAATGAGATGCTGGAAGGTCAGAGGAAGAGTTCCTGAGCTCTGGCACTTGAAAACATAAAAAAATAAAAAAGAAGGCAAAGGCAACTACAAAGTAATAAACTGAGGAGTTGCAACTGGATGTAGACCAAACCAGCAGTGAGATTTATTTTGTTTTCGTGACTCATTCCCAATTTGAGATTTGGACAAATGCTTGCTTCCCTGAGGACACAGTTCATTTCAGACTTAAACCAAGAAGGAAATGGCCCTTCCTGTTTCCTGGGTTTTGTGAGCTTCCCCTCACTCCCCAGGGGCTTCCTCCAGCACATGGGGAACACAACCTTCATCACTAGAGATGACTGAATAATTCAACAACTTTGCTGATTAGTAGTCATTTTCCTGAACTTTTCAAATTACCGAAGTACCTCTTAATGCACTCATGGAGGAGCCAAGGCTTTGGAAGTAATCAGCGTCTTCAAATGAATTCTCACAATGAGGTTTCTCTCATCATAGCTGCGGAGAGCAGGAAGTCCCAGACTTTGGTTTCACCTTTTCACCTCCGTAAAATCTGTCCTACATCAGCTCCAGACAGCCCTTGGCCCTTTCCATCCCAGTTTGAACCAATGACATTTCACTCCAGTTTTTCCCCTTTGATTTTGGTAAAAACATGAGGGCAATACATTTTGAAATGCCTTTTGAATTTCATCCTTGCTTTCTGTGATCTGGAATTCGTTGTTCCCCCATGGCGCTGCCTTAGAGAACTATGGTAGTAATTCCAACAATAAGGAAAATAGGGTAACACCAGCACTAGAAGTCACAATTACAGCTTCACGTACATCACAGACCACAGGTCGTGACATATTACACAAGCCAGTTAATCAAATTCAATGCTGGCTATTTTTTATTACATATCACACTATCTCTTTGCCATTGACAAAAGACTGTTCAGTAAAGGATGTTGAAAGCAATTTAATTTCTGTTGTAACTGTCTTCTACCACAAATTTAGAATTGTCCTTCTTTTATATTAGTCTATTAAAATATAGATATTCAATATTCCGGGATTGAATAAATATGTCATGTTACGCCTATTTATTTCATTTGATCAAAATATTTTGAAGCTAACTTTCAGTCAAACACAGCTTAAACCCTGTCATGTTTATATCTTCTTATACCAAGTTTGAGAGCAATGATGTGCACATAACAAAATAAAAATATTTGACAATTTGCCATAAAGAAGAGGTGGCAAGCATGAAGTGTAGAGATAGAAGCAACAGACCTGAGTGAGCCCCTCAGCTGGGGAGAAATCTGGACTTTTTCTCTCTTGCCCAAGAGTTCAGACGAGTGGAGTGGTATCTTGTTTTCTGCAGTCCCAGCAAAGGATGTTTTCACCTCACCTTTACCCGATCATTGCAGCATTAAATGAGCCATGAAAAAAGCTGAGCTCAGTGCACACACCCCAGGCAGATCTTAGCAGCAACTGCATGTATTGACCTAACTGTACAGATTAATTTCTCTTTAGATCTTCAGGCTCTCCTTTCTTTGTCCCTTTGGGACAATTCAGAGCCAGCAGAGACCTCCACCAGTGCCTTGCACACTGATGCCTGAAAACAGAAACTGAGACCTCCAAACATACTGGGAATTTGGCAGCAATGAAGAACTTGAGACTTGAGTTTCAAAAGAGTTCACTTCAGAGCAAACCCATCATAGACACTGAATTTATTCAAAGTTTTGGTTTAGAGAGAAGCTTATTCAAGTAGTTTGCATATAAAGCAACTGTTATGTGAGAGGTAAGATTTGCGTTTAGGGTTCTGTATGGATTTATTCGGATACATAGTACACCTCCCCAAAATTCTGTCTGCTAATTTCTTTACAAATTATAAGAAATTATTATAAGAAGTGTTAGGGTAGATGTTGAGGCAGTTTGTGGATTTAGGATGATCTTTCCCCCTCACCCCAAGATTAGAGTTTAGCCAGCTAAACACAGAGCACTTACCACTGCTCTCCTTTCATTGCCTACCTTGCAGGTGGGCCATTGTAAAATTATGCTTGGCTTTACATTTTCTTTTGCCAGGACAACCCATGAGAAATTAATACAGACAAGTCACTACCTTTGCTGAGGCAAAAGAAAATCGTTGCAATCAAGCAGATTTTGGTAGAACCTGTAGAGTAGTTTTGACAAAACAGAGTAGCTTTGTCTCTGGAGAACAATTCTTCCATAAAGACACAAATAAATATTCTCAATTTCCTTTCTGAAACGAGCACATTTTATTTACTGATGGATGTTTCATCCCTTTGCATCCCTTTCCAGCTGCAAATTTTCTGCAAGACCCTGGGGCAGGTGTAGTCCTGCCATCCTTCCTTGAGATTCCACAAGAGGCTAAATGGGTCCGTTATGACCACCATGTGCTCGCCAAACCATTCACACTTGTTTACTGAGGTACACAGTGACTTACTGCACCTCCAGAGAAAATTACCACTCATTACCTCATGCATCAGATTATAGCTAAATTATTGTTCTCATAGAACAAGGCTCATGTTTTATTCAAATTCTAACCAGTGCATTAACTCTGCCACTCAGCCAAGATTACAGCTAAAAATAGAGAGCACATGTCCTACTTCAGAATATGTTTAACGTTACTACCACCAGCATCTCAAATTTCACATGTGCTCAGACTCCACGGCTCTGACCTTCAGGAGAACTTGAAGAGTGAAAAACAGTAGTTTGTAATTGCCCCAAGAGTAAAAGAAAGAGTAAAGAAAGCCTGTGGCCCCTGGCCACATGGCACCAGCTGGGAAATGCAGCTTTCCATGCTATAACGTTCACTCTTTCACTGAAGGAGAGAGTTATATTTATTTGGGTTGTTTGACTTCTTTGGAATAATGTAGCACACAGGCAGGAATAACCGTATTCCACAAGTAGCCAGGTAAAAATTAGAATATGTATATTCTAAGATTTTACAGATTCGCAGGAAAAAATTGCACTTGAGCCGTATCCATCCTTCACCCTTGATTTGCCAGGAAAATCATACTTCAGGTACTGGGAGTCTACCCAGAAAGAACTAAGGGGATATTAACCTTTCTCCCTCTTGGATACAGTCAGCGGTGTTAAAGCACTAAAATTCAGCCATTCATTGGCCTTCCTCCATTGGTTTCCTCCTGCTCTCTTCACTCAAATCAGCACGGAAGAGTTCAGAGCAGGAGGATCCCAGCCCTCTTCTCAGATCCTTTATCTGATTTATCCATTCCTGATGGAAGAGCTGCCCTGAGCTCCCCCTGCCAGCCCCTGCAGCACCAAGCCAGTCCCACTCCCATTCCAGCCTAAATTCTGAACCACACCACCATCAAAACAGGGCTCAAACCAGAGACAGGCAAAGCACACAAATGGATATTTTTCTCAACCACTTACTTCTGAAAGGAGGAAAAATTTTCTTAACTCTTTGCTTTTTCTGCCATCATCCTTCAAATCACAACTCAGTTTTTGGCACACATACAATTTCATTTTGACACTGACTGCACATCAGAAATACAGTCATTTATGATTTAAAATACAGTTCTTTTTATTCCCTATTGAAAGATTTTTCTCTTAGGCTTTCTCTGCTCTAAAGACTGGGACATAAATGACCTGCAAAGTGCCCAAAATTGGCTTTATATAAATAAGAATTAAGCCTGAAGCATTTGAAACAAATGTTCATCTAGAAATGGTTCTACATTCATTAATCAACCTCTCAGCCTCCAGTTTAGACACATTAGAGGTGCTCTTCTGAAGATGAAACTGGCCTGTAATCTGTTTATAATCCCTTTTATGTTTCTTTTCTGCTCATTCTACTTTTTCATTCTACTTCCTTGGTACTCTGAAAATTAAGGGGCTAGAATTAATGAGGCCTGTCCCACAGTGCTTCAAAAGATTCCAAAGCCAACACCTCCTGCCAAGGTTAAAGATGAAAAGTGAAAACAACTCCATTGTATTTTCACCTTCAGAGCCTTTTCCTGCCTGCCTGAGTTGCTGTAGTTCCCCACTGTATAACAAGGCACTTGCTGCATTTTTATTACAAAACTCAAGCTTTGTTATCTGTAATTCTATATTTTTAATCCATTGTTTAGGTGATAGAGGAATAAAAGCGAGAGGAAGCACATATAATATTAATGCTGCCCTCTCAAGCAGTTATTTAAATGGGAAAGAGTTAATTGAGCACTTTTTAATATTATATAAGGCACCTGGACTCCAGGGCTGTGCATGCATTGGTTCTGGAATGTGCCTGCATTTTCCTTCTGCAATCTGGAGGCACAGCCATTTCTCTGGGGGAGGGAAGGACTCATTCTGGTCATTTCAGCTCATGCACTATGTATTCTGCATGCTTCATGATGAATAAATTAAGAAGGTCACTTCCCGAGCCAGGACTTATGGCCAAGAGCAAATCCATTCTTGCTTGTGATGGATAAAGAAGGAGGCTATTATAATTTATTGCAAATGACAAATGCAGAGTTTCCAACAGGAAAATCTCTTCAAATTTTCATGATGCCACACAGGGGCAGCCTTTTTCTCATCTTTGGCAGTTCCTTTCCTTGAATCTTATTCCATCTCTGGTGGAGCCTTTCTCCAGCTTCCAGAAATATACAGTAGCAAAGCAAAAGCCTGATTTAAATTAGGGTTTATTGAATAATAAAACTGATTCCCTAACTCTTAATATTACCAAAGAGCTGAAGAGAGAATTGAAAGCTACAGCTGACATTTATTTCTGTGTATAAAGCCTCACACACTGGTTCCTGGTGATGTGAACTGCAATCTCTGCAAGAACATGTTTTGCACAAAGGATGTTGGGACAGGTTAACCTGCACACAGTTCTTGGCCCATCCAAGAGCTGTTTAGATGGATGGCGTTTATAGTTTTGTTCTGATTTTTCTGAGCAAAAAACTGGCAAAAAAAAATAAAAAGAGTCTTTCCAAAATCAAGGTTACTTCTAGGCAGGACAAACGGTTGTTTAAAGTAATTACCTTCAGGGAAGTAGGAGTCATTATCAATATTGAAATAACTCTTCTACAAAGAACCAGATGCTTTTGGTCTCCATACTCAACAGTGGTATTTGCAGGTATGAAATTCCACATTTTGGTACCAGGGTAAGTTGCCTGGTGAGTGACTGGGACCTGTTAATGCAAATGAACAGGCTCTCACCAAATCCAGTGCAGCCACCCTGACAAATGTAGCTCAAGCAGTGCCACAGGAGCAATAAAAATAACTGCTAACCATGACTTGTGGTATATCTGGAACCTCCATAGCCCAGAAGCCTTTAGCATCTTTCACCTGCCCTAGAAAAAACCATTCTTCCATTGACTTGTAGACCTATAAATAAAAAAAGTGGATTTTTTTCATAAGTATCTGTTACATTAAATGTTCCACCACCTTAAAAGGCTAAAATGTCACAAAGAAATTAGCAGGAAGCGGCTGTTCATGCACCAGCGATAGAGAGGAGAGCCTTTTCCCCTTTTCAGGACAGACAAGCAAACTAACTGATAAATACATTAGAAATTAATTGTACAATTCATCATGTGGGAAGCAGGGCCTTCAAAGCAGGATCTTGCCCAGGTAAAGGTAGAGTGTTTAGCAGACCTTTAAATGGCACTAATGAAATGGCTGATTGCCAAGGGGCAGGGAGCACTCCCTTGGTGGGAAACAACAGCCCAAAGACCCATTTTCACCTGCTGCCCATTTCATTGGCATCACTGCTCTGAAATGTGCCCAGGAATAAACACTTCAAATGCTTGAAATAAAAATCTGCTCTACAGTCCATCTCCTCAGTCACTCAGAGCCACTTGTTCCTGAACAGGAGCTTTTCCAAGAAGCAGGAATGGTGTGAGGAGCAGAGGTTGGGGAGGACAGCCCACTCCATGTCCAGAAACAGGAATAAAATCCTGCCTGTGGCTCTCACCAGAGCCCAGCTGAAACTCCAGATCCCTCTGATTTGATTTGTCACTATCTTTTCTATCATTCATGGGGCACAGGGGCATGGCAAAGTACAACTAGGGGCTTCTCTCATTTCCTATATGGCACCCGGATGAGGAAAAAAAAAAAAATTTTTGTATGTGCTGAAGTGCTGACCTTGACATCTAAGAATGAATGTGGCATAAGAAATACAGCTAAGGATACACAAATATCTACCCTCCTATCCTGAGCTGCATGAAACACAGCTTTGGGACCAACCAGAGCCCATGTGCACAAAAACAAATGAATAAGGGGATTATGAAATTATATTCACTTCCGCAGAACTGCTCGCAGGAGTAAAGTTCACTGTATTTAGTGTTCATAGCAGTTGTACTCCCAGTAGCAGTGCATTCATCCTCAAAACATATATATATTGATAACTTTGAAGTATTAAGTAGGACTATATGGTGGGATTCATTTTAGAGTTTCTCATCTAATTTTCTACTAAATATCTTTATGGCCAATTGAGCAAAACTGGTGCATTTCCAACATTCCATTCTGATCGGTGTCAAATGCCTACCTAAGGAAAAGGATAGCACCCTAGAACTGCCTACTCCTTCCTCAGTTACAGAGGGAATCCTGCTTAGAGAAAATTAGCTGAGACAAATCCTTTTCCAGCTGACTGAGAGCGCAAGATTCAGCAGAAGTCAATGGACTATGCTCTCACTCATTAATTTTTTTTAAATAGGTAGCAGGAAATAAGTATCATTGTGATAGCAAGCAAATATATATATATATTTTATTATGAAGGTTAATAATTACCTCTGCTCTAAATACGCATGAAAATTAATTAAACAAAATATTTACATGAGAAAGTAGAGATTGGTCCCCAGCAGCACTATTAAATCTTCCATTTACAGAAGGAAAAGACAGCTTTGCACCTGTGAGCCTGGCTGCCTGCTCCCAGCAGGACAACAGCCACATTTATTTGTGAGCCTCGTGCCCTAAGCAAGCAGGATGCCTCCAAGATGAAAGCTGCTCCACAGGTACAAGGTGACATTATTGCAACATTTATCATCCACTGAAATCTGAGCCCTAATTATCCTTTGAATTACACAGCATCTAGAGGCACGAGCACAGCTAGCATGAGTTATTTGCAGAGTTGTATTGTGACTATACATTACAAGGCATCATCCAACGGGATGGGAATGAAGAAATCCTCTATCATCTTGCCAGGCACTCATTTGCTACCTGGAAGATAGATCTGTGCTCCATTGTCCTGGGAAGTGGACAGGATGTAAATTCTCGGACACTACTGATCACATTTCAGCGCAGATTTTTATGTGATTACGGACTGGATGTGAAATTCTGCCCTGGGAGGAGCGGCACTCCCTTACACTACAGTAATGCTGCAAAACAGCTCCAGCAGCTGCTGGGACAGCCTCCCCAGAGCAGCTCTGAGGCCACAGCTGCTGCGGAACTGCTGAGCCCTCCCCTGCTTTGCCCAGCCCAGGAGCAGCAGCACAGGATGGGCTGAGCTCCCCTTGCACCCCCCAGCCCACAGGGGACAGGGACCACCATGCCCAGGCTCAGGGAGGGGCTCAGGGGCAGCAAGAGATGCTGGAAGCAGCAGCTGTGTTTTCAGGAGACACAACCTAGTGCTAGACTTCCAGAAAGCCACCGTGGGGTCTGGGAGAGAGGAACAGACAGTCTGCAGTCAGTGGGATATGTTTGCTCTGCTCCGAGTCATGGGCTGAAAGTCAATGGCACTGCCAAGGCTTCAGCCAAGAGGAGCTGTGCCTCACCCTACAGCAATCACCTCTCTGATGGGAGTATAGATCCTCAAGCCCAGGAATGGGTTCTGACTTTGAGGATTATATTCTTCTAGTTGCAACAACAGCAGGTTTATTTTGCAGCGAGAGTGTAACTCCTTATTCACAGCCACACAGCGTCGACTATTACTGCCTTTGTCACATTAAAAAGTGTAAATGTTAACACTCTGCTGAAACCCTGATTTTCATAATTCAGTACAAGATTTACAAGTCCAAGACCAGCAGACATTAAAAAATGCCCTGCACAAAATCTGTCTCTCTTCAGTTCTCCCTGTACGACCCAAAATATACATTACTGATTTTATCACACTGTTAAATTAGCACCACAAAGTTTTATAGCTGGTTCCAGTGACATTTTAAAATATTTTTTAGTAGTATGGTAAATAATTGAAAGCTGTCCTTATTATGCAGTTTTTTACAGAGTATTTATCATTGCAGTGATTTAGCATTTAAAGCTTTATAGCAGCAATATATGGAGCAGTGTAGGTCCCGTGGTACTCACAATATTTACCCCACAGCTGAGCCACTGGCCCAGCTGGAGAGCAGTGTTTAAACTGGGAGGAGAGATTTGTAAGGAACAGAAAACCCAGGCACAGAGGGGTCAATTTGGTACCGTGCAGGTAAATAAAAATAGCGGCTCTAGGTTTTTCCACAGTTTATGCACTTCTACAAACCGTGCTCCCTCTTTCTCAAGTTTCAGCACTGCTCCTCTGCAGAGCTGCAGACACTTCTGTAAACTTTGGCTTATTTGAGGTTCAAATTCACTTAGCATTGCACATGCTTCTTCCAAAACACATTAGTGCACTCAGCACCTCTGAGCTGCTTCCCACCTGCTGCTGGGCACTGCCTGCTGACACTCAGCCAGCGCTCTGCCTCTGCTTTCCATGTGACAGAGATCTCCAGAAATTAACTCCTTTTTTTGGCCAATACCTGTAGTCCTGCTTCTGAACCAGCACTTTTTGAAAGCTGAAGTTGTAGAAGAGAGGCAGCTTCCTCTCCCCTCCCTGGAGGCTCTCAGTGCCTACGCAGAGGCTCAAGCCAACATTAAAAAAAGAAGTCTAAAGGCCTTTAAGAGCTGAGCTCCTGTTACTTTCCTGACTTCCAGACAAAAGCAACAGCTTTTGACATCTTTGAAAAATTCAGAAATCCGTAATTATTGCTCGTCAGATGGTGGCTGGCAGCCCTATGACTTTGCATGATCATCTGAATTTAAGATTTTATAATTTGATTTTCCACTCGGAGGTATACCACCAAATTAAATGTGTTAATAGACACACCAAATGCCTAATAGCAATCCCATCTGCTTTTATAGATGAATAGATGACACTGACAACCTAATGTAGTAAATGCTTAGAGTAAATGAAATATGAAATACAAATCATATTTTTAGATTTTTGTATCTAGACGTATAACTTTCATTTAGGTTAAAAAAGATCAGGCAGGAATATAGCATCCTCATCTTGCAAAGAGACAAAAATGCAATATTTCAGATATCCTACATGTGAAAAAAATTACAGTTAAAAAGCCCAGACTAAACGCCATTAATTTTTATAGTAGGGTTTTCTTGGTTGGTGTTTTTATCTGTGTAACTGTGTAACCAGTGGGATTTGGAAGATCCTAGCTTGATGAAATGGCATCTTCTTTTTATTTATGGTAAGAACTTTTGAAAAGAGGGATCATACAATCAGCTTTATGACTTTCTCCACTGCTTCTGAAAACCACTGCCATAGGCAATCCTGTCAAAATCAGAATTTTTTCAGTTTCTGAGAAAATAGAGAGCTGTTCCCTTCAGATTGAATGATTTGACTTGTGTTAGAAAGCCTCAGAGTTTTATACATCCAGGAGCCTGAGGGAAAGGCCTGGCAAATCCATGTGCAGCCAGCCCAGCCCCACCCCAATATCATAATAACGACCTCTGCAGAATGAGAGAGATCAAGGGACTTATCCTCCTCAGATCTGGAGAGGAACTTGACTTTTTTTTTCCAGATTATACAGAAAAGCAAAAGAAAACATCAGTTATTCTAAAATGTAAAATATTCCTCTTCCTCTGTGATCATCCACAGTTGCTTTCCATCACAGTTTTAATCTCTAAGCATTAGTTAAATCCTACACTCGAGCAAAGGGGGAAGGACTAATCCAGGAACAGAATTCCAAATTCTTTATATCAGTGTTCGGTACTTCTTCAACATCCTCCCCTCATCCCTCCACTAATGTCATCAGCTATTTATTGCCTTCTCTTTACCCTTTACATCCTCTAACTTCCAGCTCCATGGCCAAGGGAAAATCCCCACTGTGACAGCCCCAGCCCTCCCTGATGTGACCATGGCAGAGTCATTCCTTATTCACCACGTGACAGACAGAGCTCTCAGCCAACACACTCCAGAGAGCTGAAGTTCTTCATAGCCAAGTGTTTGCCAGTTTTTTCTGCTGGCCTAATTTTAGGGTAGAAGGATAAATTGATATTTACTATTGCTCATCATTTACAGGGGGAAAGATATCTCTAATGCATAAAAGATTAAATAATTTTATTTCCTTAAGGTAAAATTCTAGGTCAGCAAAAGTTCATGGCAACTTTTAAGTCTTTCTTGAAAGCTTTATACAAGTTGAAAGGTTTTATGTTTACTTTCTGAAGAGGGAACATACTTTCCCTCAACATTTAATCATCTCTAAGAGGAGGTAAAACTATTTACCAAAGAACACTGAGATCACCATTACAGAGCCCAGCACAGTGTAAACAGGATCATTTATAAAGCACTAACATGATAATACTCAGATCCATGCTAGAAAAATCAGGGAAATGTGCAGAGTCAGCTGAGCTGCTGGTGAGCTGCCAACTGAGATGGGCACAGAGCCCCTTGTCACAGCAGCCCTGGTGGCTGTCACTGCTGAACTCTGATCCCTCATGTGCAGCTTCAATCCCTGGGAATCAATCCCACTCTAATGTGGAAAGAAAAGACAGATGTTTCCTTTTGTTCCTCTGCTGGAACCACCTAGGTTTATTATTTAAAGAGGACTCTGAAGAGACACCGACTTCTCCAGAGCCCTCCTCCTGCTGAAAGATAAAAGCACTGTCACCACAGCCATCATGCAGACAGGCAGCCCCTGCTGCTTGGGCAGCTCCAGTAAATGACACCTGACTGCCTCTGTGTCTATTTTGCAGCTTTTCCAGGGAAGGGAAACATTATGGGCATCAGTTTGTGAATAAAACCAAGATTAAAGTTGCTCAAAAGTGCGTTAGGACTAATCTTCACACCTTGGCTAATACAGAGAGCTGGGCAACTTTTTTTGCCTGAGAAATAGCTGCAGAAGGAAAGATAATGAGGCTACCAGATACAAATTCAATCTTCCACATTGTCACCCATCTGTATGTTGCTGTGTGATTTCATTTGATTTGAAATTCAGGCAGACAGAAGCTAGCTAGGACAGCTGGCAGTGCAAATAACCTTTTTCTTCCCCTTTTTTTTTTTGGAGAATAAATTTTTCATCTCCTTGGAGAGAGTGAATTCTGTCTGCTGAAAAAAATGCATATATTCATTTTGCGTGAAACACTTTACTACTGCGTTACCTTTGGAGTGGCCTAGCGTTCAGTTTGTCTTTCTTTGTACACAAATTGCCTTGTCTTCACAAAACTGGAGCCACTCTTCCTTTCAAAAGGCACTGCCTCTATTTGTGATGTAAGGCAAATAAAAGCAGCTTGGATTTATGGAGACATGCCCTTTCTTCACTTCGCCTGATAAGCCGAGTTGATCCAATGAGATGCTGACTTTCCAAGTTATAACTTGTGTCTCTGGGAATTAGGACCACAAATATTCTGTGGATTCTAATCTCCCTGACAAAGTCTACATTCCAAAGAATATAGAATGCCAAAAGTGGCAATAACGAGCTAAGGTAAAGGAAATTTTAAGATATTTAGTCTTAGGAGATTACATTCCTGTGGCACTGAGAGCTGCAGTGCCTTGAGTCCAGCAATGTCCTGCTGCTGCCAGGGCTGCAGAGTGATAGGAGAGTGGACAGTAGGAGGTAATCCCTTTTTAAAAGCAAAATAAACAAACCAATCAAACCCACAGTACTGCAGACACCCTCTGTTCTTGCAATAAAGCTATCTACTAACACAGACAAATTCTCTGTATTACACAGGAGGCACCCAGCAGTTTGAACCAAGGGTGGGTTTATCATCATTATATCCCAAAGCAGCCACTTCAGAGGCACTGAAAAGAGTTTCACGTAAGAGTAAACATCTCTGTGTGCTCCTTGGGGGTGAGGTAAAACACATCTCTAGAAGTACAGCCTCAAATTTCATCCATTTTTGGACATCAGCATTTTAAACCACTGAAAGACACCGATGAAGTGGAGGGCACTCACAAGAGGCAGATAAGAACAAAATGTCCACTCCACCTGCGTGAGCAGAAATGCACAGGAAGATTCCTCTGAGCTCCTTTGCAACAGGCAGTCATGCAAGGCTGGCTCTTGGTCTTGCACAAACTCAAAAAAGAGTTCTGGAGCTTAATAATATGAAGACAAGTGGGGGAAGGGAAGGGAAGGGAAGGGAAGGGAAGGGAAGGGAAGGGAAGGGAAGGGAAGGGAAGGGAAGGGAAGGGAAGGGAAGGGAAGGGAAGGGAAGGGAAGGGAAGGGAAGGGAAGGGAAGGGAAGGGAAGGGAAGGGAAGGGAAGGGAAGGGAAGGGAAGGGAAGGGAAGGGAAGGGAAGGGAAGGGAAGGGAAGGGAAGGGAAGGGAAGGGAAGGGAAGGGAAGGGAAGGGAAGGGAAGGGAAGGGAAGGGAAGGGAAGGGAAGGGAAGGACCTGTCTTCTGGTTTCCATGTATCTCTCATGAACCCAAATTTCTATCAAGTTGTTTAGACTAATAAACCTTGCAAGGAGTGGATTTCCCAGCAGTGGCACCATTGACTTTGCCCTGTGTCACATCCTCTCCGCTGCTGCTGGAGCTGCAGTCTGTGCAATCCTCTGGCCGAGAGCAAAATACCACCCCAGAGCAGTGAGACATTTTCCAAGAGACTCAGCTCTACAAAACTGCCTTTTGCCTATTCTCCCTTCACATTTCAGTGGGTAAAAGTCCCAAGGTGCTGAGCATTTTTGCCTGTGATTACTCCCAGTACTTCTTTTCTTAACAGCCTTTGGGTGGAAAAGGTGCACAGAATTCTGCTATGTTTGATTATTAGTGCATGGATAATTTTGCTCTAGCTCTGCTGAATATCTTGCAAACTTTGTCTTCCTTTTTCAATGTAAATTTGATTTCTCATGGGATCAAGGGCATTTCACCCTATGTTTTTATTTATATCTTGCTTTTTCAAGCTTTCCTTGGGATAGGACTTGCAGAAATTGCTTCCCACACACCCCACCATTTTTGGGTTTTTTTGGCCATTCTCAGGCTCTGCCAAAAATTGGGTTTATGTGAGGAAGTTTGCTACTACATTCTATTACATTACCATGCTGGATAGAAAATAGCCATATTCCATCTGGTTCACTGTTGTGTGTTTGTTTGCAGGTTTGTTTTGGATTTCAGAGACAGCTGCAGAGTGCTTTGTACAAACCCAGCTGAATATCCATGACAGACACTGAAACCTGTGATGTGTGCAGGAATTACCGCTGCTGCCCCACAAGTTAGCAAGGAAACACCCACTAAAATGCTGGCTGGGAACTGCAGCAGGTCAGGGAAAAAAAAAAGGTTAGATCATAAACTAACAGAACTCCCTGAAAAATAAAAATTGCATTCGTCTTCTCCTGACCTTAAGATGTGAGATGCTTGAGAATGCGAAACTCCAATCTCTTGGAGTAGATAAAATGTTCTGATGAACAGTATGTGCTCAGCCTCCTGCCAGATGGGATTACTTTTTTCTCCTCTGTTTAAACTACATGTGCAACCTCTGCAGCCTCACTGTTTGCAGAGGGATTTTAAAAACTACTTTATTCTAAAAAATCTGTATCTGTTTCAGATAGGTTTTTGAAATTCAGATGCGACTACACCACCAGATCTTCTTCACCTGGTGTAAAAGTAACTACCTGAGAATTCACTCTCTGTTTTTTAGCAATTGAGAATATCACTGGATGAAGGAAATTATCCCCTCTAAGAAACCAGAGCCTTGGAATAATTTGTCTGCTTTCTGTCCCATGCTGTTACAAATAAGTCATCATACCTTCGTCTGGGAGTGTCACAACACACAATTAAATCTTAAAATTGTGTGGCAAATGCAGTGGCTGTGAAAGTTTGGACCAATGAACACCACCAGATTGCAATACTGCTCATAATCTCCATTTTCTTGTACGTCCTGTACGGAAACCTTGAACAGTGACAGCGGTTCTGTGCATTTTATTAATGACACAGTTTTGGGATCAGCCACCACATGGTGGGCTCGAAAAGTGACCCTCTTCAGTACTGGGAGAGAACACTGCTCTTCCATTAGCTCAATATGCTACAGAAGACACAAGCCTTAAATCGATATTTACATTATGCAGCTCCTTAGCAGTCAAATCCTCTCCCCAGCAAGGTCTCAACTGGAAAGTTCAATAAACGTGGGGAGTTATGGCTTCAGTGGGTCTGAAGCAGTAATGGAGGAGATTCCTGATGGGCTTGATGTATTGCACCCCACTGGCGCTGGAGCTATCCAACTGAAAAGTCATAAAATAACATAAAATAAAGCACTGGAGCAGAAATGATTCAGTCACCACACTCAGCCATTAAATCTCTGCCACCAAACACAGCAGAGCCATCCCAGCCAGAACTCTCTGTGTGTGTGTGTGGAGACCTGACAGCCCCATGGATTGTCCTGGGGCCTTGGTGCCATGGGTATTTCCATAAACCACAGGGATTTGCCACAAGGTTTACCCAGGATGGGAAATCACATTATAATAATAATTACAATAATAATTATTATTATTATTTTGCTGCCAGCACCACTGGCGGGTTTGTGTGAGGAACCAGATGCAGGTTCCAGGAAAGGCACTTACAGTGTCTTTATAGTACAAAATAACTCAGATTTGTCTGAACAGCTTTGCTAAGAACTCCTGAGTGCTCTGGAACCAGAGCTATAGCACACCTGAGCTCGAGCAAAGCACAGAGCCCCTCACCAGTGGAATCACTTCACCCAGCACCTCTCAGTCACTGCTGCTGGCAGATTCAGACCACAGAACACAGCAATGAAGGAATTCATTGCCATGAAGAAATGTCAGTTTACTGAGATGAGAATCAAGGCCCCGAAAAAAACCCAAAAAACAATTTATCATCACTGTGCAGTTACTTTGCTATTTTGTTCTAATGCAGAGGTTCGCAAAATACTAAATAAATCAGAATGAGAAATCATTGCTGTGAAGATGATGCAAGGACAATGATGAATTGAGCCCAAGCCTGAGGGGGAGAGACTTAAGGAAAGCTATGAACCACTGAAGCAACGAGGAAAATTGGAGGAGTGGAGTCTCCATGTAGGAGCCACAGGAATAAAGGAGGTTTTATAGCAGGAGAGACAGACCTCTGAGCCTCTCACAATCCTTCATTTCATACAGCTTTGTTTATTATAGCATCTTTCTTTCCTAAGGCTGGAGCTTAAGACTTTGATTTATATTTCAGAGCTATTTTTTTTTTTCTGACCTTGAAACACAAGGGAAGAAAAAAAAACAAACTGAAAAGATTTTTCAAAACAACTGTGGGGAAGCTGTAATGCAGCCTCTGCTTACCTCCTCCAGGGCTGGAGGTATTTCAGGCTCCAAAGGCAGCACAAACATGAGATGTTCCAGGCCCTGTCACTCGGGTTGGTGTGAGACACTGCTCTTTGCTGGGCCGTTGAGAAAGGATCGGCACAGCATCAAAAATCCTACACAGGGTTAGCACAGGAATTCAAAACTGCGTGTGCAGGCAACAAAAAATTACAAGGGAAGTTATCATATTAAGGCAACCTGAATTTTTTCTTCCCTCAAAATAATCACAAGGCTTGTGCTGGTTGTGCAGGATGGGGGCATTAAAGGAAAGGGTCTGAACTGAGAGATGCAAGCGTGTGAGAGATTTCCCAACAGCTTCCTTCCCAATGCTGAACCGAACCTGTGGGCAAAAGGACACGAGGAACATCCACCCCCACCCCAAACCCACTCTGCAAACCCCATCTGCAGAATTGTCACTGCTTTAAAAACCTGGATGGGTTTAGTGAATAACTGCGGGGAGGCAGTACTGGGCTGGGGCCGTAAGTTTGGGGATTTCACAGCACAGCTTCACAATCACCCACCAAATCCAGGGACAAGGAGCACGATCAGCGAAGGGTTAATCAGCGAGCAGGGACAGGCATCTCCAGAGGGCAATTCACGCTCAAACCAATCCCTGTTCTCTGTACAGGAGCACAGGTGGAGTGTGCTCCAAATTCCAGCGCCTCAGTGAAGTGTCTGAGGCTCGCTGGAGCAAATCTCGCCTAAGAGTCTTTCAAAGAGCCTTAATGGTTACTGGAAGTAATCATAGATTTCAATGAGTATGGGTCAAGATTGAACTTCATCCTATTTTTGAATTAAGAAGTCAAGTGCAGCATTAAGTGTTTAAGATGAGAAAAAAAGCCACAACTGAGAATTTTTTGTGAGATTGTAATCTTTTCCAGTTTATCAGAGTGAAAGCTTGTGATACTCCCTGTTAGATCCTACAGTGCTGTTTTCAGAATTCTCCTTCTTAATACCAATCCAAGATCTGAAGATCAACTTTAAAAAACAATAGTCTGCCAAAAAAGAAATTAAAGGGTAGTTTTAATTTCTGGCAGGAGAACCCATACTTTTTTTTCTCCCAAGTTTAATGTCAACGAAAGATGAAATCACATTCCCTTTCACAAACAATCAAACATGATTTCTTTTTCTTTTATGCCTTTTGTCAGCAGTGCCAACTTTTTTGAGTTGCTGTTAAACGCAGTCATTGTAAACAGAGCTAAAACCCGTCCACTTCTATTATCTCACTGCGCCATAAATTGCCTTGATAGTGAAACAACAGCAACAAGACTGCAGAGCTCTCGCTAACAATCCCTGCCATGACTGAAGTGGGTCGGTCATGGACACAAAGCAGGAGCAGGCTTTGGCCACAGCAAAACGTTAAGGAATATCTCAGCGAAATGAAAGCTGTCATTTACAGAGTCAGACCTACGGAGCTGCAGTTCATTATCTGTATTACTGCAGAGCCTGGAAACCTGAGATCCCAACCCAAATTCCATTCTTCAAAGTGACAAATTAGTGGAGAACATAAAAATAGCTCAGGGAGAGGAGAACTGAAGCCTGTTGTGGGACAGACAGGGCCCAAAGCCCAGGCAGACAGGGGATGCTGCTGTCCGTGGACAGGAACCCTCAGCTCACACACTGCCAAATGCCACAGGAAAACTTTTGTGAAGGGGAGAAGAGGCTGGGAGGAGAGTTTGGTTAGAGAGAGCTCCTGCTGAGTGCAGGAAAACCTCCAAGGTACATCTCAGCATTCAGCAGCTGCACTGTGAAGGGTTTTAGCAGGGCCCAGGCGAGAGCTGGTAACTCAAGAGTCATAAAAAGGATGATAATGGGGAGGAGGAGAAGGGAGCAGCAGCCATGAGCAGCGCTGCAGATGGGAACAGCTCGCTTATTCCTGGGAAGAGGGAAAGAGTGCAAAGAGTCAGTGACATGGTCAAGGGCACAGACTAGAGGAAATCACCTTTCCAGAGGCTTCCCAACAGCTACGAGAAAGGCAGGCCATGGCCACCAAGGTGAGAAAAACAATTGCTGCAGTAGTTGAAGTGGGACACAACAGCATTTCAGGCCCTGTGGATATGTATTAACACGGGGAGGAGAAGTATTTTGCAGCAGGAATCAGCAAGATTTAGACACTGGCCAAATAAAAGCATCTACATGAAAGTCTTGGTTAGGGACAAGGCTCCAGCCCCACAGACAGCATTTTGTCCATCCTGGTCTACTGAAGCAGCAAGGTGGGAATGCAGCCTAACCTACCTGCAGCCGGGTGGAGCTAGATGTGGCAGCTCCAGAGCCCTGAAAAGGTGTCAGAAAAACTCAGAGCATGGGCCAGGCAGTGGGAAACATCAGCAGAGAAATGGAGCTGGATTGATGCTTGCAGAGGGTGTTCCAAGGCGCCAGGTCTGGTCACACAGAGGAGCAGGGGGGAAGAGAGCTGCAGGGACCCCCAGAGCAGGGGGAGGAGGGTGAGGGGTCTGGGCCTGCCCTAACAGGACACCCCAAAGATAGGAGAGAGCTCTGTGGCTTTCCGTGGCCTGGGTGCATTCCATCACAGGAGTGCAGCTTGGCCAGCACACCTGTGGGAGCTGTTTTACATTAGGTAGGTTGTGAAAGACACGTAGATATATTCTTTATGAATTTAGGTATTTCACTGCTTCTTGCAAGCGCAAACAGCTTTCCTGAGCGCGCTCCAGACTGCCGTACCCCCTCATGCAGCTTTTAATAACCAGGCAGAGCTGGAGCACAGAGCAGTCCCAACCTGTGCTTCTCTCTCCAAAATCCTTGCATTGCAAAGGAGGAAATTTGTCAGGAGCTGAACTTAAGTGCATCATTCATTTCCATTTGTACCAATCCTTGCTCCTGCAGGTCAGGAGCTGTTTCTTGTCCTGCAGAGCAGTGAAAAGCAGGCCAATAATGCCACCCACAGGTGCCAGGGTTTATTGCTGCCGTGGCTCTCCAGAGGGGCTCTGGGATGCTGCAGTGAGCTGCTGGAATGTTGGCTCTAACCAGCACAGGTGCCTCTGGACTCACCTGCCCTGAGAACGACACTGCCGGTGCTTTTCTGGCACTGCCGGGGTAGGGAACTTACAGGTTATGGGGCAGATGGCTTGTGTTCACCACAGAGAATTTGGGGGGGAGAAATACAACCTACACATTTTTAATTTCTACAAAATAGAAATTTAAAATTAAAAAAAAACCCCTCTCACCTCTGTGCTCTGATATGGAGATCTGGTGAAAGCATTTCAAACAAACTGACTTTTAAAATTAAAAACATACAAGTACATTCTCACAATGTGCAGCTTATTTGGCCTTATTTTATTCCTATCTCAGTGAACCTTCAATTGTCAAGGACTGCGATGATTTAAGAATTCTTCTTTGCAGAATAAGACAAAGACATCAGAACTAAGAGCTCAGTCTTTGGTATGATTAAAGCAGCAAAATTATGCTCACACTGTACTCATTCTCTTATTTCCCTTATCCATTTTAGTAACAATCTTAATGATGGAAACAACATTTTCAGTAATTGCTGCCTGAATGTCCTAAATCCTGCTCATATTCTGCTGTGTCTCAGACTCTCACAAAAGGTCAATTCATCTGAATTCTCCAGGGCTTTCCATCAGTACCGACTGAGGCTGAAGACACTGGTGTACTCACAGAAAATCTTGGAGGAGTCAAAACCACAAAGGCAATGGGTAAATACAGGATTTCATATTGTAAGTATCTTGCTGAAAAATGGACTAGTCCTAGCAGTGTATTCACTACAAGAAACATAATTTTTATGAGTGAAATTATCTTGGCTGTCCACATCTACTGAATAATTTAAGAAAATCAGTAAGGGAAATTTTCTTCATTGAAAAAGAAATTTGAGAACTGACTTGTGTGAAACATGTTTAATATGGGAACTCAGAGATAAGCTCCTGCCCTTCATCTTGTGTTATCACCTTATGTTACATTTTTCTTATAGACAACTGTAGATATGGCACCTATATTCCAAGTCAATATTATCTCAGTACAGTATTGATATCATCCTAGTTTACATATGGCAGTAAGTCTTTGTGTGTTAATTGAATAATAATTTCATTTATTTGAACTTATTTATTGCACAGAACACAATCAGCTGAGGCCAGATTCAAAGTAAATTAGAAACATGGAGTGAAAAACATGAAACTGTTCTATCCTAAGCTCTTACTGGGCACACTCACACTTTATTGTTGAAGTGCATCGATACTTTTATTTCAGACCTGGAGCTCTGGAGGGGTCACTGTCAAGCTATCACTGCTGGCACCAGCGGTAGAAAGTTATTTCTGAGACCTAAGTGCTCTCCAAAGGCCCCCCAAGTTATCCAATCTCATTAAAATCAAAGGCATCATCTACTGTACTCAAATATTTGAAGAAGAAAACCCCACCTAAGGTATTTAAGTAAATAGATTTCTTTTCCTCACTGAACCTGATATTTAAATACTCACAACCTTATCTTAATTACATGAAAGATGACCCAGCTGCCTCTCACCCTCCCAGCCCCGTGGCACAAAGCCCATTTAATGTGATGCTGAGGAGGTGACAGCAGGACCAGCAGCAGCCCCAGACACACAGGGCACCCCCAGGCAGCAATTAAACACAACTGGGAGCTGGATCTGGCTTTCCCACTAGAAATACCTATGGAAGAGTCATAAATGGCAATGGTTTTGAGCAGCTACAGCACAGCAGAGCCCTAATGTTGGTCTGTGGCCCTTGCAGAGGCTCTGCTGCAGCAGCAGCTCCAGGTGTTTGGAGCAATTGCACAGCACTTGTGACACAGGGACACCCAAGGAGTCCAGCTCCACCAGCTCCAGCTGTCCCCCAAAACAAACATGTCTATCTGCATTTCCTTTTATGCAGTCATTAAAAGAGAAGCCTTATTCAGTTTGAAGATTCACTGACAGCACAAGATCATTCAAACAGTTTTCCATCAGAAGCTCTGCGTTTGTTGTCACAGTGGTGCCACAAAGGATTGCACCGAGCAGGCAATAACACATCTCATGATAAATAAAACCAAAACACCCTCCAGGCAAATTTATGGAAATCATCACTCACAGGCAAGTGTGATAAAAAAGCATCAAGCTAACTTCAGAAACAGTGAGAGATCTGATCCTCAGGGAAGTTATTTCCGAGGTGGCAGCTCTCTGGGTGATCTCGAGGACGTGTCCCCTGGCAGCAGGGCTGGGCTGTGCTGATGTGAAGCCCTGCGTGGTGGTGGCTCTGCTTGGCTACTCTGTCCCTGAGCGAGTGGCATCTCCCACAGACTGCACCATTTGTGCCTCCATCCATCATAACAGCGCTGTTTGCTCACTGGCTGATGAAATGCCTTTCCCAGGGAAAACACCAGAGAGCAAATGCTCATCCGTGGGGTGGTTTGGGTGGGATAGAGCCTGTCTAAGGCAGTTTGTGGCTGGAAAAGCTGGAGCATCTGCAAACATAGCCAAACCTCCTGAATCTGGACAGCAATTCCCCAGGGAATGAGGTTCTCCCTGTGGGAAACCACAGCACAGGGTCTGCCTCCACAGAAAGCCCTTCTGGATTTGGCCCTTGACAAAGAGCTGCAAAAGGCACTACTATTAAATATCTCAGACCTCACAGAAAGCAGCTTTGCAGAGCTCTCTCACCTACTCCCAGATTTCCTGTCCTCTGGACACAGTCTGCACCCAAGCCAATGGGAGAGTTCATCACTCCTTCATGGGAGAAGAGAGGAACAGCACAAGACAGACATTTGAAAGAGTTAAGTAGAGTGTAATAGGTTACATCTTTAAAGATTTTCAGAAAATCAATTGCAACTGTGCCTGGAACTGGGCATTCAGTAATGATGTGCTCACAAATATGTCCTATACTCCCATTTACAGCTAAAATGCACATATATCTAAAAGAAACACTGCACTGTAGGAGCACCAGCCCCTCAGTGTGCCACATTTCACTGCAGCCTCTGAGACAAACCACGGCCAGTGGTAAGGGCTGTGCAATGGGGAAAAGCTCACAACACGGAACCAGAGCCTTCCAGCAGTGCTGGCAGAAGAGAGCTCCTCGGAAAAGCAATAATTAATCCCTCCTAAAAATCTGCATATTGATATCATTTCCTTCAGGTTCAGTGGAAACGGTGCAAAGAAAAATAAATATATATTAAAATCCATCGAGGCTTTGCTCAGGAGAGGCAGTGAGGCCCTGCCCTGGGGTGCTGGTGGCACTCTCTCGTGCCCACACTGATCAGAGGAAAGCAGAGCAGGGGCTCGCTGGAGGAAGGGCAGCCAGCCTACCCCAGTGCCAGCTCAGTGCCACAGCAAACAGAGCTGCCAATCCTCCTGGAGCCTCCACTTGCTCCCTCTCCGTCACACAGCAAGCGCCTGCACACTCCAGAGGTTCACAAGCAGAGTGTAAACAAAAAACACCAAAACCAACAAAACAAAAAACAAAACAAAAACAAAACAAAACCCCCCACCCAAACAAACGAAAAACCCAAAAAAAACCCAAAACAAACAAACAATCAAAAAAAAAAAAAAAAAAACAAAACCAAAAAAGCTACTTTGTCTTCCGTATACTTAGAGCTAAATCCACTTCGGCTAAGCTACAATTTTCCTCTGCCAAAGCTACCTTGCTCTGGCACAGCTCCTCGCTCTGCTCGCTCCCCACGCTGTTCCTGGGTGGTTCTTCAGGTGGGAGCTGAGCTGAACAGGCCACAGGGTAAATACCATGAGCTCAAAGTGCCCCCTGCTTTTGGCCACTCACTGTTTGGTGACAAACGCAGCTCACAGACACAGGAATGCTCCTTGAGCAGCCACAGCCTTCAGAGCAGAGCCTGGCCAGAGCCTCCTCCAGCAGAGAGCCAGCAGCACATCACAGCTGTGCAATGCAGAGATTTACAGCGAGGCTTTTGAAAATCACAGCAGGGATCCCATCCTGGACCCACAGCAGCTCCGTGGGGAGTCAGGCCCTTGCACCAGCCAGGAGAACCTGCACAGCCACATTGCTCATACACCTTGCATTGAAACTGAATTGCAAGTCTGTTATTTGCTCCACTGGAATATCAGAAAGGAAACACAGCCAGAGCTCCAGTGAGAAACAAATACATACCTTGGCAGTTGTCCAGCGAGGGTGCAGCTCCGATTTATTCATGGAGAGGCAACAGCAGAAAACTTCAAGCTCAAAACCTTTTTCTAATTATCCATAACCCAGTAAAGCAGTATTTTGGGGGGAAAAAAATAAAAAAGTTTCTTCTGCAAACACAGTTCCCCCTGGCATGGCTGGCACCACATAACCAATAAAGCACGAATATTGAGTCTGCCGCCTCTGCCAAGCCCACACAGCAGCTCCCAGAAGCACGAAGAGAGTAATTAGCAGCAAATGTTGACAACATGAAGGTAACAGGTCAGGAAAAAAAAGCTCCAGAGCGGATCTAGAGGCTGGTTTGCTTCCCCCAGCCCTCCCAGCCAGCCTGGGGGAGTGCTCACACCTGAGCACATGGCAAGGAGCGACGCTTTCCACCACCATCCTTCCTTAAATACACCTCTAGAACCCAAAACAAGAACAGCTTACCTGCTCCCTTGTGCCTAGAGTCCTTTCTGAGTCCACTGCAGCAGCTCAGTGCCCTCATTGCCCTCCCTAAAGCCCCACAGGAGCTCAATCCTTTCCATCCAGGCTCTGGCCCCACCTCACTTGGGACACACAGCACCACAGGTGCTGCTCGATAAATTCATGGCTCCAGAGGGTAATTTTGACCTCGTTGATCATAAGGGGAATCACCTGAGCTGATGATCAAACCTGAAGTGCTCTTAATGAAGGGAAGGAAATCTTTGTGTATTGCTGCTCTAGGCAATAGCGATGGAGGGTGACAAGAGAGAGAAGAAAATCTACAGACAGCTACAAATGATGGTGGACTCAGTAAAAAACCTAAAAATCTGGAGCATAGATTTGCCCCTAACAGGAATAATAAGGGAGTAAATAACCTGTCCCAGCAGGCATCCTTGATGTCTGTATACTAATTAATGCAAGAGTTAATAACCACCATGCTGATTACACCAAAAAAATGGAGGGTGTTGATTCAAACAGGAAAAGTGAAGTGCTCAGATGTGTACTTTAGTCCTGCTAACAGAAAGGCTGAAGAAATATCAGGATCATCAGTGATTTCTTTGGAGCAGGAAGATGAACCAGATGGCCTCTCCCCTGCCCCGTCTGTGAACAGGGTGGGTTTATGTAGGGCCGGGACTTGTCTGTGCTCAACCATCTGAAACAAACCAAAAAACCAAACAGTACAAAAAGCACACAGCTTTGGGCCATTCCTTGGTCTTTATGGCATTCGCACACACAGAGGTTTGTTTCAGCATTTCTTTCAATTTGGGAACATTTGCACTCTAGACTTGCAGATGTTCAGTGTCACCTTTGTCACTTCTGCCTTGTGTTGCTGTTCACAGAATGGTGTCAAATCTCATCAAATTTGCTTTCCCCTTTATGAGTTTGAACTTGTCATTTTAATAAAAAATATCTGTCCACTCCTGTATAGAGCCACAATCAAAGATTTCTGATGTGCTTAGATAAAGCAGTCATTATTTTTACCATGACCCCTCCTTTCCCAAACAAGCGTGGCTAATCTTTTCAAAGTAAGCATGCCTAATCTTTCCAGGCTCTCTTCGAGGCAGTACATTATCATGACCCAATTATTCCCCAAAAAGATAGCTGGGAAATTTCTATCAGGATGATTTGCTCGCAGAAAATGCAGTTAGCACAAATACAGGGAAGCCTTCATATCACTTAGAGTGGTTTTCTATGGAGAAAATTCAGATCAAATATTTCCTGGTCTATCAGCTTGATGAGATCTTGTTTGTTGCCCCATTCTGTTCCTAATTGGATAAGCACAGAGCTGCATTAACCCGAGGAGTGCTGGTGATGGCTGGGAATTGCAGGTCATGGATTTAATTTCAACAGGGCAGACGACAGTTTTAGTTCTCATTTTCTGACTTTTACTCTGAATTCTCCAGATAAACAAAAATAAAATTCATTTAATTCCTTGAAGTCAGCTGCAGAGGAAAAGAGTGAGTGATGTGTGCCATTCATTTCTGCACTTCTGCACCATTCTGAGGGCTCTAAGCAGAGGATGGCATCCCATCTCACTGGTCTGTCCCAGGAAAACAAGGTCTTACCCACTGACAGGACAGGATTTACAAGGTCTCAGCAGAGCTTTGACTAATTCTAGCTGCTTGGAGGTGTCTGAAAGATTTTCAAACTGCAGTGAGTATATTTGGGATTATTTCTCAGTTTCTCAGTGTTCTGACTTTAAACCAGGCATACATCTAGCAAAAAATTGAATAAAAGCCACAAACAAATAGACATCCTTCAGAAGTCATGTCACCCCAGTCAGATTGCTGTGACATTAATGAAATTGCCTTCTGGAGAGACTGGGGAGCTCAACACAAACCTGTCCTACCTCAAAACAACATCAGGCTATGGTAAAGGTAATTTTTCCTGTTTTCAAGGCAGCAGCACAGCCTTCTGCCAGAGACCCAACTCCAGAACTGAACCCCAGGGACTGCAATGGTCCTCTCTGTCCCTGAAAAAGGAATGTACATTTTATCCTGCACACTGAATGACCATTCACTTTGCTGAAATGTTATTTCTTTTTATAACAGCTCAAAGGGAGGATGAAAAAGGAGAAGGAACCCAATGCTGTCACTTTGGAAAGCTTTTATTGTAATCAACCTTACAACGCTTTTTGTTGTACAATACAAAGAACGTTTAATCTCTCCTGGCTGGCACATTCCCTCCAGGGTTTTGCTGCTGACAATGGGAGCTTTCACTTTGACCATGGTGAAAATAGTGTCAAACCCCATTGCAAGGCACTGCTTTTTCTCTGGATACATTTGGGAAATTCTAAAGAATCAATGATTTCATGACAAGAGGGAAAAAATAGGGATTACAGTTGGAGAGGGCTCATATATTTCCTATAAGATTTGCTTCCCATGAACACCACAACCTCTAACGTGTTTAAATCTGCTCTCACAAATACTTGTCCACTTTGTTTGATCAAAGAAAAAAACAAACCAAAATTATTAGATAAGATTTCCATAACACTTGTTCTTCATAAATTTGCCCCCCAAATCTCTGAATGTGCAGTCTCAAGGCACTCCAGGTAGAAAGGGAGGAGGCAACAGAGGTTTCGGAGTGGAACCACTGAGCCAGGACTGAGTTGTTTGTAGAACTGAAATGTCAGCTGTTCCTTCTCTTTTTCATGTTGGTTTAAAGGAAAGTGAAGCAGTTTGTACATAACAAGCTTTTGCCTGGGTATTTTCTAAAGCCGAGGCCAAATTCAACCTCTGAGTTTTGGGAAAAGTTGTTAGAAAGTTGCAATTCAAGAAATTCCTCTGTACTCCCACATTTGTGCCAGGCCTTTAGGCTGCCACACGGAAACTCCCCAAAGGATTTGGCTTTGCTCACAGAGAGCCAAACAAGTGAGCTCCATCTGGATGGCTCTGCAGTCGGGAGCAGCAAACAGCAAACAAGGAGTGCAGGAGTGGGTGGAAGGCAGCTCAGAGGGAAGCCACAGGTGGAGAGCAATGTGTGTGTCCTGCCCCAGGAGCCAGACACCTTTTCTGTCTGAGCAGTGCCTTGGAACACCAGAAACTCACTCACCTGCTTCGATCGTTTTCTCTACTCACAGCAGCTGTGTTCTCCACACTAAAGGACATCTCAGATCAGCACCCAGACTGAATCCCCAAAACCAACCAAAGCCAGACAAAGCTAAGCTTGTATTTTCACTCTCTGCCAGAGTGGCATAAAAAAGAGTGTTACAGATAGAAGAGTAAATGTGTTGAGATGTGTGTGAAACCCCTGGTGAGGTTAATAGAGTCACAACAAGTCCTGAGGAAAGGTTGTCACCTTCCCAACGCTGTCCTGCAGGGCAGAGAGAGACTGTGCCACTTGCCTGCCTGGTGTGGGACAGTCCTGCACTGAGAACAGCAAATAACCAGGCTGAAAGCAGCACTGGACAGCCCAGGAACTGGAAGGTTCTGGCATTAACTGGTCAGGAAACATTTCTGCGTGTCACACACAGGGTGTCAAAACCAAGCATGCAACTCTCTAGCGTACAAATGAAAAAATAGGTCACAAAATAGGTCAAAAAATTAAATCCCTTCTGCTGGCTAGTTTCTCATTCAGTATTTTGATCAACCCTGACTGGGATCCTCATGGAATAAAGAAGACAGAATAAGTAGATGCAGGAGAAGCTGTGCTGGATAAGCTCTCATTGCTCTGATAGGTGCTAGATAGTAAATAATCCATCCTGGAGAAGCTTTGAGAGGCTGGAGAGCTTTCCCATCTGCTAGAGATGTTTCCTAGTCTCGATTTGGATATAAATGCAGAAGGCAGGTCACACTTAAGCTGCTGCTCTGTAACCTTCCAGATGATAGGCAATTACTCATAAATGTGTCCTACAGATGCTCCAGGGATCCATCTGCACATGCCTGCCTGAGAGCTGACGGTTCTGGTTGCGTTCAGAAGAGACCAGAGCTGTGTGGGGAGTGGTAGATTTAGGGGATGCTCAGTAATTCAATTTTGCAGTCTCTGAATGGAAAAGAATAGAACAATGATAAGGCAGCTAGGAATAAAATTACGTTTATTTTTGGAAACCAAAGAATTGTACAGCTATGGAAAAGCGGGTAGCTTGCCAAGTGAGGACAGCCAGCACACCCTCCAGCCCCAAGACTTATGGCCTCCATGGTGCTAAGACATGCTTGGCCATCCTATAAAAAATTCCACCACTCCTTCATGGCATATCCCTTGGCTTCAGAACTTTTTCGAGTGCAAAGTGCATTTTTCTGGCCATCCATCCTCAGTCTGCTTTGCTGCAGCACTGTTTGCCCTCCCCTGGCTGCTGCTGAAACTCTCCTGGTCCCTGCTGAGGGCTGCAGCCCCCTCAGCAGATGGGCTGGGCTGGCACAGCCTGCAGGGACTGGGGTGGGTGAGATGCAGAAGGGGTGTGGAGGTGGGAGCACAGAGCATGCAGACATCTCTTTTGACTGACTGGAGACAACCAGAGAAATAAATGAGCCCCTGATAACCCAGGATAAGTTAGGGCACTGCACTGCTTTCCCTGAAGTTAATAGGGAGGCTTGCCATTAATTCAACACAAAGAGACTTCTGCACTGACCATCATTTCTCTGCTGCTGGAAAGAACTGCTTGGCAGCTTTCTGGAGAAGGAAAACTCTGCGGCTGAGACAAAGCACATAGGTGGGCAGGCAGTTGTGATAAAACCACAGGGAACGGGGAAAATGAGAACCATCTCATGCAGGACTTAGAAACTGAATAAACAGGTTATTTTTACAAGATGGAAATGAATATATAACTCCAGGGATGAGAAAAAATACAACAAGTAACAGCATTTGCAGTTCAGCATATTCCATTGCTATTAAAAATAAAGGAAAAAAAGCAAAGAAAGGAGAAGCATTTTGAGAAGCAGACAGGACTGTGGTGTCTGTAGTTATGCATTCTGCCTTCTGCATACCCCACGGTAATGAGAGATGTGACCCTGTAATCTGCTGCAGAATTGCTGGTCATTTTCTACTGCCATTAAGATGCAGAATGGGAGCAGGGTTTGCTCTCACGTGGACACTTAGACAATTTTTCTTTCTTTGCAGTTTCAGCCAATCCACACTAACAGTCTATTGGACTGGCATTTTCTTTGTCCCTCAGGATGGAAAAATTGAATTGATTCCTCTGAGAAGTAAGAGAGCAGGTATTCATTATCATAAGGTGAATTTGTAAAGTTCTGCTTGGTTCAGCCCTTCCCCTTCATTTTTCAGCTCACTCCAAGTCATTGAGTCTCTTGCATCTTATCCCATTGGATGGAACAGCACATCACTCAATATTATTAACCATGGCCAAGAAGATTCTTAATATTGAAAATTAGCAGCAAAAAGTGAATGATCACCCGAGAAAGCATTTCTCCACTTGAGCTTTATGACCTGCAACAAAAAGTTTTGCAATGAACAGCAGCTCTTTGTCACTCGGAATAGTTCTAATATTGTTGCTGTTGTACTTTTCCACTACAGTGAAATCAGAGGTATTAACCTTGAAGCTCCTAAAGAGCTCAGATGAGGGAACCAGACCTTCTGCACCAGTAAAGCCCAGTAACTACACCCATTTGAGCACGGCCAGTGTGTTGGTCTGAGCCCACAGTCAGGCTGGTAGGAGCAACCTCCCTGCAATGTGTAAGTAATTACTGCTGGAGCATGGCACTTGGTGCTGCTGTAGGGCTCTAAACTAGGAACTCACAGAATCATTTAGCTTTTCCTATCCCCTTGTCAAGAGCCATTTCTTTTGTTTGTCTACACATGGAAGAAGTTGAAATGAGCACACACCACTGTGAGAGGAGCCAAGCCTTTGTGCACAGAGCAGTTCTGAGGTCAGCAGCAGAGCAGCAAGCACTGGGCTTGCTCTGAGCCCTCAGTGTTGAGCCTCTGGAATTTTTCTCTCCTGATAGGCAGAGGCTTCATGGTTGTACCCTATCCCAGCCATACTCAGTGCTGGCATTTGGAAATGACAATCCCAAAACCAAGACAAGATATCATTAAGCTTCGTATGCACTTTCTTTTCAGATTCCTACCATCAGTTATTCCACTTATCTGTAATGGCTTCAGACTCTTTTATCTTCCTCTCAGTGGATTTCTCTGCTGCTTTGCATTTAAATTCACCTTGCTTTCCTAAATGCACAGACAAACTGTAAGCAATAAATGAACCAGGCAAAAACAAACATGCTGCTGTTTTCTTGGCTTTCTTTGCAGTCCTGAGCAAAGGATGTTTCTCTATCCCTTTGAGAAAGCCATCCAATGATGAATAACTATTTGAAAACAAATGGGTAGGATTGTATCAGCCACCTACTTCTCAGCCTTAGAAAGAGTAGGAAAATCCTCCTATCCATAAATATTTTTTAGGATGATAGTTCTGAAAATAAGGTAGGCTGGAACATTCCCTATCAGGCCAGGCTGCAGCATTCCACTTATATCAATTACTGTCTATTTGACATGCTTCATGCTCTCTTCATTAACAGGATGAAAGGTTTTATGGGATAATAACCCAGTTCCAGTGAGCAAATGTATTTGTGAGACCAAAGGCCGAGTTCTTTGTCCTTGCAGAAGGAGCCTTGAGACTGCAGTGATTGGCAACAATCTAGGATGGATAAATCACAGGAGAAAAACTTCTGTCCCACAGAACACTGACCCGTCCATGAATCACTGAGGACAAAGGATCCTCACTGCAGGAGAGCTGAGAGAGCAGAGATCATCTTGGTGATGATGCTGCTACAGGAGGGAAATAGGAGAGCAGCCATTGGCTTCAGTCGGATATTGAAGATGCTGTAATTGGAGTTACTGCCATGTTAAATGGTCCCTCGTGGTTTCCTTATCTCAATCAAGGTTTGATTGAAAACTTGTGACCTGAAATTGTGGTCATTACCTTACCAGAACTTATTGGTTTTCTCGCTCTTCAGACAGTAGGCAGATGGTAATTGCTTCCTAAAACATTTCTCAGCTGAACAGCAGTGACAAACACTCTTCTCACCTCAGAAAATCCCAAAGCACATTACAAACTACCTGGACAAAGAGGGCAGATGTGTTTTCCTTGGATCTGGCAGGAGCCATGCCATAGCCATTCTCATCAGGGAAGAAGTGTGCTTGGCTAATGGAAAATAATCATACCTGGCTTTCCACCCCAGCTGGCCCACACTGTTCATCTTATTGTACCTGCACTCAAATTATCAGCAGGGATCCTATTCTCCTGTTCCATCAACTAATTACACGGAAAATCTGCGATCCCAACACAACCAGAGCAGATTGTGAGTAGGAATGGAAGAGGGTATGCAGTGAGGAATTGCAAACAAGAGGCAAACACCATTTAATGCTCTCCAAGTTCTCCATTCCTCCACTGGGGCCAGCTGGGTTAGCCTCCAGTGTGTGTTCCCTCTCGGAGCCTGAATTTGTTGGGTGCAAAGAGCACAATTCTCCCCGGCTGTGGTTTCTGGCTGTGTGGGACAGGACTGCACGTCAGGTTCTTGCTGCCAGGCTCTGTTTTTAAGCTCACAAAACCCAGGCACCATAGAAAGAACAAAATATCCAGATTGGTCAAATATTGTCACATGGTGGCATCAATATATCTCATTGTGCAGTCCTAATCCATGTCCTGTATAAAATGTGGTATTGAAAACCCCACCAGGTTGGCTTTGCTGGCAGACACTGAGATAGAACCTGAGAGGAACTCACAGTAAGGACTTAAGAGGGGTTTGTACTCGTGGCAGATGAAACCAAATTAGTAGTACAGGAATTATTTGTTTTAAGCTCAGACCATGGACTGAACTTAAACCTCTAAACCAGTGTTTACCTGGTTGAAGGATGGGTTCTTACAGGAGAGCATTTATTATGGAAAAAAAGCTTTTTATCCAAATCAGTGGGTGTCAGAGTTTGAATTATGGCTGTAAGAGAAAGTCTTTTGTTCCTGTCACCTCCTTAGTCAATGCTAATTTGACCAAGGTGTGAATGAGTTAGTATTGCTCCCAAAGATTCTGTGAGTGCCAAGAGCCACCTTCTCCCCAGCACATGGAGACTTTTGAATTCCTTTTAGACATCTTCAGAGTCTAGATGAAAAATCTGCCTTCAGATGATGGAAGACAGGTCAGTAACTTGCAGGATATTTATTTCAAGAAGGAAAGTCATGGCTACAACAAAACAACTGAAGAAAGGAGAGATGCACAGTGGAAACACACTGAAAGTTTGTACTGATCTGCTCCAAGGTGACACCAAGGGAACATCCATGCCCAGTACAGCAAAGGAACAGCATATCAGGAGATAAGAACAGCCTGTGGAGTTCACCAGCAGAAGATTTGGGAGAGATGAGGTCACTCTGTGCAGGGGTGGTGTGAATTGCACGGCCACTTCAGGTGGGGTGAATATTAACTCACTGCAGCCCTTGTTCCATAAAGCACTATTTATTAAAATACATTTTTTTTTCCCAATTGTGTAGTCTGCTCTTGTTTTGTGCAGACCCCACAGTCTCACTGGAAGCTTCTACTTGAAAAGTCTCCTTTAACATCTCTCAGAATTGGGATATGCTAAACTGGCAGAGCAAAATAATAGCAATCATTTGGGAGCAATTTATTTCCTGCAGTTATAGACTCACAAACACTCATTTCCATACCACCTACAGATAGGTGTGCATCCCTTTGTTCTGATATTGAGAAAAAAACCCATTTGTATTCTCTCGATACAAGCAATCCTTGGCTTGAATTTTTAGTTGGTCAAATAATGCTAAAGAAGGAAATATTGGAATTTCTGCCTGCGCCGTGGGACAATTCAGGCAGGCAAACCTTATTATGGCCATGGTCTTATCCAGGGAAGGCTAAATCTCCTCATTAAACCTTGGCTGTTGTTATTTTCTAGAAGAGAGATTCTCCACTGCAGGCAAAATTTTAGAGAATGTGCAAACAAGTGTGTGTGGAGCCATCCCAGGAGAAGGGGACAGCCACACTGTGCCACTCCAGCATGGCACTGCTCAGCATCCAGGCATGGGGACAGCCACACTGCCCGTCTGCTGGGCCCCAGCTCCACCAGGATTGCCTCTGGATCGGTGGATTCAGCCCTCAACCCCAATATGTGGCACATGTACACTATTTGCCATCCTCTGTCTCACCTTTAAAGAAACGCATCAGCAAAAAGCCACACTCGTGCTTTTGCCTCCTACCTGTGACTAACCTCTGTTCGGACATCAAAAATTCAGTCGGGAAGGCTTCATTTGACAAGGACACATGCCAAAGGTTGCCTTTCCAGAAGAATGTCCAGAAATCTGAACTGATAAATTAAAACTAAAGTAATTAAGAGCATATTCCAATGGAAATGGCATTAAACCCAATTTTGCGTTTTTGTTTTTGATTATTCTTTGCATCCCTGGGCAAAATACTTAAGCCTGAATTCAGCAGAATATCTGACCACCTAAGTAACACGTCAGTCCTGCAAGATTTGAGGTACAATGCTAAAACAGAGCCCCCACTGCGCTCCCTACTAGACTTTTACTAGTCTATCATCTGTTAAAATGGATATAAAATTAGCCTTGCTTCCCTGCTGCCTTGGTTGTTTGGGAAGGAAAGGGAAAAGCAGAAAAGAGGGAGAGAGGATGAGGTACAAAAGCCTGTGACATAATGATAATTCTGCTTATTTTTAAAAAATAGAAAAATCTTAGAATATTGTGAGGGATGCAGTTTGAAAGCAGTCTAAGGGGTTTTGAGCAATTATGGTTAAAGTATGTAGAAATAATCTAAATGGTTAGTAAAATGCTGACTGGAAGATAAACATGTTTATGTTATATGAAACTAGATATTAGAATTGCTTTTTTGGCACTTCAAATGCAGGAAGTTATCCAGCCCGTTTACTGACACTCTTAAGAAATGTTAATAAGACTTTCTCTTGATATATTTTAAATGGAAGAGGTGGTGCAAACAAAACTGCAGACTGGTTTCTTTATCCTACTGGGGTATCCAGCTATCCTTCAACCCCCCAGAGAGACTTTTGTCTACGCATTCTGCATGAAGTTGTCCAAGAACCTTTAACTCATCCAGGATCCAAAACTCTGTGTTTCCAGGGGACAAAGAGCACATTCCCTGACACCTGCTCCCCCTGCTCTAGACCAGCTGGGGGACATTCATCCAATTTTCAGCAATAGGTGAGTGTATGATTAAGAGTCTAGTAAAATATACTGGAAGATTTTTTTAAAAAATTGTTGGCAATACCATAGGCTAGGTTTTTATGTCAATCCAGGTTGAATTAACCAAACTCTCACTCAGGACATGTGATCACTGCCTGGCCAGGCTGGAAGGGACAACCCTGCTGCACCTGGGTACAGACATTGGGGCAGCAGGTCTGCCTTAGCTTTTGATACTTTTTCCAGGGAAACCTGGAATCAGCCAGGCCTTGCTGAAAGCTCACTTCAAAGTAAGAGTTTGATTAATTCTGAGCTATTTTAAATGCCTCACTCCCCCCAAAAAGCTGAAGTTCCCATTATACCTACACAGGCTCAATTGCGAGATTATTTAGCTACGTGTGTAACAGAAGACAAAACTTTCACTATGCCTTTAATTCTGAAAATAAACGACTAAGAAAACATTTAAGTCTTTACAAAGTAAGTTGGATTGTTTTCCTTTTGTTGTTGATGCTCCTGTTTGGCTGGTTTTTTTCTGAGAGCAGCCTGGATTGACTACGAAAAAGGAAGACAAGTGAAAAGTACAAAATCTATAAAAAACTAGTGTTCCAAGGAGCAAGCACATGCACCTAAGAAATCTTTGTTGATTGTTGCTAATATCTATGATAATTAAGCTAAAAATACCCACAAAGCAATAGAATTTGCAGAGATGAGTCTATTGTCTTAAGCAAATAATGAAGCCAGGAACAGTTAAATTGATCCCATGACTCTCATTTCAATAATAAAGAAGCAACAACTGTTAATCTATAGCACTCAGTTTAAATTACAAACCCAGCGCTGAATGGGCAATTTCATTAGAGAGAACACAGCTAAGAGAGAAATGCTGGCAGGGAAAAAGAGTCATCCCCATTGAAATCCAACCTTCCTGAGAATTTCTTGTTGCTCTGTACCCAGACTCATCACCAGGGAACAGTTCTCACAAATACCAGGTACAGCTGCTGGAAGTTTTTGGTGTCCAAGCAATTCCCTTTTATTTCACCCCCAAGGCTCCCAGGATCCAAGGGCTGAGGCAGCTCCCCAAGGCCCCAGGGGCAGTCAGGACACAGTTCCAGGATGGACACAGAGCTGAACAGCTCCCCAAGGCTCCAGGGGCAGTCAGGACACAGTTCCAGGATGGACACAGGGCTGAACCATCTCCCCAGGGCTCCAGGGGCAGTCAGGGCACTGCTCTGGGATGGACACAGGGCTGACCATCTCCCCAAGGCTTCAGGGGCAGTCAGGGATGGACAGAGGGCTGACCATCTCCCCAAGGCTCCAGGGCAGTCAGGGCACTGCTCTGGGATGGACAGGGATCACCAGGAAGGGCAGTGAGAGGAAGGGGAGCAGTTCACCCCCACATCTGCCTGGAGCCACCCAACAGTGCTGTCAGAGAGGCTCCAAGGACACAAGACATATGTGTCCCCAAGGATAGGAGGAGCTCAAAGAGCAGATGGGAAACTGGTTTTTTCCTCTTTTTATTCTTGTCCCCGAAATCAACACATGGTCTGCAAGCCAATCAAGCTCACCCACGGATACTAGCACTGCCTAGAAGAGACAGTTCTCTTTTTAAATTAGATCCTTTCAAACACTTACACAGATCCTTGGATATCACAGGGGCTGTGGAGCCGAAACCAATGAACATCCACAGTAGGTGAGGGGAGGAAAGGCTTCCACCACCTCTCCTGGCAGCTGTACGGAGCTTATGGGAGGAAGAACTTTCTGTTCTCACTGAAGGGAGCAGGCAGGACTATAAATATCCACATGGAACATATTTACTGAAGGATGGAGTGCCATACTAACAACCATTTCTTTCATGCTAGGACCAAGTTTCAAGGTATTAACAACTTCCTCAAATAAAATCAGAGAATCAGAGGATAACTGAGGTGAGAAGGGACCTATGAAAGCTTCCAGTTTTTGCCTTCATGAAAAAGAGGAATGACTGTCTCCTAAGATTTCTGCGCATTTAGCCAGTCTCCCTGCTGCCATGGTGGTTTACAACAACCTTACATTCCTTACATTAATAAAGGATAAGGAAACTCTAAATCCCAACTGACATCAGCAAGAGTTTTTAGTGACTGCAATGACCTTGGAAATACTCCTGTGCAGCAGCAGGAATCAGGATGTCAGCATTAGTGCTGGAACGGGGTTGTTTTAACAGGACTTTGCTGAAAAGGAAGGAAGATTTAGCTGCTGCTCAAGCGGAGGTGGGGGGGGTGGTGTTGAAATCTATAACCAGTATCTCTGTTTAAAATTCTGTTAGCAAAATTTATGACACACATTGAAGCCTCGTTTTTCCTCTAGTAAGAATATTTCTTTCAGCTATTCGTTTTGCATTTCATGAGACCTTCTGCAGATGCAGTGAGCTGTATCACTCTATTCTGCTCACATAGCATCCTGAGATCTAGATGCTTCAAAACCTGCTGTATTGTAGTGACTGTATAGAATATCTCAATGAAATTCCACATCTGCATCCTTGATAATTCATTTGTATTCAAGTGGAAATATCCATTGCAGCTTTTGCAAAGGCTGATATAAGCCATGAAGTGAATGCTCACAAAACCCTACCTCCTGTGCCCAGATTCTTCACAGAGTTCATCCTATACATGGGATCTCCTTTATCTTTAGTTGGTAAAACATTGCCTTTCCCTAAAGAAATTTCTGTTTTTCCTCTCCCTTGTTTCAATTACATACGCGTTATACAAGTGCACCATGGCTGTGCTGCCTTAATTTTGTTGTAACACCCAGGGAATAATAAGTTCTATATCTTCTAACAAAGAACAAAGGTATGCACTCAAAAATTAAATATTTACTTGCCAAAGAGCCATCACAAGTTGTTGTGAGTCTTCATTATGTGTGGGAAATTAAATGGACTTTGCACCGTAATTCTGCTGGTATAATAAAGGATTATGTATGACAAGGGAAAAGTGACCCCATTCAGTGGGAAATAAACACACCCTCTTCTCATGAAACTTTACTTCATATTGCAACAAGCTCAGGTCTTATAAAAAATAAGAAGTTGGCACTTCTTTACTGTATTGAGACACACTGTCTGCTCCGGAGGTACAACACTAACCTAGTTTAGATTTGAAGGAAACCTTGGGTGGTACCAAATTTCTGGTGTTAGGTGAAATGTGTGCAGCCAGAAGAATTCACATTCCCCTCCTGTCTGCTAGCACAGAATTGATGGAGTGGGAATGCTCCAAATAAAAAATAAAACCAATTTTTTTCAAAAGCCCCAGAAGCAACATATCCAAAGCTAAAGGTACAGAGGTTGGCCAAACATCTGCACCCAAGTGCAGCTGGTTTGTCCTTTCCAGCCTGATGAGGATAGATCAGAAAACATCAAAGATCCTGCTTTGGGTCTCCTTTTAATGTCATAATTGTGCATAACCCACTGACTTCAGCTGAAGACAGCATTGTGACTGTTTTCATAACAGAGATGCATTAGGTAAACACATTTCCTTGGCATTTGCTGGACCTGAAACCTAAAAGTCTCCTCATTTCTCTTTCTTGGACACATCAGTTGTGAGTGAAACCCTCTGCCCTGTATATGGGGCACACAGTTTGCACTCCTACACAGCACGTTCTGTTCTCCTCCATGCTCGTTTGCTGGCACTGGGGAATCTGATTTTTCTCATCTCCTTTGGAAACATCATAATGCTGGAGGTTTTGAATTTTGACCCTTGCCTTCAGGCTATTAAACACTTGTTCCAGTCCTTTTAGATTAGATATGCCAACTTCTGACTGGCTTTGGGAGGTTAAAACGCATAGAGAAGACCTTTAGCTTTTTACATCAAGTAATCTATTGCTAAACCACCAGCAGTCTCTCTCTCTCTGCAGATATGCTAACCTCCTGTCACTACACGAAAGGGTTTAACAGTTTCTAGGACACAGAATACACTCAAGCACAGGATTTTGAACTGCTTTTCACCATGGATTTCATGTACAATTTGAGGCTTGCAAGGCATTACTCAAATGAGAGGCGACAGTTCTGCTTTTCCAACAAAAGTAGCAATGAGCACAAGCACAGCATGACCTGGTGACCACACTCAAGTCCCAGCAAACCCCTGCGTGGTCAGACAAATCAGGTGTGTACAAGAGCCAGAGCTGCCTGGTTTCACCCCTCACCTGGGGTTCTGTGCGGGCACACCTCGCTCAGGGCACAGGCACAGCTCCCCGCGGGCACGAGCCACCATCCACAGGCCAGGACAGAGCTCTGTGTCCCTCCATTCCCTGCACAGCTCCCCAAAGCTCTTCCACTGCAGGCTTACACCTGCCAGCTGTGATGTTCTGCCAAGCTGGAGAGCAGAGCTGGTGCCCCATGCTGCCTGCAGCCACCCAGCTCTCCCTGGTGTGCGCTGGGCAGCAGCACTGGGCCAGGTCACTGCCCAGGGCAACTTGCCAGCATGTGAAAAAACTGCCTAAGCAATCTTTAACCATGTTTAAGATAGAGATTTACCCCCAATTTTTAGACAAAAAGCTTGTTTCCAGGCAGGTTCACAATGCTGAAACACAGGGAATCTCACCTTGATAATCCATGGCCCGTGAACAATTAAGGGCTGCACAGCATCTCCATGCTGGACACAGGGAGATTTCCAGGAGCAGGGAACAGCCACACTGTCAGATTTTGTTCCTTGGGAAGACACCTGGGAATGCTTTTCCAGCACTGGATCAACTGTCTCACTCTTCCAGAGTTGTCTCCTCCTTACCTCTCCCTGCCCAGCTCTGGATTCAGTATCTTTAATGCTTAAAGGAGAGCACATGTAAAGGTTCTTTGATCTCGACTGTTACACACAAAACTAGAAGCTAGCCCACCCCCCTCAAATGCACCCCAGCAGTGATTTTCTGGAAAAACAAGCAAATTTTGAAAGTGAGACTTGAGAGAAATAGCTGAAAAGCAGTTATTTCACCAAAGAACTGCCCATGCTCAGACAACTCATAAAAACAAACCTGACAGAGTTTGTGCTCATGTCACTTTGGCCCTGAAGAGATACAAACCTGCAAACACAGGGCACTGTGGAGCACTCATTCCCCCTCTTCCAGAACGAATAGAAAAAACCTGGATTTGGCTGCTGTGTTGAATACTGAGCAGTAGACACTCATGAATAACCTTTCTGGTCAGTAGCCTTCACCAGGGAGTTTGAATCTGCCTCTGGGTCCTGCAGAGGAGATCAGTCATGAAGGAACAGAGTTGCTCACTCGCCTTCTCATATGTCATCTCCAGAAGCACTCTGACTGTCCAGAACATTTCTATTATCCATCTATCAGTGCTAAAATGGAGGAAAGGAAAAATATGGTGTGTTCTGTAGATTACGTTTTACTGAAAGGGTAAGGAATGGTTTCAGTAGAGTGTTGAATAGCATGGTACATTTTCTATATCAGGATAATTTTTTTTTTTTTTAATCTCAAGGCTTTCATTTAGGAAAAAAGCTATCACTGGAACTGAAAGCCTTAAGTTACAGAGTATTTGTAATCAGATACATGATTATGTTCACTATATAATATCTTTTGATTTCTTTGTAACCAAATGCTGCTACAACCAACACACTGATGATGACTAGTCTATCTTTTCAACAGCAGTGTCACCCTCACCTTGGAGGCACTACAGTCACACTTAAATTCCTTCTCAGTAGATGACACATGTTTACACATCCTCATCACCTCTGTGAGCTGTCTTGAGACTGCAGGCTGCACTTCAGGGTGGGCTGTGCTCCAAAGGGATGCATCAGCATCCCCCCTGGACAACAGCATCCACTTGGCTGGTCCACGCAGCCCTACACATGCACATGTGAATTATCTGAGGTCTGTACAGCGCCTGAGTTGGTCTGGAAAGATGTTCAAATTAATTAGAAATCTCATTAGCAGGCAGCTGCTTGCAATGCATTGTAGTAGTGAGCTAGAGCCTGGGCTGCCACCCAGCAAGGGTGACAGCCTCCTCTCAGAGAGCCCTACCCCAGAAATACCTTCACTTTTCAGGATCTGGCCCTTGGGAACCCATAATAACCATAGATATCCCAGTTCTGCAGAGGGATTTAAACAGCTTGCTTGGGAGCAGACTCTACTGAAACATTGCATCTCAATGCTGACATCCCCTGGGGGGAGAATATGTAGGAGTTAGGATTTAACCTTTTGGGATGACAGTATGTGGCATATGTTTGAGATAATCAGTGGAATTGCTGAGTGAAAAGCTGTATTATCTTAAAATAAATATGGTTCACCCAGGAAGGTATTCAAACTCGGTTTCATGCAATATGAACAATTGTTCACATCCTGTAACACACAGCCCTGAGCGGTTACTACAACAAAGAGGGATTAAGTGCCTCTAATTATTATTATTGTTATACAAACATTTTGCTATCAGTGAGCCTGTAATAAATAACCACGACATCTCATGGGTACAGCTATCAAATTTACTGTCACTAGCTGAGCTGTTCTGATCAAGGGCCAGAGTTTTTCCAGTAAATACACTGATCCCTCTAAGGACTAAGGAATAAATGAGAACTGAAATCTAAGAGAGAAAAAGGGCTATCATGTGAGCTTCATTCTGTGCTCAGAATCTCATGTTTCTGTACATGTAAAAATAGTGGTAACAGAGCCCTTACCCCGGTCCCAGGGACTCCTCCTCTCTTGTGTTCCCCATCAGCCACGGGCTGGAAGCAGCTGAGTGCTGTGCTGCTCATGGCGTGTGCCTGCATCAGCACAGGTGTCCTGTCCTGGAGACCTTCAGCAGCATGAGCAGCTCTCCTGCTCTTTTCCAGGCTGCTTTAAAACACCTGTAAAATAAACTGAGTTACTTAAAGCTACCCTGATGCTTAAGTTTATAGCTAAGCTTTCCAAAATAGATTTTACGACCCTTCAGAGACAGACACTTAACACAGTTGGTTTATGTTTACTCAGCTTCCCCCATTTTTATTTTGGCTCATCAGCAATTTCTGGTCAAGTTTCCAGCCCAAGTCTGTAAAGGTTTAATCTTTGGTAGTGAACAGGACTAGAAGAAAACAAGTAAGAGCCACCCTCCTAGATAAGGTTTTGTAAATTCTAGACATTCAAGATGCAATAGATGAAATAGATCAGTTTTCATCTGATATGTTCATGTTTTGTTTTTCAAGTTTTGGAGACAATAAATGCTTTTCCAACTTCCTCTGAGGACTTCAGCACTGCCTTACCCTCTGTTTCTTCCTGAGAAATGTGATGAAACAGAAAGAGAAAAAGTATTCCCATTCTCTTCTGACATCTCCTGCTGGGATGTAAACAATCTGCTCTGCCTCAGAGCCTGCCTTGAGCCACCTTCACTTGGAACCCAGTCACAAATGCTCTCCTCTATCCATTTTAAATGTTCCACTGCCATATTCCAGTGCTCCTCTCACTGCTGCCCTCACTCCTGTTCATAGTCTCTCTTGCTGGTGAGCTGACATCTCTTTCCTCCTACCCATCACCTCCATGGCCAGTGAAGCCTCATGGCAAGTTGTACTGATGTCATCTGGATGTCGTGCAGTGTTTTGGAAACTTGCATAACAACCGGGATTAGAAGCAGCCCTGTCATCCATATCTGGAGCTCTACAAAATTCCCTCAGGTCTGGGAAGGTACAAACCTCAGTGGGAGCTTTCTCTGTGCCTGTAGCACAGACCCTCCAGCACCAAGGGAGACCCAGCTCCATGGCATCTTCTCCTCACCTCAGGCAGGAGGGATTTCAGTGCCCATCTATGGCTGTGAATCTTGTAGGAACCACATCTTTAAGCCACCGTCCCTCTGTCAAACTGGTGAAATTGTCTGACAGTGCCAGAAGCTTTCAGGAGGGATAGACAGACACACACAGTCTGGATGAGCAATTTCGAAATCTGTACTTTGGACCTGAACTCATGAAAGTCCACTCTGCCTGGGGTATAGAGAGAGGTCTCGGGGGTTTCACTCCTTCTCCAGGACTCAGCAGTCCTGAGATGCTTTGCAAAGGTTACTGTTTACTGTTTGCTCCTCCAAATAAACTTTTTCTTCCTTGCCACACCGTGGTAATCTATTCTCAACAGATAAAGTGGCTCCTGATGGTCTCTCCACAGGGCCATTGCTTGCTGCTGTAACAATCAGAGGAGCAGCAGGAGGGGTCAAACACCTGCTCCCAGCACTTACAGCTCACAGGAGATGGGGAGAGAGGAGGAGGTGGTGGAGGGAGAGGTAATGGAGAGCATAGAGGAAAAAGAAGGGGGTAAAAATAGATGAACAGGATTCTTGTTTGTCCTCAGGGTTCACAGTTTCCCAGAAAGGACAGAAGCATGTTATCCCAGCTGCCCTGATGAACACAGCACTGGACAGACACAGGGATGGCAGACTCCCTGCTGGAGGCAGCAGCATAAAGGCAGCTGCTTCCTGAAGAGCCATAGGAACTTGTGGGATTGTTCCTCCTAGCAGCTGAAAAGCACTCTCACAGATCAGAAAATAAGTGTTTCAAGTCCCATCTCACTAATTTTCCAGGAAGTTCTCTGAAGCATTCACCAGCAGTACCCAGAAATTCATTCCTTGGAGCCAGAGCAGAACAAAGAGAACACAGAGAGACAGGAGAAAGTCAAGAAGGAAGGAAGTGAAGGGAGAAGGAAGGCTTGGCAGAAAGTGAAGTAACTTCTTTTCTTGCTGGAGTTCTCTATCCTGTAATTTACCTGCAGCAGAACTGTGCAAATTTGCAATAATGGCTGGGAGACCCATTGTGAGCTACTGAACCTTATGAATTACAAAGCTATTGGAAAAACGCAATGAAAACAATGTTTTGCTTCATAAAACTTTCCTAGTTCCTTTACTGGGATGGCTACAGGTCTAGTTATTTAAAAGAACATTTTGCAGTATGCTGCCACACTTATGAGGGGGTGCTTAGCAAAGAAACTAACAAATGCTGAAGTCCTAATAAAGAGAGATTTCACTGTGAGCAAGCAGATCAAAACCATTGCAGTGGTAAAAATTATGTCCAGGAAGGAATATGCAGAACCCAATGAGCTGTACTGGATTTTATAAGAGTGCAGGTTAAAGAAATTACATTTGGGGCTGTTGTGCAAATCCTCACTTACTCCTCGCAGTCGGAGGAAAGCCCCTGGTCCATGTGTAGGTGGCAAAAGGCACAACTCCCACCCCTGGAGCAGTTCCCTGCTGAGCCAGGAGCCTCCTGGGCAGCCACTCCTCTCCTCCTGCAGCCCTTGGAGCACTGATGGCACAGACTGTGCTGCTAGGGATGCATGGCACAACATCACACAGAGAAGACAAAATCCTCTGCCGTAACACTGACACACTCGTATGAAATGAATAGAGATCTGGGAATGGACAGCAATAGATGGAGTTCACCCCAGAAGCTCCTGCTGAAGCACTGAGGGGCTGCACAGGCCAGGCTGCACCTCCAGGCACATTCTGAGCCCCTGACAACCCTCAGAACCATTGCAAAGTGGGGAAAATGTTGCCCTCTGCTTTGTCATTTCTCTCCACTTCCAGCTGCAATATTGATACTCACCCTTCCTATGCACAGTAATAAATGAGGAACATGTACAAGATGATAAAGATGTTTATTTTCCCTCCCTTTTCTTTTTTTCTTTCTCTGGATTTGCTACAGATGTGCTAGTTAGTGATGGATGAATTTAATCCTTGCCCTTTTTCTAAGGTTTGTTGATTATTTACTGGTGGTGGTGTCATTTGCTGATCTCTATCTACAAAAGGGAATTTTCTAATATGTAATGTCTGTGTTAATAGGATTTTGGGCATGTAAATCATCTGACCCTCATACCCATTGTTGAATACATATTTCTGAGATGTATAACTGCCCACAGTCCTTTTCAAAATCCTCTATGGTGCTTTTTAACCCTCTCATTTTTTTTAAACCCTCTATGAGGATCCTCCCTTCTCCCATGAAAAAACCTGTGAATGCTTTCAGCATTTGAAGAAACAAATCCTTCTAATAGTTCTGCTGTTGATTTGCTTAGGGTTGTAGTTCAGCTGCCTGAATTTTAAATCTTGATGTTGTTTGCATTTGTATTATGTTGGTCAGAACAGACAGGCTGGCCTTACCCCCCCAGATGTCTGACTCCAACAAGAGTGGGGGGTTGCTTTGAAATTGTTAAAAATTCCCGTAAGTGTCTATCATTGAATATGTGCCTATTTTTCCTACTAAGTTTCCCTTTTTTTATAAGATTATAAACATAAGAGGTTCAGTATTTGTAGTGCTAGGATACACCTTTCCCAGCCTTTTTTAATCAACATTATTAGTGTTTGGCCACAAGCCTGGTCCACATAAATCAAGTGAGGCAGACAGTCACTCTCTGTGCTGTCATATAAATATGGCAGGCTGACCTTTCAAATAATGCTGCAGTGACCACATTTTACATTTACAGATTTGTGTTTATCCTGCAAGGATCCCACTCCAGCACAACATACAGCGACTGCTCCTGGGAATTCAGCATCTCCACTGCCCAAGCTGATGGGCTCACAGACTGCACAGCTCAGGGAGAAGCAAAATTTTGGGCATGGAACCACCACAACCCTGTGAATCTCTGATTCAGTCTGAGCAGAATCAAGTCCTCAAGGTTCCCTGGGTAGCTCCCACTGAACTCAGCTCTGTGAAGCACAGAGGGGATGAAGAAAAAGAGGTGAAAGGCAGAGCCGGGCACAAGAGGAAAACAATGGCAGTTCCTCGAGCTGAGGTATGAAAGGAAGAGGGGATATAAGTCTTTGAGATAAGTCCTACAAATGGCTGGAAGGAGAGAAATCAGCTTGGCAGGTAGACACAGCTATCCCACAAGTTCCACTGTCCCCTGAGAAACACTTGTGCACCCAGAAGTTTGCCTATTCTTTCTAAATGTGACAATTAGAGATATTCCCTCTTCCCACACATCTTACTCCAAATAGAAATTAACTGAAATTGAGTGACAGGGGATTTGGTTTTTTTACAACGTCAAGTTTGCTATCTGACTCATGAAGTGACAATGCACCTTGGATAAAAAGTTTGGGGAGGACCAGTGAAAATTCTGGCTCAGGAGTCTGTGATGCTTCTGTAAAAGCCCTTTCAACATTAGCAAATAATTACTGTTAAAGTAAATTTTGAGTCAGGATGACCTTGGAAATAACAAGAGACCTCTTCTCATTTTTGGTTATGTTTGCTGCCTTCCCAGAAAGTCCCCTGAACACGCAGACTCCTCATTTACATTGAGAAGACATTGCCCTTCCTGCAGAGGCACAGTGAACGCTGTGAGGGTAAGAAAACATCATTGCCAGGCACCCACAGGGAGAGTTGACTCAAGACGCCCACACGACAAAGCAAATGAAGGGTTCCCTTGTTTATATTGATGGTGCCTCTGAGGGAAACACAGGGAAAAGCTGTGATAAAGACAGGCTCAGCTGCCTCGCCACCGTGGGTACAATAAACACCTCCTTAGGAAGCCCCTGCAGTGTGGGTTTGCGCAAAGCTCAGATGGAATAGCCTTCCTTAAAACATGAATATCAAACCAGACAAACAAACCCTGAGTGTGGCACTTGCTCCTTCACCACTGACGTTTTGATCCATGAGACTGTAAGCACCATCCCACCAAACACTCTCCACCTGGATGTCTGTGTTCTGAACGCTCCAGATGTTCCTGGAGTTCCTTCCAAAGCTCTTTATCTCTCCTGGTGAACTGCATGTGGTCCTACCACAGCAGTGAAAGATGCAGCTGACAGCACCATCACACAGATCAGGTTCTCAGGAGTCATCCAGGCTGTAGTATAAGTTATCCAAGAAACTATATAAGTAGTGCTGCCTGCTGCGTGCCATTTGGGTGGAATATGTATCAGCAGCAAGCATATAAAAATTTGATTTCGTCTGACTGGAAAACATAGCATTTGAAATGGAAGATTAGAAGAAAAAAACAGGGTATATTTTAAAACATCTCCCAAGTGTTAGAAACTTTCTAAGGTTTTTATTTCCTCAGATCTAGACTCTAACACAATGTTTTTCCACCCTGAGCGAGCAGTGTGGCTGGATGAGACAGCTACGCCCTTTTCAACAGAATATCACAGGGTTAAATGCTCTGTTTTTTCACCAAAGTAACACTGATAGCACACATCCTCACTACCAAATGAATATAAGGAGAAAATAAACATTATTCAAGGGTTCCAGCCTACACTGCAGACATTACTGGTCTTGAAAGTGTTTTGAATGTTTCTACATGTGGCTTTGCTCATATGAATAGGCAGTAGAACTGTGGTGGTCAGTACCTGTATATAAACACAGGTATAGAAAGCTTTGCAAGGTCTGGGTCTGTTCTTCCCAGCTCTTATCAATTCATGTTGATTAGAAGGCAAAAGGTATTTTTGATCAAGAGCAAGAAAATGTTTCTTACCTTTGAACCAAGAACATTCATTTTTGGTGAGAAATAAGCTTCATTGGTAACAGAACCACTCATAATTTTTTTTCAGTTCTGATGTTCCTTCATGGAACTTCAGCTAAAACTTCATCTTTCATGCTGAGCTACCACAGAAGACACTGAAATTACAAACACTCCTGTTAGTTAAGATCACAACTGCTTTCAAGACACACAACTGAACAAAATGAAAGCTGCCTTCCTTTACCACCCAAGATGCTGCTGCATTTCAAAGAAGCGATAGCCAAATGCATGCAGATGATAAAAACAAACTGTTCAAGGAATTACTAATATTCCATAATAACAGCCATGAAATGAAAGCAGCGTCGAGTTTTATTAAATGATTTTCCACTGCCTCCACACTGAAGTATTGGCCTGTGCAACAGAGAGCTCAACTAAATTAACAGTTGAGAAAGAAGTGTCAGGAGCTATTACAAAATGTATTCCCAGTAATGAAATTCAAAGTCCATGGGAGAAGTTATTTTTCAGATGTGGAAGGGAGGAAACAAAGGCAATCCTTGTCAGTAACCCATGTGAAGTGGAACTATCAAACTCCTCCATTCCACCTTCCTCTGCAGAGTCCCTTGACCACATGCCTGCTTACTGTGCTGGAAATGAGCACAGGACAAGCTGGGGGCTGAAAGGCCAAGAGGATCTAGGCTATGTCCCACTGCCACCAAGGCAGAATTTTTCCAGTCCTCATTCCACAGAGGTGTAAGGGCTTACTGCTCATTCTGCAGGTATTGCCCCAGCAGGGGCAGACCTTGCAGTTGAAAAGTGCTTCCCCAGTACACTGAAAGAAGAAAAAGCTGTAGCCTAAGTGCATGTATTTCATAGCCAAATGGACTTCTTGCAAGTGTGAAAGGAGCCCTGGTGTCCCCGTGGTACAGGGATGTTGCCACAGTCAGTTCCAACATCAGAGTGTGCTCCCAGCCTGTGCTGCAGCCCTTGGCTCTCAGCTCAGCTCACAGAGACCCCAGAGACCCCAGTTCCCCTTTCCAGACAGGAGGGGAAGTGTTCCCAAAACACTTGCTCTAGGTAAAACACCCTGTGGTTTGGCCTCCTCAGATGCCATCACCCACAGACAGATGTTTGGCCATCCTGCCCCATCCCTGGGAGTGTCCAAGGCCAGGTTGGACAGGGCTTGGAGCAGCCTGGGACAGTGGAAGGTGTCCCTACCCATGGCAGGGGGCTGGAATGAGATCTTTAAGGTCCCTTCCAACCCAAACCATTCCATGATCCCTACTGGATGTGGCCCTGTGGTGGGGTGAGTGTATCACCCACGGGTAACCTGTGCACCAGCAGAGTTACAAGGGCTGACGTACTGCAAACAGACGAGAGTTCTCCCAGTTCAGACAAATAAATTAATTTACATGGTGCAAACGATGTGACCCAACTCACTTTTGTTCCTTCTTGTTGGGCCAGGGCTGGTACCTCCTGATGTTCTGTAACTCCCACTGTTTAGTCATCCCAGAGCTAATTATACATCTACTCCTAAGTTTCTTCAATCCATTATAAGTAACTGAAAGAGTTCAGTCCAGAAAGATATTCAAAGCAAGACACTTTGTTCATGAGCTGTAATTATCAGCCTAGAGAGGAGATATCTGAGACTAGAAAATTTATGGGGGAAAAAAAAGAAAATTAAAACCAAGATGCCATGCCTGAAAAACGGTCAGCCACATTCACACTGAAAATCAAACCTAACCTTCATGCAACTAAACCCTGGGTAGACCACTCACAGGTATTGTGTGTTTATCAGCAACTGAGCCTCTAAATTAGCAAGCACAGTGTTCAACTACAAGTTCTCAGGCTCCATGTAGGAAATACTGGATGGAACTTGTGGTTTATTAATCAGAAGGTCAGACAAACTCCTGATTTAATAGTATCTTTAAACTGTTAACAGCATTCCCTGCCCAATGCTCCCATCCTTACTGGAGCCTTAGCAATTGGTCAGATAAAAAAACAATCCTTGCATGATAAAAAATTAATTTACTACCCAAAAACTACTATAAAGGCTGGTAAGTCAGAGACACTATAAAAGATACACAACTTCAAATATAGGCACACTTCGCTAAAATATGAAATGCCAATTACTTTTTTTAGCTGTTCAGCTTAGTCATTAATACATGCTCTGGGATCAATTTATGCCACAGCAAATAAAGGGAAGATGAGAAATGAGCTCCAGTCACTATGGCTGTAGGAAATGACAGTCTTTGCATCACCAGCTCCCTTGCCCTTCCTACTCTCTGCCTCCAGGGATCTGAACTCTCAAGTCTCACCCTGATTAAACTCCATGCGTAAACTCTATCAGAAGTATCAGTTTACTTATATGTTCTTGGTGAAAAAAGGGGGGAAAAAACTAAGATGTGTGTATATATAACAGCAAAAGTCTAATTTATGTGAGGCTTCTACTGTGGCAGAGATGAGACAGAGAACTCACAGCTCTGAATATATCTGCCCAGCTCCCATGGCTGGAGACACAGCCCCAGGTGACTTCCTGAGCTCCCCACAGAAGGGACGGATCATTCTGCAGCCTCACTCTTCTCTCTTGCCTCCTTGCCTTGTCTGAGCTTTCGTCAGAGCCATGACTCTGCTTCACAGAGTTTTGGGGCAAATTGTCTCTCCAGCGCTGCTCACAGAGCCTGCAAAGTCACTCGTGACAGAGACAAAGCTTTAACCAAATTTGGTCCCGATAAGGAACGAGGCAGCTGCCTCAGTGTGTTTCTATAACAGGCCTAGGGATGCCTCCATGGTATCAAGAACATTTATAAGCCTTCTTCATAACTATTAATTACTTGGAAACACAAAAACCTAATCAGCTTACAGACCCGAGCTGCCTTGGCCTATTTACACAACACGTTGTTTTGCTGCCAGTTCCTGTGCCTGAGCTGTCACAGCAGATTTCCTTCCCCATCCAAGCGTGGATGTGCAGTGACGGGCATGGCTGTGCTGGAGCATTACTTATGCAGGCCACAAGGTCTCTGTGTCCCCTCCACTTCTTCAAGGGCGTCTTCCAGCTATAACTGTCTGTGCTATAAATACTCCAACCTGAGCTCACTCTCCAGCCTGGGCACACTGGCTGGCAGGGTACAATGAGAACACGCAAAGGTAAGGAATGCACTCAGGCTAGAACAGACCCACCTGCTGGCACAATGGCCACAGACCACTTGAAAAATTGTTTAATAGCATTAAAACTTGGCATCTCATTCCCTTCAACTCCAAAGCATCACAGCTTTTTTTCCAACATTGTGTAGCTGGTACCACCCTGTTCCAAACACAACTGCCACCTGACCTGAACTGATCACAGATAAATGTGCAGTTCTCCTGGACTAGATCCCTCCTGATACTCACTAACTCCTTTTAGCTCCATATCCAAAATATACACAAGAAGTCCAAACTATGAAAAGATTCAAGATCAATGTGTCTTAATGAGGATCTGCAATGTTGGTTATGCTCAGCAGTTAGGTATCTTCAACTTGGAGATTGGGGGGGGTCTTGGATTAAACCTGGTCCTGGTTTGATTCTTGAGAGACATGAGAGATAAACTGTGAAAGAAGAGACATAGACAAAATGGCTTGGCTTTAGGTGGAGGGCAACTCCAAGATTTAGAGTAACTCCACAAAAGTAATGGGACTCTGGCTTTTTCTTTTCCCTGGCAGCTCTTAAGTCTGTTTTTCTCACCCTACAGCTGCACTGCTCTTTGGAGGGGTACAGAGGTCTCTAACTAAGGTACATTAGGCTCTTTCAAGCCCCTAGTTGAGCCAAAACACTGCCAAAATTATGGACTCTGATTTGCCTTTCCTGTCATTTCCCAAGCAGCTACTTTCCTGCTTTGAGCACACAGAGAGATTGCAGCACCTAAATTTAATGTTTAAGGCAGAGGCACAAAATTCTTCCTATCCTGCTCCATGCCTGGAAACAATGTAGGTTCAGTATGGATCAGGATCTCTCAGCACAATTGCATTCCTATTTCCACCAAGCCTGTTTTTCCTTTCACAGGAAAGATGCAGTGACAAAATTTTAACCACACAGACACATTGATGAGAATCAATGAGGAGGTATTTCCTCCCCTCACCGTGGTGTATTCACTCTTTCCAGGGCATCAGCACACGTGCCCACACAGACTGCATGGTCAGTGCCCTCACACTCAGTTCAGCAGCCACCAGATCCCCCCCAGCACTGGCTTCAGCTTTGCTGTCTCTTCATTTTATGACTCTCCCTCTTTCCTTGGCTTCTTTGTGCCTTATGAAACCAATATGCAAATTCCTTCAAATCTATGCCCCAATTCTATCTAAATTCATCAGCAGGCTTTATTCTGTTTGTTTTTCCCTCTCGGAGAATGGCCTCATCACACCCCTCATTCATGAAGCAGACCCCACCTCCAGTCCCAGAATGTCTTTACACACAGCAGCACATCCTGCCTCTTGCAGAGCTCAAACATCAGGAGTGTTCTCGGGGAGGTTTCAGCATGGATCTGCCTTGTCCCCAGGCCCAACTCACCCCACTCCTGCCGTGCTCTTGAGCCCTCACACTGCTCTGAGCTGCGCTGTGCACATGCTGAGCCACCGCTGTGTTTGGTGGTATGTCTGTAAACTCATTCCCAAGTAGCTTTTACAGGCAGGAAACATCAGCACTGAGAGAGGGGCAAATGAAAGGCCGTCATGGTTAAAGCAGTTCCCAAGTGGTCTGGAGAATCTGTGGGCTGCATGAGTGTACTGACCTGGCCATTTGGCACCTAGGCAGCCATGGACTCAAACCTCTCTGAAAACCAGTAACAGCAGATGCTGATTTTCATAAGAACCTTGAAAACACTACCTAAAACCAGTGTAAATCTTGTGAACTGAAGAGGTGATGGAATACTTCGAAACATGGATATCTTTTGCTTCTACAGAGGGAAACCCTGCCATCTTCTAACTCTTCTTTCCTGTGGCTAGAAGAGTGCAGCTGATACCACATCTGCTCTCAATGGGCAAATGTTTGCAGCACCTTTTTATTGGCTTCTGCCACAAGAGAGCAGCCACGGTGACATGAGCCTGTCTACATCCTCCAGCTGCTCTTACCAACTAGATCTTCCTACACTGCACCTACAAGAAAAGTTCCCCAAAAAGTAAACTCAGCGCATCTGAGAGATTAAAAGACCCTCATATCTAAATGCTATGGGATGTATAACTTGTGGCTGGGAGATGTTCCATGAATTCAAGTATCTGAACTCCACTCCTGGCTTTACTGCAGATCCTCATAACCTTGAGTAAGTAAATTTGCTTTTCTTTTCCTACTCTGCTGTTTTGTTTTCCAGGTGAAAGGTCCCTTGGGAATGGCTGTGTCTCACACAGCTTGCTGAGATAGCAGAGCCCTAAACTGTAGGATCGCAGGCTTGACTGGGCAGTACACCTGATTAACAAAGGGAAGAGCTGCAAGGAAATGTTTCCTGTCAGGACTTACTTAGCAATTAACATTTTAATACACATGCTTTCTGCATAAGAATTATCTTTTTCACTTGAAAATAGACATAAGACAAAATGTCCTGAAGCTCAGGAGACTTGGATTGATTTGTCATTAACATCCTCAGGGACATACTGCAAGGTTTGGCTCCTGTGCTGCCTATCATCTCCTGGCTGCTGCACATTCACAACAGATGGTCTGGACTCCCTTGAGACTTACAGCTACCTATCAGGCCCTGATATAGCTGTGGAAATTGTTCTTGATCCTCTAGGATACCTCTGCCTCTTGTTTTCTAGTGCCTTCTGAGAGAACATCATCCCTGCGTAGCCCCTTTCTGCAGTGATCTGACAGTGCAGAGCAGCAGTCCATGTCTGACCTCCTGTTTGCAGAGCCTTTGCTCCGAGGTCAATATTCTGTCTGGTAATTTGTTCCCATCAATGCTTTTTTGTTTACTGCCTAGGAAAAGTGTCTGTGGCAAACCCATGGTATTTCACTAAAATCCAGGGAGCATTAGTCAGAAAAGGGCACAGTCGTTAAACAAAATTATTGGAACTATATTCATCTCTCCCAAATGCACTGTAACATTTTCTTACTGTCACTTACACATTATTACAGCGGCTCATGGAAAGCTTCACACTTACATATTTTAAGGCATATCCTCTTCTAGTTCACTGCAGGTGACTTCCAAAACTCCTAAGAGAGAAAGAAATGAGATTTCAAGGACACTTTTTGAAGATAATTCCGAGTGACCTAAAAAGCCCTTGTCCTGTGGATTACCATCCTGACACCAGAAACTGCAGGTTCATGGCATTGTGCTCTCTATGAAGACAAATTAGTTGCAGCCTGACCAGAAACAAGCAAAACTCTGCAGTTCAATAGAGGAATCAATGCATAGGAACAACCAATATATAAGAATAAAACTCTTGTTCAAACAAGATCATTCACTTCACAGATAGGGCAAAGTGCTTGTGCTTTAAAGGGCTTTCCATTGTATGTCACCTTCAGGAGCCCAGGTGGTGACCAGCTTCCAACACTGTCCCAGCAAAGACTTTGAAGGTGACTGCTCTTTCTTCCTCTTTCTTTCTATGACGATCCCAGTGACCTTTAGAATTTTAGCATAAAAATTAGATCTTTTTCCAAGATGTAGCCTGTAAGAGCCTTTATCCACTCCAGAGGAGCACTTACATAAAACTAAAATAGTTAGCACAATACTGGGACTTTTAAAAACCATCAGCATTAACCATAAATACATACATAAACCCTAGAGCTCACCTGCAGAAGGAGGTGGTGTTATCTCACTGAGTTGGTCCCTTAGAGATATCCACATACATCCCTAAAACCTGTACTACCCTTCAATAAGGGGTGAGCAATAATCACTTTTTATTTGTGTGCTTTGGTTGTTTTCATTGTTGCTTTATCTCCGAGGTGTGTGGAACACAAGCAGGTACATTAAGCAATTACCTGTATGTGGGCCAGTAGAGCAGCAGCTTTGATGAAACCCTCAATCCATGATCTGGGATCACAGCTCTGCAAAAGACTCTTTGATCATGCACAAGCAAAGGAATAACCATTTCATGTTCTCTGCTGCAGCTGGTAAATGAGGAAAACCCATGCTTACATCCTCAGGGACCTTCTGAACCAAAAATAGAAAAGCTGCAACAGCAACACCACTGCACGGTGTGTGTAATCTGCTTAAGCACTGCATGAGGGTTGTCTTTGATTCCAAAAAAATACTCTTGACATAACCTACAGATACTTTAAAGACCAGTGCCAGTGTTCTCAAAAGGACTATAAACCATTGTCGCCTACAGCCCGGCATTTACCCCAGCCACACGGGAACTGTTTGTAACTGCCTGAAGGAGACTAGGAAAGAATTAGGAGCAACTCAGCTGACACATCCAAAGCTCATGGGAACTGGAGCCAAGTGAAGGTGGGACAGCAAGGAGAGCCCCCAGCAGGGTTCTGAGGCACTCACTGCTGTGGTCACAGGGCACCCACCCTCCAGCAGCTCCCTCCAGTGTGACCCAACAGCACAGTGTGAGGCTCCGTCTCCTCAGCCCTGCCTTTCCTGGACATGTTGAAGTGACTAACGAGTCCAGTAGAGCTCTGTCCAGCCCCACCAGGACACCTCTCCTGTGTGGGGCCCATCTACCTGAGCCAGTCTCAGTCATGCCCATAGCGCACGTAGATCCATCAGTTCAGCAACAAGGAAAAATGTCCACCCCTTGTTAGGAGACAAAAACGTGCAGAAGTGATTGGAAAAACTTCTCCTCCCACTTTGGAGTCCCCCGTCTCCCCCCAAACCCCCTTGGAGCACATCTTCTCCCATCCAGCATCAAAAGCAGCAGTAGAACCAAGTTTTATGCCCTGCTGATGGCAGCTGAAGGTATCCAGCGAGAGAACAAACAGGTATTCAGCACCTTGGAACAAGTCAGAGACCATCACCTCAGTACCAATGCAATTATACCTGCATGAAACGAGAGCTGGAGCAGCTGAGAGTGAAGTGGCTCTATTCCAGGGAACAGCCTTCAGCAGCTTTTCCACACCGCGATATTCTGCACAGAAAATTGCCCAGTGGCCAAGGAGACTGGAAACTTTATTTCTGCCTTACTGCATAGAAGAGATCAACATCATAAGTATGAACTATTAAAATAAGCAAAGCCCTAAATTGTTCAATTAATGCGGAACACTCAAGGTGGGAGTTCTCTGTGATAAACTACTGAGACACAGCTTGAGTTCGTAGCAAGGATGTGATGGAGTGAAGGTATGTGACCTGTTTGGGGGGGAAAACAAAGCATGGAGTTTCTTCCCAGAGTGTGTAAAAGACATTTTCCTCAGGTTCCAGAGCTAAATATGATACATAAGATTGTTTAGTTCAGGCTTTAGCAACACTTCTGGATAGATTAAGACTTAGTACCTATATTCTTGGGGAAAAAAGGTTTTGCTACAGTCTACATCTTTAAAAAAATCATTCTGCTTAAGAGTCTCAAAATTTCAGTTGCATTTCAGACACTTGAAAAGTTGAGTAAAATTATATTTGTGCACTTTGAGGTTGAGAACAAAGGCTCAGTTACAAAGAGAAATGCTGCACCAAAACTGACTTGATGTTTTTTCTTGTAAAGCTGCTTTTAATGTAATAAACAGTAACCTCATTAATGCACTTTATACCATTGAGAGCCGTAAACTGTGCCGGGTGACACAAAATACCCAGATTTCCGCAAAGGCAAAGCAATAAATATCATCACTTACTCTACAGAAATACACAAGACTTCCAAATATGAGAGCAACGGAAATCTGTAACATGCTTCCTTACTCTTTTCTGCTTTTTAAGGTAAAACAACTACAAAAGATGGATTTTGACTTGCAGCATTCCCAAAATGTGCATTCACATTTCTCCAACGGTAAATGGGGAATGGGAAGGAGACAAGGAGATGCAGAGGGGGAAAGTCTTCACATTGTTCTCTACAGCTGCTCCTGCCTGAGGCACAAACAGCAGCTCTGGCAGCTGCCCAAACACTCACCTGACCCCAGGCACAGCCTCAGCAAGGTGTTCAGCAAAGGAAACCCCGAGTTTTAACTGTTCCCAAACCCAATCCCCCTCCCACTGCCAGAGCCAGCAATAATACCTCAGAGCACTTCATTATACACCCGGCTGCCTCCAGGAGGGAGGAGCAGATCATTCACCTGCATGCTCAGACTTCAAAAAAGAGATACAAATTTCCATTTCAGCCCTAAAGAGACAACTTTTTCCTTGAGGTACTGAATGCTTCAGTGGCTTCACTTGAAATCTTGAGCATTCAGCAGCATTCCTATTCCCAGGTTCATGCAAAGTTTATCTTTCCAAATCACTCAGTGCATCTGTAATCAAGCTGTATCTTGGCTGAAGTCCTTGGGTTTATGCCTTACTGTCTGTCACTTCCTTCACAGGTTTATAGGAGGTCAGAGCCCCCTGTCCTTCACATCTTCTCTCACTGAAAACATATCTAGTTAAAGCCAAAAGACAACTGATGGAGCTTCTCACGCATGACTAGAAGATTTAAGATAATTTCCACAGCAGAATGTTTTCCATGGTGGTTTTTTTTCAGCTGCCAACTGGTTACTCATGCAAATTAGCTGTCTCACAAATAAAAGCACTTCAAGGGATACACTCAGTACCCCTCCAGATCATTATATTAAAAGTTGTTATGATATCTCTGATTTAATTCAGTTCTTACTGTGAAAGCTATTAGGTTAATCAAAATATGAGGGAGCCCACCATCTATTTTTAATTAATAAATTACAAGTTATTGTGTAATCAGTAAGATTTCATCAAGGTTAAAATTAACTGCTCATCCCATGAGCCATGAACACAATTTTCAGCTGAAGATCATGCAACAATGCCAGAAGATGAAGAATGTAGTTCCAAGCACAAATGTGGCTGTTCCTGCTGCACTGTAATAAGATGGCCTTGAGCTCACACAAAAGCTTTAAAACAGTAAGGCTGCACTGTTTCAGAGAGTATTTTAAAGTGTGTTTGAAATTCAGCACACATTTCAGTCCCATTAAAAGGAATGTCTTTTAAACATACCCATAAATCTAAATACAGACATCAATTGTTCCCTGACTAGATGATTTAATTAAACATTTATTTTTCTGAGCAAAGGTCTGAGCACCCAAGCAAAGGAGCAGCACAAACAGTATCACCCAGAGCTCCCCACTGTGCAGATCTGCTTTTTGGCCATATCCAGGTCCAGCCCAAGCCTTTGCTTAATCCTGGAAATGCCTCCTCAGGAGATTGTTTTGTTTACATCAGTCTCCTCATCAGCCTGAAGAGAGCTGCTGCCTTCTGTAAAGTGAATGACACATCTGTAGGCTGCAGACTGATGTTTATATTACCTTCAGTGACTCACACGAAAAATTAAACATTCTGTCTTACAATGGCTTCATCTCTTTGACTCACAGGGTCAAGACAGGGCTCTGCATCAACCATTCGCTGCAGGTACTCTCAGGTTCAAGGACGGCTCTGTAGAGGTCTGAAGTGACTGTATTTCTTTAAAGATAACTTCTAGTTAAGAAAAGTTAAAGAAAAGCTTACAATTACTCACAGTGAAAGGCTGGGAACATGAGCTCCACACGGAGCAGCAGGACAATAGGAGAATGATTTGTAGGATGACCAGTTTTGCTGAATAACTGAATCATGTTGTGACTCCATTTCAGATATCAAAATACTTGTTCAATATGAGGACTGGAACTCTGACACCTCTAATGTGACAAAGAACCCTGATGGTGCATCCTTACAGCCCTGCTTTGTTGGGCTGTACAGCTCCCTGAGCCCAGCAGAGCAAGATCTCCAGCACAGAATGGTACTGTAAGGATCAGCCTTAAAAAAAGAAACTTGCATAGAACTATTCGCTGCAAAAGGTGCTCATACATGCTAAGTACACTTGTAAGTTGTGCTGAAGAAAAGAAAAATTCTTTCATTTCAAAAAAAAATTTTAAATCGAGATTGAAAAATTCAAATTGCTTTGATAAGCAGATCACATTCTGGGTCTTGATACTGGAGGATATTTAAAAATTAAAGCCAATAGATAAATGTTGTAATTGATTTCAGCCATGGACTAAAATCTCTCTGATGTCTGGGGGAAGTTAAAACTCACCAACTCTTCTGGAATAAACACTGATATTCTTCCCCCAGGTTCAAAGAAATTGGAGAAGGATCCCAATTCTGTATTCAAATCAGCTTGTGGGGATTAGGCAAAGGTAGCTATTATCTCTGCAAAGCATGTGCATAACAATGAACATTTAAAGAGAAAATCTTCCGTTTCAGTAAAATTTTATGAGAACATGAAAAACAGTAAAACCTTTATCTCAGACACTTTATGCAACATCCTCCTTCTAGCAGCACTTTTCTCTCTGATTGGTTTTACAATATTCTTATTCAAGAAACCATTCTTTTCAAAATGCTAAATTTGCAGGAATACATTCTCATTTCACTGTGTTTTAAAAAGCAATAATTCTGTTTGAGAGATGTCAATGTTTTTTGGTACTCGAAGTGTAGATAAGGTAACATACAGCATGTTTTATTGGCTCAGTTTTAAAAGTCTTGAAAATCAACAATTCTCACTGATTACAGCTTGGTTTGGGAAAATGTGATTTTTATTTAAGGCAATAGCAAATTCTCCAGCTCCTTTGCAGTGTAATATTGGGATTTAGATCTGACAGTGGCTGTGGGTTGTTATTATTAGGAAGTCATTTGGACAATATTGATCATTCTTAAACTAAATCCAAACAAGTGCAAATAATGATTCCAACTAATTTGTAAATATAAACAAACCCACACTGCCACAGCTCCCAGCAGCTCCTGTGGCAGCTCCCAGCACTGCATCATGTTTTGCTTCCATGTCTCAGCACTGGGAAAATTATTCTGTCACTTGTGACTGCAAAGATGACCTTGAAAATGCCCCATATCAGAGCAATAAGTGGGTTTTTATAAATAAAACAATTTTTATTTCTAAATTTGGTATTTTTTAAGTCAGTCCCATAATTCCTGTATCTCACCTAGAAGAGGTCAAAAGTTCTAAAGCAAAAGTTTCTTTCCAAAGAGAAATTTTATCAACGTTAAGGATTCTTTTATCACACTTGACATTTTCCATATTCCAATTCTGACAAAAATCATAACATCAGTTCAGAAAAAAATATTACTGAAACATAATCAAATTTCCTTTAATTTAAAACAAAGTGGGAATTTTCCAAATCCTGAACTTTCAGAGTTTCCCTATAGCACAAAGTCAGGTTTGCACTTCTTAGTTCATCCCCCGCCAACACCAGTGTACAAACACCTCCCCACCAGCCCTGAAGAGATCAGCAGTGAGTCCTCGTGCTCACCTGCACTTCTCAGCTCCTCTGATGCTGACACAATAGCCAGCCCTGCAAACCCTCTGTGAAAAATGGTATTAAATTATGGACTCAGGAGAAAACCTTCATTTCTTCCTGTTCCTTCTTTTACATTGATTTTTCCATTTTCCCTAGGAAAAGTGATAAATCTTGGCTGCCCGACAGCATGTAGAGTAAATAATTATCCATTTGATCTTCTCTGCTATGAACCTGCTTGTTAGAGTACATTTGGAGAATGTTTATTTCTCTGGGAATATAAATATACTTGAGAATATGTTTTTCTGCAAAACTTTCTGCTGGGAGGTCAAATTCCTGCCATTTCTTCATCTCCTGGATTCGCTATCACATACCACAACAGTGCAGATTAACATTGGCCACATCCTGGTGTTAGTATTTAGAATCCTGGTGTTAGTATTTAGAATCCTGGTGTTAGTATTTAGAGGCATGGGATGGGTCTGAGGGGGTTTGATTGCTCTAAAACAGATTTCCCTATCAGCTATTGAATTCAGGATTCAGATTTTTAATCCTCTCCTGGAAACTGCCTTTTGTTTTTTTGCTCTCCCATAGCAAAAGAGAATATTCCTAAACTGTCCTTCCCTTTCCTACAGCAGGGGATTGCTTCTTTTTTGAGGAATTTGCTCTTAAGTTCAAAGGTAAATTGCTGTGGAAATGGCACCTGCAGGAGCTTGCTCTGAGCTGGACACTCCTGCTGCCAGCCCTAAAGATTCTCCACAGGATTTACTGAAGGATGAGAAATGTTAGCTCTCCCAAGGCAGGATGCAAATGCTACGCAGAAGTTCTGCAAGGAAACTGTGGAAATTGATTTCCCCTTTACAAAAAAGGTTAATTACAGCACCTTGGGAACATGTTTGTTATTTACTACAAGCAATAAAGAGCCCACCTTTGACTCGGATAGCAGCTTAGCACAGGGATTAAGCTTCCTGCCACTCCAATTTTGTGGCTGAATAAACTTTGATGTGGAGAGGGCACAGGGGCGATCCCACCTGCTCCCAGTGACCTGCAGGAGGAAGGTGGGGTCCCACCCACCCTGCCCACTGCTCCTGCTCAATGGACACGAGGGGATGCAGCCAGCCCAAGGGATGGGGCCAGCTGAGGGCACAGCTTGTTCCTCTATGAGCTTCTTAGGCACGAAGGATAATTCCTGATGCAAACACAGCCTCGGCTTTTGCTGGAGCTGGTGGGGCTGGCTTGGTGTCACTGCAGCATTCCCAAAGGCAGCAGAGCCCTGTGCCATGCACCCCGCAGATTCAGGGATCAGGTTTAGGGCCAGCAGAGCAGGTTGGCAGGAGGTGCTGGAATCACTCACCCAACTGGTTCGACCAAACACTGCTCTTCTCTTTCTCCCTGCTTTGTGCTCACATCACCTCCCAGCATGGCTGAGCTTCATGGGGACAAGATTTGTTCAGCTTTGTTTTTTCTCACAACAATCTTACGAGCTGTTGAATACAACACTTCCCTCGGTGGCTGTGCTGACACCCACAGACAGGGACTCTGAGGGCAGATGGGCTGTGGGGACCTCGCCAGCCCTAGCAGGCTCATGCGCTGGGGAGGGAAGGGTGGGAAGTGCTGCCTCCACTCGTGCAGCGCTGCGGGCAGCTGATGATTCTATCCTTGGAAAGGTCAAATGCCTCATCACAGGAGCTTCGGGAAGTCAGCAGTGCTCTGCAGAGCCCAGCCCAGCCCAGCTCTGTGCTCACACCACACACTGCAGCTCCGCTGGCCTGAGGAACCACGGCAGATATTGTCCTTCTTGCCCTGCCACTGCAAGGATGAGACCCCACACCAACACATCCACTCTTTCCTTTGAGGAAGGCAATAAACAGAGGAGGGAAATGGGAGGAAAAACAACCCTGACCTTATGACATTTGTGACACACTGACAAGAATCCAACATGGCAAGAGGTCCTATTTTTAAAGGCCATCATCCTACCGCTGTCGGAGCAGCCTTGTGTCAGCAGTAACCCACAGCAGCTCCGTGCATCAGCTGCTCTGCCAGGACAGAAAGCTGCCTCCACAAAATGCCCTGGGAACAAGAAGCTGGGCTACCACCTAAAATCACTGCAACAACCCATGGCTCTGTTTTAAGGTCTCACTCAGGGAAACTGAAGTCTGTGGGTAAAGAAAAAAAAAATCTAGTATTTATTTTATATAAGTGTGCTTAAATTAAGCCATGACTGCAGAGGAGCTCCAGATCTGTCCAGGATAGAAGGAGAAGAAGGCAGAACCAAGATGCCAATAAACAGCCAAGGCTGAAACAGGACTTTCACAGAAACATGGAAAGATTCAAAGAAGCTTTTCTAAAAGTAGCTTCATGGTCTTACATTGCAAATGAACAGTTATAAGGAAACTAGCATTTTCTTAGGCTCTCCAGGTTAAGTATATATTTTTAAGACTTCATATTAATCAGACCTAGTGCACTCACTTAAAGCAGGAAAAATTCTTTTTTGATTACTCAAAAGAAAAACCCAATAATTAATAGCCACCAGAAATAATAAATCAGACAGCATAATCTCATTTTCATTACCCTTATTAGCTCAAGAGATCAAACCCAATTTCATTCTTCCAGAAATAAATACACCATTATTTTTAGCTCATTTCCCAAGACCGTGAAGTCACTGTGCTTGGGCTGCTTGCGTGTTTGTCCACTCTGATAAGTCTGGAGCCTGCTGGCCAAGTCCAACTCGAATTAATGACAACGTACCAGTCTCAGACATGTTATTGTCAGACCTGTTCTGTGAGCAATCTCCGGCCAGAGAGGACTCAAACAAATCTACTTGTGATTTCATATAGGATAACTTATTATCATACTATATTTGTTTATCATCAAAAGATCAGATTTTTTTAATGTTAAAAATATTCAATTACCTATATGCCAAAAACATATGCTAGAAAATTTCCTGAAACTATCCCAATATTCCCACAATCTGTGGGGATAACCCCTAGCAAGCTGATGAGTAGTTTGTGTTCTATGAAGGAAATTTCTAACCAGTTGCTTACAACATATTTCATACTACTACTAAAATATTTACTGAATGGACATGATGCAATATCTCCTTCTGTTTGCAAAACTCTCCTCAGGCCAAAAATAGGTTATGACTTAAAAATAACATGCACCACATTGGAAGGCAATGTAATATTCTCTGACCAAGACCCAATTAACAAGTCATGAGGTGTCACACTTCTATTTTTAGAAACAGATCATGTTTTTCCTGGGCATTAACAGTGACTTCTTTCTTTATGTATCAATTCCAGCAGGAAGGAATGAGCAGAACTCACAGAACATCTCAAACCCCTGCATTTAGGGCAAAGACAGCACCCACCTTGAATGCTGAATGCACTCCAAAGAAACAAGTGAGGAACAGGCAGGAGCAACAGAGCAGCCCAAAAAAAACCAACAGCACATTGGTTTGACTCTTCCCATTTAGCAATTGAACAGAAGTGGCAGTGAAAGGGGATAAAAGGCCCCAAACACCAGGAAAACTGTAACAATCCCACGATTAAGGTGGTTCCCAGTCTGCCTGGGAGGAATGATCTGGGCAGGGACCATGCTGGGGACAGCGGCTGGCTGGATTTCCTCTGCCTTGGCTCACTGCCAGGGACTGGAAAGCCACTGTGGACATGGAGTGAGAAACTGCAAGAAGCAAGAAGGAAATCAGTATTTACAAACTCACCAGAAAAATCTTCATAAGGAAGGACCTGTTACATTTCTACTCAAAGCCTGCTGCACATGCAACAGCCTTTTGTGTTTGCTTTTTTTTCCCCCTTCATTAATTCTGACGTTGACCATTATCACTCCCTGCTTTCTGTAGCAATTACAGCAGACAAGAGAGATGAGCCTGAAGCATCAATGGATGCAAGCAACACTTAACTTTTCAGAGCTCCAAATCAATTCTCTGTAGTGTGGGCTTATCTTGAGGAAAACAAAAGGAATCAGTGAGAAACCAAGTGCAGCAGAGAGTGAAATGCAGGTTGGTAAGCACTGGAGATGAGGCCCTGGTTGTCATTTGAGGAGGATATGACACATTAGGGTGCAGATACCTGAACCCCTGCTGAATGCACTGGGCAGTGCAAACTCAGAGTGTGGTGCTGAGCCCAGACCCAGCATGATCAATCCCACAAGAGCTTAAATACATGGTAAGGGAATTACCTGGCCAACACGACATTTCACGAGGTGCCAGCTCACCTTCAGTTGCCTTCAAACACGTGACAAAATGTGGGCAATAAATTCCAGGATGGTGGCATGACATCCTGCATGACAGTACAGCACTGAGCAGCTCCAGCTCTGTCAGTGTCACACACTGACAAATTCAGACTCATCTCTTTTTGTCTTAAGGAGCATTTGACAATTAAACAGCAACCTGCTGAGATGCTCTAAACCATCCCAGCCAGGACTAAGAAGGGGATGTGACTGAGATGTCCTCCTTACCTCAGGTTTTGGGATTTCTCATAGAGCTTTACCAGCTTTGTTGTCAGAGATGTGCACACAGGTGACAAAGCTGGGGACCAGAAACTCATCAGTGTGGCACCGTGCTGATGGAAGTATTCATGGCTCTTGGTTCTCCTCTTCAGCACCTGAATCCAAAACTTGCAGTTCAAGGCTCCAGATATTCAAATCTAATCATTTCAGCAGTGACTCACCAGCAAACAAGCATTTTCTGCACTCTTTAGTCCAGCAGGATATATGCTTTTCAAAAAGTAAAAGCAAAAGCTTGTCTTTCCTTGGCTCAAGGGAATTATACAAAACTTTAAAACTAAGTAGATAAACTCTAAAATTATGTCTTTTTTACAATTGCCGTGCTGGTTGCTCTAGACTGATGTATTATGCCTTTACTAACGGATAGCAAGTCAGATCTTGTCTAAATGTAGAGGAAGATGCATAAGCATTTGCCAGAAAAAAAAAAGCTTTGTGATTTCCCTTAAAACTCTCATTTACCAATATTTTAGTCCATGTTTAGCCTGCAGCCCCTTATTCCACAAAATCTTCATTGACATTTGCCACTAACATTTCATCAACTTTTACTACTAACATTATTACTTACTGAAGTCTAAAGCAAAAGATGAACCTGGGCATGGAAAACACTTGGACAATTGGAAGGGATAACTTCCATGGTGCAGCATGCATAAAAAGAGTGTGATTTCTGTTTCTCTGCCTCTCTGAGGGATTCACTGCTCCAAAGAACCCAACCACCTGGTGAAAATATTTTATTTCTTACCTTTCTTATTTGCCTGTAACTCTGAGAATAAAAGCAACAGGCTTCTGCAGGGCCACACTGCCACTGTCCCCTCAGAGGCAGAGTGCCTCCTTCTGGCTTCTCCCATTCCCCAGCAATGCAGGAATTCCACATGCCCCAGACAGCAGCTCCATGTGGCAAAATGGGAAGGCAACAGGGAGGGTAAAAATTAAGCTCTACAGCACTGGAAGTGCTTCAGCATCTACTTGCAGCAAAGCCTACAAGGATACTTGTAAATGGCTTGGAGTTATTTTAGTAGGAATGATCTAATAGTCAAATTGGTTTTGCACAGATTATTGTTATAATGGGAAGCATGAAAAGGAGGGAGAATTATGCTTCCTCCTGAGCCTCCTGTATTAAAGTTAATTTCATCAGGATAATCATTGCCTGGGAGAACCCAGCCCTGTGAAGACCTTTCTTTTCATGCGTTAGTGAATTATGTTTTAATTCCTCATTATCAGTGATGGAAATACTATGCAGAAAGCCCATCACACACAGATAATTTGGGACTGTGCACCCATCTTTGCCGGCTGCCTCCTCCAAGGAGCTGCCGTGCCCCACACTGTCCTCACATGCCTGAGCAGCACCTCAATTAACAATGTGTGTATCATTACCTGGACTGAATTTATGCTTGATCTTTGACTCCTTAATACCGAAAAATGCAATAATAAAGTGCCAGCCAGAGAGTTGGCTTTCCATAGATCATCCAGAATGTTTTTCTATTCCAAATTTGAAGCCCTTAAAGGCCCTCCTACTCCACTGCATATTGAATCCTGTGGATGTTTCTTATCTCACCTACTTCTCCTTGTCTCAATCTGTTAGAGACCCTCCCTGTCGGGTAAAGTCATCAGGTCTTTGAATAAGGAGAAACAATTTCTTTCACTTGATTAACTGCATGACTTAATGCTATCAGCTCCATTAGGGGACAGGAGCATGAGACAGGCTATCAGGGAATCAAAGTCAGTCACAGCCACACAAATCTCTGCAGCAGCACCATGAGGTTTGAATAATCAATTGCACATTGTCAGGGATTTTGTCTCCAATAATAAAAATATTTCTTGCAGCTTTCAAAGGTATTGTGCTTGCAAAGGAGATTGACAGTACAAACAAATTCCTACAGCATCACTTTTTGCTATTTGCAGAGTTTGAGATGGTAAGGTGCAAACTTGGGGCAATTCAGGCATGAAAATCTACTATTATGAAAAAGATATGTGTAAGTAACTGCAATTATTAAAACGAAATAAATTAACTTTGGCTCTGTCCAGGTGCAGCTGGGCAGGAGAGTACCTATTGCAGTGAACCCTCAGCTGAAGCCTGAGAGAGTCCTGCCCAAATTTTCACTAACTAGTAACTCAGAAAGTGTTTCTTAGCAAGTGTGAGGCTAAGCCAGGGCTAAGCTGCTCAGTGGTTGTTGAGTACTTGGAAGAGAGCTGCCCACTGCAGCAGGTGGAGTTTTGAAGCCCCAGGGAGCCACACAGCTCTGCCAGGGGAGGCACCACAGCGTGTGTTGGACATGGTACGCAAACCCCGAGCTTCCCCGGAGCCCGGGGCACCAAGTGCAGCGCCAGTGCAGCTCCAGTGCCCCCAGCTCCTCCTGCCGCATCTTCTGGGCCTCCAGCCCACGAGCTGCTCTGCTGCAGGGATGGTTGGAAGTTTTGCTGGGGAGGAGACAAAGTGCAGGGTGCTGGCCAAGTCAGATAAGGCTTTTGCTTTTAAACCAAGCAGTTTGGTTCAGTCACTGACACACACAAGCTATTTTGGTCTGATGGGATTCATCAGTCCATTCTGGTACATCAGCATCCACGTCTAAACTGTCACATGTGGTAGATGTCTCAGGAAAGGAACCAGCACTGATAAAGTCTAATAAAGTCAACCAGGACTTCTCAGAAACTTTGCAAATTTGGAGCCCAGGCCAAGCACCCAACTTGGTAAGTTCTTGTCTGAAATTAAAACCCTTGTACCATCTCAGTCACAGAAGCTTCCCAGAATAAACATCACTACAGCTACCAAGAACATGGAGTGAACTGCAAAATAATCAAACTCATCATGTGCCAAGGGAAATATGACTGATTGCTGCAATGCTGATTAGTTGTTCCCCCTGCTCTGGAGAGCATTAGCATGAGAGCAGAGAGAGCAGAAGACAGCTTTGATATATCAAGGTTATCTCTTTGGCAGTGTGGCTGAGGTTATTGGCCCAGGAAAGGCTTGTTTCAGCTCATTATCACAACCTCTTCCCCTCCTGTTGCCCATTCCTCTGTGAGGGTGAGGCATCACCTCCCCAAACAAGAAACCAGTCCAGTTTTGGGCACTTCCAAGCAACCACTATTCTTCCTGTCTGCTGAGAACACTGCTCTCATGCAGCTAGATAGTACAGTAACTTACTCCACTCTCTGCAGCAGCTGCTTGCCAGAGATTAGGACTTTCAGCACTTTTTTTAAACTAAAAGAATTTACATCTTCAATTCCCAGTCAATTCTCAGCCCTGCTGCAGTTCAGCCATCTGACAGAAGCACACCAAAACCTCGTGTTTGGGAAATTCATATATATATACATATATATATATATGAGTTCCCAAGTAAGATACATTAATTATCTTCAGCCCAGCCTCCAGGCCTTTTTCAAAGCTGCTCAGCTCCAGCCATCACAGGCTGCAGGAGGAAGCAATAGGTCTCATACCCAAGTAGATTAACTCTCCAGAGCTTTTCTAATTAGAGATACCAGCTCCTTGCCAAGGAAATGTGCTTGCTGCAGCTTATTTTAGCTCTGCAGTTATGACAAACCAGTCACTTTTCTTCTTATGATCTTGTGTAATTGGAAGACAAACTTTTTCTGAATAATGAATGCTCAGAGACACCACTGTTCATGAAGCAGCGTATTTTCATAATAAAAATAGATCTACAAAATTATAGTTTAACAATAACAGGGAATTTGCCCCTGTAAATTCCAGAAGAAGTGAATGGTTGAGGCTGGCAGGAATCCCTACTCCAGCCCCTGCTCACACTGGGGTGAGCCAGTGTCAGTATCAGTCAGGTTGCTCAGGGCTGTGCCCAGTAAAGCTCTGAGTGTCTCCAAGGCCAGAGGTTGTCCTGCCTCTCTGGGTCCCCATGGCAATGTTTGACCACTGTCACAGTGAGAACAATTTTCCCATCTAACCACAGTTTCACTTGCTGCGAACAGCTCACAGCCCATTGCCCTTTGTTATGCAGCTCAGAAGAGAGTCCAGCTCTAGTCTCTGTAATTTCTCACTAGATGACATTATATTCATTATTTGAATTGATCTTTGGTGCTCTCCACATTTTAAGTTTTCAAAGCCAGGTCTTATTTAGCTGTGAGACTTAGTGGGTAGAAATGGGAAGAGATGTTTTTCTACACAAGTGGCTCCGGTGTGTGACGTTCCCTTCTGCAGGGAAATGAGGCGAACTAGGACCACAGCCCTAAAAAAACTGCTGCTAGGCAAAGGAACGTACTTTCTAGCTTACCTTTCCTTTCTGTTTTGCTCTTAGGGGTGTTTGATAGAGCTCCCCAGGAGCAGGAGCACAGTTCCTGTCAGCATAGAGCACCATGACTGAGTCCCAGCAGCAATTCCGTGCATCATCCAGTGAGGAGGATTTACATGCTTTCCTAACTCCTTTTGAGCTTTTTCCTTGTACTGCGACAGAATTCACAGAAGTTTCTAGTCCTTTGTTCTACCCCATAACAAAGGGGGGGAGAAAAACTGGGTCAAAGAGCCATTTTTCTTCCTCTTCCAACAGCTGTGAGCAGCTCCAGGCACCCTGATGTGCACCCTCCTTTCAATGGAGGGTGAGGAGCCAGAAGACAGAGGGTAAGGGTGTACTTCTCAAAGGAGCAGTCCAAGAGCAGGACAAAGCCAACACTTGGGTCTTGTGGAGAATCCCAGCACAGAGATGAGATTTCCATTTGCCCTAATGGTTTCACTCCACGTGTTACCTCTGTGCCTCAAAGCTCTGAGCTGAAATCAGGAACGGGACCTGCATTGCCCACCCTTCCCCACAGCTGATGTGTGTTACATCAGAGAAATGAGGAAAAAGATGGGAGCAAACCAAAGGTCAATGCAATACAGAGGGTTTAATAGAGTTTTCTGAGCTTTTTCCCTTGGACAACACTGAGGGCTCAGCCCTTTGTCTCAACACACCACTACAACTTTTGGCAGGTATGTAATAGAAAAAATACCACAGGGACATTTTATTCTGTTTCCTTTTCTGCTTTTCTCTTTCCCCACGTCATCTTGTGAAAAAGCAGGTAGAGGAATTTCAGCCACTGCCAACTGCTGTATTAAAATAATAGAATTCTGGGAAGCCCCAAAACACTATTTGTAGCCACAATAAGCACAGTTTATAACCAAGCCTTTCACATCAGCAGATCACAGCAGGGCCCTGAAGAAGTGATTGTGTACCTAAGCACGTTTGCATCACACCTAAATATCCAACATGAATTTAAAGTGTTAAATGCCCACAGCCCACACACAGCACCCTTCAAACCGCAGAGGCAGAAACAGCTGAGGTGAGCTCAATAACAATCCAGATGTGCACCTCAGACACTGCTTCCTGCAGAGTGAGCCCACAGGGAATGCTGTCCCATCCTGTGGAATAAATGTCAAATCTCAGCTGAGATGAACCCAAAGCCCCCTCCCAACAGCCACTACTGCCACCAACAGCTCTTCAAGAGTCAAACATCCAGGCTCTTCATCATTCTGTATTATTTAAAAATTCAGCCGTTGATTCTAGCAGTCTGTCACATCACAGCATATTGCTCTTCACTCTTTAAAATGGATAGTGTGGGGTGTGGAAAATAACAGACACTCCCTTTTCTCCTCTATTCCAGCTTTAACTCCGCAGAAGAAGCCCTTCTTCCCCAAACCTTTACATGCTGCTCCTACATGCAAGGTACAGGCTAAGACACTAACCCTGAACGAGCTCCTTGTAGCACAAATTCAGCAGTGGCACCAAACCACACATTAGCTCTTGTAATTTGCTTTCTACTCATTTATATTATACATTAATCTAACATTATCCATCAATCAATAGGTGAGAGGATTTCACTGCTCACTGGTTTTGCAGAACCAATTAAAGGGGTACTAAAGATGATTAATTTATTACGGGATCTTCTAGGAGGCTAAACGCTTGCAGGAGGAAAGGAATTATTGACTTAGATTTAGCAGAGGAATAGCTCCCATTCATATATGTGTATATATATAGAATAAGATGTAGGAATACATGGAGCAAACAGCTTTGGCATGTGCTGTCGAGTGGGTTTGCTGGGCACAGACTGGAGATGAAGGATGGAGAGAAGCAGCACACACCTTCCTCCTTTTGCAACCCTCTGCACTGGTGGAAAAGCACCACCATTCTTCTCTGAATGCAGAGACTTTAAAGCCTCTCATGTTGAAAGGTAATTATAAAACCACCAATGAGTCTCTGTGAGCTGTGTTGCCATTAATCCCAGAGGCTCAGCAGGGAGCCTGGAAGGGAACAGGACACACTGAGTGGCCCTGGGTGGGTCAGTGGCAGCAGACAGGCCAGCTCAGCATCACTCATGACACAGTCCCAGCATGACCAGCAGAGCCCCATCCAGCAGTTGCACAGCTGTTTGACCACCTCAAACTGCCGCGGTGGCTGTGCGGTGTGCTGGGACCTAGATGTGCCCCAACAGCAGCTGCATCATTCCTGCTCATGGTGCCAGCCTGCAGGGCTCACCTCTGCATCCACCAAGCCATGGTGGCCTTGCCCCTTAATTCATCCAGCTAATAAAAAGAGCAGTTTTCCATTGGGATTTAGCTGCAACCTCACAAGTGCCGCACATCACTGGGAGTTTGACCACACCAGCGCAAGGAGGGACTTCCTAGGCAGAGCAAAGAAAATTCACACACAAAGGCAGTGGCTGGGGACCATGATGGGCAGTGCCCTGCCTGTGGCCGTGTCCCCGTGTGCCAGGCTGTGGAGTGCCAGCAGCTCATGTACAGGGCTCGTGGTACAGCCGGGATGGAGCGAGAGCCATCGCAGCATGAAAGGATTGGCATCCACCCAACGGGCTGCTGCTTAATGGACTGATTTTAGATACATATATTTGGACAAGGAGCAATCGATATCGCACAGGACAGCACAGCACATGCATTGTCTGCAGCCAATTACGCTGCTCTCTCTGCTGTACAATATTCATTTTAATGTTACCCTGAAAGGAGGGAGCACGGCAGGTCAGCCAAGGAAAGTGGCAGTGCTGCTGTACAACTCAGCCCTCATTTCTTTGAAAACTCGTGTCAATCCAGTGCAAATCCTGTCAACCAGGCCCTTACAGAGCACAGTTCGAGGAAATCCATTAAGCTTTTACCCTGTTCACCGTTGCTGCCATTTTGTCTTGCCAGTGCCACACTGACTTTGGGCTCTGCCCTCTCTCCGCTCCACACCCACCACAGCATCTCCCTTCCCACCAGCTCTCACCAGTAACAGCACACCCCAGCTCCCCAGGGGAAAGCAGCACAGAGTCCCAGGGACTCAGGTCACCCTCCTCTTCCTGACCAAGCACAGGTTGTTTAGGGCAACATAAATGCCCAAACCGAGCCTGGATACCTGGGGGCCTTACCCTGTGCCTCGGTATCTGACTGTTGATTCACCCAGCACAGGGCAGCACCATATGGAAAGTTGTATTATGGCACCAAGGATGCTGCTCTGAGCCAAAGAGCCTTTCCTCAACACAGCACTGCAGTCTGTTGGGTCACAGCATCCCTCATCTCTTTGCACATCAAGTCATAATCCAAAATGCCGCAACCATCCTTTTCTCCCAACCTTCATCTGACTCTTCTCCAAGGCTGAATCTCCCCTCACAGAATCTTCAGGGCTTGGAACTGAGTCTCATACTACCTGACTTCTGTTCTAAAGCCTCAAAATTATAAAAGAAAAGAAACCCAACACTTAAAAAAGCAATTATTTTAATTACTCACTCTGGGTGCAAAAAGACCCTCGATTATCTTTTTCAAAGATATAGCTGTTACAAGCAGCTGACCAGCACAACACCCACTGCTGCCATGCCCTCTGCAGTACCTGGAGGTGCTTCTCTATCCCAAATTATAGGAAATTAACATTTGCAAAAGCTTTGGAGTGTTCCCAGGCATGAAGCATTACAGGAGGCAGCAGAATCAGTATTATTTATATAGATCCCATTATTACAAACTAGAACTCCACACTGTCAGTGTAATAAAGCATTACCCAGGAGGCTACTGAAAAACCTGAACAAAATCCTGTAATACAGGATGAAATAAGAACAAAAAAGGAAGGAGCCTTTCAGATGGCTTGATGTTATCCCTTTAAATGGAGCTGCCTTGACATATGCTGTGCATCACAGGGGACTGGCACGTCAGCAGAGCACTCCACGACAGCCACAGGGCTCGAAAATCCACCTTTCCCTTCCCACCTGCATTTTCTGGTTTAATTCTTCCCGTTTTGTTTTTCTACTGATGTGAGTATGCCTCTTCTGTTGGGGAATTTGGCAGCAAGAAATCCCCAGGGATAGCCCTGGCAGGTACTGCCTGATTTGAAGGCAATACTGAAAAATCTTCATGCAGAAGATCCCTAACAGGGACAGATTGAGGCAAATTCCTCCTGAAAGACTGGACTACTGCTCTGCAGAACCCCACAAGCTACGATATGCCCTCTCTTTTCAAGCAACCAGCTACAGAAATGACAGCAGAAGCACGTGCTGTGGAAGCAAAGCCAAATATTGCCTGGCTTTGGACCCTGCCCAAAGGATGAACAGTTTCTACCTGTGTAACAGCCAGGGTTTACCCTGTGGCTCCAATTTCTCAGTGCTGCTGACCTGGACATGACTTTGCCTCTGCCCAGGCACTGCTGCAGGTTTGGCTGGGGGTGGATTTGCACCTATGGACAAGGAGGTTCTTTATTTTTAGGCACAGTGCCCAGGAGGCAGTGAGCCCTTCCCTCGGCTCCCACTGAGCCTTGCTGCACCACAGCAACAGGCAAGACCCACCCGGGGGACAGGGAAAGCCAATATTATTTGTGCTCTTGCTGAGGGAGCTGCAGAGAGAAGCTTGTTAGTATTGATGTAGAAATCCAAAATCAGGACACTCTGCCCCTCCTATTTGTAGGAGCAATAATTCTCTGTAGGTGCTTATGGAATAGAGAACAGACCACGTGCAAAGTAACCTCATTTCAGATCTGGATCCATTCCAGGACAGTTGTGGACAATTATCAGCACCTGGTGATCTGCAGCAGAATTTTCAGTCAGCATCTTCATCGTGGCCATGAGACCCTCAGGAGCAGTGGGCTGCTGCAGGGAGAGGCTGAGCTGGGGCTCTGCAGCACCCACACAGCCCCAGCCCGTGACTGTCCCTGGCAGTGCCAGCCCAGCCCTGGGACAGCAGCAGGGCAGGGTCTGCCAGTGCTGTGTCCTGCTTTGAGACAGGCTGGGGACAGAGCCAGCTGGGACAGGCACAAACTGACCAAGACAGCCAAATTAAACCCATCCAGAAGCACCCACGGAGCTGGGGCCAGGTAAAGATGCTAAAGCACCAACAGGGTTGCTATGTTTTAGCTCTCAGTGTGTTTCACAGCACTGCTGGAACCTGCGCCTCTGGCCAGAACCCCTTCTCTTATGACAAACTCATTAAACAAACTCCTAAATAAGCAGGTTTGTATCACTTCTCAGCAAGCATGTGGAGACAAGGTGCCAAGGAGACCCCTGAGCAGTTCAAGCTAACTATTAATACATTCAAAAAGTATAGCAAGATCCATCTGAGGACTACGGATAAAGCTCAGAATAAGTCAATACTTATAAATAAATGGGATATCTGGGAACTAAAGATCAACTCATCTGCATGTCATCAACCGTGGAAAATAAAATGTCAAGTAAACCAGATGTTTGGGTTGCATCAGTACTTTGACAGAGACCTAAGCTTGAAGCAGACTTCCAGGTGCAGCAAATTTTCAGTCTAAAAGTATTTTATAAAAAAGAAAGTCACACAAATTATTTTTAAATTGCTTAACTGATAGGTACTACATGATGAACAGACATGTAGCCAAATGGTTTCTGTCCTTGATCCAACCCTATTCAGTACATTACTCAATTATCTGGGAAATGCACAAAGCCATTGCTGATGCAGTGTGTGCACGGCAGTACCGGGTGCCAGGAACAGCATTAATGATGGGAACAGATCTGGAAAGCTGGGCAATATCCGTTTATTTGAGCAAAGTGCTCTCAATAGCTGCAAATGGCACAGTGCCTGTCTAAGGACCAACTACATGGGTCATGCTAATCATACAGATAACAGCAATTAAGGAAAGGAAATGAGGAGGTTTGTACAGAACCAGCAGTACATGAACTCCTCATGTGATGCTGTTACTAAGAGGGGAAAGCAATCCAGGGCTAGAGAAAGAGGAGATTAACAAACAAGTGCAGGGAAAGGGTTTTATTTCAGCCTTCAGTATCCAAGATGCCATTGCTAAATGCAGAGAGCAGCTCTGGTGACTATATTTCAAGGATAGGCCTGAAAATATATGAAGGATTCAGACAAGACTCTGAAGTCATATTGGCTCTGGAAAAGTTGCCTGATAGTAAGAGGCTTTTGTGGCTCAGGCGATGCAGCTTTCCCAAGAGGTGGTAGGGATAATTCAGCCCCAGTCTGCAATTCCCTCTGAGAGGAAGAAAGTCTGATTGCAGGCAGCTCCTGGCCCAGGCAAAATGGACACGTTGCAGAAGCAGCAAATGCAGTAAACTTTTTAAAGCAGAGCCTGGGCTGTGATAGACTCCACTCCACTCAGTGGAGAAGCATGGGTGACGTGGACAAAATGCCAGGCTGGAGTCAGGAGGCCAAAGCAGAAGGTGCAGGTGGAGTTTGGATGTGCAAAGAAGCACCTCCTAGCTTGGACACACAAGTCAGGAGGGTGTGGGGGTCCCGCAGGTGACAATCCCCTCCCAGTTGTGCTTAAAGGCTCTCCCCAGCTGCCCCATCTGTGAGCCATGTGTGGCACATCTCTTAACAGTACCAAAAATGAGGCTAACGGCAGTGCGAAAAATTCCAAGTGAATAAGAGAAAAGGGTGCTGCATGGAGAGTACCTGAGGAGCAAACAGCTCAAACTGCCTGCCAGGGCCATTTGCAGCACAGGACACTGGATCTTTGGGGTTTATTCCTCCCAGGGGACACATGAACAACTTGAGAATGGTTTGGGGCTGTGGTACTGTACCTGTTGTGCTTTCCAAACCACCACAGGCACTTCCACCCAAACCTGTTCATGGATTAGCTGTGGAGAACTCTGCACATCATCTAAAAGGAGGGGAAAAAAACGTGACAAACCTCCAGAGTGATTAGACAACATCTCACGTGTCAGAACAGCAGGTTTAAATCAAGTTAGGAATTTGTTAGAATGCTTTGACTAAAAAGAAATAAAGGCTGGCATTATGACAGAATATATTGTAATAGAATTTGCAGCATCAGATCTTTTCCAGGCAAAAACTAGTTGTTAAAATAAATGAGCTAAAAAAAATCAGTATTCATATAAGAATCTGTGTGCATCCACAAAATAGGAGTTACAAACACATTAGGTTTAAAACAATCTCAGAAAAAACTCATTTTCAGTTAAGTCCCCCCATATCCTGCCCTCTCAAATGACTGCAAAAGAGCATCCATACAGTCTCAGGAATGCCATTATCTCCCTGTTCTTTTCATAAATTCAGCAGTGTTTCTTTGATAAATTACATTCCTTTCTATCATATTATTTTAGTAAAAAGTACACATCAGAGCTCTTAATTAAAGCCCACACCTGTAAATTGGATTTTTTATATACGTAATTGGAATATATACATGTGTAGAATATAAATACAGTACATGCACATAGAGATGGGATCAGGATGTTCCATTACCAAAACAGTGCTAACATTTCTACAGCTCTGAAAGAGCCTATTGTGATCTGTGATTTATGTGTTTGTGGGAGCTGTGCTTGTCACCCAGAGCGCCATGCCTCCTTCATTCCCCTGGTTAAAATAGATTAGTTTTTTTAGTTTGTCTATGTGATAAGCCATTCTGGAAGAGTTATTCTTGTGTGGATGCCCTCAGTCTGAAATGAAATGCTTTATCATTTTGATTTAGCTTTATCCATATGCTCAAAATTCCCCTATTCCACATGAGGAAACCAAAGAATAAACTGAGCAGCAAGTCTGCTTCCAGTCCAAATGTCCTAACATTGGTGCTGGGATGAAAAAGCTCCTTAATAAAAAAGTGCCCTCACACATTGGCATGCACCCTTCTGGGGGAGGGGCTGGTCCAGCCAAAAGGAGAGGGATGCAAGGGAAAAGAGAAGACTACAAACACCATCTCAGGATACAAGATATGCCTCGTGTTCATTACATCTGTGAGGCAATTGCTGCACTTTCACCCCTTTCGCAGACAAGCAGCTGAAGCGTGTGTGGGAACACTGAAAATTCCAGTATCTGAGGGATTTGGGTGCTCTCATCACACAGACTTCCATCAAAAACCCACAGTGGTTCCAGCGACTCGCCCAGGTGCAGTACAGGGAATTCACCCCAAAGTGGTCTAACTTTGGCACTGGCCATTGCTACGCTCCCACTTAAAATTGGCTTCTTTAGCTAAAGTGCCACTACAAGACTTTCATTTTATATGACTTTACTTAAAATTAGCTTGTACCAAGCATGTCGGAAACAAAGAATTGGTGGAACAGCACAGAAAGACCAGTTTAGATTTATTTTTGCAATGCCCTGGGCGATGGGAGGGCGAGCCTCAGCCTAGAGAGCAGCAGGGCTGCAGTTCCCCCACTGAGCACACCCTAGGGCCGGCCCCAAGGTGCGGCTGGCACAGGGACCCCGGCACACTGCGCCAGACTCGGTGCCAGGCTGGGGCAGCACAGCACGGGAAGCAGAGCACACCCGGTGGCGCCAGGACACGCTGGCACGGGGGACAGGGGCTTCGCAGGGATGGATGGGGCTCCGGGGGCTGCAGGAGCACATCCCTCAGCCTCACTGCCCCAGGAGCGGGGATGAGGCACGGCCGTAGGTAGGTCAGGCTGTGAGCTCACACACCGAGCAGCCCCGAAAGCATCCCCGCGGGAGACGAGCAGCCCATTCACCTCTCTATTCCCAGCCGGCAGGAATGAAAAACCCAGCCGGGAGCTTTACAGCCTCTTTATTTAAAAGATAAAATGGAAATAAACTTTCGAATGACGTTAGCTAAAACTTTCTAAAATAAAACTTCCATTAAAAGGGGAGGCTGAAAGCGGATATTTCTGAAGCTGCCGCATCCTCCACAGCGCTCGCACTTGTCGCATCCCGAACCCCCGCCCCCGGAGGAGCCGCTGCCTCCCACTGCTCCAGCCTCGCGTTCCCTGCTCCAGTTAAAATAAAAGGGAAGGAACCCTGCCTGCAAAGACAGGCTAGCCCGGAGCCCAAGCTCACAACGATCGAGTCGCACTGTCAGGTTAATTAGCACATAAATTAAGAAATGCTTTGCACGCAGTAGTACCAGGCACAGTCAGGGCCCTCCGTGACACGGCACAGAAGGAAAGCTGTGGGGATGGAAATGAATGAAGCACCAGGGAGCCAGGGCACAAGTTTTTGTCATATCTATGGCCTGTGGTGCAGTGTGTCTCAATAACCAAAACAAATTCTAAAAATTCACCCTCTTTCTATCATAGCAGCTATTTATTTTTGGATTACATTTCAAGTTTTCTACTTAAAAAGTTAGGATATATTTTTCAAATATTTTTGAAATGAGCATCTAAACTATGCTTCAACCACTCTTTTTACAGGGCCAGACCATAGCTGGGAACCACCCTGAAGTTCCAGCACCAGGTCAACCCCTCCATCCCAACAGCAAGTGCCTCCAGACCAGAAGAAATTGGTACATCTACAACCATCCACCTTCCACCCCACATTTCTCCCCTCACACCCAGGCAAGATCTTTGGACAATGACAATATCTTATAAATACTTATTTTTGAAATTATTTTCATTATTTTTATGAAGAACCATGAATTATATACATCACTCAAAAGAAACCTAGAAAGCAAGGAGGTCAGAATGTCAGTGTTCACAGTAGAGAGCAATTCCCAAAATTTTCTTGAGGCTTCTTCTTACCTGAGGACGGCACAGTCACAGAAGAGACTTGAAGAAACTTATTCTTCTGAATGGAGAAAAATGAAAAAAAAAAAAAAAAGCTTACCAGTAATACTGAGCCAGCCTGCCAGAAGAAAATGGAAGACAAAAAATATGATTAATGATGCCTTAATCTTTTAATGCAATAATTTCTGCCTTCAAGGGACTTCTCGTAAATAGCACAAAAAGTCTCACCAGGAAATTCCCAGACGCATTAATCTTGCTCTGGGCCCTGGCAGGTTCTCTGTGCACAGATCGCAGTCAGAGGCTCCTCAGTGCAGCGAGGGTGTTGCTGGGCCAGCAGACAGACAGGGAAACCTATTTCAGCTCTAAAAGCAGCACAGGTTCAAAGTCTGCTCCAGCCTGTACCATGGGGAACCCCATCTGGAGCTCTGCCACCCCCTTCCACACCGTCAGAATCCTGAAATTCCTGTTGTCCCCACGTCAGCTGCTCCTCTACAGAGCCTGAGGCTACTCCTGGTGCTCCACCATGGCATGCCCAGGCCACCTCTGACTCACTATCCCTGTTTGCTCCATGTCAGGACAGCACAGTTCCTTCAAATGACTCACATCCTCTGTGAGCAGCCCTGTGGTCCATCCTGTGATCCATCCAGTCACACCTCCTGGCCATCGTGATGAGTGACAAGCCACCAGGAGTGTATCCATCACTCCCCTGACTTCATCCCCGTGGAGCAAGCAGGCCTGGGGGTAGGATGGATACACAGCAGAATTTAAAGCTGTCCAAACCAGGCTCAAGCAGGTCTGAAGAATGAGTGGGCTCACATGAACCCACCATGAACTGTGCTCTTCAGAGCATGAGTTAATTTTAGGAGGAGCATCCAGGGATGCAGCTGAGGGTGTGAGCTGCAAGTCAAAGTGTTACACGGAAGGCAATGCTTTGTGAAAGGGACTCTGGCCAGGGAGTGGAAGGACAGGGATGGAGAGAGGGGATGGGTACATGCACGTAGATAGGTAGGTTTTCTTTTGACACATCTTGGTCGATAGGCATCAGAAGATGAAAAATTTTTAAACCATTATGTAATTTAGTTTATTAAAACCTAATCTGCACACATTTCATCCTCTTCTACCTCTTCTCACTAGCAGCAGGCCTTGAGGGCAGGCATTTGAAGGATGGGACAGCAGCTTTACAAAATCATTTCCCAGAGCCCCTTAGCCCCAAAGAGGCAACAACCATCAGGTGAGCACTAAACAACAAACGAGGCACGTGGGTTTGGCAAACTGAATTCATGCACATGATTGGCAAGCATCAGCTGTACAAGAGCTGACGGAGGGGCAGAGATTAAAGGTTAGAGCTTTAGGAAGTGCTTTCAGGCATGCAGGTAATTACAGCAGAGATGAGTAACAGCACAGGGCAGGAAGCAATGGGAGCTGGCACAGGAGCACATGAGCCGTGCTCATACCATCAGCCCGGGCAGCACACAGGGAAAGGAGGGTCCCTGCAGCAGCTTGGGATGTTCTCTAAACATCCCATTTAAGCCAATAAACTCCACAATTTTATGGTAAACTATATAGGGAATCACACACATACATTGCATATGTACCCTGGGCATCCCCAGACATCTGCAAAGATTAAGGAACGCTATTTTCTCACATTCTGAAATCCAGACCCTCAGAAAGATGGCACCAGTGACATTCTGCTTCCACTGGGGATGCTGGCATTTTAGTGCAGTTTAAAAATGCGTGTTGCTGTTCCCACCTCCTCCATCACTCTTCATACTTCCTCACTGCATTTCCCCAGTCATTTCAGCACATCCCCATACATTCATTCATCATCCTCCCCAAGCTGCTTTTATTGGATCCTGGTTTGTATTTGGTGCCCTCAGACATCTCTCTTCATGCCTGAGAATAACCGGAAAAATAAACCTGTAGAAGAAAATAAATTTGTCTTTAAAAGTAAGAACGTACTACCCTGAGACAGCTCAGCAGTATATCAGTACCTAACTAATGAGCATCCTTATTTTCTAACCCTTTTGCTTTATTTGCAAGCCTTTGAAGGCCAGGCTGTGTGACCTGGGGGACAGAAAAAGCAAACAAGCTCTGATGGGCCCAATATCCAGTACCAGAAAGACTCAGAAATCATTACAAGGACAAGAAATATGGGGGTGAGGGGTGGAACTGGTTAAGGAGAATAGTCAGCACCTATTATCAGGTGAACACTAAGGGACCAGCACCTGCACCAGGAGAAAAGACTATTCTAAAATCTCAGAGCTCATAAACTCTAAAAAGTTCCACTGAGGTAATTTCTTTCCCCTCTCTCTCCTCCTTTTCCCTTCCTGCCCATTCATGTAACCAGAGTTTGACAAAATTACAACTAAAGTTCCAGGCTCCCGGCTGTGACTGCTGAAACTTCCCCTCCGTGCTCATTTGCACAAGGTTTTTGCAGACTGCAGAGTGCCATCTAGACGGAGAAAGGAGGATGTGCTGCGAGTCAGCCAGCTGGAGGTAATAAATCCTTCAGGGATGCATCACAGAATGCCTACAAGATGCTTTGCAAGAACAGCTCTTTGCAGACTGCAGATGTTTTGTGGCAATTTTTTAAAAGTACTGAAATCCTCCCGTGGCTGAATGAGCAATGGTCTCAAATGGCTTGTGGGATGAGACGAGAGCCCTTTTAGTTTAGCATTTGAATATTTATGCATTCTCATAGGGAAACATTTTAGCTCCTTATTTTTTCCAGGCTCTTTAAGGTTCAGATGGCCACTGAATTAGGACAATTTTTTATGCTGGGCTTCCAGGCAGAGCCTCATTAAAGGACACGTGGACCTGAATGAGGCTTTGCACACAAATTAATGAATTATTTACATATGTGCAAATATTTGCCTGTGGAGAGGTATTGGAAGGCAGACTTCATGAGCTTGCGGATTTTTAGCAACGGGCTAAAAACCTTACCTTTATCATAGGTGGGAAAGAAAAAATCTGAGATAACTACAGAGATGTGGTGGTGCTGTCCCATGGTGTTTCCATGCTGTTAAATCCAGCGTGGAAATCAGCCCACTGCACCTTGCTGCCTGCCCTTGCCCAATCTCACAAGATAATCTCTGGAAAAATTCAGCAGAAGGCTGAGCTGGGGACACAGCAAGCAGAATAAATATGTTCACCTTTCTCCTGTCAAAACCCGACCTCACAAATTCACCATTTAAACTAAGCAGCACTGAAACAGACTCGTGGAATGGTTAGGGTTAGAGGGAACCTTAAAGATCATCTCATCTCAACCCCCCTGCCATGAGCAGGGACATCTTCCTTTGGACCAGGTTGCTCCAAACCCCATCCAGACTGGCCTTGGACACTTCCAGGGATCCAGGGGCACCCATAGCTTCTCTGGGTAACCTGTGCCAGGCCCTCACCATGCTCACAGCAACAATAGCCAAAGAATGCCTCACATCAAGAGTCCACATTTAAAAGACAGCAGCACAAAGCTGCCCTCTGGGAGCACCATCATTTCTATGGGAGTTACAAAATCATGCACTAGCACAGCAATGTAATAAATAATAGAACCTGGTGAATAATGCAAATAAAACATTTTATCCTCCTATTTTTCATGTTTCTAAATATATTTCCTTCCGTTGCTGTCAGGCCTTTTCTGCTTTGCCTTTCACAAACCTTCATGCAGAGCAGAGACAAATTGCAAAGGACTTGGGAGAGAAGGGGCTGCTGTCACCCCTGCCTTGTTCCCCCTTCCTCTGCCACTCTGTCAGGACCAGGAAGCCGGGGGCTGGATTTAGATTCAGCAGGGAGGCTCTCCTAGCCTGTAATTATGCTGACAGCTCCATGAAAGCTTTACTTTGGGTCTAATTAAGACTTATTAGAGTTGAAAACAAACAGAACTCGGTTCTTTCCAGTATGATAGACCCTCTACATGTGCAAAGCAAAAAGATGAAAACACAAAAAAGGATGGAAATTCAAGAAGAAAGAAAATAAAAGAGGCCTGTGTCCAGCATTTTGAGTCAGAGCATGAAGCCCTTCATGAGCACCACCACTGGAGATGGTGGAATGGTGGCCAGAGGGACAGAGCCTGACTCAGAGCTCCTCACCCACTGGTTGGGGGCCACTTGCACATTGCTCCCCAGCACACTGTTGTTAATGCTGTGAAGCAGGAGGGAAATTCAGCCGTTCAGAGTGTCTGATGGCTGAGGGATGGGGCAGGAAGAGAGGCAGCACACACAGGTTCTTGGGGTGAAGGGCTGCACACTTCTACAGCTGCAGCAGAGAATGCACAACCTGAGCTTGCCTCGGTCAACATGAATGTCACCTTAGTCTGTGCACTGAATACCTAATGGAGGTGCAGAAAAAGGACACTAAAGCAGAGTTTTTCAAAGAGACTGCACTCACAGGAGCTGCACCAGACACCAGCAGATGAAGTTCAAAGGAAAGGGGCAGGTTCCCACCTGGCGCAAGTGGATTTTCCTTTCTCCAGAGAGACACAGACAATAAATGCAGTTCATTCACTCTTTTCATAGACTCTTTTCTCACATTAAGAGCAGAAGATGATGAGAGTGTGTGTTGATCTGCAGTAAAAATCCGTCCTTCGGCACCGTCCGGGTGCTGAGCCCAGCACAGCTGCTGGAGTGCCAGTGCCCTCTCCTGTTCAGTGTGCACCAGCTCCCCTGCTCGCTCCACAGCATGTCTGCATGCCTTCAGAGGCTGGGGAAACATTCCCAGCCTGACATCCTGCTAACAGCCTATTAAAAATGGTATTTGTAAGGTTAAGGGAAATGTGAAAATGCTGCAGAACTTCTGTGGATACTGTGTCCTCTTTGCTGCAGTCCAGAAGAGTTTCGCTTGCATCGGGCCATTTAGGAAGAAATAAACCTCAAACTATCCTATGTCATTATGTAGAGCAGGTTTGCATCCTCTTTCCAGAGTACATCTTCAATGACATTCAGTTTTACTCTGTGTGGCTGTAACTTGAACTCCAGCCACTGCCAAATGTATTCACAAAGTCACAGAGGAGGAAACTGAAGCTGAAGGGGAGTCATTAGGGGTCGGACATGGGGGTTTATTCTCCCACCATACCTGGACAGTTTTCCAGAATTTTTACACTGTCAGGTAATTACAACAGCACAGATTCATCCTCATTTTATCACAGTATTAAAAGCAGTGGTGACACTACAAAATATTTCCTAACAGCTCTTCTGCCAGTTAGCCCAAGGATTTCTGAAGGGGAGCTGTGATGAAGTTGTTTTCTGGTCTGATATTATTAACTGTCCTAAAACAGCTGAAGGAATAAAAAGAATGAGTACCAAACCTTTTCACTATTGTCTGTGGGAATATTCCCAGGGACACGGTCCCTCAGATGCCTTAGAATTGCTATTGATGTGTCAACAGGGGGAACATTTTTTCCTCCTCCTGTGTCACCACTGCCCGGAGCCATGCTGTAATGTAGGAATTCCAGCCACCAGGCTACTGCAGGGAATGAAGGTCTCCAATTCCCACCTCTGAGAGAACTCACACTTAATGACACATCAGAACATGACACTTAATGGCTTAAAGCTAAGACAAAAAGAACCCAAGGCTCCCCAAAACAAACTCAGCTGAGCAACATTTCTGGCAAGAGTACTGCAAATGGAGCAGTGAAGGCCCCTGATCAAATGGGATTTCCAGTTCCTGACCTGTCCTTGTAAGCCCAGCAATTATCTTTTCCCCTGCCTCTCCTCAGTGCCACAGGGCTCACACAATCTCATTTCCCCAGTGGCCAGGGTCACCCAACAGCACAGGAAGGAGAGGGGTGACACACAAAACTGCTGAGACTGTCTCAGCCCTACCCAGAGAACGTTAATTAACCAGAGTGACAGAGCCAACCCTGCTCAGCTGAACATATGGAGAGCAAAAAACACCCGAGTTAAGCAGGGTAGGAGCATGTTTAGCACATTTCAGCCTTAGGAAGCTTCCAAGCACCCTTGTGCAGGAAGGAGGAGCTCCTTGAGACCCTGCTGGGCAGAGCACAGCTTTGGGGGCACCACTGTCACCAGCAGCAAGGGAAATTGCCCTACAGGGAGCCAGGGGTGGACAGTACCTCCTGGCAAAGTCAGGCTCTCCTCCTGGGTCATCTGAAAGCTAAATTGCTCCAACTGGGGCAATACTAGTTGGCAAATTGAAATTCAGGGCTCAGGTGAGCTGGCAGAAACAGCTCACCCTGTAAAGTGCCCCTCTCACTGTCTCAGTTATGCCCACCAGCATCAGCAACAACCAGCAACGGATGGCAAGAGCAGGGCCTCTGTGATCATAGATGGGCAACCTGACATAATGTGTTATTTCTTACATTTTCTCTATGTTTTTCTCCAAGGAAAATTAACAAAATCAGACATAATTTAATGCTAAAATATTATCTAGGATGTTGGTGGCAATACATTTATACAGTATCCCTCACTTCAAAATTTGTACTAACCTGTACAGTAGCTTAAACTAATTCTGCTTTGTGTTCTGGCAGATAGAAACAACAAATACAGCTGCTCTGTTATCAGCTGCTGAGTCTCCTGCCACTACCCTTGTATAAACCTTTTTGCTGGCAGCTCCTGCTGGGAGCAGAGTCCTGGTGTGGGGTTCCCAGGGGTCACAGAGGAGCAAGGCCACACCACAGCCACAGGGTGTTACAGGGTAACACCACAGAGCCCTGCTCCAGCCAAAAAGCAAATCTCAGAGCACAGAGCACCTGTGCAAGGGCCTCAATGCTCACACCCAGGGCTTACCCACAGCTCCTCGCATGCAGATTGGGACATCTTTAACTTCTTTTTTCTGCGACTCAAATCCATGAAAAAAACCTAATCATTCCCAGTTTGGATGCTCATGCTAAACCCATCAGTATACCAGGGTTTTTCAAATGATGATTTTGGGGTTTGTCAGTTCTTTACATAACATATGCTCACACTGCAGTAATTAGGACCAGATCTGGAACTTGCTGAAAGCCAGCTGGGAAATGGGGATTTTTCCAAGAACAAGTTTTGGAGCCCTTACAAACAAGGGAAATGTTGCACCAAAGTAAACTGAAGTTTAGAAGATACTAAAGGTGTTTCCACACCACTAACTGTGTTGAATCGAGTCTAAAATGAGTTATATGCACTGCCTTGTGGCTGTTACTCCAAACTCTGACTAGGTCTATTACACCACTTTTAGGAAAAGCCCATCAAGGGACTTCCATAGTCACCAGACAGATGTGAAAGCAGGAACAATGCCCCATATTTCTGAGAAAATCAGTCCCAAAGTAGAATCTGAAGGGAAAGCCATACATGCAGGAGCCTATCTGCACTGAAATGCACCTTCATCAGGCCAGTCAGTGAAATCATCTTCTTTATGTCAAAACCATCAGGTTTGGGTCTACTAAAGGTTTCCTTTCTGTAGGACACAAACATTAATTAATCCATTACTCTAAAACCATTTATGACACTAAAGGTCTCTCCTGAAATTTCTAGTTACAGATGATGCCTGTGCCTAGCAAGTTGCTTTTGTCTATGAAATCACTGCTGATATTCAGTGTTTCCCTTCCATCTTCTCTGTAAGGAATTTCAAGATCCATGTGCTCAGGGTGAATTTAGGCAACAATTACCCCTGTGAAATGGCCCCCACACAGGAGAGGGACTGGCTGAGGTACAGTGTCACCACTGCAGGGACAACACCATTCCTCACAATCCCCACCCAGAACGCCTCCTCAGTGAAGTATTCACTTCTCTTGTTTTGTGGCCCAAAAGCATCACTTCAAGGTATAATATCACTCTATAAATTACATTAATAAAGATACAATGTATAATACTTTTGATAATTCAAAATGCTTTCATATCAAATTGCCGGCAGCCTCTGAAATCTCTAAATACTCCAAAGCAGGAAGCATTTAATTGCACTCTGAGTCACTGATGGATTTTGGTCCATCTGTAGTACTTAGACTGAGTAGTTATCTCCTATAGCTACATCCCTATTAACAAATAAGAAAAAAAGGCCAAGTTCCAAGTGCACTGAAATCAATACAGCTTTAAATGTACTCATAGGAGATGAATCTAAAACCCTCACACATTAAAAAGTGCCATCTCAACATTTTTCTAGGAACTGAATCACCTTCCTACCAGACCCACAGGACTCCAAAGAGTGTTTCAGAGAGGGGGAGAACATCCAAGAAGCCTTAAAAATGGGAAAAAACCTCAAGGTGGCAACAATGAGTAATTTCTGTCAAGTACTTCCAAAGGTAAGGGAGAAACAGAGGTACCAAAAAGAAAATTTAGGGAACTACCCACTCAAGGACTCCTTGGTGTGCAGTCTTCTGCTTTTTCTCAAAGGGAAGAATATTTTCTTTCAACTTCACATAACTTGAAAGCATGAAAAAAAATTTTAAAAAACCCCAAAACAGTGTAGCCAGTCAGCTAAGTAAATAGTGGCATTCACTAACATTTTTTGATTGTAACTAAACAGTGAGTCCCAAAGCCTTGGTGTCAAACCAAGTAGCTCTAAATCTGCCCCACTGCATGCAGCACTACAAGCCCGTGTTCACTCCAATATTATTTTCCATGTTTTAAGTCATATCTCCACTCCTAAGTCTTGATCAACCCCATCCTTACATCAAAGGAGCAAAAGGATCTAGTAGCTGTGTAAAGAATTGATTTGTAAGAAATGGAGGAGGAAAAGTTACCTGCATGAATTAATACCTTCATAAAGCTTCCCAGAAGAACATGTCAAACCATTTGAAACTGTGTAACTTTTAAAATCTTATCCATAATTCATTCTACAGCCACAGCACATGAAAAACATGTCAGAGTTTGTGCTCTAAATTGCTGAAATTCATCAGAATCAATAGGAAACGTGGAACAAAGCATAACTCCCATGCAGATGAAAACACCTAATTCCTGCTGACCCTTTGGTGGACTTTGCCTCACAGCTGTACATCATGGACTATACGGATCATTTCAACACAGACTTATTTAAAACAGTGAAAAAATTAGAGGATGCGAGGAAGGAAGAATGACAGAAAAGGTGAAGTATTGCTGAGTGAAGGCAGAGTAGGGAGGTACCACAGGGGGGCACAAGGGGGAAAGGATTTGCCAAATACGATACAGATCCCCAGCCTTGGTTCTACTGACATAAATGGTTAAAAGACAGTTTAAAAAGGTACTTGCTTGTTTGTGGCAGCTGTGTCTCCTGTTCTGAAGTCCAAAAGCCTTCAGTCAGGAGGGTCACAATAATACAGCTGTGCTATTGATCTGCATTACTCAGTGCCTAATTCATCCATACCAAAGGGTGGCAACCAGCCCTGGCAGCCCCTCAGCCAGCTGTGGGACAGCCAGGGGGGATTTCACATCATATGTAAATGTATTTAACCAGGAATTTGAGCTCAGACCTTTACCTCACTAAGGTAAACTCAGGGAAAACCCATGCGGCCTCAGTGCACTGAGCCAGGCTCCAGTTTGAAGCAGAAAAGTGAGTCCTGTTTCCTGAGCTTTACAAACATGGAGTCTGTGGAAATAGTCTGTAAAATAGGATTTTTCAGTTACACCTGAGCTGGAACTATTAAGATAGAGTTCCTTTTGCTTTGAAGTCCTTGATGCAGGGCCAGAGCCATTAGTGCAGATTCAAGCTCAGGAATGATTTTGGTTTGAACTGAACATCTGTTCCCCCCCTGTGCCCCTCAGGCTGGGCAGAGCCAGCCTGGCTTTGGCTCACATTCTCTCTAAGTGCGTGTAAAAACTTCTTGCATGGCAGACAAGACCAGTTTAACTCAAAAACAAAGGTGACAGTAGGGCCCAGGTGGAACAAGTGCCGTGAGTTTGCTCCAGAGGGGCTTCAGTTTGGAATCACCACAGCCATCTCTGCCCCTTCCACACACCCTGAACGTCTGCACAGGGACAGCTCAGAGTCACCACAGCCATCTCTGCCCCTTCCACACACCCTGAACGTCTGCAGAGAAACCTTTAAACAACCAAACCAACCTGCCCAGCCAGGGCCAAGAGCCTGCTCTGAGCCCAGGGCCCCTCGCCAGCCCTGGCAGGGTCATCTGCAACACCAGGGAGCTCATGGCAATGCCGGGAACCAAATCCTTGTGTCCCCAACACCACAGTGACACCTCAGTGCCCCTCTGCAGTTTACACAGCTTTTTCCTTGGAATAACATATTGTAGTGAGGTGGTATGTCCATGTTTAACCCCGAACAGCTCAGGCCTGGCAGCTGCAGTGGGCCCTGGCCTGGCTGGCCGTGGGCCCTTCAGAGCAGGCCGTGGGCAGTGTGATAAGGCCGTGGACACTGTGATAAGGCCGTGGATGGTGTAATAAGGCCGTGGGCAGTATGATAAGGCCGTGGGCAGTGCAATAAGGCCGTGGGCAGTGCGATAAGGCCGTGGGCAGTGCGATAAGGCCGTGGCTGCCCGTGGCCAGCAGCGAGGCTCCGCTGGCTCACACCCTAGATGGCAGCAGCACCCAAGGAATGGGCTGGGAAACCCGAACGTGCCCGTGCCTGATGGGGTTTCACATTCGCATAAATCTCACCTGAAGACCTCCATCTAAAAAGAAATTCTTCTGGAAGCCTAAACAGAAGGTGCATGATATGGACAGGGAGTGTTTCTGGAGCCTGGGACTGAGGTGTCAGCTCCCTTCATTACGGCACGGCAAGGACAGAGCCAGCTCTGCCAGGCAGCCTGCAAAGAGCACAGGGACAATCTGCTCCTTTCTGGCACAATAACGGCAGTAAACCTGCTGGGATGGGGTAAATTGAAGAGCTGAATCACTGGATAGGGATGACACCCTCAGCATAGGGAAGCCTTGGCCCATTTTGCTGTGTAATCCTTTCTAAGTCATGCTCATACCTCACAATAACTGTACTTGTTTCAGTGCTGCTGCACCTCTTGCCCAGCTCTCTGATTGTTTCTCAACACCCAGACAAGAGGACAGCGACAGCCAAGAGCACAGACCGGCCACTGGCATAGGGCACGTGGGGGGAGATGGCCACATGGGACTGTGCTGGGCAGCAGCAGAGAAGAAGCTGCAGAGACATTCCCCTGCATCCACCCAAGAGCAGTGAATGCACACCCTGTCTGGATTTTCCAGGAGCACAGGGGAGCAGGAGATGCTGGCTGCCATTCCCACGCTGACACACAGGACAGGCACTGCACAGCACTCGCTTCACTCTGCAAGCTGCCAGAGACCTTCAGAGAGTCCAGGCAAGTCAGCTCACAGCAGACTCTTCTCTCCCTGGCCATGCTGGCACTACCTCTGCTCTCCAATGCTCTTGCAAACTCTGCAGTGCTGCAATCAGGGCTGCAGTGAACTCCTGGGAATTCACTCTATTCCACCCCTCATTCTGAAGGAACATTAATATTTTAGCATCAATGACTATTGATTTTCTTTTTCCATCTTGCATTTCTTGAGCACATCCTGTGTGGAAACAAACTTGAGAGAGAAGAAAAGAGAGCAAATAATGTTGTTTAATTTGCAATGTATTACCAGCTTCATTATGTGAAATGCTAAGCCAGGACTTTACTGCATGGATTAAGTGTCACTATGGCAGATAATGGACACAATACATCTACAAATGAAAAACAGAATGAGATACAAGTAGCAGAAGTGGGAAAGCATCACTCCATCCACTGCCTCACTGCAGCAACCAAAGCAACAGCCTGAGCCTCACCCCCCTGGGCTGGGCCAGTGCCGCAGGTTGTACCAGATCACCTGAAAAGCATCTTGGCCATCACCCATTTCACTGCTGTCTGAGAAAGGTTAACTTCGGGCTAGATATTCAAGAGTTACTCTTTATAATAAAGTCATGATTATGGAGATTACACCAGCTCTACTGATCTATTTGAAAGTTTAAACACAAGAAACACAGAGGATTAACAAAAAGTGACAGTTTCAGCTCCAAGGGCCTGCAAAGTTGCCTTCAGCCACTGAGAAAGTAGGCAAAGCAGGCTGTCAAAATGGATTTTGATCTTCATAAGGGCAAGATGACAGCACACTGTGCTTCTAAGGATACAAATACAGCTAGTAAATTCAAGCTTTTCTGTTGCATAGTTCTGGTCATCTGATAATCGTAGGACTCCATCAGCTAAAAAAAGCACAGATTCCTCACCAGTCACAGGAGCAGGCAAAGGCACTGTTAGGGAGCAAACCCACAGGGGAGGGATGCAGCCCTGCCATCACACAGGCCAGAGCATCTCTTGGCATGACCTGCTGGATGCTACATTCCAAAAGAAAATATGGGCTAAAACACAAGAAGCAAAACTCCAGACCTAGGGAGAGCCAGGACTCCTTCCCCACACCTCAGGCTGCCCATAACATCTTGCCTTTTTTCTGCCTGCTAATATGGGAACAAATGCTGCTTTTTAAAAATATTTAGGCAGTAGCTGGATCACTGCCGCATTATGGGTATGCTCCAGGGTGAGACTCCCAAAAAAACCAGGGGCTTTACCACCACATGGGACTTACGGGACACGAGATCTCAGTAGCCTTGGAGAGGATTCTCTCCTCCTCCTCTCTACCTGCACCCTGCAAAGATCAGTGAGCTGCAGCCCAGCCACGGCTGGGAGATCCACCCCTCTTCTTTCCTGTGAGCCTCTGGCATGGGAAGAAGCTCCTCCAATTCATTCCCAAGCAGTGGAAATTGGCATGGCTCCATAAAGCAGCTGAAGATCTGGCTCCACTTGATAGCAGTTTTATCTGAGATCACGATGAGCTTGACTAGAGGGTGCCAGCTGGATTGCTCTGGGGAACCATATTTATAGATAACACTTGAAAGGGCAAGTTCAAGGTGATGGCCCCTGGTGGCCCTTTTTTGTATTCCTGCAAGAGATCCTTATTCACACCTACTCGAGTGCTTGCCAGGCAGGTCAGAAAGGCAGCAGTTGAGAGCTCCTGGTGCTTTGTGCTTTCTCCAGCCTCCTGGCAGGAGCACTGCTGCCACCTTGCCCTGCACCACGGGCCATGGACAGCTGACACGTAGCTGCACATTCTTCAGACCAAAACTTAATTTCTGTGGTCAGAGCACTTTGTTTTTCTCAGAGCAATGAGATTCTGAGTGCAGCAACAGCATATCACCGCTTTTTAGAGCCATCACCTGCTTGCCTCTGAGCACAGCACTTGTTACTTGACTCTGGGCATTTTGTTTCACAAAGAACATTGCAAAATCATTGGCAAGAATCACCTGAGGGATAACTTTTGTTTGCCGAAGGACTGGTTTTCAAAGGGGTAAAGGGAGTAGGCATAGCAGTTATCCCAAGGGCTCTTTGCATTGCTTTAAAAAACTTGGGAGATATTTTAAAGCATCGGCATCACTCCCATGAAATCCCCAGTTACACAGAGATGCCTCCACTGAGCCTAAACCACGAACCAAAGCCATGGGCTTAAAAGGGAGAAAGAATTCCCCTCCGTTCCATTGCATCATGGCTTTATTTGGGAACTTAGGACACTCAGCTTTATGCAGCTCTAAGTAATACTGCAGGTGGACCATTGTAAAAATGACTTTTGAAGTCACCCAAGCCATCCATTGGCCACTACAGCCAATACTGAACCAGGGCCAGGAGTACAAACCTACCCCAGGCCAAGCTCAGAGCTATTGCAGCTGAGGGCAATGAGAGCCCACAGGAAAATTCCCTTCATCCTCCAACACTCCTATACCACCTCTTACACACATTCCTTCTGTTCTTCAACATCTCCTGCTGACCATCTGTGCACAGTCCAGACTCACTCAGGCATTGGAACAACATCAAAAAATCTGAATTTCTGGGCATCTTAGGCTGTAACAGAATAATTTATCCAGGTTCTACTTTTCAGGCAATATCCTAGGTTTATGCAAAACAATTTCAAGTAGCCAACAGTCCACCTGGTGCTTTTCTGAGACAGTGTCCAATAAGCAGAAGGTTTTAGACCTTTATAACAGGTATAAGGTCAGGGTTAGGGTCTCCCAATAAGTCCTAGAAGAAACAGACGTAACAACACTTAGACCCTTAACTGATTATATATGTAAACTTCACTGCTCTGCCCTTTCCCCTGTATCAAATCACATCAGAACACACAGTAATAGAATCCAACCCATACAATGGTTCACTTCCCATTTCACTATGTTAGTTACCAACCTGCCAGAACATTAATGAGGAGGGGGCCTGGCCTTAATACACAACTACTTAGAAACTTTTAATTGACCTTTCAGCCCTCAGAAAATGGCATTTTTATGACTTTATCAAAACCAACCTCTGGCAAAAGTTCTCCTTTCTTTGGAGGTGATGCTTCCATCAGATGACACAAACTCCCAGCACACACTGGCATCTCCACAATCCAGTCCAAATCCACTCAGTTACTTCAAAGTTCATTAAATGTTCAAGATGGAGACAAGAAATCCACGTAATCAAATTTAGGACTGGTTTCTGCTTTGAAGGGCTACCTATAAGTATAGGTAGTGTACTTCGGAGTAGTAATTCTGATGACAACCTCTAAGTTTCCAGAGGAGCAGGTGCCTCAAAGGAAAGGAAAATTCATCTATTCTTGTCAGAGGTCAGCTGCTTTTTGAGCAGCGGGTACGGCTTGGCACCAAGGACAGCAGTGCCTTTTACCCCCTCACTGTGTTGAGAAGGTCAGGACAGAGCAAATCCTAGTCTAATTCAGGTGGAAAGGGAGCCCAGGAGGTTACCTGCTCCAACCTCTGCTCAAAGCAGGTCCAGGAACAGGATGGAGTCCACTCTATCTCCAGAAGTGGAAGCCCCACAACCTGCAGGTGGATCCAAGATTATGTTAACCTGAAAAAAACCACCACAAATGATGTACAAGCACTTACCAGAAACACCTGGACCTTCTGACAGGCTGCCTTCAGCACAGGGAGAAGCTTCTGGGGCACAGTCACACACAGGAGGAAGAAAACCAGATGCAGATATGGCTTGTGGGTCGTGCTTCAGGAAAGATCAAGTCAACCTGGAAACTTACTCTGAGGGAACTCTTGGGCTTTGTGTTAAAAGTATTAACGACACAGTTGTTGGGATTTAAATATGCTGAATTCATTTTTCTGGAAAATTTCTACATAGGACAGATGAACTGCTTATATTTTGGGATATGCATCTAAGCCTAAGAAATCCGGATTTTGGCAAGACTACATCAGAAGCTGTTACAGAGCAAGCAGATGCAGACAAATCAGGTTTTAATTAATAACTAAGACTCCAAATGAGTTGCACCCCACACCATCATCTGGAAGCACACAAGCCTCCACAACTACAACATTCAGAGCATCTTCAGCAGATTCCTACTCTGAAAACTGCAATCACTTAAATCAAAGACTTTAAAATTCATTTTAGCAGCAAGAAACACATCTTCAGTGATTCACATTGAGGACAACAGTTTCTCCAGGGAGAGGAAAAAAGCCTGCCTACCCCATGGGAGATCACAGATGCTCTTTCACAGGAAGTAATTTAAATGTAGCCAGGAAAAAACAGGTTTCACTGAGTGAGCTTTTTCAGCAGAAAAGCTTAGAGATGAAAGCAAAAACACAAATTATAGCTCCCTCAGTAGAATAAACAGTTGGATTACTGGCAGAGCATTCAATGCAAGTCTCTAGAACATGGTCCCCCTCGGCTGAGAAGTTCAGCCTTTAAGTTCACCTCTAAGCACAAACCATGCATTTCTTTTTGTTGGGGCTTTCAGAGAGAATAGGAAAACAGGCATAAGAACACTTTTGTTGAAGACAGCATTAGTTATCTTCAGCTGTACTCTATGAAAATAGATATGGCAATATCACTCTTGCAAACCTATGGTGAAGCTCTCTCTCCAGAGCTTTGAAATTTGAAATGTATTCAAAAAAGTACAGTAGGTATTTTTTAAAAACAGCCACAAGAATGGCCTAAAGCATTCCAAAGATGCAGAGATTTTTGTGGTCTGAAAGTGATCTAGAGAACATCACTTTGCAGAGAGGTAACGCTAGAAACTATGAGTTATTAACTATATGAGATCAAGTAATTACTCAGTTAAACAGCAGAATTTGGAATTTTCTCCCCATCTTGGTCTTGCGTACTGCATTATACATAGTACTTGAGGAATTCAAGACAAGAAAGCTAGGTTTAAACAGCCATGTAAAAATGGAAATGCCCAGGAAAGTAGCAAACACTAACCTCTGGACTGGGCAGCACAGGCCTGTTCTGTGAGCACAGGTACTCAGGGCTGCATGGGCAGGAGCTGGGTGTGGCCCTCTCAGAACTCCAGCAGAAACAGAACAAGGTTCTGAACATACCTAGTTTAGATGCAAACATTTTGTATACTCTGCTTTGTTGTTTTGTAGAAAACACACCAGGTGTTCGGAATACCAGAAAAAATTCCTGTGGCTTGAGTTTCAGAGCTGGAAAAGCATCGTGACTTTTTCTAAGATGCAAATGTGTTATACCATGACAACACAAACAAGGACCCCAGGATTCCCTTTCATGCATGGCTTGCTGTTCTGTAGCATCCAGAGTCAGCTTCACCTTGAAACTTAAAATAAATCTGATAGAAGAATGGTGAAATATTACAAAGCATGATTAAGACTTGTCTTGTATGCTCTTTTAACCAGCGGATCAATGCATTTAATAGTGAATTTTAAGATTTTCTACAAGGCAATGTCTGCCCTCTGGGCTCACAGCAGATTCCAACAAGATCCTAGTACTTGACATTCCCCCCTCCACATCCCACCGGGGCCAATGGAAATGCAGTCCCAGTGCTCCACAAGCCTGGTAACTGCTGGAACAGCAGCACCAATAACCACTCACATAGGAAAAGCTGCAATCTCACTGCCCACTGAGAAACACTTGGCTTCCATCTCTTTTACCAAAAACCCCAGGCAGGTGATGCTTCTCTGCAGAAGGGAATCTGGTTGGTTTATTCACTACGACCTGTGTGAGTTGTCCTTTAGAGATGGTCTGAGGGGCCCAGGGGGAGCAGGGCAGCAGAAAGCACCAGTGTTGACTCAGGGCTCTGAGGGAATTCCCCCGGCTCAGTCTAGCCCCAGGAGTTCCATGCAAAGCCAAGGAGTGTCAGGGCTTGCCTGCTCACCCTCCATAAGCAGAGGCTCTGGAATGAGCAGCCCACAGGACCCTGTGGCCACCCCAGATACCCACACCAGCCCCACCCGGTGCAGAGAACTCCACAGAACGTGCATTCCTCATTCTGCCAAAGGATTACTTAGCTCTATGCTAAGAATTGAAAGATGCTGGGTTTTAGAAGCCATTTAAGAATCTTTCTAAATTCCTGCTGGAACATTTCAGTGGCTAAGTAAGTGAAAAAATGTTAACGTTAATTAAAAAGATGCTTTTTTAACTTGAAAGCTCCTATGAAATAAAGCTTTCCTTCATAATGGAATTCTAAAACCTGCTGATAAAGCAAGTAGAAAATAGTTTGCAGGTTTAGAGACACCAACATGAAGCAGGAAATGCTACTAATTAAAGCACCTGATTTCACTTAAGTCCAAAGAGTGTTGCAAAATACTGGAAAGCTCTATTATTGAAGTCAACACCACTTAACGTCCTAAACTATGCCACTTAAATCTCTTTAAGATGTTTTTTTAAGTATTAGTGATGGTAAAGTCTGCAGAACATCTTGCACAAATGCAGCAGCACACCCCAATTTTTTGTACCTTCATTAGTCCAAAAAAGAAAAAAAAAAAAAATACTGTGTGTAAGCTACACCAAACTGCATTCCTCAAGGAAAGTCCTGATCCACACAACCAAGACAGCCTGTCAATTCACACTAATCACATCTTGTTTGGGATTACCCATGGACTGTATTATTCAGAAACTTAAAGAACTACAAAGCAGCCTGATTAGTTGTATTTTTTTTTATTAGGTTTATTATGACTTAGAGTTTCTATTACTCCAGCTGGGTAAACCACATTTGAAAGTAAGTTTAACTGCAGGACTTCAATTTCAGCCAAAATCATTTTTGCATTACTTTATTGTAATATAGATTTAAATTGAACATTTAAAACTTACTTCATTAATAAGCAAGCCAAGCTCAGCAGCTTCAGTGCAGGATGTACTTTATGTAACTGCCGCACATTCAGGTTAGATTGGATGAACATGGAGAAGAGACCGGGCAACTGCACGAGTCAGAGGAGAAAGCAAAAGTAAGCACCATTTTTACCAAACTAAACACTTCTCAAGTCAGGGTTCCTTCCTGAAAAATCAACTCACTTCTGGCTCCAGGAGCTACAGTTTGGATAATAGCTGAAAGCTATTTCCAGAACATCAGTTTTCTACACTGGCACAAAAAATAGTCTTCAAAGCAACAGGTACTGGACTTTTTTTATTTATTTTTTTCTTTTAAGAGAGAACCTGTTCTCCTGTGTTCATCAGGTGAATACATGCATTTTTGATCATTCTGGCAGAGGTCAAAGAGCAAACAATAGTTGGGGCTAAATGAAAAACAATCAAAAGCCGCCAAATACTTAAGGTACAAGCAAAAAAAACCATTATTGCAACCAGTTTAATACCAAAGTCTGCTTTCTTTCAAAGAAAAATGGCACAAATTAAATAAGAAGCCAGATAAATTTAGATTTAGTTTTAGATGGTAACAGACTCAATTAATGCCTCAAAGCATTAACAAGATTTATTTCACTGCAAGGAAGGGGAGAAGTAATCTGAACAGGCTCTGTATTTGGACTAGACCAGCAGCACTGCTACAGTTCTGTCCCTGTTTGCAGAACTGATACCAGTGAGACACCACCTTTACCACATTAACAGTAAAGTGTGTTAGAAGTTGCAGAGCAGAAGCATCTTACTTGTACAAGCCAGTTAACAAATAAACAGAAGAGCTGAAGAATGGTTCTCACACATGTCCTTTCTGCTCAGGACTCCATCTCTCTTTTAGAACAGAAAAATCCCTCTGCCAACAGTCTAATAAATACTAACAGATATACCATCTTCAAAATCTTTGCTGAAAACGCAGTCTCCAAATGAAAACTAGCTTTATGCAGTATTAATATCTTACATAAACTAAACCTTACGTCGTTAATAGCAGTAACTGAAATTAATGTATACTGAGTCTTCAAGTGATGTGCAAGTTCAGCTATGTAACACAGGTGGGGGTTGGAGCAGTTCTTACCACTTCGTTCTGGACAGTTCTTACAGCTGTCCAGGAACTACAGAGCCTCTCACTACAGTACTGTGCAACTGCTGACATCTTCAAGGACTCTTCGGTGTAAAGAAATGTGATGGAAGCACCACAAGGCAAGGAAATCGTGCTCAAGTAGAGAGCCTTGAGTACCTCACACAGCATCGCTGTCTTGCCTTGACTACAGACATCAATGAGAGGGCACCAGGGTAAAAAGGGCAAACCTACAGTGAAGTCTGCTTAACAGCAAAGATAATACAAAAAAGATCTGACTCTACAAGCACTAAGCAAAAGTCTTGAAGAGCTGTGTATTAACATGGAGCTCAAGGTGCCTTAACTTCGCCAGAAACCACAATGTTTAGTATTGGGAATCTAGCATAGCTACATTTAATCCCAGAATCAGCCTATGCTTCCAGTTAAAGCATGCATACCACCTCACTAAATACCCCCTTCCCAACGTGCAGATTTGGAGCTCTTCATTTTCTTATTCTTCCTATGTTATCCCTTTCTGAGGCAGAGAGTTAGAGGCCCTAAAAGCCAGAGCTCTCCACCAAAGACTTGCTCCCTCTACGTATAAAAATAGTCAGGACATTCTGAGACTGACATCTGTCCTTCCCCACTCAGAAACGGATTTGCAGCAGATCAGTCTTGATCTCTAGTTCAGTTTTAGATTATGCTTAAGTTACGGCAGCCAGAGTTCAATCCTATGAATGTAAGCTAAACACAAAAAGAAAGCCATTTATCCTTTTTAATTCATGCTTACGGCATGTTTATCCAGAGTTTTATAATCAACTTCCAGTTTTAAATTATTTTCTTAGCACTTCACAGAACCTGCATGTCACTCCCTCCTGAAGGGATGGCATCACACAGAATCTTGTTTAAGTTAGTCCAAGTTTCCACATGTGACCAGAAGTCTTACTTGTTAGAACACACCCGTTTTCCAACTATTCCCCACATTCCCTCTCCTCCCACCCCTCCCCAGCAATGGGCAATTACTTCACAAGAAATGTAAAATAGGATATGGGTGTACACAAAACCTACCCTTCACTAATACTGAACAGAAAAGCCTATTTTCCAATTACAGGACATTTTTCTCTAAATTTAGGTCAGCACTGGTGCAGTCTGCACTGTGTATGATTACCACAAGGATAATACCAATAAGTACATATATTTTCTCAAACTGATTTAAAAGCCTATGAAGTTAATTGGGGAAAAGTTTAATATTGCTACTTCAGAGCACTAGAACACACAAAGTGAATCCAATAAAGATCCTTGTATTGATTCAATATTAAGTATTAATTGCATGACCATCATAGCACCTCTTTACATTATCACACAATCACCAGAATTATCAACTGCTTTTAAAACTAAAAAGGGTACAGTCCAATATTTATAACTTGCACACTGTTACTATACAGAAACTAGGTGCATGGTACAGTGCTGCAAAAATGGAAGCCTGCAGTTTTGACAAAGATGCCAAGTCATGTTGTAGACAATTTCAGTCAAACTGGCAATACTGTTTAAGCAAATACTCAAAGCAGGAAATAAAGGACAAAAAAAAGAATTCTATAGCCAAATAAACATCTGAAATTTCCTTTCCCTTTAATAATACAAGTAAGGTCACTTTTAGCCTTGGAACAGATACATGTTCGCCTATGATGATCTTGCTAACTACTACACAATATCTGATGTCCTCTGCTAAGAATATAGTTTAAGAAAGCCGCAGTTACAAGAGGCATCTAATGTAATATCTAAAATTTCCTTTATGGCATTTATTGAAATCTTTGTCTTAAACAGTGAATATGGAAAGATGGCCTCATGTTTCCTTTTCAATAGTACTCTGAGGATCAAGTGGCTTTCAAGCAGCATGGTGGGTTTGAAATTTTTGCAGTTTAGATCATTCTGTTGCGTTTATGAGTTGGTGAGTCTGTAATGACATCGCCACACTGGGCTGAGGTACGCTTTCTAGTTCCACCATTGTCCAAGTGGAGTGCCATTTCTTCTGATATGAAAGTGTTCAAATCAACATCATGGAGTCCATTTCTCCTTCGACTAGCATTGGAGCCACTGCTCACGTGAGTAGGCGAGCCTGGGGTACTCGAGCGAACACTTATACTAGCCATTGCACCACTAAGACCTGGGGAGAGAGAGAAAAAGGGCTTCAGTCAGACAGCAAAGACATTCAGTTCCCACCTGTGCCAGAAAGGATCGCACTTAGCCGGATTCCGCTGAGATCTTAAAGGCACTTCATCCTACTATTTGTACCATTCCAGTCCAGAGCACACCTTCTCAGCTTTCAGTCCATGTAACAATCCAGTAATTACCAGAACTGCTTTTTAGGACATTAAAAGTGAGCTTATACAGCAGGTTGTAACAGCACACTCTGGCAAACATTAGCTCCATAACCATGACATCCTACTCAAAACATGGACATACTCAAGAGCAGACTATTGCAATTTAAAGGCTTCACACCGGACCAAGAGTTACACAACCCTGCCAAGGATTTTTCAGTTGAACTGACCTGGTCTTGTTTCAACACCACCATCCTGCTCCCTTTCACTCCCTGAAGGAAACTGCAGCATGGCAGTAGGTCTCAAGACAGGTGTACACCACAGCTAGTTTTTAAATGCAAGCTTTATTTCACAGCTAACACTAATAGCCAACACATTCGTTTTATTAAATTCAGAAAGGCACTTAAATAACAAGCAAGGAAAACCATATGACAATTACTCAAAATTTGCTATCAACAGGTCTAACACAAATCACTATCACAGGTACCCTGCAAGTACTTTGGTTTGTGCTCAGATTAGAAGTGTTTGATTCAAACTCAAGTTTATTTCTTACAGAAACAAGGCCATAAAGACAACTATGAACTTCATACTAATTTAACCTTTGCCTTCTGTAACACTACTATTACAATTTTACAAGAGTGGGACATTCCAAAAGGTAAGTTTAGTAAGGACTAGTACATGACAGCCTAACTACACTTCTCAATTTGCAATTCAGGCTGTATTTGCAGATAAACAGGAGCTCAAAGATAAGAAAAACATCTTTGCTATAACTTCTTCAAATCTGAGTATTAATAGGCAAGTACAAAAACATCTGTTGGCCCTAGTAAAGATAAAGAACAGAAGAAGACAGATCTGCGTATTTTTCTAACAATAAGAACAAGGAAATGTTAAACTGTCCAGGAGCATTCCACTCTCAGTAACCTTCAATCTTGAGCTCTCATCTCCAGCCTCAAATATTCTATACCTCTGTCCAGCCATCATAAATCTTGAGTGTGCAAAGTAATTTAATTCACATCTTCATATACTGTCAAGTAAGCAGCCAAATATCACTGACTGACAAGTCAAGCCTAACAAAACCCAATCCATTCACTGCTGGTAGGCCAAATGGGCAATTTCAGAGGCTCTGGCAAAAGGACTGCTAGAGCTGTGACATCAGTCACCAGAAACCTTAGTTAGAAGCTGAAGTCTAAAGCCATCTGCAGCAATGGCAGGTTGATACAAAAGTCAGGATGGAACAGGCCAACCAATTTCACTCTACTGAACATTACTGAATGAACATTAACACTTCAAACTTGTAACAGCACAGGAAATACTTTTACACAGATCTGGCATTATGCAACAACCAGTAGAAACAGCCACTAATCACTAATGTTTCTTAGGGCTTTTGCTTACAGCTCCAAGTGCTGTTCAAACAGGGCTCAGAAGCATGGTCTGACCTCTGATAGGCACCCTGCAGATTTTATTAATAGCAAAATCATCTTTCCTTCACAATGGCAAAAAGTATTTAAACAGCAGAAACTCTTTTAGTCTAAAGGTAACTCAGAAATTAGGTTTGTGATAGTACTCTCAGGACTGCGATCAGGCTTAAGTTCAAAACCATTATGAAAAGAATTTCCCATGCACATGAAGAAAGTAAAGCAGCTGCTTGATAACAGATGTACAAGCAAAAAGCCAACTCAGAGACCATAACTTGGATAAACTACCAACATGAATAATTTGGACAGGTAACAAATCACTTCACAATTCAAAGACATCAGTGGTTTAATTTCAACTGGCATGACATACATCAGAAAAAACATTAATTCATCCTGTACATTTAAATTGGAAAAAATCTGAGAGCATACAGGTGACATTTTTTTCAAATTCAAATTGACTGTAGAGATTTCCCCCCACATCACTATTCCAAGCAAAACTGCTCTGAACACGCAAGTTCAGTGTCATTACTTACACTTAAGAGTCAACAATTTACATCACTTATCAGTCATTTACTGTTATACAACTCATACCAAATGAGCAACATAGTAATTCAGTTTTATCATGACATCTTTTTATCATGTCTAGCGCCCAAGTAAGGGGAGAAAATTCTAAATAAACCCCAAAACTAACCTGTGATGTGAAAAGACATTTTTTGGCACCACCCAAGAACTATGTTTTTAAGTGAAGCCTTTTCAAGTAATAAGCATTCTTTAAAATAGCAGATACAGAAGCCAGTTAAAAGATGCACCTGTAATATGCTGCAGCATATTCTAAACCAGACTGCCAAAGTTCACAAGCAAGGCCTAAAGCAGTCACTGACTTCCCAGTATTCAGGTAATACTGAATCACTGTACATTTAAATACATAAACAACCTTCAGGAGATAATTAGAAGTTAAAATCTTCAATCCAACTTGGTGTCTAAGGCAGGAGAATAGCTTTGAATTAATTTCTACAGATCAGAATACAAGGATATTGCATCACAGCATGGACTTTGAGCTACAGGTTAATCTTGCATCTCACACAGGTATTTAGTACTAGTAAGAGTCATGACTGGGTATACTGACAGACCGAGTGACAACCTGGCAGCTAACCAGATTACACAGCACTGCCCATCAATCCAGGAGAGCAGAAGTGCCAAATAAAACACTGAGCTCACAGTTTAGGACTGGCTAATCCACCTAACATGGAAGAGTCAAAGCAAACTCAAGGCATACATTCAAATATCAAGATGCCATTTCATGAAAGCAACATCTCTAAGAACCATCTGCAATGCTCAAAAAATCTACTGTTGGTCAACACGGAAAAGAGTTAAGTTTTTTCTTGGGAATCTGTGGCAAGGCAGAGGAAATCTCAGAAAAACCATTTACTGTGAATTACTCCGAGTTTAAGCTTTCAGTGGACTCAGAGCTCTTCCCAAAGCATTTAAAGCAGCATCTGACACTAGGAAGTGGTAAAATGACATGACTGTCAGCAAACACCATTTCCCAACCTCAAATTTCTATACTGGGCTTTACACGGCCTAATCACAGGCACGTCAGTTTTGTCTATACAACAGTACAGAGATCCAAACAGCAGCTAAAGTGCCTTTATTTTTTCCACAGTCTCACAAGCACCTGTGAAGTCTCCCACTCCTTTCTGCCAGAAACATCTCCTTTATTAGAGGCCCTTAAGAAAGCACATGGCTCTTAACCCCTTTTTAAATTGGAAAGGTTTGAAGTGGAGTGCATATCTTAGATATTTGGCAGTACTCAGTACATTCTCATTCCTGTCATATCTTTCAGTCATCAACAGTATGACACTTCACAGCCAATACTTTTACAAAAAGCTATATCCTAAAGGTCTTACAGTACTAGTAGAAAGAGCTGTGACCAATACTACCCAATTTATAACTAAGTACACTCCAAAGCTAAAAATATACTAGAATGCTTGACTGAAAGTGTGTTTCATGGATTATGAAATACTTAAAACTGTCAACTTAAAATGAGCAAGTTTATCACCACTGGCCTATCAAACTGTAAATGCTGTTTCATCTGCACTACAACCATGTCCATGTACTACTTATTCAGGTCACTACCACAGCATAATATACTGGGTAGCTACTGTTCAGTATATTAATAGTATTAACTATTGTTTTCTAGAAGTTTTAATCAGGAAGTATCAAAAGGAACATTCACGCTTAGATAAGTGTGACTAAAGCAGGAATTAGTTAATAACCCCAGATAAATACAAAATGGCATGCAGAGAGATCCTTGTCACTCCTCTATGTCATATTCACCCTTTCACGATACCAGCTCAAAGAGCAAGTTTTAGCAGCACATACCAATACACAATTCCATCACAGCTATATATACACACAACCTTTAAATTAAACTGTGTCAGACCAATCTGAACTCTGTTCTCCTATCCCCTCTTTTACCAACTGCTACTTCTCCACACTGCTAAGTGCTCCCATTTTAAACTGCAATTTAATATTTTAAGAAATATGAAGGCCTAGTAGAAATTCAGGCTCTTAAGGAGCCACACACTTCTACATGCAAGTGTTCTCCCTCCCCCAAAAAGACCAAATCACATAAATGATACACATCAACATTAAAGCTGGGAGAAAAAGAACTAATACTCTCTCCCTGTACTGCTGCCCCATTTTTTTCCCAAATTCACCTAATTTTTGGTTAAGAATGCTCAAGTCAAAAGCATTTTAACATTACCTTTCCAAGCTTGCTTCTTCCCGCTCCTCAAATGACAGCATTTTCTCACATTATGCTGGGAGAATGGTCTGTGAAACATGGAGCATGTCCCACAGCAAAGGACATGGGCTGTGCACGGCCACCAACACCACAGGACTTGGATGCCAGCTACAGCCAGGCACAAAGTGGCCCAGCACGTGGCAGTGTTTGGGAATCTTGTGCTATTAGCTCAGATAGATGTCATTCTGTCATTTGAAACTCATCTCTTCCAGAACTGGAAATGTCAATACACATCCAGAGAGTCAATGAAGATACATCCATACCTTCCCTAGCTGCAATCACATTTCAGGGACTAATGGAAGTTAAAAACCCAACTCTTTATTTGAGATATTGGACAATAAAGATGTTATCTTCTAGTACCACATCTTAAAACACCAAGCATCAGACTGAAGTTTCACTGAAGTTTCGGAAAAATACACTGGCACCTCAGAGTAAAATAGCATGCATTACCTTGAGATAACTACTCGGCTTTTCTTAAAGGCTTGAACTTCTTGTCAAATATTCACAGTACAAGTTGCCAGCCATGTTTTATTTCAAAGGTTACCCATCAGCATGCTAACAATGAAAAGCTGCTATTAAGGGAAAAGATTTTGTTCACCAGAGTTTACTCTCTGAAGAGTAAGGTTCCAAAGGCTCATTCTCACTAAGGTGTACTAAAGATTTCAGTAAAAACTGTGCAGCATAGGTGCCATGGACTTAAAAGGGAGATCACATACACCTTAAACATTCTCAAGTTTAATTTTTTGTCATGATAACTTTGCTTTTAGCTACCCTAACAAGTTCTTCTCTATTATTCTGCTTTCAGGACAAGTTTTCTTTTAGTAAAAAGACTTGATAATCAGTATTACATGATTAAATTCTGGGTTCAACATCCCTTGCTTTTGTAAAAAAAACTGTCAACCATCTTACAGAGATAAAACATAGGTCAGAAGTTACTGGGTTGAAGATAGAAGAGGCAAGACTAAAAATTTTTTAAAAATACGTATTTCTTTTCAGATTAAACAAGTACAGTTTAACAACTGTACTGATACCTTAAGGATACTATTCTCTAATGTTTTAGTCTAGGGCATACTGACAAGACAAACCAGAATTGTTTGATGTTCCAAGAAATACTGAATTATTAGCTACTTTGTTAACGCAGCTTGTTAAAATTTTCACACATGCTTATGATGTGTTTAGGGGTTACATGGTGAGAAACCAAGCATTTTCCACCAACAAAGGCAAAGACCAGCAAGTTACAATGCCATGGTCTTTAGACACATACTGGTATCTATTTCTGAGAAGTCAATACACCAACTCTGCTTCCTCTGAGCTTTTCTTGATGCCATAGACTATTCATACCTATCCCTGCTTCACGAAAAGAGACCCTGCTGAGAGCAGCAAAGTTTTAGCATTATCCCTCAAATCTAATTTAACCCATCCACATGATCAATAAAGAAATACTCTATTCCCATTGGGAAGCCAACCAACGCAAAACAGCCTTACTCCTTTATATGCCAGTTGAAAACTCCCCTCAAAACCTTGGTGATCAACACTGGCCTGGACTGCTACTCACCATCATCAGGTTCTCATGTTTCCTCATAATATCTAGAAGCAGCACTTTCAAACAATGTGCCAAAAATGATGATAAGCATGTGCCTAATGAGGACAATTTACACACACCTGAAGATCCTTGGCAGGTTTGAAAATCAAAACATAGTCTTGAGAAGCCCTACAATATATAGGAAATGAGCTCAGGAGATTGCTTAATCACAACTTCCTTAATGTTAGAGCAAAAGAAAGGGGGAGAAGCTGGAGGAGTGCCAATATTGTAGGCAATAACCTAAAAACAGTTATGAGGCCCAATACAAGCCTAGTCACTAAGGATTAGCACAAAACCATTTGTGTCAAGGACCTGATTGAAACAGGTATCAGGAGAACCTAATCCAGAAGGTGACTGACATGTAATCTTGTCAACCAGCTGAAGGAGAAAAGTACATTTCTAGCCTCTGCAGTGCCACTACAGAGCGCAGAACTTCCTCATGACCCCACATTACATTGTGAAATATGGGAAACTTGATACATCATTGTTCACATTCCCACGCTACAGAGAAGTGACTTCCATAAACCATCTCTGCTCAAAGAAGATGCTAAGAAACAATACACGGACACAAAAAGAGCCATATTACCAATAAAAATGCTTCTGAGTTTGCTCTGAAAGCTCACTGCGCTGAAGTGAGTCAACGTAAGCTTCCTCTCACCTGAGACTGAGCCTTTACAGTTAAATCCAACTCCACAGATTCATCTATAGTTTCAGAAAATAGTTTTTATGAGGGTGCTTATCACAGTGAGAACCAGCTTCTGCAGTTGTTCTCAAGAAATTAACTTTATCTACACTGAGTAAGCAATAGTGGTGCACAGAATTCCCTAGCCAGCTTCCAACATGAGACAGGAAACTGCCACAACCAACATGGCTGGGTGGAAGTATGCTTGGTTTAAATGGCAACAGGGTAGCAAATAAGACCTGACTTAGGCTGTCACCTAGACAGTAACAGTGGCTGGCTTGTGTATCTTGAAAAACCACCATAGCACAGTAGAAGCAAACACAGCATTTTCAGGAATTTGCTCTTCTAATTATCAATTCTACCCCCCACTGAGAATACCCAGACAGTAAAAATTCCATTCAGGTGCACTTCTAGGTAGCTTAATTTTTACTTTTAGAATGGTCTAGGGCTTTTACCTCAAGAGATCTGCTACCCTTTTGAATTTTAGAAGGCATAAAACCCAGAGGTGAACTGCCTCTTATCACCTCAAGAGCACTTTAAAGCATGTTTGTCTATCACTTGCTAAGCCATACTCCAATACAGAATAAGCTACTGAATATTCATATCTGCAAAGAGATACACCTCCAGCATTGCTGGTGATGGCAAGGAAGTCAATTCAGTAAGACACTGGAAGACACGTTAATCTGAAAGTGAACTAGAACGAAGTTCTGAACAGGACTCAATTATTTCAACAATGCGCAAGTGAAATACCCTTTCCAGGATACTCCAAGTAGAATGCTGAACTGCATTACCCAGTGCCTAACAGAGGCACTAGAGAGCTAGAGACATAAGTCTCAGACATCAATTCCCTCTCCTAAGCCCAAAAAATTTGCTAATAGTCGAATCTTAATATTTAACTAGTTGCTAACATAGTATTACCATTTTCCAAGAATTCCGTTTACTTTAGTATTGGTATGAATGCCAAGTCTCTTCGTGCTTCAAAAACACTACCAAGACTTGATACTTAACTGTTGAGTTCACAGCTGTGGAATATTACAGACCCAAACTTCATTTTTATTCAATGCCTTTTCTTCATTCAAAATACTCGACTATACAACTTTTTAGCAGCCAACATATGCTTTATACATGCAAAAACTCCCTTAAAGAATGAAGGGGAAACCTTCAGCTGGAAGAGCAGGTACATGACACATTATGATGTGCCAAACATGCTTTAAGAACCCCCACCCAATGTTAACCAAGTAGTATTGAAAAAGTGACTGTTACCATGCAGAGCTATGGCTTCACGGAAGGGTTGCAAATCAGTCTCTACAGATGAGCTAGTTTCTGTTGAAGTAGCTCGGTTAGGGGATACTACAGTCAGTCTTGGGGGAGCTCTAGAATTTCTTGGAGGAGGGACTTTTCCACAAAGGAAGCTGATCAAGTCTTCTCTTCTAATAGTTCTTCTGCGTTTTTTAACCCAGGCTAGCACATCCTTATTCCGACGCTGATAGCCAATCTGAATTCCTAAATCAAAGCTTCGCTGGTGGGCATCCACACTTTCTGCAAGAAGACAGAGAAAAAATTCTTAGTGTTACAGATACAGCAGAGTATAGCATGGCACAGCACTGATGTGGCTTCCTGTCACCCATGGGAAAGTAGTATCTACATCTTCTACAGGTTACACCATAAGGCAGCACCAAGGTGGCTGCACCAGCAAAGAGGAGTCCCATTAAACATAAAAAGTATTAGCCAAAAGGTACCATCCTCTTTACAAGTCAGATAATCAAGAGCAACTTCAGCACCACTTAAATAGCATTTACTGTACTTCAGGTCAACACTACAGCACTATTTATTTACATTAAAAACACACTTAGAGCTTGTCAGTCTGAGGAAGCTACTTAAATCAATGGACAACAGACTTAGACACACGCGAAGTGCATCCATACAGCCAGGAAGCCCCAACATTTCAAAGGAGTAACTGCTTTTCTTCATTCTGACAGGTAAATAATTGCCAGAAAACCCAGATTTCTTTCAAGTTCTTCTGTTTTCAGCTGAATTTCAATTGCAGAGGCAATTCATAGGCCATAGTTTTGAAACTAGTTAGAACACAAGTGTCCCCAATGTCTTCCAATTTGGCAACATATCATTTACAAAGGGAGGCTAAGAAAGCTTCCTTCCCCATTTAGAATCCCACTGCAATTTCAATATACTAAAAGCTTTATACACACTATTTGCAATAAATCTTACTACAAAATGCACTTTTACTCTCTATTGATGTAACTGTGTCACCTGTGCACATCAGTTATAACTGTGCCTCCAAAAGACTTAAATGCCATGTATTAAGTTGCTTTCAGACTTCAGGACGTGTATTTCTGGCTACCAGTTTGAATAAGTTGCAAACCACAAGACAGGTGGGACAAATCCTGTTCACTACACAATTATGCTCATCTTGTCATAGGTTTGCTATCCAGAGCTTTGACAACAGCTATTTCAGTGTCATATACTGTTATGTTGCTCTTGCTCCTTAAAAAGACATATCCATTCCAATTCTGTTTACTTGAATTCCACAGATTTTCTTCAATGTGGCAAAGCTGATTTTAAAAGCATTTTATATTTCTGGTTTATTAATGAAGTCCAAGGCAGAAGCCATTTGTCCAGAACATGAAGGTATTTCTTTAAGAAAGATATCCCAAGATATTGGTTTACAAACAGTGACGTACACATCTAACGTGGCTTTCTCACACTCCAAAACCCAAAAGGAACCGCTATTAAATGCTATTCTTGGACTTATATTCTAAGACACCACTGCACAGTCCATAAAAGACAGCACTGAAATCTACACCGCCAAGGAGCAGCACTTCAAACCTAACACAATAGACCAAAACCACCCCAAACTGACCTGATTACATCTTGGGCCTTTTGGAATATAAACTAAACAGGTACACAAAGTACACTTAACACGTTACTTTTATCCACTCTAAGAATATTTAAGAGTATTTTGCCTATACTATTTTGTAATCTAAAGGCTACATTTACAAATGCTAATTCCTCTGAAAGCAATGGCAACATGACAGATTATTCCTCCTGCCATTTTATACTCCACAGCAGCCCAGACTCCAATGCATTGGCAGTAAAAGCTGCCCAAACACTCTGGAGTCAACTTGGAAACTGGAAATATTCCTTTAATCACTTCCTGAATGTCCTTCTGAGGCTTGGAGGCCTCCTTTATGTCAATACCCTTCTTTCTTTGTGTATGACCGTGCTTTACAAAGTGCTAACTGTGAACTAGGTATGAGGTCAAACACTGACTGCTGATGCAGCCCAGAGAAATTTCAAGCATCATTACCCTGGGAATGATTAGATTTTTATGGTAAAAGCCACAACTACTTTGTTTACAAAGTTAAGCTGGCAAAACCTAAGCAGTCAAGCTGCATATATTCTCAAATTACTAAGTCACAATTAACATCAGAAAATATTCAGGGTTTTTCTAATAAAAACAAAGTAAATTGTAGTCTCAGAAGTCTTATTCTGACACACACCTAAAACTTTCCACAGTGGTCTTAAGTTCTAAATTCTACAGTAAAAGCCATGCCTTCACTTTTTTAGTGCAATCTGCAAGATAATCAAACGTCTTGAATGCAGCCTCCACCACCAGCACCAAAAATTCAGGATGTAAGACCATCAGTGTGATGTGATATTAAACTTCTAATCTATATTCAGAAGAAATGCTGACATTCAAGACATCATGGCATTCTCATTATGCACTATTCCTTGGGTTGTTCTTGTTAAAAAGATGATGCCTCAAAAATCCAAGCGTTTATCAGATCAGAAACTAGCTGACAAGGCAAGAAGCAGTTTGTGGTGTTCAGTTCACCACACCAAGTATTTCTCCAGTGTTTTGACAGAGTCTTCCAAAACAAACAGTACCAAGAATCTGAAAAACAGGAGATTTAAGAGCCACGTTCATCACTAGGGAAAGCAAGTTCACAGTAAGAGACTCCAACTTGTCAGATATGACAATGTTTAGCTGGTCTTACCATGTTTTCTCCAACTTTTTAACCACTTGCAAGTTAACTGAAAATTGAAAGCTAGCATTTCTGAGTAACTCAGGTACTTTAGCACTTTAAGATCTGTTTGAAGAAAACATTTGTTACAGGTGCTGGTTTTTGAAGCATTATATTATATTTGACTAAAGTCAGCCTCCAACTTAAATTCTAGTTTCCCTAATCGCCTACTCTTCAGTTAATCCCATCATTGCCAACAAAAACCAAGGCTCATTTTGCCTAGAGCATAAGTAATCAAACATTTTAACCAGAAATAAACAGCCTAAGTCTTCATACTAAAGATGCTGTTAGGGAGAGCCATGCCATTTGTAAAGACAGAATGTAATTATTCCAGACAATTTATTAACGTTACCTGCTGCTACTCTAGCACCATTCTCAAATGACTACTGTCCCCAGCCATGTTCCAGTGACCCACTCCCTCAGGCCAGCACCTTCCTGCTCTGAGGTGCTGCCCCTTTACACCACCTGACACATAAACACAACATTCAACTGCACCTTCTGCAGGAGCAAGTGTCTGGCAGTGAGGGCTTTGCACCTACATTTCCTCCTTGCTCTGTCCACATCTGTCAGAAACCTGATCACCCATCACAAACATGTCAAGTTCAACTGCTTATAACAAATCTGAAATGGGAAAACCGGATGCAAATGAAGGAACATACAGGCAGAACTATAGATAATGCTGTACAGACCAAGAAAAAACAAACAAAAAAAAAAAAACTCAAGAAAAAAGAAAGAGAAAAAACAAACTAAAAGCCAGAAAAACAGCCATCTGGAAATTTAAAACGCTTCCCTTCCTTGGAATGGAAGGCAAGTAACAATGGGAATCACACTGTGCCAATTTCAGCCTTCACTGATATGTATCGTTTTAGAAAAACCTTTCAAACAAACCAAAAACCACTGAATGATCCTTCTGCAGACAAGAATTCCTGTGACAACCCAAAGAATTGCAGAGCTCAGAAACACCCAGTAAACCAGCACTAAAACACAGCCACATGCAGAGCACACTCCTATCAAAGTTCTGGCTAACACTGCCTTCTTACAGCCACGCTGGACACAGCCATAATGACATTCTAGTGCTTAAAATAAACTGGGAGGCTTACTTAAGAAGCCTCCCTGCCACAAGAAGATAAAACTTTATGTCACATAACATCTATGCAGAATTTCAGGAGCACGAAACCCAACTTTGCTTCACCACAAAAGCAAAGGCATTATACTGACACCCCAACATCTAATGCACCATGAAATACACACAATGCAGGGAATTTCAGTACTGTTTAATAAGCCATTGTAAGCTTCCCTTGAATTCTCAAGAAACAGCCACATATTAAAGACACCCTTTTTCAAGGGTCTCAAAGTAAAATAGCTTTTAAGTTTATTAGTCACTGACATGAGGCAACAAAAAAGATTCAGCTACCGTCAGCTAAAGAGGCCCAGGGAAAACTCGCAAGATTCAGGAAGCAGTCTCGGGTTAGATTTTATCAGGGTGAATAAGAGACATTAACAGGCCCTACTTATGAGTAAGCCGGGGCAGGAGGCAGAGTGGGGCCCGGCTCGGCGGGGAGGGCTGCCGGGGCAGCGGGGGGGCAGCCCCTTACCTTTGTAGAGGTTGGTGACCGCAGTGGCGGCGTTCTGGAAGGGGACCCAGAGGGAGAGCCCCGGCTGCTGGCACACCCGGTCTGCAGGGAGGGAAGGACACACGCTGTTTATTTTGGAGTCACCCGCTCCGAACGGCCATGTTAGGTTTCGCCATTTTGTTCCACCTTCCGGAGGCAGCTCCGGATCGGGGCCGAGCGGGGCGGGCGGGCAGCGGCCCGGCCGGGGCAGCGGGCGCGGTGCCCCCATCGCTGCGGGGAGCGCCCGGCCGCCCCCGCCCCGGCCCCGCCGCACAATGAGCCCGGCCCCGTTCTTCGCCATTTTGTCAGAGTCTCTTCCCGGGGCTGGGCGTTGGGAGCCGCCGGCAGGGCCGGGCTTCCCGGCCTCCCCCACCCTCCCCGGCACTCGGGGCTCGCCCCCGCCGCCCGGACCCTCCCGGCGCGGCCCCCGCCAGAGCACTCCGACACCCCGCGGCCGCGCTCCGGCCCGAGCGCTCCGGCAGCCGGGGGAGGGGGTGCGGCCGGGCCGGGCCGGCGCAGGAGCCGCCCCGGAGGCCGCGCCGGGCGCTGTCCGGGCCGCGGCTCTCCTCGCCTCTCGCCATTTTGTTTTCCCGTCCGTCTCTCACGGTGGCCGCGGGCCGGCAGCCGCTCCCCCCGCCGCCTCGGCCCCTTTGTACCGCTGCGGGTACGTCCCCACCCCGGGCGTTCCGCGGCTGCTCGGCGCCCCCACACCCCCCACGCCCCGAGTCCACCGCGCTCGGACTCCACCGGCCTCTCGGCCGCAGCCACCCCAGTCCTCCCCAGGCCCCTGGCTGTGCTCACCCTTGTAGAGCTGCGCCACGGCGGTGGCCGAGTTCTGAAAGAGGTGCCAGAGCTTCTGCTGCTTGTGCTCGGGCTGCGCCGCTGCCTCGTCCTGCAGCTCCGGCGCCAGCGCCTCCTCCTGCTCGGCCTCGGCCAGGCACTGCCGCTCCCACTTGCTGAACCAGTGCTCGGGCCCGTGCTCCTGGATCTCCGCCTCGCCCTCCTCCTTCTTGTCCTCCATCCTCCGCCCGGCTCCGCGTCCCACCGCCGCGTACACCTCGCTCCCGACAGCCGGCCGCGCTCGCTCCGTGCGCCAGGCCGGCCCTACCTCACCCCCATGCCGGGCCCGCCCGTCGCTTCACCGGCCCCAAACACTCCGAGCGCCGGCACCGCCCCGAGCGCACTGAGAGCCCGGCCGAGGCTCCTGGGAACGCGCTGCCGGCCCGCCCCGCCCGCAGCGCTCGATTGGCCGCCGCCGCCCCGGCACCGCCGGACCCTACGGGACTCCCAGCGTTCATTGGTCTGTTTGGATGTCCATCAAGTGGGACATCTCCCCTGGGGGCGGGGCTAACGCGGGTTTGGTTACACCGTCACTGCCCCGTGCCGGGGGCGTCGGCGCGGTGCGCGTGCGCAGTGCGCTGCCTCGCGCGGCCCGGCCCCGCCCCTGGCGTGAGGCGGCCCCGCCCGCCCCCCCCGCCCGCAGCCGCGGGGCAGCCCCGGGCGGGCGACGCGCTCCCGGCCGCGGGCGGCTCCGGCAGCCGCTTCCCGCTGCGGTACCGGGAGGTGGCAGCGGCTGCCGCGGCTCCGTTGAGGAGCAGAGCCCGCCCGGGAAGTGGTTCCCTTCGCGGCCCCGGGGGAAGATGGCGGCCGCGCAGGGTCCGGGGGCCGAGCCCTGTGGCACGGCCGGGCTCAGGTCCAGCGCCCGGCAGAGGTAGCTGAGGGGTTTGCACCGAGGGTTCAGACCCACGGCACCACTTTTCTGCCTGTTTAACACATTATTTACCATTTCTCCGTTCTGCGCTGTAGCAGACACAGTCCCAACAAGCAGACGGAAGTCACAGCTGCTTTGCGCACGTTTAAAAACACTCGTCTACCTCGCGATCTCGTCACTATCCTGCTGTGAAAATGCACTTCCAGCTGCTCCAGCCACACTTCCAGTGAAAGCAAATGTCCCCCGAGCTGATGTGGGCGAGGGCTGGGCACACCTGCACCCACACCTGGGTTTGCATCCGCTGTGCCAGGCTGCGATGCCAGCGCTGCCCGCGGTCAGCCGGGTCCCGATCGGCTGCCACATCATTAAACTGATTATGGACACACAGTGGCAATCTGTGTGCTCGTCCAGCCCCGTGGTAGAAACACTCACAGGCTTTACGGGCTGTTCCTCCTCTGACAGGATGTTCTATCCAGTCCATACTTGTTCTCTTTTTGGACTTGGATCTTCATAAGAGTTCCTAAAACATTCAGGAATTCAAGCACAAATCATATAGAGAGGGGCAAGAGGTGGCATGAGGGTATAATTAGAACTGTTGGGTTGGGTTTTTTTATCTCTGAGGACAACTGAAAACTAAAACTGCAGTTACTCTATTTCCTAAACCACTGAGACTAATCATTAAGGACTTCCTGCTTGTGGGTTATGCCGTGGCACTTCATGTGAGTAGAAGGGATAAGAGCACCCATAACTTAGTGCAAGTCTCCTTAAACTGGAATTGTGGCATTGGCTTTTAATATATGTATCTCATATATATAATACTAGTGCACAAACACAGACGCATGGACATTTTCTTCCTTTCTAGGTAAGGCTCTGCCCAGTCCTTGTTTAGGTTTATAAACTTCAGCCAAATTGGTTTTGTAAATGATCCATTGATCAGAAGGCCAGTAAGTACCTATTGTGGTGCAACATGGGTTTTTCTCCTGTGCTACTGTTTTGAGGAAAGCAAAGAACAGAAGAGGAAGTCTTCTCTATCAAACAAGATTTCTTATAAAGTACCTAGAACTTGGAAATATTCATTCCTTGTACTCTTAAATTGTTTAAATATTGTAAAGCTTCACATGGGAATGTGTGATGGGATTGTGTTCTAATATTTTCCAATAAATCAAGTACTTAAATTCATCTTGCTCATCAGAAACTTAGCAGAAATTCCTGTCAGCTTTCATGGACTTTGCAGATGCTCCCTGAGATCAGAAGTCAGTGCAGAGAGCTTGATGGAGGAGGAGACATAGCTATCCTGGACTTTGTGTACCACACATCTGTTTTTCTGACTGTTTCTAAAGAGTTGCATAATGTTGGCAACTGTGAAATAAACAGTTCATTCCTGCAATACAATGTAGTGTTAGTCATGATTTATCAGGCAGGCTGTCCTGAAATTTGGCTATGGCTGGTGCCCATTCAGTGCAAATCAAACAGGGAGCTGTAATGCATCTCTGGGCAATCCTGGGTAAAAGCTTAGCACCCGAATTTCCTGGTGTAATTTAGACAAACCTGGCTACACACCTTCCTCAGGAGTATCTACAGCTGATAGAAAATGCTGAGATTCTGAGCATTGTTTTCCTTTCTGCACACATTACGCCAGGTGGGGTGGATAATGTTGGAGTGGTTGAATGAATTGTTTTTATAGTTTTCTGAAGTGGCCATTGGTGATTCTGGGGTTAATAATGGAGAGAAGCTTAGCTGAGAACATAGGGGTACTGAATTTTGAAATTAGAAAAATGTCATTTTTTGGTAGAATAAAGAACTTTAACTTGGTCTAGAGACTTCTTGATGCCACCTGAAGATAAGAAGGATGCTAGGGCCTCAGGAAAGGAGCCAAGCATTTTCTGGGACTAGAAGAATAATGTACCAAATTAGTCCTGCAGGTAGAGAAGGAGAATTAAATGGAGAATGAAGACAATATTGATTGACTTTTTGAGGTAAATTGTGGGGGAGGCAGCGAAGGAGAGAAGAAAAAGGAACAAAAGCACCGTGCGCAAAACCCCTTAACACACCCAAACACTGTTCTCCCCAACACCTCCTGAGCAGCTCTGAGCAACGCTGATTCACTAAAGAATCTTTTCTCCCTAGAAATAAAGAACAAGTTTTGTGCTTTTGACCCACCACGGTGACCTGGCACAAACACGAGCGTGCTGGTTTTGGTTGCTGCTAAAGGACTGTCAGCTGGAGTCAAATGTGCAAGGATTGGGAGGTCACTGGTGTGCACGTGGCAAATGTGGAGTCTGAGTAATCTTGGTGTTTTGCCTCTTAATTTCCCCCATGGGAACGCTGTAGTGATGAGAGCAGTGTGGCATCCCAACAGAAGTATCAAGGGAGATAATTACTGGAGCATGATGAGAATATGCTAATTGTAGAAGGCTCTGAAGACTCATTTTATTCCCTTATGCAGACTCTTATGGGGAGTCGAATTTAATGATAAATAAGGGAAAACATTTTTTTTAAATATGAAAATGTGGAATGGAGGAAGGGAAAGGTTTATTGACAATACAATCTACCCAAAGTGAACACTAACATTTTAAATTATCTGAATGTGTAGATGGCTGAATATAGACATAGGAATGTTTTCACAGTGCTGCAGCGGAACTTGAATACTTGTGTAAGAGAACTTTCATGGTATTTTAAGAGGAAGAACTGAAGGCAGCAGGTATTAATTTCACCAAAGGGAAAAAACAGGTCTGAGTGTCAATATTTTCATTTCTCTTCACTGTTTTGTCCTTTGGGATCAGACTCTCAGTATGCTGTCCTCCAAAAAAGCAGGTCAGCAGGGAAGGAGATTACTCAGCTGCAAATTGTAATGTTTCTCAGACAAAATTTTTCATTCCAAGTAAGTCTGGCACAGTGTGGCTGAGCAAGCCAGCAGCAGGTATTTATGAGAGTCTGGCTCACAGAGAACAGCCGTGCATTGACTGTTGTATATCACATAATCGAGACAGTTTAACCTGCTCCTGATGTGCTCAGATGGGCTTTTATGTCTTTGGCTGTTACTGCTGTTCCCCCCTGAAAAATGTGATGATTGAGCACTCTTAGTGCAAATACTTGATCAGTCTGAAACAGAAACCAACTGACAAAGGCTGAGACCATCAAAGTATCAGGGTTCCTTATGGTTGCAAGAGCCTCATATTCTCTTGGTTTTGAGTCATGGAAGTAGAAAAGTAAGGAAATAAGATTAAAGGATTTCTTGTCCAATATGTGCTCCTAGGTAATGGTTTGCTCTGAAAAACCGAAACTAGCTAAGCACTGCAAAAAGGTTAGTTGAATGCTGTTTTAAATTTTAAAATGCTGATAACCTTAAATAAAAAATGTATATTGCAGCAGCATCTGCATCCTTCCTGCAATTCCCTGGGAGCACTTTAGTAACTGCATTTCTAAGACCATGATCAAAATGCTGTCACATAAAAGCGACTTGAAACGATGTGATTAAAACTTGGTCAGTTTGGTTTTGCCTAAAATAGTGATCCCGAGACATTGCTTCAAAAGCCATGCTCAGTTTGAGAAGGAAAGCAGTTAGACTCTACAAGAACAAGATTCTCCAAACCTCATGTCATGGCTCTGGTATCAAAATTATTGAACAATCCATACAAGGAGCAAAACTCTCCTTTTGTGGGAAAGACTACGAGACTCCTGTGAGATACAGATAATTTATGTGTGAGTTCAAACTCTACCAAAAAGAGTAGGAGACACAGTTTTCAGTTTTACTGGGTAGTACCTCACTACATATTTTGTTCCACTGAAATTAATGGTATTTCTTGCATAACAGGATAAAATACGTGGTGAATATGCAGTTGTCCTCCTGCTCAGTACTTCAGAGCAACCTAATCTTTCTTCATGCCTTAAGAACTGCTCTGAAAGGAGAACTTTACTTTTCTATAAAGCTTTTCTGTAAAGCTTTTCTAAACAGTTTGTTTATTTTTTCTTGAAATTCATATCTCTAGTGCATCATCAATAATACAAACAGTTTCTGCATAGTGCATGGATTAAGATTTGCCAACAAGGTCCTGTCACTGAGAGCTGCATACAAATAAAAGAGATGGTCTTTGCTGTGAAGGACCAACAATTAAAACACATTTTCATGCCATACAATGAATGAGAAGATGCTTGTTCCTTCCAATAACACAACCCTATTAGTCTGTGCATAAGCTGGTAGTTCTGTTGTCAGCACCAAGACAGAGAGGTCTCCAAGCTGAACTAAAGTTTGGGCACTTGGGCTAGTAGAACTGCTGGCCCAATATGGAAATTTTTATCCCAAATTGAATCCCAAAGCCATGTCCAAGGTCACAGGAGAAACAATATCCCATGATTTCCAACTGCTACAGGTCAAATTCTAAATATAAAACCATCTTATTCACTTACTGCTGATACATGACTGTATTAAATAAATAAATAAATAAATAAATCAAGACTTGGGGTAAAAACAATGGGAGGGTCATCTAAGTGGTGTCTCCTTTGCTTGCAGAGTAGATTATTTGCTCCAGTGCCTTCATGAGACAGGAAACCAAGGGGTTTCAAACAACCTTAATGAAAGTAGAATTTCTCCATGTGAACTCATGGTGTGATGTTGGGATATTTGGCACTGTGCAAATTACTGCAGCTGGCAGGTGCTTCACCCTTTACTGTCATGTGTTAGTTGAAGGAGGAGCAGGATGCCAGAGGTCTCCATTAGGTGGCTTGCATGGTCCCAAGGGCAGTTCTGAGTCGCTGCAACATTTAGTTGCTCTCTTTTTATAGAGCATCACAAACTATGAAAGAAAACATAGTTTGCTGTATCACTCCTTGCAGAGTGTTTTGGAGTTGCAGATGGCGAGAGTGTTCCTTAAGCTAACCCTGTGCTGAGGTGGGTTTGTTTGTTTGTTTCTAGGCAGGAAATCTCAATGCAAGGCTTTCCCTCTGAGCTGCCAGCAAACCTCCACACAGCCAGTAATGTCACATAACCCACCGCTTCTGAAACCAAGAAATGGGGTCACAGGCAGAGCACGAGTTTAGTACTTGCTTTGGTGGGTGCAGTCATGCAAACACTCATTTTGTACTGCTGGAGCTGGCTTTGGAGAGCAACATCTTTTCACACCCGATATTGTTGCAAATGAGAACAAACTTTGTCTGGTACCCACATCAGGGCTAGAGCTGAGCCTGCCTCAGCCTCGCTGACTAACTCACGCTGGACTACACACACCAACAGGAGTGCAGGAGGCTCTGATTCAGTTGTGCCCCCGGAGCTGTGCAGGGAATGATTTTTGCAGGATTAGATGGCTGAGTAAGCCATGACAGCTAGCTCCCTGATCCAGCCTTTGAGGCTCAGCAGAACCCCCACTGAAGCTACTGAACATTTTGCTTGCTCAAGGACAAATGAATTTGAACTTTTTCTTCAAAAGAGCAAGTGGATATATTGTGCATAGGTGTAGACATTGGATCTTGGATACCAACTTCAATGTCCTTTCAGTTCTTCACCAAATTATTTATTTCAAAAAGTGCATCTCTCCCCACAGTCTTCTAATCAGTTGAGTAGGAAAAAGCCAAACCACCTACTCCCATGTTGTAATGTATGTAATGACTGACTGCTCAAGTTTAAAGTATTTCAAGTGCTAAATATAATATTTGCAGTCCTGCAGCTCAGCTATTGGAGGATTCAAGAGCAGTTTGAATACCAGTAATCTCTTGGGACCCTGGCCAGGGAAGGCTTCATTTAGTTTGTGTGGGAGTAGGATGCACAACACTTCCCAAAATGGGTCCTCTAGCTTCTCTGCTCAATTCTCCACCTATATAAAGGAGATAATACACTTATATTCCATGAAAAGTATAGAAATAATACCTGCCCTTTGGGGATCCCCATCATGTCAGTTCTTTAAAATCTTCTTAACAATTTGTCCTGAGCAAATAGAACATGAGCTGGGCATGGTAGTGGAGTCATTCAGTCTCCATGGATAATGTGTGTGCTTTCTCTTCTGCAATGACTGGTTTTCTAGCTCAGGGGAAAAAAGGGTGATGTCCTACTGACTCCAGAAGTGCTTAATGAAATACCTTGTCACACCAGGCAGATTGCTTAAGAGCAGATTTTTGCCATGAAATGTTAATAAATGTTTCAAATTAAACAAAATGAAAAAACTAAAGAACACAAAGTTTAACAGACAAGGCCTGGATTGTAGATGCAATGTGACATTCTCACCTCTGGCTGCCTGGCTGGCATTTGCCAGAAGCCTCAGCAGGACAGCAGGGGTGGCAGGGCTGTGTGAGCCCCAGCACCATCTCCCCCAGTACAGCCCAAAAATCACTTCCCCCAGGGCTCAGGCCATGATCCGAGCCCCCTTCTTCACGGTGGGATAATGGTACAGTGGTAGAAGGCAGTGTTGTAGAGAACACCACCAAAACTTCATCTCAGGTCATTCAGCCTCTCCGATAGTCACCATGAGGAATGAGTGCTGGGCCCCAAAAGGTCACTGTGTATCAAAGAAATTGAAAATACTCTTTCACAGGTCTGACCCCATTTTTCAATAGCTCTCTGCAGCAGAAGGGAACTGCTGCTAATGTTCCCAGTCACTGCTGTTGGATGGAGCGCTGAGACTTTAAGTGGCACTGGAGCTGGGGCTCAGGCTTCGAGTGCTACTTCAAGTCCTGAATGCATCAGCCTCCTTTGAGAGGCAAGGACAGGGAGAGATGGGTGTTCAGAGTGCAGGCCTTCTCTGATGGGGCAGTTTTCTGGGTTGCCATGGTGAGGGCAACCACCATGCTGTGCTCTGTTGTAACAGCCTCAGAAACACAATGGCCAGAGTCTGTTCCAGTGCAGATTTATGAGGATACTGAAGCACTTACTCCAAAGCATATTTTTCTCCCCCTATTGCTATAGCCAGTTGTTGTCAACAAATGTTCTGTAACTCTTCCTGTATTTTACTCCTGGGAACAGGCAGAAACAATCCCTAAAATCCAATAAACATCAAAATGGGATATGCTTTCTTTAAAAACTATTTTCCCTCTATTTTCTTTGCCTTTTACTCCAGATCTGAAGTTCTGGTTCTGGCCTTGCAGATCGAAGCATTTTGGGTCATCTCTGCCTATTTTTGCTGCTCCAGCTCACTCCATTTCATTGTGGGCAGTGTCAGCCAAACAGGGACAAAGTACAGGCACTCACCAAAAGGTCCTCAACCAGAACTTTCCCCCCATTTCTTTTATGTCAGCATTTCCAATTGTCTATCGCATGCCAAAACAGACCAGATTGAAGGCATTTTTATCATCTTACTGTGTTTGTAAAAGTACTGGTTTGCAGACAAATTGGTTCCCCAAGCTGGTTGTTGGCCTTGTACAATGTGGAGGTGCTGAGACACATTATGATGACAGAGCAGACGTGAATCAATATAAAGTCATCGAGTAACAGCAGCTAAATACTGTGTTCTAAGTCATTCTTCTCTTCTGCAGGTGAAATATTAGCTGCCAAATTCCGTCACCTTTAGGTTGTCTTTTGGGAGGAAAGAAGAAGGAATAAGATAAGAGAAGGAGAGTTTTTTAAACATTGGCCTTCCCTGAGGTAAAAATGTCTGTTGAAATGGTGAGGAAAAATCATAAATAACCCCAGCACAACTTGTAGAACAAATAAGGCATGCTAAATCACCTCTGAAATTTGTTTTAAATTCCCTGTGCCCCCATTGGCACACACTGGCTTTGGCAGGCTGTGTCAGCTGGAGCTCTGCCAGCGCAGGGGTGATCACTGCCATCCATCCAGGTTGTTGTTTATTGGATTAAAGTACCCTCCTGCCAGGGTAGGTGCTGGATGCCGACTGCACAGGAGCCCGTGGGATGTGCTTAGGCTGGGAACTCCTGGGCTGTAGCATCATTTGGAGCTTTGGGTGGGTTTCCTTCGCTGGCTCAGCTCTGCCAGAAGTTTGAAGAGACTGGTCTGCCCTCGTGTAGCAGAGCACAGCTGGTACCTCTGTGTTCACAGTGAGTTCTTCTGCCTGGCTGGGAGGTACCCATGATGTGTTCTCAGGGACAGCAGTTGGGTCTTGTTGGATATTTTATAAAGTGCTTTTAGGTCTGGGGTTTGCCTGTGCCCCAAACCCGACAGTTGTCACAGAGCACAGCAATGAGATCAGCTATTTGATCCATTTTCCTGCTTCTCAGGAATTCTTCCTATTCTTGGCTCTGAAGTTGTGTTTTCCTGCTGCCACCTCTTTTGTTGTTTTGTTAGTTTTTTTCAGAACTGAATTGTTCTAGTCCACACATTTTCTACATAACATTTTATCCATTTTTGGGGAGAATTATCATCATATGTCATCATATATCCCTTTCAAAAGCTGCATTTGTATTTATTTCTGTCATCTAAAGGTCACTTTGCTGGGTCCTTCTCTCTGAACTGGTGGAAACAGGTTGTAAAAATACATATGGCCTAAGAAATGTCTACATTTTCTTGTCTGGAGAAGGCTCAGTGTCTTGGCTCATGTTGTGCCACAGCTGGCAGTTCAAGGGATGCTGGGGATGAGGATGGAGGAGAAGGTGTGTGTCAGTGCACAGATGTTCAAATATTTGGGGGGAAAAAGGTAATTAAACTGTTCTAAAAAGCAATATGTTTCTCTAAAAAGCCTAGAAGAATCACAATGAGTTAGGGCTGGGAAGGGATGTACTGCTGGTTTTCATTTGGGGGACTTAATAGGGCACATATGTTTTTTACAACTGTTTTATCTGAATTCATGACAGTTAGATTATCCCTTGGCTTTATATTAGTGTCTAATATATTTAATATTCATAGATCCATAGTTCAGCATGTGTAATCAAATAATTACAGATGCCATTAGCTGAGTTATCACACTAATCTGGGTGTATTTCAATGGATAATAATTTAATGAAATTATCACTTAATTTCTGGAGCCCTCTTCTCTGCACAGAAATGAAAATGAAATGAAAGTGCTGCTCTTTTTCCTTCATTAAGAAACTCCAGCCTTGATTAACAGGATCTGAACATCCAAACATTTAAAACTTGGTTTCCTGAATTTCTACTCCCAGTGGCATTCACAGGAGGACACCAGTTTAAAAAATAGAACAGAAACTCCCCATTTACACAAAGGCTGTGTGGGAGGGAGATGGGAGCAGCGGTGCCTCCTCCCCCTCTGCTGCACTCCTGGAGCAGGGAACACACCAAGGCAGGAGCAGCCATGGCAGGAGAAGCTGCTGGGGGAAGATCTCTGTCCATAGGCAGCTGCTCTCCACCCCTAAAACCTGTCTGAGGAAGATGCTGCTCATTAGAAAGGTCAGCAAGACAGGGCATCAAAAACTCTGGGAAAGGCCAGCAGAGGGGGAGAGGGGAATGGATGGCAGGGAGGCTGTCAGTGCTCCCTGCAGAGCCTCAGGCACGGGCAGAAGGCTCAGCTCTGGATGTGATGGTGGCCACCCCTCACCTCTGCTCTCTGAAATGCTCTGTCCTTGCTTTATGTGGTGCAAGGCACGGAGTTCACAGTAAACAGCTCCTTGCTGGCGCTGACAGCAGGGGCTGTCTCTGCACTGCTTTTGAACCAGCTTTGAACTCCTATTGTCGTTCTCAGATAGATTTGGGAACAATAAGAGCTCAATGCAAGGCTGGCAGCTGCAGAGCAGTTGGATCTCCAGGTGTTCCCTCCAGATGTTGTCTCACACCTTACCTGGTCCCCCCATGACCTCAGTGTCCATATCCTTCACCCCTACATGCCATACAAAGGCAGTGCTGGGATTCCATGGCATCCCCAGGGGACAGGAGCTGGGACAGAGCTCCTGGCACAGGAGGATCAGGAGCACCCACTCCTGGATGCCCCAGTCCATGGCACTGCCATCCACTGTGGAGCCACTGCAGCCCTTCGGACAGGGAGTGCTGCGCCTGGGAAACCTGCACCTGATCATGCCAGGGGGGTGGAGACAGCCAAGGATCTCATCAAAAATACCAGAGAAACAAACTAAAGGGATTCAAGGAATTAATGGGTTCATTACTAACATCACAGAGGTCTGGACACCTCTGACTTAGAAATTCCCCAAGTTTTCGCTACAAAGCCTGCAGGAATAGGGCCAAGGGGGCTGGCAACCATCTTCAGCAGGGAGGCAAGCACAGAGCAGCTCTTCCCTGGGGCACACTCTCAAAGCAGTGGTTTACGGACTCCTGAGTCCAAGGCTCCATCCATTTCCAGTAATAATAAAAATGCTGATCTGCCCCTTTATAAATAAAAACAAAGCTGTTGGGAAGTTATACACTATAGGACCATTTTCAGCAAACCAGACTGCAAGTAGCTCTTTTCCTTCAGTTTGACCTGCGAGTGAGTGCAATTTGATGATGCAGAAGGATGCTATGGTACCAAGGTGTGAGTGGGGATACTGCCCTTCAGCACACTTGACATTCCCCTGGTCTAAAACTTTGTGGCTGAAGTTCTCTGTTCTGTGATATGCAGAAAATCAGGCAGATCTTCATAACAGTGTTTCAGGTAAGCAGGGAAAATAAACTGGAATTCTAGATCAAGTTTTTTGTTGAAGCACTACCTTATTTCTGGGTTTAAACCCCTCCTTATTTTCATCCCTATCCTTGGATGTGGTTCTTCAATTTCTATGCTGGGTATTGCTGTGTGCTATTAAGGGAATGTTATGTTCCACTTGAGAGGTGGTAAAGTGAAAGCCACATAAATACTCAGGGAAGAGCTCTTTGAGATTCTTCAGGACTTAAAAGAGCTATGAATTTGCAAGCTCTACTAGCATGAACTCCTTTTATGGCATATATTTGTATCAAAATACAGTATTTTTACACTCAGATTTGACACGTGGATTCCTTCCAACAGGAATAGAAGGATGGCATCAGTCATCTGTATTTAAAATCCAAATGGAGGATGTTGCATATAAGAACTGGCATTGGGTAATGAGAGGGAAGTCACCAGTGACTCCTATTGATCCTCAAAGTGTGACCCTGAGCAAGTCCTTGAATCTTCTGTGCCTCAGCCTGTGATGCTCAGACATGATTAGCATGTGTACTTTATCAGCAAGGTTGTTGTGCAAGTTATTTAATGAGTGCTTGCCAAATGATTTGCGGCATTTGAATGGCAGAGGCTATGTAATTGCACAGCACTGCTCTATTGTATAATTGCAGAGGCTGCAGGGAGCCTATGGCGAGCCACTGGCTGCCTCCCTGCTGAATAACCCACGGACAAATGAGCATTTTAGTGCTGGGAGGAAAATCCAGTTACCCTGGAGCATTAGTGTGGATCCTCCGCATTTCTGGGCAGCTCATGCTTCCTTGTGTAAGACTCAGGGGTAGAAGTTTGCTGCTGAGTGCTAAGCAGATTTTCCTAGTGCTGTCTTCCGACTTGAAAATGTTATTTAAGCAGAGAAAAATCTGTCAAAGTCAGCAACAATCTTAAAAATACCATACTTTGTGTCTCCACCAGGATGGAGAGCTTGCCTCTGGAGGTATCTTTGCCCCAGAGAAGGAGCACAGTTCTTGCATGTATTTTGTTGGGCCTCTCTCTGTACCCCTCTGCTCACATGTCCAGCTGGAAGCTCAGCCCGTGGATGACTCTTAGCTGTCACAGAACACTAAACCCTTCCAAACAAACATGTTCAGCAGCAAGGAAACGACACTGGATCTCACTCAAGAGCCAGGATCCTGCTGTGCTTGTCTCTCCCTCTGCCACCTCTGCCTTCAGGGCTGATGCCCTCCCTGATATCCTGCCCCTGAGGACACCAGACACAGCTCCAGCCAGGGCTTTGACCTTCTGTCAGTGTAAACAGAACAGCTTTTCCCTGATGTTTGCACTAGAATTCCCGAACTGCAGCAGTGCAGAGAGGGACTGGTTCAGCTGTCACTTTTGCCACTGTTTTTCCTCCTGAGCCTTTATGCAGAGTTCTTCTGGCTTAAACTTCCTAGCTGGGTCGGGAGGCTTTGACATGCACCTAAAGGCACAAAAGTATTAAAAAACATCTGTAGGACCTGCTCCAAGCACCAGCCAATGCTGAGGAGATGAATTCCTACTGATTTGGTCTTTTGCCCCATACCATAACATACCAGTTTTGTTAAAACTTCCTGCTCATCTTTTGAATCTTGCTGTTCCTTAGCAGACCCAGGGCTGTGTGTGTCTCATCCCCGGTATGTACCAGACACTCAACTCAGGGTTTTAAAACACTTTTTAAAAATTAGCACGTGGTTTGTTTTGTACTATGTAAAGGTATATGCCCATTAATTTTGAATTTGAGTATAAAGTCAATGGATTCAATGTAATCTGCTTCATTCCTCAGTAGGGATTTCACTGGGATAGAAGGAAAAAAGCTGCTGCCCACCCCTGGACACAAGCTGACTTTGGAGGGGATTTGCTAGCGTTTAAGCTTTAAGGTAGCACAAAGACAAGGATTGCTGTAGCTATCTCACCTGGATTTAATTTCAGTCCATTTCCTTAAGGAACTACTTGTGAGCATAATTTGAATAAGCAACCTTTAATAATAAGCCCGGATGTGCCTATGATTATAGGTGATCTGTTTCTATAGTGGGTGTTGAATTACTCTTTGTGATTTGGGGAAAAAAACTCCTGTAGGAGATTTTTGAACAAACAAGCCCATTTCTTAAGCAGATGCCAATTTAGGTGATAATCTAGAAATAATTATTCATTCTATCACTGCAGTTTAGAACAGCCATGGCATGGCATTGTAAGCTGTGCTTTGGACAATGTTGTCAGAAATCATGGCTAAAGTCACTAAAGGCCAGAAGGCTCATTAGCTGGGAAAAAACATGGGCAAAACTCTTAATGTCTTCCAGAAGGAAAGAAATCTGTGAGAGCACTTCAGATTTCTTCATTCTGAATGCAGATCTAATTTTTTAGGCCAACCGAAAATGTCTGTCTAGAGAGCTCCAGAAAGAGAAACAAAAGTAAACTATAAATATTCAGCTCTTTATTTTAGATTTTAATAAATTATGAGCTCTGGGAGAGACATTTTTTCTTTCAAATAACAACTGACTTGATTCATTTTATAAGTTGGTTGTATAGTGCTTGTCACCTTCTATCTGAATACAATCCATCAGTCTCTGGCAACACTTTAAGATGACATATCCCGAAGGAAATTGGGTCCAAGGGTCTAATGAGGAACAACCACTCCCCTGTGGAAGCCGCAGTCTGTATCTCTGTCTCCGTGTCTATCTATAAATAAAGTCTCCTGCACGGGGAGGTCTGATGTGAGACACGATGCTCAAAGATTACTTGACCTATATAACAACCAGGGAGGGCAGAGGCTGCCCGTGCTGTGTCCCTGCAGCCCAGCCATGGGCAGGGCGCTGCTCCAGCCCGGACCCCGTTCTGTGTTCCGGGGGCACACCTGGGCTCGGCACAGCGGCTTCCTGCCCCTGGGGCTTGTAGCCCACCCGGAGCCCCGTTCTGTGTTCCAGGGGCTCAGCAGGCTCGGCACAGTGGGCTTCCTTTCCCTGGGGCTTGTAGCCCACCGTGCCCCTGTTCTGTGTTCAGGGGTCACACCTGGGCTGGGCACAGTGGGCTTCCTGCCCCTGGGGCTTGTAGCCCACCTGGACCCCCGTTCTGTGTTCAGGGGCACAGAGGCTTCCTTTCCCTGGGGCTTGTAGCCCACCCATGCCCCTGTTCTGTATTCCAGGGACACAGCGGGCTCGGCACAGTGGGCTTCCTTTCCCTGGGGCTGGTAGCCCACCTGGCCCGCGTTCTGTGTTCCGGGGGCACACCTGGGCTGGGCACAGCGGCTTCCTGCCCCTGGGGCTTTTAGCCCACCCGTGCCCCTGTTCTGTGTTCCGGGGGCACAGTGGGCTTCCTTTCCCTGGGGCTGGTAGCCCACCGCCCCACCGGCTCGGGCTGACAGGCTGCGAGCGGCTGCTCTCTGCTCCAGGGGAGGTTAAGGCAGAGCAGACCCGGGCGGTGTGGATGGCGATTCTTCTTGGTGGCATTCCCTGAGCCCCTGTGGCCGAGCAGCCGCGGTGCTGCTGGCTCGCACCGGGGGGAAACGGCAATAAATTGTTATTTTATTTTAGAAACTGCCGATTGTTTTCTAGTGCTCAGAGGCGAGTTTCCGGACGGGTAAAGCCACGCGGGCTGAGCTCTGCCCGGGCCCGGAGCTCTCAGTGGGAAGTGCGGGAAGGAAAGGCTGCGAATGCCAACTGTTGGACACGAAACCCACGGAAAGAAATCCCCATGGCACGGGAAGGTGAATGACAGGGCACTGGCTGCCCTCTGCTGTCCCCTGCCCGCCGCTACTGTCCCCTGCTGTCCCCTGCCCGTCACTGCTGTCCCCTGCTGTCCCTGTTGTCCCCTGCAGCCCGCTGCTGTCCCCTGCTGTCCCCTGCCCATCACTGCTGTCACCTGCTGTCCCCTACTGTCCCCTACCGTCCCTGTTGTCCCCTGCCTGCTGCTGACAGTTCCTGTCTGTCGCTGCTGTCCCCTGCCCGTCGCTCCTGTCCCTCGTCCCTCGCTATTGTCCCTTGTTCGTCGCTGCTGTCCCTTTTCGGTCGCTATTGTCCCCTGCTGTCCCCGCGGCCACCCCCATGTCCCAGCCCGGCTCACAGTCCCTTCCCAAGGCTTCCCCCGGTCCCAGGGAATGTCTGAAGGGAGCGCGTGTCCCTGAAGCCAAACTGTGCCAATGAAAAGAGCTTGGTGAATTTGGAATTATTTCTTGTAACTTCAGGCAAAGCGGCATTTCCTCCTCTCTTTCGCTAAACGCCCACCTCCAGGGCAGGAGAAGGGTGGCCACGCTTCCCTGCAGGCTTCCACCTACTGACCTTCCAGGGAGGGTTAATTTATTTTAAGATCGACCCAAAATATATTTAGAATTTTCAACAAATAACTTTTCCTCCAAAATAAACGCTTCTCAGCGCTGCGGGGTTTACCACACCATCACCCTGCACTTCAAAGTGAAAACATGAATAACTAACCATAAATGTGACTCGCGCACTGCACTGAACGCATGGGCGAAATTTCACAGGGAGCGTTTTCCTTTAATAGAAACCATCAGTTTAAATTCTCCCTGCTGCTTTAAGAAGGGGAATTCAATTTACCCTCAAAGATTATTAAACACTAACGCATCTCTAACTTCGGGAATCTGTTTGAGTATTTGTTTCCAGGAAAGAAAAGCCTTTTGGAGTTAAAAATAACGAGTTGTGTAAGCAGTGACTTAGAGAAATACTACACAGAGAAATCCTTGAGTATCAATCACTGTTCGAGGTTGTTTGTGAGGCCATCCAACCCCTCTTACTTAGCTGTTAACGAGGGCAGGCCATGGCTTTTGTGTGGGGCACAGAAGGGATGGGCTGCACGTTAGCCCTTGATTGGCATTGTTACTTCTCGTGTCCCGTGAGGCAGAGGGAAAGGTCCCTCATGGTCCCGCAGTCCCCGACAGCAGAGCCATTTGTGACCTGGCCCTTGAGGTTGTGGACAGATCTTTAGCGGGGGTTCTGGCCCACACTTATTTTCCATCTTATTTCAAACTGCTGCGGCTCTCGTCATTCCCATCGGCGCTGTGACACCTTTGGCTCCTCACGCTGGAAGATGTGCTGGCTGCGTCGTTTCTATGGGACATGGCATGATGCCGAAAAAGTTTTTCCGAATACCTTTCTCAGGGTGTTGCGATGCTGCTGTAAAGAATATTACACTCCTACCATCACACTCACTCCGGACACGATAAAATACCCGGGCTGCTGCGCTTTCGGGAGGGACGTGTTTTGCTCGGGAGGGCTCTGCTGCCTGCACAGCTCGGGCTGTCTCCCCATCCTCTCCCAGCTCAGCCCCTCCATCCTCCATCCCACTCCTCCTGCAAAGGGAGCAACAGGTTCATTTTCCTCTTCTCGCTGTCAGACACTGCTCTGTGTGTCCACCTCATCCCTCAGATCCCCAGGTTTTAGGGGAATTGCTCTTTGGGTTGATAGGGCTGATCCCGAGCTCAGGCCGTGATAAGGAGTCTGCTGTCCGGCACTGCCTCTAAAGGCACAAAGCTCCCCCAATCACCTTCCCCTCTTCTGAAAGAGGAAGCTGCAGGTTACGAAAAAATTATCTAAAATCTCGTCTGAAATTCTTACACATTGACAAGATTCCAGGGTGTGAAGCTTAAAAAAAAAATATTGCGAAATGTGTCATATATAGTAATTGAGAATTGCCAGCGCCGCAGGAACCTGTGCACCTGAAAGGCCTTTTTCTGTCCCCTGCCAGCCCTCTTTAGGGACAAATAGCTGATTGTTGTTAAGATCGGGAGATTAGTGGGAGCTGGCAGAGCCCAGGAATGTGGGCTGTTAAGCAGACATCTCCCATCCATCCTGGCTCGGGGTTTTGGGCCAGCAGCTGCCCTCCCCCCGGCACCTTTCCCACACAAAAGTCACCTTTTCGGCCCCAGAGCTCCCCTTCGGACTTAGGGTATTTAGTGACAGCTTCAGCTCTGCCTTGTTTTTGGCTTCCAGCAGGATGGACCATGGTTTGCTTGCTCCTGGGATTGGTGTCCCTGTGCCTGCACTGTGCCACATCCTGCTCGGACTGACAGCATCCACTCACTTGATATAAAGGGACATTTTTTGGGCTAAAAACCTCCTGCAGCAAAAGGGACTCACATACAATACCTGGCAGGAGCTCCTTGCAGGCTGACTCGAATTGTCAGCAATTCGTATTATGGCAAGGCTGCAAAGTTTTAAGCACAATCTTCTGTCCTTCCCATTCTTGCTGAGCACTCAGATATGCTTAAATCCCTCTTGGTGACTCTTGAAGTATGAATGTGCTCAGATATCGAGTATTTGTCATTGTGCACACTAAATGTTTGTGTCGGTGCCATCGCCTGTGGGCAAAACAATGAAACTTCCTTTTCTCCAGAAGTGGGAGCAGAGATGCCCCTCTGTGAGCTCCTCTCTGTCTAACATCAGAGCGAGATTTGCAGATTTGAGATGCATTCAGCAGCCTGAGGAGGTTCCCCTTCCTTCATCACTGTTCTCACCTTGGAAAAATCTGTGCAGAGTTGAAGTTTTGCGGGTGGGGGTCCAGACTGGGGGGCTGGGAAGGGCAGCCGTGGCGGCCAGGGACCACAATGCTGATCTTTTCCATAAAAGCTCTGTCTAATACCTGTTAAAGGGAACAGAATCTCAGCCGAGGCAGGGAGGAGGTCAGGGTGCGGGCGAGAGTGGAGGGAGCTGATGGAGGAGCTGGCCCGGCCCGGATCTGGCTCCTGGTCCTTGTCCATCCTCCTCCTGAGCTCAGCCTGTCCCTCCAGGTCCGGCGGGATTAGCCAATGTAAACCGCAGCCTTTGTGTTGAACCAGGGAGAAGATTGAAAAGGTGTGCACAACAGCGCTGAGTACTTTGGCAATCACGGCCATCAGCTCCAATTAGCATTAAATCGCTGTCCGGAGCAGCGCCCGGGGCTCAGAGCGGGGCGGGGAGGTACCTGCCCCAGCTCCCTGCTCCCGAGCATCGAATTCCCAGCATCGAGCTCCCTGCTCCCAGCTCCAGCATCCCAAATACCTGCTCCCAGAGCCCCGCATCGAGCTCCCTGTGCCCAGATCCCAACATCCCAATTGCCTGCTCCCAGAGCCCCGCATCGAGTTCCCTGTGCCCAGTTCTCTGTGCCGGGCTCCTCCCGGAGCCTTCAGCAGCCGCAGAAGTGCAGGCTCTGTGCTTGGAACATTCACACCTGCTCTCGGCTTCCCATCCATCCTCAGCTTTCCCTTAAACTTTCACAAAATAATTAAATAAACATCTACTGGCCACCGGGAGCTGAGACATGAAGCATAACGTTGTGCAATTCGTAATGTGCATTTATCTTTTGGCATTTTTAGTTACGGCCCCTAAAGGAGAGCAGTGATCTCAGAAATTTCAACTCCTTGAAGTCAGTGCTGTGCTGAACTGCTGGCTCGGCAAGGTGAGAAGGGTCTTACAGGCGAGTTACATCACTGCCCCTCTCATCATCCCATAGTCAGCGCGGGAATGAATACCCTCTGCAAGGAGGGAAGCAGCAAAAGAGATTGATCTTCTCCGAGGCAAGTAAGTGTTCAAATAATATTCATCACTTAGTGAAATGGCTGCCATAAAAGCAATACCCCCTGAACCTCATGAGAGTGGTTTTGCTTTAAGCACAGCCTGAACTGACAATTAGGAAACCTGTGGTGAGGTAACTTAGAGCCCACGGGGTAAGAGAGACCACAGGGAACTCAGCCTCACACAAGGACAGGAATTCCAGGACTGGAATCCCCATGAAACCAAGACAATTCTCTTCGATGCCACTCCTTAATTCCAGTGAATCCATGGCAGTCCTACCACATCATCGCTCTCAGTTTTGGAAGTGGGAATCCCTCAGGAACCCCAGCAAAAGTGCATGAGGTGTTTTTCTGTTGGACAAGGAGATATCAGAAGTCACCAGTGCTGCCTTGCTAATCCTTGGTGCAATAATATGGGCTGTGGGATCTGCAGTGCTGACCCCCAGGACCAGCGGGGTTCTGCACTTCCCTCTTCACATGGGAGTTACACAGGAAAAGCAATGAGGGCGAGGATGGATGGCATCCCTCTGCTTCAGATCACAGCTCCATATGCTGGGACAGGTTGCAGAAAAACATTGAACTTTATATTATAGCTATAGCTGGAACAAGGCTTAGGAAACACAAGTAGCTCCACTTTAGAAAATTGGAAAAGTGCCTCCTTGGGAATAGGGCTATGTTAGCAGGGCGTTTTGGCTGATTAAGTGAATTTGCATGCAGATTTTGCTGTTTCAACAAAGAAAAAAAAAAGATTTTTCATCCTTTTTGGCCGTTAATTTTTCCAGAATTTGCCTGCCAGGGTAATTGTTTAGGATGGGGAGTGATTAAGATCTGTTTTGCAAACAGAAGTATAATGAGGTTTTAATATCTGGCATTTCCACAGCAATACCCTCAAATCCCCATAAGATAAAATACAGTCAGGAAGAACAACAGACATCTCCTGGGTTGTCACCAAGAAGTTTCTGGCTTCAGTGCCTTTGTGTGGTTTTAAAAAAAAAACTACATGAGATGTAAGATTATAATTATCCATGATGGCAACACAATGCTCATAATGAGAAAACAATGCTCTTTGGACTTCAACCCAGGGCAGCACTTGCCTCTTCCTCTCTCCATCCCTCTGAGTAGCTGAATTAAAAATAAAATCTGGGCTGGAGGAGGAGGCACGGTGCCCAGGGGCAGGAGGAGCAGCCCCAGCCCTGCCATGCCGTGCCAGCCCCGTGGCCCCGCTCGTGCTGCAGAGCATTTTGGGCCCAGGCCAGTGCCCGTGCGGGAGGATATTGGATCATTTTTCGCTTTGACAACAGGAAGCCCGAGACAAGGCATTTCCCATTCTTGTTCCAGCATTATATGAATGGCCTTTAAAAAAGGAATGTCCCACAAAGGAGTGGTTTTAACAATGCTCCTGCTCTCTCCACGCTCAGCTGAGTGTGCTCCTCACAAGTCAGAGCAGTGCTGCTCATCACAGCTTCCCAAGCCCCAAATCTCGATGGCACTGACCAGGAGACCACCTGCACTGGGAAAACAGCCCTTTGTCTGGGGCTCTAGCACTGATGGTCCTTACCTGGCACATTTCCAGCAGGTTATTGGAGTTTAGATCCAGGTGCTGCCCAGACCAAGGGTTTAAGGCTCACTTCAGTCAGGAGGGAGAGGAGGGAGCATCCCAGCCATGCTGGGGTCTCACTTCTGAGGTCCCACCACCTCCTAGGCTTGGCTGAAGAGATTTCTGCTGTCCTTGATGCCTAGGGAGAGCCTCTACCAACTCTGACCATGCTGTCTGACTCTTGTTGGCTCCTTTCCCCTTTTGCAATCCCCCTTTCTCCCACCTTATCCTCTTCTACAAACTGCTTTTCACCACAGATCTGTTTCCCTACTTTAATCCCTTCTTCCACTGTGTCTCTAGAATAGGATCTCATGTTTAGTACCAAACTTACAGAACAGATTAGACTTCTCCAGCTATGAGAGTATAATTGATATTTTCACTATTGCCCATTCCCTTCTTCCATGTACACATGGATCCTGGCTGCCTCCATACACAGTGTCCATTAATCAATGCTTAGCTAACTCATAAATAATTCCTTTTAAACCCTTCTTACAAGTCTTCCAGCCTTTGAACTGCTCTGTAAACTTTGCTCCAGTGCATTTTGGAAAGAACCTTTAAATGATTCAAATATTGCCTGAATTTTTCATGGGTCTTCTGCAGAGAATGACATTCATCTGAGCAATCAGCTTTCATTTGCACCACCTGGGAAATGGGACAAGGAAAAGTTAAACGCTCTCCTCAGGGTCATGCAACAGCCTAGAGAGAGATGTAGCTCCTTGACCCTAGTGCCAGACCTGGCCCCAAACCACGTGGCAAGGAGATATCTATCTCTTTAGGAGGATTGCCATGCTGATCTCATCACTGGCATCTCACCCGCCCGCTTTTTTATCTCTAATTATGTACTGACACAATTATCCTTCATTACAGAGAGTGCACGCTGTGCACACACAGACAGGAAAACAAGCTATGCAATGCAGCTGGGCCATGCTGGATTCTGTCTAGAGCAAGATTTACCCACCAGCATCATTTTTTAACTGTTAAGTATAATTGAAACCAGTGAGGGAGGTGGGTCTTTTTTTCTGGATAGAACTGCCCTGGAGTCATTGTTTACAGTTCATCCATAAAGATATAAATTGTTTTCATTTCTTCTCACCTTTAGCATTTTCTGCAGTATTATCATTAGAAATGATAAAACTGCTATCACTAAAGCTTTCTGCTTGGTTCAGGGCACTTTCCCATGTCATCTACCTGTATTTATTTCTCCTTTGCAAGAATATAAATAGACAAAATGTATGACCTGAGGCAATCTGGGTAAGGCAACCACTCCTGAACTCACCAGAGGGAAATCAATCAGATTTTAACCACATAAAAGTGAATAAGAATCCCTGGCCTGATGACTGCCATCCCCTGGGTCATCCATGAGTGAGATTTTGGAGAGGGGAGGGGATTGCAGGTGAGGCTGACATGGAGCCCCACAGCTCCCACTCTGGGTGCTGCTCAGACACTCCAGCCCCACCTCTCTGCTCTCAAGAGCTGACTTTCCCATTTCATTCAGTCCTCCATCCTGCTGCCAAGGGAATGGGTTTCAGATTCCTCTGAATTTTCATGGATGAATGGCTAGACCATGCTAGTTTGCAAACCTACTAAAAAAAAAGGAGGCAGGGCTGTGTTTTCCTTTGCTTGTATTGTTTTAAGCAAGTTGATAGATTCCACAAATAAAAACGTTCTTTGTTCTATGAATAACAGTAAAAAAAGTTGGGAAGATGAGGCTCCAGAAAATCCATCAGGAATTCCCCAACCTGGTTTTCAATCTGTGTCACCACACCAGGAGTGACTGATTCATATTTTGACAGTGATGTATTCTATGTGCCATATATCAGATTTTGGCACCATCAGAAAAGTTTCAGTGAAACATTTTTGTGGAGGACAGAATGGGAGGTGGACAAGAAGATGATTCTCCCCTAACTTGGTGAAAGAAATAAAAAAAAACTCCCATAAAAAAAAAGAGAATCTGCAAGTTCACAGGAATGTAATGCAGTCTGCCTGTGGCTCTGCCGTGCACTGTGCTCAGAAACTCTAAAAACTCTCCTTTTTCTTTTTTCTTTGAGAATCAAGAGAAGCTGTGTAATATTTACACCTTCTTGAACAGAGCAAAGGACTGAGTCACCACACTTATGTCACCACAGCCCTGCCAGCAGCATCTGAGGCACTGGGCAGCATCACTGATCCCGAGTCAGCACTGGGGAAGGATCCCCTGAAGGAGCAGACCCACACTGCCTGCTGGGCAGTGATTGAACACACAAGAAATCCTGTTATGGCAGTGCCTGTATCTCTGTATTCTTGCTTAATCTGGGGCACACTGTTAAAGATTTGAGGACTATTCAAGCAGTTTTTGTTTTTAAAGACAGTTTTGGGCAAAACCCAAACAGCTTCACCTTGGTGAGTCAGTGTTTCTTTCAAGCTTTTCACCCCATTTACAACTTGATTGGTAGCAAACAGTACTTGAAGGACTGTTTTCATATGATCCTTGATGCTTCGGCACCAGATCAGTGTAACATCAGTCACCAGCAGAGCAGAACCAGCTGGAGCACAGCACAGGAGCCCTGTGTTGCTCTTGTGCAGAGAAACACTCAGGCACAGCTCAGCATCCAGCCCTGTCAATGCACCTTAAATTGAGCTTTTGCTCCTAATCCTGCCTTCTGTGGAGATAACGTTCAGTGAAATTGCTCTAACTTTATTTGCCCAGGTCTAATGCTGATCAAAGAGCAGGATACTTTCACATACAGGACATTATGAGATAAAGACCAATCTTAGAACCAGAGAGGGTGCAGAGCATGCCATGTCCTTTCATAATGAGCTGTGACAGGGAAATAAAATTACTTGTCTAATACTTCTGAATCTGGAAGGACTGAAGAAAGGTTCCAAATAGGTCCTTGTGTTACTTTGCTCAATGGAAATTACATTATTTTATCATGTTTTCATGCTGAGAGATTGGTTTATATCCTTTTGCATACCAATAGCAACATTTCTAGTTCAGCATTCATGACCTTTTATCTCTCGTGCCACTGCACTCCACATATCCATTTCCCCACTGAGAACCTTCCACCCTGAGCTGTTATCACTGTCCAGCAACCACCTTGATATTGGAGTGTTGTACCACAGCTGTCTGACACAAACTGAGCTGCTCAGGACAGCCCTGCAGTGCACATTTAGAGAGTGATTGGACTGAAACAAGGCAGAAGAGATGGGATCTGCTCTCTGTGCTGTGGAGCCTTCCCACAGCCTCCTGCCTGCCCTCCCACCCTCCTCCACTGCTGAGCTTTAGCTATCACATTTTCCTGGAGCACTGTAGGTTCCTACAGTCTCTTAACAAAGCAGGACTGTACATTTTGTTCTTCCCCCTGCAAGATGTCTCACAGTTTGGAATTTAGGGGATGAGGCAAGAGCTAATCAGGCTGGTTTTGAAGGGTCTCACAGTTTGCCACTGTGCCAGAGCTAATGGAAGTTTGAACCAAAATGAAAAGCAAACAGCACTAAGCAAACTGCAGACGATGATGGGAGGGGGAGATGAGCACTTTGGGGGCTGCCAGAGATTTTTTGAGCCACTGTCAGCCTACAAGCTTTGCTTTCCATTGATTTATCGCCTTATTGCTCTCAGTATCAGGATGACATTCTCTCAGGCATCTGATAATGAGAGAGAGTCTTCCCTTCCGTAGTCTCGCGTGCACTGCATAGCTCTCATTGGTGGCCTTGCAGGCTGTGACAGTGCCCTCCCACATATCTCCAGAGATGAATGACAACTGAATGTCGCACAGAAACTTTGGTGGCATCTCTGTGCATTGCTGAGAAGTTTGTGACATTTGGCACAAAGTTAGGGGCTTGCCACTGCCATACCCTGGGCTTTGCACCACGCTTTAATCCTGGGTCTGTGACAAGTTCCTTATGCTGGGCCGTACACCTGAGTGTGCCTTTCTGTCCCCACGTGGCTCGTGACCTGGAGTGCAGAACAGGAGCCTTTCTCTTAAGGAACAGGGTAACAATGCACTGGAGATTCTGTTTCTCAGGTTCGGGGTGTACCTGGCATCTCCACTTGCTCTGCTGCACCACTTTCTGAGTGTGTCCCTCTCATGGGAAGGGTCATATGTTAAGAAATAGGCCTCCTCTAATTAGCCAAATTCAAACTGCAGAACTGAGTGGCTTTTCCACCAAGCATCATTTACATTTACCCAGGAGCAGAACCCTGGGTACCTGGGAGCTGTCAAGAAGGTTCTCACCTTCACTCTGGGAAGAGATCAAGTAGGCAGTTAATATAAAATTTCCTTTTATCCTTTTCTATTTGCTTATTGCCTCTCTCTTTTCAGCCCACTAGGAAATAAGGTCAGCATCACCTCAGAGAGTACCTGTCATGCTGTTTTGCTGTCCCCTACTTCCTTTTGTTCACCAAAAGCAATCCTGATCTTGTCTGAGCTTTGCCTCAGCCCTCACATCTGGAGGGTTCACGTGGCGAGCAGCCAGGAAGATTGCATAAAGAAAAGGCACATTCACAAAACAGGAGAGGTTATTCTCCTTTAAATTCTTCATGCTGTTTTATTTTCAGTGGAGATTTGAAAATTCTCCTGCAGAAAGACCCTGGCCATGAGGCAGTGAAGTATTTTCCCACGTCTCTTCCCAAGCTCTTGTAGAACATTGAGTCCTTCTGCTGTGAGGGCTCCACCTTCTCTAACGCAATGAGTGAGCTTTCCAGATAAGTTATCACTTTGATGCTCCCAAATTCTCACTGGTAAAAAAGTCCAGTGAAAAGTCTTCTAACCTGCCGAGCTGCTCTCTGGTGCGAACTTCTCAGTCCTGCTGCCTCTCTGGTATCGAGTCCAGGCTTGTCAGTGAGTGACTCTTCTTTCAGGAGTCCTGCATGCTGGGAGCAGATTTAGTTTCGTGATTGTTTCCTATGAAAGCCGGATGACTCTTAGTCCTGGGAAGAAGTAGGTCGTATTAGCGAGGCTAACAGGATTAAGCACAGTTCAGTAGGACACTCAGATGGCCACGGATTTCTGCCCTGCTGACAAGCACCGTGCAGCACAGCAGAAAGTGCCAACGTCCCTGACAAAGGAAAAACTGAAATTCTCCCTCCTTTGCTACACACCTACTTCTACCTTGAAAAAAGAAAAAAAAAAAAAGGGCAATCTCATCATGGGGACCTGGGAGCCCTCAGAAAGATGATGTAAAACGACTCCCATTTTACTCTTGACTTATCTCTTTATTCATTTCTCCTCGAAACACCCACCAGCAGAGTGAGCGTGTGGGGGATGCGGGGCTGGGCACAGACCTGACTCCCCATGCTCTCCATCAGCTTCCAGAGCAGCAGCGATTCCATTCCATCCTCGCCACTGCCTCTAGAGGGTAGAGCAATCATGAGTCTCCACAGGGGCAGGCAGGCTGAGCAGTGCCATTTCAGGCTCCTAAAAGCTTTAAAATTTCCTTAGCAACCCTGCACAAAAGCTGCCAGTCAGTGCAGCCAGCCGGCAGACCTGAGAGTGGTGATGCAGCAGTTTCGCAGCGCTCTGCCAGATCCATCCCGCTCCAAACATATTCATAGCAGTCTCATGGACGTCCCAGGACTGCTTTGGCAGCAATTGTGCAGGATAAATAAAGCTCCCATTGTTGCAGATGACTCTGCTTTCAATTGCACGGGAATCCAGGCCAGCGGGGACTTCTGCCTGATAAAGGCTCGCCCATTTCGCACATTTGTGCCACTGCTGGGTAAGGCAGGGCTCAGCTGCAGCCTGCACCGCACCTTCCCAGGTTTATTTTGGGGCAGCTGGTTCCTAGCCGTTTGCAGCACTTTTCTGAGCAGCTAAGCCTCCACCACAGTGTTTAATTCTTGTGTCCCCAGCCTCACTGCACTGCCATTTGAACAGGCAGGAGTTAATATATTCTCGGCCATAGGTAGGTCTGGCTCTGCACATAAATACAGAGGGAGTCTTTGCCTCTGAAGTCTTTGGGGGAAGAGGGGTTTATATCCCAGGAGCAGAACAGAAGTCTATAATCAAGGGCTTGTGCGATTTCTGAATTGTTGAGTGGAAAGAACACTGTTCTTTCTATGATATGCCTTGATAGAAAGTCGTTTTGTAGTCAGGAATGAGCTGTGCAGGTTCACTTACAGCAGCCCTGATCATGACCTCTGAACATATGCCTGAAAACTCCATGGATTTCACTAGCTGTAAATATTCCTTTCATGGAATAAATTAAAAGGGCCTGATGCAGATGTTTGCATTCGACCTTAACTTTACAATGCATTTATTTGCCCCTCCAGCGATCCACTGAACAATTAATGCTCCTGACTCATGTGCCGCCTGTACAGCACAGAGATACAGCCTCCTCAGAGAGAAATACCAGTCCATCTTCATTTGCTTAACTACCTTCCTCCTAAAACACTTCAGAAACTGCATGCAACTTCCCTGAAACAGAAATTTCTCACTAGTAGGCACCTGAATAATTAGAAGTCTTATTGAAAATTTTATTCCAGCAATCTGCTCTGCCTATCCAGCACGTGTGTTTGAAGCTAATCAGAGCTCAGAAGGCAGTTTATATAAATCAGCCTGGGGATGGTAATATGATAGCAGTCGTGCTTGTTTATAACAAAGCCTTCTACATGGTGCAAAGTCTGAGTTTGATTGTTTATAGCAGCAATGAAAAGCCATGCCTCTGCCTTGCCCTTTGATTGCTCGTCTCATCTGAACCACTGAAAGCTGCAAAAAATTCCAACAGCACTCTTTTCTAGATGTTTAATCCACTGTGCTGCAGCCTGTAGAATCGGAAAAAAAAGTAGTAAAGTTAAGGTAGGCAGTTTTTCGGAAGTCTAACCTCTCTCAGCTGGGCCTGAATGAGTGTCACAGCACGTGTCTCTCACAGGAGCAGTGGGACAAAGCTGCTCGTGGGCTGTGCACAGCCAGCACACACAGCCCAGCCGGGCTCACGGGGCACGCAAGGAGTGGAAAGGGACTGCGAGAGACTTGTTTGTTTTCCCACTTCTCTGGATGGCAAACGTCTCAATCTGCTTGCAATTTGGGGAGGGAGAGATCCCCAGGGGAGCAGGAGGGAAAGGAATGGTGGAGGCTGATGCTCTCAGAATGGCAGCCCATTGAGAAACAAGGGAAGACCGACAAGAATCTTGCTAAAATACAGTCAATTATATCTAAGGACCCTACAGAAGGGAGAAGTGTTGATTATAAACAATGCTGTAGGAACAGCAGAAGTGATGAGGCTTGGTTTCTGCACACTGTCCCGTGCAGATCAGCGTCTCTGACAGCACAGTTTTCCTCTTCTTGCAGCTTTTATAACTGAGAAGATGCTGTGGGTTTCTCCCCTGCACAGCACACTGTTGGGGTGACACACAGAGCACTCTGGATGGATTCGTTTGCAGCTAATCTCTTTGCTCAAAGGAAAATGAGAAATGTGTGGGGCACAGCCTGACCCCTCAGAGACACACGAGGACCAATGCAGAGGGCACTCCCTCACTGCTGCAAGGAGGGTGGCACCCCGACCTTGGTCCCAGGCAATAACAAGCAACACCACGTGCCTATCTCAGGGCTCACCTTTGCTTTCATAAACCAGACAGGAAATTTTTCCTAACAGGTTTCCCATGGCCCTTCTCCAGCCACACAGAGAGAAGGCTGGAGAGCCCTTCCCAGCACCCTGGGTTCATCCCACACGGGGAGCCCCAGACCTCAGGACACCAAATGGACACCCCAGCAGCTGGCACTTACCCTTCCAAAGCTCTCAGTGAACAGATCCCTCCTGAATGTATTGATGAACAGCTGAGGGGCAGGACTGGCCCTGCAGGGAAGGTGTCTGTGTCCCCATGGGCACAGCAGGGTGGGTGACACAGGCCTGGTTGATGGCTGTTGCAAAGGCTGCGTGAAAAGCCACGTGAGGCTTGTGGCTGAACATGACCATGGTTTATGGCACATTGTTTTCCCCTTCACTGTGCTTCTCCAGGAATGTGGTGTCACCTGAGATTTGCAAGATGCACCCTGTAACAGCCCCAAAGCCTCCGGTGCACTGAGTTCTTGGATTGACTGTGCTCTTGGATTGCTGACATGTTATAGCAATGAGGATATCTCTTGCAAAGCCTACAGCGTGTTAGCTATGTTAACTTTGCATTTATTTTGTGATCAGACTCTCCTGTAGCTCCTGGACAGAGCCTGTGTGCACCCACAACTCTCCTGTGCTCTAACCACAGCATGAGCTGTGTGATCCTCTGCTCTGCTGCTCCAGGCTGTGCTCTCCATGAAAGACCAGGATATTCACAGGACACGCTCAAGTAATTTTTTTGTTCCCTTTCCTCTTTGTTCAGCATCTTTCTTTAACCTTAATTACATATTTATATTTCTGGTGACTGTAACTACTGCCTTTCCTTCTCTCAATATCCCTGACTGTAATAGTGTAGATATACAGATGTATTTGCCTCCTTGGTGTATAACAATGACTTTAAATCCATAATGAAAAATTAGTCTTAGAAGTGCTATTTTGGTGTTGTCCTGTTTTATTAGAGGGAGATAAAAATCACAGAACTCTTAATTTTCTTTACCTTGCTACCCAGTTCCTTCTGTTCATGAATTAGCTGACATTTCTCCTAGTTCATCATCAATGTGCTGAGATGATGATAAACCTTACAGCAAATTATTTTGGGAGTAGGAGTACGTAGTCTGAATTTGTGAATTTTTAATTCCAGATATATCTCAGAACCATTTTGCCTTTCTGTGACAATATTCCTCTGGGACAAACTGAGATTGCCTACAAGTTACTGCTATCTTTTTGTGCTTCTTTCACTTATTTAACCTATTTTTCTGCTTCCTGGATTCAACCTACCCAGTCCTTCAAGGAACGATTCAGACTTCCTAACAGGGAAGTCATTGATATTTGAAGACTTGTATTTCTTGGGAGCAGCTGCTGTACAGGGCCTCTGCAATACCTATATGCATTTATTTTTTTCCAGTGTAAGGGTTAAGGAAGCGTCCCAAGCAGCAGAGGCCACAGTGGCTGCTGGCTGCCAGCCACCACACAAACACCTCCCATTTGTAACATCCCCATTCCAGTGTCTTTTGCACAGTAAAAACATTCAACAACAAACACAGGCCACAGGGAGTTTGTCTGAGTCACTGTGCCACACAATAAATGCCAAACGTGAGCATCTAGTAAACTGCATGGTTTTTTAAATGTCACCAAAAGTGTTTTTTGAAAAAGAATCTCCGCAAGTGCTAAAGCAAAGCGAGATGATGGTTTTATATGGGAGGACGTGGTCTACACTCTTCCTGCTCTTACAGCCAATCTTCCTCCTTTTCACTGACATGAGCCTATTTTGTGTAATTTCCATGGTAAGTTTTCTGTATGCAAACTCACAATTACTACAATATGTGTGTAATTGGTTGTTCTGTTAGTTAATCATGTGGCTAAATCATCTCTCCATAAATAAAGCTGGAAGAATCACACACCATCAATCTAGGAAAACAAATGAAAATAAGATTTTCTACATAAAGTTGTGTAAAAAGACTTAATTCCCTCAGTCTCAAGAGGAGGGAGAGCATTCTGTCAGCCTTGCTGCTGCTGGGTCTGGCCATCCCCTGCTCCCCTCTGGTGCCAGCTGGTGCTCCCAAAGGGAACCTCGGTACTGGCCATGGTCAGATGGGCTCTGGCAGTATTTGCTTGGCGTTAGCAAACCTGAGATTTGTTATTTCATTAACTGATCTGCTTCATATTCTGTCTTTTGGAAATGGAAAGAAGTGAATTGAAAAATAACTGGGAAAGAACGAGGAAGCTCCTCTGGGCAGGAACAGTCAGAGGGCTGATGGAGCCAGAAGAACAATAGGCCTTTGTCCTTCTCACAGGTTATTGCTATTTTGTTTTCCTTGAAGTCTGATACCCAAGAAACGACTCGCAAACCCGCCTTGGTTCACTCCAGTTGCCTCGTGATGTTTTCTGGTGGGAATTTCCAAAGTGCTCTGAAGAATTAAGCTTTGAAAAGTTTCGTCTTCCCTGACAGTTATAAAATGTTGTTGGGTTTTCTTGGGTTTTTTTACCAAAACAGTGATTTTCAACCAAAATAACAGGGAAGGAAAAGTAATGAGCCTGGATTTTATGTACCAGAGGAAGAAGAGGAGGTGACTGTGGGAGTTAGGCATTGCACAAAGAGGATGAGTTTGCCCAGGTCTCCCTGTGGAGCTGCAGCTCCCTGGCACAGCACCTGGGCACCTGCCTGGCTCCCCTGCTCTCAGGAGCCCATCCACATCACACTTCACCGTGCAGATTCCCTTCCCTTCAGGCCTGGGCTCCCACCCCTGCCTCCTCCCACCTCCATGTTAAGATGTAGCTCACCCTGCTCAGCCATTAATTCCCCAAATCAGTGGCTGTTCTTGCAAGTACTCAAGACCAGAGTCCTTCCAGCTGTAACTCTTCCATGTTTCCCTGCTGTCCTTCTGCTGTATATATCTGCTTCCCTCTCCTGCCTCCTCCGTTGGGGCAGAAGATTGAGGATGTCCCATGGATTTCCAGCCAGCCAGTCCTCAAGCTTTTTTGCCTGGCAGGATTCAAAAATAGCTTATCACTATGCTGTCAGCTCTCCACAAGCAGCCAAATCAAACCAACAATCTACCTGGTCTCTGGTCCCTGTCACGTTGCCCAGAACCTCTCCGTCACTGCCACCATCTGATGCTGAACCAAGCTCCAGCACGCTTGGGCCAGCAGGTTAAATCAGCAGTCTGAGGTTACACCACCTTCAGCTTTGCTCCTCTCCGAGGCAGAGACATCTGATCCTCTGGGGAATCAGGTCCTAGATTGCCACTGTCAGCCCAAAATACTGAAGGAAAATAACTCCAGCCTGGATTGCCCTTAATACAGAATTGCAGCAGCCCCAGTGCTGATTCACAAAAAGCTGTCCTTGTTTTGAGGGCAGTGACACCCAGCTCGAGGATGGGAAAGGTGAATAACAGTGGTGACATCTTTAAACATACTGACCTTGGCAACAGCATATTTCTGCGACTGTGTGACACTGCCATAAATTATTGTTCAGACACATAGGGAATGAGGACATTGGACTGGAAAATGTATCCTACTCTCTTGAAACCAGAGCTGAGCTGTTGGACTGAGAGCTGATCACTAGCAGATTGGAAGAATCCTTAAAAACCAACCTATTTGACATCAGATTATTCTCATGTTTGGACAGCATTCCCTCTGCTATAAATGATTTTCAGCTCTCAAATTAGAGGATACAGAGAGGAAGAAATCAATTGCACTAGATTTGCAGGTCTGCAAATGGCCTTGTGTGAAGTTATGCATAGGAATATCCCCTTTGGAAGGCTGTGTGAGCCCGAGGGCATCACAGCTCATCCTCTTCCAGCTGTACCTGTGCTGGCTGAGGCACTTTCTGCCTTCCTCAGGTCCTGAGTGTCTGTGTAACCTGTTCTTCCATCCATCCTATCTGCTGCTGCAGGATTGCTTCTTACTCTTAAATCCCTTGAGGCATGGGCTTCCACCCTTTTCCTGGAAAGGTATGTCCATGATTTAGTACCTTGCACTAATAAGGCATTTTTCACATACTCAGTCTCAAGTTTTTGAAAATATTCTTTCACCTCTCTTACCTTTACTCAAATAACAGCTCCTTTTTACTTTGTACATGGGTAAATCTGAAATGTTTCATAGAACAATCCATTTCTGCATTAATGTATGCTTGGTTTTTCCTAGTTGCTGGTTTTCTCTCTAATCCTGTTTAAGCATTAGTGCTGTGAATGCTTATCAAGATCTTATACTATACTAGCAACACCCAAACAGTATTGACTGTGGAATATCAACTCCTTAAAAAAAGGTTCCTGTTTGAGGAGAACATTCAGATCCTCCTTTCAGTGAAGATTCTCAGTTTTATATCTTGACTTCTCAGAATGAGATAAACACAAGCCTTTATAACCCGGAGAGGTTTGGGTCCATGCCGTGGTGGCTGGGTACAAGTGACAAACACAAACTCATGGTCTCCACGACTGGATCAGCTGCACTGTGCAGCTCCCAGTTTGAGCAGGAGTCAATGTTTTACCTGAGAAATAAATCAGCCAAGGAGGGCAAAAATTAAAAGACGATGAGAGTGGGAAGGAAGGATGACAGAACAATACAGAAGTTACAAAATCAATATCTTATCAGACTCTCCCATTGTTACGGGACAGGGGTGAAGAGTCTCTTCAGGGAACTCAGCTCTAGCGAGTGGCTGCCCTCTCCAGAGGGCTGTCTGGACTCTTACCCCTGGAGTATCAGGAGCTGACAACAAAGAAGCTACACCAAAGAGAAAAACCATGACAAGATGGAATTATTGGGGGAAAGGGGATGGATACAGAAGCCGAGTCATATTTGAAACAAAAAGTGTGGTAACTCAGAACAATTTCCCTCATAGCATTGCTTTTCCTGAAAGATGCATGCAAGGTTACAGCAAAAGCAACTCGGAGCTAAGGAATCTTATCCTGAAACAGATGTAGTTTCTACTGGCTTGAATAGCTTGATTTCTGTAATACCAGGAACAATTTCCATAGCACAGGATGCCTAAAATAGCATTTCTTGCTGTAGACCCAATCTAAAGCATAATGGTTTTGCAGAGGCATGGAAAAAGCCCACATGGGTCGTCTGCAGTGGCCTTTACAATGTTACATCTGGTTGTTAACAAAACTTCAGAACGAGGCTTCATGACAAGATTTAGGGTAGAAATGGCAAAGTATCTCAAGTCTCCTCTTTGCAGGGACTCTCAGGTGAGTTCTCTGCAGCATTCTACTATTTAAAATTTAAAAGATGATAAAGAAGTGACTGAGGCATGAAACTCACTTGATCTCAGCAAAAAAGTCTTTAAGGAACCAGACAATGATTGGATCCAAGGAACTCAGCAATGGGAGACCCTCACAAAGACCCTAGAACAGAGCTTTTTGTAAGAGGTTTCAAAAATACCCATTGCCATATGAACTCACAACAAAGTCTTAAGAGTCTGCCTTGGAGTAATTCAGTTCAGGTAAAAGTTGTTGGCGTTTTTACATCAAGGAGCCAGAGTACTTGGATGTACTGCTTCCCATGTGTATTGGGGAAGGTCAGTGCCTTAACTTTGTGCCATGATGGGCTAAATCACCTAGGAATCATCAAATGAAAGCACCAGTTCTTCTTCACTTGCAGCTGTAGGTCTTCCCAGATTTGAAACCCAGCTGATCATCACTCAAAAATCTTCTCCTCATTCTGACTGAAGGGCAGAGGCAAAAGATTTGCCTTTGATAGAAAGCTCCTGACAAGAACTTTAAATATTCCAGCCTCCTGGGACTTGGGCTGTGTTGAAAGATGGCTTTTGCTCCTTTCAGCTTCTGCTGTGGAGGACCTCTGAGACTGATTTCCTCGAAGCTACTCAGAAGCATAAAACCCTATTAATAAAGAAGAATCCCTGTCCCTTGCTGTGACCAGAGCATTCAGATGAGTCCATGATTTAACCCTTGGCAGAAACATCCAGCGTGATGGTGAGAGTTTATTTGGCCTATGGACAAAAACATGAAAAAGCTGTGCCACTGAGCCTGTAGAAACACCAAAATAAAGCTTTTGTAGAAGATTCTGATTGTTAAGCTATTAAAGAAAAGCTTTTTGAAAGTATCAATGCACCCTGAGCATTGAGGCAAGAAGTATAATGAGCACTACATCTGCCAAAACACTGGAGTAGCCTCCAGACAAGCAGGCAAATCAGGTGTCCAAGCAGGTTCCTACATGCATTGTATCACTCCAGGCAACAGCCTTCAACATTGGCAAAACAGTGGTGATTTGGTGAGGACTTCCTTTGCCAGGCGCAGTCAGGAAGAAATTACGGGGGATTTAAAATATACGTTACATATACATGCATATATACATATATACATATGCTTGCTGGAAAGAGTATAGGAATCATAGGAATACTGCTTTTTGTTTAATGCAGCAACTGCAGGATCAGGCCAAAAAGTTATTGAAAAGTATCTTGTCCTAAAGATCCCACACTAGGAAGTGATTTACACTGAAAAATTATCAGTGCCAGAGTTTTCTGTGCATAGCAAATCTGAAAAATAAGTGACAATTCTCTTTCCTTCCCACGCCCTTCTGCTACTGACCACTCCATGCACCAGAAGTGTTTCAAATAGAATATATCTAAAACTGCTCAAAGTATCTTCCCCCTACAATCTCCCCAACACAGTTTTCTCCATAGAATCTAATGGTTTTTTATTGCTAAAAACCAAGCTCAACCAAAACGTAGCCTGAGTGAAAGGCCACTTCACCCCCACTGCAGTGTCCATAGGAGGGGCTGCCTGGAAAGCAGGGAGTGCTGAATCAGTGCAGCTGTGATGGCAGCACCAGCTGAATGTTTAAATCTCCTATTCAGCAAACAAACCAGTTGTATTAAATACAGTTAATATTCATTGCTAAATATTGAGGACAAATAAAGGTAGTCAGATGCCACACTTGGCTTTGACTTCACCACTGTGGAAATGTTAATTCATGCTCTCATCTTGCTTCCTGAACTATTGTCAGTTCTCCTTTGTTCTTAAAAGTCCTGCTTCCCAAACTCCTCTGAATGTAAACTGCCACTGATAATAGGAAGAACTGCAATTATGTGATTCTACCAGGAAACAACTCTATGAGTTTCAGTTCCATTTCAGAATCCCAGTTAAATTAATCCTTCCCATTTTTAAGTCTTCAAATGCAATTGCCCCAAGGAGCCTTCCAGATGTTTATCCCTGTGCTCCAAGCCCTGCTCTATTACTCTAATTGGGATCTTCCTCCTCTCTGCAACAAGCTGCAAAATCCAGGCATTGCTGGGGTGAGAAACTCCTCCTCCTCAGGAAACACATCGGGAGCAGCTTTACAGCAACTAATACTGAGTTTCTGCTCAAATATCTGTAGTATATACCTCTGAAAATTACCTTAAAGAGGAGGCAAAAAAAATCTCATTTGTTTCTCAAGGCCTTTATGACAAAAGACTAAAGATACCTTTTTTATTCTGTCCTGGGTTTTTGGCTGGCTTGCACTTTGACCTGTCCAGCTTTGCTGTCTGGCAGATAGCATAGGAAAAACAGGAAGATGACAATGGCAATGAAGCTGATATCTGAACAATCAGAGGGCATGGGGTTCTAATCAAACTACTTCTTCCTCCCACTGAACTCTAATTCCTAATAATAGCTCAGAGAGAACTTACTCTAGGCTAAATTCAGCAGTCACATCTTTATCAAAAGCCAAAGGGCTTTTACTTCATGAGTTTCTTGTAGGAATTATGAAGCTTCATAATTCTGATTCCCAAAAAAGAGGAAAAATACTTTTGTTCATTTTACTGGGAATTTCTGACTGGAAAGAAAAGCTTGAGACACTGAAGGACACTGCATTGATTCTTGGATCTGCCTGCCCAGAGCTCCCTGCAGGATCAGGGCTCTCATTTGAAAGTGATAGAAAGAGAGTTCTGTTTTCTAGAATGTAGTTCTTTTCACTTCAAAGCAAAAGGTGTGTCTTCCCAAGCTTATCTTTTAAAAGTTTCTCTCTGTTACTTGTTTCCTCTATTTTATTCTCTCCCTAGGATCTTTTCTCTGCCACTTAACAAAAATGGATTAATTCAGTGAATGCTGTGACATTCCTATGAAATAAAAATGCCAACTACAGATGTGAGTTGCCTTGTTTATTTAGTCATTTTGTGACTACAGATTTTGTGAGGTTCGCGTGTGAAACCATTTACAAGAATAATCTTCAACACTGGAATCCGACCCATCCGTGCAGACTCCACTGACTTCACTGGGTCTGCTGGGGCTGATCAAATTGCAGGATCAGTTCCTACATTTGTACTGAACTCTGCCAGATTGTAAATAACACATTGGAAAAGAAATCAAATCTATCCCTTAGTATACAACAGATTAGTCTAATATGACAGATATAGACTGGCTGTAGCCATGGTGTCAGCTGCGTATGCTGTCCCTGCCCTGCTTTCACAGTCTGTTAAACTGCCAGGGTGAAGTGAAGACCAGGGTGAAGAACAACCAGTGTCAGATCATCATTAATGTGGAGTCTTGAAAGGAGGAAAGGATTTGGGAAAGCAGGTTTTTCTTCTGAGGAAGAAGGCTTAGGAAGGAGATAAGGAAATTGCAGGAGTTAGGCGGCAGGGTAGGTCTCAGGCTGATGCCTGGGCTGCCATCAGCTTCACAGTACACAAAAGCTAAACTCAGCATCCAGGTGGGGATGTGATGTGTAGTTAGGCAAGGAAGCTGATTTCAGGGAGGATAAATAACTCAAATTTTAAAACCTCAGATTTTTTATGTTTTATTTTAACATAGTAGTTTCCTTAATAGTTTGTTTGCCTAGCAGCACTAACACCTGCCAGAAAAAAACCACATTTAGTTTAGCAGAGACAGTGCCTGCCTATCTCTGTGCTGATTTACCTCACTGTGTTGATGCTTTTCAGCTTTACCTTCTGCCCTCTTCTCAGTGAGACACCACTTGTACTGCTACCCTAAGTAAATTAATTACAGCTGCACAGAAAAAGATGGACAGGTAATGTACCTTTCATTCCCTTTTTACTTTGAATTTTTGTCACTGTAATACTTGACTTTATACATTATAGTGTCCAATAAAATATGATGAGAAAAAAGAATCACTGGACTTTTCAAAAGTAAACAGAGACTGAATCACCACCCACCAGCTTAGGTGTAAACATTCAAGATATCAGCAAAACAGTCCTGGTTTTATTGTGAAAATTAAAAGGTTTTTTTTTTTATTAGCTATGACATTAGATGTCTTGACTGCCTGTGGAACTCGTATGAAAGTTGTGGCTTTGTAAAAGTCTACAAATTATACTTTAAATCATGTAAATCTTTGAATTATGACATGTATTCAGTTGTAATGGATTCACCACCTTTTATTACTAAGGAATAAGGATTTTTATCGCTCTTTAAAATATAATGTTTGTTTGGTTAAAGAGAAATCATCAAAGATCTCTGTATTGAGAACCTCTCTGAAAATGTTGTAATTATGTATTTTACCCTAGTTTTCTGAGGAGACAAAGTTAAGGTTATTGCACTGTCTGTCTGTTCATCAGTCTCAAAAAAAAAAAAAACCAACCCAACCAATAAAGGGGTAAAAAAACTGAACTGGGAAATACCTGCATACTTTGTGGAAATTGCTGGCACATTAAAGAACCATGGAATTATTGCAGCTGGGAGGGACTTTCAGAAGTCACTGAGTCCAGCTCTTGCTCAGAAAAAGACTGGGGTTATTTGGAGCCATTTGCCACTGGAAAGAAAAGTCATGAAAATCTAGGGTTATTGCAGGATATTGAGTGTTACAAAATGTAGAAAATACATTTACAGGGCATGAAACTTCATCCATCCCACTACTTGTGGAACAAGTTGCTATAACTAAATACATACACTACAGTAAACAAATTATCTAGGTTTTCCAGCTGATTTTGAACCTTTAACAACATTTTATGGCTTTTGCCTGTTGGCTTCCTGTCTCAAGTGCTGCAGGAGGCTTGTGATGGTTTCTTTCCCCACACTCAGCTTGAAGGTGTTTGCAAGAGCCACTGCTTCAGCTGGAAGGTCTCTGGTTTGCAATTATGTTGATCTAGAGCACCAAGGACAGTGGATATAATTCTTTGGGTCCCTAAATAAAGATTCCTGAGATCTCCCTTTCACTTTTTTCAGGTACAAAGCAAGCCAGGCAGCACAGGCAATGGGGCAAAGCACCAGAAGTACCATGAACAAAGGAATAGAGGGCTTCTGGCAACCATGAGATTATTTAAACTACTTTTATCACTGCAGCAGCATCTGATTATGCATATACGAGATGAAGGAGAAAAACTATGAGAGACCAGAAGAGGCTGCCTGAGTGGGGCACACTCTTGAGTGTGTCAGTGCCTCCTGGCACAGACATTAATGTATATTCATCCACAAACATAGCAGAATAAGCTGCACAAGCAGCAACCCCAGTTCTGCTGGTTTAGTGCAGCTGTATTAAGGGTGTGTGCTGGTGTAATTGCACTTCTGTCATTAAATGGCTATACATCTTCTTAATTACAGACGTGGCCACCTGCACACATTATGGGGTGCTGGCAACAAGTCCTGCACTGGCCAGGAGAGGCCATCTCCAGGCTGAAGGCTGGGCAGCCAAGGGAGCCAAGGGGGAAGGCAGATTTCCTGCAGCAGGGAGGAAACAGGCAGGCTGGCAGAAACACGCCCGATTGGGCTGATTCTGCCACGGGGCACAGGATGGGCTGAGCACCCTCCTCCTTTCCTTCAGTTTTCTGCAGTTGCCTCGCACAGTTTTCCAAGCAGTGACCATCAGGCCCTGCTGAAGATGGGGTACCCCAGGGCAGGGCAGCAGCAAGGCAGGATGAGCCTCCCCAGTGCTGCCACGGTCAGGATCTCTCTCCTGGAAAGCAGAGGCACAGGGAGACACTGCTCTCTGGTTCCTGAAGGCTCAGCCCAGTGCACAAACACAGGCTTGGGAGTGTTTTAAAAATAAACAGCCTGACTTGGATTTATTTTTACGTTTCAGGGAGGCTGGGGAGCAGATCAGCCTCACAAAACAAAGCCCATTTCTCCAATGGCATTTTAAAGACGATAGCACCTCTTTAACTTCAACTCATTAGGATGACTAATGTGGAGGGAATGTGGGGAGGCTGCAGCTTGTCCACAGCCCTGCTGACCCCAGCACGCGTGAAGGGATCTCCTTTGCCTGCTGAGCCACGACCTGGACTTGAGAGAGGAAATGTTTTGCTCAGGTGCAGCTTCACCACACTGCCTGGTGCTTCGAGGGGCCACAAGAGCCAAGAGGGACGAGGTTGACAGATAGGATAGAGGCCAAACTTTAGAGAAGATTCTGTAAGCAGGCATAAGAAATTAAAGGAAAGCCAAAAATTAAAAGAATGGATGCCTAGATTCTATTAATGATGCTCCTTCTAATGATCTTTAGTTTTTTCTAAATATCGGTAAAATATGCCAGGGTTATCCCAACTATTACGCACAAGGAATTTGCTGTCAGAACTACAGTGGACAGGAGTCACAGGAGGATGTGGCTGTCGAGGATGTGGTGTGCAGTGCAGAAACAGATTTGTGAGAAAATAGAAGGCATTTATGTAGTAGCTGGATAAGTAACGATTTGGAATCAGTGCTGGAATGGAGGCAGCAAGAAATGCCGACAGCAGTTTCATGGCCAAGTAGCTATACAAAGGTGACCATCCTTTCCTTCAAAGGACAGAGCCTTTGTGTCTTGTACTGGAGAGCAGAAAGCTTCATGAGGGAGTGGCAAAGGGTCAGGAATATTTAGCAGATGTATTCTTAATGTAGTTGGGATAAAGTGTTAGCATATGTTGAGATCTGGACTTCACCTTAGGCTCAACAGTTAATAAGATTTCTATTTCCTGCTTAGAAACAATCAAATCACACTGCTGCAATCACAGGCTGATGGTATAAAGCGCCTGCTATTTAATTATTTCATAAATGCATTTGACACTACTATATACCCACACTTAAAATTTATTCCTTCTTAAATACTTGAATCAATTCTCAATAGATTTTTGCTATTTTTGCACAATAGGAGATTTTCATATGTCTTTTCAAAACATTTTAAGGTACTTCAGAACCTATTGTAGCTGGACTCTCAAAAGATAAAGTTTACTTAAATTAGGAATATACAATCAAATTCTAGATTTTTATATGTTGGCTTCACAAACTGATGATACATTGTACCCACGTGCAGCTAATAACAGGAAAATTCCTGCCTCTCTCTTCCCTATTACCTTTTCCACAGCAAAGGATTCGTAGAGATGCATTTTGCACAATTTGTGCTCCCCTAAAACAGTAGGAAATTTGGAACATTATTTCAACAATTCTGGAGAATTATATACCTTAAAAGAAACTGAAGCTCAGAGAAGTTTTTGCATACAAAAGAATGTTTTTAAGGCTTATGATAACATCAGTCTATAGTTAATTTTAGGGGCTCTTTCTTTGCAGTAGTGAAATTGTTTTCCTCAGTTGTTCCTTGCCCACAAGCCCAGTGTCCGTGGCTGAAGAATCAGGAAATAACCCTGATTGCTGTGAGCCACCTTCTTGTTGTGACATACTGGTTCATCCTGTATTGGGGATCACTTGGAAGGGAGGATGGAGGGATGAGTTTAAACCTGTGTATGATTTAGGAGGCTGGAATGGAAGTCATTAGGAAAGAGCAATTGTTCTGGGAGGTAATTACAGGGAAAGACTGGCAAAAGGGATCTCGAAGTTTAGGACATTAGGAGACTAAAGATATGTGCATCAATCTCTGTCTGAACCTCTGTCCTAATCTCCCTCTTTTGCTGTGACACTGTAAACCCAGATTTGGCAGATTTGTCATGTTTTTGCCTGGGTCAACAGCAACAAGTAATTTCCAGATCTGCAGTTAATTTTTTCTTTTAAAAGCTTCTGAAAATTCAGAGGAACAACAGGGAAAGTGAGAATGTACTTTTCGAGAGGCAAACTATCAGATTAAGTGCTTTTAAAACCTGATCTTCCCACTACTATCCTCATCTTCCCTTATTTTTCCACTTTCTAGATCTGGAATTTACTTCTTAAGGCAAGGTTTCACACTCCACACTTAGAAATTATTTTTCTCTCCTGCCCATCCCTGTAGACTCCTATGCTGCTGAGAAGCTGGAGGCCAGGCAGGTTGGATTTTCCCCTCGGATTGGCTCTGATTTGCTCATTTTATAAACTAGAAAAACAAATAATTTTTTGTATTCATTTATCCACTTGCAGGCAGACCAGCAGTGTCTGCTCAGGTACATTTTCAAACCCTTCAGGAGGCCCAGTTTTGCACATTCTGACTCCTTCCCTTCGGAGGCTATCCTGCTGCCTGTTTCCCAGGATCGTGAAGTAAACAACAGACTGGTTAATGGAACTCCCCACAGCCTTCCAACTACGCTTTCATCCTTAAATGAAGCTGCCTCCTTCATTGCTCTAACCACAGCCTGGACCAACCAGGTGTTATTTATTCATCTGCACCCCTGCTTTCTCCATCCATCCTGGGAAAACAGATAGGTCTCTTCCATGGGAGTGACTACATCCTCCAAACAAGGCTCATGAAAACATAGAGGCATGCAGGCGAGGCACAGTCTTGTTTACAGCAGATTTCTCGCTCTCCACACATCACACAAACGCGTCCTTTACCCGCCCGTCCGCGCCGCACAAGTGGGACGTGTGGCAGTGGCTGCCCTGCCAGGGCCGGGGCCAGCCCCGCGCAGGGCCCACCTCGGCACGGCGCCGCAGAGCCCCCGGCCCGGCCGAGCACCGGCTCTGGCTGCAGCCCCGCGCGGGGAGGCTCCGCCATGAGCCCCCGCACAGCCCCACGGCCGCGGGCCCGGGCGCAAGAGGCAGCCGAGCCCACGGGCCCTGCCGCAGCCGGGCCGGAGCCCCGCGCGAGGCGGCCGGTGTCGGTGCGCGGCCGTGCGGGGCTCCCTCCGCTCCCCGCAGGCGAGCGCAGGGCGCGGCCCCCGCCAGCCAGAGCCGGGCCGAGCAGCGGGGTCTCCGCCGCAGCGGCCTCAAAGGCCCCGGTGGGCAGCGCAGAGCCGCGGCCGCAGCACTCCCCGCGCAGGTGGCGGCGGCCCTGCGGGGAGGCCGCGGCGGCAGCGCCGGCCCGGCCCCTGTCCCCGCCCCTCGGGCCTCCTGTGGCGGCGGCGGCGGCCGCGGCGCTGTTCCCCTCCCTCTCTCGTTCGCTCCCTCCCTCCCCGGCTGCGGGGCTGTTCCCCCTCATGCGGATGTGACATTTCACGGCGTTACCGCAGCCGCCATTTTGAGGCACAGAGCGCTGGCGGCAGCGGAGCGGCAGCAGCGCGCCGGGGCTCGGGCGACGGGGGCGGCCCGCGGGCCGGGAGCGGCGAGCCGGGCGTCGGCCAGCGGCGGTGCCGGGGCGCCGGGGGGGGCGGGAGGGCGCGGCAGGGGCCCCGCGGCGCCTCCCCGACTTCGCAGCGCCGGGGACACCTCGCTGGGGGAAGGGGAAGCGCCGGGCGCCGCCGGGCCCTGACTCCGGGTCTCCCGTCCCCCCCTCCCGGTCCCCTCCCCTCCGGCCCCCGGGGAAGCCGCCGCCCCCGGCCGGTCCCTCCTCCCAGCCCCTTTCCCCCGACCGGGTGCCGCCGCCGAGATTGGGCGAATAGCGAGCAAATACGTGCGCGTCTCGCTGCCTCCGCCGGCGTCCCGCTCCCTACTCGCCGGAGCCCCGCCGCAGCCCCCCGAGCCGGGCGCCCAGTCCCGGCCGCTGCCGAGGCCCCGCCGCTCCTCCGCCCCTTCCCCTCCCGACACAGGCCCGCAGCCCCCCGCGGGAAAGGCCCAGCCCGCCGCCGCCGAGCCCGAGCCCCAGCCCCAGCCCGACATGAACCACCATCAGCAGCAGCAGCAGCACCAGAAGCCCGGGGAGCAGCAGCTGAGCGAGCCCGAGGACATGGAGATGGAAGGTAAAGTCGGGCAGGGCCCGCGCCCTCAACTCCGCGGAGAGTTTCCCCCTCTGCCCCGGTCCCGGGGCTCTCCCACCGCCGCGTCCCCTCGGGGATCCCGGGCCGCCCTCCGCGGTAAACACGCTCTGCCCGGGCCGCTCCTGCCGGCCCCGGCACCTCCGGGGCGCGGGCAGCGCTGCCCGGCGGGGCTGCGGGGGGACGCCGGGGAAAGTTGCGGTGCGGGGCCGCGGGAGGCGGCCGGGGGGGCTCCGCAGGAATTTGCACCGCGGGAGGGGGAGGGCGCGGGGGAAGCGCGGCTACAAAAGGAGACCCGCGCCCCCGGACCCTCCCGCCGGGCGTGGGGGCGACCTGGGGGGGGACGGGACGGGACATGGGGGTCCGGTCAAAGTAGTTGCGGTGATTGCGGGGCAGGGTTTTGCCTGGGGCGGGCGAAGGGGACGCGGCTGTCGCGGGGCTGCCCGGCGGGGCGGGCGGGGGGCTGCAGCCCTGCCCTGCCCGGCCGCTCATTGTATGCAGGCAGCTACGCTGCTCGCCATTTTTAATTAACCCTCCTCCGAGGGTTATTTACAGAACCCGCTGCCGGCCGGGCCTGCGCGGGTCGGCGGGCAGCGCTGGCCATGTGTAGCGCCTGCACAGCCCGCGGCCCGCATCCTGCACCGTCATGCAGTTGCGCTGGCTCCATAAAGGAGGCACTACGTTTGCATGTTCCCTACCCCCGTCCGGTGTAGTCTCCAGTGGTGCCTTTAACGGGGCCTTTTTTTTTTTTTTTCCTTTTTTTTTTTTTTTTTTTTGTTAATATTTTTGGCATTGTGGTGTTGTTTTTACACGCCCTCCCCTCCTCTGAACAGCACCTTCCATCTGAATTTAACGCTGTAAAATTATTTTGGGCAAATGTACGGCGGGGTTTCGTTCCCAAAGGAAGGACGGCCACAGTGAGCTACTCGAGCTACTCGTACCCGATTGACTTGGAGGTCAAAATCACCAACTGCCTAAAATATCGTTTAGAACGCCTGGCTGGGAAGATGACAATTCTCATTCAGCCGTTTTAGTGAAGAGTGACATAAATACTCGCCAGCACAAGATATTTTGCTTTAAAACAGGACAATCGACTTAGCAAATGTACCTTTCTACTAAATAATAGCCATTGAAATTGGGAGGAGTGAAGGTGTTCCAGTGGAAGTTTGTCACAGTGACTGTGAGATTACATTTCAAGATTAGATGATCATTACATAAAGCCTGGCTTTCTTAAACATAAGTGTCTCTTTCATGTAATAATGGCTAAAACTTAGTTACTATGCGAGTTACTCCTCAGTTCTGTTTTAGTATAATCTCCAGATTGATGTTTCTATACAATGGGACAAATACATGAAAGGAGGTGATTTAAAATATACCTCCTATTTGTATGTATACAAATGTTAACATCTTGTGGGTTATAGTTTCCAGCAGATTGTTTGATAGCCTTTAGTAATCTGCATTTTCTCTGTGTCCTTTTCAAGTCCTTTAGAATTTTGACTGTATTTACTGTTCTTATTTTTAATTTTATGGGCTGTATGCTCTACCATGCTGGGCTCACTGTGACATGCTGGACATTTTTATGCAGTTTAAAGGGGTCCCGGACTTTGCTGGATTGCAACTCTTCTTCCAATGAGAATACAGGAGTCCAAAATACACGTAGAAACCACTGTGATGGTTGTGAAAATCACGCTGGTGGCCACCTCCATTGGAGGGGTGAGGGAAGAGTCTCTGCACATATCAGCATAGTGAGAATATATCATTGTGTCAGAAATCTATTTGAAATCTGTTAGGCCACACACAGCTGATTCCAGCTGATATGACAAACTTGCTAATTTTTTGAGACTTTACAGAACTGTCCATTTATGTAAAAACAAAACCAGAAAAGTTTAGCCTTTGGAGGTTTATTCCCATACTTGATTTTTCTTAGAGAAACATGTTAATTTTACAGGACTGCAAAGACCAGATTATGGCCAACTTGTATTAAAAGTTGACATCATGGGTATATATTAATTTAATGTCTAAAATAACGTTCATCATCTTAATATATGGGTGTTTGTGTTGTCTTTAGAGATGTTTTCAAGCAGTGAGGAAAAGACTTAATAACATGTAGTTACCTTAATTTTAACATGCACAGAGCAATATTGGATGCCATTCTTCAGTGAGTGATCACGTTAGATTTAGGAGGCATGTGAAGAATGTGCAGTGGAAAATTGCACATCTTGATTTTAAATTACTTGAAGGTTTGCTTAGTCTGTGTACAGCTACACTAGATGAACAATTTTTAAAGAGTGAAATAATATCATTTCAGACATCGTAGTTTAAGTGTGGAATTAAACTCTTCAGGTTTAAATCAGATATGATATTTTGAGTATCTGCCCTCATGTCCCTGTTTTTCTCCCTCCCCTTTCCCTTATGACTAATTTACTCTTCCTTGATGACCTTATGGACACTCTGTGTCAATGAAAGTGCTGCTAGACAGGGCTTTTGGACTTCACGAGGGATGAAGTTATTCCCTTTAGAAAGAAAAAATCTCTGCATCATGAAGTAAAGAAGCAGTGACAGCAGTGACAGCCGCGGTAAGGGGCAGGTGCCTGCTCAGGGGGACCAGGGTGATGCAGCCTCTCCTGCTTGCAGCACTCGCTGCAGTGCTGTGGTGTTACCAGCCACCCCTTTGTGCAGTTAGTCTTGTTACCTGTGGGTGCTGTTAGTAATCAGCTTTAGCCTTGCTTGGCTTGGCACTAGTAATATGGGGACAGAGAAACTTTAAATTTCTGAGCACTGTAGGGATTGTGTCCCTGTAGCTGAAGGGAGCTACTTCCCAAGCTGAGGGGACACCTGGACAAACACAGCGTTTGCTGCTGCTGGTTGTTCCCTCATGTACCACACCAATGGCTGGGCTACTGTGCCTGCCTATGACTATTATGAACAGAAAGTGGGGGGTTAAAATGCAGTTCAGGTTTTTAATTAGGTTCACCCTTGCAGCCACATTTAGTGTTGTATGAATGTGGTGAAGGTTTGACATTGGGGCAGGAAGGAACAAGAAGGGCAGCTGGAGGTAGCACAGATGTTGACAGTTACCTGGCCAAATTCTGTCACCAGTCATGGATTCTGTGTGCATCCCTCATTTATTCATTGCTGCATAAAAGCATGTGATTCTGGCTGCCGTGGCTGCCTTTGGGCCGAAACAGAGTGGGAGTGTGCAGATGAGCCGTTGGTGCCTGGGTGTTAGATAAATTAACAGTTTGGGGTGGTGATTAGTAAATTATCCTGTGGAAATTCTGAAGAGTTTATATGTATGCTAAATAAATTTAGTGGAAGAAATAAATAATAGTTTTTTCTGTCCTGTAAGTAGGGTGTGTAGTTTGCTTTATCATGCAAAGAATTAGGGCTCTAGAGTTGCTACTGAGTTGCTCTACAAAGTGTAATTGAATCCAAGTCTGATACTTTATATATGCTTCCTCTGTAACATCTTTTCACAAAGGTGTGAGCTTCAAAGAACTCAGCTTAATACAAATCTACAGTTGCATATTGCATAGAGTTCTTTCATGGAAAGTCTTATTTGCAGTTTGATAACTGTAAGTTTCCCTTGTTTATAATTTGAATCTGGTTTTTTTGTGGGTTCAGCCTCTGCCCATAGTTCCATAGGTTCGTGTGTTTCTCATTAGGGAAGTTTCTTCCCTGAAGTAGCCGGCACAGGCTTAGGAAGACCGTAACACAGGCAGAGAACATGCAGTGACTGATAGTTGAGGTTGCACACTTGTGTCCTGTCCTTTTGTCAGCTATGCAGCTTCTCAGGCAATGCCATCTTTTAAGTTTGCCCTTAGTTCAGGCAATTTAAAATTGAGACTTAAATTTCCAGTGAAATGATCCAAGATACTCACAAAAAACCCAGAAAAAAACCTGACATATCTGTGTGTGTTTATTTGTATGTGAGAAGTTTAAAATCACACTATTTTGCAGTTTCCGTGCAGCTGAAAGTTTGTGCTCCTTGCTCATTCCTGTTTTGCTCATTACTGACAGAATTTGCTAGATTTCAGACCCATTGTGGAATGCTGGTCTCAAATACTTATTTTTGCCTGTCTTCTGAATGCTTGCTTCCCTCTCATGTTTTGTCCTCATTAGTATTCTCAATTCCTGGCAATTTAATATCATTTGCATACATAACACAGTGTTAGTTTATTTTTTTACTTGCTTCTTTGCCTTCCTCCTGAAGGCCTGTATCCGTCTTTTTCCCTGCTTTCTTTTGCTGTCTTCTGTGTTGCTTCTAGCTAGGTGGTGATAAAATGGGGCTGTATGTTTGAGAGGAGAATATACAGAATAATTTCATTATCTGCTTGTTTATATGTTCTTCCTATCCCTTCCCCTCTCCTGGGTTTTCCATGAAATAGATGGTGGTCAAGCAAAGAAATACAAAAATGCTGATGCAGTGGACAGCAAGCAAAATTATGTTGATTCTGAGGCTATACCTGGAGTATAGAACTAGGCCTGGCCTCTTACTCCCAGTAATGATTGTGTTTAGTAGCTCTGGAAACAGCTTGCTTGGCCTTGGGAAAAGATGTGCATTGGATCATTCTCAAGTAGCCACTTCATGCCAACCAGGAAAACGGCCTTGGTGGCTTCTGAAGAGTGCAGCCTGTGTCTGGAGTTCCTTCTGTGCATTCTCCATAAACTGGGTGCTCAGTAAGTTGTCAGATTTAGTAAACTCTCTGTGAAGAAGTGGAAATAGTGGAATATTGGAAAATGTGCGTAAGCTTCAGAGGGAAGTGCAGATTGCGCACTCCTTGGGATGAGCTGTGTATCTCCGACTTCCTTACTGCACTCCAGTTTTTCCATGCTATTGACTGAATTCGGAAGTGGTAAAAACTGCTCCCCGTTGTGCCTAGGTAGTTACACAAAGTAAAGCAGCAAGTTGTCAAGCTGTGTGAGAAGCAATAGAAGCCCAAACTTTAAAAAAGTAGGTGAAGATAGTTGTTTAAAACGAATTGAATCGGTTTCATTGCTGTAAAGTAATTTATCACAAGAAAATCTAAAGAGTGCATCCAGCCTGTAGCAGTTAAACCAGTTTAGCCAGTACATCTTGCATGACATCATTTGATATTTGGGGTAAGGGTGAAAATGAACTGGTTTAAAGCTTGTGAAGCATCCAATTTTTCTTGAATGATAATAAATTTAAAATAGGACATTGTTTGCTTTAGTTTGTGCTTTGAGGTGTCTCAGATCAGTTGCTTCAGTTTGATTTTGTATCTCGGGGCTGTACGGCTTAGGGCTGTTGACTGTGAAGGAGTAAAATATTGGGTGACTTGCAATGTAAGATATTAGTAATCCATAGTAAGTGTGCTTTTCCCCCTCAAATACATATGTTTATTAATATATTCAAAATCTGGTACATGCTGGTTTGGCATTCCCAGCGACAAGGCTAACAGTTATTAAAAAGTGTTCTGACAAGTAGAAGTGGGGCTGGAGACTGGCTATCTTGATTCTCCAGTTATTAAATGTTTAGTGTTGTTTTCTGAAACATTTCCATTGGTCACTTAATATATCTTGCTGCAGTGGTTATAGAATTTTAATTTCATACATTAGCAAAAAGAGTGAAAGTGCACCTAATCAGTGGCAAGGGCTGTAGCATAATCTGTGCATATTGTTGCAGGCTTAGACTGCAACATTTTAACATTTCTGCTAAGCCATTTATTTTTCAGCTTGCCTTGCTGATTGTAATAGAACTATTTCTGTAAGTTTAGAAACATTGAATAGGTTTGAATGACTTGCCAGCAAAATGAAGAATGGTCAGCTTGGAAATAGTGTCTTGTTCTCACTGTGATTTCCTTGATTCCCTGGAAGGCTGAGATTTTGTCAACTAGAAATAATTAGGCTTCTGGAAATTAGTAGACAGATTTTGAAAATATTGTGCTGAGTATTTCCAGCTCGGGGAAGACAGTGTTAGTCTTTTACTGTAGTGCCTAAGAATCTTGGGGATTCTCTTCAGAATTTAAAAATACGTTAGAAAACTTTTACATTGGACTTAATGTGTATCTAAAATAACACAATTTGATTGTCCAGTGTAACAGCATGGGCATATTTGTTAGGCAAACTGTATTAAAAATATGGAGATTAAGTGATAAATTTTGAGAAAACTGAAATTCCATGCAGTAATCAATACAGCATAGCTCAGTTAGTGTTCTTAATTGCTGTTTGGCAGCTGTTTTAAACATTACCAAAATAAGTCATTCCTGACCTATATAATAGTGAAGATTTAAACAAAATCATCATGCTCTGTAGCATCAAATGTCTTAGGAGAACAGGATGTTCAGTGTCTGCAAACCTGGAGGTCTCCCTGAGTGCAGCTGTAAAGTGAGCTCCAGAGTGATGCTGCTCAGAGAAGGTGTGCCAGGAGCATCCTGTTTAAATTGCAGAGGAGAAGAAGCACTGTTCCCCCAGCCTGTTCTGCGTGTGTGTGTGTGGATCTAGACAGTCTTCCAGGTGTCCTGAACACCATCAGCTTTTCTGCACCAGAACCAGCACCTCGGCTTGCACTCCAAAGCATATTGCAAGCCAGAGGAAGATGATGTGGATAGTGAGCAGGAATGTCATATGAGGAGAAAGTTCAAAATAGATTTTTTTTTAGCAGTACTGCAGTATATTGCAGCCTAGGAGAGGGGATGAGTTTTTTTTAATATAGTCACATCTCTTTGATATGAAACACGAAATTGCTGAGAAACAGAACTTGGAGCTTTATATGTTGTGTGTTAAGGGGTTTAATGTACTCCAGTAGAACTTGATTTAAATGCAGAAATCTTTGAAAATTATTAAGGTCATTTTTCATAATTTCCCTTTTCTTAGTGTAAATAGCAAAGGAGGTGTAGGAGTATACTTCGTGTCACCAAGTGCTAAGCTTGATCATCTGATGATTTCACAAGGTGCAACTGTAAGGATGCATTTTAAAAATATGGCATCTCCAGCTGTACCATGTGTGTTTGTGTAAAGGTCTAAGGACAGTTTAGTTTAGGACTCTAAATGTGATGTTATGCTAATACAGCAATTGGACGAATTTCTGAGCCATGTTTGAAAAAAGGAACAGTTGTGTGTTCCCACAGCAGAGATTTTCCTCTCCATGTGCTTCAGTGCGTTATTTTGTAATATTCCTCATACTGTTCAGCAGAACTTTGGTGGAGATATTGATAAAAGTGTGAGAGTACAACCTAGGGGGTTAATATTCTTTCTGATAAATAGATCAGGCATTAGTGGTGCAAATTTGTTTCATAAAATGTCTAATTGGTGAATTAAAAATGTACAGACTTCACATCTGTAGTAGATAAGGTAATAAGTGAGTTGAGTTATATATATGTGTGTGTGTGTATATGTATCTCTCAATCATTATTTAGGAAGAGAGACATGACATTTTTAAGAAAAGAAGCAGAGTTCCCAGTCTAAGGGCAACACATTGTTTCAGGAGGAAGCTGCCCTGCCTGGGCCCTGGGGCAGGTGTGCCATCCCCTCTTGTTGCTCTTCTGAGTCCATATCCCTCAGCAGAGGATGAGGACTTTTGGGGTAGGGCTTGCCCATCTTCTGCAGCTCTCCTGCTGTGTTGGACATGGTTGTGGCAATGGCAGGGGCTTGTATAGCACCATTCCAGTTTGCAGGTATTAGGATCTAAAGGTTGGCCGCTGTGCACCTGGGTCTGTGTTTCCATGCATTCCTATTTTGTCCATCAGCTGTGATCGGGACCATTACGGATCTGGTCCTACCAGGCTGCCTCAGCCCCTGTATGACTGCTATTTAGCACTATGCAGTTTTTACACAGTAAGTTGTTGCTTTTTTTTTTTTTTTTGTCTTGATGGTCTCTGATTGCTAGAAAAGAATGAAGAAATTAAGAAATGTTTGGGGAGTGAACATTTTATTTTTATTATTATTTTTTCTTCCCTTCCATCTGAAATTGCATGTTGTCTTAGGCAGTCATGGTGGAATTCTGAATCCTAATACAGGGGCATGGTGGTTTCTACATCATCCTTGGTTTTTTGCAAGAACTACAATCACTTCATTTGGAGGTGGGGCAGAACTTAGATTCTCCCTGCTCACAAAGGCAGACAGTCCTCTTGGTGCAGCTGCCTCCTTGCGGCTCAGTAGTTGGGAAATGTGTCTCAGTTGCATATCACCAGATATTTCTGGTAAGCGTGATCAGGCAACAATTTTTAGACACAAGTTTTCCTTCACAGCATATCTTAATTATTTCATTTAGATGTATGGTTAATTTGCTTCTGTTACAGATGTTGGAGCTGACTGGACTCTCACATGCTGCTGTGTGGGTATACAGGCTTCAGGTCCTAAGACAATGTGAGATGTACAAAGAAATTTGTTTAAGTAGAAGCTGTGTGAACCTTTTATTGTTCATTAAATCAAGCTGAGGATAGTTAGATTTCTTTCTTCCTTGGGAATAGCAAGGAACTGACCTCTTCTAAAGAATTTTTCACCTGGTTAAGTGTTAGCTGCTTAATAATACTGGAGGGTGAACTGTATTCTGGGGAGCAGCAGAAAATCTTATGAGTTTGAACAGAGAAATAATTCAAATGTGTCTGTATATTGTATGAATTAAACAGTGGGTCACAAGCCACATGCAAAACCCTCCCTGTTAGTAGCAATTATAGCAGTTATGTTTCACAATTTTCATCTGCTTTCCTCTCCCTCTTCTCATTCTTCCTGTGTGGCTTTCATCTCCTCTATTTCAGTCTGAGTGTTTCAGCTACTTCTTGGACTTGCACTCTGCATCATAAAACCAGTACCCTTAAAAATGGATATAACACTTTATAATATTTCTGTCATGTCATGTAAGTAACCATAAGCTTAAGTGTTGGGTTTTTTCCTTTTTTTTTCTTCTTTCTAAAAGTGTCCTTATGGTTGAGGAATTAAAAATAAGCAACAGTAAAATCAACCCCAAATCTGCCTGAAATAAACACTTACTAATAATTTTTTTGGAAGTAGTTGATTGTAAAAGTTTAACCACAGGATTTTATAATAGTTGTTTTGTTCATTCAAATGTACTGCTCCAGTTCCATAATGATTTTAAAATATTTTCTTGTCCTCAGCAGATTTGTCTTGTGTTTTCAACTTATTTTGTTCATCAGGCTTATGCTTTGACCTAATACCTGTGCCCTGGAGTGTATCACCCAAAGTAGGAGAGAGGGCTGGTGAGGGAAGGATATGGTCCTTATTGGAAAGGATTCTTGTGGTTTCCCTCTGAAGGAGGGAAAGCAGTACAGCTCCTTTGCTTATCAGCAGAGCTCTGCTGGGGAAACCCTCTTGATTTTGATAATAGCACAGATTAATGGGAAAATAATTAGAAGGTTGCACAACAATGGATCTTATTGTGCATGTGTCAGTTGGCTGTTGATAAGCCATGATTGTTCTGTCCCCTGGGCTTGGCTGGAGATCAGGAGTCAGATCCAGGGGCTCTTCAGTCCCTGCAGCTGAGCAGGACCTGAGCTGGCTCTGGGGCTGGTTGGGGTGTAGAGCTGGAACTGAGCCTGTTGGCATTGCTGCTGAAGAAAGGTGTGTGCAACCTCAGCATCTGTCTTGGACTTTTAAACTTGTGATAAAAACACTTCAGCTTTATTGGCCAGTGACCTCTCTTGCTGGATTAAGAAAACATTCCAACTAGTTCTATAAGACCTTTCAGCATCTTGCAGTACAATGAACTGAGTGCAGTGAGAGCCTCTGCCTCAAGTGGTTCTCTTCAGTATGTTTATCTATTTGTTGTCTTTCAGATCATACATGCCCCAGAAGTGTTTGTGTAAATCTGTATTGCAACTAACAATAAAGATGAATAAAAATTTAGGTATTTTATGCCATATTTGAAGAACAAAACTGAGGTCAAATCCAAGAATAGTATGTGATTGCTTGAAGTACATCTTAGTCAAGGTCTGAACATGAGCCAAGGGAGCCTTCCCAATGCGTTACTTGTCCAAATGTGTAAACACGTGCTTTTACCAGTGAAGTGATACCAGTAGCCCTGAATTCAACACAGAGTGCATCTTGAAGGCCCATTTTATTCAAAATTATTATTATTGTTACCTGGCTTTTGCTTAAGTGAGTCCAGCAGAAGCCCACTTAGCAGGTGTGCCTGTTTGACCTTTCTGGAGCCAGAGGCATCAAACATCCCCCACATCCAAGGAGTCTCTCTTGACTGGTACAGTGTCAGGTGGCTGTGCAGCAGTCCAGCTGAGAACAGTGCCTGCAAGAAAGAGGAGCTTAACCCAAAATTGAGCACAAGCTGCAGGGAAGGTCCTTGATTTTGGTCTGGGCACCAGACTTCATTATATCAGATGACTTTTACATGCTGGTGAGAGTCAGGGGAAGAGTTGTGTCTAGTTCATTTTAACATTGCTGTAGAGAAGAGGTATCTTCTAGAGCAGGGTTTTTTTGACCTCTGTGCCTCCCTTTTGCCTCCTTGCTCACAAGAAGATGAGTGAAGAGATCTGAATTTAAAATAACTTCCTTATTCTGTGTTTATTTTTAACCTAGCTCAGTTCACTGGTCTGCTTTATTGTTTGGTCCCACAAACAAGTGGATCAACTTGACTGAGGAGGCAGGAGGAAAATTCTTAAGCCACTAATGGCTTCTATAACTTGTTTTTAAAACATACCCAAGACCCTTTATTGGACACCTGGGCCTGCCTCCCTCAGGAAATGCATTGCAGGGCCATAGCAAAGTTCCAAAGGTATAAAATCCAAGCTTACAGAGCTCTTAGCGCAGACACGTGGTTTTACCATTATAAAAATTGAATGTTGTTCACATGCAAACCACTTCTGGGGATGAAATTGTTCCCATTACAGGTCTGCTTCTGACTGCCTTCACTTTGGTTACCTTTTTTTTCTTTCCACAAGGGTATTCCTTGTAGCTTAATATAGTCTCTTGTATTTTCCAACTTGGAGATACATCTGAAAGATCTTCAGGTTTTTTGCCTGTACAAAGTGGGTTGCTATTTTCTGATTTAAGTACATATTAAAAAGTCAAACAGTTACCTGAAGTTATGATCTAAATGTATTTGTGGGGGTTTTAGTCTCCTGTCCGAATTGTCTTTTCTTGTGGAATAAAAATTTCCAGGTCGCATTCAGACCTGGAGCTGGTGTTTCCTGCAGCTGTTTGATCGGCCAAGCTTTCTGTCCAGTGTGATGGTCCTGATTTAAACAGGAGACACTGATTTCTGGAATGTGGTTGGCTCATACAGGTTTTTAGCAGGTGTGTTAAAAGCACAGTTTCAGAGATAGCCTGCTCTCTGATCCTGAAAGTTTGCAGAAGAAGATGCATGAAATTTCTGTCATTTTGAATTCAGCTTAAAGTGTGCCTATTGCTATTAGCATCACATTCACAGGTAGACCTAAGAAGGTAAAACTGGCTTAGTGCTGATGGACTTAATGCTAGGCAGGGTCTAGTTAGCATAGCTGGAGCAAAATATTGGCAGAGATTACCTGGGCTAATGCTAATTTTTGATCTCTCATTTTTAATATACCTTGAAATGCACATTAACCACCTCAGATGCATGCTTTATTGAATCAAAGGATGGGTGTACAGTAGAAGTATTTAAAATTTTGGCAGCATACAGCTTTGTAAATAGATATTTGTGTTTTCTGGAGTAAGAAATTTTTTGAAGTAAGTGGAGTTGTTGAGCAATTACGGTTAATTTCTACCCTAGCTATGGACTGTTGCCTTCTGTGAGAAGCTGGTTTAACTCTGTGTTGTAAACCTGCTGCTGGTAGTGTGCAATTCTGATTTCTACATTGTGCTCACAAATTTGGGGAGGGGTTATTCATTTGGTGACTTGCTTCTCCAGTGTGGATGTGCAGCATCCCATAGCCCGTGTCCTCACCCCTGTCCTGTTCCTGACAGCACTGCTTCCTTGGGGGCCATGTCCGAGCTGGTGACCTGTTGGGATGGCAGAACCCTGCTTTATGCCCCTGTGTTTCCCAGGTGAGGGAAGGTAGAGGAAGGGCTGCCTTGGGAGAAGAAGCTTGGAAGATACCTAACTGCTTCCAGAAGGAAAATGGTGTCCTACCTACTGGTCCAGTTCAGAAGGGCACCTGGAGAAGTGGACAGCTGGGAACAGTGCCTTGTTCTTTGTTGCAGCCTTGTCTAGGTGCTCCTTGGACCTGAGCAGAGGAGAGGCTGGAGGGATACCTGCTCCTTTTCCCTGCTGCCACTGAGAAAGAAGATGGTGTGTTAAATGCCTGCCAGGCGGGGAGTGGTGCCAGCACTCGGATGACATGGAATTTTTAGTGGTGTATGTTAACTTGGGAAGTTCAGCTTGTATTCAAAAGATAGCTGTATACTTGGCTGTGTTGAGTGGGCTTGAATTTTCTAGGAGCTGGAATGCTTTCCTCACCCTACTGTTTTTCTTTCCCACGTTGATTCACTCCCCAAGATCTGTAAGTCATGTAGTGGTTGAATGTATGCAGCTGCCTCCTTGATCTGCAGAGAAATTTGGACCGTGTCTGTGATCTTCAGCAGCAGCAAAAGCTATTTTAAGATGCTACTTTAATGGTCGTTCAGCATCTGAATATACCTGAATAATTTGATTTATGGCCTACCCAGATTGTTTAACTGCTTTCTGTGTTGTAAGATCTGGGAGAAAATACAAATTGCTGTAGATATGCCACTTATAGTTGTGAGAAATACCCACTCCTTTCCACAGAGCTCTACCACCTCTTTCAGATGTTTTTCAAGCAATGATAATAAAATACCAGGATTGGAGTTAAGTTGTTGGAGCTATACTGAAGTGCATGTTACCGTTTTCAAAAGTTTATAAAGCACCAGTGAAACAGCAGGACCCAGAACAGCTCTTGGATGTACATCGTGTACCTGCCATCTGTGTACATCATGTACCTGCTGAGGTTTTCACTCATCCTCTCCCGATTTCTGAACAAAACTCAGAAGCGCTGTCCGGTCTTGAAAACCCTTAATGCCCTACAACTCATGCTTTTTGTCTACTGGTTTTCTTTTGTTTCCCCCTGAAGATAAAGCATCATGAAGGTTATGGACCTGTGTAGGCATGGATTCTGATTGTTGGATGTCGAGACACTGTATTACTGGCATTTGGATTGCTGATCTTGTTTGAGATCTGGCCAAACCAAGTAGACTAGCATATGAAATAAAATGTAGGAACATCGCTTTTATCTCAGATAAAGTATTTATGTACATTGAGTATTATAATAATAGTGTCAGTAATACTAAAATAATACTAAATTCTATAAATAATACCAATACTACTGTTTCTGATTTAGTCCCCACTTAGAGAACAGAAAGTGTGAAAGCTGTATCTTGTTTGAGCCAATCTATTTGCATACTTGCTAAAACTGGTAACAAAAATCACATGGAAACTGTGCATGTCCAGCAGACCTTTTTCTCTAGAAAATGTCATATTTGTCCCTAAAACAGTAGTTGTAACACACAGTTAATGCAGTGCAGGCAGTGCTGTTGTGTAGCAGGAGTTTGTCAAGTTCTTAACCTCAGCTGCAGAGGGACGCCAGGATTCTGCTGGAGTGCTTGGGACACTGATCTTGAGTTTGTTTGCATGTGTGCAAATGCATGGGGAGGTGCATTTATTGGTAGATGTGCCATAATCTTTCCCTTTCCCCAGTAGCTGGAGCTCAGCATTCAAGTGGATGTTCCCTGTACAGCTCAGCAGAGTGAGTTCAGAATTGTGCCTGAGAAGGAAGGTTGCAGGGAATGGGAGTATGCTCAGACTTCAAGGGTGCTGGATTATATTAAGGCAGGGAATAAGCAGTATTTGCATTGAAATCCTTACATTTATAACCTTTCTGTTTGCTTGTGAAATTCATGGAGTTGGTTGCCAATAGGATTTGCAAAAAATAATGAAAATACCCTTCCCCCCAACTTGAAACCGAAATTTGGCTGTGAACGCTACATGTGTTAGGCAGGCAGGTATGATGGCACAAGCAAATAGCAAAAGCTAAAACCAGGTGCCTGTAAGTTAATTGAAAGATGTTTCTCTTTGTTCTGGGGTCATTTATTCTGTGTCAGCACTTGGAAGTAAATATTTTAATTTCCAAAGAAGAGAGGGTGGCATTTGCAGTGTTTCATACAGTGAAGGAACACCTTTTTATCTTGCATTGTGCAACCCAGCAGTAGTGGATGTGGAATTTTTTTCTCTGTGTGCAGCTTGGTCCTTGGGGTGTGTTTCTTCTCTCCTACCATACAGCTGCAGGTGGCTTAAGTCCCAGGGCCTTGCCTTGAGAAGGGCAGTATGGGGAGACCCTACAGCTTGGTAGATATTTTCTGATAAAATCTCAGCGATCTTTAGCATCCCACAGATTATCATCTGGATGTTTAGTAAAATCTCTTGTTTACCTGGACTGTCCAAGCCAAAGTGAGACAGAGATGTACTCACTCTGTCTCCTTGTCTGTGGTTCTGTTCTCTCTTTTTGGTCTTGAGGGGCTTCTTTGATCTTAAAGTGTGCTGAAAATGCATCAATAATAAAACATCCACAGGGAAGTTAAAATACCTGAGATTGGCCTTATGAATTAGAGCAAATCAAACCGTGTATGTTTATTTTAACATGTTTATGGTCAAAGGATGTAATGGGGGAAAAAGGTACATCTGCTAGGTAAAAATCTAGACAATGTCTTGTGCCTGATGGGGTTTGTGAACAAGCTTAAACAGGTAACGACTCTCCTGTTACACGTGCACAGATAAATTTCCTCTTGTGTGGCTTATGGCAGTGTTGTGTTACCACCCGGATAAACACAGCACTGCAACTTGTAGCCACCTGTTTTCTGTAGGTAAAATAACTGAATATTGTTTCAAAGGGTCAATTTGGTTCTTTTGCTGGTCTGAGTGCTGTGTCCCAGAGAGCAGCTTCGCCTCCCTCATAACCTCCAGCAAAATAGCCACTAAAGTAACCATTCTCTTTTCAGTCCCTGTCTATTTTATCTTCTCTTTTTTTGATATAATCTTTTATATCTGTTCTTACTCTTCATTGCTAAGGCACAGTGTGTCTCTTCCTTTCTTTCAGAAAAGAAGTTTCCCCTTCCGGAAGGGATAACGGTTGCAGTTAAATTATTACTGTCTCTAGTAATTCTTAAATCCTGGTCTAATTCTGACTTCAACCAGTAACATCTGGAGCTTGTTTCAGGTTTGGGTCAGACCTGACTGTAATGGCATTTAAATTGAAACACTCTGCTTCAGATCAGTCAGTTTAATGAATAAAAAAGTTAGTGACTTTTAAATGAAAAACCTACAAACAATGCACATTAATTGCAGATACTTTTTTTTTTGGTATGTACTGCTATTTCTTCAGCAAAATCTCTTAAATCGTGTCCCCTCTTCTTCTGAAAGAAGAAATATCCTTATGGCTTTTTAATTGAATTTTTTTGGTGAAGAAGATCTGGAGCTGAGGAAGTGCCAGGAATTACATACTAGACAGTTTGTGGTGTACCTCTGTGTTTGGATTTATTTTTCTCTCCTCTCCTGTGATCCGCTGCCATGCACTAGCCCATGCTCACACCCTTTCAAGGAAAACTGTTAGCAGTTTTAAAGTCGTGGAGAAGTAGTCCAGGAAAAAGAGAGGAATTGAGATGAGGATCCAGTAGTGGGGAGGACTGACAGAAAAAAAAAATCTGTTTTTCTGTGCTCCAGGGGTGCACTCCAAACAGTGAGAGCATTTGTGGGGTAAAAGTTTTAGCAGGAAATGTGAATGGACTAACTTAGAGCAGAAGAAGTGCGAGTACTGAGGGTTTCCGTCCCAGCTGTGTGTGAGGTTGTAGTGGCTGATGATGACACAGACCACAAATGCTGCTTTATTAGAGGGAAAAATAGAGGGTGTGGAGTAAACTTAAGGGACTTCGGGTTTTCCTGAGACAAAGGAAGAATCATTCATCACCAATAGAATATGGAATTGGAGATACAGTTTAATTTGGTGGTGGTGTTTGTACCAGATTCTAGCCAGAGGCAAAGCAGGAAGGCAGTAATTAATTTTGGAAGTCCTCAAAATTTGCTTCAGATGAGTGGCACTAGCAGTGGAGTGAAAATAGAAGTAGTTGGGAAGATTTACCAGAAAGAATAGAGTATTGAGATTGGGAGTGTATTTCTGGAATTAGGGTGTTCTGCAAAGCATAAGAAAGATGTAATTCACTGAGTGACATGCAGTAGTCAGCTGTCCTGAAACGCATTTTTGAGTCTGTTTTGTTGCCTTTATGTTCTAAGAATAGTTGACCAGAAAGCTATTGAAATACTGTCTGAGGATTTGGCTCATGAAACAAAAAATAAATGTATTATGTAGTAAGAAAGTAAACATGCAAAAAACATGAGCAGTGAAGTACAATTTCCTCTTTAGAATGTATTTCTGATGAAAAATGTACTAATTATAACTGCTGCCACATGTGAAGTAACTGGTTTTCCAAAGAAGCGTTTTGACCAACTTATTTTGTCTCCCTTTACAAGGGAAAACTAATTTGGGTGATTATTTGGGATGGTGACACATCAGGACATTATTGAGAAATAACCCAGATCCCCACCATATACAATAAACTCCATCAGAAGCATCATTATCCCTCCACCCCTGCCATTTGGTTGCTCTGTAAAATGAAATCTAAATTACATAGGTGTGATGTCTTCTTTCTTGAGTGCATCTCTCAAATTTCTGTTTCTGAAATAGTTGTTTGCATAAACCATGCAGTTTTGAAGTTTGCAGCTGTAGATGTTACTGTATGAACTGTACAGAGTTCAAGAAGTTCTGTCTGTGATAAAGGATAGTTCTAAGATTGCTAGTTTAGAGGTGTTGCAGTGTTTATCAGTCAGTTCTTTTTTATTCTTGTCTGTATTACAAGTTGCTCAGGTTTGGAGATGTGAATTTGGCTGCTCACAGCCTGTGGAGGAGTGCACAGCAGCTTCTTTGCCTCATGGATTTCAATGTGGTTGTGGTAGGATTTGGAAGAGCAAGTTAGCCACAAAATCTGTATATGGCTGGGTCTGTATACTGTTTTCTCTAGAATACAAAATACAACTTAATTTCTGATTGTGATTGCTTAACTAATAGGCCTGGGGAAGCAGGGACTTGGTTCTGTGGTCCCATGGCAGCCTGTTTGGCACCAGACCAGCTGGTTGGCCATTTAATACGGAATAGTTAAACAGGAAAAGCTTTTTTAGTCACTTAAAAGTTTTCTTTTGTTTTCAGTAAGAAAAGAATGTGACTTAAAATTGCTGACAAAGAAAAAGTGATAAAATTGTCAGCGGAGTGCTTAACTGAGGATTATAAAGTTCCTGTTCTGCATTCTTTTTAGAATTCCTTGGTAAATAGTGGAGACTGACACCCGAGATTCCATACAAAACAGTTTTTGAGCTGTGTTACTTGTTTGAAGAAAGTTGTTCTTCATGTAGACAGTATTAAATAATTAACACTGTTTAGTGCTAATTTTGGTGTCTGCTTACATTTGGATGTTTTCAGTACAGTAACTTTCATCTTCAAAGCAGTAAAGTGAAGCTGATCTTCAGAACGTTTTACAACAATAATCAGCTCTTTCTCAGAGCCTAAATAATTATTTTCCTGCATTAACACTTGGGGGTAGAAAGGTTGCTGTCAAAATGGAAAGGGAAAATAAAGGTTAAATCTTAGTTAAAAGTGAATCCTGAAGAAAGCCTAAACTGCTTTGGGATTTAATGGTTTTGTTGTTCTGGAGACTGAGTAAAACTTTTGGTTCAGTCCTCTGTTAAGGCTTTTAAAATTATTTTAATGATTGCTTGTGTTCGTGCTACAAAGTAGAAGACAGCCACCTGGCAGATGATTCAGTAGATTAAGGCTGGCCAGAAATTTAATGGCTAGGGTTTCTTGGGAGTGTCTAGACCCCAAAATCTTCATGGAGACTGCAGTCAAAATGGGGACACTGATGTAGGGAAGGGGATTTCCAAATGGGAGCAGGATGGGGTAAACCACCCCACAGTCTCTGCTCCCTGGGGCTCCAGCCCTGAGTTTTTAGTGTGTTTGAGGCAGGAGCATCACCAAATTTCCTGTCCCAGCTGGGCACCCCTTCCGTGCACAGTCTTTCCCTGCTTGTCCTCTTTGGTCAGTGAAGTTTTGTAGAACATGGGACGGTGCTAACAGAAAAGGCTGGAAAATTGAGCTTATTAAGTACCAACCTCAAAAGCTCCTGGGAACCATGTCTTTCAGGAATTAGGGAAACTGGTGGAGAATAGAACTCTGAAATCTGTGTCTTAGAGAACAAGAAAGCATCTTCTTTTCCAGATCACCCCATTTGAAAAAAGGAGCATTTTTGTTTTGCTCATTTTATAGTTGTTAATTTTAGATGAGAGAGTAATTACTTCTTGTTAATTACATTGAAAACAAATGTTAAAATTAAACCAAAGTGTAGATTTTTTTTTTCATAGTAGGAATCTCTTAAAATCAGAGTTTACTATTACACTTGAAATGTGTCTTTTACTAAATATGAACTGAATTTTGGTAGAAAATAATGATTTTGTCAGCAGTGCTCCTTGTATGGCTGGCAGGAAGCAGTAAATGTTCCTGTGTTACAAGGCCGTGCACGTGTGCATGTGGATCAGTTCACATAAAGGACTTAACAAAACAACCCCAAACCTCAGGCCTTGAATGGTTTAATTGTTGTTGTCGTTTTCCCCATGGTTAATCTACACTTGTAAAAGCTACCCTGACGTGAGGTTAGGATTTATCAGCACTGGGCACCCCACGCTAATTGGTTCAGCTCTGCACTTCACTGCCACAGCATTTCCTCGGAGCAGAGGCTCCTTGGAGCAGTTCTGTGCCCAAACCAGGAGGAAACTGTCACCTGTGGGTGTAGGGCTGATCCTGCTCCCAGCCCCACACCGCCTGGGTGCTGCTCCACAATTGGGAATGTTTTTCCTGAACTGGAGGAGAGGCATGACTCGGGCATGCTCTTATTTTGAATGAAAAGTGCCAAATTCTCTGGCAGTAGGCTTCTTTTTTCCTACAGTAAAGTTTTATAGGTTCTTCAAAGCTGTATTCTCAGTCAGGAATTTTATTTTTTGGGTTTTTTAAACTTTAGGCTAGTAACACGGTTTTTTGTATGAGTGTTCAAAAGTTTCTTATGGAAACCATGAATATTTGCATAAGATTAGCCACCCTGGGTTGAGCAAAAATTGTTTAACCTTGTGTGCTGAGGTCTGTCAGTGGCAGATGCTGATGTTAACATGAGTGCAGGGGAGGGATGGTGAGTTCCCTTCCCTGCTGTGCACACCCCGAGGGTGTCTGAGCCGGGCCACGCTGCCTCTACCTTTTCACTGCTCCTCATAGAATCTTCCATTCACTGCGTTGCCTTTGGAAGTGAACTGGGAATAATAAATGCTTTGTGTAAGTTCACTGTGCTGCTGCATCTCGAGCACTGAGTGCAGCCTGGTTAACAGCCTTGCTTCCCTCCTCCATCTTGAAAAGGTACAGGGGAAGTAAAGAAGTTACAGCAAGGAAAATAAAGATGGTACAAGGTATCAAATGGCTGTTTAGTGGTGTTGACTAAGTAAACTGTAAGGAAGGGTCCTGGATAACTGAGGAAAGGTGTGCTAAAAGTATAGAGGGCAGATTTTGTTTCTCTAAACTTGCATTCTGGTAATTTAATATGAAGTCCCTTGTATATTATTAGTAGTAGAAAATCCTGTATTCCCCCCCTGCCCCCCAGTCATGAAGAAGCCAAACCAGCATGCATGACAGGCTTGATTTACAGTTCTTCTGTACAAACAATATATTTCTGCTTCCCTATTCCATTTCAGATTGCTCTACTGTAGTACTCAGTGCACTGTGCTAATTAGAGCCTGTAGTAGTTCTTCACTGCGGAAGCCACCACCTCAAGAACGACTTAGATACTGTCTGTGCTTCTGAGGTCTTCCAGTTGTGCATCCCAACATGCAGTGCCTGCAGTAGCACAGCAGAGATCACTGCTCTTTGTGTCCTCAGGGACACAGTTTTGGCATTTTTCTAGATTTAAATTTAGCCATACGACTACTGGATCAAGTTTGGAGATGCTTTGGCCTGTGATTTCAGGCTGCTTTGCTGTAACAGCCACCTTTGAAACACATTGCATAGTTATCCTCAAAGGAGTGCTTTCTTGTGAGCATATTTGATTTCTACTCCTTTACTATGCAGCAAAGAAACCTGGATTTAAGCTGGTTTGTGTTGTCAGGTGAGAAGGAAATACAGTTAACTGTGTGTGCTTGCTTTTTCACAGTTGTATACAGTTTTTAATGTTATTTTCCTGAATCTGATGTATTTGCCTTTCCCTCTTCTCACCAAAGCCTAGTCTCAGAACTACTATGTACCTGTAACCACTGAGTGAGATTCCTGTGAGCCTGCTTTACATACCTGTCCATTTCTCTGCACAGCAGGGAGCTTAAGGAAGAAGAGGTAAAACAAGATCAGTGTTAGCAAATCTCCAGTAATAAAGGAAGACCTGTAAAAGCATTACTGAAAATAACAGGAAGAAATGCTGGAGGTGTTAGTTCCTTAAATGTGAGGTTTCTGGGCACATTGCACAGTTTCCATGGCTTGGAGTGATCTTTTCTGTTTGAAGGTAAATTAAAGGATGGGGCTAAAGTAGGTGATTTGTATTTTTTCGTCCTAGTGCCTATAAAACTAGTTTCAGTGCAAATCCGTATTATTATCCAGTGTTGTTCTCTACTAGGAAATTACATTTGCTTTTAAACTCTAACATGCACAGATCAGCAGTGTTTAACAGTCTAAAAATCACATCACTATTAGGAAAATACATCCAAGCTACCTTTCTGTGCTACTGGTAGTGTGAGCAAACCTCAGTGTGCTTCAAGGCTGAGCTCAGGAGTGAGCAGTGCAATTAGCATTTGCTGTAAGGATGAATCTGGTCTCAAAACAGAATTGCAGAATCTGAAATAGTGATGAATAATATTTTGACTCTGTAGCAAAGTAACTGCGCAGAAGCAATGTACCTTCAGAGCTAGTTTGGGCAAGTGTGTGTGTGATCATACCCATGTAAGGCAATGTTTTATGCTACTGGTAAATGTGCAAAACCTTTTTGCTGCTTAAGCATATCATGAATGTTCAGTTACAGAATTTAATTAAATAGGTACACCCCAAGACTTTCTGAGACTGTGGATTGTACTTACCCAAAATGATACAGAAGCGAGTTCTGAAAATTTGTGTATCTGAGTAATAGAAGTTGTCCTGGTCCAGGTGGTGGAGGTGTGTGCTTTTCTAGACTTCCACAAGGAAGGAGGGAGGTGCTAATGGGAGCAGAATCGCCAATTCTATAATGTGCTCATATTATTATCCAAATATACTCATTTTAATTGCTTCTTAATTGTCACCAAGAACATGTCCAGAGCACTGCAGCTTGCTGGGTATAGTGTCACATAAACATAAATGCTCTGTGGTCCTTGGCCTGCCCTGGCTCCAGCTGAGGGTTCATCCTTTTCTTCCCTCTGTCAGGACTTCGTTTTCTGTGAGCAGTTTTTCAGCTTTTCTGGTGATGCCACAGATGGTAGCTTTTGTTGTTGCAGTAGCAAAGGCCATTACTCAGTAGAGCAGTAAAACATAAAGAGGGGTGTGATACTGGAAAAACACATTGTTTAGGGTGTGTTCAGTAGGTTGGGACCGGGTGCCTGATCTGCAGCAGAGATGTAATCACGCTGCCATCTCTGGAATGCGCGGAGACAAGACGTGACGAGTTGGGGGAGTTGCTTCTGTAGCCTTGCTGCTCTAGATACAGCAAGGAGAAGGTAGTGCAAGTCCAGGAGCTGCTGCCATAATAGGTCATGACACTTCTGATGTTTCAGCCTTTCTTGATCATGGAAGAAAATAATTTATCTTGTCAACTGTTCTAGTTACTGTTTTTTGTGGTATTACAGGGTAGCCAGAAGCAGTCTTCCTGCCTTTCTTCCTCATCTGGTAGTTTTCTAGAAGCATAGCCTAAGCTAAAAAAGCTCTTCAGACTAAGAAAAGGAGCTGTGAAAGATTTTCAGCCAACCTTCTCTTGTCCTGATGACTGCCAGGAGGTAGTCAGTCAGTATATATGACACTACATAATGCATAAAGCCAGGATAGTGAGACAGGCAGGTTGGTATCTTCTGATAAATAATTTCACTGTATTGAAGAAAAACACATGGCAATGCTGCTGTCTACCCCAGTTGTTAAACACCTGGGGCTTAATAAGCATTTGAAGGATTCTTTGCACACACTCCTTCACCAAGAGCATAAAGTTGTAAATTATTTGGATAATTACAGGTTTGTTGTTAGTGTCCAAACTGAACTCTGGTTCATGCAGTCTTTAATCTGACACTGAATTATTCATAAAGCAAAGGGTTAAACTGCTGAAAGCAGGTTATTTAGTCACTGTTGGTTTTAGTAAATTTTTGGGGTTACTTCTTTGATGGCAGCTTAAAGGTGACTGAGTAGGTGTACTGATAATACCCTAAATGCTTTATATGTGTCAATAGGAACTTAATCACATTTTTAAGACATTTTGAGTTTTGTTTCTTAAAGTGCCATCAGACTGCTCCTGTCTTTGAAGATCAGCAGGTAAATGAGTTGCTGCAGCAAACTGCTTAGTTATAGAGCAGGTTATGTGTAGACTATTTGTTCTCAGCTATTTTTCTATCCACAAAGTTACATTTTCCTGTGTAACATGGGAAAACATTTTATTTTCCCATGAAGATAACTGTATCGGTGAGATGAAGCTTCTGATACTATTTACCTTACAGACTGGTATTGTTCATGCATGTTGTTCAGTGTTCAGGGGCTTCTTAGAGTAACTACTTCGTTTTATCTAAGAATAGAATAATCAGGTAATCTATTAATACAATTTTGTTCCCATTCATCAGTTACAGTGGCACAATTAAAAACCAGTCTGGCTATCCTGTGCTGTCAAAATGTCCTCTTTGTCTGGGCAGACCCAGTGATGGGAATGCAAGGCAGCAGCAATATGATGATTGATCAGTGTAGTAAGTGGTGGTTGCAATGTTGTTACTGTCTGTCTAGTCATTGCTACATACTCTGTAGGCATGGCAGAGATGAGTCTGCTTCCAGGAAGTTGTCCCATCCCAGTTCTTCATTTGCTGTCTTGTGTAACATCATCTCCTTCCATGGGAGATTTGCAATTCCCAGTCAATAATGCAATAACTACTTGTTTCAGATGACAATTAGAGAGCAAGAGACTTCAATATAACACTGTTTATTTTTTTAAAGATTTAATGTTGGCTACTTGCTCTTTAGTAAATACATGCCTTTTCTCCTTTCTAAATGTACTAAAGCAAATTTTGAAAGCATTGAAGAAGCATTGAAACCTTGTTTCTTTAGCTGGAAGTCTGCTGGCTTCCTATGCCCCTAGAATACCTTTCTCCGTTAGTCTGTGAGCTTGGCTCTTGCCTCTTGGTACTTCCCCAAAAGCTTTTTCCCCTTAAGACTTAGTCATTGTCCTTCATAACTTTCTTGTTAAGGTACATACATTTCTGGATACACCTTTTGGCACTGGATCAAGTAATGAACCATGAAGAAAGAAAAATAATAAATGAAACCAAAGCAAATTACCCCCAATTTTGCTAATAGGAGAATTAGCTTTTAACTGCTAAGACAAATGGCATAATATTTACAAGTCAAGGAAACACCCGTGACAGCAATTATCTATATCTTGATCCATAGGATCGTGGGGGTTTATGAACTTCCCTTTCCCCTCCTTCCATTCTACTGGCCAAGTTAGTCTCTGTTAGTGTTTCTTACCTTTGAAATGTTATAGGTGAATTGCTTTATTTTTGGATGCCTTTTGAAGGGCAGCCACAGTACAGAAATTGCTTGATTCCTCTTCAGATTTTTCATTATAACAACCTGGGACTGTCTTGGGAAAATGAAACTGTGTAGAACGCTTTTCATTTAATTCCTTTTCTCTTGAGTCCCTTTGTGCAATAAGTGGTGTTTGTATTCTAACTGCAGGTAGGGATTAGAGGCCAAATAGTTTCTCTTACTTTGGAAAATCTGAGTTCTTTCAGAGTAAGTGAGGGGAAATTTTTGCTTTGAACATTTCTGGTAGTTCAAAGATTGACTACTGTAAGTGAATTCCATTCATATAATGGAGTTGGGAGCTTGTTTGGCTAGTTTTGGTGTGTGTGGTTGTTTTGGTTTTATTTTTTGGTTTGCCTGTTTGTTTTTTTGTTTGGTTGGTTTCTGATTGTTCTTTTTAAACCTTGCCTCCTGGGGGTATTGGCTATTCATCTGGCTTTCAGAGCAATGATTTCCAGACTTCTGGCAAAGCAAGCTGCTGGAGCCCACAAATTTTCTTGTGAGCTGTTACAGCCATGTAAAAAACAGTTCCACAGTTCCACTGGAGTGCCTGCAGCCCCCCCTTACAGGCATGATGTGGATAGTCTTTGCTACAGAATTGTGAACTAACCTCTTGGCATTGTTTCTAACAGCTCAAGGCAGGTATTTGTTCATCATCATCTTCACATTATTCTAAACTTCTTGTTTGTTTTCAAGAAGGAATATTCTTGCTTTCTGTTTGAGTCTCTTTAGTGTCCTCTTTGCACCACCACAGTTTAGTAACTGCTTTGGAAAGCATGGCATTTACTGCTTTCTTTAGGAATTTCTCAGTTACGTATTTTGATATACTGCCCGATAGCTACAATAGCATGGGTCAGTTTGGTGGTTAAAGAGGTGGTAGTTATTATAGCATTTGAAATCACAGAATGTTTACTCATTTTGATTTCTAGCAGTGGTGATTTCTTTTTTTTTTTTTAATTTTTCACTTGTGTGCTATTATCCATGTCAGGCTGGTATTCTGAACTATGCACTGAACTAAACTTTTAAATGTTGATTTATTTAAAATACTGGTGCATTAAAAAAAAGTTAAAAACTTTGGAAGATATTATAGTGTGTTCCACAATTGAAGAGAAGTTCTGTAGTGAGTGCAGAGGACCATGGCTCTGCTGGGTTGCCCTGGGGGGTGTGACAGCTTTGAGTCCTGACACTGAGGTGCAAAGCTAGACCTGCACTATGTGTTGAGCATGCAGTGGGTATCCTTGATGCTGATGTAGGTTGACTTGCTACAGCATGGACTTTGCTCGTTTGCGTTCTCTTGACATTATTCTTATCTCCTGCCCCCTTGTATTTTTACTCTCTAAGTCCTTTTCTTAGTGTTTACTGCAGGTTCACTCACCCACTGGGATTCACACACACGCACACACCCACACCCCTTTATCATCTCTGTATATAATATTGTATTTAAAAAGAAAAAAGGCCCTTTAAAAACTTTCATGAAGGCAGAATAGCAGAAAGTCGTGTTGTTTTGTGCTTTCCCCCACTAAAATCAGAACCCTGGGTATGAAAGTTCATGGTATTCCTCAAGCTGCTGCCAGCAGTGAATGACTGACTCCCTTCAGGCTGCTGCTGATGCCCTTGGTGCAGCTCCCTGCTCCTTGCTGGGATTGCTGTGGCACTGCTGCACGGAGGGCTGTGCAAACTGTCTGCAGGGACTGTAAAAGCCCTCAGCCCCAGTGAATTCCAGTGTGAGGCGGATGTGTGTGATAACTGTAACCAAGTTTTTAGTATCACTATTACTCCTCCGCTGTGGTCTCCTTAACCTCAAAAGGAAACAAATGTTTCATAACCTGCTGCGAGACTGCTTCAGTTTCTCCTCTGTGGCTGCCAGCTCCAAAAGCTAATGACAAACACAGATAATCTTTCAGACTTTGACTCTTTGCTGTGATGTGAGTCATGACTGAAAGCTAAGTCATAGCTCGCCGTCATCATTGTTAAAATAGAGGCAGTTTGCGCTGTAGTGGAATTGCTGTGGTTGTGGAGTCATTCTGGAGCTTCTGTCCACACGTGACTGCAAGCACGTGTTTGTGCTGAGCAACGAATCCTGCAGCTCAGGGACACAGCACTCTGCAGTGCTCCTGCTTAGAATGGGATTTGTTATGCCGGAAGCCATACAAACTTGACAAAATCTTTTTCACTTTCTCATCAATAGGGGAAAAATATGGCAAACTTTGAGATTCCTTCCTTGTAGATTTGAATTGTTGTGAATAGTAGAACTACAGAGCAATTATCTTTCAGTGACACTTGAGTTCATATTATTAAATAGGCTGAATCCATTTGAACAGCTTTTTGTTTTTGAACCACTGGTGCTATTTTAGTTCTGATTGCTTAACAGTGCAAGTATTTGAATATGATAATGTTGAGTTCATAGTCCATAACAAGCAGGTGTTTGGGGTTTTTTAATATACAGACCTTCTGTAAGGTCTGTGATTGTGTGGCAAGTTTATAGTTTCAGAGAATTTAGATGGGTTTTTATCCTTCTCTCCCCCACTTTCCCCTGCAGCAATTGCCACAACCATTTTGCGTTCAGGCTTTCATCTCAACACTTCAGTGACAGACTTAGTTAATGAGCAATGAGAAGTGTGCACCTGCAGAGTCATTTATATATAATCCAGTAATTTGTCTGTGTAAGGTGACTGGCACTTCTTACCAGCTTCCCAAACTGTGGTGTCACGCTCCGGTTTTGTTCCAGTTGCATATCTCTCCGTGTTTAGACTTATTTCAGCATTCGTTATGTTTCAGTAAATGAGGGAAAACTCTTTTTTTGCACAAAAACTCACTAATATCTGAAATGTCTCTTCTTGGAAGTTGTTTTAACCTCCAAACTCAGAGACCCCCTTTAAACTCTTCAAGATGTATTTTTTGTTTGTAATACAGTGACTTGGGCAGAGAGAAAATGGTATTCAATGTTAAATGTTTCAGAAGAAATTGTCATCACTATTTTTCATGTTGCCTTGCATTCCTTTTTGTAACAAAAGAATATCTACAAAGGTTTATGTGTTGCATTTTGGAGAGGTGGAAAAATGCTTGCAAAACAGTCTTACAGTGTCTACGATATTGCTATTGAAAGCCGCATTTATTTAATATTTTGCAGGAATGTATTTTAAGAGTTAGGAACATTTCCTATTCATAAGGTTGCTTTGTTGTTATACTCTCTTAATTGACGTGGTTTATGTTAACTTTCAGTTGGTTCACAGACTGCATCTCAAATTTTTTCCAGGGAGATGATTAAAACTAGGTATTCTGGTTTGGGAATGGACAGATGACATGACTGGAGTGATGTTGACACACTGTGGTTTAAGCTGCACTAAAGCCAGCAGTGTATTAAGTAGTATGTTTGGTAGGAAGGTTTTCCTGGCCAGTGTGGTCAGGTGTTTTTTCTCTTTCTTAATCCTGTAATGTATAATTTGAGTAAGTCTTCGGCATTGCCTCTGCTTGAGGCAAAGGAAAACATGTTTCTTAATTAAATCTTGCCATGATTTTACAATTCTTTCCTATGAGCTCTTAAGGACAAGAGAGGAAAACACAAATTACTGGTTTTCAATGCTCTAGTAGAAAATACATTTTGTCATACTGCTTACAAGTACCTCTGTTGAAGAGGGATTGTGTTTTGTTTGTGTAAAGGATTAGTTGAATTTTATTAGCAGTTAAAGGGCTTCCTTTGTTCACAGAAGCCAAAAACATTGGCTAGTGTTATCTGGTTTCCATATCTGAAAGCTGTATCACAAACTTTGTGTCCATATATGTCAGAAGAAGAAGCAGGGACATTCATCATGGTTCATTTGTCTTATCACTAAACAGTATCTCTCAGAAGCTGTCTCTGTTTAAGTTGATTGCTTTTGCTATGATCTCTAGCTACTCATACTTTTGGGGAATGTATAGCAGTATCTCATAAAAAGCTCTTATTTTCTTAAGGACAGTTTTTTTCCCGTTAACCATGGTGTCAACATTTAAATTCCCTGTTAAAAGAAAACATGGGATGAGCTTTTAGTGAAGAATTAACTATTCCTCAGGTGTTTGTTTCAGTTTGTTTCTCAATATTAAGTTGCACTGATGATAACTTTAGAAAGAAAAATAATTTTAGAAAATGAATACTAATTTAGTGTAAACAATTGTTGCATTTTGAGAACATGCTGTATGCTTCTAGATAGCAGTGACCCAGGGGACAGCTTTCTGTTTAGGCCAGCATGTGCTGTTAAAAAGCTTCAAAAGGCAGTGGGGAAAGGCAGGATGTGAAAATGAAATTGGAGATCTTTCCTTCTCACTCTTGATTTTTGTAATTTTTCCTGCTCTTGAATTGCGGGAGTTCAAACCTGTCCCCCCATAATTTTGTTGTAGTAAATCTTAGCTTGCTGTTCTAGTGCTGCACTGCCAGTGCTGATTGCTGCTGAGGGGGACCCTGAGGCTCTACCGCACCCCAGCCAATCTTCTGCAAACCTTTTTCTTACAAAATCAAAACTTTTAAGTCATACTTGATTTTGCTTTTGTTTTAAAACTGAGAATTTAGAAAGGTGCATGTGTTACCGTGGGTGCTGCACGCTTTATGTTTCACAGCACCCCTTTCACTGGTGCCTCAGTGAGATCTGCTGCACCCTAATAAGCTTCCAAAAGCCATGTGTGAGCATTAAGTTCGTGATCTACCGTGGCTTTAATCCAGAAGTAAGTCTCTAACCTGAGCTGTTTCTGTCGTGCTGAGGGCAGAGGTTACTACTTGTGCGGATTTACTAGGAGAGTAAACAATCAGAATAGGAGTGCTGGGTGTGAAAGTATCTTCCTGTGTGCTGTGAATTGGAATGAGGCTGCAAAAGCATGTTGTGCTGTGAGGGAGGACTCTGGAGCGCCTGGTGACTGCTCCTAATGCGCTTCTCCCGTGGCTTATCCTACCTTTGGTTGCAAGTTCCCTGGCTTTTTAAAAGACTCGGAAGATGATCACTCAGTGATTCCTTGCTGTTGTCGCTGTGTCTGTCCCTTTTGCCCAGGAGAAGTTAGGCTGCAGTCTGATGGAAGGCAAGTGTCCAGGCTCGTTGGCAGTCCTGCAAACAGCCCGAGGGCACCCCCGCCCGAGGGCACCTCAGCCTCTGGGCACCCCAGCCCGAGGGCACTCCAGCCCCTGGGCACCCCAGCCCGAGGGCACCTCAGCCCGAGGGCACCCCAGCCCCTGGGCACCCCAGCCCGAGGGCACCCCAGCCCGAGGGCACCCCAGCCCGAGGGCACCCCAGCCCCTGGGCACCCCAGCCCGCAGGCACCCCTGCATGCCCGTGTGGAACGCCGAGCCGGGTGGGAGCTCGGCAGGGCCGGTGGCGAGGGCGGCTCTGTCCAGGGTGCTGACGGGCGAGGGCCCGGCCGGGCTGCTGTGCCGGGGCTGGGATCGTGCTTGTCCCTTGGGAGCGGTTTCCATCCTGTGGGGAGGTTACCAGCATCCCCGGCAGTTCACCCTGGCAGTAACTTGTGTGTAGCTTTTGGGTATAAAACTGTTCCTGGTTACACAAATCGGTGACCTTGGGGGCTTTTGAGGGGTAGTGGAATATATAAGCTAATAGCACGACTTGTATAGCAATGAGAAACTCATCAGACCCTTTAAATTAGAGTGTCTTTTAAGTAGTGCTTGTCCTTGAGATGGCTGCAAGGGCTTATAAGTTTTGCAGTTTGATGGTAAAACCCAGTTTAGTTTATCCAATAATATATCCACTTTTCTGTAATCGTGCTGAAACTATCCACTGGCTTTTGGTGTGGAAGCTATAGAAGGATGTGTTGTTCAGTTTTTGGAGGAACCAGGAAGGTGCTTGTTCAATCAAAGCAATGCATCTTAGAAATAGTGGGGTTTCACTTCATTGAGTTGTCTCATATCTCTTGGTTTAGTGGCATTTACATATGTAATGGTCACTGTAGCAAAACTTAATGGCAGTGATGGCTAGAAACTGGAAAATGTTATATCTGAAATGTTCCTCGATCCTACAGAATTTCCTTTTCAATTTTCCCCAAATAAGATTTAAATATTACCATTACATTTGATTAGTGGTTTATGTTTTTTCTTAAAAAACTAGTAACACTGAAGAAGTCTTAAAGTAACTTGTTAGTTTAGAAAGTCTGCTATTAGAAACCTGTATGTATGTAAAAATGCAAAACACCAGAAAAAGTAATAAGTTTTTATTTAGTGAGACTCTATTATGAGATGCTGATTGTAAGGCCATTTGGCCTTAAAATTCAATTTATGTTCTTTGTATTCCACATCAATGTGGACATTTTTCTTCATCCATAAATACTCACCTATTTGAGGAATTTTCAGTAGACACATACCAGTACAATCGTTGTGCGATAATTTGAGTAAATACTGTTCTGTGCAAGTGTGCACCATTTGTGTGTCTCCTAAGTTATCTGAGACACTGAGACAAAAATGTTAATTGCTGGTTATTAATTATTTATTAATTACCTGATTAATTTTTATGTCCTTTTTTGTCTTAGCTGGAGATACAGATGACCCTCCAAGAATTACTCAAAATCCTGTCATTAATGGGAATGTAGCGATGGCTGATGGACATAACAACACTGAAGAAGACATGGAAGATGGTAAGTGAATATTTGAGAAAAGCATGGTTTGGCTTCTTTATTTCTATGATTTTGAGGAGAAAGTGGTCCATATCTTACCTGTGTTGTTTGAACTGCAGCTCATTAAAAAAATGAATCCCTCTGTAGTTATGGCTGCTGGTTTTCTGTGTAGGCATCCTTCTGACATAGCTGTACAATAGGATTAGACTTCTGAGGGCTTGGGAGTTTTTTCTTGTACTCTTTCTAGGTACTCATTTAAAAATTGCTGAAAGTGCTACTGTCCATTATTATGTTTTGTGAGACAGCCCTTTAAAGGTGCTGCAGCTGGGCTTTGCTGAATAGTAATTTTATCAGTTACGCAATTCCTTCAGGGTGTTTAGAATTCTTCTCTGTCCTGCTCTCTTGTAAGGTGGCAGCTGTGCTCTGGTTTTGTCTTTGTGTGGTAAGTCAGGGATAACTATTCTGTTGATGAGCATCTTTTGCCCTCAGTTCTGATGCCCAATGTTACTTGCAAGAGCAAAGGAAAAATTGTGTATTAATGTCCTTTTAATAAGAGGACATGTTAATGAAGTCTTTTTCTTGGACCATTAAATGAAAATAAGGATGTACAGTTTTTTCTGTTAGAGATGATCAACTAGTTATAAGTAGATCTGTCTGGGTTTATTTAAAGAAAGGTAACAAGTTTGTAATTCACTTAAATCTGTTATGTTTAGTGAGGAAAATGTGCAGTGATGTTTCTTTAGGAGAGGATATGGGCAGGGACTGCTTGTTTTGAAGAACGAAGTTAAATTAAGTTGGGAGAAGGGAGACATCATATGAGTGGGATTTGTTCCATATTCCATGCTGTCTTGTTCCTAAGAACATTCAGGACTAGGCTTAAACATTTAGTTAGATTTGTGCTAAAATGTTGAGTGATTTTTTAATGAAAAATTAGAGTTTGAGGTTAAATGTCAAAGAAGTGCTTACTTTCATGTATTAAAGGTACATAGAATACTGATAGAAAATAATAATGTTCCATGAAGAGAATAGGGTTTAAATTCAGAAAAAAAGCATCTCATGGTTGAATCACTTCTGTATCATTGGCAAAGATAAAGTTTCCTGTGACCAGAGTCTTGCAATAAGATAAAAATGAAATCTTAGGCTATGAATTTTATTTGTGTGATTAGGTAGTCTCATTCAGAGGATTTTGACTTATTGCTCAGAGTAAGTAGCTGAGACTGAAACAGGGAATTCTGTTCTTAGCAAAAGCCTTTATAAAAGGTGTTAAATGTCTGTCAGGCCATGGTATTTAGAAGGTGGCAAGAGAAGATCACATGGGTTGACAGCGACTGGCAAGGACAGCTTTGTTCAAGTTCTGTTCTTAGTAGTGATGTTTATAGGTAGAAGGCCTGATAGTGTTAGCTGTTGATTCAGGCAGTACATAGCACATCAGTCAATTAGCCAAATCATTTGTCCAGTAGTTGGTCTGTATATGCATGTACAAATTAGGCAAAAGGGACTTAAGCTGCAGAAATAGCTGATGAAAGCTGGGCTATATCAGGCCTGGCAAGGAATCAGATATACACCTCCTCATTCAGAATAACATTGACTCTTCAACCAGAAGATTTCTGTGAACCTGTTTCTGTCAATTCCCAACTGTCTGACTCTCAGAACTGGGTATGAAGGTGTTGCACTAGGGACAAGTATCTGAAGGTATTTGACAGAAGGTTTGTGAAAGCTTCTCATGCTTTTATGGACTTCCAGCATGGTCAGGAGCTTTGGCCCACTCTGCAGTGGAACATCCTTCAGGGTTAGTGTGATTATTAAGCAATACTCTTAATACTCCTCATTATTATATTTGAATAAGGAGTGTCTGGCTATGTCTTGATGCTGCCACAGCTGTGCATTGACACAGATAGAAAAGTGTTATTGCAAAATGTTAGGGTTGAAAAAACATTCCTGAATACTTGCATCACATAAGTGGATGATGCCTCCTTTCCAAGTCTTGTAAATCAGATTAGTTGCTTGCTGTTGCATTATTTACACATCAGTGCAATTGCTCTCTTGCTGTTTGTGCTTTTGCTAACCTGGTTTGCAGCATGATGTGCATGGGTAATGGACAGTTTGGAGATTCAAAAGACAGGGAAAAATGGGAGATATGGGCTTCTCTGATAAACATGCAGTTTTCCTTTGCTGTTACTCATAGCAAGGGGCATCAATCTGAGCTGATACAGAATGCATGAGGGGAATTTAGATACCTCTTCAGTGAAATTAATGAGTTTAATGGTTCCTGTGAGAGGTGAACAGTAAGATGAAAGGTTGATGCTTCCAGCTGGATCACAGAAATCAGCTTTCTGGTGATTTTTTTGAGTTCAAGAAACTTTTGAGGTGATTTTGTTCTTCCAGCTTAGCACATAAAGAAATGACTGATAAGATTGGGGGGAAAAAAGTGCAGCTCTCATTCCCTTTGCTAGGCAACAGGCAGCAGGCATTGTGAGGCACAGGGAATGGGAGCAGCAGTGGCCCAGCAGCAGGACTTTCACATAAGGCTGTGTTCTCTCAAGCGCTGTGACCAGTACCTGTTGTTGCTCTGTATGAAGTCTTGGCAATTAAAAAGAACCAGCTGAAGGACTGTGCTGTGCTTTGTATGGAGAATGACTTAAATGAACCAGACTTTAAAAGCTGGAATAGCAGCTTCTGCAAATAAAGTAAAAAATAATAAAAACAAGGCTCTGATCAAATTGTGTTTGCAAGTGCATCAGTATTCAAAGCAACACATAGAATAAATTCTCTTAGAAGTTAAAGTTCAAACAGAAGGTCCCTAGCTAAACATAAATGCACAGCTTTGCCATTACCTCCTGAAGTCTCATTTCTGTGAAGAATTGCAGAGGCAAGAAAGCTTTCAGAAGCATCAGTCTTAGCTATATGCTGGTATTGCGTGCTGCATTTGGATCATTATTAAAATTCATAGAATATTCAGCCAGTTTCTCCATTAATAATTCAGGTTCAGAATATTTTAATAACCCCAGTGCAGTTTAAAGGTAGCAACATTTACTAAGAGAATAAAGAAATCTACTTTTCCCAAAAGTGTAAACATTTAAATATGTGTTTCAGTCTTAAAATGGAGCATATGTGGTATTTGGATCTCTGACTTGAAGGGTCTTTGTTGTATGAAGGTGCTGAATGTGATGTTCATCTCATCAATGAAAAAATCTTTTCCATGTAGCAATGACAGTCCATTGCATGTAACTTCTTCAAGTATTGGCAGCTGGATCAGTCCTTTTTACTTTGTGTTCAGTTTGTAGTTCAGGGACTTATAAAAGTCCCACTTACCAGTCACTACTAAATTATCCTGCTGCCAGTTACAGTCTTCAGGTGGAAACTGGAGGATATGTTCATGATGGCCATAAAGGCTTTATTTATTGACATGCTCAAAGTAATCGTCATGTTTGCTATGTAAACATCTTTTAAAAAAATATTCGTCTTTTAATCCATTATAGGCCCTAAGAAAAAAGGGGCTTACTGGAAAGAAAGCGAGGTTGTTATTTTTAAAGAACCTTCTATTTTAGGGTTGACCTGTATTACGAGGCTGCATTTTTGTGGAGCAGTTACTAGTGATTGCTCAAATATTTTACAGAGAAGAGTTCCCATTCCCTGGTGAGCTCTCATGCACAGGCTTTCTTGAAAAGAAATCAAGAAATACAGGCAAACTTCTCCTGAAGCATCTGCAGATGCTGCGTGGGCTGCAATTTTTAGCTGACACGGTAGCAGCACTGCTGCATCCTTGTGCTGAAGTGCTCTGAAAGCTGCATCAAAGGAGGCAGAAAGCAAACTTGGCTCATTTTTCGGAAGCTTAGACTGAGCTCAGAAGCACTGATCGTGATTGTGAGTAGGGAGCTGGCCTCAAGTTGGTTTGAGATACACGTGATGCAAGACTGATTTTAAATTGTTACGTGTGTTACAGATCTCTTTTATCCTGGCTGCAAATCAAGTTAGAGCTCCTCTCTGCAGCCTGTCAGGTTCTTGGGTGTAGAAGATCAGCTCTTCACTCTGTCAACGGGCAGTGAAACTGGGAAGGGAGCAGTTTTTAAGTAGGTGACAGACTGCTAGTTAGCTGCACTTCCAGGTAGGGAAAAAAGGAGAAAGGAATCCTTTGAACTCTAGTGTTACTGAGGAAGCTGACAGCACAGGGCAACACAAAGGTCTTTGCAGGAGTAGAGGGGAGAGGAAGGTTTGGGCTGTAGTACCTTCAAGAGACAATTGGAATGCTTAGGGCTGTCAGGCTATACACAAAAAAAAAATCCTCTCTGTTGCAGTTCAGGAGTAGGACAACTGCTTGAAAGCTGCTTCACAAGGGAGAAGAATGAAATCTGTCAAAGCTCCCTGGCAGTTGTGGTTAAAACTTGGTAATTTTCTATATGAAGTGTGTAATCTTTACACTGTTGCATGTTGTAATCAGGAGTGTTTCATTTTTAAATAAGGTAGTAATCAGGACTCACCTCTGTTTTGAAAAAATGATTCAGCGCTGTCTCTGGTGCTGTGCCAAGCTGAGTAAATGACTGCTGTCCATGTATGGAAGGAACATATTTTTTGTGCTGTGTGCCTTGTCACAATTTCACAATCTGATTTCTGGCTTGGCGTCATCGTCCCACAGTGCTCTTTGATTTTGGGTGTCACTGCATGTGTGACACATCTCCAGTTGTGCATCCCCTGTGGGTGCCGTGAGAACAGCAGGGTGATCACGGGTGCTGCCTGCTGCCTTGTGTGCTATTCCAACCTCCTTACACCAAGTAGCATTCCACGTTACATGAGTGTCAGACTGGAACCATGAAGAGCCAGAGGAGTGTCGTGTGCATCCCTGGCCTGGAGAGTTGGGATAAGTTACAGGTGTTTCCTCCCTGAGTGCGATATGAGGCATGTCACAGTAAAGAGAGCCCGGCCTTGCGCCTTGCTGAAGCTGTCGCAATCTCCAGCACCCTGTTATAGCTGTGTACAACAGAAGCAGAACAGATTGTGGTAGGTGAAGAACTGGGTATGTGGGAAGAAGGCAAAATTACTTTAATTGTGTGTGTCAAAATAAGCTCTTTAAAAAAAAAAAAGTCTCATTTAGTTTTTGTGCCAGACCACTAAAAATCTCTAAAGTCTTTGCATACCACAAAGAATACAGGGCCCTACTCTTGAGCTAAATTTCAGCAAACTGGTATGATTTTACAAAAATCCAACAACCAACCTATGGCATTCATCTGTTTTAAAATACACTGTTGCAAGCCAAAACCAGCTAAATGGTGACATGGTATCAACAGGGCATTTGAACAGGTTGTGAAAATCCTTTGTGTGTATGGGCTGGTGCAGGAACTGACTTAAACTGGGCTGTGGAGATGCTACACAACAAGAAGAGCTAGAGTGGGCTGTGATTTGGTTGTAAAGCATTTGATGTCTCTGTCTTTCTGCACCTGCTGCTTTAGAAGAAACTTGAGTGGTAACAAATCCTAGTGCTAAAGAAGCATTTAAGCATTAGTGTACAAAAGGAGCACGTCTTGCAGTGCCCTGTTTGCCTAAATGGAGTTGGAGTGTGTTTCAGATTGAAACAATTGAAACTTCAGTAATTAAGTAGTTCACGGTCTCTCTGGAATGGGATGTTTTTGTTTTTTTCCAATATCCCGCTACATGAAACGTGCTCACACTGTGTGATGTTGGTAAATGTCATTTCAGAGTGAAGAACTTGAGGTTTTTCAGACAATTGTGTGTGTGTGTTACAGATACAAGTTGGCGATCAGAAGCAACATTTCAGTTTACAGTTGAACGCTTCAACAGGTTGAGTGAGTCAGTCCTCAGCCCTCCCTGCTTCGTGCGGAATTTGCCATGGAAGATCATGGTTATGCCACGACTCTACCCGGACAGACCACACCAAAAAAGTGTAGGATTCTTCCTTCAATGCAATGCTGAATCTGACTCCACGTAAGACCTTTTTAATTATTGTACAAGTCCTCACTTGATACTGGTTAATCTATTGCAAGAAATACAAACTTCTACAAAAAATACTTCACCTTACTTTCTGCAAGAGGAGAGAATTCTTACAATGGTTTGAGTCCCCTTTACCCCCTACCGTTCTAAATCTCAGAGCATAAGAGTAATCCCCTCTTTAGGATGAGCTAAAATCAGCTTGTGTAACTAGAAGTTTGTGGTAGAATTTAGATATATGCTTGCTGAAGAAGAAGTCCTTGACTGACAGTTTTCTTGGCGTGGAAAGAGTTCTGGGTTTATTTCAAATGAAAGTGGAGCTTCTCTAACCATGCCAAGCTATAAATGCTGCCCTGTGAAGCATGTGAACAGGTAAATGCTACTAGTGGAGGCAGAGCAGGGCATGAGTCCTCTCAAGTGGAGTTCATTGCTCATCCAGCAAGATATGAACACGTGTGTGTTCTCGGAGTCCTGCATGCAAATCAACATTGGTTACCTTTGACCACTTCTGTAAATAAAACAAAAATTTTAAAAGATAACTACAAATTTCTGAGGTATTCCTGCAGCTTATCCAGGTAGAGTGCAGACCTCTCAGGGGTCCTTTCCAGTGGGACAGCTCCATTCTTGCGCTCAATCTCATAAAGCTTATTGTTTACTCTGAATAAGTTGCACTTCTCTGTTGTTTTGTAATTTAGAAGGTGAGTGCTCAGTGCAGAACGTAAAGAAAAAGGTTGTAAGTGTATTAACAAGTCACAGGACAAATGATTCACATTCAAATATTTACTGAAAAAGGCTAATGTGACCTTCAGAAGTACCAACCAAGGTGCAGCTGGTGTAGCTGAGCAGCAGTGCCACTGCATGAGGCAGTGACAAAACCTTGTCTGAGCTGGTATCCACACTGATTGCCTTGCACAAATGGGGCATTTTGAACAGCAGTGGTCATGAAGAAGCGCTTGGGGAGTTTATCTTGTGGGAGGGAGGGTAGAACCTCCTCCTTTTCCTTTCCTTACCAAAGGCTGAGACCACTCTGTAGACACCAAGAGCACTTGGAGTTGGCCCATACAGTGAGGCAGAGCAGAATTAACTCACCTGGGGGAGCCCTCAGCTTCTTAAACCACTGTTACCTCCAAGACACTGACACACTTTCCTGTCAACACTGTTGCCATAAGAAAAGCTCCGTTCCAGGTTCATAATGTGTCTCCAGAAAGCCCCAGAGGTTCATGCCCTCAATAACAATTAACATCTAATCAGGAAAAAAAAAATCTGGTGTGTGAGAGCAATGCACCAAAAATCCCTAACAAAAAAAATTATGTAACGCCTATAAAAAGCTTGGTTTTGAAAGAGTTTCAAGTGTTTCTTCTGTATTTATAGGTCATGGTCCTGTCATGCACAAGCAGTTCTCAAGATAATAAACTACAAGGATGATGAAAAATCATTCAGTCGTCGTATTAGTCACCTGTTCTTTCATAAGGAGAATGACTGGGGCTTTTCTAACTTCATGGCCTGGAGTGTAAGTAATTGGACATGTATTAATCTATTGCTAGATGGGAGCAGTTTTATACCTGTACTCCTGAATACTGAGGTGCTGATTGCAAAGGGTTTTTTCCCCCAAGCTGTTACCTTTTTCTATCATTACTGTAGATTTATTGTCAATTTCTTCCTGTATTAATTTGATTTTTGTAGAGTGCTTTTACTTACATTGTAGTTTAAATGTTCCCTCATTATTATTTTTTGCCTGAGTGCTTGTGTTGTTTTCACTATGTGATAGCCAATTACATTCTGAAGCAATTTAAATTCGCTTGCATTTCCCTATGTTCTATGTGTATGGATGTTTAATGCCCTAATAATACTACTAAGGTTTATCTTGAATTGTGGCAGCTTTTTAAGCATTTGCAGAAGTTCTGGAGTATTGTCCACAAGACACAGAACTTTTGATTATCAACTCATACCATTGAAAACTGAAAAACTACTGCAAAATCTTAAAAGGTGGGAACAAATTTCCTGTATTGAGACACTAGAATGGAATTAAAACATAGTAAGCTGAAAAACAGCTGATTTGGGGATGTTCAGTTTTTCTTCAGTTTATTATTACTGATAGCTCAGGCTTGGAAATTAGAAAGTGGTGTCTAACTCGATGCTTCACTGCAGTCATGTTGTATGCTCCACTTTTCATGTTCGTGTGTCATTCCTGTTTTACAGGAAGTTACTGATCCTGAAAAAGGCTTTATAGAAGAGGACAAAGTTACTTTTGAAGTCTATGTTCAAGCAGATGCTCCACACGGAGTAGCGTAAGTATCTTTGATTAAAAACAAAGCAATATTCAAAATTCTTAATTCTAATATATTTATGTTGCTTGAGATCATTCAAGTATTCTGTATTACTGCCATTTGTAGCTCCCATCAGACATTCTCACTTTGTCACTACTAATTGATGAATTCTCACATGGCAATGTTTTCATAGTCACACAGAGATCTTTGTATTGCTTAAATTTCTGTTTGCATGAGTCAGCATAATGTTATGGAACCTCAGCTTCTGTGTGAGTTGATTTGTGATTTAACACCTCTTCAATCCTGGCCTGAGTATTTGTGGTCTGGGAGCTGATGGGGTTTCAGGTACAGCCAAGTGGTTCTTGCCTTGGTTTACAGTTGCTATAAAACTGCTTCATCTCAGTTGTTCTCCTTCATGGCACTCGTAAACAATGGAGTTGTACAGAGATGCAGACTTGCCCTTAAAAGTACAGCTCTGAGTTCCATGATGCTCTCATAGGACATAATTTTTCTGCCATGTAGAACATATTTTAAAAAAAGTAATAAAATCACTAAGCGTTTAATTGCAAAGATTGTTGTTACGGGCAGGCAGTAGTGAAGTGTAGTTTATTTGAATCTTTAATAGCAGTGAAGAGTAGCTGGTATCTGCCAGCAGCACTACCTTAGAACAAATACACTTTATTCTTGGGAATGCAGAACTTTCTTGTTTTTAACCACAAACTATTTTCTAGGTGGGATTCGAAGAAGCACACAGGATATGTTGGCTTAAAGAACCAGGGAGCCACTTGTTACATGAACAGTTTGTTACAGACTTTATTTTTCACTAATCAGCTACGAAAGGTAAGTAATACATGAAAGAACATGAGATTATAACATTGGCTGTTTTAATTAGCATTTATAAATGCTTCAAAATAGAGCTGCGTGATCCTTTTGCCTCCCTTATCCTTTGAGAGGAGTTGTGACTTACATGGTGATGTACATCTTACTGCAGGCAGAGTACATGAAGCTCCCTTTTGTAGTTTGTGGAGCACAAGCTTTTGTCTTTTGTGGAAGCAGGCAGAGCACCTGGAGGAGACCTGAGCTTAGGGGGTGTTTCTCTGACTGTATTATATGTTAATATTGCTAGGAATTGCTGGGGGTGGGGGAAAGTGTTTAATCTTGCAGATAGAAGATGGAAGTAATTTCTGATTTTTGAAAAAGTTAAAATAAGGAATTATGGCTTCTCAGCCCGTAAACAGCACACAGAGATACACATTTATTCTGTCTTGAAATTCATATTATGCAGCAGAATTTTCTGTTATTATGGTTGCCGTCCTTGTAGTGATGGAAAGCATTGTATTTTCAGTAGTTTAAACAATGTAATTTTATATGTACTTTAGTAATATTTTTTGTTTACTGTAGATGTTATTTCTTTGCTGGAAAGAAGTTCTTTAAATATCTTTTAAATAAATATCACATCCAAAGCTGGGATAAAATATGCTAGATACTGTATCAGTTTAAAAAGGTGCAGTACCTTACTGGGATTAAAAACAGAAGTGATGACTTGATATTGGAGGTGACTATCCAGAAGAGGGAATGTACTTGGAGAAAAAAATAACTTGTGTACTGGAGTGTCCTATTGATCCTAATTCATCCTTGTGTGCATTTCTGCACTTACTGTCTGTCTCTTAGTGAAAATGAACTGTTCTAGTTTGGGCTTTCTGTGGTGTAGACCAGTTGTTGCAATTCAATTAAGCTTTCTTTTCCCCTTTTAATGTACCTGCTTTCCACTGTAATTTCCCACCATCTTCTTATTTATATCCATGGCCTGCAAGTGTCCCACTTGGCATTTCTTTTTCTCTTTTAGAATGTGCTGTTTACTCTGAAGCACTACAAAAAAATAGCACATCAAACTCCAATACATTGTAACTGAGATCTTACCAATGCCATGAACAAGAGATAAATACTTGATTGGTTTTACCTAATGCACCTGTTCCTTTTTTGCAGGGGGTGTACTTTACTCATTACAATGCCTGTTCTTTTTGCTCAGCACTCATAGTTTATGCATTTTACTTTTTTGGACAACTTCACTTTGCTCTTGAGAGAAAGAAGTGTTTTGTAACAGCTCCATCTAATGCAATTGAGTAGTTTGTTTCAAGACTGCCTTGTAGTCGTTAAATCAATATGTACTGTGAAGTAGTGAAGAAGAAATTCTTTCTGTAATACAGATTGGTTTCAGCTGAACTAATCTTACCAGGTATTCATTCTCCTGCACTTCTCCCTCAGCCCCAAAATAAGTAGCAGCCTTTAGGGTGTGTTACTATCTTCGTAGTGACCACATGAGAAAATTTGATTCACTCATTGGTAGCTTCAGCTTCCTTTATGGAAGTGTTCCTGGACATCAGCTGGAATGCCCAATTCCTTGCTTATTCCTCAGGCTTTCAGAGCCCCTCCAAAAAGAACAGATGATATTGGCAGTTTTAGACAGCTTTAGCACTCATTTGCCATTGGTACAGATCAGGAAGAATCAGTAGTTGTCTTGTCTGAAAAAAGTACTTTTTACATTTTTGTTTCCACTTTCAGCAAACTTGTTCCACTTAAACCAAAGTAAAACAAAACGTGCACTATCCTTGGTTTGCTGCTCACCGTTATTCCATAATTTCTGTAAATCCTCCTTCCTTAGAAGAAATAATGATTTCTGTTGCTGTTACTTAGAGCTTTGTTCCCAGAGCAGCTGCTGTCAGGAGCAGAGCTGGGGAAGCAATGAACAATAGCAAAGGCAGGCACGTACCTATGGCAAGTCAGGCCCTGGGGAAGCGTGGGTGAGGATTGATGGAGAGGTCCTTTCTTCTCTGCTCTGCTTCCAGATAACAGATGGGAGGTTCTTGGCTGTTTGAAATGAGATCTTCCTTTCAGGCAACAAGGTGGCTTCAGTGGTGGGGAATAAAGCAAAGGAGCTTTCACTTTAGAGTATATTGTTATTTGTTGTTGGTGACTGATAAATGTGGGTTAAACTACAGCCCATGTAGGCAAGGAGGGGTCCAGAGGGGCCCAGGTTTGATCCTGGGCTGTTACCTGAGTGGTCCCACAACTGTCTTTAGTGCCTCCAGCCTGTCAGTGCTTGTGGCTGCATCCAGTCCATTTTGGAACTTTTTGCTGGTTCCTTTGAAAAGGTCCCTACAACTCAGGAGAACATTGTAGAATGTTGATAGAACTACATTAAAATACTAAATACTGGTCTATTTCTCCTTGATCTGGTTCTCCTCAAGTTATCCAGTATATTTTACCTAAACTTGGAGTTTCATTCACAGTATTTTCTTCCTTCAAGTAATTCCTGGCTTTAAGCAATGTGTTCAAAGTTACCTGTAACATTCTTTTACTATATAAATATCTAAAATTTTTCTCATATCTGCCAATATGCCCATACATGTCCCTGTCCCTCTTTTGTATTCATTTCCTGAGGGAACTTCTCAGCTTTAAATAAGAGACCTTGCTTTTTTAAGTGGATCAGAATGCCTCACTCCTTGATCTTGAGGTCAAGCTTTCAGAATTTGGGAGGGTAAGACACAAAAATAAAGGTTTGAAGAGGATAATATTTAAAAAGTGGTAGTGTGGAAAAATACTTCAACTTAGAGAAATGAGCTCCAATATGACCTATATACACAGACAGAATGAAGAGCCAAGAAAGGCTGTGGTAAATGTCTGCTTTGTCATAACACATGTAGAATTTCCAAAGAAATAAAACTGGTATTTTTATTCAATGACAGCTGGAATGTAGTAATTACAAGTAAATTGTAAATTGTTATTTTAATATTACTTGAGATGTATAAGAAGAGAATTAGTTGTCCAGATGGTATATGAGAAAAACATTTAAAAAATAGGAACTAAAGGCAAAGGATTTGATTTTGATTAATTATCAAGGTATTTTGAAGTCCAATTTATGCATTTTTGATGGAAGAGTCAATCACTATGTTGACTTTCAGCCTGCTGTAGGTTTAGCATTTTAATATTTATTTTTTGAATGAATCAGCACTGACTATATTTACATTTTTTCATTGCTTGATTTCACACCTTGTTTCTTGTTGTTTAAACATAGCAAGTATCTATGTGTTTGTTTTTTCAAAAAGCATTTATAAGGCTGACTTTAGATATTTGGAAGATTTGAGACATGGTCATTCAACTATTTCTGTTGCTACCTTTAGCCACATGAACTCATAAAAAGATTCATAAACCAGGTGCAGGAGGAGGTTTAAAGTTGACTCTTCAAGGTGTTGACTTGTTTTGGTGTTGATACTTTAAAGCAAGAAATAACATTTGCTTGTAAAATCAAAGGTATGCATCTAGTTAGTTGTATTTGGAATTTGCCTAGATCAACCTGGTTAACTGTGAGTCTGCATTTGGATGATGATAAAAATAAAGCAATTGGAGTTTATTTTCTTTGTTAGCTTATTAGAATTGTTCTGAAATGTAATGTTCTGATCTTAGGAAGGAAATTCTCATAGTCAGGGTGGTGCAGCTTTACATTAGGATGTATGGAGAGGTTGTGGGCTCTCCATTCCTGCAGATGCTCAGAACTTAACCGGATCTGATCCTGAGCAGCTGGAGCCCTCTCTGAACTTGGCCCCTCTATGGGCAGGAGCAGAGATGAGAACCTAAGGAGTTCTCTTCCAGGCTGTATCACTATAAACTCTTAAAGCAGTGCTTAACATTGAAAAAGCTGAAGGATTATTGCGTTTCAACAGTTAAAACCTGTTGCCTATGATAAAACTGACCATGCAATTTTCTTCAATTTTTAAAGTTTATAAAAGCAGTTTAAGCAAATCTCAAAGTGGAGCAAAAGAAGACTTTTTTTTGTTGCCATTAGGGTGAGGCTGGGCTGTTGATCTTTAAATTGCCCTAACAAAGACTTCTGTTGGCAGTCCTTCTGAAAAAAGTTGTTGATAAATTTCAGCTAATTTTTATTAATGTTTCCTTTTTATATGTGAAGTACTACTACTACTACTAATGGTGTAGATTGCAACTGAGTAGAAATAAAATTTGGAAGTTACTAGTGTTCATGATTCTGTTTTAGTTCATTTCTATTAACTGGTAACTTCTGAAAATTAAGTTAAAAAATTTAAAAATACAGTCATGTAGAATTATCATATTGCTTTACAGTTGCATAATTTACCATTGTTTTTCTGTTAGAATGTCAGGGATTTGCTTTCTGAAATTGTAGCTGTTCTGATGTTAGTTTCTTTATTCTTTAAAGTATTTCTGTTGCTGTACTTTTGAAAAATGTAGTGGATGCTCAGAACTGGAATAGAAAACTGGCCTGTCAACTTCTTAGGAACTTCTTCTGCTGTTTTTCTTTTTCTTTTTTGCCACACCCTTGTGTTCTTTTTGTATCAGCTTGGTGGTTATCTCGTGTCCATCCCAGCTGGTTCCCGTCACTCTGTACTGAGCTGTCCTGTAGCAGTGGATGTGTTTGCCCAGCAATTCCCAGCTGCCTGCTGGAAGTGCTAGCCTGGCTCTGTGTGTAGGGAGCTGAAGTGCAAGGCAAGTTAGATGTGCTGCACACCTCTGCAATTCAGGCTGATGCACAAACTGAGGGAGAGCTACTGAGCTCCAGTTCAGCACTTCACTCACAGGAATGGATCATTCCCTGTTGTTTCACAGGCAAAAATTCAGGTGGCAATTTTTCTGGTTTTAACAGGTTATTTTCTCATAATGCTGCTTAATATTGGAGTCTTTTTCAGTTTCATTTGTTACCTATTCTCCTTCCAGGCTTGTCCGTTTTCTTTTTACATTTATGCTTCTTAAATGAACATGTCTCTTTAAATACCTTTTGTTTGCACTTCCTTTTCCCTAGATGTATTGATGTACACTTTTTAAAAAGTAAATCCCATTTCAGTGACTATTGAACTCTCCTAATCCCTTTTTGGTCTATTTGTGTAATTTCTTTGTTCTCAATCCTTCCCAGATCAGTATAATCAGTGAATTGAATTGTTAAGCTGTTTATTTGCTGGACAGTGATGACGTTAAGTAGGAATGAATGTATCGGGGACTGTCAAAGCTTCCTCTGACATCTTTCTCCATGTGGACCATTTCTGTTTTCGTTCACTTGTTGCCCGTTATGGTTTCATGTGGTTGCTTTTTCACAAAACCAGGTATTTTGAAAAGCCTCTGTAGTATTGACTGGTGTATCTGATCCTGCTGTGGTGATTGCACAGACATACGGGGCATGAGAAGTTATTTGAAGGTGTTAAATGCTTTAGTGCATTTGCTGTTCTAGGCTGGAATAAGGGAACTATTTAGATAAAATAACCATGAATGGAATCTGTTGTTCACGTCTTTGTAACCACTGTGCTCTAAGAAGAGTTGTTCCAGATAATTAACGTTTTTACACTACAGTACAAGATTTTTTTCAGACTTTTTTGAAGTGTTGATTAAATTGAGTTCTATGAAGGAAGTCATGAAGAGGAAAGAATGCATTAAACAGGATGAGCAATAAACTTTTCTGATACTAATTGAACTCAATGCTTTCCAGGCTGTGTACATGATGCCCACAGAAGGAGATGATTCATCCAAAAGTGTTCCTTTAGCATTGCAAAGAGTGTTTTATGAGCTGCAACATAGTGACAAACCAGTTGGAACTAAAAAGTTAACCAAATCATTTGGGTAAGTTTCAAAAACTTGGACTATTTTTTGGACTTTTGCAGGCTTCATAAAGCTTTTCTTTAAAAAGGTTCTCCTTTAATAAGATTATTTTTAGAGAGGTGCAGAGAAGTGTTAATATAACATAGTGTTGTTAACCTTCTGTAGTCTACTTGCATAGGTTTTTATTTGTAGCCAGTACTAAAGACAGCTGATCCAAAAGTCAGGGTTTTTTGGGAAGGGGAGTGGTGTGGAAACAGCTGTTACTAGAAGGGTTATAATTTACCTGTTACCTGAAAATTGTGTGATGCATTTGACTTAAGTAAAATTCAGAACAAAATAGTTATTGAAACATTGCAGTTCTTGTATTGTTAATGTCTTTAAAAAAATGGAATCTGTTTCAGATTTTGTGCAATAGTAGTAATTTGCATGTCCATGTTGTGCACTGATGGCTGCTGTAACATTTTCTTACAACATATCAAAGACACAAAGATTTAGCATTAGCATAACCTTTGCAACCCTTCTCTTTGCATGTCGTGTAAGTGTGGAGTAGGATTTTATTAAAAGCTTTTCTAAAATACTGTATTTTGTATTACTTTGTCTCCCTGTATTTGTAGGCGAGTTTTGTAGTAGTATTGACAAGCACTGTTTCAGTTCAAAACACATTAGGACCTTTGTATCATCTTTTTCACACAGCTGTCCTCATGTTCATCCTGCATCTGCTGCTACAGCTTGTAGTGGTGCCCTGTCCTACAAACACTCCTTGTAACCTTGTGTCTTTGCAACCTTGACTTTCCCCTTTTGGGGGAATTTTCAAATGAAGTCAGTAGCCTCAGTGTTGTCTGTTTTTCTGGCCATACCCTTTTCCACTAGCACACTGGATATTTAGTTTACCAGTGCTCCTGCTGTCACTTTGGAAGGACTTGGTGATAGAGTAAATATTTCATCTTGAGTTAAGATCCCGACAGTGTCATATTCAGTAGCATAAAGAGACCTTTCCCAAGGGTGTTGCAGATGCTTAATTTTGTATCCAAGAGCAAGGTTTTAAAAATGTGTTCATGCCTGCTTTTGTTCTTTGGAAGGAATTTTTGAATGTGATTGTAGATTTGGGTTTCCCTCTTTCCTCATCATTGAATCAGAGGAGGGGTGTTTGTCCTTGTGAGCACTACCTAGATGCTGTGCTGGTTAGGGTTTTACTTGAGAATGAGTGTTGTGAATTTCTGAGTTTGACTTCTTTAAGTACAAAATGATGCCATGTCTGAAGGAGACCTTCTTTATCCTAATTTTAGTGTGTGACCTTTTTCTTTGGTTTGTCCTATGAGCTGGCTAGTGTTTAAAGACTAGAGAGTCAGGGCATCATTTTCTATTCTTAATTACCTGACAGGTCACTTAATTCATCTTGTTTGTGTGGGCCCCACACAGTTGTTGGCACACTTTGGAGATTAGTTTGCAGTGTGTGACTGTGGGGGTGAGTCCCTGAGGAGAGAGTGGGAGGGAGGATTAAAGTCAGCACTGCTCCTGATCACCCTGGTGCTGCCTCCAGGGCCAGGGGGGAACATCAGACTGAAGCTGGAGCCTACAGTCAACTGAGCTTTTTCCATGCAGTTGGGAGTGGTGACTGCTGCAAAAAGTTGTCAGGGACTTAGAACTCGAAAAGCTTTCTGGAGTTGAAGTTACAGATCTCACAGGAGTGTTTAATGCTGGAATTAGAAACACTTTATGCTTCTTGCTTTATTGAAGGCAGGAGTGCTGAACACCTTGTTGCAGTGTGCTGTGCTGGCCACGAGGCATTTAGAGCCTGCTGCCCTCACCCCTGCTTTCACAGTGTTTGCACATGGACAGTTCAGAAGGCTGAATGCCTCCTTGGAGTTACTGCATGCCCTGGATTAACTGTTCAGATGAGCACAAAGGAGCCAGTCTTTCCTGTAAATCCATTTGCTTCCTTTCCTGTGCTGAAATAATCCCCGAATGCTACTTGACTGCACCTGAAGGGCCCTCAGAAGAGAGGCAGCTGGAAACCTGCTGTGGAAACTGATGGCATGGAATTGCTCCCAGGCCTTCTCTTTAGAGTTTTTTTGGCATGAATTGAGACTGAGTTGTAGACTGGAAGGGCAAGAGCCTGGCTGTGGCCTCCTCAGCTGGCTCTGGGTGCATTCCCGGTCCCTGTCCCCAGTCCCACCCAGGACAGGGCACAGAACAGCTGCCAAAGTGTGTCACAAGTTCACTGCCCCTTCTTCCTACGCAACTAAAGAACTTGTGCTAAATCTCAGTCTTTACATCTTGCTATTTATTATATTCTTGATCTGCAAAGAAATCACAAAAATGCTTTGGAGGTGTAAGTTTTCTTCCTGATTAGTAATTTTTTTATTTATTTGCTTTACAAAGGTGGGAAACTTTAGACAGCTTCATGCAACACGATGTCCAGGAATTATGTCGAGTGGTATGTTTATACTGCTTCTTGCTGATCTGTGATGTATAATGTCGTCTCTTGATATTGTGTATATAAATAATGTAATTTACTAATGATCTGAGTAATAATGGCCCTGATTAATTTAAATTAGGTCTCAAAAGACAGCATTTTTGCCTTGGTTTGTTCCTCTTCAAGAATGGGGTTGCTTGTGGCCTTTTGTGGGTGAGGAATTTGTAAAGAGAAGGGAAGCCTGAAAGTAGCTGGAACATGTGCTAGTGGTACTTTTATCACCATGGAGAGAAATGCAGTTTTGAAGATGAAATGCATTGTTACATCTGTAGGGTTTTCCAGACTCAAAGGAATGGAGGAGCAGGAGTAGTCCTCAGTGCAGTTTTTAGGTGGAAGAGGAGGGTTTAAAGGACTAGAAAGGAGATGCCAGTACAAATAGACTATCATTTCATTTTTATCCAAGTGACTTAGCATCTAATCAGTCAAGTAATCATATGTGTGCGGTGAATAAATTAAAAAACTGCAAGTTTATCTTGTGTGAAAACTAATTTTTCTTTCAGCTGCTTGATAATGTGGAAAATAAAATGAAAGGCACGTGTGTAGAAGGCACTATCCCTAAATTGTTCAGAGGGAAGATGGTGGTATGTATTAATACCTTTCTCAAAAATAATTTAAATTAACTCTTGTTATTTGTATAAATTGAATTTCCATGTTGTTTTGTTTTTGTTTCCAGTCTTATATCCAATGTAAGCACGTAGACTATCGATCTGAACGAATAGAAGATTATTATGACATCCAGCTAAGTATAAAGGGAAAGAAAAATAGTAAGTGATACACTGTGATACGTAGCTATTAAATACTTGAACCTGTTGGACAACTTTAGTGCCTGTTGATTTCAAATGGGTTTGTTGGTGCACGGTGATTGGAAATATCTTTGCTTTAGAACGCCTCATTGAAAACATTTTCGATGCAGAGAATGTTTTTGCCTGCATTGCATTTCTTTTTTTTCCTTATTCCATTTTCTTTCCCTGCTCCTTCCTCCCTAATTCTCTCACTGCTATCTTTTCATAAAACTCTAAGAACTTTAGGAGTTCTCTGGTGTCATAAAACAGTGCCATGGTGATCATAGTGATGTTGTCAGAGTCATTACAATTTATCTATAAAGATTAACTTAGATGAGATAGATTCTTGTTTAGACCATAATAATAAGCAAAAAAAAAAAAAAAATTAACTACTTAGAACAGCATAACAGTGATCCCTCATCATCTCTTTACTGAGCACTTGGTGTAAAAGGCACAGAAACGATGTGTAAGGATCCAGCAAACAGAGTCATCTGGCTTGATGCTTAACAGCTGCGAAGTGAGGAGTTGTGGCAGACAGCTGTAACTATGTGATTGTATAATCTACTGATATTCTTAGATATGCTGCTACAGTATGGTGCACTTCTTGACATTCTTAAGCAATGTAGAACTTGACTTAAAATAAGGACAGAAATATTCAAACACAAACTCCTATGTCCTAATATGTCATTTGATTAATACATTGGAGGCTAGAGTAAACTTATATTTTTTCCTCCTCCTGTACAATTCCCCAACCTGTTTTCATTTAGTTTTTGAGTCCTTCATTGACTACGTTGCAGTGGAGCAGTTGGATGGTGATAACAAGTATGATGCAGGAGAACATGGCTTGCAGGTATGCTTCTTCTTTTTTTACCTCTTTTATTTTTTACCTTATTTCTTTATCCTTGATAAAGTAACAATGTTGCAAAACCCATTCTAGATTTTATCAACTGATTTTGGTGGTTTCTTCTTAGACAAGCTTTTTATGTAGCTCCTCTTACTTGCTGTTAAGTTTCTTAAAATGGAGCTCAGCTTTTATAGCAATTTAATTAGTAGTGAGTTTTATAGTTTCAAGTCTTCTACTTGCTAGAATGGTTCGCTTTTCCACCAGTCTCAAGACTGAGAAGTTCTTCCTCTGAGTAGTCTTTTCTTCCGTGTGTAAAGTAAAGAAGCAGCATAGCTGTAAAAGTAACTTTGGAGAGCTCATGTTTGTATCCTCAGCAGGAACACCAAATGAACCCATGGAAATTAAACATTTATGTGTGTGCACGTGTTTCTGAGCTCTTCAGCTGCACTTTGCTGCACCCACTGGAGTAAGCTGAAGTCCTTTATAAATAATGTTTTACTAAAGCTTATTTCTGCAGCTTTGGCATACCAGGCTTTGCCAGTAATGTTCTATATATATTCTTTAGCTGTTCTTAGGAAGGTGCAGTGCAACACAGTAGCCAAATACTTGGTAGGATGCAGTGAGCATGAAATTCTTAATTGATCAAAAATGAGATTTTGATCAATTTTATTTATACAGGTAACTTGCTCTTAATACAGTGAGGTGTCTGCATATGCTTGTATGAGTGGCCTAAATTTAATTTGACTGAGTTCTTGTGTTACTGGAGTAGCTCATGGGAAATTGGTGCAGCATTAGGATACTTAACTTGCACTCAAGTATTGAACCATTCTTTGGTGCTGGTGCACACTGTGTCATCAAACCTATAAAAGTCCATATGAAGAGTGTCTGCAGCAAACAAGTATTTTGAGTTGCTAAAAATCTTACAATTTCAGCCCTCTATTTCCTTTAAAATGTCTAGGAGGCAGAGAAAGGTGTGAAGTTCCTAACATTGCCACCAGTATTACACCTACAGCTCATGAGGTTTATGTATGATCCTCAGACTGACCAAAACATCAAGATAAATGATAGGTAAGTGGGTCGATTGGTTTAGTGTGTGGGTTAGGTTTTTGTGTAGAATTTGAACCTGGGAATGTATATTACCAAAAAATAGTTCCCCAAAATCCTGTTTTTGACAAAACCTTGAGAGGCAGGTGTGTGCAGGCACACACAGTGGAGGTCCCCTAAAGGTGCACTGGTTAAATGTTGAGGTTCAGAATGACAAATGGAATGCTTGGTAATTTGTAGTGGTTGTTTTGACCATGAAACAGGCGACTGCCTGTTTTAATGCATTGTGTGGCATTCTTTGTGTAGTGTGTGGCTGGGCTGCCACCAGAGCAAGCAGAATGAGTAAGTAGTTGCCTGCTTGCCCTCCATCTGTTTCCGTGGATGGAGGCAGAGCCATTTGCCCACTCGCTGTAAGGAGAGGCTGATAATTTCTTGATGAGATACATGGTTGGTTATAAACTACATGTGTATTATAAACTACATGTGTATTGCAATGATTTCATTCTCATCAAGGTGAGACATTTCAGAGTAATGTTCCAGTCCAGAGGTACCTGTGCTAGGAAAGCTCTATTTGTGTGCTAGAAAATAACAGATTGTAAAGCTTTTGCCTTGACACAGTGAATCCAAACCATCCCTAATTCAGTTAAAGTGCTCTTACCCTTGTTACTGAGGGCGTACTTTCCTGAGCTGCTTGAAAAGATTGTTTTTATTCCATATTTAAACAGTATAAATTATGCCGTTGTATGTAATATGTCCTGGATAGAAATGGCATAGTAACAGTAACATGTTCAATTTTTGTACTTTGCTTTAGGAGTACACATAATGTTCCATAATAGTGCATAATAAGGTGTGTCTATCTTAACTACAAATACAATTGTCTTCATTCTTTCCAAAACTAGGTTTGAATTTCCTGAGCAGTTGCCACTAGATGAATTTTTGCAAAAAACAGATCCTAAAGATCCAGCAAATTACATTCTCCATGCAGTTCTAGTACACAGTGGAGATAACCATGGTGGACATTATGTTGTTTACTTAAATCCAAAGGGCGATGGCAAAGTGAGTATTGAAAAGCACCTAAAAGGATTTGTGTGTTTAAATGCATGCTTTCAGTTTTTATAATGGGCAAATCTTTGGAATTTTTGTCCCCTAAAACAGTCTGCAGACACACCTGACTTTTAGCAAAAGACCTTTTTAACTAAGGGAATCCCTTCACTGTTGTGTGTATGTGTTGAAGTTCTACTGCGATCAGATTTTATCCAGCATTTTTTTGAGGCTGACTTTGCTGAAGCAAATACGAGCATTTCCAATGTTTCTGTGACTCAGAAGTTCAGCTTGTTTGTATATGTCCCACTGTTCAAGGTTTAGGTGACTTGATTGGATCGGACATTTATAGGTCAGGTGCCTCTTCCCTTGAGTTAACTGGTTTTGTGTGTACATGACTGTTCACAGTAAGAGTAGAAGTCAGATTTTACTGTGAATGTGTTGCTATTTGTAATTTATTCTTAATTGACTTATTGTTTTAATTTAAAATTTGATATAAATTGCTCTAAATACACAAATAATTACTAGATGTCTTGTGCATCATTGCATTTTATTTCATTTTACAAGTAAGGTCAATTTCTGTTTCCTACAGAAAAATTAGATATTTGAATAACAGTTTTTAAAAAAACTTATTGGAATAATTATTGTGCTTTAGGTACTCTGTAAAATGTTGAAATACTTCAGTAAAGGCTGGGTATTTATGGACTTCCTTATGCTGAGCATAAGTGGCAGGTAGCACAAATTATACTGAACCAGATTTCCTTTTAAAAGTCATGCCGCTTGAAGAGTAATTTTAGTTACTTCAAAGAGCTGAAAGACATGCCAGAAATAGGATTAATTTATCATTCAAGAACATGTTTTTACGTGTAAAATCATCTTGCTATAAAACTTTCTCCCTAGTGGTGTAAATTCGATGACGATGTTGTGTCGAGGTGCACAAAGGAGGAGGCAATCGAGCACAACTACGGAGGGCACGACGACGACTTGTCCGTGCGGCACTGCACCAACGCCTACATGCTCGTGTACATCAGGGAGTCCAAGCTCAGTACGTGTCCTCTCTGTGCCCAAAGGGCACCTGCAGGCAGGGAATTAGGGCTGTTTTACCTTGGAATTGTTGGCAGTCTTCCATACAAAGGGACTGTGTTATTTACAGTCAGAATGTAGAGAGATCCCAGGGGGTCAACCAGGCTCGCTCTCACTTTTGCGAAGTGTGTGCTACTCTAGTGTCATCATGTCTTAGCTCAGTAAGGCACCTGCAAAGTGCTTCAGCCTTGGTTGTTTCATAGGATGGAAAACGTAGTGAATTGACTTCAGTAATGAAATTAAATCTAACTGTAAACATGTAGATACACGTATGCTAAAAAAATGGAGTGGGGATAAGTATTTTTTTAATTCTGAACTGAATATTTCATTCAAAAGTCTATGATACATATTTCATGGAAGAAGTGCATCTTGGCTTGTCATAGAAAGTGCTTCTTTTGCCAAAGCTTGATGATATCAAACCATGTTTTTAAGTGAAAGATAAAGAAAGTTTTGACTTCAAATCAGAGGAAAGTCAAGTGTGTATGAGAAAGAACCTGTTTGATGTAAATCTTGAAATGACATCATAAAATCTGCTTTGTAGGTGAAGTTTTGCAGCCTGTCACCGACCATGATATTCCTCAACAACTTGTAGAAAGGCTACAAGAGGAGAAAAGGATAGAAGCTCAGAAGAGGAAGGAGAGGCAGGAAGCTCACCTCTATATGCAAGTGCAGGTCAGCTTTTGAAACAGATTTAAGTTACAACTGCTTTACCATGGAAATTAAGAATATTGAACCACCCTTGAGGCAAACCTTGATTTTCTTTTTTTTTAATTTTTTTTTGTTCTGAAGTAGTGTTTGAAGTTAAATTATGATTTTAGCTCTTTTAAGTATATTTACATATGCAATGAGTTGTAATAAAACACACAGTACTGTAGTTATAAACATTTCCTTAGAATTCCTTAGAATTTCCTTAGAATTTATGTGCTTGTGAGTAAAAATAGTAAGTTCAGGTGAAAGGGAAAAGGACCAGGTTATTTCAAATGGTTGCCCTGCCACTGCACTTTTATCTCCTTCAGGAATTATTTTCTAAAATTAGAATGTATCTAGCCATAGGCTGCAAGTCTGGACTACTGCCAAACTGAGCTCATCAAGTAGAAGCAGAAGGGGAGAGTGCTTATATTTGCAATTATCTTTTTGGAAAAGCCAGATGGACTAGATTGTTATGAATTGCCTTAAGGAACCCTGTTTATGGCTCTTTCCAGAGCCCATCTGGCACAGGAAAATAGAACCCATTTTCCATTTGCCTCCATGTTTCCTTGCCTGTTCTTTCTGGTGTTGATAAGCAGAGATACTGGTGAAGTCCAGCTTGTTCTGCACTGCATTTGCACTGAGCAGTTTCCAGTGGGACACTGGCAGCATTGCAGTTTGTATTTCTGTTACCAAAAAATAACCAGGGAGGTGTGGGAAATACAGGGGAAGGGTTAGGAGGCCTTCTTGCATTACCGCAGTCAAAGAATTGTGTAGCCTTTTTATTTTCTCCAAATGCCAAGATTGTTAGAGCACGTTCCAAGACTGGGATCTAAGCATGACTGGCTTTTAATTGCCTGGGATTTGTAAGAATTAATGTATTTTAATTACTCGCACTGATGAGATTATCAATCACGATTTTTTAATTTCATTATAATCTGTATTCTTGCAAATTTCCTCCCTGAGAACATGAATATTGTTAGCACTCTGCCAGAGGGCCAGTGAGGTTGCATAGTAAAGCATCCTGAGAAGGCATGACATGGTGCAGCTGGGCTAATCTGAATAGTAACCTGTAAATGTCATTTTTCAGATAGTGGCAGAGGATCAATTCTGTGGTCACCAAGGCAATGATATGTATGACGAAGAAAAAGTGAAATACACTGTTTTCAAAGTATTAAAAAACTCCACACTTACAGAATTTGTTCAAAACCTCTCTCAAACAATGGTGAGTTTTCTGTAGCTGAATACCTGCATGTATTTATTTTGTTACATTATGGTTGTTTCATAGCCCTTATCTTTTCCACATATTTACAGCAATCATAATTTAGACCTTTAAACACAGAAGATCTGTTTGAGTTTAAGAAAAACATCTTAGCCTATTTTTCCCTTGTTTTGATTTAGTTTCCTGTCACAATTTTTATTCATTTTAGGGATTTCCCCAGGATCAAATCAGATTATGGCCAATGCAAGCTAGAAGTAATGGAACGAAAAGACCTGCAATGTTAGATAATGAAGCAGATGGCAATAAAACGGTAAGTAGTCATTGAGACATTATATTATTTCTGTACATCTCCCATGATTTTTAGTTCTCTTGAACAATATCTAATTTTGAGACATAGGATTTTTCAGGCTTTTAATTTAAAATTAATTTCACTGTATCTGGTGAAGTTTGGTATTTGGGAAGACTTGAGATTTAGTGGATTTATTTGGATGGGAAGCAGGAGTGTGGTTGATGCATGATTCTGCTTCTGTGGAAAAAAAGGTGTCATCATGATTTTTTATATTAGATTTAAAATGCCCTTCTGAGTCCTCCATTATTTGGGCAGACCTCTGGATTTAATTAAATGTATTGCTTAAAATGTAAAACGGTGTCTAAATACCACAGAAAAGTGATTGGTTTCAATGTGCTGTTATTCTAAAATGAAGTCATGTCGTTGCCATTGTAAAGGTAGCTGTAGGTAAACTTTTAAAAGAAAGAGAAGTAGGTTCATTTTAAATAAAACCTACCATTAGTGCTTCATCAAACTTTTTGGTGGTTTTATGTCTATATTTGATTCTCTTAATAAACTTCATAAACTTCTTTTAACAACTTGAAAAACAAAACCTCTCCCACTTGTACGATGTCATAAAGTTCTTTTATGTGATTCAAATGCAGATATCAGGTTGTATTATGTTCTTCAGAGAATTTTTTTTCTTCTCTCACATCTTTCCACATAGATGATTGAGCTCAGTGACAATGAGAATCCATGGACAATATTTTTGGAAACAGTAGATCCAGAGATGGCTGCTACTGGAGCAACATTACCCAAGTTCGATAAAGATCGTAAGTATATGGGCTAAACATTTCAAAAATGCAAAATACTTTCATTTTGGGTATATCTCCAAAAACATTGTACACTCTTTTTTTCAATGATGTTGTTGATGTATCCATCGAACTACTACAGTGCTGAAATTAGTTTTTCTCATGCAGTTTTTCCTTCCTTTCTCCTGAAGTGGAAGACATGCTTTGAATGTTTTTAGACTCACTGAATATATTTATTGGTAGATTTTAAGGGCACTAAATCAATAAATCAAAGACATGTATTGGTTACTGTGTAAATGAAAATATCTAGGTGACATCTTCCCCCTCCCCAAGCCTTACTTAAAATTAAATCTTGGTTTTTAATTTGTAGATGATGTAATGTTGTTTTTGAAGATGTATGATCCGAAGACTCGGAGTTTGAATTATTGTGGACATATCTACACCCCTATATCCTGTAAAATACGTAAGTTCTGAATTTCAATTTCATTGTTATCACTGTAGTTTTTAAAGACAGTAAGTTGCACATACTTTTCCTTTAATAATAATGCCATCACTCAAACCAAAGGTACACCACAGAAGCAAACTCTTACTTCACCCAGCACCAGTTTTCTTCTCATGTTGTGGCAGTGATATTTTCTGCAGGACTGAGCCCCAAAATCCCACTGGTGGTCAGTTCATTGTTGCTGTACTCACCAGATGTTACTGCCCATAAACAGCTGTTTCAGACCTGTTGTAAAGCTTTGGGATTTGATACTTCCCTCCACTTTGGTTTTCTTCCCTTCTATTTCGATATTTTTTGAATATATTTTTGCAATATCTTTTCAAATGACTCTTCTACAACCTTTCACTATGGCAGCCTGAGCAGCTGCTCAGCCTGAATTGCATGTGAGCCTTGATATTCATATGGGTCCATTTAAGGAATTCAGCAAATACCCACTGAGTAAAAATACTTTAGTTTATTCATTTTAAATGTCTCATTTTGTTTACTTGTACGTATTCTTTTAATTTTGTATTTTAGCTGTCATTTTTTTTTTTTAAGATATTAAACTTTTTCGCTGGGAATGGAGCAATGTTATTTCATCTCTTGGATTTTCAGTGACCTTGCACATATTTTTGTTGTTCAAATGAAGTGGAAGGAAACCATAGATGTGTCTCTGGGTTGAATGTCAACAAGGGAAACTTTAACCTGGAAGGCTCTCTTTCTTAGGCATTGTAAAACCATCTGCCCAGAGTAAAAAAAGAGATTCTCTCCTTTCTGTGGCTGGTCTCACTAGCAGTTAGTGCAACACATTTAACATTCCCTTTTTTTTTCCCCCAACAGGTGACTTGCTTCCAGTTATGTGTGAGAGAGCAGGATTTCCACAAGAAACTAACCTTATCCTCTATGAGGTTTGGATTGATAGACTTTTTGTAACTTCTTTGTCTTTTGCATGCTGTAAAGAAAAAAACGATTCATTAATTTAAAAAAGTTGTTCATAACAATGGTCATTTTTAAATCATCAGCACTGTAATCTGTAACTTTGAAGTCTCCTGTGCTGCGGGAGAGTAGATGCAGAGAGTTAACTTCAAAACAGATTTTGTATTAAACAGATAGAAGTGTAAGGCTTTAAAACAAAAAAATATCTCCATAAATCCTACAGGAGCAGCTTTGTTGTGCTCAGCCGGTGCTGCTGTGTTAGTGGAGCTAATGCTGCTGGCATTATTGGCCATCGTGTTTTCGGTACCCGCCTGAGACAGTGGAGTTGAGAAAATGTTGCATCTTCTTCCTTCCCTAAGTCAGAAGTCAGCAAACAAAATCCTTAGTCTGCTGTGCTGTTTCTGCCCAAATACACAAGCAGTAAATCTTCATAACTGCTGCATTTATTGAGTGCTGAAGATGCAGACCTTGCCAAGGCAAAGTCCTTGCTAGAGTAAGAACAAGGAATTGGGGTTTTGCTGCAATTTCTGGTAGCAGTCTGCTGCTCTCTCTGGTGGTTCCAGGGCAGCACATACACTACCATCCTAAACAGCAAAGCTGTCGGGTACTCCTGCTCTGGGCAGCTCAGGGTTACAGTGTCAATCCACTTTGTTTACAGAGGTGCTTTTATTTCAATAGGTCAGCCTGCAAGTATAAATATGTAATATGCATATAGATATTTTATAATGCATGCATTGGATTTGTATAGATACATATCTATGCATTTGTTTAAGTTGAAAGAATGTACAGGTTACCTTATCTGATGATTTCTTCACTATTGTGACCTTTATTTGTGACCTTTAATTTTGTCTTTTGTTTATTCTATGATCAATAATTTTTGTTCTTCATTGCAGGAAGTTAAACCCAATTTAACAGAAAGGATTCAAGACTATGATGTATCTCTTGATAAAGCTCTCGATGAACTCATGGATGGTGACATCATAGTGTTTCAAAAGTATGTATTTTAAGGGGGCAGCTTATTGCAATTAAATTACCTGGTTCACTTTGAAAGCTGAACTTCCTTTAAGCTTTTTTATCAAGAGCAAAGTGTTGCATTCCAGCAGCAGATGTGTTCTCAGCAGTTCTCATTTATTTATTCAAAAGGGAAATGAGCAAATGTTGTTGGTATTTTAGTTATCACGTGCCACATTACTTAAAGAAAAGGTGTCCTCCTAGTTTAGAAAAGCAATAACCTAAAATAGGTCATAATATTACCAGAGTGTGTTCAACAATGCATCTGATTTGTGCAGCTTTGTACTGGAGCCACTGTAACTCAGACACACAAGAGCCTTTCAGCATTTCAGATTTTGGGCTCAGTACCAGGACCACTGGACAAGGCTCTTGGAGCTCCTTTCAGCCCAGAACGACACTGAACTGCTTTCCCTTTTTGCCTTTCCCTATGCTCACAGTCAGTTCCTTACTGGTCTGCGGTGATGAGATGCTCCCAGTTTGCCTGAGCACGTGCACCTCGTAGGTGTACTGGGGCTTCAGCTGGAGATTTCTCCGAGGCGAAAGGGGAACTCCTGCACCTTGTGTCTGATAAAGGGATCTTTCATAAGCTTGGCAGGGCTATAAATCAGCATTCTATGCTCTCACTCCTGATGGTCACACCCAACTGTGTTGCTCTGTTTCTCTCCATGGGCTGACAGTGGGTGGAAGCCAGCTAGTCTATCTTCAGCACTCTTACCCCAGATTATGTGAGATGAATGTATTTCTCATGTCATGCCTTGGAACTCGCATTCCCAGTTGACCCAGTTGGTGTTATGCACCCTTGGCTGGCTGCTGACTCCTGGGTAAGTGCACAGCTTGTACCCTGGTGCTATTTCTCTGCAGAGAAGTTGGGGTACTAGTCAGGAGTGACCCAAAGCAGCCCCTGTGCCCACTGTTCTGCCTCTCTGTGCCAAGGAATGTTGTGCCTCTGTGCAAAGCAACTGATACAGGGGTCTGTGCAAAGCTGTGCAGCGTTAGTGCAGACAGGCAGGGATATGCCAGGGTGGGAGGGAGGGACAGTTCCTGCTGGAATGGTGCTGTGAGCCCACAGGAATTCAGAGTAGGGCCAGGCTGCCACGGGAGCAGCACAGCCAGCGAGGGCAACAGGCCTCGTACCGCACAGACACCTTGGGCTCTGGGTCACTGCTGACTGCATTAGTCCTACTGTGTACCAGTGGTGGCTCTTTCCAAAGGTTTCTAAACTGCATCTCTGTATCTCTCCACTGTTGCTGACTTACTGTAGAACGTGTTTTTAAAAGCCCAAACTGCCTGTGTGTGTAATGATGTGATGTGTAATGGTGTCATTGTTTGTTTGCTCTTGTAGGGATGACCCAGAAAATGATAACAGCGAGCTGCCAACTGCTAAGGAATACTTCCGAGACCTCTATCACCGTGTGGATGTCATTTTCTGTGATAAAACCATCCCCAATGACCCAGGCTTTGTTGTTACTTTATCCAATAGGATGAATTACTTTCAGGCATGTGTCCCATTTCTCTGCTTTTGTTTCCTTGTTCTGAAAGTAATTTTTGTGCTTGTTCACAAATGCATTATACATACTTTTAGAAAATAATATCTGTTTGCATGCGTTTTTTGCATTGAGTTAATGAAAAATTTAAGGAAGCCACTAAGGTTTGTGAGAAGAAAATACTATAAACCCCCCAGTCTTATTAATAATGAGTTGTTTGATAATAGGGTTCTTTCTTGGTTGGCCATTCTGCTCTGTCAGGGAAATTATAGTCTCATGAAATTATGCATTTGCTTTCAAAGTGACATGTAAATCTTGCTCAACTTATTTGGCCATTAAAAGGAAAATACCTTGGGAATCTAGTGATACATATTTTGTGCTTGTAATATCAACAACAGTGTTTATTTTGTAGACCGAGCTGTATTGCTTTCTTCACACAAGGCAGTTTAATGTTCAGTGACACTAACAGATCAAACCTGTTGTGTTGATAATAGATGGGTTGGGGTGTTTAGATGAGGAAAACTGAACATGGAAACATCAGAAAAAGATATTGAAATAAAGTTGGTCTGATCTATTAAGAGCTGCCAGAGTCGATTTGACTCCCTGCAGTTCTCCTGCAGTTGCTTTTGTCAGTGTCAAAAAAAAAAAAAAATCACTTAAAATCAGACAGTTTATTTTCTGTCCCCAAAGGCAGAAACTTTAAACACCTGCATCCACAGGGAAAGTCAGGGATGAGTTTTGCTATCCTGTTCTCATCGTCTGTTTTTAGGCCAATTGCTCTCTCTTACTTTCTCTTCACTTGAAATGTAAGGTCTGTATAGTTGGAGGTTTTTTGGTAAGGCAAAACCAAATTGAGAATGCCCCTGCCTTTTGTGAGGCAGTGATGTGAAATGTACTCATGGGAATTAGGGGGTGTTATTACCCAGCACGCTAACTTAGGTGGAGTGAATTAAAGGAGTGGGAATCTTCAAAGATAAGTCTTACTTATTTCCCTAATACTATAATTTTTTTAAAAATCCTAAAACAACAGCAGAAACCAACCAAACAACAAAAACAAGCAAAAGAAGAACAGAGCTACTGTTGTGGATTTTGTGGCCTTTTGGCAACAGTAACTTATTGTAATAAAACAGTTTCCTCGGTTTTTTTTCTTAGTATATCTTATTCTGTGTCAGCTATTCAAAAGCTACAATACTGGTTTATTTAGCCTTGGGGAGGTAGCCATAGTGGGTTCTCAGAATTCCAGTAGCATAATGTTCTTGTCGTGGAATGAATGATTGTAGAGCAATGTCATAACTGTCTGAAACAATTCAGAACTTACCAAAAATTTATTTTCAGGTTGCAAAGACAGTCGCTCAGAGACTTAACACGGATCCAATGCTATTACAGTTTTTCAAGTCCCAAGGGTAAGATGAATTCCTTAGTGTTCTGTGTCTAAGCTGTTCCTCAAAAATTAGCCTTTTCCAGGTTGTTAACTAATTCTCTACCAGTAAGATGTTACCTTTCTGGCAAGCACAGCAGGTTGCTTTGACAGTTGAAATATTGCAGTGTCTGTCTCTAGAGCCTCAAAGAATTGCATGTTTTAGTAGAGTTCTAGTAAATGTCATTTTAAAAATTGTTAATTACTTCAAAGCCTGATGCTATGGGATAAATTACTAAGCTAATGCAAGTGCTGTTTCAGTGAATGCAGATTTCTAGAATGGAGGAGAGCAGAAACAAGCACACATAAAAGCAGTATTTTTGCTGATTTTACAAGTTTAAATGCAGGAGTTACTTCATTGAATTCCCCCCTCCTCCCTCAAAGTCTGCAAGTGAGGTTTTATGAAGATGACGACAATCTAACAAGTTCACAGGTGCTCAGAGGGATATTTCTGGTTAAAGTGGTGGTTTTACGCATGTTTGTGTAAAACAAGATTTGAATCTGTATAAAACTAGCAGAAACTAGTGTATTATAGCTCTCAGAATGTGCTGCAGCAATAATGCACACACAAAACTTACATCTTCTTGTATTCATGTAAATGTAGATGCTCTTTAGTTACCTGAGGGTATTTCCCTTCATCATCAGTGACAATTTGAGTAACTCTTTGTAGTTGCCAGTGCAGTGGTCACTGTGGAATTTGCTGTGTCATATTGCTCCACAAATTAACCTTTCGCAATCTAAAGCATGTGCTGCTATGCCCGTCATTTCAGAGGAATGTAGATCTGCCAGCCTGCAGCACTGAGGTGAGCTTGTAAACATCCAGGAGAGTTAACACACACACACTGAATGGTTTTCTGTTCCCACAGCCCAGCTGTGTTTAAAGATCACTAAAGTTCTGTGTGTTGTGCTGCTCAGGCTGTGTTAGCAATTACGTGAAAATGGAAGCCAGTAATAAAAATGTTCTTGGTGCTTCAGTTTATTGAGCAGCGATGGATTTTGTAGAGATGGATTTTAAAAACGTGCTCTCTTTCCTTCTGTAGTTATAGGGATGGCCCTGGTAATCCTCTTAGACATAATTATGAAGGTACTTTAAGAGATCTTCTGCAGTTCTTCAAGCCTAGGCAACCGAAAAAACTCTACTATCAACAGGTAAGAGTCTTTTCTTTTTGTTTGGGGGAGTTACAAAAAATAATTCTGGCCTATTCAAAGTATGCCTAAAGTGTTTTTCTTTTCTTTCTTAAGCTCAAAATGAAGATAACTGATTTTGAAAACAGAAGAAGTTTTAAATGCATATGGCTAAATAGCCAGTTTAGGGAAGAGGTGAGTGAAGCCATTACACACTTGATGTCATTTCTTTGTCAGAGCTGGTATGACTGTGGTTATGGATCACACACTCTGCCTCTAGTAAAACAAAATTGGAACAAAGTTGTACATTATGTAAAAAAATTAACAGCAGCAAAAAACACCCAAAGAACACAAAAAAGGTCAAAAAAATAGGTGTGTTAACAAAAATTTTGGAGATAACATAGGTGTTGACTTTAGTAATTGTTATCTTTTAAAGATTAATGTTTAAGGAGCACAACCCGGTGTGTTCTGTGCTTTAGTATGGTTGTTTACATTTTCAGATTTTCTAATGATTATTGTGTTTTAAATTCCACAGGAAATAACAGTATATCCAGATAAGCATGGGTGTGTGCGGGACCTGTTAGAAGAATGTAAAAAAGTTGTAGAACTCTCTGAAAAAGGTTCAGGGAAATTAAGGTAAGGCTGGAAGACTATGATTTGTTCTATATCATGTAGATTTTATGAAGAAAAGTATCTATAAAATTTAAAATACTGTAGAAACCATTATTAACAGATTAAATGTAATATTGTGTTCTTAACTGTGAATATAAATTTTACACATGTATTTATTTTGTATTAAATCAAGTTTCATCCTTGAGTTTCATCAATTGCATTTGTTAGTCATGACTTAATTGTTTAAAATCCAAGCATTTCATGCTATTTGCTTCTTAGGAGTTACAGGAGTTAAAAGTGAGGTCATTTAAAGAGGATATATAAAATAATCTCCACTAGAAACCTGTGTTTTGTAATGACACATACTGGCATTTTGCCATGAGCCAGAAATGGTTTAACTTCTTGTTGCTTTACTGCTTAATTTTTACTAAAGATTGAATTGAAAGTTTTACAACTACAATAACAACATCAGTTTACATTCTACACTAATCTCTCTCAAGGTTTGAGAAAGAAATGTTGCATTGTTTTTTTTTTTAAATTCACTTCTTAAAAATACTTTTCCTGTTTATCTTTAAGGCTGCTAGAAATTGTAAGTTACAAAATAATTGGTGTCCATCAGGAGGATGAGCTGTTAGAGTGTTTGTCACCTGCAACAAGTCGAACGTTTCGAATAGAGGTAAATAGTGCTTGTCTCAAACTTTAAAACTTGACTTGGAGAGAGGAAACTCTCTCAAGTAGTAATTTTCTTTTTCTGGATGCTGATTTTCAAATACTGTGATGCTTGTACTAAGATTACATTATAATATATATGTATTTTTATAGATAATCCTTTTAAAGACATTGTTCCATCTGCTTCCCTGTAATGGTTTTACTCTTTAATTTTTATATATGTTTTTTATAACAATACATGAAGACTTTGTAAGAGCCTGTCCATAGGACATTTACTGTCTTGGCAATAATTCCAAGGTTTGAGAGTTCGTGATGTAAATGTTTATGCTTAGAACCCACTTTTATACTCTAAACTTTTATATTCTAGAAGGCTTTATTTCCTCTTCTGTTACATTTGAGGTTCTTGACGCAAATTTGATACTTGCCATATGATTTTGTTTTCTCTAAACATTTCATCATTCAGATCTGCTAACTTACCTCAAAGATCAGAAATTACAGAAAAGAAAGTTTCCAGTGTCAATTGTAATGAGGAGCTGACAAGAGGCCTGTGTTACTGTCAGCTAGTACTGCACTGATAGAAGATTTCTTGTCAAAAAAGCCATTCAGGGAAGCCAGGAGAGTATTTCCTGAGCAGAGGGAGATGAAGTGCTGTCATGCCAGGGATGAGGGACTCTGGTAAAAGACTGTCAAACAACATGGTTCTTTTAATTGTTTTTTGAATAGAAATATTTTGTATCAGTAACAGTTCATCAATAACGCTTTCAGTTTCTTAATAGCTACAAAAGTAACTTAAAAGCTTTAGTTTCTTTTTGTGGAAGTTTAGCTGATTGGAGTCACAATTCTCTGTCTGGATCTAGGAAATTCCTCTGGACCAGGTAGATATAGATAAAGAAAATGAGATGCTAATCACAGTGGCACATTTCCACAAAGAGGTTTTCGGGACATTTGGAATTCCATTCTTGCTGAGGATACACCAGGTGCAGTATGCCTCTCTCTTTCTCCCTGTGGGATTATGCTGATGATGTTTTCTTTAAGTACTGTTAAAGAAATTGATTAGTGTAACAATTGTGTAGGAAAATACAGGTCTTGTATCAGAGGTTCTGCCCCATCTGTGCCTTTTTTTGGTTAAATCATTTACCAGCTCAGTTCCTTTTGCATGTACAGATTGTTAAGTGTTTCAGTGAGCCTGTGCAGTATCTAGGAACAGGCATTTGGCATCAGCTGTCACATCAGTACCACCCCCTTCCCCTGCCCTCTGCAGAATCCCCCAACAAACCCAAACCCTATTTCCAATAGCACTTGAGTAACTGCAGTGCAGAGCTGTTGGCAAAAGTGGCCCAGCCGTGGTTGCTCTCACTGAGACATGTGATTATGGAAAATGAGTTTGCTTTCTCCAACATTTTCTGAGATGAGTTTGCATTTCATCCCTTCTGTAATTTGATGTGCTTTATCTTCTAGTGCTGAAAGTTAGTACAAGAACAAAAGCTAATTTTGAAAGCTTAATTTAAATTCTCAAGATTTTCTGTGATGCTGCTCCAGCCGAATGTCGCCCTGATTCTCTTAATATCAAAGTGTATTTCTGGGAGCAGTTAGCTATCTGCTTCTAAACTTTTTCTGGTTCATATATGTGACTTTGTATGAAAATTACCTACTTTAAAAATTTAGGAATGAGAAATATGTCCATATCTCTTTACCTCTAAAATTAGAATTTTGACTAATTTCCATATTTTTGATCAATGTAGAGTAAAACCTTGTGTGGTGATTTGTGGTGGAAACCATTTGTTCTGGATTTCCTTGTTATGACAGTTAATATATATTGTTCATCTTTAAGTTCATGGTATCTGACACTTTTTTGGGTAGTTAACATGGTCAGTGGAAAGCAGGGAATACAAACAGCTTCCCTTTTTTGTCTTAGATTTTTTGACATTAAAAATCTTGTTGTAATTATTAGGGTGAACACTTCAGAGAGGTTATGAAGCGGATTCAGACAATGCTGGACATACAAGAAAAAGAATTTGAAAAGGTAATTTCAAGTTGGGAGAGTTTTTAGTGATGAGTTTATTTAGCTTAAAATGAGTTTATTTTAATAAGTTGGAACACCACAGACTTGGGATAAGTGTAGATTTTGTGTTATAGAACAGTTGCTTGACTGAAATAATGCTTTTTCTAGGACTAATTAAGTAGGGTGGGTAGTAATAGTATTTCTGTATTGCATCAAAAGAGATACTTGGCAAAACATTGAAGTTACCCAGAAGAGTGTAGCTGGTGTGGGACCTTTAAAAGCCACCCCCACTTCACATTCCTGCTCAGAGCAGAATGTGACTCAGGTTCTGCAGGGTTTTTTAGTTGCAATTTTTTGTAAACTCCCAAGGATGGGAATTCTGCCCTGTTCTGGACACTGTGTTTTAGAGTATTTTCACTATCACTGTGAAGGCTTTTCTTTTCTTGCATGTAATCAGAATGTTTCGTTTTACAACTTGTGGTGGCCACTCTGTGCAGCTTTTTGAGAAGAGTCTGCTCCTGTGCACCATCCATCAGGTGGTGGAAAACTATAGATGTCCTGTCAGCCTTTTCTTCTCTGGGCTAAGCAAAACCCATTTCCCAGAGGTTCCTGTATGCCAAGTTCCCCCCAGGTTTCTCACAGTCTCACTGGACCCTTACTGCAGTTTGGTGCAGTGTATTTTTCCCTGGAGGGCTTGAACCTGGACACAGTATTCCAGGATGTGGGTTCATGGCTTCCCATGGCTGTTCCATTATCCAGGTTCTTGATGGGGGTTTTAAACACGATTGGCCTTTTTCAACCTTTGTGAAGAATACTACTTATAACCAGCTGCATGTTAGACTGTGAAGACTCAGGCTTGAAGGCTATTTTAATGTTGTATCCTACCACTTGGGTTTTGTGGCTTTTTTTCTTTTCGTAGTTTAAATTTGCCATTGTAATGATGGGCCGACACCAGTATCTCAATGAAGATGAGTATGAAGTGAACTTGAAAGATTTTGAGTCCCAACCTGGTAAGTTGTTAGACAACCTCATTATTCTTTTGCCCTGTTGAAGTTGCTCTGCCAGTTGTTATAATGTGTTTATCCTTAACTCAGGATGCAGAAAGAGTTTGTTCTTTTTGCAGGACATACATTAGATGTAGTGACTAAGTAAATCTTTATACACACTTGTGTGCACACTGAGCTGTGTTACATGTGTGTGCTAGTCCAAGAATATGTATTTTATAGGCATATAAATAACTAAATAATTTGTTTCCTTTTGAGTCAAAAAATTTGCATTTGAATGACCAAATGGATCCAGTGTCAGTGTAACACACTGTACAGCATCAGTTGCACCTCACCTTTATTGTCCATCTACTCCCTTGCATGTTTGAGTCTCATGAAAAGATAATTCTTGTTCATTCTTGATATCCTCAGTGAATCCAAAGAATCTAACAAGAACATTAAATATGTCAATGAGATGTTGTTTAGATTTTGTTTCCTGCTAAGTGGTGGTTCACCAAGCTACAAGTGCAGCTCTATTCTCAGCTTGTCTCTGGATAGGCTGCCATCTTGTTTATTTGACTGATATTTAAACCTCTACTTCCTTAGACATTTACATGTGGGCGAAACCAGGTTAATCCTTCAGGAGTTCCTCCACAGGAGTGTTTTCACAGTCATAGAATGGTTTGGGCTGGGAGGTGCCTTCAAGACCATCCCATTCCACCCTCCTACTCCTGCCGTGGGCAGGAGTACCACACACTAGACAAGTCACTCAGGGCCCCATCAAACCTGGCCTTGGATGGGGCAACCACAGCTTCTCTGGGCAGCCTGCACCAGTGCTTCTGAATTCAAATCTCTCTTTTTCCTCTTTGGAGAGTTCTGTTTGCAAACGGCACCTTTGCATTCCCAGTCAGGGGTCCATTGAAAGTCTTGAATTCATTGGGCTTTCTTTTCCCAGCATAGCTTGAGTGTTCCTTTCTGTGAGTTGCACAGTCTGGTAGGAACGAGCTTGAGGACAACTGGCTCTCTGCAGTTCCTTTTTTCTGACAATTAGGAATTCTAGTTTTTGTTGGTAGGTTTTGCTAGGATCAAGCTTTCTCTGATTTTTCCCAGCTGTGCTCTGGATTTATGTAAGAGTTGTAAAGAAATCCTGTAACTGTCCATTTATTTCAAAACCTGCAGAGAGTTAGACCTGTGCTAGTACTGGTTACTTTGCAGGAGCCTAGCCAAAAGTCCTTTTGTTGTTTATGTAGCACAGCCAGTTCAGTGCTCATGGCTTGCCAGAGCTGTGAGTGAGAGCCCAGGAGTGTGTCACTGAAGGACCTCTCTTTGTGCACTGCTTCTGAAGGGTCTCTGGGTGACAAACTTGGAGGTGGACATTTGTCCACAGACAGATAAACTCCCTCTTGTGTGGTCAGAGCAGGCAGAGTCCTGATTGTATTGTGGGAGTCATCCCTCTTAAGCTGGGGAGGGGAAGGCAATAGTGGGGAATGAACCATTGGACTTGGTGAGCAAGGCAGAGCCAGGGCTGCCAAAACAGCATGAGAAACCAACCAGGCCACCAGGCCAAAAGCACAGAACATGCCAGAAAGTGGAAAAGGGGGAACTTGAACTGTTTGTAGGAATTGTAGGGACTGTGAGAGTTAATTTGGGAGTTCATGGAATTCACCCCTTTGATAGAATATGCTTTGATAAAATTTCTGTAAATACCAAATGTTAACACACCCTGGACTGATGGAACCAAAGCTGTGGCATTCTCCAGTTTGATTGGCATAGCTGATGTCAGTAGTATCTCTCTGTTTTTGCCGAGGTTCACTAGCACGAAATGCAGATGCAGGCAACCAACAAGGTCACGTGTTTCATGCTTTAGTGGTTGCAGTTGATGGCTTTGAATGTAGGAATGTGCTTTCCTTGCTGGGGGCCTCTTTAGTTTCTGCCTTTATCATTGCACTTCAAAGAACATTTGATGCTCTACATTGAGGACGTCTTAAAAGAGAATTTCTCCCATTGGCAAGAAGCATGTGGACTGTGGTTTTTCATGAAAACTAGAAGTAGAATAAATGATATTGGGTTGAACAAGTGAAAAAATCTGTATGTTTTCTTTGCAATTTAAATAACTAGGTTTTTTTCTTAGAAAATAAAGAGAAGGATCAGTTTCATGATTTCTTAATTAGTATTATTTGCATTTTACATGAATTTACCAAATATTGCCACTTGAACCACGTGACAGGAATAGCAGAGATTATGGCAAATGCTGTTGGTTATGATGTTTCGATGGCAGATTCCTCCCTGTTTGAAACAGCCTCAGCACTTTGGTGAAAGCTGCTACTCTGATGTGCCTGTGGCCACGACTTACAACAGTAGTTTTCTTGCTTTAGCACACCCTTCACTGCTGTAAGCTCCTGTAGGAAACTGATGAAGAGAAAAACCAGGTGCAGGATGCAGAAAGAGCTGTGGAATGTACTGCTGGAAGGAAAGCCCTGCCCCACTGCCTGTGGGGTGCTCTGCACTCCTCTTCCCTCCCCTGTTATTCCCAGCAAACTGTGGGCAGGGCACACAGAAGTAGTTTGTGTAATGGAAATATTTTTCTGATTTAGTCGTAAAACTTCATTATTTTTTTTCTCTTTTCTTTTCTAGGCAACATGTCTCATCCAAGGCCATGGCTAGGGCTTGACCATTTCAATAAAGCCCCAAAGAGAAGTCGCTACACTTACCTTGAAAAAGCTATTAAAATCCATAACTGACTTACTTAACCAGATTGTCAAGGCAAGGGACAAAAATAAGTGTGTGTGTGCACCTTTTTAACAACTGTAGAACTTTGGTACACGTGCACTATATCTGAAGTCTTCAGCAAGAGGATTTGCTGCTGATGTTAATTTTATTTTGTTGAGGCTGTTCAGTTTGGCTTCTCTGTATCTATTGACTGCCCTTTTTGAGCAAAATGAAGGTGTTTTTATAAAAGCTTGGATGCCAATGAGAGTTATTTTATGGTAAACGTAATGCAAGGCAATTGTCAGCATAATGAGGGAAGAGTTTAGTAGAACAGTTGACATTGGCAGAATTATTTGTCTGTAGTACGTTTATAGATGGCATAAGCTGACTGGCTGCCCTTCCCATGTGGTGTTCACCATCACTGCAGCTAGTAAGTCTTATGTTTAGACTCACATCAGATTTATTTCCTTCAGTTATACTTTAAATGACATTTTTGTGCATTTGTAAATGCAAAAGAAAAACTCACATCATCAATAAATAGCAATCTCTACTTCATTGTGTACATTGTTGGCACTTATTCGGGATTTTTGTCTCCTCCAGCTTCATAGAATCTTTTTTAATAAACTAGTTTTCATTTAATTTAGTCAATACTTTGCATCCCATTTTGCCAAGTGGATGCCCCGAGTCCTAAAAAGAGATATTTGGGTCTTTTTATTAAATTCCCGACCATTGAGAAATACCATTGCGATTGATTATGCCATCTTCTGGCAAATAGAATGACACTCAAAAGTTGGCAAAAGCAAGTGAAAAGATTATAAATACCATTAATTTAGTTACCATGGGAAGAGATGGGGAAAACACAAGAACTAGCCTTTTAGCACAGAGGGCATGCTCACTAGTGTTTAGTAAGCTGTTGACTTTGTATAAAAAAGGAGGAAAAAAAAAGAAAAAAGAAGAAAAAAATGAAAAAATAAATTGTATATTTAATGAATGAACATGTACAATTTAACACTTGGAGGTTAATTTTATTGGGTGAGTCTGCAAGTGAATTTCACTGATGTTGATATTCATTGTGTGTAGTTTTATTTCAGTCCCCAGACTGCTTCCTTTTCTTTGGAGCTAATGCCAGCCGCGTGTCTAGTTTTGAGTGCAGTAAAGATAGAATCAGCAATTCACACTTAATTTTACATTCTTTTCCAGTATTTTATTTTGTTTCTGTAGCCGCAGTGTACAACTCCTCTTCCTGTATATTGCCTTTTTTTGCTGGAAAATGTTGTATGTTGAATAAAATTTTCTATAAAATTTTTTTTGATGAGTGATGACATGGACATTGAAGAAGATTGCTCCTCTCCTTGGAATAGAGTTTTGGGAAACATTTTCATTCATGAGATTTTGCTAAAGGTGTGTTTTTTCCTTTAAGTGTTGACAATTGTATAATCCTCGTTGGTTGTTTTGGGGAAACTTTGTGGGGTTTTCTGTTTAATAGTTTTGGGGTTTGGAGGTTTTTTTGGGTTTTGGGTTTTTTACCTCCTAACTAGTCACATTTGAGCTTAATAAATAAAAGGTTTTCCAGGAAGGGAGCCATGTACAAAAAAAAAAAAAAAAAAGGAAAAATTATTTTACTAGTTTGTTTGTAAAGCTTGTAGTGGAGTCTTTGTGGTAGACTGGACTCTGTCTGCCTGTACAAAATTTTGTGGTCCAGATTCTCAAGTCTAATATTATAAATGGTGTAAAATGAAATCTGGAGTCTCTAAAGGTAAGGTCTATTCATAGAGTAATAGATTCCCTCCGTAATGTGTTCCCTGTGTTCATAACCAAAACAGAAAGTGCAAGTTCTAGGTATGTTTGATTTCCTTTTTAGTTTGTATCTTGCAGTGCTTTTAACTGTCTCTTATTTCCAGTCAAGGCAGACTAGTTATTTTTATTTTGTTGTCTGATTGTGTAGGTTAGCGATAGAGGGAAGTGCTTTACTGGTATGCCTTAAGTGGAGAGAGCTTTCCTTTGGTTTGCATTTCCATCAAGCTGGTGAGAGCTGCACCATCCCAGTGGTGTTTTTGCTGGTACTTGGATTGTCTCTACATGCTTTCAGTAAATGTTAGGATTTGTTTCCAAACTGTTTCTGTGAAATCAGAGGCTCTGGTCAGCAGTAGTAAGCCCTAATTGTATTTAGTGTTGTTTAGACTGATATAAAATTGAGCTTGTATCTGAATGTCACTGAGTTTTCATATTAATTTTTGGGATGTTGGCAGCTTTTAGGGACTATCTTAAGAAACACAGTCCTTCCTATTTCAGAAGAAAAAGCCACTAACAAAGTAGGTTTTGGGTGCCTTTTGGTTTTTAGATGACTGGATATTATGTGCTTCAGTATTTGTGCTATTCCCACACTAGTTTGGTGAAATCCATACTTTGAGGCATTCCATATGCAGTTTTCAATGACTGAAGGATTTTCTGAAAAAAAAAAAAAATAAAAAATTTTGGAGCACAAGTAACTATTTATTCAAATGTGGAAACACACCTATGAAGAGAAGAGGAAGACAGGAGGGTTTCTCAGGTGCAGTATGTTTGTTTAGTTCATTAAAAAAATTTACAAGAATACAGTCTTCAAGATTGTCATGCTTTCCATTTCTTTATTCGGATTTTGGAATTATTTGGATAATAGACATTGACTGCATTAAATTAAGGTAATAGTAATATAAGTGTTAAGCAATAAGGATGTAATTTCATGGTACACAGCATCAGAGCAACATGTTGTTAACGGCCCATCCGAGTTCTCCCTACGAAAATAGCGAGCGTTGTTCCTGTAGATTTACATAGTGCCTTTTATCCTAAAGGAGTCCAAAGCATTCTGTGAAATCTGAGCAGATCACACCAGTGACATAGTTGCTGCCTAGAGAGTGACAGCCAGCTGCAGCCCCCTCCACCCAGCCGGGCTGGCACAGCGACCCCGGACAGGACCCGGACACGGCCTGGACACAGCCGTGCTGCCGCAGGACGAGCAGAGCGAGTGCCTCCCGCATCCTGGATCTACCTCAGCTGCTGCCCTCCGGAGCTCCGTGCCAGCATCCTGCCCAGCCTCCTGGCATCCTGCCCGGCCTCACCCTGGCACCCTGGAGCTCGGACCCGCCCGGCCACGGGCGCTGCGCTGTGCTGTGCTGTGCTGTGCTGGCTGCGGGCAGCAGCGCCCGCATCGGAGCCACGCCGGGGGGTTGCTGTTTGATATCCTCTGTGAGAAATCGTTTTCTGTAGGAACTGTACATATTGTAAATAAAATAGCCTAGGGGAAACACTGCATTGGTGTCTTGGCCCTTCATTATGGAGAGGATGGGGAGCTACAGCTCATGGGTCACTCAGAACTCAAGATTTTGGTTAGATCAAGTAGATAAAGTTTACAAAATTCAGCCAAACTCTGTGTCAGGAATGATATTAATAGTGTAAGGTGTGCTGACCAGAGGGTAATGTATGTCAGCTTCCATGTTTTGAGCCCTTGTTTTTTCTATAACATTTGGGGGTGCCAGTTTGGTATGTGAGCAGTGAGTGTCATTTATTGTTGCCTGTTAAACCTGCCTGGTCTTTAGGATCAGAAAAAGAGGGACATGTTCACATGTGATATGTCCTAACCTGGCTTCAAATCTGTGTTCAACTTAATTTCTGTCCCAAGTGATGCTGAAGTTAGCTGTATACCAAGCACAGCAGGAAATTAAATTTGCTATGGCTGGAAGCCTTAATTTTTATATTAAATGCTTGTGTAAACTATTGTGCATGTAAATAGTGGTGTAAAAATGTCCTACCTACTTTTGTTAAATACCTCCTGCACATCTTAAGTCATATATATATAATTTCTTTGCTATGTGTGTATTTATGTGGGTTTGGGTTTTGCCTTACCTTTCCTGGTAAATGTTACTGAGTTGGTGCGTTATTTACCGCTAATTAACAGTGAAGCTTGTGGTTTCACAGCCAGATTTTAAAATGGAGAAAAACCTTAACATCTTAAAAAATGTGTGAATTGTTAAACCTGTTGTGCTGCCATCTGCATGGTTGCCTGTAGTCCTTGTGGGTTTGCATTCCATGAGGTCACAGTAGTTTGGGTGACCAGAGGAGGGACGGTCACTGACCCTGGTATGGAGTGAGGGCTGGGGCAGCTGCTCTGGGAATGGCCTGCATGTTGAGGAGGCTGGGCAGTGGTGGTTCTGGGTTTTGTGTAAGGCCAGGAAAATGGTTGTTTAACAGTTTTTACTTCCATTGATTACATTTTTTCACGTCTCACAGTCTGAAGACTGGCGTTTCTGTGGTCTAAAGGCTGCAGTTCTGTACTTGCTGAAGTAAAAAGCAGTGCATACACCCAGCCCAGCTTAACTAAAATGTGGGACCAGCTCAGCAGGGGCAGTTCGTGCTGCAGACTGGGATCGGTGGCTGAAGATGACAGGGCTGCTGGGCAGTGCCATCTCTTTGGCATTGCCATTTCTATGGCCACCTTCAAACCCCCAGTGCCCACCAGCCAGGACCTGCCCTCCCTGCGGGGCAGTGCCAGCTGCAGGAGGAGCTGCTGCGGGCTCTGGCCCTGGCCCTGCCTCCTGTCCCTGGCCCTGCTCCTGGCCCTGTCCGTGTCCCTGGCCCTGCTCCTGGCCCTCTCCGTCTCCCTGTCCCTGCTCCTGGCCCTGCCCGGTGTCCCTGTTCTTGCCCAGTGTCCCTGTCCCTGCTCCTGGCCCTCTCCGTCTCCCTGTCCCTGCTCCTGGCCCTGCCCGGTGTCCCTGTTCTTGCCCAGTGTCCCTGTCCCTGCTCCTAGCCCTGTCCGTGTCCTTGGCCCTGCCCGGTGTCCCTGTCCCTGCTCCTGGCCCTCTCCGTGTCCCTGGCTCGGTCCCCGCGGGCGGAGTGCGCAGAGCGCCCTGTGCCCGGCAGGGGGCAGCGGCTGCGGCCACGGGCAGCGAGTGACCGGACAGGGGCACTGGGCAGGGGGTGACCCAGCGAGTGACCGGACAGGGGCACTGGGCAGAGTGACCCAGCGAGTGACCGGAACAGGGGCACTGGGCAGAGTGACCCAGCGAGTGACCGGACAGGGGCACTGGGCAGGGGGTGACCCAGCGAGTGACCGGACAGGGGCACTGGGCAGAGTGACCCAGCGAGTGACCGGACAGGGGCACTGGGCAGAGTGACCCAGCGAGTGACCGGAACAGGGGGACTGGGCAGAGTGACCCAGCGAGTGACCGGAACAGGGGGACTGGGCAGGGGGTGACCCAGCGAGTGACCGGACAGGGGCACTGGGCAGGGGGTGACCCAGCGAGTGACTGGACAGGGGGATTGGTCACAGCAGGGACAGGGTTTGGATAAGGAGCTTTTGAAATTGTTTTCAGAGCCTCGAGCGCAGCTCCTGTGCCCAGAGCAGGGTAGGGGAGCAGCCCAGTGCTGCTGCCACCCATCCCATCTCCCCTGAGCAATTACAGTGCCAACACTGAAGTATTTATGATGTTAAAAACATTGAAATACAGGGGTCTCTTCCTCTGATTATTTTTTCCAGCCAGCAATAAGCTGTAGCAGGGTCTGGGCACCTCCTGAGCCTTGTAATTGTAGATATTTGATTTCACAAGGTAAGTGAAAGGTAAAGTCTAAAAGTCCTGGCTTGGGAGATGATGCACTGCAGTGAGAAGGTAGAGAGGTAAAATAAAGGCCTTGTATTGTGGTTGTGGTGATTTTTTTCAAGCTGTGTTTGCTGATTTTTCTTGTTTATGTGTTTGCCTTTTGGATTGTAGCTTATTAATGTAAGGGGATGTCCCAGTGACCTGCATCTCTGCCCTGGGTGCAAGGGGTCATGGAAGCAAGGCAGACAGCAGATGTTTTGCCAGCATTCTGAACAGTGACAGGTTTATTTTCTTACCTCATCTATAAGAGTAAAGACAATCTCATAACTTAGTGTTTAGTTAATAAATAATCAGCCACACTGTACCACCCACAGCCCTGCAGGGGTAGGTCCCGCAGGAGGAAGAGCAGAGAGAAATGAAATCCCGACCAGTCAGTTCCAGTGCAGAGAAGGTGAGAGCTTCTCTAAAACATCCATGTCCAAACCTTGGTTAGTGGTGGGCTGAAAGGTCCAGAGGAGTCTGTGTCCCAGCTGGGTGGGAGATTGAGAGAAGCTGAAGTACTCACCAGCTGGAAACTTCACAGCACAGGGCAATGAATCAAATAGAGATAAATCAAGTGACACTGCAAATTAATCTTGAAGTGGTTTTTGTTTTAAAGCCAGTCCAACATGAAGTTTTTTCCAGGTGGGTTCATCAGCAAGGGATCTGCAGAACCTAAGCACGCTCCTGTGGGTTTCCTAGCAGTAACTTTATGTGCAGAATCTTATGCCATTAGGAAATGGAGGCTTTACATCATCTGGTTGCATTAACTTAGTTTCTATAGTCTTTTGTATCTATAAATGTGAAATTGGCAGCACGGGCAGTAGTGATCTGCGTCCTTGAAGATCTTCACGAAGAGAGGCACGAAGCAGCATCCGAAGCAGCACCTACAGCGAAGGGGAGATGGAATTGCACAGAATGGTTACTGCCTTTCCTTTCTGCTGGCCACATCTGTGATTTTTCCCTTCCTTATTCTGTCTGCCTTTTCACTGCATGAACCCACTTCTTTCCCAAGTCTAGTAATGTTTAAAGTATCCTCCAAAAAATTAATCTTCTTTGCTGCTGACATCTTGTGCATGAGTCTGTTTATTCTAAATTACAGTTGGGAAGTAGACAACATATGAATTTCTGCTTGTCTTATGAAAAGTGAAACATGCTGGGTTAAATTTAGCAAGTTTGCATCCCCTGTAGCCATGATGACTATATCTAGAAAGGACAGGATGGCTTCTTATCAAGTGGAGAAGGGCAAGCTGTCTGTATAAGCACTAGCTAGCACTTTGATTTTTAATTACTCATTTTTAACCTTCTGCTGTGCTGAATCCGCAAAGTGCCCATGCAAACTTACCCAACCATGCACAGGCTGGTGCACAGGAGGTAGGACAGCTTGCCCAGTCTGTAGGTGACCTGGGTGGTGATGTGCTGGCGGCAGGAAGGGCAGATTGTGGATGTTGGTTTGCTGGAGAAGATCCCTGCCACGATGATCGGAGGCTGGGACACCAAATAAACTGAGTTCAGGGGAGAGGAGAAGCAGCCAAGTTAGAAGCACAGGAAATATTTTACAAGTTATAAAGCCTTAATTGGGAGAATGTGGGTTCTTAAGGTGGCACCCATGCTGTTGTTGATTTCAGGTGTATTCCTAAGGACCACTGTGCTGGTTGCTCTGTGTGTCCCAATATATTTCATCTAAAACCAGCCAGGATTTCCTCAGATATGGGGACAAACACAGGGAGTTGTCTATGAAATTTATCTTCTGACATTTAAAATAAAATGAAAATGTGTGTTCTCCCTGAAGAAGAGATTTGAAGGATATAGAGGAACTTTCTAGATCAACTTTTCGGTGGTTTCAAGAAATTCATCAAAGCAGTTGATCTAACACATAAATGCCATCAAACAGCTGCTGACGCTGTCCCCAGTTAGTCTCTAGCTCATGTTTTTTCAGTCTAGGCTTGACTGTCATACCCTTTGTAGGCACATGAAGGATATTTTTTCAGAAATGTTTTCAGTAAAAAAATACCATTTGAAGGATCCTAAAACTAGTTTAGGGTACAATTTCACACTGTAGCCTGAGGCAAAACTTGAGGAGTGGGAAGGTATCTGTTGGATAGATAGAATATAGCATGTCTGAGTTCAAATGCCTTCTGGTTTTAGGGATATTTAAAAATGTGTATGTCTCCTTCTGTCCTGTACAACATGTTATTGACTTTTTTCAAGGCATCTCCTTTGAGCTTCTCCACTTCCATGGAGGTGACTAGAACAGGAACACTGGACTTAAAATCATTTTTTTCTGAAAGCCCTGGCTTCTGGCTGATTTGCTTGGTTTGGTTTGGTTTGTTTTTAGTGGGTACTTGTGTAGATTGGCTAATGCTGGAAAACCACGTCTGAGTTTCAGATTATCTTCTGAGATTTCTATGGAAAGTTTCCAGCAGATGAGATGGTGATTGGGTCAGAAAATCCCCATCCTCTCTGTTGATTTTAAAGCTGAGCCCTGCTGTCAGCAGGAGCAGGAGTGCAGTGCCTGGGCTTACCTGGCTGCTCGATGGTGGTGGTTTCTCGGTAGGAGTAAGGTGGGGGAGAAGGGTACTCGTAACCTGCTGTGCAAGGAAAAACAGCAAAATGTAAAAGTGCAAACAGCTCCTGCCTCCCAAAAGCCCCATGGATTGTGACAAGAAGCTGCACAGGAGGTTCCTCGCAGGGAGAGCAAAATCCAGCACAGGGAGAAACAGCCACTGAACTAATTCCTGGCTTTTTAAAGCCATAAGAGCCTGCAGTGACTGGCTGGTCTCACTTACTGTATGATACAAGCTGAGAAACCAAATCATTTTTTCATCACAAAGGCAACAAGTGCCTCTGTTCCAGCATAACACTCGATCTTGATTTAAGGATTCCACTGCTAAAGGATCCGCAGTACCTCTAATTTCAGTGATAACTACCATTACTAGGAGTATTTAGAGCCTTTTCTCCAGTTTAAACTTTACCAGCCCTCAGTTTTCAACCAAATTATTTCATCATACTCCTTGTTCTAGGAAAAAAGTTAAGGATCTTTTTCCTTTTGTTTTGGGGGAAGGGAAACTGGTGACTAAGACACCTCAAGCTTTTTCAGTTCTTTTACTAATCTTTCAAATTAAGAATGCAACCAGCCTACCCGAGGTGAAATAAATGACTGTATTAAAAAATACATTCATGAATACATGCAAAATAAATCAAAAAAATGTAAAAAGCTTTACAGCCAGCTAGAATGGATGTGGTACCAAACTACAGGGCTCGTCTGGGACAGGAGGACAGTCCCTATGAGAAATCTTGGTTGGTCAAGCCTGGACAGCATTGGAGAAACCCTCACCCCCCAGGCAGAGCAGCCCTGAGCTCGAGCCTTTCAGAAACAATGTGAGTCCAACCCGGGGATGAGCCCACAGGGATACAAACTGGAAAATAAAACAGGAATTTTCCAGAGGGAGACAAAATCCACGGGCAAAGGTGAAGAAAATGTTAGCAATATGTTCTGGGATGGCTTGCCAGAAGTGGTAGAGATTTGCAGTGGCATTTGGGTTTTGTGGTGGTGGGATGGTGTTTAGTTTTTGGCTTTGAGGGCTTTTCTGTTTGATTTTTTGTCTGGCTGTTTTTTTAGGGGGTGTTATTTGTAGGGGAAAAAAATGTAAAAAAAAATTAAAAATGAAAGAATTTCCTTCTGGTCTAGAAAAGGAAGGTGCTTGGCACCAGTGAGTTAGTTCAGTGTGTTCTAGTGAAGGATCTGCCTCCTGCACAAGGACAAGACCCTGCAGCTCAGCCCTGGGTGTGTGCAGTGCCTGTCCCTTGGCCGAGGAGCTCACAAGTGACACTCCTTCTCCCCAGTCTCTTGCAAGCTCTGCTGAGAAAGAGGCCAGGGAGCTCTTTGAAGACAAAAATATTTACAGAGAGAGCTGATCAGAGTAAAACGCTCTGCAAATGAGTCAGGTTTGGAGGCCCACGACTGACACACCGAGCCTTATTAGTCACTAGCTGATCTCCCACTCGGTTTTTCTCCAGTCCTGTCCAGCAAATGGCAATTTCCTCAGCAGCAGGAAGGTAACAAAGGTACAATCGCTGAAGACAAGGAGCATTGTGAGATACTTGTGTAGGTGTGAGAGCAGTGCCCGGCTCCAGAGGGAAAAGCCAAGCCAGCAGCAGCTCTTGGCACCCTCTGGCAGCCTTTGAGCTGAGCTGTCAGCCCTTCAGCCCTGCGGAGGGGTTCTTCACCCCTGGCACGGCCTGGCTCCAGAACTCGCCCAGGGAGGGCAGCTTTGGCCGCAGGAGTGTTAGGGGAAAGGCCATTCCTCTGGAAAACTAGATGGCAATTTAAGGAGGACATAGCCCATCCACATACGGAGTTTGCTCTCTGAACATTTGCTCGTTAGGAACACCAAATTACTGTAGAGATACCGCTGCAATAAACCATGTGTTGCTTGAAAAATTACTAACTACACCAACAGAAATGCTTCCTGCATTTCAGTGATGTTTCTATTGGGAGACCCTACCCTACCCCTCGGGTTTATATTCTGGCATCACCAGAATATCCATCCCCTCCTGGCAAAGTTGGGCCCCGACTGCGCTGGGTTTTGGGCTGGAAACCAACACTGTCTGCCCACGGAGCCCCTCCGGTGCCCTTTGCCCACGGAACCCCTCGGGTTCTCTTTGCCCACGGAGCCCCTCCGGTGCCCTTTCCCAGCCCCACTCACCGTCCTGGCCGCGGAACTCGGGGGCCGAGGGCTCCTGTCTGTAGTGCGGCTCGTACATCACCATGGGCACCTCCACGCGAGCCTTCTCCCCGGACATCGCTGCGGCTCTCCTGCCGAAAGGAGGGCAACACCGAATTACTGATGGTGGCTCTCCGTGCCTGTGTGTGCCAGCGCTGCTGTGGCTCCTCTTCTCACACTCGGGTGATGCTGACAGGGAAACCAGCAGCTCTCACACTCTGGCTTTTTTGTAGGCTGGGATGCTTTCGGTTCCTCCACACTTCCTGATGAGGAAGGTGGAGAGCAGAAAATACCATCTTAATCTATTTCTTTGTGTTGGGAAGCCAGGAACGCTCCCCCAGAAAACACTATTCGAAGTGTGTAAACCCGTGACTGAAAGCGTTACCTCTGCAGAAAAGTTAACTCTTTTTTTTTTTCCTATGGATTGTCAGGGTAATCAAGAAGGGGAAGAGCACACTTTGAGCACCTGTGGAAAACCTTCACGTGTGATTAAGTCATCGTAATCAGCGGCGATTCGGATCCATCTTTCTTCGGCTTATTGTGCAACCTTATCACCGCTCTTATCGCGACCGGTTTTGTCCTGTGAAACTATTGTCTCATCGGTAGGTGACAGGCTTTTGTTGGGAAACATCCTCATTACGGATGACTGCACTGCCTGAGGCTCCGAGCAAGATCAGGCCACAAAATGTGTGTTTTGCAGGTGTTAGCAGGAGCTGATCCTCGCAATAAAGGCGGGTGGGACGAGGAGGACACGGACGGAGATGTGGTTTTTGTTACTGTAAACGGAAAGGTGTTAATTATTCCTAGGTGCCCCTTGAACCTGCATTAACTGCGTGATTTCCTATTAACATTTACTGTAAGAGTAAAATGCAAAGAGTCCTTGGCAGAAAGGCACAGCAAGGAAGGGCAGTTTTGGGATAAAACGGAGCCCAATGTTTGTGAGGAGCTGCTGAATGAGCCTGGCACAGCTGTAGTGGCTGCTGAGGTACCTCCACAGAGCTCCTGGCAGCCCTGCCCGATGTCCCCTGTCCCAGTGCAGATGCCATCCCTGCCTCGGGGCAGGGGCTGTGCTCATCTCACCCACTCGCGGTGGTGTGAATCGAGGGCTTTTACTGCGGGCATGCAAATGGAAATGTGACATTTGGTAGGTGGGCACAGCTGCCCGAATGTGTGAGGGCAAAGCAAAGCAGGAGAGGAATTGCTGGCGAGGCAGGGTGGGCTCAACAGCTCTGTGTCCAGCAGGGCTGGAGGGCTCTGGGTATGGGGAGGACAAAAGGGGGGTCAGTAGTGCTGAGATAAACTATCAGTCCCTCAGGGAGGAAAAAATGAAGGAGTTTGAAAATATCACCAGGGAAGAAGTGCTGTAATAGTCACAAATCTGGATGAATGGCAGGTGATATGGAAAATAGTAGCAGAATAAAGGGAATAGGTAGTATGGCGTGGAGAAAAAAAACGGAAATACAGCATTGGCCATGTTAAGGCCAAAGATGCCGGAGGAAATTGCAAATATACAGATTGGAGAGGACAGATGGAGAAAGGTGCATCTCGGTGTAATTGTTATAAAGGAGCTGAAACAGGTGATTGGGAATGCCAGAGGTGTCAATAGGCCGTGGTTGAGGCTTCATGAGGATCCCACTGAGAAGAAAAAAGAAAAGCTGAGAGTCAAGAGAACTTGGGGACAATGAAGCTGTGAGAGCCCAGGGAGAAGAAAGAGAATGTCAGCAGTGGCTGCGGGTTCAGGAATGTGATGGCAGATAATGTTACATGAGCCAGTGTTGACCAAGAGCTGCTCCCCTGGAAGGGGGATTAGTGGGCAAAATTACAGGGAGTCTCCGGGTTTTTGTCTTATTCCCATCTCGGTACTGAAACACCGCACACTAAATACTGGGTGGTGTCAGTTCGGTGACACTTCTGCAGAATGCTTCTCGCTGTGAAACAGGAAAAAGAGGAAAGGGCTCCTGAATTCCACGCAGTGCCTGTAAGCCCAGGTAGAAGGCGAGGGTAGGAGGGAATAATGACGGCGAACACAGTGAGAACTTGTCGAGTGCAAGCACACACTGACTAATCCCGGCTCCACCCAGCGAGGTATCAGGAGCACATCACCAGGTGAAGGTGTAGGACACGAGGTGCAGAGGTGAATCAGCAGCAGGGCCGGGAATGGAGTGGGAGTCCCACGGGATGCGGGTTTGTGTTTGATCCATCGCAGCTGCGAGCGCAGGAGCTGGGGGACCTGCTGTTGATGGGGGGGCCGCAGGCTGTGGGTAAACCCTGAATTTGCTCACTCTCGGTGCTGCTCGTGGCTCTGCCCGGGGCTGGGTGGGCTCGGCTGCTGCAGGAGCCTCTTCAGCCTTCGTGGGAGACAGCACCAGGGCTTGGATACCTCTGGGGCTGAATGCTGCCAGTCCAGGAGTGCAGGAAAGGCATTTTCTAGGGTGCTTTACCCAACTCAGTGGACCCTTTAATTTGGCATATGAGAGGTTACTCTCAGTTCATGGCTCCAACCATGTGTAGGATGCCCGAGAGCCCTTCAGGGCTGTGACTCCCAAACCTGTAGGTGTTGTTTCCATAGATCAGAGTCGGAGGTTTCCCTCCTTTCCAGATGTTAGAGAGGAAGATATGGGAAAGAACAGTGCTAGCAGCCCTGCAGGAAAAAGTCATAGGGAGAAAGATCAGGCAGCAGCTCCCGAAGAGCAGCAAAATGCCCAATAAAGTTCCCTGCAGTAAATCCAGGAGGGTCACACTTGGCAGCTGAGGAGGCGATGCGAGTTGCTTTCTCTGCAGCCCCCTGGGCAAGCAGAGCTCCGGGCGAGGGCAGAGCAGCCCCAAGAGCTCTCCTGGAGTGGGGCTGGGGCTTGTCTAAGCAGATTGACTCAAACTGCTGCAAACTGCTCGATTTGCAGGCAGAAATACATTGTCCAAAGACACCAAAACAATTCCCTGCCTTCTCTCAAGTTTTAGTCTCTTCCACATACGGATATGCACTGGAAAATAAGGCTGACTTTAAGTCCTGTGGAAATCAGTATTTAAAAACCAGAAGTAAACCACCCCCTGAGGCACAGGCACAAAGAGTCAGTGCAGTGAAAGGAAGCTGCAAATGGCAAAGCCTTTCTGTTCCAGGAAGATTCCAGGGAAGAATGGGCAGGGGCAGGCAGTTTCCATCATCTTCCTCTGATTTGCTCCAGGGCCTGTGTTTGGGTGTGAAGAGCAGCCTCGGGCAGGCAAGCAAAGCTGATGAGCTGTGAAATTCCCACTCTGCAGCTCTCATGGCACCTCTGCACGTCCCTCCTGAATGTCCCCCCTGGCTAAACCATCCCATGGGTGGGATTCGTTCAAAGTGCGCCTGCAGAGGCACAGGCGCCGCCGTCTGTGCTTGGAAAGGGGTTTTATTTGAAAATCAAAGTTCACTCTCGTACTAATTCTTTCAGATTCATGCCTGGCTCCCAAGGATGGCATCTCAGCAAGCAGTGCCTTTATAAGAAATGTTCAATCTCCATTCCAGCTTCAGCTGATGGCAGTGTGGGATTTGCCAATCAGTGAGGTTGTTTTCAGAGACAGAAAAAAAAGGGAACATGGAATTTGGGAGGGAACTTTCAGTGATTCAGGTATTTGAAGAAAATAGAGTAATACATTCAAAAGTTTGGTATTTCAGAATATTAAAAATTATAGTAAAGGGTCTCCATAATTCATGGCTATATGGAGGTACAGCATTTTTCTCCAGTGACCTGTTGGCTTGTAGGACACTGTCCCAAAGGCTTTCAGTTTGCTGCAATGTGTTCTGGTTCTCCTGTCATCACTAGTTTAATGTTTTCCTGGGCATTTAGCCCTTCCAGCTGTGTTTATGAGGCAATTTAAATTTCTGATATTTTAAAGAGTGGCCATAAAATGCCATTGCTGGCATGCAATTACATCTGGGGCTTGAACAAGATCAAGTGCCTCTTTCACCTGAATGAAGCAGTTAATTCCAGTTTTTGGCTAGCAATGAAACACTGAATTCCTCAGTGGAGAGATCCTTTCTCTTCAGTCCCGAGTTGGTCATTCAGGGTAACCTTCACAATGTGCTGAGGGTTTTCAGATGTTCAAGAAGGAATAGTTCCAGCTCCAGTACAGACAAACATAATTGGGGAGCAGCATTCAGGTATTTGCCTATTCTCATTCTTAAATAGAAGCTAAAAGAGAGGACTGCTGGCAGCAAATGAGAAGCTGGACTTTCAAAATTATTCATTATATCTGAAGCAGACAACCTTTTCATGGAGATGAAGAATGCTCTGCCAATTCCCCACTCTTTACTCATTAAATTAATTTTTTAGTATCACAGTTATTCTGTCTTTTAAGGCTGGATCAGGCTACCAGCCCCTTCAAATGGAGAGGATGTAGCTGTGGGGGATTGACTGAATCTGCACCAGATTTCTTGTTGCAAACCCTTCACCTGGCTCCCTTTTCTTGTCTCTTGACTGCATTGACTCTCAAGGCTGCTGCAGACGCAGGCACTGCCTGGATTTTCCAGTCCTGTCCTACACCAGATGTTTATGTCACATTCGTCCTTCCTGAAGGGAGCCCTGGTCTGTAATTCAGGTCATTTACTGCTCCTGTTGCTCTCACCTTGGAGCAACCCAAAGCGCTGTAAACTTTCCCAAACCTCCCAGCCTAGAATTACTGGCAGTTTCCTGCTGCGTGTCCCTGTGCCAGCATCATGCTCTTACAGAGAAGCCTTCTCCCCTCGAGACAGAGGAGAGCATTCCTGTCCCTTTGCAGCCTGTCCTTCTCAGGGCTGAGCAAGGCTTTGAGTCCTTTTCATTTCTGCGCAGTGAGTTCATCCTTCTTGCCCACGAATGGCCACTGATCTCTGTCCTCAGCCCGTGGGATGATGTGAATGCCATCTCGCATTTAATGGAAATGCTGTCTGCAGAATAATCCAGCAGCACTTAGTTCCTTTTCCACAGCCACCTCATGCTGCTGGTTTGTATTTAAGTTGTCATTGAGCGGCAGCAGGTCTTTCTCCTCCGATGCCATTCTGTGCTAATGAACGCCCAGCTTGCAGCTGAAATTTCGGGGAGTTTCTGAGTGCGCTGCTTTGTGGCATTATAATGCATACAAATACTGTCGCAGCGGGTCTCTAACTTTTCTTATTCTGTGTAATAGATTTTCTGCTCCTGTAATTTGTTTCTTAAGTCATACATTTTATTAGCCACTCCTATATTTCTGCCAAGGTTATTAATTAAAATACTGAATAAAATCCATCACTGCTTTCTGTGTTAACCTTTGATGCAAACCAGGTTTATCTCTTAAACCTTGTTCCTTAATTTACTGTTTGAAGTATAATCCCTCATTCCCTTGAGATGACCAACTTTATTCGCATTTAAAGGGCACTTACTCTGAAGGGTGAGCACAGCTGAGCCCTGGGATTGCATTAGAACTTGTCTCTCCCTAATTACCATTCCTAAAATAGAGTAATAACCACCAAAGGCATGGTGGTTGATGTCCAATGGTTTGTGCATTAACCTGGACTGGGGAAAAAAAATAGGCTCAGTTCCTGTTCAGCCACAGTGACGTTTAACAATTAATTAGTCTTGGTTTTGCTTGCTCTGTTGAGGACAGAAACACAGTTTTGGGGATACACTGCACCTGTTCTGCTGTGACATGGCCACATTTGGTTATGCCTTAAAACTTGAGCTAGCAGAAGATAGGAAATGCCAAGTTTAAATTCAGTCCTTGTCCTCTACGGACACATTTTTGCCTTTCATATTCCCTGTTAGCTTTCAAATTGAGGGCAGCCTTACACAGTTGTTTCCAGCACTTCATCATTACTTTAAAATTTGATGTTTGCCAACTTTTAATTTAATTTCTTTATCGATTACCATCCCCTTTCCCATAGCATTGAATCATGGGTAGCCAGCATTTCATTTATACCCTTTTAAAAATAATGTCCATAACTTGTCCTTCAATTGAAAGCTGATGGAGCAGCTCAAGTAATGTGTCCTACAGCATCTGGAGCTGGTTTAGCAACTCTTACAAAGTTATTACGAATAAACATTCATTTGAAGCCAGCAGGTGTGTGCCCTGCTTTTATGTGTGAGCTAAGCCCTTTCCTATGGTGCATCAGTTTGAATTTCCATCCTTATTACTGTTCCCATCTCCACCTTCTCAGAAAGCTCCTTTTCCTCTCTTCCACCTCTGATCTGTTCTAGGAGAAAGAGAAAATATCCTGAGAAAAACCTTTGCCTCCAGATTCCAGAAAGAGGAGAGAGGCTTGCAGATTTTGAGAGCTTGAAAATTTAATAATGAGAAGTTAACACTGACAACAGAGAGTCACAGCTGCCGCACTCCCCGAGCTCCCTGTCTGCTCCAGTCCGTGTCACCTCCCTTGTCACCTCCCCTCTCTGCTTGCTGAGGGGTAACCACGGGGCTGAGCCCAGGCAGTCGGAAAGCTCTTACCTTTATGTCTCTGTCAAACGTGGGGCAGAGGAAAGCTTCAGGAGCTGGTCCCTTCATCCATGGCTCCGCGCTGGCTGTGTGTGGGGACAGAGCCCAGCCCCGAGCAGGGACATGGCCCTGGTCCTGCCCCAGTGGCGCATCCCGTGCGGGATGGAGTCACTGCTGCTCAGGGTGTAATTACCCCACTTAGCCTCAGTCCAGCCCACTGCTCACACCTGCTCTGTCACACAAGGAATGCTGTGGGACAGGCTTGCACCAGAGGTTGTTTTTGTTGGTTTGTTTTTTCCTGATATCCCAGAAATTTTCCTCTGTGCTAAGCTGGAAGCTGATGAAGACAACAAGAAGAAGCACGGGAATGACTTGAGGGCAGTGGAAAGTGTATAACCTCATCCATTGTGCTTCTCTACATGAAAAGAATGATGAAAAGCCCCAGGGACAGGTGTATCAGGGGCTCTGATATTTTATTATTGAGATCAGTGATAACTTTAATTTTCTGATCAATTAAGTGTGCTTGGATAAGCAAAGATCTCTGTGCAGGCTGGTAACCACTGATATTTCAGCTGGGATCTTCTCAGCAGCCAGGTCTGTGGCTAAACTGGACTTTTTGTGGGATAGAAGCTTTGTGGTGGGCTGCCAGATGCCCTCCCAGATGCTCTTATTCTCCTCCTCAACAGTGAAAAGAAGATGGAAGTGCTCTTCAGGTAAGACAAAGTCAGGGAGATCACTTACCGATTACCATCCCAGGCAAACCAGACCTGACCTGGGGAAAACGAAGTGAATCTATTTCAATTAAAATAAACTTGAAAGGGGAGAAACAGACACAAAACCACCTCTCTGAGCTGCCACACATTTGGCACCTCCAAGCAGAACAGTGGCCGTGTGACCCTCGGTGAGAATCGCTCTCGCTTCATCTGAACCTCCTGCGAAAATGTTGCTCAAAGACCTTTTCCCACACCAGGAGCTCTTCCCTGGGGTTTCCAGCAAGGACAGAGCACCATGCCCTGGGCTTGCCTGGCAGACTCACTGCACCAACACAAATCATGCTGTTTGCTCAGCTCCTGACTCACGGAAGGGCTGCTGCAATGCAGGAAGCCCCTGGCCTTGCAAAGTCAGGATTGCACATTAATTAGAAAATATTATTTTGTATTTCCCAGTACAGCTGGGAAACTGCCCACAGCTAAAGGAAGAAGAGAGGGAAGAGTTGTGCATTCCAAGTTTTCATGCCCCTTTTGTCACCACAACTTGGAAACTCTGGACACAGAGATTTTTTGTTGCTGTTAGTGGATGTTTTGGTGGGTTTGGGTGCTGTTCACGGTGACAGCACATCACCTGCCTCCCCTGCAGACCTGAAGGAGCAGGTGCAGGGCCCTTACTCACACTGACCTCAGTGCCAAAGCGGAGGCTCAGCTCTCTGTGCACTGCTCACTTGCATCACTAAAGGAGCTGCAGACTCACCTCACAGGAGTCACATCTCCAGGCTAAACTAAAAATATGAGAGGATGGCTGTCAGGAGCTGTGCCTGATCCCATTTCTGCCTTGAAAATCTTTGCTCTTTCACAGGTTTCTTATGTGATATTGGGCGAGTTATTCTCTCCTTTGTATTCTCTCCATGTAAAGGAAAATAATAGAATGATCGTAACAACTTAATTTTAGTAGAAATGTTTAAATGCTGCTTTGTTGAAACTGAAATGTTTTGTGGAGAGACCTTATTTTGACAATATTTTCTTAGGAAAGACATTGCATGTTCATACTGCAACATCCCATTCCTTGAAGAGGTGCTTTAGGGTGTAGTGAAAGCACACTACTGAAGAAAGAAAAGGGAGAAGTGTCAAAACAGTAATATCTGTAGAAAAAAATGGATTCAAGGATAATCCTTGTATATATTTACATATCAGGGAATCAGTGGGGAAGAAAGGGCCCACTGGTTTGGGGCTTTTCCTTGAACAGCAAAGAAGTGATGAAACCACAAGTGCATCCAAAAGCACTCAAAAGTACCAGAAGTTCTGACTGTGATGTGGTGATGTGGTGTGGCTTCAGTGCTTAAATATTTACGATGTTCACTGACCGTGCTGCCAAACTGACACTTGGGGAAGTCTCTGCTGTGCCTGGAGCTCTGAGGGCTCCTTGCAGGTGTCCAGGAGGCAGTGCCAGTTCTGCTCTCCTGCTCCAAGTGCACTGAGTGTCCTGTCACCTTCAGCCACGGTCACAGGTGAGCTGGGGGGTGCCAACATTCCCCTGCTGATGCCTTAAGGATTTCTAGCTCCTATTTTTCATGTATCTGTAGCTTTGGTGTGTAGCTCTGGGCTCCATATAAAGTGCTAAAAACCTCTGTTCCCAGCATTTTAGACAAAACAGTTCCTCTCAGTGGAAAATCCAAGGACAATTAGCTGCCTCAGAGCCCCAAAATATGTAAGCAACAGTGAATTGGGGGAGCAGGCTTGGGGTGGTTGACATGATCACCTGAAGGTGTAATTGGAGGATTGAGGCTTGATATGTTAATAGTCAAAACTTACAAAATGTGAAGAGCTCACAACTTGCTGTCCATTTTGGGTGTTGCCCTGCGAGTGGGCTCTGTCTGCCCCAAATGTACCTAAAGGCCTTTAATAAATTAATCTGCTTTTTATTCTCCTAGCTTTGTCCAGCCTTCTGTTTTAGGAATTGCTGTTTTAGGCATCACTGCCTCCTGCCAAATGTGCTTTTGTCCCTGCCGTGCTCCCCTGCCAGCCTCGGGTGATTCTCCAGCCTGTGGGGGAAGTGAGTGGTTTTAAACTTGGCTTGACATGCGTATCACTGGCTTTGTTTCCCAATCTTAATTACAGGGTTTGCTCCAGGAGAAACACTGTGATACTTGGCGAGGAGAAAGATTGTATCAGGCCTCTGAATATCATGTATGCTATCAGAGGCAAACAGGGGTGCAATAATCATTATAAATTAGTCCATCAAGTGATGACTGCTTTTCCTATCGTCATTAAAAAATAGCCTCTTGCTGTGTGTAGGAGCTGTTCACAATTATTAGTGGCTTCTCTCTTATTTTTGCTTACTGTCTCCCATAGGATGGGAATATTGGATTCAAAATGTTTTTTTTTTTCTGCGTGTAGCTCTGACTGTGGATGCTGTAGCTGTGGAGCTGAGATCAGAGGGATCTTGGTGTGTGATGAAGACTGTGAATTCCCACCTGGGGATTCCTGCAGAGCTGTTGGTGGAGCCAGAGCACCGCTGGATATCAAACCCTGCGTGACCCATGCAGGGAAGCTGCCCCTGGGGATGGGATCCAGAGCCCTGAGGGTGGAATGGAGCACAGGGGAGCTTTCTGTGGCTCCCCACTGACTTTAGGGGGCCTCAGACAACTGCCTCATGCTGTGCTCCTGACTTGTAGGTGGATGAAACTGAGATGTAATTCTCTCTTTGCTCCCTTTTAAATAGTTCATGTGTTCTTTGAAGCGTGGCTGTCTCTTGCTGTTTTGTGTTCAGGTCTGGCCCAGCTGACTGAAACCTCTTAAAGCATGACAAAAATAAAGTTGAATTGAGATCTTATTACAGATAACTCATATTTTGATATTGCTTCTCTGCTACTGGAAAACTAACAAGGAGTAAAGGTCCTCTGCTAATAAAGCCTGGAGAAAAATCTGAACCATTTTTCCAGTTACAGAAAGCAGAGACCTTGTGCACACAATTTTTTGCAGTCAGTGGCACCTGAAGCTGGAAATGTTTTGTAAATCAAGAAATTCAGCCTCTGTGAATATCCCTGCTATTGCCTGCCTTAGATATAGTGCAGATATCAAAAATTCCTTTCCCAATTAAAATGCCAGTTTGCTATAGCTGAACACAGCTCCTATTGACTGGAACTTGCCTGTCCTGTTTGGTATCTGAATGCAGCATTTTCTTGGAGCACTGATTACACAAGGAGGGTAAGAGTGACTCAAATATGAAACACCATTCTTCTCAGATAAGATCTGGAGATGAGTTGCTTTAATGTGCAAAGTAAATATTTGAGTGACACGCGGCACATAGCTCAAAGCAGAAACCACCTCTGCGCAATGCTTTCCAAATGAGAAATTATCTCCAAAACAACAAATTGGACACTGGGCTTTTTCTAGTAATTTGCTTGTTGTAGAGAGAGAGCCAGCAGCACATCATGCAGGAATCTGAAAAATCACTGGACCCTCTGGAACTCTCCTGATTTGAGACCCCAGTCACTGGTTAGTTTTGTTACTAGCACCGAAGTCATGGGTTTTCCCTTTTTTTGTTTTTTTTTTTTTTACTTTTAATGTAACAGTCCTAAAAGCTCTGAGCTTGGTGTCAGAAAGATGGTGATAATATCCATGTAGTCTTACTCATTGATGATGTGAGGCAGGAAACACTTAACAGTTTAATTCAAAATTAATAACTGAATCAAGGGAAAATGAATGAATGTTCCCCTTGGTTTGCAATGCCTTTATAAAAATATTTTATTGTTTTCTTTTTTTGTTTTGGATGTTGGAAAAAAAATTCATGATCCTAACTAGGGATTTGAATATTTTTGAAACAATATATGGGAAAAGTCAGTGAGAACATTTCAAAATTTATTTAATTTTTGCTGGTTTGGACCACCGTGGCTGTTAATGGTTTTCAAGAGGAAACTCTGTCCTGTTAGGTGACAAGTGCTCACATTCACAATTTGCTTTCCTGCAAATTCTGAATTCTTGAATTCTTGTGTTCTCACCCTGGACCACCCAGCTGGGCTTGGAGCAGGCAGGCAGAGCTGCAGGAACTCGTGGGAGCTGCGAGGTCACTGCAGAGCCCCCAGTGCCTTGGAGAGATGGAGCACAGCGTGAAAGCCACGGCAGGGAGAGCCTGCTGCAGAATGGGATTGCATCTCCTGGTTAGCATCACACCTGAGCAGCTGCTGGAGCCAGAGCCGTGAAGGATTAGACTCACAGACTGGGAAAAAAACCAGGGAATTGTGAAATTTCATGCTGGGAAGACAAAGCCTGCTCGACACTGGTGATTACACAGGTGGGCTGTGCTTGGTATGTCCAAGAGCTGCGACATTTTCTGCTTGAATTAAAGGGTTTTCTGATTTTTCTAGCAATGGGAATCAACAGGATTTTCTTTCCAAGAGAATTAATTAAATCTTGAACACCTGGACCTTCCTTTGATTTCCTCACTTGAAAGAAGCAACATGTTAGAGCATCGTTTCTATAAGAGAAAGGATGGAAAGAGCTCAGCCCAGCTGCTGTTAGTTGTAGTTAATGGCTGAATCACTGACATAATCAAATATACAAATCCCAGTCAGGAAGTTCCTGGAAATGCAAAGCGTTCTTGAAATTTCTATGCTGAGATTTTCTTGGAAAATTGCTTCACCTGCCTGGCAGATAGAGAATGACATTGTATAAGAAAACATTTATTCCTTTTTTATAGTTAATAATCATGTGCTTTTTTGCCTCTTTCTTTTGATTGAACTTCCAGCACACTTAACGAAAAATCTGCCAGAAAAGAGGTTCCACTAAAGGAGAGCAACATTCTCTATATCTCTGCACTTGCACAGAGGGAAAAACAGCTTTTCTGTGTGCCTGATGTGTTGATGAAGATGGCGTTGGCCAAAGAGTAATTTGTGCAAGTTATTATATTTTAACTACAAATATTATATTTTATATATTATTATATATTATATATTATATATTATAGTATATTATAACTGCAAATTATAACTACATGCAACTACAGCTTTATGAGACTGTGACCGTGATATTTAGAAAGCCATAAAATCAAAAACTAAAATGCACATTGGGGTTACATCAATAAGTGGAATAAATATTGTATTAAAAAGGGAAACTCGCACTGGAATTGCAGCGACACCACAGCTCAGGGGTGGATTCCAGCCCCACAAGCACCCCGGGGTTGGTTTGGGGTGCAGCTCACCCTGCTGGGTTGGGCTGGAGGCTGCTGCCCTCTGCAGCCTGCACAGCTCCAGAGCTCCGGGACTGTGGCACTGGCAGGACCAGGACACCTCTGTCCCCTCTGCTTCTCAACTTCAGAAGCCTCGGGTTTAAGGATATTCGGATTTGATACCCTGAATTATCTGCTTCCAAGTAATTTTACAGAGTAATGAATAAAATTAGAGGATTGCAAAGCCAAACAGAAGTAATGAAAAGCCCCAAAAAACCTGGAGACATCTACTTAGGTCTTTTACCATCCATTCCATCAAAAATATAAGAAGAAAGAGTACTGCCTATTAATGGTCCTCACAAGGACTTTTATCCAGTATCTCATCTCTTACATGAAGATTACAGCTTAAAAGCTATGAATCCTTTCCATCACCGAGTTCAAAGTAGGCCATTCAAAGATCTGTGTGGGGACAGGATAATGGGATTTTCTTCTGTAGCTGAAGTTGGGGCAAGAACCTGCAGTCCTCCCTAATCCTGTTCCTTACAATTGAGGTACCTTTCAAGTTATTTTTGGACTTGCTCCTGGAGCCCTCTCATATCTGAGTGACCCTGTTGCTGAGCCTTGAGCAGCAGCTGAGGTATCAAGCCCTTCCTAATTAAAACAATCCCTTCTACTTTATATGCAGTGCTTTTCTCGATGCAAAAAAAAAAAAAAATAGACAGGTTGCTGCAGAGGAAGTTATTCTTCTGCCTAAAACAATTCTCTGAAACTTCTCCAGCAATGTGCAAATGTTTATCAGTCTGTGTCTGAAACTATGTCAGCAGGGACTTGTAGAGAGTTAAAGGTGAGCAAAAGTAGTACAGGAGATCAGGGAGGGAATTATCCTGCAATCAGCTGTAAGCAGGATGGTTCTTAAGGCACTTACTGTACTGCAGGACCTGCCTAATGCTCTCCTGGCAGGCTGTGAAACCACAGCCTCGTGTTGAGCTGTGGCCCTTCTAATTCACAAGCCACTTTTGCTCAGTGGAGCAGTTTAAAGCCATTTTCTGCTGTTTCAGGTTTCAGTCCCATATAATGCTGAAATTCCACCCTTTTTAATGCAGCCCTCATTCTGCAGGCCCTGTGAAAACGCAGCCATGGACCCTGGAGAGGTTGGTGATTGTGATCACCGTGGTCAAGTGAAAGCCAGACTGATCCATCTTTATTTTTTAGTGGCATGAAGGGATAAATATTTTGCCCCTGTGGGTACCAGCTGGCTGGGCTGCTGTGTCCTTCCCTTGGATGGCAGAGTGCTCCAGCTCGCTGAGCCAGCCATGAAACATCCCTGCATTTGGTGACGGTAAAATAATAGAAATGCACCCCCAAAGGGCAGAAATTAGACCCTCTGAAGAACTGACCAGGCTGGGTTATCCAATAAGTGCAGGAACTGGGAATTGTCCTGGCTGCCTGTGTGAGCCTGTACAGAAAGAAAAAGATTAGACAAAAGAATAAGAGTTATTGTGCTCTGAACTCCTTGGGGCTGTTTTTGTAGAAGGTCCTCAAAATGTTGGCCCCAGCAGACAAAGATAACGCCAGCAGAGCACATCCAAAGCTAATTTGTTTGTGTGAGTATTGTTAGAGGCACTGTGGGATGACTTTGTGCCAGAACAGGGTGTCTTGAACACAAACCGAGTGTTTCAGTTGTGAGTTTAGCTTAGTTTTGAAGTCTCTGAAGCTCTGTAGTGCCATTTTAAATTTTTAAGTGGTTTTGAGCATGTTGGTCTGAAAAAGAAGATACAGAGAACTCCTTCAGCACAGAACTCTGACATGAGTCAGCTGTATTTTACTGGACGCTGTTTTTTGGAGGATTTCAGTGCTCTACATGAGGTGCTGTATTTGCTTCTGAGATATTTTGACAGGCAAGATGCCCAGTGATTATGTACTGAAAGATCAAGAGGCACACTGGTGCTCCTAACCAAATTATTTCACTTTCAGAGCATGAGGAACTCATGCAAGTGACAGGTCAGAGAGCAGATTAATTTGAACACAGTGTCCTTCTCTTGAGCAGCCCTGCTTGGAGGGGAAGTTTTTATTCTCAAAAAATTATAATTAAACCAGACTAAGTTAGATTATGTACCTCTGGATATGCTTTGCACTGCTCTGTCTCTCATTAAGTCTTGCAAAATTACTGGTCAGAGAAAGATATTATAACTCATCTGTTTCTTGGTGCCTCTATCAATTAGGAGCATAACAACGGCATTATGCAAGAAATTAAAAGATGATAAAATCTCTCATGGCTGAACCTAGTCTTTTTCCTTGACCCATTTGCTCCCGGCATCCAATTCATTTTGTTTCTCAGAAAATTATCAGATCAGTGATTAATAGATCAGCCAGTGGCATTGCTGTGAAATAGAGATTTTCCTGCAGAGTAAATGAAGGTATTTCTCTTGCTCTGCTGTTGGTTGAGCGCTGCTCTCAGTGGCTCATGGTAAAAGGGCTCAGAGTTCCCTGGAGCAGTCAGACAGACCAATGCATTAAGAAGCTCAGAAATACTATTTTTTCTTCTTTTTTTGGTCTGTCAGCTGTGACACTTTCCCATCTGCCTTTGCAGCCTGTCTCTGGATTGTTGTAACAGCATTAATCAGCAGAGTTGACAAAACCCAAATGACATGAGTGACAGCAGAGAAAGACCCAGAGCTGCCTCATCAATGCTTTTGCAGGGCTGATCAGTCACATTCTGCCTGAGCCCTGCTCTGAAATGATTCTGGGTGCTCTGTGAGTTCTGAGGGAGGAGACCCAGAGCTGGGGATTCAGATTTGGGTTCTCAGGACTGGAACAGGATCTGTTCTGGCAGGGTTTGTGTCCCTGGCCTGCGCCTGTCTCTGTGATGTGCCTTTTGCAGAGGAATGGCTGAAACTAAAGCAGCACCTCCTCAAACACACAAAGTAGGAAAAATTCTATCCCTCCAGGTTGGTCTGGAAGGAGTTTATCAGTGCCCTGTCCAGCTGGCATCCTCTGGGAACAAAGTCACTTTCTGCACAAAGCCAGGAAATGTTGATTTAAGCCTCACACTTACTCCTGACAAAGTCACTCATTAGCCATTCACCATAAAACCAAAGCTGATGCAGAAGGAAAATGCAAAGATAGGTTTCCACATTCCTGGGGACCCTGCACCACCACCCTGTCCTTCTCAGCTAGCTTGGTGTGCCAGCCAGCAGCAGTGCAGCCTTTCCAGCTTAAATTTGGAACCAGATTTAAAATCTTTGGCAGCATTTTTTTTGAGTAGAGTCGTTACACTGTGATTTAGAGTCTGCAGCATCTAATCCTGTCCACCCCTTGAAGTTAAGAAGGGTTTTAAGAGTGGGGCTGCAGCATCCTGATCACTGAGGGATGGTTTTGTCTAGAGCAGACTACACCCAAAGCAAAGCTGAAAGCAACAGGCGGCTCCTAATGACGATTTATGGCAGATAATGTCTTTAGCCCTAATTGTGTTTACTGTAAGTGAGGCCCTGGAGGGAAAACCAATAGAAGCAGTTTCTCAGTCAAGGATGGAGCCACAAGACAGGCGTGTTGTTTAAACAGAATTCACCGTCTGCTAGTGAGTTTTAAATCTTTTGGAAAGTGGGACAACAGTTGCGGAGGAAATATTTGCCTGTTGGGGTGATGCTGACTACAAAAGGGCTGACAATTGTGTCAGCACTGGCAGAAATGGGGACATCCTGGTCTGGCAGCTTCCTGCTTCTTGTGACCGGGAAATAGCTGAGGTTTTGGCCCTGGGACAATGGATTTGGACTGACAATATTGTACTTTTCTGTGCTACCTTAAGAAAAAGCCCATGGTATCTCAAACAGTCCATATTCCAGCACCCCAAATAAAGATATAGTCCATATTATCTAACCCTGGTATGGATTAGACACACATGGCAAGATGAAAAGCCCAAAAATAATATCAAGACTGGTCCAGCAGAAGAGCATTTTTTGGGCTCTGTGCAGAGAGTAGCCATGGAGATAATCAGAAAGGGAAGACAAGACAGAGGAAACATCAAAATCATTATGAACTTGAAAATATAATTGATATCTGATTTTTTTGTTTTGTTTTGTTTTCTTTTTCATATGTATAGATTGTGAATGTCTTCAGACAAAAGGGAGATCTGAAGAAAAGAAAATCTTTCATCCGAAGAAAAGCTTCTCTGCAAGTCATCCCTGAGCAATTTGGTACCTGGTGGCAGCACAGTGGTGAGGCTGCAGGGCTGCTGCTTCGACTGCCTGGCCAAAGTGAAAAATTGAAAGCAATTTCACTCTGAATCAGCCCAAAACAAAACATGGACTGAACTGGAAGACACAGGTTGCACTAAATGAAGCATTTGTGTTTGGCATAAAGCATCTTTGCCATGATGCAGCATTTAAGACATTCACAAACGAATAACAATAATAACAATAACATTAATAATAATAATAACAATAATAACAACAATAAAATAACTGTCTAAACCTATTAATAAGGTGGTATTGCCAGAGGCTGTAGAGTGATAGCATTGGTGGAATTGCAGCAGATTTAACATCAGAGTGGAGAATCACCTCACTGTTCACAGAATGAGTTCAGTGAGCATTTCTTTCTGAGTCAGCATGAAGATTTTATTTCTCTCATGTCCACTGAAGCATTTATGTGTCTGGGTTAAGTATTGCACCACGTACAAAGATTTATATGATTAATAAAATCATCCTTTATACAACAAATTCTAGTCCCTCAGTCTGGAGTTTGAGGCTGCAGGTAGAGGATTAATGGAAAAACACAAGGCTACAGGAGAAAATTTTAAGCAGAAACAAAACTGAGGATGTATTTGGGTTATTATTGTTGAACATCCTTGTACAGGAATGGCTTTCCATAGATTCATTCTGAAATGTTTTCCAGAGCCAAAAGATAAATGGAGATCAGCAGAAAAGGATCAAACACACAAACACAGCTGTGTGGCTGCACATCTGGAGAGATGCATGAGGTGCAGACTGACCTGATGAACTAACAGAAAGTGTTGAACTTTCCTTTAAAAATATAATTTAATTCGAACAACATATCTAGGGATTTTAATATTTTCCAAGTACTTGAGGAAACATGGCTGGTGGGAGGAGAGTAGGTACAGAAAATTTCCTGATCAGAGCACACTTATCTTGGCCTTTTCCTTGTTAGCTACCATGGTACTGGGACAGAACAATTTTCAATATTCCTTAAAGAAACCAATGAAGATGTGATATTTCTGCAGCACTGAAGGTCACCATAAGCAGAAGCCACAACCACTTTTAGGCTGCCACCTTTTGCAAACACCCCTCTGATGTTTCCAGTCTTTCCCTGTTCCATACACTAGTGTGATACAAACACAAAAATCTTCTATCCTTGCATTTATCATACAAAGAGGAATTCATTTTTTTAAATGTTACATTAATGCCTCCAAATTTTCTGAAAACAATAAGAAATTGTTGGACTGCATTAAATTCTTTGGGTTTTGGTTTTTTTGGTTTTTTGTTGTTTTTTTTTTTTTTAACATGGAGCCAGGATTTGACCCCGCTCATGTAACTAATGGAGCCAAACACCCGGAATTGTCATTTTAAAGAGTTAAATTAAAATACTGTGATGCCTGCTCCTGCATGGCCAGTTCCCACTGCCAAAGGATCCCAGACTGTCACTACAGGGAGAATATTAATGAACAATTTCTCTGTGCTTTGAGAAATAGCTCTCAGTTCACAGCAAGGAAAGGCTAAAACTGAAAGAGGCAGATGTTGTGAGCCCTCCTGGTTTAATCCTCCTTTTGCTCCTGCCCTTTCCCCACCCTGAGGGCAGGAGGAGGGAGATCCAGTGAGACACTGAAGGCTCAATCTGCCTTTGTAAGTGAAACCTGAGCTGTGGGAGAAACAATTTTCTTAACAGCTCTCTCCCAAAATAGACAGAGGCAGGAAGCAGTGAAATGGGTGGCGAAGGACTGGCAGCAAGGTAGCTGAGTATTTCCTGTTTGCTTTATCTGCTCGAAACAAAAGGGCTGGGAAGCATTTCCTCTCGGTGATGGGAGCAGGGTCACTGCTGGGAAATGTGGTGTAACACCATCCCAGCCACGGCTGAGCAGAGCTGAGCATCCTGTGACCAGCCCTCTCTGCTGAAAAGCCTTCTCGTCCTTGGCTGCCTCCACAAACACACATTTTGAGCAGTTTTTCTGATATTTGAGCTCCTGATGAAGATTCAAAATTAGATGAACAGTTTTTATTCTGTTTTCTAATTGTCGAGTTCTTTGTCAGAGTTTGGTCTCATCCTGCACGCAGAGTTGCAGAAAGTACGTTGAATTCCTTGCATCAAGGATTGTTTATGTTTGCCTGTACCTTATGTGAATGATTCTGTCAATATAAAATACAGAGTGAGCACATCTTTACCCACTCAGTGCAGTTCCTGTGCATTCAACTAAATATTGACTTACAGGATTAAATGGTTTGTTGAATTGGGACCCCCTTTGTGTCTTTGGAGGGATTTCCTCCCAGGTGGATGCACAGCAGTTTAAATGGAGAAGTGTGCAGGACAATGAGTGATAATGTTCCCATGCATTTTCCATCCCAATACACTGAGGACTATTTTCTTACCAGGGGTTTGATCTATAAAAGCACTCTCTGAGAAATTCACAATCATATTTGAGCACGTTTACCTTTACCAACTCATCCTATTGATCTCTTTGCAGGATGCCATCAGTTGTGGCTGTCCTGCACTTAACCCAAAGGACTGCACAACTGTCATTATTGTACTGCCCTTTGAAATCAAGCACAGCTACATTTTTTCCTAGTCTGCTCAGCTGGGCAGCAGAGAAATATGAAGTGCCATAAAAAGAACCTGTGAACATAGTGGAAAGCATAAACAAGCTTCTTTCAGGAGGACAAGCTGCAGTTAAAAAAACAACAGCACCACTGTTTATTGGGTGGGTTTAACAAGCCAGATCAATCCTGTTGCTCTGCAAGGAGAGATTTTTATCCTTGTGTGCATCATTCCCCTCTTCCTGCAAACCAGAATTCTCAGTAAATCCCTTTCAAACCAATTTTGATTTCTGTTGTTTAGACGTGAGTATTCATGGTGCATCATCATCTAAGCATCAAACACAGGGTATAAAAGCCTGGGCCCAAAGGAAGGCTGTGCTGATGAACCCTCACAGCTCAGCTCCTGTCCCTGGGGCTGTAAGGGAAATGGCAGGGTAGGGAGCTCTGTTATCTGTTAATGTGTCCATCTTCACACATTTTTTACTCTAGGTGCTGAATGCATTATGTGCCTTGCTTGGATCTCACTGGGAAACAACAGACATTTAGTTATTGGCTTCAGTTGGAGCAAAATAATTTCCTAGGAACTATTCTCTGCAATGAAAGATGCCACAAAACTCAGCAGAAACATCACCAAAGTATGGAGGGAGTGGGGTTTAGTCTGTTCTTCTGTCTGAACTGATTTCAGTCTGCACATGGACTGTGTGTCTCTTGTGGGTCTGTGGTCTTCAGCCCTGAAGCTCTCAGTCAACGCAGTTCTTTTTGCTAAGAATACTCCAAAGTTTATTAATCCAGTTGTGAAGGAATTACAGCATCACCTACTGATGAAGGGAATCTTCTGGATGAGGACACTCCGGTTCACAACCTCTCCTCAGATGATTTGTACATTTGGGGCAACAGGGACCAGGTGAGAGGCACTGGAGAAATCCTCTCTTCCCTAGGAACTGCATTTGCTGGAGGTTCCCACATTCAGCTTGAATGTCCTGACCCTTCAGCCACTAAAAAAGGGGAAAAGCACCAATCCCCCTCTGGCTATTGTTTTTGCAGAAAGGAATGGGGTAAATGTTTGACTCCTGACAGGAGGGAGGGTTAGGAACCCCAGTCAGAAAAGGAGGAGCATTTGGCTGAAAGCACCTTAGTTCTTTTCAAAAGATGATTTCAGACACTCTTTTCTACTTTCTGTCAGTTTTATTTCTTATATTCCATCAGTCCACAGGTGCTCCATGGGGCTCTAAACCAAAAGGTGTAACCCAGAGCCTGGCCGAACCCAACCCACGGCTATTTTCACATGCACCCACTTACATCTGTCCACTGCCTTCCCAGAAAGAATTTTCCCTATTTCAACTTTGTAAAAGTTTCCATTTCATTTAATTTTAAGTAAAAAATGCCACCAACATGAAGGATATAAAGAAAAGGCTTTGTAAAAGCCAATTTATCTCGAGGCAATCTGCCCCTTCTATGGCTTCAATGTGCCTCTAAAGGAACAGGGCAGAGAATTGTGCCTCCCCTACTCATTTCCTAGCAAGTGTAGCTATTGACTCTTTGGTGTGAGAAGCCTCTACAGGTCTCCAGCACTGCCTGATTGCACTTTCTGAGACTCTTCAGACTTGTATCTAAAAAAAGAATTGATTAGGACAATGAATGCCATGTCTGATCATTAAATATTTAAACCTGGTAGGCTTTCAAGGGGGGCAGGCTTGCCAGCCTGTGAAAACACCCTTGTTTCGCCTGATCTCACTTGCCATTGTCAGTTTTCAGAAGACTTGAGGTAATGTGTGCATGAGATTTAATATCCAGTGTTTTTTTAAGGGAAAAAGAGGACAGACACTCTGCCTTTAATTGCATCTTGCAGATTGAAACAAGTAACCATGCATTAAGAAATGCAGCAGGGAGAATTCATTTCTCCCTCCCTGGTGGGGAAGTGAAAATGCTGATGGGATTGTTGCCCAAAATTAAACACAAATATTCTAACCCATACATCACATTGATCACTAACATGGGAAATAGCATCATTACATGGACTGTGACTGCAGTTTCTGCTCCAAACTTTTGGATGCAGGAGAGCACAGAATCTTCTGGATGCTGGGACATTGGAGCCTTGTACTGATCTCTTTCCATCGTGTTATTTTCCATCCCTGTTTTCATTCACTTAATAGTTCTAGCACCATGGGGATTTTTATCTAAGCCTTTTTTCAAGGAAAATAATTCCAGTTGTTGACAATTTTTTCTTGCTCTGCAGTGTATTGAATTTACAAGTGTTTTGGAAGAATCTATTTGTCCAGTTAATTTGTATTGCTAATAAGAGCCAGTATTTTACCAAAAGGGATGAAAAGATATTTGAATCAGTTTAATCACAGCTATGGCAGAGTATTGATTGATAACAAACAGAGCTCTTAGGAGGATGTAAAATTTAAGCACAGATGTGACCTCTGTGTGTAGTTTGGGATCTAAACCGAACAGGAAAACTGGGAAAAGAGGAGAGCAGTGCCTAATCTGAAGATGGACAGATAATGAGGGAAGGAGAAGCCTGCAAATCTCCAGCCTTTGTATTTAGCTGGTGGCAGCAGCAGCTGTCAGAGGTTCAGGGGATGCTGCAGGTTCCACGCTCAGTGCAGCTTTCCTCCAGGCATTGCCATCTCTCGAGGCAGATCACAACAACCCAACCCACATGTGGGACAGGATTGTTTTGTGGGCTCTTTTTCACCGTAAAGATTTTGCTATGTGTTCATTTGAACAGAGCATAGCTGCCATTTTATTTTCTTTTTTTTTCTGTAATTAGCTATCAGCATGTCATCATTATGAAATATGTGATCATTATCATCATTCTCCATCATTGTGAATGATGAATATTATCATCCAGTTTGTGGTAAAACAAACATATTTAAATGACTGCAGATAACACAACATGATATATATGCACTTTTGTCAAAGAGTGTTTTAGCAGTCTGACTGGTTAGTTAACTGTTATGTTTGGATCGTGACATCTGTCAGAACTAGTAAAATATGATCAGTTTGATCTTTGCTCCAGTTCAAAGTTGGAAATTTGTGTGAAGGCCGCAGTGATATGCTTGTTGAACGGCTGCTTTTTTTATTTGGTATTCCAAAAATTCCAGCTCCCTAATTCAGTGCTGTGCACCACTCCTCAGTGCTTAGGGCTGTTCTGTGCCTTGGACTTAGATTAACCCCTTGATAACTCTGTCCCCAGAAAGGAAAGGAAAGATGCAGCATCACTTCAGCTGTAATGCTGCATCTTCTCTTAAAATGTTAATGCCCTTTGCCTATCAGTTCCCAGCCTGACCCTCCAGCATGCATAATGCAAACTGTGCATCTCGGCGGGGAATGGAAAGGAAACTGCTTGGCCTCTGCTGGCGAGTTCAGAGCAAACCCAACCGTGGATGCAATGCTGAGCTTGCCAGGGATGGCTGCAGGCACTGGGGAAGCTTTCAGGAAGGGCTGAAGGGTGTGAGTCTCCACGCGGTGAGCAGAGTGACCACTGAGGCTACTGGGGATAATGGGTGAGAGTAAATATGAACAGGGGGAAGGGGAAGGAGATGCCAGTTGAAGAGCAGGGAGCAGGGGGCAGTATTTTATTTCTGACAGGTAGTCAATATTAACAAAATAAAAAGCAAATTATGGAGAAACTGTTCTTCTTTAAGGCCATGCTTTTTTATTAGAATGGTTTTGGGTTATTTTAAGGAAGCCTATTGCGTGTGAAGTAAAAACACCAAAAAGACAAGACATATGGTCTTAAAATACCCAAATTTCCCTGGAGCTTACCTTGCTGAAAAGCTCAGCTTTTCTGTGTTTCTACTTCAGCACAAACCATATATATTATTTTTCCTGAAGTAAAAAATGTATCCATTTGACTGTGATGACAAACAGTCTGAAAAATCAGGTTTGAGAGTGGAATATTGGGTGACTACATCAGGACCAACAGAGAGACAGCCTGACTGACCTTAAAACCTTTGGTAGCTGCGTATCTTCTGACTGATTTCATGCATTATAAGATTCCTCTGCTCATGGTCAACATAATCTTTCTTTAGAAGGAGTGGAGCCTGAAGAAAAGCTATCAAAGAGAAAAAAATAATCTGCAACGACTGATGGGCTGTGCCTCCTGCCAAGGTGCTCACTGATGACTCCTGCACTGGTGTGAAGTCCCTGTTTCCCAACAAAGAACCTGGAACTGTTTTAGTGTGAGAAAAGCAAAAAAGCAACATAAGAAGGTACTCTCACTGCTTCACTAGCCAAATGAAATAGCCAGCTGGCCAGATTAGGAGTTAAGCAATACCTGTTTGGTAGGGTTTTGCTACACCTTCCAGGAGGACAAAATGGGAGGTGATTACAACCTGGAGCTGACCTACTTCTTGTCCATGTTGTAGCGTCCCAAGGCTGGCTCTGGGGCTCAGGGACTGGTTTCTCACCCTGCTATTAAGAGTGCTCTGGATTTGATAACTGAGTTTGCAGGCTAAATCCTCCCCTGAGGGAAAGGTGGAAAGATGTTTGTTAAATTCTTGTTGAGAAGGTTGTGTTAGTGCTACTTTCAGTATACTGTTTTATTGATGACTCTATGGCAATTTGGGCTTTTTTATTACTATTTCAAATCTTTGTCAGATATTTGCAAGGTTATCTGTACCTTTAGTTAACATGAATTGAATTTTAACCCTAACTCACAGAGTGAGATTCATTTTTATGAGCATTTTTTCCCCTGGGTTTTGCTGCTATGATTTATCTGAGAGCAGCAATGACATCTTCAGTTCCTACGCTTTGCAAACTGATCAGAGCTCATCTGAAGCATGATTCAAAATTACAGATGATTAAGATAGTGAGAGCACACAATAACTTGTCAGCTGCCTGGTAGGAAAAATTGATCTGGTAAAATAGAATGAGTGTATCCCATTATATAGTAAACAGCCTCAAGTGAAAGGCAAATCCCACTCTTCTGGGCTGGCACACTGATGGGTTTCCAGCCAGCACTGGAACTGGAAAAGAGAGCATGAAGTGCACTCTGGACTGAAGCATAATTAATATGCCACATATTCAAAGAGTTAAGGGTATTTTTCCTCCTATTATTCTCTGCTACAATCTTCTTGCTCTAATCTTTAAGAGCCTGTTTCTAATTTCCAGGCACAATTCATTCATGTCCAGCCTACACTCTTTGTGCTTGTGCCAACCATATCTTTTAGATTAAATAGCTCCGAAAAGCAGTCCGGAACTGGAAATCAGGATTGCCTTTGTGATGTGTGGAGCAATCCTAGACCAATTCATGCCTTTCTGATAGAGGTGGGCAGTGTTTGCCCTATGTTGACAAGCAGCACACCTCTAATTATTTCAGAGCTGTTCAAGCCACCTCATCCTTGCTGCTGCACGGGGCCATGTATCACCCACCATTACTAATGAATCACTTTACCTGATACATTTCCCCCCACACACTCATTTCCTTGACTCAAATTGTGTAAGTAATTGCGCTTTGAATACTTTAAATGAATGAAAAGGGGTATAATGGTGCTATGCTATCAAGAAATCCTTCTGTTTTTTTTGGTTTTTTTTTCCCTGCCAGGACTGCTGAGGGGAGTGCTCAGTCCCTGCAAGAGCCCAGAGCTGTGTGTGAGTGAGCAGGGGATCATCCAGCAGGAAAGGAGAGAGGTGGGAGAGTTCTGCAGCTCTGGACCACCTCCTGCCCTCCTCCTGGCTGTGAGGTGCCCCTTGCTGGCCCAGCCCAGCAGCATTTTCTTCGGGGAAGGTTCCCAGCCCTGCCTGCATCCTGGAAGGAGCTGCCCTGCTGCCGGCCACCCCACACCAGGGACAGGAGGAGCAAGGTAGGGACGTGGGCTGGGAATGATTAACTGATCGTTATGAATTGTGCTGAGAGAAAGGAGGAGGGGAGGGAGACAAGTTGGAGTTTGGGGAAGCTGGAACCTCTCGGGTCTCCAGCAGCTGTTGAAAAAAAGCAGCAGGAAAAATCCCATTTCCTGAGTGTGGTAGCTGGGGGTACACACACACAAAGGCTCACATGGGGGGGCCCTCAAACCCCCTCTAGTACTGAAAACCGGCCTGAGGGCTGGGAGCATCCATTGCCATGTAGCTCCCAAGGGCTGTGTTTCTGCTTTGGAAGAAGAGGGAGAGAGGGAAGGAAGGAGGATGACCCAGGAGCATCGAACCTTCGAGGAAAGCACAGCTGGAAATCCAGGCTGTGTGACTGGGGGATTGCTCTGAACACTGCTTGCTTATGTACTGCTTTCCCTTCATTCTCCTCCACCTTGGAAGAAGCAGTTTTGGCACACAAAACAAAGGGGGAAAAGATTTCCAGGAATAAATATTTAATTGTAGCTTTAATTAATATTTTAAGCAGAAGAAGTCACCAGTCCTGTAACTGTATCTTAGAAAGAGGCAAGATCTTGTGTGGAGCAGAACTGGATAGAGAGGTAAAGTACTTTGGAAGACAATCATGTCATTGAAATAGGAAGCTGTTTGCTGCATATTGTGAGGCCTCTTCTAGACGGCCTCTCTCAGATAAAACACTCTCTGTTACGGGTCTTCTGTTTGCTTTTCCTCATGGGAAAAAAAAAGTCCTGCTAAAATCTGTGTTCGGCATTTTTATCACAAATTGTTCAGTGCTGTTGTTTCTGTGATTGTGGCTGGCTAAAGGAGTGTATGTTTCTCTCTCCTGAGTCTTGCCTTTGTAATGATAGGAGGACATACTTTGTCTGGTATCTATAAGTGGGAAAAAAATGAAATGAAAAATAGAATTAATTCAGTTCCTAAGTCCTCTTTGTAAAATCGTCTTCTAAAATACAATGGGATCTTATCAGCTAGGAAAATTATGCACAAATGAAAGCATTGCTAAAACGGGATGCTGCATGAAGACAACGCTTTACCCCAAGATCTCTCAGTGATTTTTGTGTTCCCAGTAAAGTCTGTGACCATTAACTGGGAGCCCGCTGTCAGTGCTGTCCTGGACTGCTGTCCTGCTGCAGCTGATGCAGGAGGTGCCAAAGCCATCCAAATGATGCCAGCACAGAGCACACGGTGTGCTCTCAGCAGCGCACACCACAGCCCCGTCCCTCATCCTCCTCGCAAAACCCGGGACGATTCAGCACGACTATTCCCCTCCAACTTCGCCTGATTCGATTCTATCTCTGGCCATGCCATCCCTTCCTTAGCACCATTTCCACCAGGCTGTCTCTGTCCGGCCGCTCCGGGCCCGCAGCACCCCGGACAAGTTGCGGCGCTGTCGGCCGGGCCAGGTGCCGCTGAGGCGGAGCGGAGCGGGGCGGGGAGGGGCGGACAGAGCCTCGGCCCTCCCCCGGCACAGCCCGCACAGCCCCGGCCCTTCCCCGGCACAGCCCCCCGCACAGCCCGCACAGCCCCGCACTGCCCGGGGAGCGGGGCCGACAGCCCGACCTGCCCTGCCCTGCCCTGCCCAGGTGAGCGGAGTCCGCCCGGGGGCGAGGGGAACATCCTTGGGGGAGAGGGAGGGTGGCCGGGCCGGGAGAGCCCCCGGAGGGAGAGCCCCCGGAGGGAGAGCCCCCGGGAGGGAGAGCCCCCGGGAGGGAGAGCCCCCGGAGGGAGAGCCCCCGGGAGGGAGAGCCCCCGGAGGGAGAGCCCCCGGAGGGATCCAGCGCTGCGCTCGGCTCCTCCCGGGCGGTGGATTCATTTCGCTTCGGAGATTAGCGCCAGTTTCCTTTGTTTTGTTTTGGTTGGTCGGTCGGTTTCTTAACACTTTGGCTTTTTTGTTGTGCTTTTGGAACTGGGGACGTGACATTGTTGCTCTGAGAATCGCTCGTTTTTGGAACGGCGAGCGAGACAAAGCGAGCTAAGCAAGAGCTTTCTCCCACGAGGAAGATAAAGGACTCGGCACTGGTTGCTCACAGGGGCACTGCAGAACTCGGAGCCTTGCTAGAGACTCTGTTGCTGTAGCGGGAGCTGCCCGCTCTTACAGTCAGCACTTCTGTTCAGGAGAACGGGGAGAGCGAAAAATGGGGAAAGCAACCCTTATTTCGTGCTCCCACGGCATGCCGGATGAGTATGCGTGTCATTTCTTGCTCTTGTAGAGGAGCCTCTGAGGCTGAATTTTGGATCCCTGCCTCTGAATTTGGCTTTCAAGGAGGGGATTTGAAGTTCTTTTCTCATGCTGTTTTTGCTGGAACGGTCGAACTACTTCTGAGAAATGTTTGCAAAACCTTTTTGTGGTGCTAGATTTGATTTCTTAGAGAGTCTCAGAAAACTTTCAGGCTTCTTTGACGTGACCCTCTTAGTCGTTAATTTTTGTGAGGTTGAAAGGGTTTTTTTGACTGCTTAACCTTTACTTTCTGACTATTATCTTATGTTTGGCAAACATAATTTCTTTCCTTCTGTTGATTATTAATAATGGAAGATAGCAAGGCCTGTGAACGTAGCTGCAGAGGGCTTGGGCTTTCACAAATACATCTTAGTGCCTTATTAAATCCAAAGAGGCTTAACTAACATGTAGCAAAAACGTTTAAAAAAAACCCCAACTTCTACGAAGGCTTCCGGTGTTTACAGGAAAAAAAGTTGTGTGTGCCAAAGAAACTGCAGGAAAGATGAGCCTGTTCTCTGACAATGGGTTTATTTTCACATTCTACGTGGGGGTGTAAAGGAGAGAACACACGTTTCCTACAAGTGGCCCTTTGCAGGGGCAGAGCTGAGGCAGGAGCTCATCCCACGGCCCCGTGTGTGTTGTGACACCCACGTGTGATGTAACCGAGTGCGTGGCTGTGCTGCTGCTCTGTCCCCCGTGCTCTGGGCACCCCTGCCCTGCCCTGAGTTTCTGTCACTGTGCTCTGCCCAGGGTTGTAAATATTTCGAGCAGCACCCTCCCCTCATCTGCTTACATGTATGTAAGCACAGAAGTATTTACCTGCAAGTAATTTGAAATCAGCCAGATAAGGCCAGGTGATGCTGCCTTCCGTCTTCTCTTAAGACTTGCTTTTTGGGCGGTGCTGTCCTTCAGCTAAAGTGTGAAACCTGCCGTGAACATGAACGTGCCTGCTGCCAGCAGAGCTCTCTCACCACAAACTGCCAGACCCTGTTTGTGCACCACACCAGACGTGGTTCTCAGGAGGAAATGTGGGGTGTGGGGTTCTTTCTAGGTGATAGGACCAGCAGGCTGTGCCAAGGTGGTTCTTGGTGTCAAGCCTGGCAGTGACAGGAAGAAAGAAACCCTTCCCCGGCTTCCATTTCACCCTGAGTGGGCTGTGGTGTGCAGAAGAAGTTGGGACCTCATTTATTGTTGCTGGGGTGACTTCAGGGTAAAAGCTGTTACTTACCGCACCTTTTAGTCTATTTTTGTCTCAAGTTTCTAGCAGGAACCATTTTTGAATCACTGAGCATGGAGTAGACTTGGCAGGGATTGATAGTAACTGCTTGAAACTTGGGAAAAGACTGTTGGGGATCAGCATTAGCAAAATTTATTGATACTGTAACTGGTCAAGTCTAGGTTGATAAATATTCTGGATTTTGGTGGTGAGAGTTGTTGGTTAATCTGCCCCTCATCTGGAAGGTTTCTGAAAGAGACTAAGGAGAGGAATTTGGCTTGAAAAGTGTAAACCCCATCAGCTCCTCGTCAAGGGGGATGATCATTGGGGATCACATCCCTTTCCTGGGGCTAGGAGCTGCCGTCTCCAGGGGGAAGTGGGCTGGGAACAGCATTCTGCACAGCAGAGGGGTCTTTGAAGAGAAAAAAAAAAAAAGGAATGAAGTGTTTGCTTTTCTTTCTGCACAACAGTTTAAAAACTCAAATCCTGCTTTTTGCAACAGGTTGATGAGGAGAACCAAACAAAAACAACCCAGCCGAAACACTGTAAAGAGGGAGAGATGCAGAGGTGATTTGGGTGTGCATGACGTGTCACTCCCCAGAACAGTTCAGACAACATGAAAAATACAAAGTGCTCATCTGCCTGACTGCTTTGCCTTTTCCCTCAGAGCAGCGTAGAGGCAATTGCTCTGCTTCCTTCTCTCAGCCTGTCTTTTCCCTGTTTTTGAGGCAGCTCCCTGGACAGATCAGCAGTCTGTATTTCCCCCTCCTCCCGCACTGATTGCGGCTCGTTTCCGCTCCGGATGCTCCCGGGGGCGGCGGGGGCAACTCCGCCGGGCTGGAGCAGCCTGGCCTGGCTCCGCTCCGCTCTCAGCGCCGCAATTGTGCTCCTGCGAGCACAGCTCCGCCGGCGAGGCAGCTCCCAGGGCTTGTCTTTGTGCCCGTTCTCTGCTCATGACGTGCGGCTGTGGCTGGCGTGCTGCAGCCCACGTTAGCGGAGAGCCCTGCTGGAGCTGCGGGCAGCCAGCGCTGCTCTGTGTGTGTGTGCCCGAGCGGGGCTGTGCTCCCCAGCACTGCTGTGTGTGTGTGTGTGCCCGAGCGGGGCTGTGCTCTGCATCGCTGCTCTGTGTGTGTGTGCCCGAGCGGGGCTCTGCTCCCCAGCGCTACTCTGTGTGTGTGCCCGAGCAGGGCTCTGCTCTCCATCACTGCTGTGTGTGCCCGAGCGGGGCTCTGCTCTCCATCACTGCTGTGTGTGCCCGAGCGGGGCTCTGCTCTCCATCCATGCTGTGTGTGTGCCCGAGCAGGGCTCTGCTCTCCATCACTGCTGTGTGTGCCCGAGCAGGGCTCTGCTCTCCATCACTGCTGTGTGTGCCCGAGCGGGGCTCTGCTCTCCATCCATGCTGTGTGTGTGCCCGAGCGGGGCTCTGCTCTCCATCCATGCTGTGTGTGTGCCCGAGCAGGGCTCTGCTCTCCATCACTGCTGTGTGTGCCCGAGCGGGGCTCTGCTCTCCATCCATGCTGTGTGTGTGCCCGAGCGGGGCTCTGCTCTCCATCCATGCTGTGTGTGTGCCCGAGCGGGGCTCTGCTCCCCATCGCTCCTGTGTGTGTGTGTGTGCCCGAGCAGGGCTCTGCTCCCCATCACTGCTGTGTGTGTGTGTGTGCCCGAGCGGGGCTGTGCTCTGCATCACTGCTCTGTGTGTGTGCCCGAGCGGGGCTGTGCTCTCTCTCTGCTCGCCTTCCCCTCCTCACAACAAACGCGTGCCGCTCGCGTTTTGTAAACAAGCAGGAGCGAGAGCTTTCTGCGAAGATTTCTCTCCCCCCCACCTCGGCTAGCTGCTAAGAAAAAGACTGAGGCACAGGAGAGGCGGAGATGGGATCCCCTCTGACACGAGGTGACACCTCGGAGCATCGTCCCCGCCTCGGTGGCAGCCGGGAGAGGAACCAAATGACGCTTTCTTTGTCTCTGCGCTGTGCAGGAAGGCGCTCACTTAGCTTTCGTTTCTGTCATTTTTGAGGCGTGCGGAGTACACTAAAGTGGTGTTGCTGTTGTTTGCCGCCCCGAGGGAAGCTGTAAAAGACCGTGTGAGTCAAATCGCGTCTGCCCAGGCTTGGCTGCAGCGCCTCGGGGGAGATGGGGCGTGGGTGCTGCCCGGGAGCCTGACCTGGCACTGATGGACAGGGCTCCAGCAGCCTGCAAACCCTCCTGCTTCCCTGAAATCGCTTCACCCGCGTGCTTCCTGCCATGCTGCAATCCTGCTCATTGATTTCGGAGGTTTGCTGGCTCTTTAGTTGCCGTTGGTTTGCACAGCAGCTTTTTTCACTGGGTCGATTTCAAATATAGATACACACACACACACACACACACACACATATATATAACAAAGGAACCTATGAAATCTTTTTCAAATAACTATCATCTTGGGCGTAATGACACTCACATTGAGGTTCTTGCATTACTAATGCAATTTGGAAACTGAGTAGTAGTCTGAAGAAAATAAACATTAAATTTTTGACCCATGATGTGAGTGTTGGGCTCTGTTCGTCTTGAATTGTGTATTTCTGCAGGGAGGAGCTGGTGATAAGGTCAAGGTCTCAAGAGATGTTTAAAAATGAGGGTGTTTCAAGGACAGCAATTATGAATTTGGCCTTTGGGTGCTTGCCAAGTTGCTTGGGCAATAATTGATGGCCTGTGGCAACACGCCTTGCCCAGCAGTGGGGTCTGGGAAGGTAAATGTGGGCTTGTGCAGCCTCCCTGTGATCAGACAGTGGAGCGGTGAAGGCACTGAGAGGACAAACCAACATGCAGTTAAATCTCTGGGGGGGTTGAGCTGCAAGGAAGGGCTCTGTTACCTTTCTCTGGAAAGAGCAAGCTGGCCTGTGAGCGCCACGTGTTCCTCACCCTGACGGTTCCGGCCTGATCTGATCACAAAGCGCTTTGTGCGGGACCAAGGAAAACGGAGAACTTTGACCTGGTGATTTCTCTGGAATATTAAACCGTGCTGGTCCTTTGCCATGCCTCATGAGCAGCACATGACTGGGTAAGGGCAGAGCATTAAGAGCTAAGGCTGATCCCCAGAAGGAAAGCAAAGTGTGTGCTGGTGTTACTCCGGGTGGGAGCTTCTGGGCCGAAATGCTGGGGGCTGCCTGGAAGCTGGGCTGGGAAGCCAGGCTGGATGGAGCTCTGGTGGTGTGTCTAGCCAAGGGTGTCTGTCCTGCTCAGCTCTGTGTCCTGTGTCACAGCAGCTGTGCTGTGTTTGTCCCAGGGTGGAGGACAGGCTGCCGCTGGAGACACAGCTGCCTGCTGCAATTGCAGATCTTGGTGACTAACAGCAAAACCAAAGCCTAACCTTGCTGAGAGTTGGACTGGGAACCTCTGCGTCCTAAAGACTGTTTATCCAGTTGGCTGTTGGGATAAGGAGGTTTGCAGCCCATTCAACATCTGGGGTTCACCTTGTCTTCCCAGCGCTGGTTTTGGGCAGGGTGGCAGGGATGGTGAATTCTCTGCCATAGGGTGTCACACCGAGTTCCTTTAGGCACAACTCTGCATCCTAGAAGTTTTCCAGGAGCACTGCTTTTCTCAAGGTTTCAAATTCTTTGCCACTTGCTATTTAAGAGAATGCCCAGACAAAGACTAGACTGCGTCCAGGAAATAAACATTTAATGTTGCCTATCCAGTGAGGGAGGAATTTTCTTTTTCTGCCAGTCCTGGTTTAAGGTTTGGTTTGTTTACATTGCACAGTCAGTCACGCTGATGGAGAGCCCCTGGCAAAATGGACTATATTGTTTTATGAGCTCCTGCCTCCTCAGTGCTCATTGTCTGGTGGCTTTCCCTTTACGATGTAATCTCAGAAGGCTGGTCAAAGGCATTTGCTTGTTTTCAGTTGAGAAAAGTAAGTCATGGTCACGATTACAACTTCTTGACAATTACTTAAAAGGGTAAATGAAACTGCCAGAAAGCAACGTCAAAGAATTTCCTGTTTACACAATTTATGTCTATTACTGGAGTGTAAATACATCATTAAGTGCATGGTTTGAGTCTTCTCATCCAGCTCATCAAGGCAGTGCCTGTCTGTGCAGGGGCAGGTCCAGAACAGGAGCTCTGCTGACCACAGCCAGGAAAGGCAAAATTTACTCAACTGTGAGGACTATGACTTTATTTTCTCTAGTGTTTGAAGAAAATCTGGCAATGAGAATTATGAAATGTGGTGATAGCCTTTTCATGGAGCCTCTTTGTGATGGAGGTGTTCTTAAAGTTATTTCAACCTATTTCAAGTGGTGGGTTTTACATTTTACTGGTAGGAGGAGAGTAAATAGAGTGAATATTGATTTTCTACTTTATGGTGTTACTTTATGGTGTTTGAATCTTACACGGGTGTCAGTTTCTGAATAAACATGTTATTTTCTCTCTATGCAGAAGGGCAGTTTTTCCTTATCCTGGGAACTGTGTCAGTCCTAAAAATTATTCTCACCAATGTCTAGGACACAAGTTCTAGAGCAGGAAGAGTATCTGAATATACTTAAATATTTGTGCACTTCCACTGGTTTTGATACATTCTTTTTTTAAATTGATTTTTTTCTTCTCTCCCTGTACCAGGCTTAGACAAAAAAGGTCTCTGTCCCTGGGGATGTGTGATACACTGGAGTGTCTTTTACCCACGGGGACTTCAGTCCAGGCTGGATCTGGCAGAGCTGCTGCCCAGGCACTGCCAGCAGCACCCCAGTGCCATGATGGAACCATATTGCTGTCTGCTCTATCAGTTTTTCACATGCTCGCCTTTCCCACCCTTTCATCCCTCAGGCTTTTCAGGCAGACAAACCTCACCTGAAAATCCTCCCGGAGGTATAAAATAAGAAACAAAGGTAGTGCAGAGCTGTCTCGGCATTTATCACAGCCCCATGGGGACGAAAGTGGTTTTGCTGGACTCTCGCTAGTCTGGTATAGTTGGGGTCTGGGATTCTAACCAGGTTTGTTCTGAAGCACTTCAGTGGGGCTGCATTGCCTCTTCCCTGTCATGGAGCTCTGGCATCCCACGATGTGGAGCTGTGCAGTCTGGGACCTCCTGGCCACCAGGACCAGGCTGAACCCCCAAGATGTGCATGCCCCTGGCTTCCAGTGCCATAACAGGACTTGTTTTGGGCTCAGGGCTTGTTCCTGAGGCAGGCAGACCCCGAGGATTCTTCACTGTGTAACACCAGCTTTCACACAGAACACGGCTCTAGATGAAAATAACAAAGCTGCTGTCCAACATTTCCTGTCTTTGTTTTCTTACTGATCTCAAGTCTCTCTTGGCAGTGGGTCCGCCCCAGCTTTATAAGGTCAGGTAACTATTAGCTAAACAGGTAAATCGAATCAAAATGATCTTTCATAAAGGCACTCATTGCTGTTCCTGTGTGCAGTGTTTGCTCTGCTTGTGTCCCCCATTCCCTCTGTGTCTGCAGTTGAAGTAGATACAGTTTTTGGGGGTCATGATTGCTCTAATACAACACTTACTACAATTTTCTATTAAATGTGTTCTTCTATATTGAGTTTTAGTTTTATACCTGAAGAACATACATGCCTCGAGATTTGCCTGCTTTTTTCAACTCTGAGATTGATTTTCACCTTGCCTGAAAAGCTTGAGCTGCCTTGCCTGTTCCCTTGCTCCGGTCAGTGCTGGCTTTTGAGCACTCACACAGCAGCCACAAATAACAGCAGCAGCTGGGGCTCTGGACAGCTCTGTCCTGTTCATGCACTCCCAGCACACCGCTGGGGCCGTGGCTCTGCAAATCCCAGCGCAGTAAATAGTTTTGTTGATGTGTAAGTAGGCACGAAATCGAGCCCCGCACACGTGCCCGTGCTGGCGCTGCGGTTTTGCAGGCACCACAGCACAATGCGAGTCCTTTTGCCATTCGACATCGCAGGGTGGATGTGCTGAGCCAGAAAGACTGGTTTGTGCACACAGGCTAATCAGGGAGAGGAGTCAAACTCCCCACAGCTCCAACTTCTCTTAGTTGGCCTCGAACCATGTGTTGCCTGCAGTAGGCTTGGTGGACTAGGGGGACTCTCAGCATTTTTGAGGCTAAAAAGAACTTTTTTCCGAGAAGTCTAAAGTGGATCTTCGGTGTTCCAAGCTGCCCTATGAGAAGATGTGATGGAGGGTTTGTACAATTGATGCCTTAAGGATTTTTAGCTCCTATTTTTCATGTATCTGTAGCTTTGGTGTGTAGTTCTAGGCTTCATATAAAGTGCTAAAAACCTCTGTTCCCAGCATTTTAGACAAAACAGTTGCTTTTAATTCAAAAATCCAAGGCCAATTCGCTGCCTCAGAGCCCCAAAATACGTAAACAACAGTGGATTGGGGGGAGCAGGCTTGGGGTGGTTGACATCATCACCTGAAGGTGTAATTGGAGAATTGAGGCCCAGTTTGTTAATAAGACAGAACTTAAAAAATGTGAAGAGCTCACAACTCGCTGTCCATTTTGGGTGTAGCTTCTTGAGTAGGCTCTGTCTGCCCTAAATGTACCTTAAAGGCCTTTAATAAATCGTTCTGCTTTTTATTCTCCTAGCTTTGTCTAGCCTTCTGTTTTAGGAATCCCGTTTTAGGCATCACGATGTGTCGCTGCCATAAGGTTTGGGTGTTTCTTGGGGTGGCCACTGTCCCTGGAGGCTGTGAGCTGTGGGGTGTGCTCTGGGTGCAGCACAGGTTTGATTGCCATGCAGGGACTCTCTGTAAGTGCAGAACATCGCAGAGCTCTCTCTGAAGCAGCAGCTGGCAGTGGGGATGGCTGTGCTGCCAGGACTGAGCAGGCCTGTAAGGTAAAATGCAACATTTTCTGTTTTGCCAAGGAGTTTGGTGATGTGTGTTTGCTTACGTGTTCTCTGTTCTACAATAGTTTGGTTATGTAAGAAAAAAACAGATCTGTGCAACGTGTCTATTTATGTAGTTCTTATCCTATAGACTTCAGTTAAACAAATAAAGGCAATTTCAGCTTGAGACTCAGGAAGTAACCATTAGTTTCACAGTGTTGATGGAGCACTTGCCTCCACTGAGAGGGGTCTCGGGGTCACCAGCACAAACTCGTGTGCAGCGTGGTGAGATAAACTGGAAATTATGTGGAGGGATGCAGTGGAGGGAAGAAGAAAAACAGAAATGTAATTGTTAAGTGGGCCAGTGATCATTAAACATATATACATATATAACTGTCTCCATTGACATTTAGGTCTATCATCTCATCAGGTGCACAGCATTTTCTGTTTCTTAAATTGTTACAGTCAATTGTATAGCTTTTGGTCATTAATTGATATTGATGCAGGTTCCTAATGATTTCTCAATCTCAAATCTTTTGTTTATTTGATTTCTGAGAGATCTGTGTTAAATAGACTCAAGTTATAAAACTAGGATGCTTAAAATTATGCATAGGAAGTGTCAGGCAGTGAGGCTGGGTGGTGGCCTGTGCATTGGGCTGGCCAGAAAATAGAGCCTGGCCTGGCAGAAAGGGCATCTGGGGTCTGTGGGTGCCTCACAGAACTGGAGTGAGGATAAAGATATTTTTGCATGGTTTCTGACTCTGCACCCTGCCAACTGCATCTTGCTGTAATGCTGGCTGATGAAATACACTCAGAAGATTATTTTTTTCCTCGCCAATACACGTATGCCTCATAAATTTCCATGGTTATAGATCTCTGTAATGTGAACTGTTTTCCCCTATTGAAAATGTTGATTAGGGAGGAAACACAGCAAACTAATTGTTCTGAGTAACACTTGAGCCACATAAATATTTCAGGGGATTTCAGTAGCCTTAAATGGCTCAAAGTTGCACATGAACAAACTTAACCATAATTGTGCCTGAAGTTCTGTGATGTGAGAGGAGGCTGAAAAGGGGAGAACTTCTCCAAAGTGCCTAAGGATTTACATACTTATTATTTCTTTAGAGTAGTATGACAGTGCATAAGCCCATTTGCCTTGTAGATGAGCCTTAAGGTGCTTAGACACAAGACACATGAGAGATTTCTCATGTTTTGGTATAAATATTTTCTGCCAATATGAAATAAATCCTGGAATAAATTCACAGGGGATGTTCCAGCATGGAAGGGAAAGCGTCAGACTTGCAAAAGCAGGGAAGGAGGAGCTGGGCTGCAAAGCTGTGCAGCAAGCACTGGGAGGGACAGACAGCTCCCTGCTCAAACCTATATTGTGTTTCACCTGGGAAATACATCAGCTCCCCGTGCCTGAGCATGTTAACAAGGACAGGATGAGAAAGATGAAGTGTTGCCTCTGCTATCCAAGAACAGAGTTCCCAGCCCTGGCTAAGGGAGGAGTGATGGAGGCAGCAGGAACTTGGAGTGATCAGCACAATGGGTCTGTGCTGGGGACCATAAAACATTGAATAGATAATATCTGCTTTCTGGCCCAAACCAGCTAACTTGTTGACAAAGCTAAATCCTTAGAAATATTTGGTACTGGTAGGGTTTATTGTCTAAGAAAGAGTGATGGCAGCCATTCAAGTGACAAATGGGGAGTGCTTTGTTTTAAAAAGACATAAAGTTTTTTTGTTCCTACTTGGAAATTTAAAGGGGCTGGGCAAGAACAGCAGAAGTAGTTTGTAACTCCTCTTGCTCTCTACCCCATTTATGTCACTTCTGTTAGAAAATTTAAGGTTTGATTTCTGAATAAGTTTGTGCACCCTTTCTTGTGTGCTTCTCTGAGCTAATGTTTTTTCCCATTTGCTCCTTTGCGTATTCTTTTTCACTTCCTTTTTGTTTTCTAATTTGCTGTTGCCTTTTGGTCTCACTGTCCTTCCTTAATTTCCCTGTAAAAAAGGCCTCTCCTCATGGTCCACTAAAAGGAGTGAAGGTTTTTTTCCACAGACAGTTAAGCTGTGTACTCCTTGCCACAGGATACTGCAGAGGTTAAAGATTATATGAGCTCAGGAAGGGCCTGAAAAATCTCACAGGAGGTTATTAAATAGCACTGTGCAGCCTTTAGTTTGCCATTTCTCTAAACGAGGATGCTGGAAAGGTGTTGAGAGTAAGCACAACTGTGCACTCACCTTACACTTAACTCTGACCTAGGTGGCCACATCTGGCCACCACTGTTGGACCAAGTAAAGCCATCCTGATGTTCCCCAATTTTACTGCAAGAGTCCTTTGTGATCTCCATTCACACTTCCCTGTCCCCTTATTGCAGCCTGTCAGGGGCGTGTGAACACTGACACGTCTGGGGACACCAACACTCGCTCCTGGAGGTGACCTGTGGTGTCCTTGGCTCCAGGGAAGGAACCCTGGGGCTGGAGCAGGGCTCTGGGCGTTGGTGGCTGTGCTTCTGCTCGGGGTTCTGGCACCGTGAGGGCGGCTGGCAGTGGCTGTGGGAGCAGCTGGGCATGGTGTCAGGCTGTGCTGTCCTGCCCAGCGGAGAACCCCCCTATCCCTGCTGTCATTTAAACCCTTGGTGGGACACTGTATGTGCACAGGAACTCAGGTCACTGAGCAACGCTTGCACCTAATTAATTACACCATCATTTTCAGCCACCGTCTCCATCCTTGCCTGGAAAGAGCTGCCAGAGGATGCTTGTCTGGAAGCTGTCACTGCTTGTCCAGGCTCGCCATGAGCTGGGGAGAGTTTTGTACCTCTTGCAATCTGTTCTCTAAACAAAAGGAGTTGGATGAGGGAAATTTTGTAAGCAGACTGAAGGCTTGGACTTCTCCTGTGGGAGAGTGCGAGGGGAGGTGTGCTGGTCTCAGGACAGATCCGTGCCGTTCCCAGCATGGTCCTGAGGAAGTTACCACTGGCTGCTGGTGTGTTCTGCTCCCTCTAAAGCACTTTTTCACAACAGGTGGGATGGAACCTGGTCCTTGTCACGTTCCTGTGCACACTGTGCTGCTGAGCAAAGCCAGGTGAGTGCTGTCCCCATGGCACCACCACACCGCAGCTGCTGACAGCCCCTGGGCTCACCTGCCAGAGAGGAGCCTGGCCAGCTCCCTTCCAGGCACTTTGGGGCAGCAAGTTATGCATCATCAATCATGGCAAATACAGGATTTCCAGGGAGAGAATCCTTATTTCTCTGCATTTTTGATAAAATGAGCCACAGGGTATCACCATATATCCTTCAGTATGACCCTAAACCAGTTGAAACATGTACCGAATCTGACTAACCACTCAGTTCCTTAACCTAAAACTTTCTTTTTTTGTTTTTAAAGTATACCTGTCAGCTTTCATGAACAGTGGAAAATACAGGACTATAGGAAGACCTCATCTCTATCAATGTGGTGTATAGGTTGCTGGTGACTTTATTCCTCCCATCCCTCCCTGTGGTCTCTGGTGTGCAGGGTGGGTTCATTTCCTTCAGACCCAGTGCACTGCTCACTGCAGGAGCACAAGGGCACCCTCAGCATTTGGGGACCAGGGGTTCAGTGCTGAGACTGCTTGGAAATAGCTGCCGCTGTTTAAACTAAACCCTGCTTTAATCCAAATTAATTTGCACACACAGACAAGCAATAGGAATTTTCCTTGTATTTTGTCCACCTTATAATTAGGCTTTTACCGGATGTGGTTGGGCAATGTCCTGATCTCCATGAAGTGCCAAACCACTCCAGTGTGTGGGCACTGCTCCGCAGCCTCCAAGAGCGTCATGTTTATACCGTAATCCTCCGTGACATGTCACACGCATGTTGCAACTCCTCTGAGTTTCAGTGCTAATTGAAACACCAGTATTAATTGTGGAAAGTTAGTCATGCACACTGAGCTGGAAGGGGAAGCTCTCGGAAGCTGCTGTTTCATAACTGTTTGTGTTTTGTAAGTGCTTCGCTCCGTGATGCAGGGGCAGTGCTGGGATGCTCCATGGTGCTGGGATCCTCCTGGGCTCTGGGGTCCCAGAGCCAGAAAGGGCTTTGGAAAGGAGCTGCAGGTAGGAGCAGTGCTCTGGGTGGTGCTGGGGCACCTTGGAGAGGGAGCTGGGAGCTGCTGTAGGGCTGGGGACACCCTCAGTGCCTCACCTTCACCAGGGCAGGGACAGGATGGTCCCCGTGCCTTCACCCTCTCAGCAGATGGGAGAAAGGGACTGTGGTTTTTCTTACTGAGAAGAGCTTCTGTAGGTGTCAGCAGAAGGGCAGGTGAGGCTGAGGGGTTTGTCTGCACAGCTTCCTTAGACAAGGTGAGAAATGCAGTTGTGCAGAATAAATTCAGAAACCAAGACAGTTGAAAGTGAAAATTAAAAAAATAAGAAGGGTTTCTGGTGTTGTTTCTAAATCCAGGAAAAGCCCAGAAAACAGTGAGATTTTCAGATGTCTTTTAGATGTCTTTTTCAGGTTCTTTTTAGACATTATATGAAGGACAACTTGCAGTATCTGCATCTGCAAGCAGCTGCTCTCGGGGAAACTTGCTCTGTCTTTGAGGAAAACTCTCATTTTCCAGGCAAGCAGAGCCAATGCTGTCCTGTCCATTGACCATGGTGAGAGCAGCTCCTCCAGACTTGGTCATTTCCAGGCCAAGGAGGCCAGAAAGAACATTTCCTCCATGCTGTTCACTGGAGGTGTTGCTGTCTGCTATGTGAAAAAGAAACCACTCATAGACAGAGAGATTTCATGGAGTCTGTCACCCTGCCATAGCCTTTTGGACTATTTCCAGGCATTTACATTAATTAAAAGTGAGAGGAGATTTCTGTGGTAGTGTTGTGCTAGTCAGAATGGATAACTTCCCCAAACCTGCTATTTTTAGGGTATTTCTAGAGGTATGGGGTAGACATAAAGAGAAATAGGATGCATAGATATACAGAGAAATTATGATGGTGTTTATTACTTCAGTAGCTTTTTTGGTTCTATTTCATGGAGAATTTCAGAAATTTCTCCTGCATGTGTTGTGTTCTTTGTAGTTCACTTGTTACAGGTGCTTTGTAGGTCACCTGTTACAGATGACATTTTGGGGTCTCTTTCTGCACACATTGGTTAACTTTTCTAAAAAAAAAAAGCACTGTAAAAAAAATAAGATATTTTTGCTTTGAAATGTTAAATTAGTCTATTGTTGCCATAATGCTACTGTAATTTGTTTTATTTATGTTTTAGTCCTGTACACTCCTAAACATAAATGTTAAAAAAAATCACTTTTTTTCCCCTACAGGAGAAAGACATATTTTTCTCCTGTAGGAGAAAGATAAATGATGCATGTTGAAATATGGGCAGATTTCAGGGTAATGTGGCACATGGCTGGAGTTTCCTAAAGAGCCTGAGAGCATCACCACCTTACGTCATGCTGCATTCATTCCGTAAACACCCGCAGGCAGATGTTTTGCTGGCTCAAGCAGAAGAGAGATGCTCTCTGTGCTGCCCCTGGACTGTGCAGGGCTGGGATCTCTCGCTGCTGGGCTTTCTGCAGCGCTGGTTTGCTGCTGGAAGTGCTGGCTGCCTTCCCGAGGCACAGGGGGATGGGTGGACGGGTGGATGGAAGGATGGACAGATGGAAGGATGGACAGATGGATGGATGGATGGATGGATGGATGGATGGATGGATGGGTGTTCCTGGGAGCTGGGGATGCTTTCTGGGGTTCGTGGGATGCTGTCCCTGCCACAGCCAAGTGGGGAGTGGTGGCTGGGCTGGAGGGACAGGGAGAACCTGATGGAAGTGGGATGGGAGGTGGTGGGCTTGTGAGAGATGTAGGAAAGTGAGTTTGTTCAGCCAGTCACAAAGTCACAGGGAGAGGAAGGAATTTGGGGGTGCTGAGGAAGGGCAGCTGTGCGAGTCCCAGGGGTGATCCTTGATTTACAGGGAGTCGCCTCAAAGCCCGGGATAACATCTGGAAAACATCTCTGAAGTCTGCTGATAACTGCCTTAGGAAGGCAAAGCATTTGTGAGGAGGAGGCAGGGAGGGCTGGGGCGGGGGTTTTGTTTTGGTTTGAGTTTTTGCTGTAGGCTTCCTGTGTCAACACTGCCTGGCCTCGAGTGCCTCCAGCTGCGCCTGCAAGTGGGGAGAGCGTCTCTGCTCCTTCAGGAGGGCTGCCAAGGGAAATGACTTAATCCCTGTACGAGCAGCATCAAGAAGTGGCCACACCAGCACAGACTGAAATAGCCAAGCTGCACCTTTGTCTCTGTAAAGGTTCAGATGAAGTGATCTTCTGCTGAGGGTCACGGGAGGCGGGCGCTGCTGACATCCCACTGTACACACACAGGGCCTTCAGTCGCCAATCTTTCTCACTCTGCCTGATTTTTACAATGGTCAGAGGAGCCCGAGAGGCAGAGGGATGTGCCAGTGATGTAATATTCTGCCCATACAGACCGAGCTGCAGCCCAGGCACTGCAGTGTGCATACCCCGTGGCGGGGTGACACCGAGCGTGGCTGCCTCCAGCTGGGTGTGTTTGTGTGAGCTGTCCCCCAGCTCTGTGTTTGTCTGAGCTGTCCCCCAGCACTGTGTTTGTGCCAGCTGTCCCCCAGCTCCGTGTTCGTGTCAGCCTTCACCCATGTAGGGCTCATGTCATAGAAATGATGGGAGTTGAGGCTGTTCATCTACCTTGGCCGTGGGCAGAGAACAAAAACGGTATTTGTGCAGCAAAATGGTACTGAATGTTCTGCACCACTGTTTCATTTTATGTTTAGAGAGCAGAGGGCACCAAAATAATATAAATGGGAACAATAACATACAGTAGCACACTTCTAACTCCATTTGGTCTTTTTTGCTTGTAAATATTTTTGTGGTTCATCTGTGCTTTAAAGAAAGGAGGGAAAATTCTCCTGCCTCTCTAGCCTTGTTTGAGGAAGGGGACGGGCAGTACTCTGGTTGTAGTGCCGTAGAAGGCTGAATACTCTGCATTTTGCTTGTCACCTGACAAGCTGGTTTATATTTAGATGAGGAGAGAAAGCATGTGATTCTGAAAGCTGCATTTTCACTTGTGCAGAGGCCAGCCCATGTGTGTTGAGTTATCAGAATTAGGTTTTAATTGTTTGCTCTTATTTTTCCTGTGACTTATTAGGGCTATGGTCCTGCTGTGTCAAACATGCATTCCTTGAAAGCAAGGTGTCCAAAGGAGAGGTCTTTAGAAAATTGAGACTTCCTCTGTACCAGCCAGCACAGCAGGTCTGTTTGGAGGAGGAGGAAGTTTGGAAAATCCCGACCCTTTGGTGTTATCATCTCAGTCTTAGCTGCACATTGTGCTGTGACACTGGGCAGGGCATTAGCTCATGGGTGGCAGATGCCATCCATATTTGAAATGCCATCCCTAAAGCTGGGGTTTTGTTCTCAGCTGAGTTGCTCTTGAGAACAGTGAGGAAAGCTCAAGCTGGTGCAGGAGGGAACATGACTATCCACTTCTATCTTCCCAGCACCCTGAGCAATTAAAGACAAAAGCCTTTGTTCCCTGGTGACTTCATTCTTAAGAAGCCTTTTTAATTTTAGTCTTTATTTTCAGGAAGAAATAATATGAATTTGTCATTGACAAGAAGGCTGCATCTCTCAAATGTCATGTAAAGGATCCACTCCATAATTCATGGGCTGGGGAGTGTGGGTGTCAAGAGAAGGGTGCATAATGGATGTGAGAGATTTCAGTTCAATTAAACTGTTGGTCTTAACGGCAGCTTTTCTTGCCTTTTTTATGATATTTTCTTGACTCAGATCGCCATGTTTTTTGCTAACTCATCCAGATAACCAGATATTTTTAGTCTTCTTAAATAAGACTGTAGTGGGTTATTGGTTATTTTTGTACATCTTCTTCCCCTTCCAGTGTGGATGGGGACTTGCATAGTAATACCAGAACAGCGCTGATTATTTCCTCTTATTTCTATCATTCCTGCACCTGTAAGCCATGCAATTGTGTGTGCAGAGTTGCTGCTCTTTCATATTCCCCTTTCCATGGATTCTGGGAGTTCTGCTTGTTGTGTGATACGACTTGCGTTGCTGTTGGTGTGCTGAGAAGGGGAACTGTAGGAGCTGAATAAGAGCAAACCTGAGGCTGCTGAGGGTCTGGATGCAGATGTGGACTATTGGCTTCCTGCTTGCCGGGAGATTGTGGCAGGCTCAGACCTCCCCAGGGGGATTGACTGCAGGGTCTGCCAGGTCTCCCCGGGCAGGAGGGTCACCCAGCTCTGTCCGTGTTCTGTCCCAGGCAGAGTGACCCAGCTGCGTGTCTGGCTCAGTGTGAAGGGAATCGAGGAGCACTCCAATGATTCTCTTCTCGCAGCCAGGCTGGAGGTGTGATGAGCTGGCAGAGCTGTGCTCCTGAGCGAGCAGCAGCGATGAAGCTGTCACGGTGAGCACAATCAAAACCCACCTGCAGCTTTATCTCAGCATTTCTCCTGCAAGGGCTTCTCCTTGTAGCGTGTGTTTGTGTGCAGATGCAGGAGGCTCCTCTGGGCTGCCTGTGGTCACAGCCCATCAGTCAGGGAGGAGTGTGGGGCACACCAATGCTGGGGCTCAGCTATGGCTTGTGAGTGAGGCAGGAGTGAGCAATTGCGTTCGTTGTGGAGCAATGTTTGCAGTGGAGCTTCCTGGTACAGCTGACCGAAGCCGTGACATTTAAAAATAAATAAACTTCACGAAACATGAACTCAGTGATAGAGAGCAGGAGCTTTGGGTGCAACTGTGTGTATGTCTGCAGGAAGTGACTCACATCCTTACCAAATCAGCACTCAAGAGTGTGTGCCGTTCATGATGATTCCCCTTTTGGGCTAAATCAGATCTCTTCCTTTCTCTAGGCTCTCCCCAGGCCTCAGGAATGTCTGCTGAGGCCACTTCATCCTCGTCGCAGCAGTCCCCTGGCTCTCCCCCGTCGCCCAGCTCTCTCCACCTGCCGGAGAGCCGCCGGCCCCGCGAGCGCTCCCCGTCCCCCATGCGGGGGTACCTGATCCCCAGCCCGCTGCCCACCCGCCGCACCAGGACCTTCTCCGCGTGAGTACTGCGCATCCTGCCTGCCACGGGCACGCCAGGAGCGGGGAGCCCCTGCACAGGCAGCCCTAGGAATGGGGTGTTGGGAGCTGAAGATTTGGTGTGTTACCCTTCTCCAATAAATTCTGATGCCTTTAGGCTTTTAGTCCAAAAATCCTCTATTTTTTCAATGCTATTTTAGTAAAAAACAGGTGTTCAAAGCCTCTTGACTCTTTAAGACCAGAGTTTTACAGGGAGGGGAAAATACACCAAGATTTTTTGAAAAAGAGTTCCTTGTCTGAAGCTTTGCTTCACTTCAGACATTGGGTTGTGGCTCTCAGGACCAACTCCTGTTGGTGTTTCCTTGTCAGGTCCAGATTTTTTTTTTTTTTTTTTGCATGGTCTCTCTTCTCCCTGAAGTACTGGACCACACCTCAGTGGAAGTTCTAGATCTTTTACTCCAGACACCAATGCTAACATCATCTAGGTTACATTTTAGGGATACTTCATCACTTTTCAGAGGAAAATATTTCCTTGTCTCCTTTTCTTCTTCAGCTTTCATATCTCCATCTTAAGATTGCTCAAACAGACCTGTAAAAGCATGTCCTGGCTGTCAGGGTGTGAACCCTGATCTCTAAGGTTTTTTGTACGAGGTTTTCCATGGGATGAGATGAGATTTGTCGCTGTTTGTAGTTCTTTGGGGCAGTGATCCTGCAGCAAAGCTGGCTTCCCCTGAGCTTTGCTGGGGCCCTGGGGTGCTGTGCAGGCTCCTGGGAGCCAAGGTGATTCTCCCCAGGGCAGCAGCAGAGCATGGTGCTGCAAGGTTTGGCCATGGCAGAGAATTCCCAGTGCCTGCGATGGGCCTCCCAGGCAGGGAATGACCTGCAGAAGGCAACGTGGGCTTCTTTGTTCATCTCAGAGCCTTTGAATGAGAGGATAATGCGAAGCTTCTACCACAGCCTTTTATTTCTGTGTGAGGGAGGTCTGGCAGTGCTGAGTGAATGCTGAGGCAGTAAGATCTCAGCCCCACAGCCAGCCTGTTTTGGGCCACTTCATCTGCTTGGTGAGCTTTTCCCCTTTTGCTTCTTGCAGTGTTATCCAGCTCTTCTCTTCCAGAGTTATCCGTGCGGATTTAAATAATAACAATCTCACTGATGCTTCATGTTATTACTTCTGAATTCAAAATGAGGCAAAAAAGAAGAGCAGCAGAAGAAAATTTTTATGTTGTCAGTTCCAAAAGCCTTCAAATGCCCTAAACTTCCTGATGGAAGGAGATTGCTGAAAGGAACATAATTGACTTAATAATTGGGGTTGCCCTTGAAAAGAAAGTCCAAGCTAGCTTGTCTCAGTGCTGTGTTAATAATGAACTCTTTGTAAGTCTTCTCAGCTGTTAATCTTAGTCTGGTTCTTACAAAAAGAAAGAATTTGTTATTTGGCTTCCACAGTTCTTTAATCATTAATTAGTGTAGGAACCTTGCTGTATTTGTTTGCCTTGAAAATCAAAATAGCTCTGGATTTTTTTTTGTGTGTGTCCTCTTTAAACAAGAGGAGCTCTAGGTGAGCAGTTGTATAAAGAGATGAATGTGACAGGCAGTGCCTTATTATTCAGTGGGATTATTTAATTTTGGTCCACTGGAAGTGGGGGGCCTCATCCCTCACAGAGCCTTATCTCTTTGAAAGACACTTTAATGGTTTGTTTAGGACAGTGAGTGCTTTTCTGTGCAATAAGCACTTGTGGGGTCAGGTGTGTTGACAGCTTTATAGAGCTGGAAATGAAGTGATTTAGTGGAAATTTCTTTCTTTAGCACATTCAACTGCTTTTCTTTATTGTTAGTTTGATTTAAGGAACAGAGCTGTTACTATTTTTTTTTTCACAATTCTATTTAGACTTTAGTAAAATGCAAACATTTGGGACAGTGATGTCCAGGTTGCCATGATGCATGTGACCAAATGGCAGCACAGTCACTGTGGGTGAAGATTTGCACCAAAATCCTCTTCTAACATGGAAGGAACCTATGGCTACTCATGGCATGAAGAAGGTTCTGATCCAGTAACTAGTCCGAGTAAACCCCATAATGTGCCTAAATCAGCTGGTTTCATTAATGGAAGCGTTTGAGTGAGTTTGGATCCCTGGGCGTTGCACTCAGGGCGTTTGATGGAGGAAAGGATTTAACCACACAGTTTTTGGGACAGGTCATAATTCATGTGAGTCATTTTTCTTGATGGCAGGATGTCACCCTAAAGGTGGCTCTGCAAATGTGTCTCATTTTAAAACCCAGGCCCCGTGACAGGGGAGGAGGAGTTCAGACACGAGTCTTGGCGTTGTGCACTACACTTGGGCTTCACACTTGCTGTGAAATTTGGGAAGGCACAACGCTCAGGTGCACACTGGTACCCCCAAACTCATCAAAGGTAGAAGGTTATTATGTTTAGTGTGGTGTCTGGAGGAAAATTGGGCACAGTGATGGAGGAGTTCAAGATGGAAGTTCTTGAATTCAAGATGGGAACTGACACGTTACAGTGCCAGCAAACATCTCCATCCCTGTGTCCCTTCTAAAGACCCCAGGTGAAACATGCAGTGTGTGCAGCGAGCACTGAGCAGCTGCTGCAGGGGAGTGTGCTCTCCAGGAGGAGGGCTTGGCCACTGTCCCTTGTGCCCTGTGTGCTCTGTGACCCCAGGGCTGTGCCCAGCGCTGACCTGCCCCTGTGCTTCCTCCTGCAGCACGGTGAGAGCGTCCGAGGGGCCCATCTACAAAGGGGTCTGCAAGTGCTTCTGCCGCTCCAAGGGCCACGGCTTCATCACCCCTGCAGACGGAGGGCCCGACATCTTCGTGCACATCTCAGAGTGAGTTCTGTCTGTGGCCAGGGAGGGCTGCAGCTCTGCTGTGCCTTCCTTACTGAACGCTTTTGACGTGTCAGACACGAGGTTGGTTTGTAATCTCTCGCCCTTACCCCGGCAAAGAGGGGTTACGCAGATGTTACTGGCAGCGATAGATTATGCTGTTCTTTTCCTGTGTTATTATAAATCTGTTGAGTTAAAAACTAGAAGATGATCCTCGAATCTCTTAGAATAAGCTACGCAGTTTTACTCAGAACCAGAAACTTGCATTCACTTGAAGCAAATACTCTGTGCAGTGTCTAGTTTTAACTTCAAGATTTATAACACTGAAAATTCACTACTTTTACTTTGCACCGCTTGTACCTTTATTAAGCTAAAGGTTAATTGCCTTTACTGTTGAGAAAAGTCACACTTTATTACTTCCTTGAATTTATCTAGCTTAGGTTGTGAGCAGTTTATAGTTAAAGCTTTCTCTGTTAAAGGGTTCATTAGTACCTCAGCCCTTTTTGTCCTGAACACAGAGAACCACCCCCTCTGAACTTACCTTTTGATAAACTAAGCAGATAAAGCTTTTTAAGTCCCTTGCTGAGAATTTTTCTCCAGTCTAAACCAGTCTTTGCAGCATACTTAGAAAAGAGACTGAAGAATTTAAGTATAATTTTAAGACTATACACTGTACACATACTTTCAGTGTAAGGAGACAAAATCTCCTCCAGAGTCCTGCTCTGCTTCTCTTTCTGTACATCCCATAATCGCATTAGCCCTTTATCCCCAGTCTTCGCAGCGTTGCTTACCTGCTCTGACCTCAGCATCCTTTTCAGTGTCGAAGTTTGGTGCAGTCCCAGACACAGCCTGGCATTCCCGACAGCCCTGCCTGCATCCCTGAGTCCTGCGTGTGCAGCTCCTGGTTTGCAGAGCAGCACACCCCACTGGGACAGGCCCTGCCTGCCCAGGAATCCTGAGCACACCCCGTGCCTGCACTGCCCTTGGTGTTTATTGCTTGGCTAATCTGCGAGGTTTAATGGGCAATTTTTGTATTTGTTCCTGGGTTGAGGTGTTGGCAGCCAGTGTTGGGGCTGTTGGGTGTGTGTGTGTTAAGACTGCTCCATGTTTATTCTCCAGTAACCTCTTCTAGATCTATCACCAGTTTTACTCTACCTATTGCTCACAGTATTGAAGCTGTGTAATCCTTATTTACTGTTCAGAGTGGTTATCCAGTGGTAAGTCAACAAAAGCCTTACCAAACCTACTCACATTGCCCCAGCTGACTTTCCTGGTTCTGTGTGTCCTTGGAGAAGGAGCACTTGGCTTTCCTCCAGGTTTCTGGAATGTCACTGCTCGATGGGCATTGACAAACCAAAGCTTTGCAGGGCTCCTGGGTGCACATAGGCTCCGTGGTCTGACTTGTGTTCAGCCCAAGGAAGTGTCATGAAATATCTCCTTTCTCTTTTGTCCAATGCAAATGCACAATTTCTTCTCATTTCCTGAAAAACTTAAAAATAGCATTTCCTATGTCACAATTAAAAAAATTTAACTGTGAACATCTAGTCTGACCTATACAGTTACTGATCAGCAGGGGTTTAGTTACAACAGCCTTCTCACAGAAACATGAATTTTCAGCCTTCTAATGAATTCCTTTTAAAGAACTGTCTATTTTTGGTCCTGTTTTTTTTTTTTTCCTGTACATTTTTTCTTCCAATTAGTTCAGTAAAATTTTCTTCACTTATGTGAAATAATCCTCTTAAAACCCTGGAGATGACTTTTTGGTTGGGGTTGCTGTTTTGTTTGTACAAGTTGTGAGCTGCTCTTTCAGGTTCCTATCCTACAGCCCAACACATTTCTCTGTCTGATTCTGGGTGCACGAGGTGTTCTTGCCCTCAATTCCCCTCCAACCAGCAGGAACTTCAGGGGTGGTTTTGCTCTTTCAGACTCCCATATGTCTCCTGTGCTGAGATCCCGAATGACACGATGAAAATAATTTTGTCTGCTGTGATTTTTGGTGCTCCGTGCGAGAGGCCCCCCGTGACTGGAGTCCCCTCTCGTGGGCTGTGCTGTCAGCACATTGATCCCATCTGCTCCCAAAACGCTGTGACTGGGAGCCGTCAATAAGCTAAATTGGAGTAGCTGTGCCCTGAATGTGTCGCGCTGCCCTCCCCAGCACCCAGACCTCCATCCTAAAGCACCGCAGGAGGGGTCAGCAGGGCTGTGAAGGTTTGTGGAGGTGTTTTCAGCGTGTTTGTTTTGCTGCCGCAGGAGGTTCTGCGCCGTGCCAGCCTCACCCAGCCGTGCCCTCGCACCGCCCTGCTCTGGGAACGCTGCAGCAGGGCTGGGAGGGGCAGAGCTGCTCCGTGGGCACGGCTGAGGGGCTCTGACCCCAGACACAGCCCCAGCCTGGGTTTGGCTGCCCAGCTCACAGCCCTGGGCCAGCCTGGCTTTGCTCTCAGCCATCTCAGTGCCGTTCCAGCTCCCCCAGGAGCAGTGTCCATGAGCTGTGCTGTGGAATGCCACGCTCTGCCAGGTTTGCTCTTCAAACTGGAAGGCTGGAGGGGACCTCCTCTCCCCCGTCCACCTGTGCCTTCCTGGCAGTCTTTGCACAGCCCACGATTGGCAATTCCAGCACTGAGGACCCCTGGGTGATCTCTTCCTGCCATGAACTCACCTGGCTCCGAGTCCTTCCTGGGCTTTAACTGACTTTCAGTACAGCCCTGCATTTCTGCTCCTGTCTCCATAGCAGGCAAACGCTGCCTTTCTTCTTCAAGAAGAAATCATTCGTGTGCTCAAAGACCCTTAGCCTTGCTCTTTCAGAAACATCTTAGCAAGGTTAGTTCTACAGATTCTGCAGGACTGAAGTGTTTTGTGTTTTTACAACTCCTCTGGGTCAGTTCTGCTCTCTTGAAGTCAACAGCGTTTTTTCTGTTGTACCAGGAATGAGCCACTGTTTCAAGTGTTCCATATGTAGGTACTGTCTCTGAGCTTCAGTTCAAAAATAGCTGATGTTTCTGCCTCAACCTGTTGGTGAAAAGTGCTATTATTGAAGCACTGGAGGTTTCAGCACATTGTGTTCTTTAATCACTCTGAGTATATTTGAGTTGTTGGAAACAGCTTTTAGTGCTGGAGGGTGATGGTATCACTGTCTTAATTCTGGTGCAAGGCAACACTGGAAGGATGAATTAGTAATGCCTTTCATTTCAGTTTATTTCCTACTGAATTTGATAGATTGCTCTTTATTAACGGGAATTGCTTTCTGCAGCAGCATTCTGTAACCAGGCCTGTGGCTCAGGGGACTCCAGTGACTCTGGTTTGCAGAGTGTGAGTTTGACATCCTCCTCATGTTCATCAAGTGATCCTTTCCTACCTATTTATTCAGTTAAATCTGAATGTGAGAGAGTTGTTAGTCTTTTCACTGTCTCGGTGTGGTATAGGCATCGACTCATGAAATGAAAGCGGATTGTTTCTCCCGAATCAGTTCTCCCCAAAAGCTGGGATTTCAGGATTCTTGGATAAAATAGTTATGCCAGTTTGGATTCAGCAAGATAGACTGTTCCTCTGTGTTCATCACTAAGCTGTGATGATTAGTGAAGGTTTTAAGCACTGGGAGCAGCTGCCTATCTTGCAGATTAAGATGATTTTCAACATAAACATTTAATTTGAGGAATTAAATTACTTTCTTCCCTAAGCTTTGAGGAGCTGTGAGGTTACACTTTAGTGAAAATGTCTTCCACAAAATGGGATGTCTGTTTGCTATAAGTTTCTTTATTTTTTGTAAGATAATAACACTGAGGATGGCATTTCTATGAGTGAGCATTAGCCCAAAAATAAAGTCAAATGTGCATGGCATTCAAAAGCTTCACTTGGTGCCTGCAAAATTTTCTGTGTATCTGTGCATGAATGTGGACATGTGGACATGTTTTATGAGCGGAACTTGCAACAAAGCTGCTTTATAGTGTTGGACAGGTTTGAAAGGTACTTTTTGTCTGCCTGGCTTTGTTTTAAGGTGTGGCTCCGAAGGCTGCAGAGAGGATTTGTTTTGGTGTTTGATAACACTTTGTGGACCCACTTCTCCATTTTCACTGATTGGGTACAAGTGAGTCCAGCTTCCCTCAAGTTCTCAAGTTGGTATAAACAGTTGTGCTAGGAAAATGTCATGGCTCTTTGGGTGAGATGAGGCTTTGTTTTTCTCAGATTCATGCCTCACCCCTCTCTACAACAAATACAAAATGTGCTTGCTGTAGTGAATGTAAAACCCTAGCTGGCAAGCATGGAGGCAGAGGAGTTGCTGAGATAGTAATTCCAGAAAACATCTCTGGAAAGCAGGAAGCAAAGGCAAATCCATTTGCCTGGAGTGAAATTTTTAAAAAGCCCATAATTATATTTTTAATAGCGACATGTCCTGTGAAATGCTTTCATTTCCACCAGCCTGTAAGGTGATCCTTACTGTCCACAAAACCGATGGTGGTGTCACAGCATCAGCGTGAGAGCTGTGTCCTTGTCACCTCCCTGGCTCGTGTTCCGCTCTGGGAGCCAGTCAGCTCTCACAGACAGTCCCTGCTGCGGTTGTCACTGACACACAGTGGCTCTGGTGGCCTCTGCTTCACTCCTGCTGCTCCACCTGTGGCTCTGGGATGTTTCCAGAGAGCACACAGGCACTCCCTGCAGCCTGGCTGCTGATGTTCCCTGGCAGCTGCTGCCTGCACTGACACCTGTGTAGGGCTGGGGAGGGGAGCCTGGAGCAGCAGATCAAATGTTGTGCATCAGAGCACTGCACCCACTCCTCTGCTTCCCCCCGAGAATTTGGGAGTGGGCACAGGATGGAGATGGGTTTGTGCTCCAGGCTTTTGCATTTGTGTGGGGTTTGGCCTGAAGCCTCTGTACCTGCAAGGGCAAGGCAAGGAGGTGGCTCAGCAGAGGGCAGTGACGGATGAATGACCACAGTCTTGGTTTTTTAGAAGATTTTATTTTGCAAAAGCAGCATATTTAATGAAACAGAAAAAACCCCATGCAGTGCTTGTGGGTTCTGTGCAGTTTGCCAGCACTTGGCTCGGAAGGGGAAAATGCTGCATTGCAGAGAGGCCTTCAGGCTGTCCTTCAGGCTGGATTCCTGACCTGGCTCTGGGGAAGGGATGCTGTGCTTCCCCCAGGGACACTGACACAGCACCCCATGGTCCCTGGGCAGACCCTGAGTTTGCTGTGCTTTACTTGTCCCAGGGTTTGCCTCCAGTGCCTGTAACTCAGCAGTGCTGAGCAGCCAAGGGCTGCCCGCCGGGGCTGGTCCCATTCTGCTGCTGTGCTCCAGCTGCTGGTTGTGCTGGAGATGTGCTGTCAGCCTCATCTTCCTGCAGGGAGAGCCCAGACATGTCCCTGCTGCACCGAGGAGCTGGCTCTGAGCTGTTTGTGTCCATGGAGAGATCATCTTTTCACACTTTCTTTCCTCTGATTTTCTGCCAGATCACTCTTTGATGCAAAGCGTTAATGCCACATCTCCTGGCTTCTCTGTGGTGCTGTTCCTGTGGCGGAGAGGAACATTGTGGGCTGGAAATTAACTGATAATTCTAAATGATCCAAGAGCTGAATCTGAGCCGAGAGAATGAACTTCTCTGGCCTCTCTGTCTTTTCTGTGACCTGCCAGCAAAATCGTTTCTGCTGACTTCATCCAGCTGCTCTGGGGTGCTGGGAAGCCAAATCTGAGCCTTCTAATTTCCTTCAAAATGGCTGATGACTTACCTGCTTTGGACAGCACACTTCCTTCCTGGTGTGCTCCCTTTCGGGTGCTTTGCTGCATCTGTTGAAGTGTCTGAAATTAGTGGATTCTCCAGGGCAGGAAGGAGAGGCAGCAGAATTCCACGTCTTCCTTGAGAGGAGTTTGGAAATGTATAGAACATGGACAGTGGCTATGGAGCCATAACTGGCCCTGAATGGGGATTCAAACACCATGACCCAGTAGAGAGCTGGGCAGGAGGAGGATGCACCCGCTGCACGGGAGAGAAGCTCCTGGGAAGTTTTCTGTGTTATGGCACAGGGACCAGGGCAATCCTTCAACAGAGACCTTGGACATGAATGGCTGGGATTCTTCTGTGCCTGAACCTCTGCACACTGGCCTGTCGCAGGTCTGAGTGACTGGTGGGGAGAGGCAGCCCTGCTCCTGCCCTGCCTGCCAGCCAGAGGTCATTGCTGGCTTTGCTGGTGGCGCTGGGGCCATCGGCTCACACAGGGAATGCATTTGGGATTAGTAACTCACAATGGTTCATTATTCTGTCATGTCTTGCTGTTAAAAAAAAAGTGGATTTCTCGAGATGCATGTTGAGGTGTTAAATGAACTTTAAGGAGCCCACAAGATAACAGAGCCCAGTGATCCATGGAAGCTCTCCCTGGTGTGATCCATGGCAGGTTGGAGCCCAGCAAGGCTCAGAATTCACTGAAAACTCTTGGCTGAAATGCTTCCATGTGACTTAGTCTTTGTCCCAAGAGGTTTAACTAGAGCCCTGGAATATGAATAGCAGCTGTGAGAAGGAAGAACTAGAACATTCCTTATTTAGGTAATTTCCTAATAACCTCCCAGTTTCCTAAAAATAGTGCAGGATAAAATGCTCCACCATAGCAGACTGGCGCTGAGCTGGGAAATGGGAGTTGCTGGATAATCTAAAACTCACTCTGTTGTGTCTCACTCTGACTTTAACATCAGGAAAGCATTTCCTATTTTTAGCTTGAATTTGAAGTTGTTGAAGTGTCTTAAGATTCCTGGGTATGTAGATATTCATCATTTCGAATTGAAGGTGCACTCCAATGTCTCAAGTAGCAGTGGAAATCTCCACCTTCCCCTAGATCAACATTTAATATATATTTAGGGTAAGAGTAAAAAATACAGACCTAAAATTATTTAATCAGTGTGTAACATCAAAAAACTCCACGTTAAACTTCCTTTACCAAATTTTCCAGGTAAATTCCATTGTTTACAGAATGTCTGTTGTAGGCTGAATCTGTTCCAAGAGCTCTGTTTACTCTCTCTGATCTTTTCCAGGTCACTTCCTGCCCAGTGCTTGAGGCAATTGCTTCCTGCTGGAGGATCTTCCCCCAGCTCTGTGTAGGGCTCTGCCTCCTGTGCCACCATCTCACCACCTCCCAAGTGCCATCAAATTGTTCTTTCTTGCTGCCACCAGCAGTGCTGCACAGCCTGGGTGTTGTTTCTGCTTCCAAGCATCACAAGTGGTGATAGCAGTGCTGGAATCAGTCTGTGTCTGTCCCAGGAGCAGCTTTGGGTGGGCAAACACTGCCCAGGGGACACTGCTCACCCACAGCTCTGCTCAGGCTGCAGACCAGGACCTTTGGCCTCTTGCTTTTCATGGGGGCAATGAGTTAATGATCTCATGTTTGTTAGGCACCAAGAGTAACCACTGATCACAAAGCCGCAGGAGAGAAAAGAATATTTTATCTGCGGGAGAAAAGTTTAAAGGCCAAAAGCAGAAAATGAAATTGGAGATGTTTGTGTGGCCACAGCCTTTATACACTGCTGTGCAAAGGACAGACCTTGGTGGGGTAGGATCACCTCAACAAGCAAGGAAAGACAGCAAACGAGGGATCAGATGAAGCCATGCTGGGGTTGAATGAGGTTTTTGCCACCAGCTCCCGTCACTTGTAGTGTCAGCTTGGATAAGTAATGAAACCAAGAGAGGATCAGATGCTGTCAGCATAATGCTCAGCCCTGCAAGAAATGCTTTCTAGCAGAGAAAAGTGCACCTTTCTGGGTAGTGCTTAGGGCTGTGCAGATTTTGGGGATAATCTGATCTGTTTAATCGAAGGAACATGAGTATGTAACCTTATGATTCAGCATAAGAAATGTGGGTCAACAAATACTTTGTTTTTTCCTTTTCCTTCACTGACCAGGGGCTACACAGCCAGTGCCCCAAGCAGTCACCTCCCAAGGGCTGAGGGATGTGGTGGCTTTCAGTGACAGCTGAGTGTGTCCTGCAGCCTGGGCCTTTGCTTCTCCTTTCCCTGGCTGCAGAGTGTTTTACATGAGGCATGTTCTGTGTGTGTGTGTGCTGGTTCACTTGTCCTTGATCTCTTGGAAAACCAGAATCACCTTGTAACCTGTGTACCTCCAATATCTTACCAGAACCTCTCCAGGTACATATTCATATTTTAATTTTAAACAAAACACCCATCTTTTTTAATGCTCAAACTCTACTTCTTCCTCACTTGATTTTGAAGATTCAAGTGATACCTAATTTATCTCCACATTTCAGGAGCTTAAAACCTTTGTGTGTTTGTGCTTCAGGAGACTGTGAATCCACTTTCCTTTTGCATTAACCATATTTACCTACTTTTGCAGATTTCAAACGTTTATTTTACTAACCATGGCTCATCCTGTTTTACAGGACCTTTTAAAAAACATATAAGGTTCCTGTTCATTTAAAAAAAAAAAAGGTTTCAGCCAAACCTGAGATCCCTTCCTGGGCAGGGCATCCGCTTTGTTTGGTGCCTGCACAGCAGTGAGCTGTGTCCCTACTCCCTGCAGGGCTGAGGCAGTGCCTGGGTGGCTGCAGTGCCCAGGGGAGATGCTGCTGGAGTCCCGGGAGGTCCTGGGACGCTGCCCACAGCTCTCCTGCTGCTCTTTGGTCAGCCCTGTGTCGCTGTGACTTGTTCCAGGTGTCACCTCATCGCTCAGCTCAGCCCTGAGCTGAGTCAGTGCAGGTTTTCTGCTCGGCCTCGCGTGCTCTGTGCTCATCACACCCAGGCTGGCGATGTTCCTGCTCACTGTCCTTTGCACCCTGGTCTCTGGTGAGGATAGAACTGCTGTGCTGCCCTCCATGGAGGGCTGCTGCCCTGCTGAGGTGGGGCTGGCATCCTGCAGGGGCTGTGCTGGGAGTCACTGCTCGTGGTAATGTGGGTTTAGCTCTCTAGCAACAAATTCTTTTGGCAACAGAGGATCAAGGTTCGTCAAGATTCAAGAGGTTTGAGTAAGAATGATGACGTCTTTTGTTTTGTATGACATTCTTATTTTCACTCGTGGTTTGACTCTTTCAACCCTTTCCTGTGTCTCTTCTTGGGGCTTCATGTCCCCTCATCAGGCTCCAGTGCCTCCTTGCTGCAAATCTGCTGTTTCAAAGTCAGGGTGAACTTCTGGGTCTTTGGTAGCAAATTCCTTTGGCTCTAGAAAAGGGAAATTGGTTTCTGCTCTTGAAAGGACATTAAGGATTGGATGTGCAATCCCTTCACACCTGAAAGGATTTAAACCTGTTGGAACTGGGGGAAATGGGGTATAAATGGAGGCAGTAAGTGGAGAGGACAGCCACAGCAAAGGTCAGATGTGGGAGCTTGAACAGAGCCTGTCCAGGGCGATACAGGGCCAGGCTGACAGCATGGCCTGGAGATGCTGGAAGTAAACAAACATCAGCTGGATCAGCCTGCGTGGGCTGGAAAGGGCTGCCAGGTCTGATGAAAGAGGCTTTATCTTGATTTTTCTGTAAATATTTCTTCGGCCTTCAATTTACTCCCATTTTCCCAGGCACGGCTCTGAAGGGTTCGGCTTAGGACATGCCCTCTTGGGTCTGATTGCCACAGTCACAGGCAGCTCTGGAGTGCAGGTATTGCCAGGGAAATAAAGTTTGAAGGACATGCATTTCAAGCCACAGGCCTTGGGAATGCCTTTAGCTCCTCACAGCAGCTTTTAGATCCATATTTAGATACAGGAGCATTTTCAATATCATGTTGATACAATCAGTTAGCAAACAATGACTTTTCTTTTGAATTTCCCATGGGAGAAGTTCTGATTTCTGGGTCATTTTTAGCTTCCCTTGAACATGCCTGGTTTCCCTGTCCTGTCCCTGGGTGTGAGCTGCTCCTGCTGCACCACAGCCTGGCACCAGCTCCCTGAGCAGCGCCTGCAGGGCAGGAGTCACACAGGAGCCCTCCAAGGGGAAGGCTGGGGAGAAAGCAGTGCTGGAGATGAAGCTGAAGAAGTTTTGCAGAACTCCAGGGAGGAGCAAACTCTGATGTGAGGTCAGAAGTGGCAGTAAGGGCCAGTGTATTCACCTCCTATCAGTCCTGCCAGCCTTTCCTGCCATAGAAAAGCCCTAAGAATAATGGGTCCCAGAGGGAGGGTGGATATAAAGGGCACTGCTAAATCTGAGATGCCTGCTGCTGACAGAAACACGGGGTGAAATTCCTGGGTGCTGTGAGCTCCCAGGGTGCTCTCAGAGAAGGCAAATAACAAACTCAGTGGTGCACCGTACACTTCTGGCCTAGACCACTTTTTTTCTTTCCTGAGCCTGGCTTACCTCCAGTGTGCCAGGAGTTCCCAAGCCAGTCACACCAGTCAGGCATCCAGCAGAATTTGTTATCAGTGTTTATCTGTTCCCAATACAGATTCCCAATACAGGTGTTCCATCACTGGGGGAGGCCAGGTAGGAGCCTCCTGGAAATCTCCCTGAGTGCTAGATGAGCATTTCTGCAGGCTGACAGAACTCTCTTTTCTCACAGCAAGTAATTTTGAAATATTTAATACTATATCTCACTTGGGCTCCATTTTTTTTTCGTACCGCAAGCTGTGTTATGGTGGAGTAACCTAAAGGTGAAATCTTGCCATTATGCAGCACAGTTCTTTTTAAGAAAAAAGGGAAAATAAACCTCACTCCGAACTTCAAAAGCTGAAGTGAGAAGGGAAAAAAAACCAAAACAGAAAGAGATCAACTTTCTTTAGTTTAAAAACCATATCCCCGAAGTGGCAGCCAGTGGCAGCCCTGCCCTCTAGTGCTGTTGCAAGTGAGGTGTTGGTGCACAGCTCACAGTCCAAGCCTGAGGTCCACTGAGTATTATTTAAGGCATATTAGTGTGGGGACTTTTGTGGGGTTTTTTGTTTGGCTTTTTTTTTGGTTGTTTTTTTTGTTTGTTTTTTTGTTTTTGTTTGTTTTGTTTTGGTGTTTTTGTGGTTTTTTTGTGGTTTTTTGTTTGGGTTTTTTTGTTTTGTTTTTGTTTTTTGTGGGTTTTTTTGTTTTGTTGTTGGTTGATTTTCTTCTTGTTGTTGGTTTGGGGTTTTCTTGTATTTTCTTTGGTTGATGGATTTTTCTAGGATAGTGGTGACATTTATAGTATTTTAGACATTTACAGTATTTTCATAGGATTTCAAGACAACCAAAACCAACCTCAGACTTTGCTGGATGCCAGGCTCTATGAAAACCCTGAATTACTTTGAGCATCTGAGATAACAATTATGATAAAACTTTCAATAAGCTGCAGAAGAGAAAGAGTGTTTCTGTGATTTGTGACTAACTGGAGCTTCCCTTCCCAGCATCGAAGGCGAGTACGTTCCTGTGGCAGGCGACGAGGTCACCTACAAGATGTGCACCATCCCTCCCAAGAACGAGAAGCTGCAGGCAGTGGAGGTGGTGATCACTCACCTGGCCCCTGGCACCAAGCACGAGACATGGTCTGGGCACGTCATCAGCTCCTGAGGTGTCCCCTGGGAACGTGGCTGCTGCTGCCTGCAGGGACCTGGCTGAAGAATATTGTGTGTGAGGAAATACTGCATTGTCAATAAAGCAGAAACAGGCCAAAATTACCATTTTTTACAGCTGGCCTGATTTAAAAAAAAAACCACAACAAAAAAAAAGGCAATTCAAATGCTAATGAAAAAAATCTAGCGTAATGTGTTTACAAAAAATGTATTTAAAGAGACCTAGTTTGTGTGCTTGGTGGAGGAGGGGAGGTTTGGGTTTTCTTTTATCTTGTGAACTGATTCCAGGAAATGCCCAGGGGAAGCGGGGAGAGGTTTTCAGGGGAGCTCTTCTAGCGCAGGTGGTCAAGCAGAGGCACAACTCTGAGCTGGTGCTGTGTGAGCCCTGTGCTCCCCTGGGCTGCTCTTCCTCAGGGCTGCAGCACCTTTACTGCTGATACCAGTGCCTGAATGCCTTGGCTTGAGAGACACAGGTGTTCATTGCTGATTTGTTTTCCTCATGGAAGGAAGTTCACAAACAGAGCAGCTGCCACAGGGTGGAAATCTCCATCAGGTGGTGATGCTCCAGTGCCCATCAGGTGCACCACTGCCCATGGAGTGGCTGCACAGGCATGGAAACTCGTGTGGTGGTAAAGCTGGGATAGTTTGTGAATTTACTTAGGTGCCTTGATGGTTGATTAGCAACAGATTTTATAGGCCAGTATTAAAAAAAAAAAATTAAAAAAAAAATCCCATCCCAAATTTAAATTTGCTTCAAGGTAAGCGGTAGAAAACTGTAGAATAGTGGATACTTCATAGCCTCTGTGTCTGAATCCTGACAAGGCTGAAGATTTGCCTTCTAGCCTGCATCCAGCTGAGTGCCACGTGTGCCCCTGGGCAGGCAGGACCCCTGCACTGCTGCACAGCAGGTGTGTGCTGCCCAGGGGATGGTGTGTTAAACATGTGCGAGTCACAGGCTCAGCTGGCTTGGTGAAGTACATTCTGCATCTGTTTCCCTGGAGAACTTGCTTGGTAGGATGTGATAGGGTCACCCTTCCCCAGACTCTTCATGTAGTTGTAGTGCTACTAAATTGGTTTTGTTCCTATTTGCCTTCCACATCTTTTATTTTCAAATGAAGCATTTTTCTCTATTATGTTCCTAACAGTGGATTTTTATTGACTTTGCAAATAAAAAAAAAAAAATTAAAAAAAAAAAAAAGGATAAAAGAAAAAAAAGCGCGCAACTCTTAGTTGTATGAAACAGTGTAGCTTCAGTTGTGTATTTGGAGCTTCACCAAGAGGTGCTCACTGTCATGTCCTGAGCCTTTCAGAGCAGCTGATGTGTTCCCAGGTGTGACATGGGGACAGCACAGGGGTGTGGGGTCAGAACTGCTGTGCGGGCTTGTTTTCCCTTAGCTGTACCTGTGTTACACCATGGTGTGGTGGGGTTTGGGTTTGGTTTTGTTTTCTATGACCCCTAAGACTTGGTCGTGGTGGGTTTATCACTGTGCAGCTTGTTGGAATATCACACTCTGCTTTCTTTACAATAAATGCAACCATTACTGTGCTTCAATGTGTTTTCAGTCTGCTCCCATTAAAACAGGAATCACCCTATGGAAGTACACACGTGAGAAGGGTGTTAGAAGATAAAATAATTCTGGTGCATGAGGTGCATTAAAGCTCCCCCTTTTTTGTGAGCCCTTTTGGGGATTTTGGTTGGTACACAAAGATTTTATTCTCTGCTTTTTAACTGTGCAAGTATCATGTGAACCTGGAACTGGAAAGATTCAAGTCACTCATTTCTTTGTACAGAGAGGCAGCATGCACCAGGTATGCTTTAAGTATTTAATTTGCCAAAATGACAAATTGAAACAGTATTTTTTCATGATAAAATGAGATTTTATTCTCCTTTACTAAATCAAACTGTTCATACACAAGATTACTTTCCTAATGCCAGATGAGAAAAGTAATACTAACAGTTACAGTGTCAGGCATTAACTTGAATTTTAATAGAAACATAATTTAGGTCATTTTTGTACTGCTAAAACTCTCACCTACCCATAATGCCTAAACCAAGAATCTCAGAAAATGATCAGAAAGCGACAGAAATATATTTTGCTAATGTGCTAAAATTATTTTAATTAATTTTCACAAATGATTTTTTCTATTTTGTCTGCAAAGAGTGTCAGTACCGTGACCTGATTGTGCCTTGGCACCACATCCATCCTGAGGAGGGAACTTTGGCACCAGCTGACCCAGCTTTCCCAGGGGTGGTACTCAGGGACTTCTGGACCAGTTCCATCTTCCCCCCTCCACAAAGAAATAAAACCTGTCCCTTCTACTCATCTTTCAATTTTAGACAAGAAAATCCCAACTGTCTTATAATTCATGTTAATTCATATAGCACATGGTAAGTATTTAAAAAAAAAATAAAAAAGTTCATCTTTTAAAAAGCACCTTCCACATAAAAAATTAGGGATAAAGCCTTGCGGGCCAATTTTGAGATGATAAATCAACTAGAAACAGATTATTCCTCCCCTTCCCCCCTAAACTGTAATTAATTAGTTAAGGAAGTTTATACATATCTTAAAAACCATCCCAAAATATAAACCAACCCAAACCCCACAACAAAAAAAAAACCCAAAAAACAAAGTACTTATGTGACTGGAAACTGAAAAGATGATGCTAAATGAGCTCTGCTGTGTTCCCCCAGACAGCAAGGGGTCTTCAATTAAAACATTTCCCTTCAGTAATGACTGACCTGCAAAGCACCTGCTATTCATGACCAATTACAAAAAACAATACCGAATGAAGATGATGTTTCAAGTTATTTTGCTGTTTTAACCGTCTTGGAAGTGTGAATCCTAAAAGTCTTTTATTTAAAAAATAGCTCTTCACAGATTCTTCTTGTATCCTGTGGGGATGTGACACTGTGGCCTTCTGTTCTGGAGTCTGTGAAAATTTCATAGTCATTCCCTCCCTGGAAGCAGAAGAGGATTTAATTTTATTTAACATAAAGTATGGTCACAAAAAGGGACAGATGAAGGAAAACAGTGAAAGAATGGACTTTTTCCAAGTGCCTGCAGTGATGAGGCTCAGGGAACAACAGCACTCCCACAGTATGAGCACAGAAGCCCCAAACCCACAGCTTCATTCGCAGATTTCTGTGTGCCACACTGCTTTCACTGGGTCAGCAGCAGCTCTTGGTACTTCAATGCTCTGGAAATGCTGCACTGCCACTTAGAGGGTTTAAAATGAACTGTCTGTAAACTCTGTGCCTGAGGGACAGGTGATTACTTTTGCAGCTGCTGGCAGGGGAAAAAAACTTTAATTTCAAGCTTGTCTTTTTCTCATAAAACTTCATCTTTTAAAATTTATAAAGTTCTTTGTAACTTAAGAGTTTTATAACTGTGGGTTGTTATAAAACTAAGCCTTTTCTTATAAAATTTACTCTGACACTGTCCCTTGGCCATATTCAGACAGCTTCAATTTCATCCAAGTCCTTGTGCTTGCCAGTGCCCTCACAAGCTCTTGTCAGGTGTCTGCTCAGGATTTTTAAAAGCCTCTGAATTGCCCTGCAGAGCTCTGCCCCATGATGAGGGACAGGGACTATGTGCAGTTCCTCAGGGTGGAGACAGAGTGGTGAGCAAAGGCACAGTATTAAATTCAGTGGGAAATAAATATGTTTAATAAACACCAGCCAACAAGAAGCATCAATCTACACTAACCAAGCAGGATAATCAGTTTCACACAGTCATGGCACCGAGGTGTTTAACAGAATTACAGAAGTCCAATTTCAAAACAACCTCTATTAAGCATTCACTTCAGGAAACAGAAGGAAAACTTCACAGCTGCAGCTTGGTAAACATGGACCTGTGCTTATTTCCTGACTTCAGCTCTTGTCAGGATGAAGGTTCTAAGGTTAGAACCTGCAATCCTTGTGGTTTAAAAACAGCAGCTCTGAAATTAACATAACAAACTAATATACTCACTGGCATAGTCTTGTCTCCAAAGAAATAAATAGTCTTGTATCCATCCTTGGCAACAATTCCTAAGCAGTACCTCTTATCCCAGCCATCTGGGAACACATCAATGCTTATCTGGCCTCCTAGGAAAGAGAGGAACCAAGACCTGCTTGATTTTAAGAACATTGCTGATGGGAGAGGAAGTGAAAAAAACCCAAATAACTAAACTGGGTAAGATTTTAGGCAGAAGGAGCTTAACAGAAATGTTATGAGTAAGTCCTGAAAGTACAAAGTGTTTTGTAGGGTATCAGTTACTGCAGTTGTGATTCAGAGATTATTTATCCACTCAACAAATATGAAAGCCTGAGCATGTTCCCAAATACTCACAGCTCTCCAAGTAAACCTTTTAGAAAGAATTACATTTAAGCTCTTTCCTTTTAGAAAGAAAGGACACAGATGAACACAGCCACTGGTGTATGTACAGCCATAAATCATAGGCAAAAGACTTCCTAAGGCTTTCAAAGTAGAAAAGGGAGGAAATCAGCCTTTTTAACACACCCTAACAGGACAGTAACTGTTCCAGTTCCAAACCCTGGCCTTCACCAATCCACCTAAGAGCTGGATTCCCAGTGGAAGCAGGGTTCCCAAAGGTATTTACAACATGCTTCAGGAGAGCTACATTGCAGTTCACTTTTGCCTTAGTGCTTCAGCACTAATGACAGCCATGCTTTGCAATTCTGAAAAATAATGAAAGGCAGGAAAAAAGAAAAAAAAAAGCATGAAAAGTTAATTCCCCCTTATTATCAATTTTTTCCTTAAGCTTGCACTTTCTTTTGGATTCTTTCCTTCCTCCCACACAACGCAGGTAGAGCTGAAGAACCAAGGGCAACTGGAACAGCACTGAGGGAGTGGTTCTGATCAAAACTGATTCACAGAAACAACACTGACTAATCAGAAGCATGTAATATGTTCCAAAATGAGCAGAATCAGTCACACAACTGACATTAAAGGACAAAGAACCAATGACAAGAAATGAAGTTCTCTTTGTTGATGGATTTCAATTAAAATGTCCCAATAAAAGCCTGAGAGGAAAATGAGGCTCAGTCTTGCCTGCAGCCACCCCTGCAGAGACCTGTCACACAAATGAGATGGAATGTCACAGCCATAAGAGAGTATGACTTAAATGAAATTTAAATTAATTGATGTTTTAAATTACATTCTTTTAAAGTATTACCTATAGAAAATGTGAGGCCTTTGCCTGCAAATTCTCTTTGTAAATCAGCTACAAATTTCTCTCTGATATGCTCCTTCTGTTAAGAAACAAAACAAAACAAAACAAAACACCAGTTACATGCTCTGTTGATTTGTCAATGAAAAAATAACCCCAAATCACCTCAAAAATATCCAAAAAATAATATTTTTAATGACTTGAATGGACACAGGCTACTACACTAAAGAGCAGACCAAGAAAGTATGGCTTTATCCAGGACAGGGTTTTTCAGGAACCCTGAGTGTAGAGGCAGGATGTTCAGTACTCTGGATATTGGATTAAAAATATCAGCCAAACCCACCCTTCTGCAAGTAATCATTGTTAACTATTGCAACAAAACCCCTACTATTTTCTGAGATCTGAATGAAGAAGCTAGTTAAACCACATGGAAAATGTTTAATTAAAAAAAAAAATTGCACAAGGTAGAGAAGTTTTTTAAAAATCATAACCTGGCCATAACTGCCTCCTCCAGGAGAGCTGGGTATTTTTCAAGGGTGGTAACTCACTTTATCAAGTTCATAGAACTCAAGCCGTTCTTCCTGGCTGCAGCTTCTTCCAATGGGGGACACATTTAACATTCCATTTCGGAACTCTATGAAAGTGCCTCTGCAAGAGAATTGATTAATAAGATAGAAAATAAATGAGAAAATTGCTCAAAACACTAAATATCACAATAAATTTCCATTTAATTCTAAAAGCAGTGGGAATCAGCTGTCTCTTTGTATGCATAAACCCCAAACATGTAGATACAACTCTGGCACCAAGGCTTTTGAACTTTGAATCTGGCAACCTCAACATCATTCTTACTGACTTTCAAAAGCATGATTTAGTTTTAGAAGTGCGACTGGAGCATCCCATCAACCGAATCCCCAGAGCCTGCCAGGCCAGACTGTCAGTTTTGGGGTGAAGCTGCAAAATTCCCAGCAATGCAGGCACTGTCCTGTCCTGCCTCCCATGGTGCATTTCAGTGTCTTGGGCAGCTGCACCTCACACATCCCCCAGAGCTGGTCTGGCTGCACCTCTCACCTCTGGAAAACGTTATGCTGCTGAATTCTGAAAGTGTCAAGGGAACACTCCTACTTCAAAACTGAATCTCCCTCCCTCTGACATCAGTATTTCAAATCCTGTGCTCCTGCTGGGAACTTGTCTTTGTATGCATGGATGGAGCTCTGTTTCATACATGCAGTGTTGCTCCCTAAGCACAAATTACTCTTTTTTTTTTCTGAGCACCCTGAGATGTTTGTGTGCACATACCTCTTCTTTGGCAGTTTAATCTTTGCAATGTAACTCAGGCAGTAGTTGATGACATCTTGAAGGATGTCCTCGCCCAGGTGGCCCTGAATGCTCTAACAAAACAAACACCATTCAACCAAGGGTCCAGAATCTGAGATTCTAAAAGCAAGTCACATGAAAAACACAGACATTGGGTAATCAGGCATGGTTAATACCACAGAGAAACAAACACGCCTTCAATCACTCACATCAGCTGATGCACACATGATACTAACTAAAGGCTCTCATTTTTAAAATTCACTTTATAACACCCAATTGTCTTTAATACAATCTCTACTTGTACCTGCTTCAGAAAGACACTGTGAGCCACAGGCAGCAGCCCTAAACAAAAAGCTGCATTTAACATCTGCTATAGCCAAGCATGAAGAAATGGGACCTTGTTCCTGCAGTAAACTGGAACCACTGGTCAAGGCAGCAAATTCAGCCAGGATCTCTTTTAAATGTTTACTTTCCGTTACTTATGTTAAACATTACATGCCAAATGAATAATCCATTAAGAGGAGCAACCCATGAAAAGAGCAGCCATTTTGGCCTTTGGAAGGGTGATTACAGAAGAGTGCACTGTAGCAACAAATCAAAATCCTGTTTAGAAAATTTATTTTTTCCACCACTGGGAATTTCACACTTACCTGCTTGCTCAAGAATTTCCCATCTTTGTATGCAACCAGGCCATTTTCTGGAAACACGTAGTCATATTTTTCAATCACTGCAAACAAGCAAAAATACTCATCATTTCCCCTGTATGTTTAATGCAGAATTGTCTTATAATGCTACTCCCATTTCTCACTAAGAATAACGCACACCTCAAATCACATGAAGTAATTTGTTTGAATTACTTGTATTTTTGCTTAGAGGCTCTTCCTTGCCTGCACACATGACTCTTTGCATTAAATGCAAAGAAATGACCAAAGACCTCAAAAAATGCAAAACCCTGGCACACAGCCTGGCTAGAGAGCAAGTCAAATACCATCCTTTTCTGTTTGTTTCCTCAGTGTTCCCAATCTTCAGTAGATGTCTGGGAGTTGTGAGACTCACAACACAAGATGACGTGGCTTACTGGAGACCACTTGGGAGCCAAACGAATTCTGAGTTGTCTGGACTTTACAGAAGGCTATCAGTAGCATCAATTAAGTAAAGATCATTAAAAATACAGGCTAAGGCAAGAATCCATCGCTGAATCATAACCTCACAGTGAGTAAAGCCAGGTCCTTGAGGGATATGCTGGACAGCAGAGTAGCCCACACGCGTATGTCACATATACGATTCCACTGTGAACAGCAGTGTGAAAAAGCCCTCCCAAGATTGTGTCACCAAGGCAGGATTTCACCATTAGCAACAATCTCCTAATGTGATACCGAGACACCTGGACAGTGCAAACAGGCTGCAGTTTCCAAGTGCCGATAAGCAGCTCCCCACAGCCTGAGCGCAACACGACATCACCAGAGAAAGCAGAGGAGGAGGAACTGAGTTTAACCTCCGTTTAACCTTCACGCCTTCCCGCGGGCCCCGAGCGCGGATTGCATCAGCGCAGCCCTTACCGTCCTCGCCCAGCTGCTCGCGGATCTTGGCGAAGTCCGAGCCGCCCACCACTCCCACCTTCACCTTCTGCCGCAGCCGCTGCAGGAAGGCCGCCATCTCCGCCGAGATTTTCTGGGGTCCAAAACAGAGCCGTCAGATTTGCCAGAGGCCCGCGCCTCCATCCCGCAACAATCGCTAGAAAGCCGCAGCACCGCGCGGGTCTTTAAGCGGCACAATCAGCGCGCCCAGGGGGCCCGCGGGATGCGGCACACGCCGGTGCCCACACGCGGGCGGGCTGCGCTGCGCGATCCGCCCCGCTCCCGGCGGGCTCCAGCCCCGTCCCGCACTCGCCTGGCGCGGGGCCGTGAGGGTGCCATCCACGTCGAAGAGGCAGAGCGCTGAGGGCGGCGGCGCCATGGCAGCGCGGGCGGTGGGGCCGGGGCTCCCGGCGGGCCGCGCGCGGGGCGGGGCGGGGCGCAGGCGCGCTGAGGCGGCGGCGTCATGGCGGCGGTAGGGCCGGGGCGCTGGGCCGGGCTGCTCCCCGTTCCCTTCCTTCCCCCATCTCTTTCCCTTCCCCCTTTCCCCCATCTCTTTCCCTTCCCCCTTTCCCCCGTCTCTTTCCCTTTCCCCTTTTCTATCCCCATCGCCATCCCTCCTCGGGCCGCTCGCTGACGGGTCCTCGCACGGCCACGTGTGTTGCAGCATGGCGAGGGCAGCACGGGACTTCTCTTGCTGCCTTTTCCCGTCGGCTCGGCACGTTCCCGGTGTCTGCTCCCTCTCTCGGCCTAGCGCGCGCTCTCCTCCCCTTTACCGTGCTCAGTCCGCTTTTTCCCCCCTGTTTCCCTAAAATGGCTGTTTAAGTGGTTGTTTAATAAGTCACCTATTTCGCCAGGTAGAAGCAGCTTGCTCAGACAGCCAGAGGCAGGGGCTGTGCAAGGGTCGGCCACTGAGCTGACTGATATCAGCAGTGTTAGCAAAAGCGTTTTCCCTGTCCCTCTGCAGGGAGGGATGCGAGCACAAACATCAGTTTCCTATCAGAACACTGGTTTAAGGTTACAGTCAGCTGGGGCTTGTGCTTTACTCTCTGCAGGTGCCCGAGGGACCAACTCTGAGCTCACTGGTTGGGTTTTAAGGAGGACTCAGATGATAACTGATGGGAATGTTTTCTTACAGGCTCGGCTCTGCACCGTTAGGACTAAAGTCTGCATGGCACCAGCTTTTGGGAGATGTCTACAGAAGGAGCTCTGGACAAAGTCGTGGAGAAGGGAAGATGCTCACCCGCCCTGGATTTTTGGATCATGGAGGTGTTTGCAGTCACAAACCCAGCGAGTTCATGGTGTCAGTAATTACCTCAGGAGACCACGAGAGCCGTCTGTGTGTCTGTCCCATTCGGCCCCTGCTGCTGTGGTCCAACAGAAGGCTGTGGATGGCAGGACAGAAGAGTTCAAACTGGTCTACAGGTTCCCAGGGATAAAGTACTGCAGGCTGCTGTCCAGGCTGAAGCTGTTGCAGACTGCCACCTCCATGGTCATCGTGCCTCCCATCTGCTACCTCTACTTGCAGGGCCAGGTGTCTGAGAATATCCTCTTCTATACGACTGGCATCGCCGTCTTTGCTGGGGCAATGTTGTATGGGATGAGCTACTTTTTCAGGAGAATTATTGGATTAATCTACTTAAGTGAAACTGGCCAAACAGTCAGAGTGGCCCACTTGACATTTTGGGGAAGACGGAATGACATTTACTGTCCCATAGAGACAGTGGTGACTTTGGATGAAGTTGGAGATAGCAAGGATGAGCTACTTCTCCAGTTCAAACGGTCTAACAGTACAGACACTTTGTATTTTACAATTAAGTATGGCCAGATTGTAGACAAGAAGTTGTTTACTCAAATATTCGGAGAACTTGTGTGACACAGAAGCTCATTTCCAGTGATTTTCCATGTTGCATGTTTATTGTGCTTATTGTTCCATGAGGTTTAAGTAGTTTACCAAGCTACACATCTCTGTCCTTTCCCTGTGCAAAGCCTGCTCTAAGTGCACCCAGTGTAAAAAGCCACAGTGGTATAGAGCAGCCCACTGGATTAAAGGTCTTGCAGCTTGTGTATGGTGTGAGGAGCATCTGTTCCGTGTCGGATTCAGTAATGTCACAGCATTCCAAGTCTGCGCTGTCCTCCTTGGAATGTGCCATAGGAGGCCAAATTACTGGGGCTGACCCTGGCCATTTGTTTCAGTTGGCCTCTTTGCTTTTTATGAAAAATGAAAAAACTCTTGAAATTAACTGCAGGAGCTGCCAGAGCATCCTCACTTCTAACTCAGTGCTTCTTTTAGCCAGTTTCAGGTTGGCTGGAAGGCCCCTGAAAATTAAAGCTGGTCTGGTACATCCATATCATGAGTATCACTGAATGTCAGAGACATGCTCACGTGTTAATGCAATTGAAGGAAATGGGAAGGAGGGGTGTAATGCTGTGGGAGGTGTGTGGGGTCTTCTGGCCTCAGGGGGGTCCTCCAGGATGGGAGTGGAACTGGGCAAAGCAAGGGTGTGCTGCAAGAGACACTGGCAGCTCAGCTGTAAGGCTAAATTAAAGCCTGGGACAATATTTCAGGAGCCTCTTCCAGAAATTGCTTCTCCATTGGAATGGGAAAAGCAGCACCTGTGTCTGTGAAGGACTGTGATCGTATTCCATGGTACTGGTACGATTCAACCTTTCCCAAAACCTCAGTAGAAATGAGGACTTTAAACCCAAGAAAGAACCAAACCTATCACCTGTAACATGTAACACATTTTTTGAATTGTCAGAAGCAAGATAACTCCTTACACCACTCTTCTAGCTCTTACTTTATTTGAAACTGGTAAATAAACTGACCCTCACCAATAACCTGGAGTGTTCTTTTCCTTATTTCTTCCTCATATAAATTGAAACCTCACATTGTGGTGGATCAGCAGAGGCAGATAAGTAAAATTACCATTTAAGTGCACAGGGTAACCCTGAATTACTATTTATTTATGTTGAACTTTTCCTCATGAGGTTCTGTGAGTTTAAATTTTGGCTGATGCTGTGTGGCACAGCAATATCAAATCCAAATATTCCTTGGTGTAAGCACCATGGCAGCAAAATACAGTGGGCTGTACAGGTACACTATTTTTTTGAGGTTTATCTTCGTCAGAATGTATTTAATATGCGCTAAGGTTTCAGTTTAGGTATGTACTGGGTATAAAATGAAAAGCCCTGGAGAAGTTCAATTATAAATATTTTATTTAAGAATATTGATTACACATGAGATGTCATTTGTTATGAATCTGTGTACAGTTACTAGTTACACCATGAAGTGTACTTAAGTATTTGTTTAAACATTTATTTGGCACTGTCCACAGTATGCTGTAAACAATATTAACTTTATATGCTTCAGCTGCAGTGCTTTCTATGTATTCTCTAACGATTTCATCAACATGTTGTACACAATTATACAGTTACTGAGTGTCAGTAAAAATTATAAAAACACCTAGAGTAGTCATAATAAAAGTGAAGATGTGGTAAGACTTCAAATTACTGGACCTTTGCTTCTGTAAAAGTACAAGACTTGCTAGAGACATTCACTAAAACTACTGCACTGATATGTTGAACGAACTAATTCCCAAAATGCTGTCAAATCCAGTTCTTGGTTTGACTTTCCTTTTGCTGATAATACGCTTACGAGGACAGCGATGACAATGAGGTTTTGTTGAACACCAATTTTTCCCGGTCCTTCCCCCAGATTTCTACAACCTCTGTTCAAAAACCTGCTCAGGTTCTGCCCAGCTGGTACCAGAATTCTGCTTTCTGCAGAGGTTTGCAGAAATCCCACTGGGTTTAAGCTGGCAGAAGCGACTGTACTTGAGTTTCCCAATACCAGTACTTTAAAATGGGAAAACCATGATTAACACTTCTCAAAGCAGGTAAGGAACCTTTTCACATTTTGGTACCTGTATTAAACATGTAAATCTTTTAACTTCTCTGTCTCTTTTATTATGTACTTAAAAATTGTGGTCAGGTCCTAATAGGGCAACTGTAAAGTCCGTTGTGGTCCCTGTTTTGGTGCACAACAAAAAGTTAAAACTTAGTAAACAAAATCCAGATGCTTACCAAGAAAAAGGAAAAGAAAGGCACCAGATCTAGTTCAAGTCAGCCTTCAGCAAACAGTGAAGAGACATCCAAAACAATTCTCAGAAGAGAAACAAATTAATGAACTGTTGACACATTTTTTGATCTGTGGCTTTCTAGAAGATCTCTGAAGTATCAATGACTTAGAATATACTATTAGAACAAAAATAGAATTACTTTGCATTATAAATGTGCAGTCAGGACTAGGCCTTCGCTGTAGTGGCTCTGATACCAGATAATGGCTAAGATTAAGCATTTCTGCTTTAGTTTTACAAAATACCTCAAGTATTCATGTAGAAGTTGTAATAGATAAATTAATGGCTATTGTGTGTTCTGGGCAAATGGTAAAATAATCTGGAATCATTCTAGATTGCTGGCAGAAGTGGAAGAATGTGCTTTGCATGGTTCTCTAAGCTTTGTCAGATTACATATGTCAGGGTAGAGTTATCTCTGTACAAGTCTGCTTGTAAGAGAAGTCAGAAGTTTTAAAAGTCATCCACGATGAGGACAAAAGGACAAGGGCTTCAGTGCCACCTGCAGCGCTGCAGGTGTGGCTGAGGGCACCAGTGCCCCTGAAGCAGTGAGTGCAGGCTGGGCAGAGCTGACAGTGCCCTGATCCACTTGGCGTAGCAGATGCCTGTACTCGAGGGAATAAAGCTGGAAATTATTCTGTAAAATACTGTGCTTGGCAGTGGTGGAAAGCAGAGCTTTCCTTGAAACACTGATTCTGTTCCAGCTGCCATTAGAGAATGGCACTTTCTGCGTGGCAGGCGTGTGGCTCTGAGCGTTTGGCCACATTGTTGCTGCTTCTGGGCGCAAATCTACCAGGGTCACCTGTGAAAACAGACTGTACCAGGTCCTGATCAAACAGTGGAGAGTCAGGGACATGGCTGTAGGGAGGACTCTGCAGTTAACATGGCCCAGGCCAGAAGAGGGAGGTTCTAGGGAATGCACCAGGCCACATTTTCTAGGGAATGCACAGTGAGGGACAGCTGCATGTACCTGCTGGTGACCAGTGCCAATGCTCTGCCTGGGGCGCGTGTGCATGGAGCAGCTTGCCTTGGGCAGGATTACAGACAGAACACAAACCTCAGTTTATGACTTTACACTTATCTTGTAAGTAAAGAAGACATGAATTAATGCAAACTAATTTCATAATCAGCTGTTCAGTGTGAGGGAACTGCTTTTACTTGAAGTTTGCTAAGATGTCACTGAAAATGTTCAGAAAGAGGTGCGCGTGGTGATCCTTGAAGATCAGCGTTGGACGGAAACGAATGGATCTGTCTCCACAGCCTCCCAGAACAACACCTGAAATGAGAACAGAATTGGTCCTCTAGTAATTTCCATCTTTGCCAAATATCCAGAAAAATTCAGGTCTCTGAATGAGGATACCCTCACTGTGGAAGCCAACAGAAGCTCCCCAAATGCCGCTAGCCACACCATGATACAACACATGAATGGCCTCAAGCTTCACAGCAGCTTAAAAGAACACTGCGAGTGCCTGGAGCTGTTCTATAAAACACTTGGGAGAATTTGGACTAATCCCAGCAGCAATGGAAAGACTCCATCCTGCACAGAGCTCAAACAGCACACAGTGGACTGCTCTGAGGTCTCTGACAAATATTTCCAGAAAAGCATAAATACAACTTTGTCATTTCACTGCTGTCCTCTGATACTGCAGTACACATACACCATATGAAAAGGGAAAAGGTAAAGCATTACCTATGCTACTGTTTGTCATGTGAAGCTCATCCACACACACAGACTTTCTTACCTTTGTTCCTGGCTATTGTAATTAACTTGTTTCTAGTTGCATCATTTGGAGTGTCAAACGAACAGAATGTTCCTCTTCCTCTCACTCTGCTGATGAGATGGGGGTAACGAGCCTGCAGAGAGAGGAGAGACAAGCACATGGCAGGTGCTGCAACAGAGGGCACCTGGTGGCCAGCTTGGCTCTGCCAGGTGGAAACCCTGCTGCCTCCTCGCTCTGCTGGAGTGGAGCATGGCTCACACAGCCTCGTGTCCTGCTCAGCCTGCAGAGCCCAGCACAAAGCAGGGAGGGAGAATGGATCTGACCCATGAGCTGGGTCAAGTGAAATCTTTCTTGGAACGAGCGTAACACACCTTACTTACATCTACAGTGGACAGCAGGAAAACCTGGGCATAAATCATGTGCACCAGGGCTAGGAACCAGCTCATTCTTACCCTGCACTGACACTTGCCAGTAGTATCTGCCACTTACTCTCTATTACAATCCTCATCTTTTAGAAGAGCAGCCTTTTGGATAGAACTAGTTGTATTCTGACCCTCCAAAGTATGAAGATTATATCAGTTTCTGTTCTCCTGCCTGTTATGCCTTAGAGCTGTGGAGAGAGCAGAGACTGTGTTGGGATTATTCTGTGCAAAATGCCTTTGGGAGGTGAGCACCTGCAAGCCTATCCTTAAATGCCTGTCTGTAGAGCTCCGTAGTTGAAGTTGTAAGGAATTTCCCTTAAACAAGGGAGGGAAAGCTACAATTTTCTTGTTTCAACAGCCCAGCAGTATTGGAACAAAATATGAAAGCACCTTCTTTTAAAAAGAACTTTAGGACAATGAAATACCAGCTGCTTGTGATAACAAAATCTTCTAGCAAAATAATTTAATTAGCTGCAGTTCATACCTTCAGATATTTTGGGAATCAACCTTTACATTGGATTAAGCTATAAAAACCCAGCATTTTTAAGTCAGTAAAAGAAAGTTAACCTCAATTCCAAATGGGACACAGTTATTCAGGCTTGTGTTGAAGTTATTATAATGATCTAGACCCCAGCTGGAGTTCCTCAGTCCAAGTGTTTAAACTGGATGAGGTCAGGCCTCACCTCATCAGCAAATCTCTCCTTTTTATCTACAATCCTTCCAGATGTTTACCTGCAAATCCAGCAGCCCGGTCAGTAGTGCTTTCCCAGCGTGGGTTGCATTGTTTAGAAGGTCTTCTGTTTTAATAACCTTAATGACTTCAGCAAGCATGAGGTTCTTGGATGGATCTCCAAGCCAGGTGTTAAAAATCCGGTAGGGCTTGGGAAGGGGTGGAAAAAGAGTTGTGGAACATGTTAACAGGAAAATCACTATAAATTAAGGAAAACAAGGCATCACACTGGCAATGCAAACATGGTATATGAAAAAGCATGCACTAAACCTCTCACCAACCCCCTTTTTTATGTTGTAAAGCCAAATCCCACCGCCCTGCAGAGCTGACACACAGGCTGACTGTTTCCTGCTTCTCTTTTAGTGCACTCTGTCTTGCTGCTCTGTCATCTCATTGAAACACAGCTACAGATGACAGGAAATCAGCATCATCTCTGTGGGCTTTTACATCAAGCTTTATGTTCTTCCCCTTAATTTTCCTTTTTTTATTTATTTATTACATCTAAAATGTCATTAATACAAAGAAGAAATCTTGCTGACAGAATCTGTAATGCTGACATACAAGCTCTGAAGTTCCCATGTTGTCCTACAAGAGAAGGTATCAGTTTGTGGTTGGATTTTGTACTGAAGGTTTGTTCCATTAGGCTAAACCCAGTTCTCCTCTCCCCCCACCAGCTCTATGACCTTGGTGACTGATAAAAACTGGAGTAAAAGTGAAGAAGTGATGACAACTGTTGTGTGAGCACACTGTCAGTTTCTGTAAAACAGCAGCCCCATCCAGCTGAACCTGCACTGCTGAAGGAAACCTTGTCCCTTCCATGGATGTCACTCCTCAGGGTGTTACCAACTAGCATAGAGTTCAAGTTTCATTGAAAATCTTACAGCGTTTGGCCTGAACTCCTCTTTGTGGAAAAATCCTCCTGTCATCATCTTCTTACTGAATGTCACCACATCAGCTGGGTCATCCAGGCCCCAGTGCTCGTGTGCCCAGAATTTTCCTGTGCAGCCGCCTCCCGTCTGCACCTCGTCCACCAGGAATGCACAGCCATGCTGCAGAGACAGACGTGAGGGGCAGGGAATGTGAGCCCTCCTTCCCAAAACAGAAACACCTCCCTTAGTGAGCACATCAGCACAAGCCAAGCACAGGCAACACCCCTCCTTCCTCTCCCTTCGCTGCCCCAACCTCCCCTCCTCAATCCCTCCACCAGTGCCACTCACGCTGTGGTACATTTCACAGTTAAAAATTCAGCTGTTTATTCAGGAAGGCACTAGAAACTTGTTTTCTACCTATATTCACAAAGTACATGTTTTTATATAGTTTGAGCATCTCTAGAGGATACCTGAAAACATCTGGGAGGAGCAGAGGTGGCATTTTCAAAGCCCCTGAGGGAAGTAGTGTCATTTCTAGGAGCTTTGTTTGTCTGAGTTGGGCATTTGTGGCACAAAGGCAGTACCAGCAGCATGAGCTGTTCAGTTTAGGGGCCTGAAAAGTTGCTTTTTCAGACAAGTCTGCTAAAAGAGCTACTCCTGTGAGATGGCAATGTGGGGTTTTTATGTGAAGGACTATTTTGTCAAAACTTTGTGACAGGGAGAGCAAGCTATATCATAGTACTGTATTTAAAAACAATGGGTAGGTACTTTTGGCAGCATCTCTTCAGCACACAGAAGTTTTGAGGGTGAAAAAAGCATAGAGTAGGTATTACTGAGGGTCATAGCTTCTAAATAGGTAACTTTACATTCCAAGTATCGAGACATCAGTCCTTTTCATAGTTTAATTGAAACATCAGCACTATGGTTGGACACAAGCTGTGTTTCAGCTTTTTTTGCAATTAAAAAGGTCTTTAAAAATTTACCCTTTTCCAAACTCGCTTCCTCAGAAATTGAACCTCCTTAACAAATTGGCATTTTCATTTAAAGAACACACCTGCAAAATTCATAGCCAATGAATCAGAGCAATTTCTGTCTCACTTTGAAATGAGAAGGTAATTTATTGGATTGAGGAAATCATTAGCTGTGAATCAAATGAAAGAGACCAGGGTTTGCTTGTATCTGACTACAGCTATGTAATTACCCCAACAGCAGGTGAGGAAGCCTGTGAAACTCTCCAAGAGCCTGGGGCAGGGCAAGGCCTCTGGACACACCCACAAGGTGTGGGTGCAGGTTTAGCTACCACTGAGTGCCCAGAGAAATGTTTTATTACCTTTCTGGCAATATCTCGTAGCTTTCTGAAGAAGTCATCTGAAGCATGATTGTCCCCACCCTCCGACTGTATGGGTTCCACAATGATTCCAGCCACAATCTTCTTCTTTTTCCTGTACTTTACAATCAGGTCTTCCACCTGTGAATCAAATATTTATTCATTGATTTAATCAAACATTTTCACATTTCCTCCCAGCAAGATTAAATCTCAGCAGCAAAACTTCAACTTTTCATAGACATTCCTGGCTATAAAGCTGCCAGGAGGCACAAAGAATTAACAAGTAGTTCCTCTAGGATTCAGCACTGCCTTCTTGTTCCTGAATGGGTTTAAATCATGTCCTAGCCACACTGTAAATAGCTGCACATTTCCCAACAGTGTTGTGAAAGCTTTAGCCACGTTCAGCTGGCAGTGTGGTGAGCACCACTGCAGCTCGCTGTGCCACTGCTGTTATTCCACCCAAGTGATATGGAACGGGATAGTTTTTGTGTCAGAAACCAAAACTCCACTAAAGCATTTGCGAAGGAAAATTTACTTTTTCTAGTCACTCACTTCGGATATATTAATCAGATTTAATAGTGCAGAAATCTTGTTGTAAAGGGCTGACAAATAATTCTCATTAACCTCATAGTGCCGATTGCTGCAATTAGTGGTGTATATGTGATCGAAATCCCCCTCAAAGCTCTCGGGCCCACAGCCCCTGCAGGCTGTGCAAAGCAAGGGTTTCCAAAGGAGGCCAGTAAGCCAAGCACAGACTTGCTAAGAAAGCATTTGGCTTTTTGTTTTGTTTGTTTGTTTTTAAAATAATGGCTTCCAGCATTGTATTTCTCCCACCCAAAGCTACCCTGGAGCAGCCCCAGGGAAGCCTTTTTCTGTGCTTTCTGTTTTCTCTGAAGTGAGGCAGGTTTGGAGAAGTGGACTTGGGTCCATCCCTGCACGATCACAAGCTTTATGCCAGAAGCTGCCCTGGAAAAGCTGAAAAGCCTGAAATACTGCTAGAGGTTCTCTCTGCAGAGAGGGTTAGCCACACTGTGCTCTCTCCCTGAATCCATGGCCCTTTGGCAAGACCTGGCAGACGAGTTCACGGTGATACAACAAAGTTCTGAGGGTGAAATTTCACTTTGGTATCACTCATGCAGCCCTCTATTCCCAGTAAGCTGGCAGGGAGAAAGGTCTGACTGCAAACAACAGTGAATGCTGCTCCAATCACAAGCTGTTCCAACCCCTGAAAACATTCTTTTAATGAAAAGCACTAATCCTACCAACACTATTCATTATTTCAAATCAAAAACAACAGAGAGTTGCCAGTGAGTTTTTTACCTCCTCTAAACAACGGGCTTCTTCCTGTTGATTCTCTTTCACAAAGTCTTCCAGGGGATACTTTAGCCTTGGAAATGGAGCAATAGGCCAGTCCAGTGAGGGAATGTCCAGTTTGTGAATTGCTTTAGAGTGAGTTGTAGCTAAGCAACCTAAACTCAGAGAAAGAAAAATTAAAATAATACCTATCTAGGAACAATACAAGAAAAAAGCTACCAAGGAGTGAAAAATGGCCTGACCGTAGAATTCTCTTAACTGCTCTGTTTTTACTGTTTTCTGAAATACTGGGTAATTTGATTTAGTCAAGCTTAAATGGATTGCTCTAGATTTTAAGCATCAGTTTCCACATGCAGTGTTCCAGAAGAGCAGGAGAACCTCTCTTAGCCTCAACAGCTTGCTCAGATGAGGTGGGTGTCATCCCTCCAAAGACAACTGCTCACAGAGCTCACACTTCAGCACTCTCAGGTAACGTGCTTAGAGCAGGGATTGAGCCAACATTAACCAGTAAAAGTGAGTGACAGCATGTTTGTGGTGATTTTACCCCAGGAGTTAGATTTTCATGAGTACAGACAGGATTCAGAATAAAAATAAGAGCCTATCTGAAAAGAATTTTTCAAAAAATGTAAAATCAATCCCTACTGTCACTCAAATATTCTGTTTCAGTACTGGTGGGGCTTCCAAGGCAAACCTTAATGAACCTATATCTTCTCCACTGTCCAAGGACAAGCCCAGTGAGCTGAGGGACAAGGCGGGGACAAGGGACAGCTTACCCAGGGTCCTGCCGTGGAAGCCGCCCATGAAGGAGAGCATGGCGTAGTCAGGGCAGCCGGGGGGCTGCAAGCAGAGCACACAGTGGGGTCAGCGAGGGGCTCAGCCCCCTCACTGCCCCCTGAGCCAGCTCCTCTGCGGCCATCAGGCACCACAGATTGGTACAGCCACCCCCGCAACAAATTGCTCACCCCCAAGAACCTGCCCCACCTCCCAAACCCGGACATTAACACTAATGAATGTGTGAGGTTTTGTGCTGTGTCGTGACATTACTGCACAGGGGAGCTCACACAAGGCTGAGCCTTCAGCACCATCAGCCCTTTTTACACAAATCAGGAGCAGCTGTTTATGGGGTGGCTGTGGGGGCTCAGCAAGGAGAGGCCAGAGCTGCCCTGTGCTGGACCCTTGTGCATTCCTGGTTGGTATTTATTGGGAGCAGTCTGTATTTCACCATCTCCTACATTTACAAAACCCAGATTCCACTTCACATGTAGCAAACCAAATTTTTCCTCCCAATCTTCCAAAAGCCCAAACCAGTGGTACATCTGCAGGTGTGCTAAAGAACAAATGTTACCTGGTTAATCATGCAAGATTCCAGTTCTTCTTTTGTGACATTATTATGGCCCCTCTCCTTGTTCTGCAAAAAACCCAAACAACCTCACGTGAGTTCTCCTGTAGTTGTAACCAATGCATTTATGGCTGAACCACAGACCAGTAATGCTGGTATTCAAGACTGGAGTCAATGAAGACCCAGACTGTGGCTTTCACATGCTGACTGCAATCTGCATTTTCTTTATTAACTTTTCTTTATAACTTCTAAAGTTGTGTCAATATAAAGTAAAAGCTTAGACAAAGACTTCTTAATAAAGACTTTATACTAGATTGAATATAAAGAACATCATGAGCAAGACAACCTCCATGCCTCACTTTGTTTTACAATACCAATTCTTATCATGAATAAATACTCATTTCTACATCTAAACCTACAAAAACATCTTAATGTTTTACTTACTCTGTACCACATAAATATTGCTTTAAAGGCATTTTCATTAGAGCAGGATCCACAAGACATGGTCATCACCTGTGACAGACCCTTAGGAGCCACCTGTCAAGGAAGACAGAAAATTACTCTGAAATACTGAACACAAGTATAGTGCAAAGTGATAACAATAGGGATCTGTCCTTAGCACCATGAACTTCAGTATAGTGGGAAACCAACCATGCCTGGGGTGAGGAAAGCCAATGTCAACTGCAGCTGAGAGGGCTCAACTCAGTTGCAGTGCCAAGGGTCTTCAAATTCCAATCATGACAAAGAGAAGCCACTTGTCCCACTCTCTCTCATGAAAGCACAGTGAACAGGGGTTAGTCAAACTGTGTTTTTTCATCAATTCTTGAACCCAGAAAGAAAGAGGCTGCATCTGTGCAGAGCTGACATGCCATGTTCTTAGATTCAGCTGTCAAGTCAGGGAAAAAGGTTTGATCTCATTTCTTGCAGTGGGAAGGCAATGGATGAACTGTGATGTTCTCTATAAAACCCATAACAACCCTTGATATGCCCATGTCCCTGAACACAAAACAGGGTAGCTCATCACAGCTATCTCAAACTTACTGATAGCAAAGACTCCTTCAGTTTTTCTGTAAAGTTCTCTGGAGGTAAAATCCCTAGGGCAGGTCTGTTGATAAAAGTGCTCTAAAAAGACAAAGAAGAATTGTTAGGTCTTACTATCACATGGAAAATATGTTGATATCAAAGCAGTTACATTTTATTCTAATTATAAATACCAGGCAAAGATCTGTATTATGGCATGAGGAGTTTTAAGCTAGGGATTAATATTCCTGCCTTAGCATATGTCTTTCTGTCTAATCCTTACTACTTTATTCTTGCAGGACAGCTTAGGGAAGGTGCATACTAACTCATACTGATATTTCCCTCTTCAATACTGCCATTTTATTTGCTCAACCTCAATTTTCCGTGTACACAGGAAATATGCTTCAAAATCTTTACTACTTCTTTTCAGTCTGAGTAGCTAAATTCAATTAGGATAGCAGCATTGTCATCCTTACTGATTTTCAAGACAGACCATTTTGAAACACTGTGGTTATAAACATCCTCCAGATACTATTGCAGTGGGATTTGGGGGAACAAGGCAACGGTAAAGTTACAGGATATGAGCTACCTCTGAGAAGGATAAAGACCCACGCAAGGGTCAGCAACACAACACAACACTACAATAAATAGTGACAGAAGACCTGTGCCCACAGGCACGCTGTCTGCCTTGCAGATCCCCTGGCATGGACAGAACAGGCAGCACAGGGACCAGCGAGGGGTTGCTCTGCTTGTTACTGCCTCACCCACAGCAACTTGCATTTAATCAAGCTCAGGGACACTGGCTGACAGAGGCAGACATGCTGTGCTAACTCCTTGTCACCAGGGGCTGTTGGTATGAAGCTCACTGATTTGCAGGCACCTATTCCCTGTTGTAGGGTTTTCAGGGACCACAGTCAGTGTGCCTGGTGCCTCAGCTGAGCTGTAGGGACAGTTCTCACTGTGCAGGACAGCAGTAGATTTCCATCTTCCCTGTTTTCTTCTCTCCATCTCCTGACCGAGGTCTGACATGGACCAGCAGCCACTCATGCTGAAATAGCCTTCAGAGGGATTCCACAGCCCATCGGGAAGCTTCCTGGTTGAACTCACAACTGCTCCCCAGAATTCTTTTCTCCAACCATTTCCTTTCCATTCCTGCCAGCAGAACTGAGTCTGCGTTGCTGCAAGAGCCCTGGGAAGCACAGCTGTGACTCCAGGGATGCAGCCTTCCCACACCACAGCACCGGGAGGCTCCTGGGAAGGTGGAGCCAGGCTCCAGGCTCTTCAGCAGGAGGTGAGAAACCATGGGCATGAATCAAAGCATGAGAGGTACTGATCTGGGTATAGGAAAAAGGTTTTTCAGCAAGAGAACAGTGAAGCAGTGGAACAGGCTGCCCTTCTTGGAGGTTTTCAAGATCTCAGAGCCCTGAGCACCTTGGTCTCATCTCACAGCTGCTCCTCTTGGAGCAGGAGCTTGGCCAAGAGACCACCTGAGGTCTCTTCCAACTTCAGTGGTCGCACTGGTGCTGTGAAACTGGCCACACCAGGACTCACACCTTTGGGAACGGTAATTTTGGTGTCAGTGAACAGCAGCCTGCTGCCCACACAGGGGTTTCTGCTGCTCACGCAGGGGTTTCTGTTGCCCACACCGGGGTTTCTAAGAAGCAGCTCTAGAAAAAGCCCCTCAGCCTCCCCAGTCCACTAATGGAGATGAATGTTACATTTATGCAATTAATTTAAATTGTGTCATGGGTTACAATTGATTCATTGCTGCTCTTAATCTTTGTGGGCAATCTTATTTGATTCATACTGTGCGACTCTTTATTTTAAATTAAATTTTCTCAGAAAAGGACAAGCTCAATAAATTTGCCAACTGCAAAGCAGCTTTATTTGCCCCTTTTTTTTTGTTTGTTGTTTTTCTTGTCGAACAAGTGATGGCTGAAATTAAAGGCTGAGCTTCGATAACTTAAGTCTTAATGGGTCTCCAGAGGGGACAGACAGCCTCCCCCAAAACATTCATATTTTCAGTGCAGCTCAAGCTTGCACATTTATCACATCCTTCAATCCTTCTCCTCAACACAAGTAACTAATTCATTCCAAGGCATGTGAGGCACAGCAAGAGGTGTAAGTGGTCACACTGCACCTGTAAGGACATTTCATCAGGATCCTTAGGGAAAACCAAGGACCACACAAGATCGAACACTGGATGAGCTAGGACTTTGTAAACTCTTCAAGTGTGTTACTTCCAAAACACAGTTTCAACAGAATCCAGCTTAAAGGAAAACCTAAGCAAGGACGTTACTGACAGGTTAACACAAAGTTTTTGTTTTGTATCTACGAGAAATCTTACTTGGCTTTTTATCTCAATCCAAAAGTAAATTTTTGCATCAAGTTAAAGAGACAAGACCATAAATTTGTTGTGAATTTGATTATGGACTGTCACAGTCAATTGACAACATTTGCCATTAAGCGGAAAAGTGTATTTTTCTTTTGTAGTTAATGAGATACCCAAAACCGAGAAAAACGGAACATTGACATCAAGCTGCTGTGGGCTCAAATAAACAGATGCACATTCTGTGCTTATAGCTGGCTATAAAGAGGGTATGTGGAGCATTACAGACAAACCAAATCAAAAGTCCCTCCAGGAAAACACAATCCCTTTGCAAACCCTAACCAAAGTTGTGCCACTCGTGTAGGACTTTGGAGTTCTTTCACCTTCACTGCAGGCTTCCAGGAGGGTAACCTGCCCTTCCTCACTGGGCAAATCAGCAACTGCCAACAGGGTTGCTTTTTTTTTTTTTTTGTTTGTGGTTTGCTTTTTTTTTTTTTTTTTTTTGTTGTTGTTGTTTTGTTTTGTTTTTGTTTTTGGGATTTTTATTTGTTTGTTCTTTTTTTTCTTTGTTTGTTTTTTAAATCTGACTTTACCTACTGCTGCACTATAATGAAGATATTATTCCTAGAAATCATTTTTATGAGTTAACATAATTATTTATAAATATTAGACCTTCCAAAATATCCAGATCTGCCTTTGGTAACTCCAGCATTCCTAGTCCTGGTACTTTGTTGGTTTGTTTCTGGTTATTTTAACTTGAAATATTTTAGTTCTGGGAAAGGCAGAATTTCTCACCCTGAAGAAACGAGCACTCCATAAAGCAAATCAGCTCAGGATTTCTTTGCCATGCTGGCTCAGGATTCAACAGTGAGATGGGAATCAGTCACTATCCCCAACTTCAAAAAACCCCTACACTTCCCATAGCATTCCAGATGTAGGGCACCATGTCTTTGTATTCTCCCCCAAGGTCTTGTGCTTGCTTTCAGGCTCAAAAGTCTTCACTCAGAGAACATTATTAAAATGGTTAATTGGAGACATCATGCTTGAACTATGATTTAAATCTGGCTGCAAACATATCAAGTGCTTGCATCACCCAAATGTTTACTTTTTGTAAAACTTTCCAGAGGTTTTGGTGTCTTCTTAAGCACTACAAAGCTCTTTTCATCTAGTGAGAAGTAAAGCAAGCAGATCCTATCACACATTAAATTGAATCATTAGCATTCACTATCAGTCTGAGAAAAAAACAGAAAGCCTACAACAGGAGGGAGAGAACTTCTTCACGTACTTAATGTATTAATTCACTTACCAGGTTCTGTGGCTGCTGTAAAAGCTTTATCAGAGAGGGATGGCTGTAACCTAATTAAACAGAACAAAGAAAGAAAACAGTTCTTTCTATCTGGTTTCAATAAAGTAATGCAAAGCACAAGAATAACCTTACCTTAATGCTTGACAGTTTCTGTGTAACTTGTATATTTTTAATAATAGAAGTTCTTTTGAAGTAGGACAAACCTATGGGCTTTTTGTCTCTCTCACTACCAGCTTTTCTTTTTTTTTCTTCCCATTTCCTTACTTTAACAAACTTTTGTTTGGAAAAAGATGCAATAATTTGTCCTTTTTACTAAGAAACTAAGATAGCTTCAGTTTTAACCCAATGAAGGTGCTTAATTTATACCCATTGATATTCTACAGGATAACTTGCTTGCTTACAGGCAAAAAACCAATTTATCTGCTGTAAAAAAAATCTTCAAAGGAGGCCAGAAATTTCATTTTAAGCCTGATCTCTAATGTATGAAATGCCAATGCCAGAGATTAACATCATCTTTTAAATTTCCTTGTAGAAACAGTTGGAAACCTCATCTTCCCTACTGCTCAAGAAGTCAGACCATGCTAATTTTGTTACAAAAGCTTATTGTGCCTCTGAATCCCCATTCCAGTGGAATGACAACAGCCCTGATTATCCTGTTTGAGCAATAGAGCATCAGGCTACTGTGTTAACAAATCAATTATAAATTCAGTTTTGAACAATTTTAGCTGAAAACAAGAGAATATCCGTATTGTTTTAGCTGCATGTCATGCTGATAAATCTGTTAAAATTATTATGAAGATAATAATAGTGGCTATTTGGGACACAGAACAACTAAATCTGCATGGCATCTGCTGTCATGGGAAGAGTTGCTGTTCAGCTAGAGGGAATGACACATTGAGAGCTGTGTCCTTGAGAACTGTACCTGTGGCTGCCACTGAGAGCCCCTTTGAGAATAAATCAAGATTTTTAGAGATCCCCAAAGGGCACAGAAGTTTGTTGTAAACAGCTAATATTGTTTAGGAAGTTCAAGGATCAACTCTGGTGTTGCTTGTAAGAACTTGTAATCCTGTTGCTGGTGTTACGATATGTGAAGATCTTTCTATCTTCTCTTATATAACACAAATTCCTGATTCACCCTTTTCCACTCACACAGGATCTCTCTCCTGTTGTCTTCACTTCGGGCCAAGTGGTCTGGCCTTCCTCCTACCACTCCCTATTCCTTGTGATACCTTAGGATTTTAGCTTCTGTATTTTTCACGGATCTGTAATCCTGTGATTCTTTAGTGTATCACTCTGGACTCCATATAGGGTGCTGAGCTGCTGTTCTCTCATTTTTAGACAAAACAATTCCTCTCTAAGCTTAAAACTCCAGGACACCTCACTGTCTCAGGCCCCAAGATACAAAAACAACAGTGAATTGGGGGGAGCAAACCTGGAGTAAATGACTTCATTACCTGAGGGTGTAATTGGAGGATTAACTCCAGATACACAAATGGACAAAACTTAAAAAAGTAAGAAAAACTCGTGACCTGTGTTCATTTTGGGTGTAGCCCTTGGGTGGGCTGTGACTGCCCTAAATGCACATGAAGGCCCTTCAATAAATGTAACTGCTTTTATTCCCTTAACTTTGTCTAGCCTGTGTTTTAGGTAAGCCCGTCAGGCATCACTTGTGCCTCCTCACACAGGCCCCAGTGACCCCAAAGCCTGACTGCTGTGAAAGTCAGGCTGTGTGTGACAGAAGCTGAGCTGGCACATGGCTCAGCAGTCAGGAACCAACACCAGGAAGGACTAAATGGTTGAATAACCATTATATAACTGTGGTAGCCAAGTCAAACAGCTGCAGGCTGGGATGGCAAACAGGCACTAACTCATCTCACTGCCAGGACCAGCACAAGGGTTTGGAGCTTTACAAATGCACTCTCAGAGGTGACCGAGAGGCTCTAAGGGAAGGACACCTGTTCCATCACTCTTGCTGTGTGTCTGGATCACTGTGACAGGAACGTACATGTCCTCCAGGCTCATGAATGTGCCTGTCTGTAAAAGGAAAAACAACTAGAGCCTGCTAAAATAATGAGATGGAAAAAGCCCAAAGAACCATTTGAACTGAGCAGCAGGCTGCTGTCAATAATATCAAACTACACCTCTCTGCATCTCCCCAAACTAAACAGACCTTCCCAACACTGGAAAACACATTGTTTCATTTGCTATTCCAGGATGTTTGCTGGCAAACACGTCAATAGCATCCCTCTTGCATTTGGCTCCATGGGGTTTCTAACTCTGTTAGATAGAATAGATACAGGATGAAAGGACTATGCTGTGCTACAGCCGCCCGTAAACGTCTGGTAAAAAGCTATTTTAATTTTTGTTTTTCAGCAAGAAACAGCCCAGAGCATCTTTGCCTAGAGTTTTTTTATACTTTAATTCTTATCTCTCCACACAGGCACTTATTACCTCTCAACCTCTGCTGATAAATATATTCTAGTGTAACAGATCATTATTAAATCTTGGGGAGTCCTGACAGATTCATGAAAGGTTTTATTGGATTTACTTGCAGAGAGATAAGCACAGATGACTAACAAGCACCTTGTGATCTTGTTTTGCTTTCGCAGTCCAGGTCCTACCTCTGTCACTAAGTGGGACATTATTAGGAACCTGGGCAGCTTCAGATAGTCTTGTCATTCAGTATAACTGAAACATATAAATTAGTGTTGTGTGTCAGACTTAGGTCAGCCTGTAAATATTAAATTTCCATTTACTCTTTGTTGCTTCACATCCTAGAGCCATTATCTGAGAAGGTGTCTGAAACACTGCGGTTCCTTTGGGACTGAGGAACGTGTTCCTTAGGATAGAAACCCAGCCTGTCTTCAAGAAGGCATTGTCACATGTGAAGGAGGAACTACGTGGCTTAGGAGGGTCAGTTACAGCACTGGAGTCTTGAATCTATGTCACCAGTTTCAGGCAAGAAAGTAAACTGCAAACGCCCCTGCCCCTTTCTGCCTATTAAGAAAATATTTACCCCTAATTCTTTAATATTTTATACACAAAACTATATTAAACTATATGCACCACCAAGCACCAGAAGGTCAGAAAGCCTCAGTGTGCTGTCTGTACAACCTGAATTTCATTCTTTTGGAGTATGCACTGACTTTCATACTTTGGAGTGTGCATTGGTGCATGACCGAGCACTCATTTCTCCAAATCAGAATTTCTCATGTGAAGAATGGGAAGCCATGAACACTAAATGCATCTCCTTTCCTAGAAACCTAAAATCCAAGCTCATTGGCATACAAGCATTGTGCTCCTGTCTCACCCCTATTTCCATGTGAGCAGTGGCCAAGTTATCTCTGAAAGATATAAAATAGTGAGAACTTGTGTTGGGGGGAAACAAGCTACAAACACTGAAGGGTTCTGGAATGATTACATCGAGTGCTATGAGACAGCAAAAACATTGTCTACAAAGAAGACTGGGACAAGTGAACACCCACTGCAGTCACGAGGTGTTAGATGCCAAAAATTTGGTAACAACCTGAACATCATTAAGTTCTGTTTCCCAGGAAAGGAGGCCTGTAGGGACAATTTTGAGTCATCACAGTTTCTATACATAGCACAAGATCTACCTTTTAAATTACCCCATCACTTCTGCTCTTTTTGCTTCTGCAAAAATGTGTTTTTAAGCAGCTGAAAGGAACCATGGATGAGGAGCAAACAAACTGGACTGAACTCCTACTGAAACCTGTATTCCTTTCAGCTGGGGCTCACATTTCTGCCTTGCTTCTGCTTGAAAGGCTTCACAAGGAAATCAGCTGACTTTCCCAAGCACTTGCCAGGCCCCGTGTCTGGTCCCTCAGACAAATGACCTGCCACCTTTGCTTTCAGTCAGCACCACAGCTCAGTGCTGGCGCTTGTTTCATCCTGCTGCAGTCCACATGGCCCAACCCTTTCTTATTCCCCACTTATTTTGAGATAGAAATGTTAACTAAAGCACATCATTGAATGTTAAAATGTCTATGCTGTGCTTGTTAATGTTCAAAACAGTAACATACTGTTACAGAATCACCAAGTGCACAAATCCAAGCCAACAAAGACAACCTGAATTGTGGAACTTGCATGCTCAAATTGAGATTAATACTAGAGCTTCTTCCAGGCACCACTATCACTTTAAGTGAGCTTTATGTATTGAGTTTGTAGTTTCTTCAGCTATTCAAACCCACCACTACACAATACACAGCAGTGAGCTGTCACTGATTACAACGTGTACATTATGTCACCTCTGCTTTTTTAACTTAATTAACCTACTTCCCTAGTAGTGCCTGAGATAAGAAAATGATAGGTTGAGGACAAAGCAAACCTTTTGGTACAATTGTCTCTTACCTATTGGGATGGAAGAAATCTGAGAGTAGAGATCCAACATACGATTGCCATCTACATCTACGAGGTAGTTCCCTCGGCTCTCTTCATAATTGCAAAAGAAGTGCACAGCTTCTGCATTCTTCAAGGGAAAAACAATTAGTGCTTTAAAAAGTGGCAGTATGTAGGAAGGTACAACTAATGGTTATACAGCAAAATCTGATAAAAATATCTAATGCTAGAATAAAAAGACACAGTGTATTCATTGCATGGGAATTAACTGTACAGCTATTTTTATCAAGACTGTTCAAAGGGCAAGTCTTTACTTTTCATACAGAAATGAAGCACAGACTTGGAGAAATTGCTCATCTTTGGAAGGCAATATGTACTTAGGCTGACATACTTTTAAACTCAAGCCCAAATATACCTTGTTTTCACTGGCCACCTGTAACAACTTGGAAAATTTTCTTTAAACACACATAGTTTAAACATGTATGTTGAAAGAAAAACCCCTGATGCTAGCAAAATGATCCTGCAGTATTCAAAACATACTACAAAAGATTTTATTCAAATGCACATATAAACCACACATCACGTACTCAGTGTGGAAAGCCAGATTCAGTGTTCCACCTTTTTCTGTGGCACAAACATACTAATCAGGATTTTAAAACAAGTGCTGAAATCACAGTATTAACATCCCCAAAACACAGCAAACTTGACAAATTACCTGAATGCCATTCAGCTTCTTCATTAATTCCTGTAGAAAAACAAATGCCAGAGTCTCAGGTGTGTAATTAGCAAATACTGATGGAGAATGCATGTTTCTTTTTTATGATCCCATAAATCACATGCAAACCTCGCAGTCCTGTGTGCTTACCAGGCAACTCTACCTGCCACAGGAACTTTCATGGTGCATCTTGCAACTATTACAGTCAAAACTATGACCTGTGGCATGCAGAGCTAAACGTGCTGCAAACACAGTTTAACTGTAAATCTCCAAAAAAGGGAAAGCTGCCTCTTCTATATTGACCAACTGAACTGAGAAAACAAGAGACAAATCAGAAAGTAAGAGAAGCCAGAATCACACAGAAGGGATACTGGTAATTGGTTCTAGAAAGAAAGTGCCTTTTTACTAAAAACGGCACAAAACCAAAACCCAAAATGGATCACATGCACAAATACTGAATCTGCCAAACAACATCCAGTAAATTGAAACTCTTGCTTTATTTCAAAACCAATGTGTTATTTCACATCATATAAAGCCAACTAAGTTTCTATTTCAGCAGGAATACAAGTGACCAAGCCTGATGGGATGCTTTATTAAAATGATGCTCTTTTGCTTTGAGTTATTCCATATGGGAACTTGGCAGTTGAGATTCAGACCTGCCTCTCAGAGGGGCATTTCATTCATTCATTTCATTCAGCTTTTTATTCTCAGCCCTCTGATATAAGCAGGCATAGACTTATGGAATCATGTGTATTCATATCAGATTTAAGGTTTGAAATTAAATCTGTTTTCTAGCAAGTTAGACACAGCCAAAGATAAAAAACCCCAAGTTACTGTACTTTGGAAACTTACTCTAGATCGTGGCCCAGGAACTTCTGTCTTCATCAGAGGTCCATCATAATCAAAATCCACGTCAATTTTAGCTGCAGCTTGACTGATATACCTGTGTCCTGTAAGAAATAATGAAAACCTGAGTACAGACCATATTTTCTGTGCTCTCCTCTCAGAAGGTACATCCATACCTTGCCTGACTGAGGACACTTGACAGATGAGACCAATTACACTGAGCTGTCTGAAGTGAACTATATATCTCATCTTTGACCAGTCTTAAAATAAAACTAATACCAGTGAGGTGGCTTTAAAAAAAAAGGGAGATGACAAGGCAACCCTAGAGAAATAGAGGAAAATTCTACTGTAAAGCACAGGAGGACTGAGAGCACATCTGTTTCCATCTCTCTTGTTGAGTCTGTCCATTGCACCCTGTGCAAGCATTGGCCACAAATTCCCCACTCCTATGCAGAGATGGTTTAGTTAACTACCAGTAATAACCAAAAAGCCTGATGGAGTCCACAGGAAAAATCCAGTAGGATGCTTTTCAATAGCTCCAAGAACATCGTTTGGTAAAGATTTGTCTCAGAAAGGTAAATGGCTGTGTCTCACATGAACCAGCATCCTGCAGTGCAGCTTTGAAATCTGAGTCCCAATCAGTGACAATTTTCTCTCTGATCTTGCTGGTTTTTATCCACATGTGTAGGGAATCATAATAAACTTGACACCTCAATGAACCAAAAAGGCAAAAATCTCCTGTGCTTTACCAATAACAGGCTCTGCTTCCCCTTCTGAAGTAACTGTTTCAAAACACAGGGTTTGGGCAAACTTCACATGACAGAGATGGTTCTGGTAAGCACATATTGCAAAAGTGTACATATTCCATTAAGGGGATTACAGGATAATATGTATATTTGCAAAAAAAAGGAAGTATAGGTTCCAAAGCTCTGCCGAGGAGACCAGCAAGAGACTATGAGCTTGTTCTGCACGCTGAGGTTACATGTTGAACTCTACCAACATTCTTGACATTGCTGCCATGGAGCACCTGCAAGCCTCCACCTAGCATGGTATCAACAACAAATTGATCTTAATACTCTTAACTTGGAGGTATCACACTTGGACCTGAAAGAAGAAGGCGTAACTTTTTTTATATCTGCGATATGCATTTTTAAGCTGGTGCAATCTGGATGGCCCAAAATGAAGGTCCTTAGCTCTCCTTGTCACCAGCTGCAGCTCAGAGCTGGGCTCACCGTGGGAAGTGAGGCAACACCAGCTCTTGCCTGGGGCACTCTGAGCAGCAGGGTCTGAAGTTGCCACTCACCACATCTTGCTGTGCCATGGCAGTGCTGCCAGGTGCTGAACCCATAAAATGCACCCCGCTTTGGCAGAGGTGCAGGGAGGGAGACGCCTGGGCAGGCAGGCCAGCACTCATACACACACAAAGCCCTTGGATGTGGCACTGCCACCAGAATCCCTGGTAGCACCGGCCCCTCTGCACTTCCATCCATAACCACCTCTCACTGCCAGAGCTCTGTTTCAGAAATGTACCGAAAACACTTTGTGTTTGGAAAGGACAGTTGTTAAATAAACCAAATATTTATCAAGGAAAACAGAAGGTATCCTGTGATATTGCTCGACAGTGCTCCGAGCACAGCCATTCAGCCAAAATTTCCAGCAGTGACTCAAGGCATTTGCCTCAGTTTGTGTTAGCCCAAGCTGGGATGTCTCAAGCAAGCCTGATTTTGAGAAACTATCTGGAAAATCACTGCCCTTTGAAAGCATCTGTAACTGAGCACTTAAAGTCACTGCTCATCTTGGGAAAACTTAGTCTGCAAAGATGATTATTCTCCCCAGCTTTAATTCAGATGCGTCAGTGCCTCTCCGCAAAGCTATTAATAGGTTTTGTTACAGCAACACCATTTTTGTGTCATTCTGTTTAGCATTCATGTAAATTGGAGACTGCATGGCAACTGCTCCACTGAGGGGGAAAAAAGCTACTGCATATAGAAGATCAAAATCTCCTCAATTCATAGGCAATAAGGCTGCAGGTTTAGTAGGCATACTCTCAAGTCTAAAAGGGGAAAAGAAGAGACCAAATTAACTCTTTTGTGCACCCACTCCTTCCCCAATGGAGATGACAGCAAACCAGCAGCAAACATTTCTGCCTCTCCTATGTCCCCTTCCTCCCTCCAGGCTCTGGGTGCTACTTCATACGATAAAGGGGAAAGCACCAAGAGGCACAGAACATACAGGACATTTTGGGAGTCAGCACTAACAGGAAAGATACAGAAACCCGGAATCCTACTTGAAACTGTTGGACACAGCTGCAGATTAAAGACAGGTGAGCTATAACCTGCATGCACAGCGCTCCTCATGCTCCTCCTCCCCAGCCTGCCACCACATCCCCTCCATTCACCTCCCAGGGTCCTCTCATCCAGAGAACACCTCCTTCTTTAGTCTTTTCAACTGAGTTCTCACAAAAATGCACTTCTCTGGACCACGATTAAAGATTTCCCCTTCTGCAAGCACCCAAGCCATTCCTGCAAGCATGCAAGGTCCTGACTGCCAGGCTCTAAAACCCAGAACAACAGTCTTGGCCATCACTTGGGAGAGGTGAATGACATTTCCCCTCTTCAGCTTCCCTGAAGGATGTTCCGAGAAATATTTTATCAGATAAAGATTCGAAATTAAACACAAGTTCAGTTATTTCTCTAAGCAAGCTTTATTGTGGATACCGCAAAGGGCATGACCTCCCCTAAAAACACTCCTATTTAAAGAGCTGTATAACAGGGACTTAAGCTAGAGAATATTTTAATCTTGCCCGAACTTGTTTAACAGCTCAAGTCAAGAGGAGGTTGCTTCCTTCAGCCAGGCTGTGTAACAAAGACCCAAGGGGGTCAGTCTGCTTTGTAAATCATCGTCATCATCATCATCATCATCATCATCATCATCATGGTCTTTTTGCTGCTTTTTACGCCACAGTCTCTTTTGCATAGGAATGTTGAGCCAGATATCTAAGGGCACATCTGAGTTATTAAAAATAGTAGTGCTGCACTACTTCCCACTGGCAGAGCTCATGTCTATCAACAGACAGGTTTTCAGACACAGCAAAACTGGTCAAGTGAAACCAAAACACACAAGTCTTCCTAGAAGAAGAGTTGATTTAAAGATAATTTTTATCAAATCAGTAATGTTGGTCAATTTGTAAGATATTTTTTAAAACAAAAGTTTCAGGGGCAGCTTATCCAAACCACAATCATTTTCAGTAAGTCTGTGAACCAGAGCCAGCTAAAACCAGAGCAACACAGGTGAACAGGTTCCCCACTCTTGCTTATTATATCCTAAAGCACTTTACAGATCATCAGGCTCTACAGGAAAGTGATTTCTAGACTGATTCACTGATAAAAAATTAATTTCACATACTTGTTTTCAGGAGCCCATGGAATGTCTCATTTAATTAACTCCAGGAGATTGGCAGCTGTGCCCATTTATTGATCTTACACTTGCCAAAGCATTGTTCCACCTCCTGGCTCAGGCAAACACTGTGGCTGGAATCTGAAGGAACAGCTTGCCATAAACAAAACGAAAATGCCCTGTGTCACCAGATCAAAGGATTTTGAAAGGTGGTGGTTTTCCTTTTTCGTTGGTACTGGATGAATAATATAGGCCAGAACAAAACACTCAAAAACCCAAAACTCCAACATACTAGCAAAGTAAAAGCTAAAACCAAAGTGGAGTGAATCTTCAAACTTTAATTTTTAGTGAAGCTCTTCTCCTTGTGAGAGCACAATAAATGATTGAAAAAAACTCACACAATTTCTAGCAAGGTCAGTGGATTTATTCCAAATAGCCCACTTCACTACTCATCAGACAGGCATACTTGTTCACAGGGTTGATTAAAAATAAACAAAACACAAATTTTAAGAACACAGAAACACAGCTCCCCTGCTTCCCCCATTTTAACTCTTTTAAAATATTTTCTTCCCCTACTCTTACTCAAGTAAATTGGGATTCTGATCAGAAAATGTACTGATAGTGCAAGTGGTGGCTTCTGATGAGCTCTGCCTCTGTGTGACTCTGGGGGCACTCACAGGTGACTCTGGGGGCACACGCAGGTGACTCTGGGGGCACACGCAGGTGACTCTGAGGGCACACAGAGGAGAGTCTGGGAGCACTCACAGGTGACTCTGGGGGCACTCACAGGTGACTCTGGGGGCACTCACAGGTGACTCTGGGGGCACACACAGCTGTGCCAGCCACAGCACTCACACCCAAGGGGCTCTCCTTGGCTAAGGGCACCTGACAGCACAGACACAAACTTTGTTACTGCCACAGAGCTTTTGCAGCCCAAACTGCCTCGGTGCTCAGGGACCTGTCCGAAGGCTCGTGGTGACAAAGGCAAGGAAGCAGAGCAGTTTTCAGGAGCTGAGGACTCTGGCTCAGCTGGAAGTGGCAGAGTTTTCTGAGCACAGGGCATGGCCCCAGCACTGCTCCTCTTCACACAGCCCATTTCCTTCCAGCCCCAGCACTGCCCTTACTCTGCAGGCCAAACGGGGAGCTCTGTCTCTCAAAAGGCACCAGCGTCAGAGCCCTGCTCAAAGGCAGCCTGGGCACCCCCTGCCTGAGCACTCACCGGGTTTCTGGCATGCCCTGCTCTGGATGCCCTGCCATGCTTTGTCCTCCAGGCCCTGGAGAACAGCAGGACACGGGTGCTGCCTCCTGCCTCCCAGTGCCTGTGGCCCTGCTCACAGCACAGCTCCGGGATGTGGCCACTCTCCTGCAAAGGCTTTTCCAAGCACTTGGACATGGTGATGGATGGCTGCATCAATACCTGCTTTGTTTAGCCTGGAGGAGGATTTCAGGCCATGCTCTGTCTCCCTTGCTTCCCCCAGCCCAAGCATCAGTACCACAGCCTCCGAATGGCACAAGTAAATGCAAATAAATCAGGTCACTCACTGTAGTGCTTCATCCCCTGGGAAACTGCAGCAGGCTCTGCTCAGCTGGCATTTCTGTCTTGAAGGTACTCAATGAGCTTTACAACTCAGCCCAAATTTTTCCTGTTTGACTTTTTAATATCATCTTATCCTGCAGCAGAAACCCTGAAGATGCAGTGTAATTCAGGCTTCTCCAATTTGATATTTAGGAGTTTTAGACATTTGCATGCCAGGCCTGGATTTTTGTCTCTCCAAAAGACAGCAGAGATGGGACAGATAAAACCTGAGATTCTCACTATGACCAAGCAAGGTATTTTCAAGAACTGCGAATCCCTGGTGGCTGGTCCTTCAGTGAACTAACAGCATTAACTTTGTAATAAAAGGTAATCCCTTGGTTTTCTGTTGACATCTGAACAAACTGCCACAGGAAAAGGGGATTGTGTGTTATATTATCTTAAGAACAGGAGCAAATGACATAACCTCAGCTCTCCTAAGTGTGTAATGGGCTCCAACCAAGTGTCCTTCCCTGAAGAAGCATTACCAAAGCTCTTAAATTACATTTAGCTAACATGATCAAGAACAGCACCCTTTTTTCCCTGGTAAACAAAGCTGTCTTTTCTCATCATGGCAAAAGTCAAAACACAAACATAGGTACTGTTAATGAAACTAATTTTCAGAGAGCACATTGGCTGAACAATTTGCTGAGAATTTTCTACCCATCCCATTTGAAGAGAGTGGGTACAATAAGTTAAATTCTACTTTCTTGCAGACTTCTCAAAGCTCTCATCACACATCATCTTTCTGAACACTTGAATAACATCAGCAAATTATCACATCCTTCCCTTTCATCCAACAGGATGTCATCACTTGCTAGCAGGCAGAAAAGCTCATTTCCCAACTTTGCTTCCCCATGCTGCCCCATCACTCCCCAGGAGTCCCAGTCAGCAATTTTAACAAAGTACCACATTGCTATAGCAACATAATTAATATAAGTGCACCCTGCTAATTTGGGGATGCTGGTAGTCACAAAGAGCACCACGGTTGGCAGGTCTGTGCTGCGTGCTGATCTCTGATAGCAGAGCTGCAATCAAGGCAGGGCTAGAAAGAGCCTGAACCTCTCATGTGTTTGATCAAAAATAACACTCACATTAACACAGTTCCTGAGTGTACAAGTGGGAGAAACTCCAGTGGAGGCACTGAAATTACATCGGTGTAATTAACAGAAGGAACAGTTCCAAGGCAAAAAAAAAAAAAAAAGAAGAGGGAGGAAAATGCATTCTGGCATAACCAGATCCCTCAAACACAAGTGTCTTGCTGTGAAGGGGTGCAGAGAGAAAGTTCTGCAGTCCCCAGGGAGGCACATTCCACGTGCCACAGCACTGCTGCCCTGTGCAAGTGCAGACAAAGGCAACCTCCCTTGCCTGCCTTTAACTTCCTCTTCACAGTGTCGATCAAAACACCTCCCAGACAGAATTTTTAGAGCACGGAGCCCCTGACAGCCAAAAGTAGGAGGACTGTGATTTCCTCTGAGTCCTCTTTTAGGTGTTACAAGTAGAATCTGTTACTAACAGATCTTGAAAGGGAATGGCAAAAGGCCAGGCTAGCTAGAGATGTTTGGGAAATGAACATCACTATTGCATAACATCGTGAAAACTGAGATTGCTATTTACAGAGTGCTTATGCTGCAAGATCAGAAGCTCTTCCACATGAGATTGTCTGTGTTTCAGTACTCCCACATACACACTTTGGATTCTCCAAAGATGAAGGGAAAAAGCTAATACCACATAGGCCATAAAGAAGTGGGAACTCCTGTAAGAAAGAGGAAGAGAAGTTCCCCTTCCCCATCACAGCATAATCCCAAATCAACACCTCAGCAGAGTTATGGAAGCATCCAACTGCTGGTCTTGTAGTTCTTGTGTTCTGAACCAGTCATAACATCCTCCCTCTTTCACAGGCTACAGAGCTCATCAGGACACCTCTGGAGGTGAACAGCCACAAGGAACACCCGGGCGGGCAAACAGCCAGCAGTGCCACAGCCACCCTTTGTGGCACAGAAGGAACAAGAAAACTAGATACGAACATCAAAGGCCTCACAGTCACTCAAGGAACTGGAAACACCAGCGCCAAATTGAAATCTGCCTTGTACCAGAGCCTGCTTACAACAACAGGCTTTATATGAATGTTTTTATATCTCTCAGCTTTTTGTAAAAGCATTTGATCAAACAGAATAGTAAAGGTTCCTCAGTCGAGCAGGAGAGGTTGCACTCGAGTTTCCAGGGCATTCGCTAAAACTGACCTCAAGCTGACCCCTACAATCCCAAGAAGGGGATTGTTCTCTGCCTCTCCCACACATCCCTCACACAAATCCAGGCTGTTCTCTCTGATTTCCTTAGGGAGGTTCCTAATGTACAAAGCAAATAAAAAAAGTAAAAAGTCTTAGCAAGGATCAATACTGGAGACAAAAGTGTGACTGAGAATAAATCATTCTCATGGCTTTCCAGCCTCTTTGTGATAACTGTGTTGGGGACAAGTCAATAACTAGCATGAACATCTCTCAGACTTTACTGCAGCACACGTCAGTGCTAAACATTATTATCCTCTGCAGAGAGACAGGAAACAGGCTGAGTTAGGTGAGGTACAGCCTCAACAAGTGCTAGTCCACTTAGTGCACTGCAAAGGAAGGGCACAGAAGCTGGAGGAGAAAAACTGGACCCACAAGGAGACACTCCAACAGTATTGAGGCCAGCAAAGAGATAACTATGAGGTCTTAGGGGAGGCAATTGTTATCAAATACGTAAAAGGCTGCTGCAAAGAAAAAATAAACATTCCGGTCCTTTGAGGGCAGGACAAATAGTAAAGATTTGATTTTTTTACTGTTTTGAAACTTAGGCTAAATACTAGAAAAAAGTTTAAAGGTGAGGTCTGTTCAGCAATAAGTAAATTGCCTGGGGAGGCTGCAGAAGCTGCAGAACACATCAGCGTCCTAAAATGGCATGGGCGTGCAGTAATGCAAACTGATGCTACCTTCAGGCAGCAGCCTGACTTTCTGCCATGCTTTCAGTGCAGGATTCAAAGACAAATTCAACCCCTTTGGGTAATCAGCATGAAACTGAACTACATCTCTGGAGTGCCAGCCTATCCTCATAGCTACAGCACTGCCCTACCAGCCAGCAACCAACTGCATCCTCATCTGCCTCCAAAGCGTGGAGCCAGAACAGCTCTCCTGCTGCAGTGCCCAGCTGACAAAACCAGAGCTGGCACAAAGGGAAGGAACACTTACATGCACACTAGCAGTTGTGATCAACTTGCAGCACAGCAGGCTGACAGGAGACACAAAACTCAATTCAGGTAAGGTGTAACACCAAGGTACACCCCCATTTCTCCAGCATGAGCCACCTCTCCTGGCTCTGCCTGGCTGACACTCATGGACAGCACAATGCAGGAGGCTTTGTAAAACAAAGATTAGGTTAGTTACTCATTCTATTGTTGTTCTGCCACCCTTCAAATTCTAGTGAACTTTATCTTCGAGGGCAAACTATCAAGAAGATCAAACAGAGAAGGAAAACAAAACCATACTTGATTAAGGGCTTATTTTAAAGGAAGGCATGACACTTACAGGCTACACATTTTTGGGTAAGATTTAAGTTGCATATTATTTTCATGTGTTTTGCTTAGCTTTTGCATTTTGGTCAACTTATATAATTTCCATTTTCCCCCTCTGGTTTGCTTGCCAGGGGTTAGCATTGTGTGAGTAATGAGAACACTATGCAATGGTTAAGTAAAAAAGATTTTCCAACTAGAGAAATAGTCAAGGATGAAAAAAAAGTCTCTCTATGTAAATAATTTTATCTTAGATTCAAGATGAACAGGATGATTTGCTTAATGCACACACACAACTGAAACATGACAGCCTACAGACACAAAGACCTACCAAGCCGCAAACTATTCACTCCTCTCCATCACCCCTTGGCAATCCTGTAATTTCATTATCCACAAAAAACCCAAAAGGTATCAGCCCAAATGGCACCGCAGGATTTCTGTGGGAGTAATGTACCAGTCTCTTTTTAAGTATGTAAAGCTCTGAAATTGAGTGCTCAAAAATACCTCGGAGGTGAGCACTCTGGAGCAGAGAGCTCCTGGACGTCACCCTCAGCACTTCCCTAAAAGCCACAGAGCCCAGCAGCACTGCAGCCTGAGCTGGGGCTGACAGGAAAATGTTCTGAAGCTCCAGCTTTGGCTGCTGCCATCAGAGCCTCCTGCCTGCTCTGTGAGCCAGCAGTGTCACAGGACACAGCTCCTCCTGTGAGGGATTCTCCTGTTGCTCCATCTTTGCTGATCTCTGCTCAGTCACACAAAGCCTTCAGACCCAAAGGCCACAGGTCTCTCACACAACCTGCAGCCAAGGCTGGTTACCCTTTGCCTCAGTATTTTAGCAGGCTTGGGAGTTTCCTGGGAAGCAAGAACGGATTAATGGCATCTGGAGTTGCTTTCCTTTCTTATGAGGATAAACTCCCCCCACTAAAGGTGAGGAAGACAATTTCGTGCATCTGCCCTCCATTGCCCTCCTGTACCTTTGTGCTTGGGAAGCAGCACAGAACTGTGCAAGACCCTGGGAGGGACAGGGAGCATTAAGTGATGCTGAGGTGATAGATTAGCTCAAAGGACTGACAGCTAATGGGCCCTGCTTGCTGCAAGCACTTTCCATTGCCTGCTATCGACCAAACGATCCCTGCTCCTGCCCAGGATAATCAGTGCGTCACTCCCATAAATAGAAGTGCTGAAACACTGACCTAATATTTTCTAATAGTTACAAGACCAGACTTGGTGTTCTTTAGTCAAAGGTCAGTTGCTCCCCGAAGTGTATTATTTAAAAGGAAATCAATGATGTTTAAGTTTCTGAGCAAATGGAAGGGTGTGCTTGGTTTATCCTGGCAGTGGCAGGAGGAGCATGGTGGCATTGCAGGAGGAGGGTGGAAGGACAGGAGAAACACTAAGATTTACTTAATCCCAGAAAAAGCCACTCAGCCATTCTGTATTCAGTGTGGAATAGATGATCTTAAGACTCCGCATGGCTTCATCCAACACAGCCAACAGGAATTTAGCTTTTATATTTATTTCACAGGTTTAATACACACACAAAATTGCAAGCCAGGACCAAGCAAAAACTTGCCATTCGCTTAGGAAAAAGTAGTTTGATGCCATGTGGCAGGTTTTTATTTCACACTAGAGCTCACTTGAGGCAGAAACACACAACCCCAGTGAGGGCCACCTCTTCATGCCAGTCACACAAAACTTTTTCACAAGGGAAGATGGGCAGGGCTGTGCTATACAGCACAAAGTCAAAGCTCAGCTCATCTTGATGGATGATTGTCTCATCTCTGCACCATGTAGTGCCAGAAAGTAAAAGGAGAGTTCCAAGGGCTGAAGAGCTTTACTTCAGTTAGCATGTTTACAGTGCCAATTATTAACTTGATTAGTTCTTGCTTGCTGAATGAAAAAAAAAAAATCAAACAGATATACTTTGGACTACAGTTGTAGTCCACTTCAGACTACAACTACATCATTATCTAAGATGCAGAACATCATATTCCTCAAGTTTTGAGAGACTCAACACCACGGGACAAACACCAGCAATGTTCAAACTGGAATTCTGCCCACCAGAAGTGGACAAAAGTGTTAAAGTTAACACTTACCAAACACAAATCAGGAAAATACAAGGAAACACTTACCAAATACCAGAAGTCTGGAGTTCTGCTGCAGGCAACAGGTCAGCTGTCGACTAAGCAACATTGACGCCATTTTATCTTTTCTTTACTGAAACAGACTCAATCTTGAGAGATTTCTTTCCAGTTGATATTCTGGAAACAAAAAAAGAGAAAAGCAAACATTTATTCATGTCCCTATAGATGCAGCCACTATTACTGTGTTGTTCATTTCAACTCCTCCTTTCACTAATTTCCATCCAAAGACACCGAGAGCATCGTTTGATGGATTAATGGTGACGCTCAGAGCAGTCTCAGGACTGAGCCCCACATCTGATGCTTGGCTTGATCTTGCTGAGGGAAATGGCTTCTAGGCCAAAGCTGTATCTCCCAGCTTCAGCAGGGCCAGGGGGTAAAGGTCAGCACCTATTTTCCTTTGCTCTTCCTCTCTACTTTGTCTATATATGTAGACTGCATTGAACTTTAAAAAAAAATTGTTTCCTGTCAGTCTCTCAAGCCAAAGCTGTTTTTTTTTTTTAGTTTGACCCAAGTTTATGAGAAAAGTCTCATCTAACACAAAAGACAGCAGGACAAGCATTAGGAAATAGAAGAAAATCAATCCCCTGAAAAACCAGTTTTTACCCATTAATCGCAACTCTGTGAAGAGAGAATGTAAGAGCTGGGATGGTCCAGCCTGAAGAAGGCTCAGGTTGCATCCCATCTATGTGTAGTAAATACCGGATGGGAGGGAGTAAAGAAGGAGCCAGGGCTTCTCAGTGGTGTCTAGTGATGGGATAAGAGGCAATGGACACAAACTAAAATACTCTGAGCTCCATCTAAACACAGGAAAGCCCTGGGCAGGTCACCCAGGGAGTGACTATGCTTGGAGATATCCACAAATGGATAACCCAAATGGACATTGGACTACTTTAGGTGTCAATGCTTGAGCAGGGGGCTGCACCAGATACCCCTCAGCTCTCTCCCAACCTCAGCCACTCCGTGATTCCACCTCAGCTGGTTACATATAAATGACCTTGGAAAGTCAAGCAGCATGAACAATAACATGACTCCCTTGTCACTCTGGATCACTTGTGCAGAAAGCCTGGCTGGAAGTCAGGAATAGATAAAACAGGACATTGAATTATTACCCAGGACACAGGTTAAATTCAAACTTCACACTTAGCACCACGGCCCCCTGTGTTCTGTGTAGGGCACTGGAGCCCTTTGCCTGGCATTTGCACCTCACTGGAGGCAGACCATGTAGCAGCAGTGGACCGAGCCTGGCAGTCCAAACAAAATGTCACTATTATCCATAAACCTGGAAAAAATTCTATTTAACAAATACACTCAGAGTGGAGCTGATCTTCCAGCAGAAAGAGATCACAGCTTATAGCTTACATGAGTTCTACACCATCCATGAAACGTGCCAGCAGAGGTTCAGGACCAGATGCAGGGAAATAGCTGGACTATTGCTACCACGATAGGTATCTCTTACCCAGCATTAAAATATCAGAAATTTAGCTTCTGTATTGTCTTTAGGCAAAATACTATTTGTTCTCCTTCACACTTGAGCTTTTTCAAAATATACAAATGAAAACAAAAAATGTCTTGCCTACAGGGATTTATAAATGATCTATTAAGATCTATTAAGACTTGGGAACAAAACCAGTTGCCCATGCCTTCCCAGACAACTGACATTGCACTTGGTTTCACCAAGTTTGCTCTGAGTTCAAGTTAAAATTCAAGGTATTTTGCAATGTGCCAAGGTGAGCAAACACTTGCACAACACTTGTGCACATGCTGGAAAAGCAAGATTAGCTTCCTAAGGCTTTGGAAGGGAGGGAGGGAACTGGTTAATTTTGTTCTCAGAAAAGAGTAACTTCACTTAGAAGACATGATTAGCTTCATTCATTCATTATGTTATCTCTCTCAGCTTCTTTCTTTAGTTGTGCTAACTTTTGCCTAATCAATGTGTAAAGAAATATCCCAATACCACAGATTTCTCATCTCATGACCACCCTCTAGCAAAAACCCAAATGCCAGTCTAAGTCAGTGAGAAAATGCCCAGCACACCTCGATTGATGTCCTCAGCTCAGAGCTCTTTATCTGGTCTACACCTCTCCAATCTCCAATCCCCTCCATAGGTTTGCTCTGCTAAGTATTACTTTTTAAGAGTCTCTAGGAGGCTGTTAAAAGCTGAGGTGAACACAGCTTTGCAGGAACTCACAAAAGGAGCAGTGCAGATGCGCTCAACAACCCACCAAGGTTTATTTCCTTGTTCTCATCTCCTTCAGTCATGTCCCATGGGGGTTTTGCTGCCAGATGCCCAACTTTCCTTCTCCACAAGGATGAGGTGCCTCTTCACATACAAATCAAACAAACCTTCCACTCACACTCCACAGCTGTGCCCACCAGTGTCCAGGTTTCCCTTCCTTTTCCTTCCCTAAGTGAACCACGCCTATGTCTGCTCCCAGAATATTATTTATTTTTTACTCATATTTACTGTTTCTCTCGGGTCCTTTAATAGCTAAACTACAGTATTCATTAGAGACTGAAAAATATAACTGGAAATGATACTGGTTTTCTGAACTACTTGTAGAAAAAAAATTACTGCATGAGGTTTAAAAATAAAGTAGCTTAGCCCTAATTTTCCTTGACAGTTCTTATATAAAAAGTTTTAGCATTTTCTAGTCCAGAGTCAGAATAAATCATGTAGTATCACATGTGAGTATAACTAAACCCAACGTCTTTTCCATCTCCATTATGCACACAGGCTCTCATGGGAGATCAGCTGATGTGATTGGTATCTTAGTCTAAGCATGCATTATTTGGTTATCACAATAACCAATTGAATTTTGCCTCCATAACCCATCTCCTGATCGATTCCCACCGGCCCAGCCCGTTCCAGCACTGCAAGCAGCAGCAGCAGCAGCAGCAGCAGCAGCAGCAGCAGAGTTTGCAAGCCAGCAGAAATCAGCACTCCTGCACATGTCAGAGCCGCAGCGATGCCACGCTCCATCACCACCGCTGCTCTGGAGCCACTGCAGGCAGCTCCAGACTCCTCAAATCCAGGCAAAACACAGCCACCAATTTCAGGTATCTGACAGGAAAGGGGATGCAAAGGACCTCAGACCTTGAAGATATGAGACCCTTCTAGAAAAAGAGTCATAAGTCTTCCCTAAACATTTTTCCTCTGCTGGCAGCTGTCTGAGCTGGAGAAGGCCATCGGTGCAGATGACTCTACAGAACTGCTATTCTGAAGTGAATGCTCAGTACCTTAATTTTCCAAATACATTTGCATAATTTTGTATGTAATTTTGCATTACATAAACTGTGTTTGCCATTGCATGTGTTTAAGTCACAGCCACATTCTTCTAGTAAGAAAAATGATTTTTGAAGAGGAAGCTCAGTCCTGTTTATCAAGCACACAAAACATAAGGATATGTGGATTTTTTAAACGCATGCTGTGAAATTGGATGCATTTTTTTTTTAACAGCGGCTGCTCAATTTCTGTACCAAGTGATTATTTCTGACAGATAAAACTAGTTACTAGGGACAACAACAGTAATTCAGAAGCAGCAGCCTACTGTGAACACAGAAAGCATTGTTTCCATGAGCGAACAAGATTGTGTTTATTGGGGGGGAAAACCCCGAAAAAAATTTAAAAGGGGGGGCTTGATCCAGATACAAGAGTGAAAATATACAAACTAGGAGTTTGTGCAGCAATCTCACTCCCTAGCACAGAAGCTAATGCAGCATGACATCTGTGTGCCAGGCTGCAGCTCACAGAAGCTGCCCTGGAAAACATTCTCTGGGGAAGTGCAAAGGTAAAGGCAAGCTGAGACCCAGCAGGGTGGGAGGAGAAGTCAGCCCTGCAGATTTGCATCTCTTTCTTGCAATTCCTGCAGAAGACACAGAAACCTCTTTGAAATTCATGGGGGCACATTCATCTGTCCCTCAGCTGCTCCAAACCCATTTAACCAAGAACAATTAAGTGGTTTAGAAAGAGCAGCACAAGCTGCACTGGGCAATTACTTCACAAGGCTTCCAAAAAGTAGATTTGGGGAGCTGGGGAGCAGGGACCTAAAGGCAAATTAATTCCTTTTTTTACTGTTTTCCTTCGCTTGACTTTTCTAGGCTGCACAGCAAGGGCATGTATAATCATGCTAAGTGTTAATTGTTGTGAAATCTAAAGCATCTCTAACTATCTCCTAGTCCTGTGTGCTTGGATGTGAAGCCAGCCCAAGGCTCACTCGTGCTGTGAGCTGTGCAGGGGCTGCAGCAGCTCCCATTCCTCTCTCAGAGCCCCCTGCAGCACCAGCACTGTGCCTGAATGCCAACCCTTCCTGCCCGCAGCCCACCTGCCCTGGCATCCCCCAGGTGAGCTGGCACAGACAGGCTGCAAGGAGGGTGTCCCTCCAAGAGGCAAAAAGGCTCTTTCTTTCACAGCTCAGCACGCTTTGACACTGCACTTTGTGCATCTGCCTTTTGACAGTGGAAGAAACTGCAAATGGGGAGGCCAAGTCAGCTGTGGTTCCTGCAACTAAAAAGGACAGTGTGGAGAAGTCAGGCAGGACTCAGGTCCTTCCTGGAATTGTTAAAGGGGTGCAAGTCTCCTGTCTTGCTCATGAACAAGCATCTTTAAGGATGGAGACGCAGCTCAAGTATTTTATTTCTGTGAACAGCTCAAGGAGATTCCAGAGTGTGGAACAGCCCCACAATCCCACAAAGAAATATAAGTATGGGCAAGGTGGAAGACAGTCGAGGCTGTCACCCACTAAGCATACTCATGTCCTTCCTTAGGCTGCATTTGGGGAAGAATCAGGCAATGTAATGTCATCATGGTATCCGCTTAAAAAGATCCAGTGTATTACAGCACTTGCTGTTGGAAAATCCACAATCCACAATCCACTCTCCTTTGGGGAGACAGGGAATGTCCACATCCAGCAGATCAAAGCAGGAAACAACTGAATGAGTTCACCAGTTATTGACAGAGCACAGGGTGATGTTAGAAATCCTGACTTGCTGCTTTAGCCACTTACATGTAGTAAACAACAATGTAAATAAAGAGGCCTGGCAGCATGTTGATGTATTTAACTGCAGTTCACTGGGTCCCAGGAGCAGAGTGAAGAGTTCAATATAGACTATGCATTTATGAAAGCCTGAGTGCACACAATGGAATACAACAGGTCCTCTTACTTCAACAGGGTTTTTTTCCCAAAGTATAGTTCTGAAACAAATTTGAATTAGCTTACAACAGCATTTGCAGGAGAAGTTTGTAAGGGTAACACCAAGAATTTCTAGTTATAGCTGAAGTTGTCTCAAACAGAATAGAGTTGAATGGAAAAGTCCTGTTAGGAGGGAATTGCAAGAAAATTTAAATCTAGTGTTCATATAAGGCTAATATTACATTTTTTTGTTTACTGTCTATAAAAACCCAGCACAAAACAGAGCTGGAACCCTTGACTTCAAGAAGAAGAGTACCTAGCACCATCCTTGTGAGAGGGCAAAGCGAAAGAAGCTGCTCATCCCCCACCTTGGTCAGCCAAAGGCCACAGCCTCGCACCCCAAAAAGGGAAGGTGGATACAAGCACCCCATGACATCGAGCCCACCCAGCAGGATCAGGACAGACACGGACACTCTGAAAGAGGTGTGCTGGGTCTGCAGGACCCAGCCAAAAGAGACCCCTGAGCACACTGAAGCTCAATTATGTGGCCCAATTTCATGGGTGGCAGCTGAGAAAGAACAAGTGCGGCTCTCCCCAAGGCCTGGTGAGCCTGTGCCTGCAGAGCAGAGCTCACCAAGGCCCTTCCCACCAGGAACACCAGCAACAAAACAGGGACCTGCAAATGGAAACGTGCATCTACCACCTAAATGGATTTTGCCAAAACCCACTTCACAAGCTGACAGGCTGCTTATGCCTCTAATAATCTTAATGGCTTTCTGTAGAACAGGATGTAATTGAAAACTCCATGATTGTACTTAAGTTGTCAAGGACACAGTTGTCATAGTTACAAGTAAAGCTCAAGTGTTGGTTATTCAGGGCTGCCTATTTATTTATCGACACCAACAGGGCTGGACAGTCCCATGAGTCTTCAGAAGAATAGAAATGGGGAGACTGGTACTGTCCTTCAAGTCTTGACAAAACAGTAAATATTGCACACAAAAGCATAATAAATTGGCTTTTTGCACAGCTCCGTTCTCTCCCTCCACATGCAGCTGGCATTCAAGTCAGTCTGTTGCGAGCACTGCAGCAAAAGCCCAAACCAAGATGCGGTGCACAAGATGAAAACCTCACACCTACAGCTGGGAAGTACTGCCCAGTATCCATCAGGACACACCAACCCCTACCTGCTCCATGGGACCTGCAGTCAGGTCAGGGCTGAACCAGCAGCGTAGCCAGAACGCAAACCTTCAGCCCTTCCATCAAGTTTTAAAACTCATTTACAGTCAGAAGTGTCATTACACTCAGGTGTCCAGGTTCTCGTCCGCAGGTGCCCTCTAGGCAGGGTTTGGTGGCTGGATATGAATATATTATTTTCCCTTAAAATAAATGAATTTTTTAAAAAAACCTTCCCTTCTCTCTGTTGTCTCTGTTTACCCTCTCTCCAACAAATACTGGGCCAAGAGAAGACTCCTGGTCCATGAACCAATGACTAAGAACAGGTAGGAATGTTGCGATTATGGATTCAGGTGACCCACTAAACTTTTGAGCAGCTCATTTTTGATTCAAGAACTATTGGCACAGCTAAGGTGGGATGAGATGTGCCTATACCTTCCCTGTGAAAGAAGGACATTGTCTCAGGAAAAAAAAAAAATCAGATTGAAAAAGCATCTGCTAGAAATTGGGCAAGTTCCAGATGCAAAGCCAACAATACCTACATAAATGGCATAATGGTACATAAATGCTGATAAAAAGCAAGCACAACTAAACCTGCATTAGCTGAAAAAATCTCAGATTTTTAGTAACGTTCCCCCTGAAAAAACCTGCACTTTGATATTTCAGTGAACTGTACCAGTGAGGTACTTATCAGAACATTTCTTCAAGCCCGCATATTTTAAATGCAGATGGCAACAACATATCCAACCATGCCTGTTCATTTCCACATATTTCCCAGACCAAAACAGCCCAGCTCACAATGGATTAAACAAATTATGGCACAGCTATGTTTTTCAGATTAGCTGCTCCACAAGCATTTTGTAGTTTTGAAAAATTCAAGTGTTGCAAAATACCCTCAAGTGGAATTTCCAAGGAAATTCAGTCATATTCCTTGCAAGATTTTATTCCTCAGCATCTTACTGCTGCCTCCTCAGAGATCAGGAAAATAGATAAATAGCATCAAATAAAAGCACAAATTTTTTTTTTTTTTTTTTTGGTCTTAAGACATAAAATAGCTCACTTGGAGACAGCCTGCACCAAACCAAGGGAAACATCTTAAGCTGGGGCGAGAGCTCTGGTTTCTCAAGGTGACCCCCATTCCAGCAGAGGACAGGGAACAGCAGAGGCATGCGGGAGATTTCTCGTCCAAGGGGTCCAGCACACAAAGCAGGAGCCGCTATCCCTGCCTATGGACACTGCAACGCCGCACACACCTGCTCAAACACAAACTCGCCCATTCCCCTCGGGACACAGAGCGGAGCGGGGCCGGACTCCGTGCCCACCCCGACCGCCCGCGGGCACACGGCAAAGGCACTTACAGGACTCGGATGCAAACTCCAGCGTGCAGCCAGCTCTCCCGCTGGAAGTGCTGCTCCCAAAGTGCCCACAGCCAGCTCCTGCGGTGGAAGTGCTGCTCCCTGCTCGGCTCCCTGCTTCCCTCAGCGCAGGCTGCTGCCGGCTGCGCTGGTGAGGAGTGCCATCGCTGCCAGCTCCTTCCAGCAGCCGCGCACAGCAGCGGGGACGGGCATCACCCAGAGGAAGCCCTGAGCTGCAGCCCCGCAGCTCAGCCGGGGGGGATGCCCCACTTAATGAAGGTTAATGGAACCAGATCCTGGCAGCTACAGCCCGTGCTCAGCCAAAGCCAGCGGAGAGGAATACCCGACTCGCCTCAACCCCGAGAGCACCTGGCTGTGGCATGAGGGTGTCCGAGCTCGTCTGAAAGCCTCCTCGGCAGCTTTCTGAAAACAGATTCCGAGATGCAGAGCCAGACTGCGTTAAGGCTGAAATGGCTCCTCAGTTTTCAGCAATTGTGGAAGTTGAAGAACAGGTTTTGTCCCTAAACCCCTTATTTTTACTCTGGTTTGCAAATATCCTGAGGGCGACACCCAGGCACACGACTGTCACAAAATAACCTTGGTTTGGCTCATTCCCTTCAGGTCGTGCGCAGGCAGCACGACAGCCAGCACGCATCGCAACGCACCTCCCGCCGCTCCAGACGGGAGTGGGGGAGATGTGGATAAACAAAACACCACAGCATCCCTTCAGGCACAGGGGAGCAGGGAGAAGCAGCCCAGGGTGCCGTGGCCGAGGCTGGGCTGCCATCGCCAGGTTGCCATGGTGCCGGGGGGCAAGAGGGAAGATGCGCCAGAACGCACAGAGAAGCTGAGCCGCTTCAGATTTAAATCCCTGTGACAGCATTTCGGCCGAGCCACTGCACGGTTGCTGTGGCAACCGACGAGTGAAAAATCACAGAGGAAATCTGTAATTATTACGAGCGAGGTGGCGACTTACCCACTTCAGTAATCAGGGCATTAAAGCCGCTCGAGCAGAGCAGGGGGAGCTCCTGCCCCCCAACAGGCAGGGCTGCAGTGCAGCAGGGGGCCAGGCGCCAGAGCCGAGCTGTGGGTCCTGCTCTAGGCTCGGCTCCAGCTGTGCGATGTGACATTTGGGCAGGATGTTTCCTAAGAACAGGGTTTGGAGCCTGCCCGAGGGGCTGAGACCCCTGTGTGCAAGGGGGGAGATGAGGGAGCGGCCAGAGTGAGCCCCAGAATGGCGCTGCTGGCTCAGTACGAGCAGAGCGAGGCACAAGGAAGGGCCCGAGACAGAGACAAGGACAGATATCAGCAGCGAGGGACAAAGACGGAAGATGCAATGCTTACAGGAAGCAGATAAGGTCCCCGGCAACGGAGTGACTCCAGTTTGTGCTGCTCCTGCACACTTTCCTCTTGCCTCCCCTCAGAGCACCCCAGCAGCAGTATAGGTTCGTTTGGGGTGGGTGCTGTGGTGATCACTGTGCTCACACAGGAACAAAGAGGGCAAAGTCGTTCAGGCAGCCAGACACACTCTGCAGTGTCTGCACTGTAACACTGCCTGGCCCAGGTAATTCACACACCAACAGATGCCACACCAGCATCCATACAACTCATTACACCCATTTGCAGAAGGACAAGTTTTGAAGTCATCACATTGTTCACCAGAGCTCTGCTACACAAAATGGACAACTGATCAGCATCCAGACAAACTGCCAATGAAAATACCACTAGCACGAACAAGGAAGAGAATCAGACATGGTTTTAATCCTGTTCTGGTTCCCTTCTCCTTTGCTGTGGACTGTAGTCAGGAATCTCATGTGAGTACTGTGAGCAACTGCCAAGAAAGGAGCCCAGACAGCAGTTATTTGCAAGACAGATCCCATAACAAGCTGTTGATTTGATCCAAAATAAGAACTGAAGCTGATCCCTCATCTTCTTCATAACTTAAAATCTGTTATTAATTACACACACAGACTGTAAATTATGTCTTTAAACTGGCCTGTAGTGGTTACCAGTCATTAGAACAAACTGCTGGCTCTGTTAACCAGCTAATCTACCACAGAAAGTGCCATAATCCTATTCAGACAGATGGTTAATGCAGGGACACCTCACAAAGCAGAGGGGGAAGGACTGAGGAAAGCTGTAGGTGCTTACACTACCACAGATAAAACACTGGATTCAACAGCCATTCCCTCTATCAGTGATTTATTGCTACACTTATTCAGTGAATAATCAGGATTACAGCTCCTAAGGAACACTGAGGTTCTTGAGCCTCTGCTGAGTGCTGCCTTAGATGATGTGTGGCTAAACTCATTTAAAAAAATGATGCTGGGTGAAAAGTACTTCCTGCTGTAAAGTGCTAACAATTTATATGGCGACAACATCTAGAGACTCCAGTCAGCATCGTGCCCCATCATGCTGAGCCGTGTCATGTCCAACTGCTTGGAAACCCATCCTGCAGAGAGACAATAATTCCATTGTAGACTTTTATTTGCAGCGGATATTTTCTTTTCCCTTTAACCCTCACATCAAGTGGCTCAACACCAAACTGTCACTTCTGGGGTAGAGCCTAAATTCTTGCTGTTCTGTATTGCTGCTTTCATCCCCTCATACCCACAATTACCCTTCCTGGCAGGCTGGATGCACAAAGAGGATGACAATGACTCTGTTTAAGTCCAGTTGCAGGGCAAAAAACTTAGAAGTCCCATGTCAGTGATTTGAAACAACTGTAATTACAAAAAAATTTATTTAAGATGTATTAAAAATGTGCAGTTCATAAAAGTGTGGACTGTAACAAAAACCCCATGGACTTGCATTTAATTTAATCAAGAGAACACAGGTAACAAGATCTGCTTGAACTGTCAGTCATCGTAAAGGATGTGGCCAACCACCCTCTGTAAGTTCACTTTCTGCTCTGATTTGCAGTTGCCAAATGAAGACTGACTCATTACACAATCCTTCACTGTTGGAAAGTAATCTCTAGCTTCAGCAGAACCAACTGTGAATATATTTCTCAGTATCAATGCTACAAACATCCTTCTGAAATACATGATGATGATCCAAGGCAAAATGGGAATCAGATTCTGGCCAGGCTGGTCCACAAGACCAAGTAAAAGCACATGGTTAGTATCAAAGATATTCTGTTTTTATGGAAAATATTGGAAGGTTTACTATGTTATCAGTGCATTTCATTGCAGATAATGGCAAATTTCTCTACAGCCCTCCTTAATCCCTGCCTCACACTCCAGAAAGCATCTGCTACAATTTGTTTGGAAAAACAAAGCATTTCAAATGGCGCAGCTACTCAAGGAGAATTCAGTATTCAGAAATAGCAGCTCCAGGGGTAGAGACAAGATGTCAAAATCCTAAATGTCATACACTCCTGCAAGAAATGGGAACAAAACACATCAGTAGCACAAAGCAGAGAGCAAAGCATGTAGGATACTCAGCACCAAGTCCTAGTCTTTCAAAAAACAGAGTTGCCGCAAGAGTCAACAGCAGCATCTCACAATCCCAAACCTGCAAAAAGAGGGAAAGCAATGCCTCTCTTAAGGGCTTGTTGTGTTTGGAGAAGGAATAAAGCACAAGCTCGAGTGTCAGACCAACTTTTACTGTGAGCAGTAATCACTAGGTTCAATATCTATATTTATAATATATATAAGTATATTAAAAAGTTGCATCCTTTATATCCTACAGATCAAAATATTGCATCCTTCCAATGCAAAAGGATAAGGATCTTATTTGGCCAAAGAGAATTACCATGTAAGGCAAAATGGAAAATAAAAGGGACAACTGGGATTGCTTCACTTTGTGGGGATGCCAGCACACTGCAGCCTTCCAACCTGTAGCTGGCCAGAAGGCTGCTTCCTACCCTAGCACATCCAGTAACTTTACACTCTGTGGACAGAGGCAGGTTTTCTTTTGTGAAAGAAGTTAAAAGGCTCATGAACAGAGTGGAATTCAGCACAATCAATGCCACTGACTGCAGGGATTTCATTTGGTGGGCAGATGCTGAGTTTTAAAAAGCCAGAGGTTGCACGTGTGTAGGGCACACCTGAACTGCACTTGCACCACTCACTAATCAGTAACTATTGTAACTCACACTGACTCAGGGACAGGAGGATCACCCCCCTCTGTTTTTCAGATGTCAACTGCTTTAATTTCCATTAAACGTGAGAAGTTCTGAATTCTTTTCAGAAGGAAAGGGATATAGGAATTAAGCACAATTACTATGAAATTCTACTATTCAAAAGTCCTATTATTTCCTATTTATTCAGGCTATAGGTAAAAAGGAACAGAAGTTGGGGAGTTTTCAAAACAGTTTAGGAAACATAGACACGTACACAGTGTTAAAAGGCTCTGTTACTAAATTCCTTAGTATGTTTAGAACTTTATTTTTGGGCTCCAGAGGGAGAAAGAAACTAGTGCCAGTCTGATTCAGCAAGATACATGTTTCTCAAGTGGTCCCTTTTACGTCGCTAGGCCCATTCACAAAACTGGAGTTGTGAATGAGCCGAAACACTCTTTGAATTAAAGGCAAGGTAGAAAAACTGGGAACTGGAAGACTCACTGAACGTTATAACGACCTGAAAGCTACCCACTAGGGAAAAATCCAGAAGGCTGCTGCATAAACAGTGCTTATTTACTCCTTATATATTGCCTGTTTGACCAAACTAATGAATCTGCTGCATTACAACATTTCACACAGGTACTAAATACCTGGACACAATTTTTAGGAGATAAATGGACTGTAATAATGTGCAAATGGCTAAACTCACTGGTAAGGCCCACTGAGGTACATTTCTGCTGCACTCTCAGTTCTCATGGTACCACTGACACCCACACAAGAAACTGGGCACTGCTTTTCAGTCTGGTACATGCAAGTCATGAATCACATCAAAGTGGAGATTTTGTGCACCACATTTAGGCAGTTAAAAAGTGTTGGCCAGTTTTGCAAAGGGTCCTGGATTTGGACAAATCTTTATAACAGTTTTACTACAAGTTGAGCAAGTCCAACTTATTTGCTGGGGTCAGAGAAGAGGGACCTGGAATCAAGAAACTGGTGAAGGAATCCCTGTATAACTCTGATGCTCAGAGAGGCTGCACAAACTGAGAGGGGGAAAATAAACCTATGATAGTCACTCCAGGATGACCACAATCAGTATGATATAAAGAGCTAGTAGTTAGGTTAAACAGCTTGTTTATTTATTTAACAAAAACCTTTTGCAGGAGATGTTTATCTTCCTAAGGGTAGCTCATGACAGTAAGCAGCGCTAGCACAATGGGACAGTGAGTGGTTCCCTTCAGAGTGCTGCCCTCACTGGTACTTAACCTCTCTCTCTCAAGAGGGCACTGTCATAGAAGCTCAGAAAAAGAACAACAGCAAATTTCCCTTCATAAAGTCAGGGTTTGATCAAATGGAGGCAAGTGCAGGATTTATCAGTAATCAGGTAATTCTTCATAAAAGATATATCACGCACTTTGTGAGTGTCAGTATCATCTTAAGCTGCCCCTTTCCCCTCTTTGCTGTTAACTAGTGACAGTAGGTAAAAGATATTCAGAGGTTGGAGTTTTGCAACAGATGAGAGGAATGTGGCTGCATGCCTGCTAATCTTGCTCACCAGCCAGAGCAGAGGATCAGTTATGCAAGGCTGCATGTGGATTTTGACCAGATATAACAAACAGTTCCTTTCTCCTCTCTTTTCCATTTGGAACAATAAAAGTGAAGCTGTGAGCTATTTCCTATCATTTATCAGATTACTCTGGAAGCTCACTTTCTCGGCATATTTTCTGAAGAAAAAAAAAAATGACATTTTATGCAAGTGCTGCACCCCGAAATGATACAACCAGCCTTGGGTTTGCAGGGTAGCAGCACCTTCTGAGCCTTTTGTCTGAAGAACCCCACTTTGATCTAGCTCTCCTGTCACCTGCTCCCATCACTCTCCCATCCACATGAGATTCCTAATTTGGGGAAGAAACATCACCAAACTCTTGGTTTCCAGTGGAGTCACAAGTTCAGCTCAGAGCAAACCAGGTACACACACCAGTGAAAGAAAACAACTAAGCAGTGTGAGGAACAAGGACCTCACAAGCTACCACACCTGACTCCCTGTTGAAGCATCACCTACCCATGGAACCCATGTCCATCACCAGTCCTACCATTTTGATTGAAGCAAGTCCCACTACACCAAAACCTACAGAGAAGCAAAACAATGAACTCCATACTGATACACAATCAGGTAATGGTCCAATTTTTATGAAAAAATGAACTGCAGGAATCCTCCAGCCTGCATCAGCAACAATCACCTTCTTGGCCAAGGGAAAAAAAATTACTGATGAGAAATTAGGCAAGCAGTCTCCTGTTACTGCTAAAAGGACCTGGCATTTTGGATTTCATTATTGAAAGAAGAAAAGCACAAGATTTGTCAGCTGTAGTTACTGCAACGCACAGATTGTTGCTGGAATCAGTACTAAGTCCTTCCCAGCCAAAGGCCCCTCAACATGAATCCAGCCCCTAGCACTGCCTGCCATTGTCTCCATTTGCCTCTACTCCCTCCCTCTGTAACACTAACCAGCCCTTTCTGTTTTGCTTCAGCTGCTTTTCACAGCCAAGGCAGAAGCATCACGTTCCAGCATCCCCTTCCAACACCCACTGCCCAAAGCACAGAACAAACGAAGATTTGCACCCCCGGAGCTCCATTACCTGGTAAAATCACCCTGCAAACAAGGAATGTCGAGTTCATCTGAGCCCAGCTCATCCTCTGCTTTCCTACCTCCACCAGCACACTCTGATTGTGTAATCCTATTTCTCTCTCCAGGAAGCTGCATTGCAGCAATAGCTGTGGAGCAAAAAACAAGGCTTGCTTTATACTGGAGCTGAGAGGGAGAACAAGACTGCGAATAGCAGCTCAGTCCATACAGGTAAATCCCATCCCTCACACCTGCAGCCCAGTCCATACAGGTAAATCCCATCCCTCTGCCCTGCAGCTCAGTCCATACAGGTAAATCCCATCCCTCTGCCCTGCAGCTCAGTCCATACAGGTAAATCCCATCCCTCACACCTGCAGCCCAGTCCATACAGGTAAATCCCATCCCTCTGCCCTGCAGCTCAGTCCATACAGGTAAATCCCATCCCTCACACCTGCAGCTCAGTCCATACAGGTAAATCCCATCCCTCACACCTGCAGCCCAGTCCATACAGGTAAATCCCATCCCTCTGCCCTACAGCTCAGTCCACACAGGTAAATCCCATCCCTCTGCCCTGCAGCTCGGTCCATACAGGTAAATCCCCTCCCTCACACCTGCAGCTCAGTCCATACAGGTAAATCCCATCCCTCACACCTGCAGCTCAGTCCATACAGGTAAATCCCATCCCTCTGCCCTACAGCTCAGTCCATAGAGGTAAATCCCATTCCTCTGCCCTGCAGCTCAGTCCATAGAGGTAAATCCCATTCCTCTGCCCTGCAGCTCAGTCCACACAGGTAAATCCCATCCCTCTGCCCTGCAGCTCGGTCCATACAGGTAAATCCCCTCCCTCACACCTGCAGCTCAGTCCATACAGGTAAATCCCATCCCTCACACCTGCAGCTCAGTCCATACAGGTAACTCCCATCCCTCTGCCCTGCAGCTCAGTCCATAGAGGTAAATCCCATTCCTCTGCCCTGCAGCTCAGTCCATAGAGGTAAATCCCCTCCCTCACACCTGCCATGGGGACCCATCACTATCGGTGTGCTCAGCTTTGCCTGAAGTGATGCAGCTTTTCAGGATGAAGAAGTCGTGGCTTTTAGCCTGTCCACAGCACCCTGTGGCAGGATTACTCTCTGGCCTGTTGCCATGAAACATCTTATGCCTGAAATCTGTCCCAGAGCAGTTTGGTTTGGCTTCTAACAACTTTTTAACCTGTCATGTTCTCTAATTCCCACCAAGGCAATCATTTATATAATCAGATATAAACGTTAAAAATGCTTCAATACAAACTTACTCCCTCCATGCTTTTCCCAGTGTCCTAAATTTCTTTGGTGAACATCAGAACACCAATATGAGGCAAGCACCATGCAAAAAATGTGTAATTCATGACATATGTGGAAAGAGAGTTGACAGAGAAGAACAAGATGGTTGTTCCCATTATTTGGGAAGGAATCTGACAGACAAATTGGGAAAAAACATAACATAAATAGAAAATATTACTGCTATTAGGTCACACCAAGTTTATTTAAAATACTTAATTTTCATGATATTTATGTTACTTATGCACATTTCTGTAGTAATGCCAGACTAATTAAAACATATGAGTTGATTTCAGTTGTGTTGGCTGTCAAGAGATGCTGCCAAGAACCTCCACACACTTCATCTTTCACTAAAAGAGGAAGCCAAAATTGGCACGCTGTGGTGGTGTTCAAAGTCTCTAATCAAGATTGAGCTTGATGAATTACAAATACAAATGAGTGATATTATTCTTTCCTTTCCCTGCAAACTAATTTTCTCTTCCTGTTTTCCTCAGTGGCTTCTGAAGCCTGTATTCTTGCAGTGCCTCATTCAGAAAGGAAAAGGCCTGGAAGGGCAAGAGGTAACATCTGTTGTGAAAAAAATCTGTAGGGTTGTTCACTTGCAGGGGAGGAAAGAGGAAGAGGTGATTTGGTATCGAGAGTACAGGCAACAAAGCCAGCATGAAATCAGCAGCTCTGGGGTAAAGATTTCCATGTGGGGCTTGCTGCCCTGTGCTTTACCCAGTGAAAGGCTCACAGATGGAACCTGGATCCTTTAAAATTGAGCCAAACATCAAAAATAGGACACCATGAAAACATCATCACTAATTTATGTCTTCTCCCAACACCCACTGTTCTGTTCTGTGAGAAACCAGTGATGAAACCAAGGTTACAAGGGGAGGGGAAAAAAAATATCCCTGAAAAAACCCCAATAACCTGACAAACAATTAGAAAGAAAACCTCATGCTGGCAATCCACACTCTTGGGTAACACTTTTCTACATTTCCTGTAAACATTCCACCCACAAGGAGGCTGTGTACTCCGGGCTGGCTGCCCACTGACACCATGGGCAGGGCAGCACCTCTCCCACTGCTTCCCTCAGCTCACCCCGTCCCCCTTCCAGCTTCCCTTTCCACACGAGCAGTTCCTTCACCCAGCAGGCCAGTGGATGTTCTGCTGTGCCTCCTGCAGAGCTATAATGGTCTTCTAGGTGGAAGCATCTGTTTTTAGAGCTGACAGGTAGGACTAAGAGCTCTTAAAACAGATCTGAGACACCAGAAACACAAGGGCTGGAAAGCTGTGTGGGAAGAGCAGTGGAAATGGAGAGCACATCACACTGACACTGCAGGCAGGCTGAAAGGCTCCAGGAGAGAAAATGTGGTGCTCGTGACATGCTGATGGCAGAAGAAATGAAAGGAAACGCAGGAAAGAAGTGCTGATCCTGACACCAGGCTCATCCAAGCTCCCAAACATGGCTCATACAGCTGGGACAGAAGCACAGTCCGTGGGGAACGGCAAGCTGACTCTGACACAGGAACCTGAACTCAAACCTCTCCACTGACCCAGCAAAAAGCGTCCTAAGGGAGTCAGCCCAGAATACAAATGCACTATAAACCAAAGGAAGCACGTACAGGTTTCTCCCATAACAGCAGTCCCCTCCTGAGGCAAAGGAACAGCTTTCTGCTTGGGAAGACATCTCAGGGATGCACTCCCAGAACAGCTGCCCTTGCGTGGGTTCCCAGCAGCTTCCCCCACCTTGGAAAAGGCATGTTGTCATATCCCAAGCAGGCCAGGGTTAAATTGGATTCCACTAGTGTATCCCAGCAGGTGCCAGGTAAGGATTGCCCAATCTCTTTGCTGTTATCCAGCCAATTTTCAAGGTACTTGAACTACGCCAGGTTTCAAACTTCAGGCATTTTGAGGACATTGCTAAAAACTTCCTAAGTAAAACAGAATTATATATGGGTACAACAGTTGCAAATCAATGTATTTTCATTTGTAAAATTAAAACTGAACTTTGCTTGGAGACAGCAAGGGAAATTCCTTCTGGAATAAGGAATATTTTAAAGTGTTTGAGATAGAGAAAGCTGGAGACAGGTTTAGAAGATTTTTCTACTCTCGGAATTACAGCTACACAGCTAAACCAGTAAGTTTGGCACTTCATCCTGTCACCTGCAGTGTATTTGAGACGTACTGACTTTTTACATGAATTCTTTAGCAAGCTGCAGTACATCCCCCAGAAACACCAGCAGAATTAGATGTTAGTGTTTAAACTGCCAAGTTTCACACGAGTCAAGAGAGGTAAACATTCCCTGCCAACACCAAGTTACATTTCAAGAAAATCACGAAATCTAAATGGAAAAGTCACAAAGTCCGAAGCTTTATTGCCTTTAAAGTGCCTTATACTTTGCCACAGAAACTTATATAGTACACTGCCTTTCAGCCAGAGCCCCAAGGAGGGGTTTGATACAACATAAGGACTTATCTACACAAATACTTTATTTCCTGCATTAAAACAGAGAGATTCACTGAAATAATGGCAGAAGGCAATAAAAAGGGGAATTGCTTAAGTATGAAAAACTTGGTACTTTTGGTGGAGTAACGTCAGTGCTTTCTCAACCAGGACAGTGTAGCTTTATCATGCTCTAAAAGTTAAATTTCATCACTCGGGCAGATGCTGTGCCCTGGACACTACAGGTGCCTAACCCTAACCCTTCACAAAGGCACTTAGTGAGATCAGCTCCTTGCTGGTGCCATAAAATAATTCCATGACTGTCCAGCCCTTGCTAGAACATACATCCATTTTCTCAACAGAATTTACAACTCTAGAAGCTGCCACACACAAAATGCAAAACACTCAAAAGTCACAAACTAGGAAAAGAGAACCTAAACTTCAAGCTGCAAAAAGTGGGATACCTATTCAAAACAAAATCACACTCTCTGAAAATGTTCTCCCTGCTGCAAGTAGACACACCTCTACTGGACAGCAAGACATACAACCTTCTTCTTCCATACAGCCAGAAGCAGCAACACATAAGCAAGCTTCCTACCTCACTCTTCTGTGGAATTTCCAGCACTGGCTAAAGATGGAAAATGAGTAAAATATTTTGTGAAAGGAAAGACAAACAATTTACTACAAGGATGCAGTACAGAACCCTACTCCCACAGATCAGAAGAGAGCCTGAAAGCCACAAAAATAGCTGACAACAATATTCTCTGTTTTATACACTTTGCATGCTTTGGAAAATCCCCAGAATACTGTTATTTTTGCACAAACACCATATGGCTACGAAATTATCACTTCCTCTGTTTTCCTGGACCATAGCTGTCATTTCAGGCAACAGGACCATGATGTGATAAAACAGATCACAACATTCAGAAAACCAAGAGCGGACAGAGGTGGTTTTCAAGCCACAGAACAGAGGCTGGGAGAATTATCTACTCTTAGTTGGTAGCAGCTCTGACCCCTAAGGCAACCTCTTCCGTACATAAAAAAAAGAAATTTGAAAGCAGATCCATCTGGAAAAAGAATAGGGTGTTTTCAGCCTCTGGAAAGATAAATCCATTACATAACTTTCAAAGCACATTTATCCTTCCACAGGCAATGGGCCCACAGTGATAATTATCTGTGTGGTGGATTCTTGGTCTTTAAGCTTCAGTGCTCCTGATGTGTCATTTTTACATTACTTACCTGTACTTTCACAGCTCCCTACACGTCAGCACCAGCTGCTTTCCTTCTGATGGAATCTAGCCCTTTCCTGTTTCTTCCTCTTTCAAATGGGGTAACATACCTCACTATTTGATTCAGACTGATCACTATGCCTGAAAAACTCTGAAGAGCTTAAAAAGAACTGTAAAAGAACAGACACTACTGGAAAAGCCTGCCTGAACGAAAGTAATGCACAGAAATGGACAAGCTGCAACATACAGGGAGGAATAAAAACATCTTTGGAAATAATAGAGCAGGAAAGTCTTACATGAAATCTGAGAATTACTCAAGATCTACTCCTTTCTCCTCACTCTCACAAAGGCAAAGCCAAGAGCAAAGGAGATGCATCCAAGTTCAAAGAGTCCCCATTTGATTTAAAGTTTCTGGTATACAGCCAATCCAGGAAGATTTAAAGATACAACTGGGTTGTATCTTTACAACAGAGATACAACAGTGAGTTACACTGTTCACATAGTACATACACATACTGCCACTCAATTTTTCTGAGACATTTCCACAAACTGTTTTCATTTGGGTGAGAAGGGAAGGGAATTTAATTTGTACTTGAAACAGACAAAAATCTTTCAAAATGTTTCTGGAATGGACTCTCAATCCTAGAAGTCATGAAACAAAGCTCAGAAGCCAAGAACCAGATCCAGTTGGCCTTAGACCAGCTGTGAACTCTTCCTGATCCTAGTAATCCCTGAATGTGTGAGGCTAAGCAGTAGTGGAGGTACATCAGGCCATCACCTGAGCTGTTTTAATTCAGGCCCAACACTCAGAGCACAAACCCAGTGGAAGACTCTGCACTTCCGAGGGCAGGAGTGGTCCCTGTGCAGCTGCACCTGCACACACAGGCAGCTACAGCTGGGACATTGCACCCAGCGGGACACAAGGCATGGCATAAACTGTTCTCAAGCACCACCCCAACCAGACAGAGCAAGGGGAACAACCTGGAGAGCTCCAGGCTGCTGGCAGAGGCAGCAAGAGCTGGTTTGAATGTATTTACACATGACTGGCAAGCATCTGAATTCCTCCCTGCTTCTGAAAAAAATCCAGATCAGGACGTTCTCCTTTCCCAATGACAGCACAGCTGCCAGCAGGACACCTACTGATTTGCTTGGTGTTTATTTGCATGCTGTGCTTGCTTAGTGCCTCTGGGCATAAATATCCAATTTTATCCACTTATTTGAGTTTACTTTGTATTTGAATGAACAAGACACCTCACTGTACAGTACGCCTCCAAGGCTGTCATTCCTCAGAAGACTAAAGGCCTAATAAAAGACTAACAAAACACTTTTACTGCATTTCCCCCCACGTATTTTACAAGTGGTCAGCTTGTCTAATAATGCCGCACACTTACTGACTCAGGTCTCCATTATCTGCAGATGTCTGAATCACTGTCCTCTGCACTCAGGATTGTCCAAGAGGAACCACACACACAGACTGCAGACACAGGAAGACCTGAACACTGATTCTCAGTCCAAAAGGCTACCCAGTATATAACTTGCAATAACAGCTTTCTTTCCCTGTATCTCTGTCAACTTCCCCAGCTGTACAGTCAGCCCAGTGATGTTTATCTCATTTGAGGAGTGCTTTAAACACTAAGGATAAGAAACACTATGAAATCCAGATATTATCCTTCTTTGCATATGCTGCGCTTCAGTGTGGTGAGCTGTGATCCAGCATTATAATCCCTGACCTCCAAGTCTGCATTTGTAACTCGTCAGAGAAGACAAGCTGCCCCCCAGACACAATTTGCCCAATACCCACACTACAGAAAAAACAATTACAGTAAAAAAACAATACAACAAGAACTGCAACAAAAATTGCCAATTCAATTTATAATGCAGTAATCAGATTATAACAGGATTCAATAGGTAATTTCCTTACTATAAAGCTTCTAGAAGATAACCCTACTAGTATCCTCCTTTTATACCAGCTGGCTTTCAACCTTACCAAATTCCTTACTTCAAACTATAAGAGCAAAGACCCTTTTAAGAGCCCATACCCATCAACTGTGCCTTTGAACTGTAGGGCAAAATCCAATATTTGTAAGCCTGAACGTTCATTACTGATTACAAAATTACTTGGAAATCTACCACAGCAGTTCAGTTTCTTTCCATATCATTCCCTTCTCTGTTTATTTCATAAACAGTGATGGAGAATCACAGAAGCAAAAACTAAGCTAGGCAAAGGCAAAGCTCTGGCTGAACAGCCCCACGCTACTTTAAGCACAAATGAAGGCAAGGGAAGTGATGCTATGGATGTACCAAATCAAAGCATGAGGAATTGGCTTGGGTTTTGCATCACAAGCAGGAAACTGAAAAGCCCAGCTGAACCTCAGCTGAAGAGCAGCAGCAGGCCTCCACTAACACCGTTACTCAGCTGCCTGCAACAGCTCAACCAGGGGAGCCCTCCACGCAAAGCCAATGCCGTTCTCCCCAAGGCACGCAGCTGTTTGCTCATGGGGTTTGTGCCCTCGCATTCCTTTTTCCCCCTTTCCTTGCCGCAGGTCCGCCCGCCTGCCGAGGGTGCCGCTGCCGGGGCACAGAGCATCCCAAACCCGCTCCCGGCGCGGCCGAACGCGCGGGGAACAACGAACCCTCCTGCGCTCCGCGGTGCCCCAGGTCCATGGGGACGGGCCGGCCCCGCCGGGGTCCAGCTCCACGCTCAGGTCCGGCAGGGCAGGGCCCCGAGCAGGCAGGACGGCACCAGTCCCCGACCCCCGCCCGCAGCGGGAGCCCGGCGACCACGGCCCGGCGCCGCCCCGCTCCCCGCAGGGAGCGCTGGGCTGGGGACCCGGCGGAAGGGCATCAGCGGGGGACGCGGGGCTGCCCCGGCAGCGCGGGCACCGCCGCCTGCGGGGATGGACGCGGCGGGGGACGGGGGCCCGCGGGGAGTCCCGCTACCGGCAGGAGCGACGGCGGGCGGAGGCTGCGGCCCGCCCGCGGCCCCGCGCGGTTCGGGCGCTCACCGTGAGGTGCGGGGCTGCGCGTCCTGCAGGGCTGCGCGTCCTGCGGCGGCCGCACCGCACCGGGCTGCGCTGCGCTGGGCTGGGCTGGGCCGGCCGCGCTCCCCCGGCCCCGCTGCCGCCGGCCCCGCCATGCCCCGCCCACCTCGCGCTCCTCAGCCAATCAGCGCTGCCACCCTCCCCGCCGCGCCCCTCCCACCCCGGCTCCATAGCCAATCAGCGCCACAGCTCGCGGCCCCGCGCCCGTCGCAGCCAATGGGAGAGCGCGGCCGGGGCTCGCCCCCGCCGGGGTGGGAGGGGCGGGGCCGGCAGGGCTCCTCAGGGCCCCTGAGGGACGGAGCGGGCCGGCGGTGGCACTGCTGTCCCCTCGGCCAAGGGGTGTCCCCTCCGCAAAGGGCTGCCCGCCCTCCCCTGGCCTGCCCCGCGGGCCCCCGCAACCGCGACAAGGGCAGAGGAGCCTGTCCTAACCGCGATGGGAATCCGTGCCTGCACTGTTACAGCTCCGCCAAGAACCACTGTCCTTTCCCTATTGCTTCGTCTTTACCTGCTGTCACTTGGGACACGCTTTATTTAGCAAACGCAGCAACTGGGAAAGTCATTTGGTCTTCTAACTCTGATTAAAAATTCAAATTAAACCTAGTATGATGTCAAAGTCCAAATTGAAAATCCAAATCTTCACCAACATCTAAGCCTGACCTAGCCCAAACACATTTTTCTCGTGGACAGTAGTAGTCAAAGCAGCTCAATCCGATAAGGAGCCCTTCTGCTCAGCTGCTGCTTGGTTCATCTACAGCAATGTGGTTTTTGCAGACACAACACTGCCCTTGAATCTCTAACCCAATAATAAATACTATTATGTATTTCATCCACAACAGAGCCTACTGCAAGCATGTTGAACCCTACCTGGACTCTCACCTCACAGAATTCTAGGTCTCATTCATAGTATTGGTTTTCTTCAAAACCTAAAACTTGGCTTAAAAAGGCCAATGAGCGCTTCTGGAATGTACTCCTCCCTCCCCTCTCCCAGGTGGCTTCACAGAACTCCTGCACTGGGATTCATAATGGATGCACATTTATTCACAAGAGAGGGGAGCTGTCAGGCCCCGCACAGGAGAGCTGGAGAGGACACAAGCAAGGCAGGAACACTGCAGGCTCTGAGTGGCCAGAATTGTTCCATCTTGCTGCAAACACCACCAATTTGCAGATGGTCTTACAGGATCCTTCTGTCCCTGCACACACCACTCGAGGCTGGGCCATCTACGCCTCCTCATTTCCACTTATCCTGCCCAGAACCCTTATGTCTGTCAGTTCATTACAGCAAGAAAGATTAAATGGTCCCAAATTGCAACAAAGGCAGCAGTTTAGCCATTTATGGCAGCAAGCCATTTGCATCAGAAAGGATAAGGAACCACTAGAAGAGATTACTGGGAGAAATACAGGATCTCTGTGATGAGAGCCTTCAATAAGAAGCAAGGCAAACTTTCACTCATCAAGACCCTCAGATGAATATGATTCTGCTTTGAGAAGAATACAGAGCAGATAATTTCTTGGTGTCCCGATTAATGTACAATGTAAACCTGCTACTGATATTCCTTAGAACAAGAACTGAGCAGGGCCATTATAGAGCAGTAAACTTTACTTTTTTCACGCTATCTTCTGTCCAACTCCCTGTTAACTTTCTTGCCTAATTTATTACATGTATTTTTACTCATCTTTGAGGCAGGAGTTATGCTACTTTTTAATTATTATTAACATCTTATGTATCACCATCTGATGAGAACTCCCTCTGAATATTTTCTCAAGAAGCTTGGAGAATACATTGACCTTGCTAAGAAGCTAAGGATGTTTCTTTGCATCTCTTCTTGCTGACACCAGTGGGACTGGCCTGGGCAAACAATGTATAAACAAACATACATGCAGACATATATATATGTAGATATTTTGTTATTGCTTTTAGGTGCTGCTATTGCTAAAGATATTCTGTGTGCCATCTGCTGGGAGAAACTTTCTCTGAGGCGAAGTGCTGTACTGACACAGCTGACTGCGCTGCTGGCAGCATAAAGAGGCAGTTATTTCTCAGGAGGAACCTTTATTTTGTTAATGCACCAACTTCCAGCTCAGATGGACAGGACAGACAGAAAGGCAGGGTCAGGAGGAGTGGAACAACAGCAGGATGAAAACTGAGAGAACACAAACCTCTGGACCTATGTCACAGCATGACAGCCTGACAGTAAGAAGTGCCTCATTTTCAAATCCTCCTACTTGACTTGAACCTCCAAAGTCTTCAGGTTACAAACACCATGATAACACTCAGGAGGTGAACTGCATTTTAAAGACAAGTTGCTAAGCATTAAGGGAATAATTCTTGATTTACTTGCAGATTGAAAAGTTTCTACAAGCTTATGAGACAGGCAGCTATCCTCGCCATGTCTTAACAAGCAGACACAGGAATTCAGCATCCACTTTAATGAACAGACAATCTCACAAGTTACCTACTATAAAACTTTGAGATCCAATTTAAGTCCTCATCTTCTAAGGAATGAGAAGTCCCTACCAGATACACACACAAAATACATCCACTTTTCCCTAGAATGTTTCCTGAAAACCCCAAACTGCTGGAGGCAGCCTTCTAAAGCTACTGCCAAAAAGTAGGCAATTAAACACCACTTTTTTTTTTCAGGATTATTTCCACTGTAACTTCATCTGCAAGTCTAGGTGAGAAGTGCAGAACCACACATTCAACCTAAACTGTTACTCCAGAATACAATATTGTTAAACTAGAAGGGAGCAGGGTGTTCAACAAACTGTAAAATGTTTTGACTCAAAGTGTTGTACAGCAGATGGAGCTACAAGGATGGCCTACAAATAGCCACCTACACTTGAGAACACCCAGCAGTGATAAATATACAGAATGTATCCCATCGAGGGAGTATCTTCAACTTTTTTTCTACTGCAAAATTACACACAGGCATTCATAACAAAGCAACTCTCAGAAGTTTCACATCAACGAAGATTGAAAAGAAATAAATGCAAGTAGTTTGCAATGCTCATTTAGATGTCACATAAAAGTTTGATTTCTTCTCCTGACCAATATCTAGAATTGTGCCACCTTTGCTTCTCTTCAGAGAGATAAAAGCAGGACAGGGATGGGGACTGACAAAAAGCATTTGTTGTTTTGCCATATGCCACAGACAGAAGTAAAAATCAGTTTGTTTCAAACCAGATTCTTCCTGGAAGATCATGTGTCTATCCATTACTATACTTTTTCAAGAGTATTTGGACACTCCTCCCCTATGTTCCTCACTCCACAAAGTGATCCATCTGCATGACCACTGGACTTGCCAACCAGATCCAGAAATGCTCCCAACTGCCTGATGACTTTATTTAGCAAAAGAGAAAGTCAGTTTTGTAAATGAAAACTTTCCAATTTCATCTCCACAGCAGAGTAGAAATAAAAATAAATAAAATTCCTAAGTTTAAAATTAAGTGCCTGCTTTCTCTTCCTTCACAGAAATGAAGGACTTGCAGGTGAGCTTCTGTAGATAATTCCAAAGACTTTGAGAAATTCTGGGTGAGAAAAAATCCTCATGCATTTTCACATCAGTTCAAATTGATTTCTTGCTACAGCCTTCAAAAAATCACTATTGAAATAACAGCTACATTCAAAAATAGTTATATCTACTAAGGTTAATAATATTACATAACAAACAAGCGAACACTAGTTTGGGAGTCTTTGGATCAAAATACAGTTTTTTATCTTTGAAGTTCAAATGAGGGTTCTGAGAGAGAAGTTTTGTATTATCTAGGCAGATATAAGCTAACATAATGTAATTTTTACTTTGACTATACTCACAGGGAATGGCCATCATCATCTAATAACCTTTCATCTCATTAAAGAACACAAAAAATAGGTCTTCACACACAGAAGCAGGTTATGAAATAACTGACCTAAACCAAATGTATAACAGGCTTTCAAGAAGTCAATCAGATGCTTCTAATGAATGTCTGCACAATCCCACGAGCCCCAGGCTGGAACAGCTCCATCACTGACACTCTCCTAATGCTGAGGAATCCAGTGGGCACGAGGATTTCCATGGCAGTGCATATACAGCAAAGTGATAGAAACACAACAGTGCACAGAACATTTATAAAAGTATGAGCAGATTTTTGGTTTCATTAATAACATGGGAGAGATTGAATAAATATGTTGTACTTTAATCCAGAATTAAGATACTGAAGGCACCCATTTGTGTGGGCAAGACATTCTTGGCCATCTCCCTCCCCCCAGCCTCACTTGTTGAGAGTAGAATTCCAAATATTTAAAGAGCTGTAACATCTCACTTCATGTGGTACTTTCTCACCCTTAGCTTGGCTAGGACAGAAGAGCTTAAAACTCCTGCAAGACAGTATAGGGTTGACCTATACTCCAAAACCTCTGTGGAGTATTTTTAGAGGCTCAAACAAAATGCATCTTGTCTCCTTTCAGTTCAGACAGTGGCCCTAAACTAGAGTGATCTAGACAGAAAATTAAGGGCCAAGTTTCATAAATAAATCGTTTAATGAAAATTCCATGCAAGACAAACAAGTCTTGTCCAGAACACTGTTTCACAAGTGTCCAGAAATAAAAATAATGTGTGGAACTGGGATGGGACTGAGAACAGTGTCCATGTTCTGTAACCTAAAAAGGGGAAATGTATGACATCTGCAAATCAGCCTCATGGAAAAGGTTGAACACTTCTTTGTCAGACTCTAAAACTGAAGTCATCAAACCCAAAGAGCAACACAGTGACCACCACATCACTGCCACTATCTGGCATCCAGCAGGCACTCAGAAACATTAAAGAAATCATGTCCAAGTGCACAAGTCCAAGAAACCAAGTGCCCAAACCAAAACGTAAAGCAAAACTGCATTGCAATACTTTCTGAGAACATAATTCCACCAGGAAGAAGCTTTTCTTGGGATGAAAATCCTTATCTTAATAGAACCTCAAAATAGCCCTTCTCCTTAGATTAAGATCTTCTATTTTCTCATTGGCCTGTCATGTTAGGTGTTGAGCCATGATCTTCCACAATTCCTGCAGGGGCAGAAAAAATATATACAGGTATTTTCTCACATCAGTAGGTTGCAATTATGAAAAAAATTCAACATCCAATTCACTTTTATATATTTGTAAAACTTTTAAACAAGTTTTACACACGTTTTATGCCTGAAGGTATCAGCATTAAGTAAAATAAATCAATCTCATGCAGCAACTGTGGCCCCCGTCAGCTTACTATGCATACACACAGCAATAGTATGTTGACCACAGCAATGTAATTTCTTGGTACCACATTTGCAATCCAGTATAAGATTTGCAACTCCTCTAAAAAGATTTATTAGACTGTATTGTTTTAGAAGTCAGCAAGCTGTTAGTTACCCTGTGTAGTATTTCTAAGAGCAGATAATTTGGAAAAAAAATGGAGAAAGAGAACCATAAGTGCTTGAGAGGTAATTAGATACCCAGAAATATTATATCTGACATGTTTCTCAATAACAGAAGTTTCCTGCTATTTGACTTCTTCATAGATATTAGAACATTATTTCCTGAACTCTGAACTGGGAAAGGAATTACTAAACCTGTGAAATGAAAGCTCTTCTACAAGAAAATAAATGAGAAGAGATATTGGTCCCATTTTCCAATTCAATCACAAAAATGACATTTTACAAAGTAAAAGTCTCTTATCCTTCGAGGAACTGAGTGCAATCTCAGCCGCTCTACTGCTGGTGATAGAAAATCAACTCTGTCCCAGCCAAAAGTAGGACATGCCAATCTAATACAGATTATGTAAGCTCAAAGAAGAATTGTTTTAAATCAAAAAAGCTAAATGGAAATAAAAGAAAAGCTAATGTTTATTCTCCTGTTCTCACTTCATGTTACATAAACAGCTGAAAACTAATTTGAGATGATTAGCCTGACACATTGCATTTATTTTCATGAATGCCACTTACCAACTGCTCAATTCGCTCATAAACAAGGAACTGGCAGAAATCAAGCTTAATGGGCTCCACTGTATATTTCATTTTTCCATCTTGGAGGTTCTCCAAATCATTTAGAGTATTTCTGAAGTGACTGTAGGCTTCACATGTAACATCCATATGTCTTAAAGTGAAGTTCAGCCTAGTAAAAGAATATTTCATTTAGAACATCTCTCCGCTACTGGAATCTTAAATGGGTGTGTAACTTTCCTCAGCTAATGAAAAAAAGGGTCTTCTCAGCATAATTAACTCCCTTCAGCAGCCAAAAAAATGTACAGCCCCCATTCCTGAAAAGCAGAAAAGGTGTTATGTCAGCATCGATACACAACAACTCTCAGATTAATCTTTCCATTGATTTTAGGGCACTTTGCCCACAAGAGAATTATTGGCTTGGCTTCCTGGAAAAACACCTGGCAGCAAACCATAGGAAGAGTTATTGCTTACATATCTCCAAAGATTCAAGCAAAGCCTATTTGTGTATCAGCTTATGAATGGACTCCCACAGACGACTATTTAAAAACATTTAATGATTCCTTGACAGAAAAGAGGAGAAACTGTTCTAGAGTTACTCAGCCTGGGAAATATGAATTCTAATTCTAAGCCACTTCATTCCACTCTGTGACCTCCAAAATATATAGCAAATGTTGTCAGGCATTATAGAATACCTCAATCTAGCCACCTATTTATCCTTATTTGCACAGAGGTTATCTCAGGTGAGGACAACAAAAGACAAAATCCTGTGCAACTCAAATTCTGAACTGATAAAAATTAAGCATGTAGAAAAAAAATGCTTGTCCTGAGCATATACTGAAGCCTATGATCAACTGATACAATGAAAATCAGAAGCCAACCTTTAATGAAACAGATGTTTCTTCCAAATAAAGAAAACACACAAAGTTTTTAGTGCTTTTTATATTAAGTTCTTGGTAATACTTACCTCTTTTCTAGTGCTAAGTAAACTGTGCAAGAATTTCTCAAGTTGTGTGTGATTCTATACAGAGTTCTGAACAAGGCATCTGTCAGGTCATCATCATAGAACACTACAAAAAAAACAGATTAAGAGCATATGTATAACTAAGTATATAATTTACTTAAGTCTCAGGTATGAAAAAACAACAGGCCTTACTTTGATTATTCTACTCATACAAGGCACTATTTTATGTAAGTGCCAAAGTATGTTTTTAATGGCAACAAATGACCCTGTAAGAGTACCCACTGCTGCTCTTTATGTCAGGCTTTCTTTAAGCTTTCTCTCATACCAATAGGAATCATTTATCAGATAATTTACAAGCTTTCACATGAATTTTCTCAGTCTGGAAATAATCCTATTGCAAAGCTAAAGAAAACAGGACATCACAGAGTATAGAGCCTTTTTTCTTACAAAAACTCAAACCAGGCCGCAATTAATTTACCATTATAACTGTATCTCCTGGGAAAGCAGTCTTGCAACTCCTTTCAATATCATAACTAAAACCAATTCTCCTTTATCTATAGATCGAAACAATGTTTTTCCTATACAGATAAGCTAGCCTGTCATTTTAAAGTCCTTCACTTAAGCAAGAAAAAGAGCAGGAAAAAAAAAGTGATATCCAAAGGCATGGACTCTGTGGGAAAGTGCAGCATCTGAAACTGTTATTCACATAACAGAAAATCTTAGTCCAACCACCCATTTAGCATTATTTGCACAGAAGTTATGTAATACAATGTCCAATGACAGGACAAAGTAACTCTTCTGATTTATCAGTTACTTGTCATTGTGTTGAGCAATTTATTTAGTCACAAATAATTAACACACCAAAGAAAAGAGCTAGTAGCTTGCAACATCTGTTCCCCATTGCTAATTCAGAATGTAAATACAAGTGTTTAGAAATGAAAAATACAGGCAGGAACACTTAAGGCAGAGCTTTGGCAAATGAGGTAAAGATCTGACCTATTAGATTTTAAAAGCAAAGTAGGTATGTTTAAATTATTACTCACAATGCCCAAGTGTTTGATTTAAAAGCTTACTGTTTGTATTTTCCTACCATCAGCTGCCACTATCACAGAACAGTGATCAAGCAAATCAGCAATCTCTTCTTCAGACCAACTATAAGGAGCCTCAGGATCTGTAAGAAAGAACATGGCTTTGGTGTACATGATTAAATGTCTCCAATGAGTGGAGAAAAGGAACTTCTTAGCTCCTGTGGGCATCTGCTGCTCCAGAAACAGAGCACACCACTAAAGGGAAATCAAAACTCCCTCTGTTCATTCTCTGAAGTTCCTCTGCTTTCTCTGTGTTATGTCCAACCCTCCTAAGGCTGACGGGCAAGCAAAAGCTCTTTCACTTCAGAATTCACAGCCAATTACTACCCTGTAGCAAGATCACAGCTTTAAATACATTAAAGCAAGTACACCTTTAAACAAAACCCCAGATAGATATTTCTATAAGTTTTGATTAATCTTCCTATTTCACCATGCTTTTTAAAATTCATTCTTCATTAAAAGAATCTTTATTTGAAAATCAAATAAACATGAAACCTTTTCAACTGGCAGTATCAAATACTATCATTAGCCAGAATTTTTCTGAGGCCCAGGAGAGGGTTTTGAATGTGTTAAACCAAGTACCAAGTCCAATCCGAAAGGGCCCATTATAAGCACCTACCAGTGCAGAATTCATCCTTCAGCCAGTCCAGTTCTTTCACTTTAACCTCCCCTCCTGTGGGTGAAAAAAACCCAAACATCAGTCACAAATGGCCTTTCAGACAGCACCTGAGCTAAAGGAAAGAATCAAAATCTGACCATACAGCACTCACCTCCTGGTTCCAACAGGTGTTTGTTTAATGCAATGTTTTGCTCACACATGGCCAAAAGATCTTCACCAACATCTGGAAAAAAGTGATAATGATATCAAAAATATGAGTATTTTGTGTGGGCTATGTATGCCTCTCAGATTAATACTCAAAGTTCCTCTCAAGCCCACGAGATTAAGGAAAATTCTGAGCAAGTCTGTCCACTGATGATTGCTTCCCTATATCCTTCTTCCTTTTGTCTTTCAGTTCTGAACCCTGAGCAACCCTTGAATAAAGAAGTTAGATCCCTACACTATCTATTTTAACTGGACACGCTATCTTGAGTTCACCGCAACCTATCTTGCTTTTAAACTCTTGTGCTTTCTCAGCCCCTTGAGAAAGTTCCTGTTATTTTTCAGCAAATAACACAACTTGATAAACATTAATAAAAAATGATTAACTATAACTGAACAGATGAACATGAAAATACCATGATGAAAGCACTGCTTTGGGAAGCTGCATGAAAATATTGAACTGAAAATAAGTGCCCTACCTGTGCAATAAACCCTCTTGGCAACTGTTCCCATGATAATGCTGGCAATTCCAGTGCCACCTCCAAGCTCCAGCACGGAGCAAGCCCTGAACGTGTCCCTGTTAAACAGAATGTAATCAGCCAGAAGGAAGGCAGCACGCCACACCTGGGGACAAGGGAAGCAGTTACAACTGAGCCGTTCTGAAGCACATTCCATGAAAATCAAGACAGTACAAGGCAGAACACGTACTTGTTTACCAACGTCTTCCAAGGGGGTTGCCATAGTGTGTTCTGTGAAAATGAGAGTAGAATGAAAATAATTATCTCCCAGTTGTTCAGATCAAGTTCCACAGTGGCAAGTTTGAAACTCAGGCTATGTTTCCCTTTCAAATATAGAACTAAACACTCTTCATTCTATAGAATAATGCTAGATAATGCCAAACACCCACTCTAACTAAGGAGCACTGAGCTTCCCATGGTATACAACTATTCCAGAGAAAAAGGGTAAATTTTTAATTGCAGTATCACAGTATTATGTCCATTATCTTCTTCCACTTAACAAACTGCTGTTCCATTTCTAAACAAAACCTGTTTTTCTTTTGTTTTACAGAAACACATTTGCCCCATTTCTCCTTCACTGTAAGCTTATTATTTACCTATTTTAACAACATCACTGCAAGTGCACTCTTGCAGTTCATCTTCAAAAGCATCTTCTTTCCCTTTCATCAGAATTACAGGGCACACTATATCCCTCAAAAGATCCTCTGCTTCCAAATCAGAGGCACTTCGAGGCCTTCTGACCACTTCCAAGTCTCCATCATCATCTAGCAGAGCTTCTACTTCTTCACTATTTAATTCCCCTTCTTTTTTTATGTTACTCCTGTCCTTGTCACACGGTTCATCTCCACTTCTGCACTGCTGTTCTCCTCCTGTCGTAATTTCTCTCACGTGCTTCCCAGATGCCAAATCTTCTGTGCTCCAAAGGAGTTTGAAATATGACAGGAATACTGTAAGAACACAGCACAGGGGGAAAAGGTTAAACACCAGATGAGGCAGAATCTGTGCACAACTTCCACATGCATGGAATTTTGGTATGCATTTCATATACTAAAAACCTGACTGAGATTCCTTCTCTAGGGAGACCATTTTTAGCTAGATCTAATAAAATCTTCATTGCCTGTCTTAGAATGAGAAATTTTTGAAGTCTCTACTGTTTGCATGACAGCCACATGAAACTGACTTGAATATTCAACAAATTACAGGACGCCATCAGTGAATTAAAATGCATTTGCTCTCCAAGTCCATTCTGATCCTCTGCATTTCCACAGCATTCAAAAGGAAAGGCAAACTGACACAAAGGGGAAGAGACTAAATCCCCATAAACTCCCCTAAAATACAGTAAAATGGCAGTGGTAGATTGTCATGGCATGAAAGGCTGCCATACTACAATCCAATTCTTGTCTCAATAACCAGAGGAATCTCCCAGACAGAGCTCATTCAGAGCAGGCAACACACACTGCTACTTCCTTCTCTTGAAAGGCTCTTTGCACCAAGCAAAATCACAGCAAACACATGTCAAACAGCATGAAGAGCCACCATGACATTAATTACCTGGTTTTGACCTGATCAGGGTCAGAATTATTATTCATTTCCTTGTCAGGCCTACTTTCATAATTTTTCACATTGTCATGCACCAGAACAGCTGCAAAAGTTATTCTTTTTATGTCACAACTGGGTTTGAAAAAACAATTAACACTTCTTTCACAGCAGGACTTTTGTACAGAACATTTTGCCAGCAGCTTCAAAGTCAGTTCCCTTGACAACTTTGTAAAAACCTACAAGCTGGCAATCAGCCAGGGGCATTTATCAACTCATTTCCACCACAGCCTTGACTCTTCAAATTCTGTGTCAGCCAAAGCCATTACTATTTTGAGTTTTCTTGTTAACAGGTTTTTTTTTTAAACAAAAAAGCCCACAAGAAACCAAATAAAGCTGTTAAGCTCCTCCAGAATAGATGGTAAACAATCACATAAACATGCAATTGAAATCCATAAATGAATTACTGATAGTTTTTATTTGAAACTTAAGTTACATTATTTAAAACCCCTGGGTTCTCACCTTTTGTTTGTATACAAGAAACATCACAAATTTTTTTATAATCATGATTCCCAAAGTGCTATGTTGACACTGTAGCTCAATGAACAAATAAATAAAATTAAATCAGCAAGTGAGTTAATTTGGTTACTTCTTGCCAGAAAGTAATTTAAAACTTAATTTTTAAGACAGGCTCTCTACAAGTTTTCATTTCTGGAGTTAATTTCATGAGGAGAACCCAGCCAGCTCTCTTTCTAAAGACTGAGTAGGAGGTGATTCTTCTGCTTATAACTGGAATAAAATATGTGACTATAAATATCAACCATCCAAAGGAGGATTCAGGCGTTACAAAGAGATACATACAGTTCTCATCCATCTCTATCAGTGGAAGCATCCCTCACCTGGCTGTCCAACTGCATTCAGTCGTACCATGAGGTGTCTTTTGCTTGGGCAGTGCAAGTGAACGTCAGACAGCACAGTGTCACTTCTAAAGGTGGGGTTATCCATCTCCTTCTCTGCTACATCCACCATGATGTGCTGCTGAGAGGAACATCTGCAGTGCTCAAACAGTCCCTCATGCAGGGCTGCCACGAAGGGATTCCATTCTCTTCTGTTTACAGGCATCCAGGAACAGTTTGGATCAGCAAGGGAACCTCATGACATCGTTTCTGAGAAGGTGAGGAAGGTGTGATCATGCAAGCTCCACCACAGTCCAAGACAACAAGCTGGTCATCAGGATATTCAACCTAAAACCAAACACAGGCAGCTTTTAGTGACATCCTGACACTGTTTGAACATTACTCCAGCACTGTTTCAGAATATAAAAATCAGATGACACTGTTCAGTAAAGCAGCAATGCTCCAGTGCTCTCTTTTACAGAATCATCAAATACATAACTGTTAGTAGCTCAGTGGCAGCCACCACATATTTTAGGAAGAGTTACTAATTTGCTTGCATTACAGATGACCTCCCCTGAAAAAAACCCCAAATGTTTCCATGACTGCACAGAATTACACTAATTAGTCAAGGTATTCAAAGGGAATAAGGCCATTTCCTGTATTGGCATTCACATCTTGAATGGTTACGCTTAATTTTCTATTATCTGCTTGTGCTTCAACAAGACCACAGAATGGTTCAGGTTGGAAGGGAGCACAGCACTCATCTGGTCCCACCTCCCTGCACAGGCAGGGTCATCCCAGAGCACATGGCACAGGACTGTCTCCAAATGGCTCTGCAATATCTCCAGTGAGGGAGATTCCACAGCCTCTCTGGACAGTCTGCTTCAGTGCATGCTCACTGCATAGGAAAGTTCTTCCATATGTTCAGGTGGAGCTTCCTGGGCATCAGTTCCTGCCCGGTGCCTCTTGTCCCATCACTGGACCCCACTGGTCCATGCTCTGACATCTCCCTTCGGCATTTATGCACATTACAAAGGTCCCCTCAGTCATTTCTTCCCGAGGCTGAACAGCCTCAACTCCCTCAGCCTTTTCTCGTAAGAGAGATGCTCCAGACACCTGATCAACCTGGTAGCTCCCTGCTGGACCATCATACATATCCACGCTCAAAATACTGCAAGCTTTAGAGGCAGCTCTGTATCTGCAGCTGGGCAGTTCTGTTAACTCCTGCCACCCGTGCCCCAGCTCCAACCCTGCCCTTTCGCGTTGGATTCCGCGCAGGAGCCAGCCAGCCCTGCACAGCACTGTGCCTGTGCCCGGCGGGGCTCCCGTTCTGCGGCGGGACCCAGCGCAGCCTCCGCGGGTCAGCGCGGCCGGGGGCGGCTCCGCGGGGACGGGGGGCCGCGGGAGCGCGGGGTGGGACCCCTGTCCCGTGTCCCCACGGTGGGACCTGCCTGTGTCCCGTGTCCCCACGGCGGGACCTGCCCGTCCTGTGTCCCGTGTCCCCACGGTGGGACCTGCCTGTGTCCCGTGTCCCCCACGGCGGGACCTGCCTGTGTCCCGTGTCCCCATGGCGGGACCCGCCTGCCTCGTGTCCCCACGGCGGGACCCGCGTGTCCCGTGTCCCCACGGTGGGACCCGCGTGTCCCGTGTCCCCATGGCGGGACCCGCCTGCCTCGTGTCCCCACGGCGGGACCCGCGTGTCCCGTGTCCCCACGGTGGGAATCGCCTGTCCCGTGTCCCCACGGTGGGACCCGCCTGTCCCGTGTCCCCACGGTGGGACCCGCCTGCCCCCTGTCCCTCCGGCAGGATCCGCGTTCCCCGACAGGATCAGCGTCTTCCCAGCCGGACTCGCCTCTCCCTCTTTTCCCCGCTCAGGTCCCACCTGTCCCCTTTTCCCTCGGCTGTCCCACTTTCCCCCGCTCAGGTCCCACCTGTCCCCTTTTCCCCCGCTCAGGTCCCACCTGTCCCCCTTTTCCCCTGGCTGTCCCACTTTTCCCCGCTCAGGTCCCACCTGTCCCTTTTCCCCCGGCTGTCCCGCTTTCCCCCGCTCAGGTCCCACCTGTCCCCTTTTCTCCCGCTCAGGTCCCACCTGTCCCTTTTCCCCCGGCTGTCCCGCGTTCCCCGCTCCGGCCTCGCCTCTGCCGCTGTTCCCCGCCGGGTCTCGCCTCTCCCGGTCCCTGCTGTCCCTCCCGGTGTCGCTGCGGAGGCGGTGGCTCCTTCCGGCTCCTTCCGCTGACGCCGCTGCCCGGCGGCCCCCGCGAGCGGTGCCGGCACGGGGTGCGCCCGCTGCTCGGTGGGAGCGCCTGTATTGGAGCTTTATCCAGCGCTAGCCCCGCTAAAAGCTGCCGGGGAAGCGAGGAAAGGCAGCGCCAGCAGCGCTCCAGGCTTGCGCGGAAGCGCCCGCAGGACCTTCTCAGCGTTTAAACGCGCGTTTCCTACTCGCGTTCATTTGTTAATTGGTTTTAGCATCGCTTGCCTTGTCTCGTTTCATCTGTAATTCCATGAAAAATCTCCAAACGGCTTGAAAACAAGGTGGAAAAATCTCTGCAGAGGCAAATAGGCATCTTTTTATTAGTGCAGATAATGTCAGAATTCTGCTATCACTGTGAGATTAGCTGAAGCAACAGCTGTTCACTTCTTTGGGGGATTGGGGGGTTTAGTTGCTTAGTTCTGAAGAGCTTTTAACTAGGTATGAACCAGCTGAAATAAACAGAAGACTGAGTCAAGCATTGGGTAGAAACACCATAATCAGAGTGCTTTGGGAGGCTTTAATAACAGAAATCTGTCTAACAGTTTGACCACCAGATTTTAGTATCTACATTTTGGACCTCAGTGTCTTGGGTGGTCATTTCCCAGCCGAGCTCGGCTGCAGTGAGGGTTGGCTGCTGCTCTGCCTCTGGGGCTCTGTGGTCAGTGCTGTCCGGAGGGCACAGGTGCTGTGTGGGCACAGGACACCTCAGCAGCTGCACACACTGCGTTTGACCAGCCCTCTGTCCAAAATCACAGACACGGATGTGCTCCGAGCTCCCATCTGTGTCCTTCTTCAGGAAGTCTGACAGGGCTGTTCAAGTTGTTTTACCTTTCAGCAGGAGGACCTGGTTCAAAAGCTTGCATTTACATATTAATTACTTGCCATATGATGCTGATGTCAATTGCCATAGATGATCCTCATATTTTCCTTGAGTAGTAGGAAGAATTAGAGTCACTGCCCAAAAAAACCTTGAAATGTAATTTATAGTCTGTATTTATTTCTAGATGTCTCCCTTTCATCATCTGCATCCTTCAACAAAGGCTAAGTATTATTAAAAGAATGAAATAATTCTCTGTTTTTACAGTTGAGACTGTTGAGTGGCAGTGAAATGGAAAACACAGCAAGCCATTCAGATCTCCCCTCGGAGTTTCTGTGGGGAATTCTATTGGATGAACATCTGACAAAAATGCTTTGGAGATTTGTTCTCCTTTTATCTGGCTCCTGTGAAAGAGCAGAACATTATTTCACTTCCTGTGGTGATACACTGCCACATAAATTATTACTGCAGTCTCTCTCTCTGCTGGCATGTTCCTCACTGCTGTGGAGTGCTAACAATCTGCAGAGAAAGCAGATTGTGTTGTCACAAAATCTTACCGGTCTGCAGCAAGAGGCACTTAATGATACACAGGCTAAGGACAACCAGAGGAGTAGCTAAAAAGCTGCACTACACAGGGACTTTTAGACACAAAGGTACATCGTGTGAGAAATGGAGCTGCTGCAATTGCTTTCCTAAGAAATACTGCCGCCTTGTTTCACAAATGCATAATATTTGGGCAAAGCAGGAGTATCTTGTGGCTGCAGAAGGTCTTGCAGGAGCCAGTGTGGCTGCAGACGTTAGGATGTGGGTGATAATGGAAGTTGTTCAGGGGGACACAGTTTCTGTTCTACACACAAGAGGGCTTTGGCAGCAGATTCCTGAGATGTAATTCCCCCTTTTTAAGGATGCACCTCAGTTACACTTCCTGTCTTCCTCACAGCCATGTGACCTAGGAATTTGCTTAGATTTACCTCCCATGCCAGACAACTTTACCGAGGTTTGATCACTTGTTCTAAATGATGAATTGGGCCAGTTTCTTCCATTGATCAAGCCCCAAGAAGTTGGCTGTGCTGGTTACTTCAGGTATGCCCCTCCTGTAATCGCCCTTTGAATTGAGTATCACGCTTTGACACTCCCTGGGGTTTTTGGGCAGATCAGGTAATACTGAGTAAGAGTCAGGACATTGAGATATATGTCCTGTATTCTCTCATCAAACATAAATTGTGACTGGTCAGTCCCTTTTGGAATCTACTGCAGGTTGTGAGTGTTCTAAACTGGATGTGTACCAGTGCATGATGAAAAGATTTAATCTGAGAAGTAATGGTCAAACCTCACATCAACCAGCCAATAGTTAGTAATTTCCAAGGGCAGCAAATCTGAAAATTGTAATAGTGTATATTGTCTAACAGCTTTTCTCTTTTGAACCTCATGGGAAGTAATTGTGGTAAGTTTAAAAGAACAATAAACTCTAGAATCCCATTAGCTTTACTGGAAGGCTGAATGGTAAAACTGGGTTTGAATTTAATCATTCAACAACAGGAGCAAAAAAATAACAGGAGAAAAAAAGTGACATTTTCTGGAAAAGGACTGAGAATAAAATTAGATGTGTTGATTGTGCTTGTTGCCATGGCAATGGTTAATTACAGTCATTGGTGCACACTTACGCTGACTGGCTTTTACTTTCTCACAGTCAGGTGGGTAAACGTTGTGGGAATCCCTCCCTTCTTCAGGTTACATATAATTTACTTTTAGTAATACAGTCACCTCTTCACAAATACAGACAGGGCAGAGGAAATGAAATAAAAGAAGCATGGGGGCAAGTTGAGGAGTTTAGTGGGATTCTGCTGCACCCAGACAGCACAGGTTCAGAGGAGCTCAGAAGGAACTGTCTTAGAGATGCATTTTACCTGGGAAGAGTCCTGGGAACCCACACTGGCGATTCCCAGAGCACAGTGCCCTCTGAATCCTCCAGCACCCAGGTAAGCCTGCAAACAGGAGGGAGACGGTAAAAGTTACTTACACAAGCTCTGCCATGCTCAGGCTGGAAGAGGCTGATAATTTTGCTGCATCACACTCTGGGGGACTAATAATTGACTGCAGCTTTGAGAGCATATTCTGAATTATCTTTGTTATTCTGAGCAGCAGATTGATGTTGGCAGATGCACTGAATGCCTAAAAGTGCAAAGTAAAGTGCTTCTGCTCCATAAAGCTAAGTCTAGATTAAAATTTTGTATCTTTTATGCTAAAGATTCTAGTTGAACTTTCAAAGACCTCAGGAAATTGAAACTGAATCACTAGGGAAGCTAATTTGCACTACTGGCTTTTCCCTTTCATGATAAACCTTTTCCCAGTGAAGACATGAAGGTGTTTTGTTAAATGTGTTTTTAGTTTTCTGGCTTTGCAGGAATTATTTGTTCCTTAGTGTGAGAATGAATGCCTAAATAAATTATGGTGATGTGGAAATGAAACCTTTATGTGGAGTTGATTCACTCTTGATATAAATGTTTGTGATCAGAGTCTGGTCACAGAAGGATCTGGGGTTAGCAGACTCTAACTTAGGTTTACTCTAAAGTTAGTCTAGATAGAGTCTACAAGAACCTCCACACATCTTGATGGCCAAAATAGATTATTTAATAATGTTTCTAAAAATAAGCACATGTACAAACTTTGTGGGCCCCAAGATTAGAAGAACTCTCCAGGACACAGAGTGTCACTGATAAGCATCTCATCCAACACCTGATTAACAGCTTCTACCCAACTGGATTAAATGTTCCTGCTGTTTTATACTTTTTGCTTTCCCTCGGTTTTAAGTGGGAGGTGACAGTGGCAGATCATTGCAGTGGAGTGATGATTTCGGTGTATGAATGCCTCTGCTTCAGGTTTACAGGAAGAGAACTGATAAAACCTCTGCCTAAGACATGGTATTTGTGGGACTAATTAAAACTTTGAAGTAACTCTGCAAATATAGTTGGGAAAAAAAATGCTTTGGGGTGCAGTTAAGACTCATGCCCCAAGGCTTGTTCATTTTGTCTCACTGCATTAGTTAGTCTGACAAAACATTTCACTTTGCTTCATTAACTTTCTATCACCCAAACATCGCAATTACAAGGAGGTAACAGCTGCTTGGTTTGTAGAACTGCAGAGACATTCTAATATATTACAAATACAAGTTGGAGATGTAGAGCAAAAGCTCAGAATAATGCTATAGGTGCTTAACAGTGTATTCCTGAATGGAAATACTGTCATAGTCCCAGCCATATACACCTTTCAGTATTTTTGCATAGCAAAATATGGTCTATAGCATTGATGATTACTGTGTTTAAATAAACTCTCTCAAGGAATATTTTCCTTTTAACTGCTCCTACTGCTGAAACCCTACTGGTTCACGATAGCTTGTTGCCATGGATGGGTAATGATGTCACACATTCTGCCCAGTGTCCATGCCAGAAAATAAATGAGAATGACTTTTTTAATTACTCAGAGTTACTTAGCAATTCCCTGGAAGGCCTGAAGTAAATTACGAAGAAGAAAACAAGATGCCCCACTGACCCTACCTGCACAGTATCTTTATGCCAGTGAAGAGACGCAGTAAAACACCAGAGTGAATTCTCTGTGGATTTGAAAACAAGGTTCTGTTACTGAAATTTACTTTGTTATTCAACAGATTTCAGCAGGCTGAAGATGAGCAGGAGGCTGGGTGAAGTGTGGCTTTAGGGCTCACAGGTGAACGCCTTGGAAAGGACGTAACTACAGTTTCTGGAAGAGAGAGCTTTTGTCTTTCCCTCCATCAGGTGACACTGACAGGAAAATGATCCCAAGCAGGGTACAGACATCACTGCACTGGGTAGGTAATACCACACTACTGCCTTCTCTCACACCACATTTCAAATCAGGTTAGAACTGTCCTTTTGAGGTCGGCATCTCCGATGCACAGAACAAGAGGAAATCTCTTGTAAACATAGCAGAAAGGCTGCAGGAACAGCAGCCCTGGCACTGCTCCCAACACCTCGGCTTCTGCTCCCTCCTGCCCTCAAAGACAGTGGTGTGTGGAATCGGGGAGCTTTGGCCCCTTCGAGGTGAGCCCATCCCCAAGCTGCCCGGGCGATCGGGATCCCCATCCCGTGTTTTTGACAGGTATCCCTTTCCGGGCAGGCAGCGCTGTCACGCCCCATCGCGCAGGGCTCCGCGCTCGCTCCGCACACGCGTGCGGGGCTCGGCAGGGCCGGGGCTGGCACACCGGGGGGCAGCGGGGTCTCTGCGGGGCCGGGCCGGGCCGGGCCAGCCCCGGGTCCCCGCTCCGCCCGCGGGGCGCGGAGCAGCCGGGGCGGGGCTCGGGGCGCGCTACCTGCGCGGCCGCGGGCGGGCCAGGCGCGGCGGCGGCGGCACCATGAGGGTTAACTTGGGCGCGCTCTCCCTCTTCGTGGCCCTGGTGGGACTTTCGAGCTTCATCTTCCTCGTGGTGGCCATCGCCACCGACTTCTGGTACATCATCGATGCCTCCAAGCTGGAAGCGTCCCGGAACGGCACGGACGCGCTCAGCTCGCACTCGGGGCTCTGGCGGACCTGCCGCGGTGAGTGCGGCGGAGCGGGGCGGCGGAGCGGGGCGGCGGAGCGCTCCGCCTGCGGGGATCTGGGTGCGGGGTCCGCCCGCGGGGAGCTGAGTCTGGGGGTCCGGCTGCGGGGATGCGGGGAGCTGAGTCTGGGGGTCCGGCTGCGGGGATGCGGGGAGCTGAGTCTGGGGGTCCGGCTGCGGGGAGCTGTGTGCGGGGTCCGGCTGCGGGGTCCGGCTGCGGGGAGCTGAGTCTGGGGGTCCGGCTGCGGGGAGCTGAGTCTGGGGGTCCGGCTGCGGGGTCCGGCTCGGGGGCAGCCCTGGCGGGCAGTGCCGAGCTCCGGCTCTCCGTGCTTCAAGGGACGGGCGCTCCCCGGCCGTGCCCGGGACCCCTGGGCAGTGCCTTGTCAATGGCTCCTGTGCCGAAGGAGACATGGGGAGAGTGAATTTTCTGCTGCTGTAACCTGATTTTACATTAACTTTTAATTCAAGCTAATCTAATAAACGTTAACCATTTGGAAGGAAGGAGATGTCTTTTCATTTGGCTCAGGGAATTAAGGGGCGAAAGTTCTGGGTTAAAACCATTAAAACGTTGAATAAGCATATAAAGAATAGAAATATAAACACTATATCATTTATTTGCATAAACAGTACAATTAATTTAAATATATGTATTATTATATATCATAATATAGGATTACTATAATCCTATCAATATATAGGATATTCCCCATGTAGTGAGTTTATATGCTAGGCATATAACTTTTGGTTTTGATTCCACTATTAAAAGCCAAGGTTTTTAGTAAGTTTTGCCACGGGCAACAAAGGACATTGCTTCCAGTGGAGCAGGGAGAAAGAGCAGGTTGCAGGAATTCTGCCTTTGCTGTACACTGAGCCCCACTGCAATGAGCAGATGTTTCCCTGTTGGCTCCAGCGGTCAGGCCCCATGAGAACAGCCAATGCTGCATACTAAAAATCCTCTCCTTCCCACCTAGGAATGGCTGTTTCAAAAGCAGCTAATATTATATGAATTATATGTACATGCAAATATATATATATATATATATATAGAGAGAGAGAGAGAGAGAGAGAGAGAGAGTAAGAAGATATTCTAGTGAAATTTTTTCTCACTGTTTTTCCTCTTTTCTAATAGTAAGGAGTGAATGCTACCCTTTGATAAACCCATTCTGGCACGAGAATGCAAACATCACCGATTCACACAGACAGCTTTTGTGTGAGTAGCGTTTATATTATTTTATATTTCCATCCACCCTTCCCTCCCTCCCTGCCCACTTGCAAGGACTCATTTCTGATTCAGAGGGGGAACTCGCTGTGATAGTGCTTTGACTCTGCTTCTGTGCAATATCTGTCACTGCCTGTGGTCTCTAAGTGTGTTTACTGTTGAAATAACCATCTATTTGATGACAAGTTCAGCTAATTTCATCCACAGGAGCAAGACCTCTCTGTCTGGAATGGCACAGGAAGGTACACAATTGTTAAAAATAAAAGGCAAAAGTGTTCACAATCACCTCAAAGGAGTCTGATCACTGAAAATGCTTAAGAACACATTTAAACTAATCTTTAAGACACTTTTCTAGCCTTTCATTGGGATTCCTGGCACTGATAAAAGACTTAAGTATGTGAGAATTTAAGAAATAAATCAATGACTAAAAGCAGTGTTCAAAGTCTTTGAAGAACATCGTGTTCAAAAACATTAAGCTTCTAATGTATTTACTTCTTTTTCTTTAGATTCATTTGTCAATGCCAGAATGTTTTCAAAAGTCCAAACTGAACATTTTCAAATACTTACAGGCATCTCTTAGAAGATGATTTTCCTTCTTTGCATCATATATTCGGCACAATCCTTTCCTCACACATGCTTGTTTGTGGGTTTGCTTTTTTCAATCCTTTTATTTACCCACCTGCCTGCCTGTTTCCCCCTTTTATACAGAAAATAGGCATTTGTCCTGTGTCTCAAAATGGAACTTTTCCCCTCAAAACCAGCCACTGCCTGGGCTCCAGAAAGGCTTAAAATGTCTTTAGTTTCTTGGAGCAGCATCTCATGATCCCGCTGCAAGGGCAGTGGCAAAGGGAGCCTGGGAGGTGCTGGGGCTGTGTCCCAGCTGTACTGGGAAGGCAAAAGGAGGAGTGAGAGCCCAGTGGGCTCCCGAAGCAGCCAAATAAACATCAACAGGTTCAGCACTCACAGCCCGGGGTGTCTCTCTGTGCTTCAAATAGAAAGTGCCATTTCTTTAATCTTCCTGCTCTCAAAACAGAGCTGTAGCTGCCTGATGTTTCTGAAATCGGTGGAAATGATTGCTGGATCGCTTGAGCCTTTGAGGGGTCAACATTAACTGAACCTGCCTGGTCATGTTTTAGGTGCAGGCACCTCCACTGTTATGTTGGGGATAGTCCAGCATTTCAGGATAAAACCATTTGCTTTTCAAAAGCTGTGTGCCTATTTGCAAAAGGTACATCAGTTATTTTTCTCAGGTGAGGACATTTTCAATTGCAGCTCTTCAATGAAATAACAAAACAAAAACAAAAGCAGTGCTCTTTTGGTTATAAAAAGGGTGTTGGCTTGGAAACAAAGGACAGCTCTTTGTGAGTCATGAAGTGTAAGAAAATAGTGGATATGAATAAAAATTGGATTAATAATTATGTTTACAAGCTCTTCAGGGCCTTGGAGAATTTTTTTGTCTCTTGCTTTCACATCAAGTACTATTTTCATTTTCCTGGAAAAAGACTTCTGGTCTGCAAAGACATTTGCAGATTTTATTATAAACAGGCATAGTGTGCCTCAAAATGATGAGATGAGAAATCAAAGATACTTCAATTGAAAGAACTTGCTAGGTTTGATTGGAATGCCCTACAGAGTTAACTTTTTTATTTTTTTGCTCTGCTTCAATGCAGTTTCAGTGTGGTGAGGCTCCAGATCCTCAGCAGTAGCAGCTGAACATAGGAACATAGTAGTATCAGTACTTATTCCTTCTAGGAAATACAGATGTTTTTAAGTGACATTTACGTTCGTCAGGTCCTGAGATTTTGCCTTCTATGTCAGCCTTACTCTTCTTTCTGAAATATTTTCTGACTGTGGCCACTGAATCATATTTAGGCAGATCATGGCAAACCATCTTCATCTACAATACATTTTAACAGGAATTTTAGAGGAAAGTTCTGTGATCATGGATTGCTGTGTAGTTACAGGAGTTTCTTCATCTGCTGCTCTATGTGGCAAACAAGCTAATTGCACAGCTTTAATTGGTTACTTCAAAATAATTGCATTTTTCTGTGTGTGTGCCTGTGCAGGTGTCTGTGAGGCACAGTCACATGGGATTCATCTCATTCCATCTAGCTGTACACACATGTTTCTCACTGATTGATTGGCAGACTGATTTTCACGAGCTCTCGTAACAAGAAGAATGTTTCTTGCTGATTATTCCTAAAAAGACTTCAAAGGACTGTCTCCTAAAGTAGGCACTTCAGTAACACATTGGTCACTTCCCTCATTCATCAGAATGCACTTCTTGGCATGTCTGAACTAGACACGAGTGCCAAAAAGATGGGAGAAAGTCTATGTGTGACTGCAAAGAGCTGTGTCCAAGTGGGAACAAAAGCTCTGGCCACTGCCAGAAGACAAACCCTTCATTAGGGGATGAAAAGAAAAGCCTTCCCTCTCCCTTCCTCCACATTTCCAATATCTCTCCTGTGCATCCCCAGCAGATCCCTTTTAGGATCTTTGTGTACTTCGAATCAAGCTCCTGGCAAATTAAAATAATTGGGTGCACAAGTTAAAATCCTGTGCTAGCAGCGATATTACCCAGGCAGTCACCCTGGGGTTGTTAAGCTGGCTCTGTGATGTATTTTCACATCACAGGAGTACTCTTGAGCTATTCCTCTAATGGATTAGACACAAACATGATCTCTCCTTTGCACTAGCCTTGCATTTCTTCTCTGACTGCTCCCCCCAGCTGAACATGCTCCCCCTCTCTCTCCCCCTCAAACCCACGATGTAGGAAATATTTTCCTTCTACAGATTACATTATGGCCTGGTTATTTGTTTACAACATCAGCCGCTGTCTAAAGAAAAATACCACTAAAACTGCCTGCCAGTAGCTTTCCTGAACATTCTGCATTAATAAAATTCTTTTTCACTGGAGATGTACACTTTCCCCTGGCCCAAACAGGATTAAAATGAGTATCACTTTTTGTAATTTAGACAATTACTAGGGTCTCTTGGTGACTACTAGGACTGAAGATAGCCCTCTGAAAATCCCCCTTGGAACTGAAATCTGTCAGCAGAGACACCCCTGGTTTTTTGCCTTGCCATGTGTTCTCCTGTGCCAGCTGTGGGAGACAAGCTGCAAGAGCAATTTTTTTATGGTGAGCTGAATCTATCTCTCACCAAATGACAAAATAAGGATGTCACTGACGTTAAAGGAATCTGCATTAGGGATTCTGAGCAGCTCCACCATTTTCCAGTGGCAGAAACGTAATGTCCAAAATCAGATCTAAGTGTTGAGGATCACACACAGAGAGAGGAAAGCTGGTGAGTAGAAGGGATGGCAGTACTTAATCAGCTGAAACATTTTCCCCAAGAGTTTCATCTTTGTAAAAGAATTTCTTAAAAGAAAAAACAGACAAATAAACAAGACAAAACCAAACATCACCATCAACAAAAAAAAAACCAAAAACCCAACCAACCAACCAAAAAAGCCCAAAAAACCAAAAAACCCCAAACCACCAAACAAAAAAAACCCAAAAAACCAAACAAAAAACCTCAGCATGTTACATTGGAGAAAAGTTGCTGTTAAAAATTCTTGTCATATAAATATTTTCCCTTTACCAAAGTCTGTGTTGTTAATAATGAGTAAATACCAGTATAGATTTAGCTGGAGACAGCACCAGTGTAATCCCTGCAAAATGAACAATGTTGTAAATATTTCTAATCACAACCAGACGATTTCTGTTGAATCTCAGCTTTGCACTTGAGCTGCTGCAGGGTCCCACCAGCACTGCAGAGCTGGGACAGGAGTTATGAGAAGTAATGTGAGAGGAACTGCTGTTCTTTCATGCTGTCTGTGTGACACACAAACCACCTGCATTAGGTACCTAGAAGGTAAGATTAAGCCTCTGACAATCCTGATTTTTTGTCAGTGACTTGAACAACATCGCCAGTGATTGGTTTCCTTTTACAGGTCCATTTTTAGTGCTCCCCTCTATTCCTGAACCATCCAGAAATGAGTACCTAATGGATGTGGTTTCCACTCATATTGTTTTTCCTGTTATAAAATCAAGACAGGAGTGTGCAGCTGCCCATGCACAACTGCTTAAAGTGTTCTCCCCAGAGTATTTTTATTTTTTCTTTTTTAGACACGAATGTAGCCGGAACCAGGAGGCTGCAGGCAAGTTCGTGCTTCCTGCAGGGAAATAATCGTTGCAGCAGAAGCAGCTATTGATACCTCAGCTGTGTTAATGTAGCAGCTGCCTTGGTTTCTTCCTCAACAAAATTAGTTTGATGGTACAGATAAACTTGTCTGGATTTCCTTCCAGCATGGGGACCCTGTAATAGTCACTAACGGGCTGCTTTCACACTTCACCCTGCTCCTCATGCTCCTGCTCCATTTTTACGGAGTTACAGTTTATAATGTTATACAGAATGCCCAATTCTTTGGCCACCGTGACATTTTTTCCTGGGGGATTTACAGTTCTTTGCAAATTTTCTTTTGGTTTTAAGCTCTCAGAAGGAAACAGCTGGGGCTGGAATATCTGACAAGAGCCATTTCAGAGGCCAAGTGAAATAAGACCCGAGTGATGCACGTAGAAATTGTGGCTTAATTGATCTGGTAGGTGCGTTCCTGTTTCTGAGCAACAGTGCACTGCTCCTTCAGAGAGCTTCCAGAGACCATCTGCTCCAGTACCCACAGCAGATATTACAGTAAATATACACAGAAATCTGAGATAGCTTCAGCACCGCTGCGGCTCAGGCCTAACGAGTGACAACTCCTGATGGATGTTCTCGTTTTCAGAGTCATTGGTACCCCGGCAGCAGAATGTGAACCATGGAGCATCGCTTACATTCATCATTCCACCCATTCCTACAACCAAAGCTTTTTGTCAGTGCCACCTGCTCCAAGCCAAGCATCATTTTGTTTCTGCTGTCTGCAATTTGTCTTTGAGTTTAGCTCAGAGGCTTTTGGAGAAGAGCACCAAGCCAAAACATGTGACATACAGACCAGAGCCTGGCTAATCATCCCAGAGAGCCCTAACCCTGTGAGCAATCCTCCTCCATCACCTTTTCTGTATTGAACCGGAGGGAATCCAGGCCTTCCAAGCCCAGAGACTCACGTTTAGCCACAGACGAGTTCTTTTCAGTTGTTCATTGGTTTTCTGAGTTGTTTTCTCCCTTTTTTCCTAGCAAGCAGCTCAGACTTTCTCTGTGGGCTGTTTCTTCCTGGCTTTGCCAAGTCCTCCCAGAGCAGCCCCACTGGTTTTAACAACTGCCAGCACTCTGTTTCAGCTGGAGGCTTTTGTCTTTCTAACTGGCTCTTTAGTTACTGCTGGGTAAGATAAACAGCTCCTTAATTAAGCTCTTCTGAGCCGCTGCCATTTGGAGTATTTCTGGTGAGGTGGCTATTACAGATTTCTAGGCACTATTTGCTATTATAAGCTGTGCAAACAAATCCAAAGTTAGTTTGAAGTAATTAAGCTCCAGGATGTGAACAGGAGATGATTAACAGAACTGCTGGGCTTGCACTTGGTTACTTCTGGCACTGCTTGGTTTTTTCTATTTTGTTCTACAGATTTCCCTCACTAACAACTCCTCAACGACTGTGTTGGGTGGTAATTTAGAAATGCCTGCCAAATTCTCTGATCTGGACACACACTGCAGATGTTACAGATATTTGGTCAGACCTCTAATAAAAGAGCTTTGGCAAGCTAATGTAAAACTTTATTAACTCAGATTAAGCAATTTAATTCTTTTTAGCTTCAAAAAAAAGGGAGTATTTTTAAAAAGTTTATGAGTTTGTTTCAGTATTTCCAAGATTAAACCAATGGATCTTTCATGTTGGACTAACAGGGAAGTCAGGTGTTGAGGAATAGGTGTGGGAAACTGGATTCTATTTGACAGGAAAGTGCGCATGCCTCTTCTTGTGCAAAATGCTTAGGGTGTTTTTTTCAATACTAGATTAATTTCATCTATATGAAGACAGTTATATGTTGAATACATAATGCATAAATGTGTATTTCAACAGCAACTAAAAAAACACTAAAATGACAGCAAAATTAATGTTTTAACTTCTTTCACAGATGATTATTGAAGACAGAAACACAGTAAAGATATTTTAAGTCATGTTCTTCTATAAACTAATTCTGTTCCTCTAATCAAGGAATATAATGGCATAATATCATATGCCAGATGGCATGAATTCAGATTCCTGAGTGGTTTCCATGGCAGCATTTTAGAATAAGTTTCCCAGGCAGTTGCAGATTTCGTAGTACAAAGGAGTATTAGATATTGAACTAGAACACTGGGGATCATAAAAGTGCTATTTAACCAAACACGACCCACTAAATATTTGATTTTTAAAAAGCTGCAGGTGATTAATGAGAAGTGTGATCCCTGTTGTGTGTAGGAAGAGCAAGGCTCTGTCACAGTGGGGTTTGTGGGTTTCAGCTGAGCTATCCCTAAACCCTGTATTTTCACTGAAGAGGGCATAAAAATCAGAGTTATTCTGATATTGCTGGCAACTGTCACCGATCATGAATGTAATTTAGGACACTCCCAAGGATGCTCTGGTACAGTTTTCTTTTCCCTTTCCTTCACAAGATTCCATTCAGAGTTGTGTTTTCCCCACCCACACGTGTGCTGGCTCAGGCTGCAGTAGCTCAAACCATGATAAGAAAAGTCCAAGAAATAGCAAATTAGTGCTCCTGTCCTGAGGTGGGGTTTGTGAGCAGGAACTTGGACTATGGAGGGGCCCCTGGAAAATCACAAGGCAGAGAGCCTTGTGGCCACATATTTCTTTGTGAGCGTGTCCTGTGCTACACAAAACAAATGTAAAACATTTAGCATGAGTTTGTTTATTCTTTTTCTTTCTCAGCAAGGCGAGGTGTGAGGACAGAGTTTCACCTTTCTCACATCCAAACTATGAAATGTTAATAGCATCAGATTTTATCCTCCCAAGGGTTTTCCACCCTTTACATGCACAACCAAATCTAAGAGGGCACATGGATGTCAGAATGGTGGGGAATAATCAAAATCAGACCAAAGAGCCCTCAGCAAGCTCCAAAGTGGCTGAAGACCACCTTCATGTTCCTGCTGCCTCTCTAGAATATGGGAGCTGAATGAGGTGCCCAATCTCTGTTCTGTCCCATCTTGATTAATCACGTCCCCAGCAATCTCTTCTAACTACACAAAACTCCTGGACTAAGGTCCATGGCTATTTCTCATCTTGGAATTCAGCTAAGGTGAGCAGCAGTTTTGACATTCTGGTTTATACCCAGTAAGCTGAAGATTGATTTGGCTGTTAGCACTGAGAATTGCTCTGGGTCTGTGTTTCTTAGCCAGGAGCAGTGGCCAGTTCTGCTGAAGGAAAGCCCACGGAGTGCCCTCAGCTTTAGAATCGGGGGAAAGTGCTCTTTTCATTGCAGAATGCTGAATTCATGATTTTTGAGCATCAGCTGCTCCTGGTGTGGGCATATGTGGGATTGAATAGGAATATATAATACTGTGTAAGTGAACAAATAAATGACAATAGGGTCACCTCCCAAAACTTTGTGATTGGCCACGTTTTTCTTTGTGAGTGTGTCCTGTGCTACACAAAACAAGTAATTATGTCTGGACACCACATTCTCCTCAAGTAGAGACATTAACAGTGTCTGCCTTGATCCCATGCAGACCCTTCCTAACCTTCCAGAACCGAACAGAGATATGTACACAGTCCTGCTGAAGAGGATAAGCTGGATCCTTTGCCAGTGCAGATGGAGTACCTCCAATTCAGCGGGCAGCTACAGGGACTTGAAAAAATTGATCATTTGGTCATACAAAAACTGTGATCTCTGAAGTGATTGCTTTTCCTTGGGAGCAGCTAATGGTGTATGGTCATTCCTCTGTGAAATTAAATGAGACACTGAAGCATAGACCTCTTCAGAATATGGATTTTACATTGTCTTTTCTCAGTAACTCAGCACTTTACTCTGGTATGAAATAAATTGATACTGGAATTACTTTTTTTTTGTTATTATTTGAAAAAAGGTTGGGTTGAATGTTGTGGGTAGATTTCATGGGAGGGAACAATGGCACAATAATGGTTTGTGATGGAAAAAACAGTGTGATATGAAAAAATACATAGCAACCCTCTATTTACACAGCTATTAAAATGTTATAGGGATCAAGAAAGACTAATGTAAAACATTTAGCATGGGAGGAAGCAAGCAGGATAGGTTAATGCACTTAGTGAAGCTGCTGCAGAAAACAATGACAGACAGAATCAGAGCTGGATGGGAAAATTTACCTCTAGTTGATGGTCAGCTGCAACAAAGGAAAAGGTCAGCAATTTGCTGCATCAGTGCAGCAGAGGACATGTGACAGAAATGAAGCCTTTGATCAAAGCATGGCTGGATCTTACCCCCAAACAGAGCAGGGTGCTTCAGAGGCTGTTTTTATTGAGGTTGCCTGGTGTGCAGTGCATCACCTGTTACCCAGCTAGGCTCAATAGCTGGGAACAGTTTAATTGCTTGAATATATCTGTGCAGACATGCCCTTTGTATCTGTGCTCTCTGTTTGAAACACAGGCTGTGATCATCTGAGCGCTTGTTCTCTTTGTTACCTTTTCCTCCATCCCATATGTTTGAGCTGCTGACTTTCACTGAAAACCCAAGGGCTTGTCCAATTTCTTGTTTGTGCAGCACAGAATGAGGCTTTGATCCTGGTCAGGGGCTCTGCACTTCATAATTATTAGTACATCCATCAGCACCGTAATAAAATATTTCAGTATTAACATTCTTCATTTTTCTTCAGACATGCATGGAACATTTGTCATCCTGATGCCGCTCAGCCTGATCCTGATGATTTTTGGAGGGATGACTGGATTCATCAGCATTCTTGCCAGGGCCTATCTACTGCTCCTGATGACAGGACTGCTTTTCCTTTTTGGAGGTACTAAATCAAACTCCTGGCCTAACTGTTTTAAATGACAAGGGGTTGTATCTGGGAAACATCACTTTGTTTCCCAGGGAATAAAAGCCGAGCAGGCATTTGCTCTCAGAAGATTTCAGAAATTATTTTATATAAAATTTATATATAAAATATATACATTATAATAAAATATATAAAATTTTCATTTTTCTCTTTTGCTGTATCCAAACCCACCATGTTTTAGAAAGTGATTTTTGAATTAAAGCTAAAAACATTCTATCAAAGTAGGAAAACTGTGTGTAAATCTGCATTTTCTATTCCAAACAGATTTTCAGTACCGTTTCACAATGTAACTTAAAACAGAAATTTTTCTCCACACAAAAAGGGATCCTCAGGATTGGCTCTCATCAACTGCTCATACAGTCCTATTTTTAAGCAGAAAATGCTAAGAGATTGCTGGAAGCAAATGCTGCTGTCTCAAAGTCTTGACTGAGCTTTTTACTCTGAAATGCTCTTACCCAGATCAACCATCCCCCATTATGATTTTCTTTAAAAAAGAAGAGCAAGTTCTATTTCCTTAGAGCATCAGAAAGCTGCATTCACTGAAAAGGCTCAGGCTGGTGGAAAACTACTCCAAACAGACAGATTGAAGACAGACAGACAAAGATGAAAAACTGTGAAGTGCAAAGCATGATTATCCCACCGAGGAGTGGAGCCTTTCTAAGCCATTTGGGGTTGCAAAGAGGGGAAGGACACACAGAGACTGTCAGGAAAGGGGGGCTTGAGGGTGTTCTGGGGGTGCAGTTCCCAGGAGAGCAGGAATAGACTTCGGTGTGAGCCCAGACCCCTGTCCTGCTCTGTCTAGATGCACAAAACAGGCACACACACTTTTGTAGGACATTCCATCTGTAAATCTGGCCTGGGTAGAGTAGGAGGGAGTAGCAAAGATGCCCTGAGACATGTCCAATTGATTGTATTTAATTTCTTCAGTGGCTGCTGAGTAGCTGAACGTGTTTCTCTTTCCAGCTCTCGTGACCCTTACAGGGATCGGTGTTTACATTGCATATTCAGCTGCTGCCTTCCAAGAAGCAGTTTGCCTCCTGAGGAGTAAGGACCTCCTGGTGCAAATCGATATCAGGTTTGGCTGGTCCCTGGCACTGGTCTGGATCTCCTTTGTGGCAGAAGTGCTCACGGGGGCCGTGTTCCTCCTGGCAGCAAGGGTGGTGGGTCTGAAACGGCAGCGGGAGCAGGCTTTGTGAGCAACAGGCACTGCTGCGACAGCAGAGCCCTGCAGAGCCTGGCCACTCGGATTGCGTGGTCCATCTGGTCACCAGGGCTGAGAAAAGGAGCGAGGCTGAGTACCTTGTCAGCTGTTGTAAGGCTTTTTCTTCGCAGGTGGCTGTAAAACACAAAGATTCGGGTAAATCAGTAAAACATTTTGAGTGCTGTCAATCGGGAAACGCTTGTGTCCTTAGAGGAAAGTGCATTGCAGTGTTTGTAATTCCAGAATATTTTCAGCTGGCAGCTCATAAGACATCTCCATTCACTGCTTAGAACAAGGCAGATTTCTTGCTATTTTCCCCTCTTTCCTGCTGTCTCAGCAAAGTGCCTCAGAGAACCTTGCAGGACAGATTTTGGGTTCTCCTGAGAGTTCTAACAAGGATGTGGACCTGGTGGAGTGAGTCCAGAGGAGGCCGTGAAGATCCTCAGAGGACTCAGCCCCTCTGCTCTGGAGATGGACAGAGAGCTGGGGTGTCCAGCCTGGAGAAGAAAGGCTCTGGGGGGATTTAAAGCCCTCCCAACACCCAAAGGGGCTCCAGGAGAGCTGGAGAGGGACTTTGGACAGGGCCTGTTGGAATGAGATGGTATTTCACATCCCTTCCCACCCAAACCATTCCAGGATTCTGCAATCCAGCAGATGCAGTGACTGTGCAGTGGTGAGTGTACTGCAAGAGAGATCCAGCTGCTTTTCCAGATGTTAACTGCTGGATACAGCCCCAGTCTATCAATGATCAGTGATAGAATCTATCGGTGAATCTATCAATTCTCTCCATCAGCTTATTACTAGTTGCTTTTTCAATTCTGCAATGCAGAAGATGTATCTGATGCATTTTCCAGTTTTTTTCTTTGCAGTTCTGATGATTCTTTCTCACAAAGTTTGTGCACATGCTTTGTGCTAGAATATGTTAAACTGCTGACTAACCTGAACATGCAGGACACATGAATTTCATTTTGGGTGCCAAGCAATCTAGTTTTTCCTCTGGGCAGTAGCACTTAAGAGAACATTTACTTCAGTGCCCACTGAAGTTACTGAAGACATTTCCCCCTGACTGCTGTGCTGAATAAAGTTAAATACTTGAATAAAGACTTGACCGTGTTAAGAGCTGCCCTGCATTTCTGTTGGGTCCTGTATTTCTGGAGGCCCTCAGCACACTGCAGCTCAGGACTGTGGCTCAGGAGCTGTGTCAGGCACGCTCTGTCACTGGGCAAGTCCCTTGGACATTCTCCAGCAGCACAAAGGGTATCATTCACCTACCTCTGTTAAATACCAGAACAATTAATTTTGTCAATACATCCTGTGTCAAAGATTGCACATTCACTCTTATTGAGCTCAGCTCTAATCTTAGTCCCAAACTATCAATTCTTTTGTGAAAAAATAGTGGCAGGGAGCTTCTGAGAGCTGACAGTCTCTGGAGATAGAAGGCAGCATTTTTACTGCCCTGCTGTGAATGGAGAACTGAGCCAGAAAACCTTTCCAAGGCCACATGAAACCAGAGTTTCTGAATCCTGGGCTAAGGCCTTCCGTGTCAGATCTCGCTTGTTATCAGAATTAAGAAAGGCTTGAAATCCTGAATGGACTGAGTAGTAGAAAATCCATTACTAGCCAATACAATTTTATAATTCTCACTTGATTCCGCATTGGTTTTCAGGTATTTTCCATGTTGCCTTATGTTGGAACCATGTAATTGAGTCATTTTGCAAGTTAAAACATACCAAATCAACTCTATAAGGAGTGTGAGGTAAAAATCCTTTGTAGTCAAAATTCCATGTGCTTAAGTGAATTATGTAAAATGTAATTCTCTGTTTTGGTGCTGGTGAAACTATTTATAATGCAATTTGTATGATGTTACTCAGACATTACTGTAAGCTGTAACAGTAAAATATCATCTGAGTTACTTTTTGAATATTTATTACAGATGTTATTTTAAAGTGGTTTTGAATGTTGTAAAATTAAATAAAATGACATCTCAGAGTGGGAATTATTTACCAAGATATGGAAGTACTAAGATATATATTTTTCTTTAACTTTTTCTGCACATTTATTCTACTGTGTTTTGATGCTTTTGAAGTGCCTGTGTCACATGTGGTAGGTATTTAAAAGATACTTAAACAGCTACAATATAAAATATTCAAGTGATCACATCTAATTAGAAACCCAATGAATCTTTTATTGAATTAGAGCAATTCTCATTTCCATGGTTCTCCTAAATTTCCCATTCTGGCTTCCTGCAATATCTGGCACAATGGTAATAAAGAGTATCTTCTGCTCCTGAATGTTTGCATAACCCCTGAATTTCTCTGAAATTCTTTCTGAATAGAAAGAACAAAAGATGGTTTGGAATAGTCAAATTAGCATTGAACATTTTGAAAAATTATACTAGGAAGAGAAAACATCCTAGAAAGGACTTTATGTAATTTGAAACAAATGACCTTCTCAGCTTCTTCCTCTCACTGAAATTAATGTTTATTTAATGCCATGTCCTTTGCTGTGTTTTCCCCAAAATACTTTACTGAGATGAGGACACTGACTGCTCCCATTACTTTCTGGCGAATTGCAAACTCTTTGGCAATTGGCCGCAGAGAAAGTGAAGAAAAACAGATGTGGTGAGCAGAGCAGCACTGCCTGGGCTCAGAGTGCCCACAGCTGCTGCCCAGCACCAGGGACTCCTCCAGGGGCTCCCTCAGGGTGCCAGAGAAGAATGGGGAGGTCAGAGGGATCCTTGAGCATGAAAAACATGCAGATACACAGGACATTTATTGGCCATGCTGGTGAATGGAATGTAGACACAAAACCACAAGGATTTTTGTGGGTCTGTGGTGTCCCTGAGCTGGCCCTGCAGAGCAGGCTCTGTGTCCCCACCTCTGATGGCCAGGGGACAGCACTGCTTTAGACAGAGCTGCAGTGAGAGGAGCCCCAAGAGTTTATCACTGATCCACAGCCAATAATCCTGTGTGGGTGCCAGGTGCCCATCAGAGTCACTCTGTCACTCCTCAGCTGAGCAGGGCAGAGAAAACCTGCTAAATTTGGGTCAAAATAAGGGCAGGGAGAGGTCACCCACCAGTTACTGTCACAAAACAGGCTTAACTTGTGGAAATTAGTTTAACTTATTAGCAATCAGGGTACGAGAATGAGAAATAAACCCCAATCTTACAAACACCTTCTCCCTGCCCCTCCCTTCTTTCCAGGCTTACCTTTACTCCTAAATTCTTTACTTCCTGCCCTTTGGACAGCACAGGGACACAGAGAATGGGGTCTGTTCATCACACATTGTTGTGAAGCATCTTCCTCCTCATGGGGTGGACTCCTCACAGTCTCCCCCAGTCCAGTGTGGGATCCCTCCCACTGGAGACTGTTCTCCATGAACTTCTCCAACAGGAGCTCTTCCCATGGGCTGCTGGTCTTCACAAACTGAAGAAATCTGAGCTTGCTTCATCCTTTTCCTCTGTTCATTTTGTAAATTCCTTGCAGAGAAGCAATTCATAGTTAGCCAAGATATATCAATTAAAAAACCCATTTTCCCTGGCCTCATAACTGTCATTTTTATATTAACAGACTTCATTGCCCCAGATCAGGACCAAAAAAAGTTAGAATAAATGCTCTGGCTGTGTACTAGAGAGTCAAACTGTCCCCAGAGTTGACATAACCATCCTCAGAGAGCTTCTCTGGTGCTACTAAGTAGGCACAGTTGTTAGCCCAGCAATGAGGAGCTCACAGGAATTTGGCCAGGTGTTCTTAAAGGCCAGGTGGAGCTACTTCGAAGGCCAGGTTCTGCCCAGAGTTTTAACTATCCCTGTTTAGGTTACAGGTCTTTGATTACTGGATTGCATTCTAGTTAATTTGCAAAAATGATGTCTTTTTACTGTTATTAAAGCATTATAGTGCTGTTTCACTGCAATAGCTTTCTCCGTTTTACACATCAGCTTTAACCCTAATGAAGCACTCAATCCTTTCCCTCTCTTTTTTCAGTGTTTTCAGCAGCCCCACACTGCCCACCCAATTTTGGATGCTCAGCAGCTTCTCCTGCTTGTATTGGCACTAACCAGAGTGTGAATTCTCTCAGCTGGGAGACCTTTTCTCTTTGGCAAGGTTTGCACACAAACCGTGGTCTGTGCTGACATCTCATGGCTGCACCGAGAACTTTGCTCTTTTTTGGAAGATTACATTCATTCCCGTGCATTTGGCCACCAGGGGTTTATGAAAGGCAAAGTCTTAAAGGTCTTTTCCAACCTGAACGGTTCTGTGATTCTGTACTGGTTTTTGTATGGTTTGAAGAGCAGAGGAGACTGTGATGCTCACTACACCCTTGCTCCTGTGTTTCAAAGCCTGGAGATTCTCATCTGGAAACTGCTGAATCCCAGTCAGTGCCACCTCTGAGCTGCTGGCCATCTGGAGTTAAAATGTCAGGTGTTGGAAGTGTACTGTCAATCATCATCTTTTAAAACAAAATCAACACTAAGAGTTTTTACAGGTTTTTATGCTTCTGTTGTTAAGAGATTTAACCATCCTGGCAATGGTTATGTTTTGATTTAGATCAACCAGCACAATTTTTTGATTACATTTGTGGCATAAATGTTGAAATTATTAAACTGAAGCTAATAAAATTGAATATCTGAGGATGCAAACAATAAGAAAAAATAAAGAGCTTTATATCATGGCTTATTTCCACAATATGACAGACTGTCTAAGAATTGAACAATTGAACCTGACTTCAGGATTGGTCCAGACAATCTAAGAGAAGTTCTGGAGGAAACAGCATGATACATTTTTCTGTGGCTCTTAATTTTTTACCCTCTCTCAGTAATTTTTTTTCCAAAGAAAGTCAGGAAGTTGTGCTCCCAGTATGAGCTGAGCCACACCCCAACATTGCTGAATTTTGAAACTGTGCAAAAACTGTCAAAATAGGAGAGACCAAATCTGTCCTCTCACATTTATGAGATTCAGTCTTCCTTTCCTAGGAACTGTGGCAGCATTATCCACTCTGGAGCTATGAATATATCTCTGCACAGACTCTTCAGACTCAGCTGTAATTCTCCCAAGCCAAATGACTAGGGTAGAGCATCTCCTGTGAAAAAATATCCTTAGCTATAGTGCAGGATGGACTCGCTAGACTTACCTGCTGGATGAGCAGTATTTGGGGATAATCCCTTCATCCCTGGACTGTGGTTCCCAAGCAGATGAGCAGCAGTTGGTTAAAAATCTGCAGGCGTTAGAGGGAAAGGAAGAGGCAAGCAATGCCATACCCCACTGTGACTAAAGTGGCATTGACAGGTTGAAATCTCTGGTTCTGTGTGACCAAGTTTCTCAGCCTACAAGCTAAAAAACCCCAACTTTGTGATCTTACAGGAACCTTTCAGCTTCCACCAACACTCAGGACAAGGCACTAAAGTTAATACTTGTGAAACTGCCAGGAAGAAAGGGATACGGGACTGTGAGAAGGCAAGTATCATCAATTAATGAGTTACTGCTTATCAGCCAAGCTGCCTCAATCGAATGTATTTATACTCCCAAGTCACCTCCCACCACTCTTGGATATTAAAAGGCATTTATTCAGCACAGCATCTCTCCAGCCTGGTCCTGTTCACACAAGGGTTTAAGCTATTGGGTTTAATATTTCATTTGGAGCACACCAGAGCTGATGAGCAGTGAAGTATTGAAAAGTAGCACTTTAGTCCTGGAGGTAATCTGCTTGTATGCCTCATTTCAAAGGCAGCAGAAAGACACCTTGGTTGGGCTTGGAGGGATGGGAGGCAGCTCCCTGAAGAGCTTTTTGATTTTTTTTTTTTTTTTTTTCATGATTTTACCATTTTCATTTTTGCCAAGGACAAGGCAAACCCTTGCCATGGAAGGCTGCGATTCTCAGTGCGATGCTCCCCAGGTGTTGAAAGGACTCTGTGTGCCAACAGCTGAACAGCCTTTGCTGATGGCTTGTGCTCCTGGACAGCACATCTGCCTGCTGCTGGGGCCAACAGATTTCTCCATCCAACCTGGCCTTCTCAAATATTTATAAGCTAATGTTCTATGTAATGCCTGTAGCATGCAGAGAGGCTGGACTGAATTGCTCTGTGGAGGAGTCTCTATTTTCACAGCCTTTTGGAACTGACTGTGAAAATCCTTTGGCATCATAAAGCTTTTATTGCCACGGTTCCCACTTGACTAGTATGGTACAGTGAAGCATTTAATTATGCAAAAAAACCCCACCAAAAAGCCAAACAAAACCACCCACCATAAAAAAGAGTTTTATAACTGTCAAACAACATTGGTAGAAGGAACAAACTTTTTAGGACTTGCAATAACAAGCCTTTGAGTTGTCTGTGTTTCTGTTTTTATGAGCAGTACCTTCCAGGCATGGCCAGAGCTGTAGCCAGCAGACTTGGAAGTTATATCTCCTTCTTATCTGTGGCAAACTTCATGGATGACAAGGCCTTCATTTGGTCCAAGGCACTTCTGACAAAGAGGAGAATTTCTACATCAGTAGCTGAGAAGCCCATGCCTGTTTCATTCTGTGATCAGACAGATAAGAGACCTACTCAATACAGTGTGCATCAAAAAAATGTAAATATTTCTTCCTCAGAACTCAGGAATAATGCAATATTTAATGAAAACAAAAGAAGAAAGAAATGGGTGCTTCCTCAGCCAGTGGAAATCACAACATTCCCAGTCTTGTCATTTTGATTCAGACTCAGATATTCATTGCTTAAGCTCCTACTAGAATTCATGCAAACACCCAAGTGACAGCACTTACCGCTGTGAGAATCATTTTGCTGAACAGGTGGCAATTAAGCAAATCCTGCATCTTCCCTGAATCATTCAGCCCCTCCCACATGCACAGTCACCTCTGCTGGATGGGCTGCCTGACACAGAGGGACAGTGTCCTTAGTGTCCTGCTGTAGCGACCACTTGCTTGTCACATGAGCGTGCAGGGACACAGGACTGTAACTCTGTGCAGGGAGCTCTGCTGGGCTGCCTTCCCTGAAAGCAGGATTTGTCATTCCCCCTCAGGGGTCTCTGTATGGGCAGACAGGAGCATCAGCAACATAAATGAGAAAAACATCCACTTCCCATACAGCTTTCCAGTAGGAACACCACTCTCCAGTAGGAAAACATCCCCTCCTGGGTGCAGATCTGCCCTTCCGGAACTGAATTGGGCTCACTTTCCTGCTCTCCTGCTCACCAGAAAGTCCTTTTAGTCCCCCTTGGCAATGACAGCAGTGCATGGGGACCCTCTGTCACCATAACAACTGGGCTTATGATTCAAACTGCCCTCTCTAACTTTGAGAGCCTCTTCCCACACACCACCTAGAGCTCATCAATCCTTCTCTGAGCAATTCCACGTTCTTTATTGGAGCAGTAACTCCCACACCCACTCCTAAAGCTGCCTCTGCCATTTTATCTCCCAAAGCCTGATGAACTATTCACTTACCCATTTGGAAAGAGAATTGAATTGGATACAGGTGAGCCTTGGTCTTTTCAAAGAGCAGCTCACCCTGTGATTATTCCTGTTGTCTTGGGTTTGTCTGGGGGATTGGTGCCCCAAGAAGTCCAGAAAATAATCCCACAGAGAGCAAACTGCTCACACAGTAAATCCCCTGGGAACTGCTGGTTCCTTTGGGATCTAGATGACATGGCAAGCATTAAAACACCAAACACTCTTAGAAAGCAGCCTGGCTCTCCAAAATGACAAGTGCAACCCCAAATTTAACTTAGCTGCTAACTTTGTGGCATGGGACTAACAGAATCTGTTTCTGTACTTCACCACCTCTAATGGCTGTGTTCCTACTCAACTGCCTCAAGCGGAATAACTGACTTTACTACCCCCCCCATAGCTCATTTAGAGATTGAATAATTTCCATCAGATTTTCTCTCATTAAATGTAGAGATTTCAGCCTGCGCTGTCAGCTGCAACCCATACATACACTGCAAGTCAATACAAATACTTTCGACTAATTTGGAAATTGGGTTAAAACGTGATTACCCTCTAAATAGCACTGTTACATGAGAGAGAGGCATACAGCATAAATTAGTGCTTGAAATGGGGTTTGCAACACACATAATCATAACTTGGCATTTCACCAAACTCATTTGTGAGTGGTTATCACGACGTGGGGACCCAGCTCGCTGGTAGCTGCTATGTGTGAATGTAATTTTCTGCGGAGGAGCAGCCCCGGTGATGAATTGCAGCGCTCCCAGCCCTGCACTGCTGTGCTTTGCCTCTGCAGCCACTGCTCGTCACTGTTGTTCCACACAGAGGAGCCCAGAGCTGCTCATTCCTTGGAGTAGGGCTTGGAGAGTCCCTTTCCCTTCTCAGTCAAGGGAAGAAAATGTGCTACAAACCAAGGGATGAAGCCAAGGGGGATTTTATTCCTCCCAGGCTGAAGGGAGGCCATCCATACATGTTGCTCTTTTTCATTTGCCTGTGCAGAAAAACTTGATCCATCTTTTGTCCTTAAAGGTATAGAGTGGTCGCTAGCCAGGGATCACAGATCCTGTGGGAATTGCCAGCTCTTCACAGGCCCCATGAGAAATGTGAGAGGTCACTAAACCTCTCGATGGCAAGTCCTGCCCAGTGACACCGTGCCCTGCCTTTGCTGCAGGGCTGAAATCAAAGCGTGAGGTGCTCAGGTAGAGCTGCAAGAGAAACATCAGGTTCTTCTCAGATTTGGAGCGTTCCTTCCTTTCAGGAAAAGGGGAGATTTTTGAGTCTTACGTCGTGATTTTAGAAATAAAGAGCTTGCAAGTTGTCACAATTGTAGAAGCAGGGGCTGAAAGATGTTTTTCTAGAAGGGTGACACTCTGAGAAAGCTTTGTCAACAGCTGTGCCAGGTCACATCAACTGTGTAGCACTGAGCACCTCTTTCCAGTACCTGCCACTAAAAGTACAGACATATTTCCAGTTCTTCATGACTTTTTTCCAAGTTTTCTGCAATTCCCACATTCCTGTCTGAAAATGACTTAGTGAGTACAGACCTCCTGTAGCACTCAACATGCTAAAAACCATAGCTCCCCATCCAGGGTGGTCATACTGTGCTTCCAAGCCATCAGTGGCTGCTGCACTTCCCACATCCTCCTCTGCTGCCTCTGGAGTGCTGCTGGCAGGGCAATCCATCACGGGGGTGGCAGCCCATGGAGCTGGGATCATGGGGAGGAAGTGCCACTTCATCTGCAGGTGACACCGAGGTGCTGTGTGTACATCCTCAGGCCAGGTCCACTCATCTCACTGCACCTTCAGCCACCCAGCCGAGGGACACATTTCGGGGTGGGGTGGCTGTGTTCCTGCCAGGCTGGTGTGGTGCACGATGACTCCCCTGCCACTGTGATTGCCCTGATATTGCTGCCCTGATTTGTGATGATTGCAGTTAGTTCACAGATGCTTTCCCACATATCCAGTCTGCAGAAGAGATAAAATCTGAGAAAAGCATTCTTCTTTTCTTCCCTAGGACCCCACTAAAGGTAGCAGGACTCGGAGGCCAACTTTGTAGTGTCGAGCCCTGGCAATTCCCACCCACAGAAACACCTGCACCTCTCTGGCTCTAGGAGAGGCTGAGCCTCTGCATGCTCAGCCTCAGTGCTGCTGTAGATCCTGTGCCACAGAAATGTAGGAAATCCCAAAAAGAAATTCTCCTGCAACGTCCAGCCATAATCTTAGTCCTCTGAGAGGCCTAAAATCAGGCCAGAGCTCCTCATGCAGCACAAGAACAAGGAGTTTTGTTTCTGAGGTTACGGTACCAATGTTTATTTCATAAGCCCAGATCCACAAACATGAGAGAGGAGATCCCACTGCCAGAGGGAAGGAAACCCTTTCCTGGAGCAAATGGCTGGGCTGTAGCACTGCATCCTGCTGGGACAGGGATGGTCTATAAAAGATAAAACACACACGGCTGGGCCATCAAAACCATTGCCTTGAGATTGCTGAGCTGAGCGAAGCAGTGAAAGGTCACAGAGGCAAATCAAAGACTAGAACTGAAGGGAGAGGATTGAAAATGTCCATCCTTCTTCAGGCATTGTGAGAAGAGAGTTTTACCTTAGCCTGCAGCTTCTGTTCGGGTTTGTGCTGCTGTGTCCTGCAGATGTCCTGCCCTCGTCCTCAGGGCCATCCCTGCTGCTGCCCTGCCCCGAGCACGCCTGACCTGTAGCTCTTTGCCTTCCCACAAATATCACATCAAAGAAATCTGACAAAAGCCACGGGCCAGAGCCTCCTCTCCAGCTAAAGCCTTGGCAGAGGAAGCAGGGCCTTGGGGAGCCACAGATGCTGCAAAATAAAGTCCTGGTGCCCTCTGGCTCCTGAGCTGGACTGACTGAGAGTCCATCCTGGGCCAGGCAGGAGCTGTGCTTTGCCCTGTCCATGGCTGAGCTGAGAATTAGCTTTTAAACCAGTAAGACTTGATTTTATGGGACAAGAATCTTTGCATTTTGGTTTTGGTGGTGCAGTTTTTAGCAAGGCAGCTGCGAACAGCTTCGACTAACGAGCTGCTGGAGCCAGAGGAACCAAGTCTGACCCCATAAATTGTTATTGTTCTATAACTGCAAGATTTGTTCTTGTTTGGTTTGCTACATGAGCCCAAATGGAAGCTTGAGGGTCTATTTGCAAACCCAGTTATCTAAAGCTCTTCAGCACTTACGCTTGCAGGTCCAGCTTTGTATTATTTAAAGCTTTTTCTTGTTGTTTTATGTTCAATGTGTTTGCCGTCTTGATGGCTCCATCAATATACATTCTGTGCAAAAAAGTTAAGTGTCAATATATATTAAAAAAAAAGCGGGGGGAGAAGGGTGCCAAAAATACCCATCCAGAGTTTGGAAATGGAAGGCAAATTGTAGGTTTTTCAATAGTGTGTTTGGGAGCCTTTTAAGTAGTGAATCACTTCATGGTAGCTATTGTAAATATTGGTTTAAAGGTGCTATGAAATTGATGGTGCACAGTTAAACCTTCCTCCTAATACTGATCTATTTATGCTGCCTCACTTAACATCAGATCCAAAGACCACTGGAGGTAATGGGAGCCTTTACCAAGTCGGTGTAGCTTCAGCCAATTCACAGAACCCTGGGCTGGGAGCACAGAACATTTTCTTATGGTTTTTGTTAAATTAGGCAAACTATACTCCAGAACATGCCTTTTTTTTTTTTTTTTTTTTTTTTTTTTTTTTTTTTTTTAATGTGACAGCAGGGAAAAATGGTTTAGAGTGACATTCAAAGAAGGGTATCACTCTCTGCCTTCGCTTTTCCAGCTCTAAGGTTAGACCCTGAAAACAGTATTCAACTCCCAGCACAATTCATAGTGAGGGTCTGAATCCTGAGCAGACCTGGGCTGAATATTATTTTGAATATCAATTGGGTGAAGTTTGCTGTGTCTGCAGAGTCCTTCATTGAATGCTGGATCTGATCAGAGTAAAACATTTGAGTTGCCAAAACTGTGAGCCTGAAAAATGATTAATGTAACTTCTAGCCAGGCCAAGCTCCACTCTGCAAAATTTGAAGGAATTCTTTATCACGTTGGCTATAGTCTCTACAAAATCTTATTTTATCTTCTCAGAGGCATGTAACTGTCCCAGTATCTGTACATTAGATTAAGTCCTAATTTAGAAGAAATGAATTATTATCGATGTCTAGATTTCACAAAAAGGCTTAACATCATCAGCACAGCCGTATTTGCCAAGTATTTAATGTATTGGATGGATATGGAAGAGTCTGGCCAATACTGTCCTAACACTGCCTTCTGGATTTTATTTTTGTGTCTGTGGTGATTTCTAAATGGAAGAAAAGTTTTAATGTAAGGTGCGCACCTGAAAATCTGAAGAATAAATGCGAATTCAGGCTCCACAAAGGTAAATCGGAGTTTTGCTGTTGTTGGCCTGAGTGGAGCTGGCATATGCAGGCTTGGATGTCTTTGAATGAAAATCCATTTCTCAGTCTTGCAAAGTCAAGTGCTTAATTCAGCCCAACCCTTGTGACACCACGATCCTTGCCTGGAGTGTGAGTACACCTGAACTCCGCACGGAGAAAGGAATTAATGAGAAAGAAAATCCAACAGGAGAGTTATTCATGCTCACTTGCTTTCGGTGTCGCTGTCTGTTGTAGTACATCTGCATTTTCACCCTTGTCTCCCCACTTCCCCCCATCCTTTTCCCAGGGACTAAAGTGAAAGAATTCTGCTGTGGGCAAGTCTGGAACCTGTCTGGCTCTTCACCTGCGGTTTCCATGGCAGAGGAAGCCGTGATTGAGGGTGACAGGGCCCTCAGGAGCCCGGGAGGTGAGATGGCATCTGCAGAAGGAAATGACAGGTCTCCAGAACTGGCTGCTCCCCTGGAACAGGTGTCAGCACTCGCGGGTGAGGCAATGCCCCCGAGTTCCAGTGCTCCAGGCGGCACTGAGAGAGGAAGATGTGTTTGCAAAAGGGCATCTTCCCTCGCTCGTGGAGTGCATGTGTTGTGCTAAATGTCCTTAAATCCCGCTGGTGACGCAGCCGTCTGTGACAATAAATAGCAAATAAGTGTTGTCTCCTCCGGGACCGCAGCTAGCGTGCTTCTGAACGGGAGTCGTCCTGCTCCGTGTGGAGGTGTGAGAGACCGTACACCCGCCGTAACTTCTGGGAGAAAGCGCTGCAACACGCATAATTTAACCTGAAATCTGAGATTGCTTCCCTTTGCGCTGCGTAAAAGCAGTAATAACACTTTCCAGATCCCCAGCAGCCTGCTCCTCCCACCTATCCCGTGTTCAAAAACACCTGAGAGGTAACAACTGCTGGTGTGTTAGGACTGAAAAATGTTATTATTTGTCTGTATTTCCACTCTACTTCTTGCCCCCTTGTTTCCGGGGACATTCTCATTTAAAAGACACAAATTGAAAATCCCTCATCGTGCCATTTTTATGATTGCTAGGAGTATAAGAATGCGGATGGATCAGCTGAGAAGTGAGGAATTGAGCAGATTATGTGCATACATTATGTTTTAAAAGTGAGTAGCAGCTCACCCTCTTTGTTTTAAAATGCTCATTTATATTTCTGGAGAAAAGGATAGCAGAACATCTAATAATAGGAAAGGGTTTTATAAGCCAAGACAGTGTCTGTAAGGAATTTTACAAACATGAGCATAACTATTCTGATGATTCATCTGTAAGGAGCTATCATTATTCCTTTTCTTCAGATGGGGGAAGTGGCATCCAGAGAGACCAAGAAACTCAAATAAGCAGCGTGTGTTAAGCCAAAAAAAAAAAAAAAAAGACTAGTAAATGATCTTGTTAGTTCACTGCCTGGAATTATTGGAATAATAACACCTCCCCAAAACTTCCAGGATCATGTTTCACACTGAAATACACAGAAGAACTCCCCAAGGAAAATACAGATAGTTTGATTCAGAGGCTGTAAAGAACACTGTTTTTTTGAGATGACCACAATTCTCAGACCAGGCTCAGTTGTAAGAAAACATTTAGAAACCCTGCAAAAACAAACATTCTTCCCCGCTGCAATGCCCATGCCCAGTTACACGACAGTTTCTCTCACATGTAAACCAATACTTCTCTCCCAGATCTAGGAACAAAATTCAGCAATGATACCTGTTGCCTCCTTGCTGTTTTCCAAATAGGTGCTTAAGCCCACCAACAGTAGCAGTGATTTAAAATTTGCAGTGGAACATAGCTATTTCTATGGTTTTGAAGCAGTGTTTTAGAAAGGCAGAATCTGTTAATTCCTACATAACTGACTACTGAAGCATACTTTGAAAGGTCCATGAGAAAGTTGTCACCCCATTAAAAGCTGAATTTTGCAATGAGTTTGGTGAAGGACAAAAGTGGTCTTACAAGAAGCTGGTAAAACCTTCTCAGGCCTGAAGAGACCTCAGATTAAGCTATTTATCTGCATCCTTCTTCTCAATAAAAATTATTTTGCTCACAGCGTTTTGAGCTCTACACATCAGCCCTAGTAACAGTCACCAACTGGGACTTTAGAACTGCAGTGCTCGAGATTGATGTAACACATGCAACAGTCACAGTGTATAATCTGGATTTAGCAGCTCTTCAAGAGAAAGGTTAAGGGCTGCTCTGTATTATCTGTATTTTCTGTATTATTCTGTATTATCTGTATTTTCCTATTCCTCAAATTCTTTCCTTCTGGCTGGAGGTCTAGCATGCCCTCTGTCATGTTCATCTCAGACAGCCACATAACCCACTGCAAAACCTTATAAAGGATGTCCTTTCCACTAACTGCCTCCAGGATGGGATGTCCCAAATTGTGCCTTCTTCACCTTTTCTGAAAGCACTTTTGTCAATGGTTGTATGGAATCGCTGAGCTTTTCTTCCTCACCGCACTCTCTGCACTGCCATGGTTTCATCTGGGGTCGGTTTCTAATTTCAGTTTGTGTTTAGCTCTTCATGTTCCTTCAAGCAATTTTGCTCTGCTTTTAGAAACCATGCAGATGATGCTTGGCCCTGCAGAAATGTTGGTGCTGCTCCAGCCCCAGCCAAGCCTGCAGGTCCATGCCATTTACTGGGGAATGATCCCTGTTAGTCGAGTCCCTCTGAGTGCCATCATTAATCTCTTCCTTTTCACAGCCACTGACTAGCAGCCTTTGTTCCTTCTCTGGGCTCAGCACTGCTTTCCAACCCCTGCTTCCATTTCCCAGCCTGACACTGCTGTTTGACCCAGCCGCTGGGAATTCACCGAGCTGGACCTGAGCTGGTCCCTGGGTCACCAACACAGCTGCAGATATGGCACTGGGATGGCTCAGAGCCTTCTTTGCTGGTGCTGGGAGCCTTCACATTTCTTCCCAGGTCCCTGCAGCTCGGGAAAGGCTTTTGAGGAGGACTGTGCTTTCCTGTAGGATTCAGGGAGCACAGACTGCACCCAGAGATGTTTTCCTGACCACAGAGGCTGTCAGCTCTGTCTGAGTCTCCTCAGGCTTCTGAAAACATCTCATTTACAAGGGGCGTGCTGGGAGGCTTCACGGGGGTATTAGCACAGTCAGTTCCATTACAAGAACATGACATCTGTCTTTCCCTCCCATGTCCTCCCTGTCTTTCTGCTGATCACTCAAACTCTGCAGAGTCACTTTCTATTTTCAGCTTTTCCCATTGTTTTTTGCACACATCTTCCACCTCCTGTCCTCTTCTCATCCCATTTGCTTGCACTCTCTGTGGCATTTTCCCCACTCCCTTTCACAGTTACACCTGTGTTTAATTGTTCTTATTCTTTCCTTATAAAATCCTCATTCTCTCTTTAGTTCACATTTGCTCCTCTTCACTTCTGTTATAATTCATCAGGTTTTGAACCACAGAGGTCTTAAAATGATTACAAAAGGGATTAAATTATATCCATATCATGGTTAAACTCAGGTTAAAACCGAATGTGGGAATCTTTGAATGAAAAGGGCTCAACAATTGCATTAAAGAGACCAATTCTATCCCAAAGCACTTTTACCAGGGTGACAGTTTGGAAAGGGTGATCATACCAAAAGGTCTGGGGGTGCATGTGTGTGTGTAAGTACAGATACACACCCAGAAATAACCCCCATGCAGTTGACTGTTAAACTGATCAGTTTAAGACATTTTCCAAAGGTTTCTGGCACACTGAAATATCCACACAGGCAACTATTGCCATCTGTGTGCTGGCTGGAAGCTGCACTGCTGCTATGTGGGCCTTTGAAAGCAGGAGGTCTGTTATGTGCAGGAGAGGCGATTTCTTTTTCTAGTTCTGCTTTGCCTTTCAGAGTTAATTCATTTAAAATAGGCCAATTTACAATGTTTCAGAATATCACAGCCCATTTTAGAGTCGAAACAGGCTTGATTTTCCAGTTAGCTTCAATTACTGGTAAAGGCGAGGCAGAATGCCTCAGAGAATAACCTCCTATAATTCTTCACAGGTGCCAAAACAAGTGGTCAAATGCTAAAGTCATTGAAATAGGCACAAACATGAGTATTATCTAATGTCTTGTTTTAATGGGCAAGAGCTGCTTCTGTCCTTTAAAACACGGTGACAACCCCTCATTTTCCTTTTATTGTTCGCTGAGCATTTGGTTTATTACAGCCTGCATGGAGGATATGTTACAGCATGCTCAGGGATGGGCAGATGTGTGCAGCAGTGATGCTCTGAAGGGCTCAAGACTGTGTTTGGCTTCTTATTCACTGCTGTTTATCTCTCTTTCGCATATCTCTCAAAATCCCCACTTTTTGATCCTCCAAAACCAAAAGAAGCATCCAATCTGATTTCATAAATCTTCAAAAAGCTGGACCCAACAGCACTGGGATGAAGTGTGGCCAGAAAGGCTTCATTAATTATGTATATAAGGATAAATAAACTCCACAACTCCTCGTTTCCTTTGGCCAGATTCTGGTTTCTAGAGTCACTGGCAGGGACATAATCGATCTAGATTCCCACATATTTTCTCTCCAAGAGCTTTTCCAGATATTTCGTGTTGATTTCCCCTTATGCATAAGCAGTTATACAGTTGACTTGCCTAATGTCTATATTAATTTTGGTACATTTTTAATTAGCAGATAGCTAATTAATGTGGTATAAGGTTATCTTGTTAAATGTTAATTGAATATGTAAACATTCTTTACAAGTTAATATTCAGAGGAAAAATATGTAATATGCATTTGTTGCCTGTGTCATTCTGAATTAATTACATGACAGCCAGATTTATCCCTTCCCAACTTGAGAACCCTCAATAAGTACTCTTTTAAGAATCAATTGATACTTAATTAATATGTACTGGTTGTCCTATTTAATTTAAATTAGTTCTTTCAACAAGTTACAGCATTGCTGAAAGACACAGCACTCCCCCAGTGCCACAGAGCATTTTCTGCTGAGAGCACACGAGGGTGCTGTGAGAAAAGGCTTGGTGCTGCCAGCCCCGAATTCCTGACTGGGCACAGAGCCTCCTCCTTGCTTCTGAGCAGAAACAAAAGCTGCCCACACAGAAATCGTGATGAAAGTTGCATGTCCTGTGCTGTATCTCATTCCGTGGGGCTTCAGATGGCTCAGGGCTGTGCTGCAGCTCCCAACCTGCCCAGGGATTATTACATGAGATGATGAGGTCAGGAACCTTCTCCCCCGGCCAGGTGGGGAGCGAGGGCCACATTCCTGCCTTCCCCTTATATATTTTCTTCCCAACATGCCCTGATGAGATAGAGGAAGATTTAGCTCATTGTTTCAGGGCACTGATATTCCCAGCTCCAGGAGAACAGATGACTGAATCCCCGAGGGGCTGAATTCCAGGACGGATGCATGGCAGCGATGTTCACATATAATTTATTATGTGGATGAAATCCTGAGCATCAGCAAAATGGTCGCAGAGTTTGCCTTCCTTTCATCACACGATGAGGCTGTTAATGAACAAGGGACATTGCTGCTGCAGTTTGACACACTCTGTGCCCAAGCAGTGGCCACAGGGACCTGACTGAACAGCTCTTTGCCTGCCCAGACACACGTTCCTTCTTCTCCACCTTCACTGCAACTGACTGTGGGTTTAATTTTGGGTGGTTATATCTCCAGCGATCCCTGAGCATTTTATAAATAACGATGAAGTCTCACCGTGCCCGGGGGAAGCGAGTTTGCAGGTGGGTTGGATGAAAGGCAGAGGTAAAGCCTCTTGCCCAAAGCCATAATGTGATATAATAGCAGCTCCCGAGAGCTCTGGCTCTCAGCTTCTCGCTGTAAACACAAGATCACACTTCCTTTCGCAGGTAACTGCACTTACTGACCTCTTTCTGGGCAGGTGATCTGTCATAATAAGGACAATAAAACCCCTGGAATTCAGGCTGGACCCTGCAAGTGAGGGCCTGGTCTGGCTCCCTGAGGGCAACACAAAAGATCCCTTTTAGCCTTTTGTGGTATCAAAATGACAAATGGTGAAGATTAAAGGCTCTGATTTTCATAGGTGCTTGGACCCTGGGCCTGCCAGTAACTTCAGGAGGAGTTTTAAATCCTTAACCTTTCTAAAATCACATGTGAAGGCTTACCCAAGGTCACCCAGGCAGCCTTTTGCAGTGCTATGGCAGCAGTAAATTTGTGCAATTGTCTTGTCTCTCAGTCTGCTGGCGTTACTAAATTTTTCTTTAAGGAGGTTTGCCCCATTTGTTACAGCTGAAAAAGCTGTTCTTACAGCTTGAAGCAGCTGAAAGAATCTGAATGCATTGTATTGTAATCATTAAATACCAGTTTTCTACTGGATATAAGCAGAACACCTATTTTTAGTTAAAAAGCTGCTGTTAGGTTACACAATATCTTTTATGGCTGAAGTAATGTGGCAAGCTGGCACAAACCAAATGGTTCTTGACTGTTTGCAAATTGAGCATCAACACGAACAGCAGGTGGTCACTCAGCTCGAGCCTTCCGTGGTATGACAATAGCTGCAGTAATAATGCTAAATAAATAGCATCCTGCAGCCCATGTGCTCTATCTCGGGGGGTTTGGATGCTGAAGGCCCCCTTTCACGAGCCACCTCTGACAATTACTCCTGCATCTTGATTTTTGTCATCACTCTCTCCAGTTTTCTATTGTTGGAGGTTAGGATTTGTATCCCTCCCTCCCCGTAGTCAAGACCTTCAGATCAGATGGATGCTTTCCTGGAGCTCCAGGGTGTCCTTTTTTTATTGTACCTGACTGCTGCACCTAGCTTTGTCTAGAGGATTGTAAACCCTAAAAGTAGGAATACACGACCCATTTTAAAACATCTAGGAATTACAGCAAACATTTCTAAAATAGGCATGCATGGCAGGAATATTCTTAGAGCTTTTCTCCCAGCTTCACTAAACATTAACGATCTAGTTGGCTTCCCTGTGTCCACCGCTCTGGGCAGGAGAAGAACTGAACAGTCATTCAGTGTGGGACATTTTATGACACTGTGCCTGTGTAGGTACATGTGAGGAATTCAGATTGCCATGTAACAGCCAGGGATTTTAAACTGGAAACCAGAAGCTAGGCTAAGCAAATTTCTTGGTGTCCAGAAACGCTGAAAATTTGCAGATATCTATCACTACTGACCTACCGTCTTCTACTTCTTATTTTCATTATCATCATCAACATCATTGTAATTACTATTACATACAACCAAACTTCTATTTTTTGTCCCGAGTAAAGAGCACTAGTGACAACGAGGACTGCTGGTGGAAGAAGGTGCTCAGCCATACAGAGATGGCCCAGCCTGTCCCCAAATTAATTCTCTCATCTCTCACTGGTGCCTAAAATGGAGCCGTATTTACTGCGAGGAGAGTTTGCCTCTCATTCCATGGTGAGGATGGCACTGGTACAGAATGAAAGGTCTGAGATAAACAGCACCTCAGATGTAGAAGGAATAAGGAAAAGCTGATAAAGGGAAATTCTAAGAGAGTCTTGTGGGTCTGGAAGAAGAAGGGGAAAGCGAACCTTATAAAAATGAAACCAACAGAGGATTTATCTCAACAAAGTTTAGTTTCATGTGTAAGTATTTAGTATTTATCTTGTGCATAAAAACCCTCCCAGGGGTGCTGCAAGACATACCCAAGAGTCATGCAACCCCTAATTATCGCTATTAGAAGACAATGAAAGACAATGTAAATGCTGAACACATAGAGCAGATACAAAGTTTAATTTTTAATTATTTTCAGTGCATTCCCATGGAATTTCAGATCCCCAGAAGCAAGCAACATACAAACACAGCCTTGCAAGTATAATACAGCAGTTCAGTTCTCCTAGGAACAGGCCAGCCTTCATCCAAACATTCTAGTTGCCCCAAATTCTAATTTGAGGGCATTATCTGCAAATCCATGGGAAATATTCTTGGCAGGATGAAACCCACTGTATTGAAACACTCCAATGTTGTCTGAGCTGTTTGAAACCAGATTTCCCTGATGAACAGCAAATCAGACGGAGCACAGAGCAGGTTAAAGGGTACCTAGTGCTAGAGCCTGAAGCATGAGTGATGTGAGATGGAGCTGCAGAGCACATCCTCCTGTGACACACCTGCTGCATTCACACACATGTGCGCTTGGCCTCAGTGAAAATGAGCTGCTGTAAAGCAGGGAAAGCATGAAAAAGATTGAGCAGCACTCCTGCGCGTAGGTGCCACAGGATTGCAGATTATCAGCCTGAGAAGGAAGCAGGCATTGTACTTGTACAGGTGTAACACACAGGGAGATTGCTGCAACGGCTCTCAAAGCTCTGCAATTCCCAGAACTGACAGCCCCAAAGATCATACAAATACTTAAAGTGAAGCATTAAACAGGGTCTTGTCGGCTGAGTGGCATGTCTGTTAAACCTTCTAAAGCAACACAATCAACTACTGTCAGAAAATTCAGATTCATATTTGTGTCAACATTTGTGCTCTCCGGTGTCAGCTGAGATATCCTCTTCTCTGCTTGTCTCCTGAAATGATTACTAGACCTTGGGAGAGCGAAAGCTATTTTTGTGAGCAGCTGGTTCTGATACTGTAAAATGAATCCACTCTGCATTCCTCTGAAATCCGGTGACAGGTGGGATTTTAATCACAAATGGCTGGCACTTCATGGAGAAGGGGGAAAAGGAGGGACTGCACACCAAAGGCTGCATTTTCCAAAGTGTGCTGGCTCTGGCTGGGGCAGTGTTATTTTGTTCACAGTGGGGGGCTGTGTTTGGAGCTGCCCTGAGAGCAGAATTGACGCTACAGAGATGTTTTTGTTATTGCTGAGCAGTGCTTGCACAGCACCAAGGCCTTTTCTGCTCCTCACCCCACCCCACCAGACTGAGGGTGCACAGGAACTTGGGGGGATCCACGGATGATGATATTCTTTTATTCGGTCTCTGTCATTCTCTTTCTGTCCCCCCACCTCTTTTCTTACTTCTCCCTTTCTCTCTTTTCTCTCTCTCATACTTACTATCAAATAAAACCCATACTATTGACTGGCATATGGTCTCGTTTGCACCTTAATTTGGGCAGAGGTATTTCTGAAGAACCTTAATAATTGGATCATAACAGGGGCACAGGGGATGGCTGACCCCAGGGATGATTCCAGACATGATGGCATCATGCTCAGTGCACAAAGCTGGGGAAGAAGGAGGAAAGGGGACGCTCAGGGTGATGCTGTTTGTCCTCCCTGCTTTCCTGCCGTGGCTGAGCACCCTCCTGCCTGTGTAAGATGGGGAATGAATTCCTCGTTTGGCTTTGCTTGCACACGTGGCTTTTGATTTGTTATAATTCTCTCAACCCACGAGCCTTCTCCCTTTCACTCTTGCCACTCTCTGCCGGCTCCTGCAGCAGGGTAGTGAGCGAGGGCTGCCTGGGGTGAGGCTCTTTGCTGCTGAGGTCTAGCTGTGGCAGAGGAGGGTCCCCAGCACCCACACCCACCCCTCATTCTGGGCTGGAGGGTGCCCCAGGAGGAGGCAGAGGTGCTGTTTGCCCACCCTGGTGCACACACATTTGGTCCTCGGGCTGGGGGTGTCCCCTGGGGGGGCAGCACAGCCTGGGCTCCCCTGCTGCTGCTAATGAGGGAAGAGCACAGCTCCTCGTGCCTGCTCTACTGTGACAGCACAGAAGCTCTTTAAGTGGAATTAAAAGCCCTTCCTGCCCTTAATATGCGTGAGAACAAAATGACTTTCTTCAGCAAGATACTCTCATTTTGTGAAACTTCAAAGAAAGCTCAAACTCCCCGTTTCTTCAAGAATAACCCAGTTTGAGTAGTATAATATTAATAAATGCATTAGAACTATTTTTAAGTAAGCAAAGACTGGATGATATTCATCCAAATTAATGAAGGGTATGAACTTAAAATTGATTATGTAAACTGCACTAAATCCCCGCGCAGATTTAATGATTTAAATTCAAATTTAATTTAGATTTAACTCAAACACTAACTTGAATTAAAACCACTTTAATTCTGAATGAGAGTGCCCAGAATGGGCTTTAGTATAGGTTAACAAATCTGCTCTGTGCAAAGATTTTCTTAAACTGCGTTATATTTTCTTAATGCCATTAAGTCAGTAGTCAGTGGATTGAATACAGTGGGCTCTGAAAGAGAGCCTGTGCTTGGAAGTAGAGCATGACTCACCAAAATGCATAAGCAGCCCCCAGCTATAAGTACAGGAGAAAACTCACATTTTTCAGGCTAATTAAATCCCTAAAGGAGAGCTTAGTCTTGCACTTTTTGAAAGAAGAGGAATTCCTTTCTCTGGAGTGCAGGACAGTGGGCTGGGGCCTTGATCTTCCCCTTTTATCTGTACCCTCTCCCTGAGGAACGGAGCTGAGAAGGAAAGGAAGCTCCAGGTTCCTGACTCCTGTTATTGGGATTCATGAAAACACAAAAACCTGAGAACAACTTGACTGTTGAAATGAGACGGAAGCTCTGCTCTTTGTTGCAGGACGTTTGTTTCTCATCCTCAGCTGTCCATGGGTCTCACACGTGTCCATCACACACGCTCTGGTCTGGCCAGGGAAGGTGCCCAGGTGATCCCAAGGAGCTCCTAGCTGGGGATGGGCAGCAGAAGGGGCAGCAGGGCAGGGCAGGGGACAGGAGGGAGAGGGTTAAGGGCTGGAGCTGAGGTCAGGGAGGAAGGGGGTGTGGGTGTGTGTATGTGTTAGGCTTTCTTTGTTTGTCACAATCCTGCTCTATTTTTACTTGCCAATAACCTAATCATTCCCCAGTGAAGTCCGTTCTGTCTGTGATGGCAGCTGGGATGGGATCTCCCTTCTTTATCTTGAGCCATGAGCTTTTCCATCCTATTCCTGTAGAGGAGAGGGCTGTGCCAGGGGCTGGCCCAGGCTGAGCCTCAACCCGGCCAGGTCAGCACAGGTCTGAACGAGCTCTGTGAGATCTGGGGGTGTTTAAGCACGCCCACCCCTCGCCTTGTACCAAAGGCATTGGGCAGAGCCCTGCTGGACCCTGGAACACCCTGCTGGGGCAGCAGGAGGGCTGGCTATCCATAGCTGTGCCCTGCCTTTCTGCCTGCATGGCCTGGCTGGTGACACATGTCCCTCTCAGCTGAGCTCAGCCAAAACTGCAGTGGCAGCAAGAGATGAAAAGTCACAAGCTCAGTCCTCTTGGGCGGCTGTGGCTTTGACTGCTTCCCCTCTTCTAGGCAGAGGATTTTTCTGGAAATGGAGCTTAAGTTTCTGGGGCCGGAAGAGAGGCTGGCTCGGGTGCCTTTGCGAGCTGCCTCCCCGGAGCAGGCTGGGTTTCTCTTTAAGAAGGCACACGGCGTGCTCCAGCTTAATGGTACGTGTTAAGCAAGAACATCTGCTTATGAAGAGATAGATATGCTGAAACATTTACTGATGTTTTGCTTCCTCCCCTCGTGTCACCTGAAATCTATCATCTCGCTATGGCATCCCAGCACAGTCCTGCCTGCAAATCTAGGGAAGCAGGGCAGTGGTGCACGGCTTTTAGAAAATGATTAGTGGTCTGTCAGGCACACGTCTAAACATGGGCACTGACTCAGATGTGTTACCTATAAATCTGTTCATCAGCAGCTGAGGAACATATGTGCCTTCTCTTCCTTAAACATAAAAACATTAATTACATTATATTGTACCACGGTAATGGGCAACATAGTGACAGAAGCTTGCCAAAGCTTTAATTTTAACCATAAATCTGGGGGGTCTGGAATGGTGATTCAAGCTGCTTTAAAAGATGAAGATAAAGCTGAAGTCAGGTGTGGAGGAACAGGACTTGATGGGGGTGGGGAGGAAGGCGTGGAAAATTAGCACAGACTGGCTGAAATACTTGAAAATGAGGTAGTAAAACTAGAGTCCTCCCTGGACAAGGGGCAGGAGAGAACAAATTGCAATTCACTAACAGATCCTCTTCTGACTTTCTGCAATAGTTGTGGGATAAAAAGGTTTCTTCTCTCCTACTGTTGGATCCTGGCTTCCTACTGTTTGGTTTTGCTGTCCCTCTTTTTTTCTTCCCTGGTGTAATCATCTAAGCACAGAGGGAATACTGAACAAGCAGCCCTCGGTGTCCTTTCTCCGGCTGGATTTTCATTTTAAATAGAGCCGATCAGGAGAAAAGATGAGGCACAGCAGGTAGCCTGCACAGCCCTTTGTGTCTGGATAAAAGCAACGAGAAGGAACATCCAGATTATTTATCAACAGAAACAGGAGGAATATGGAAATCTGTGTGTGCCATTAAACATGAAAGGCACCAGGAGCAGGTTCCCCTCTTGCTTTAGGTGCTGTGCCATTGACTGCTCAGAGGCTTTATCAGATGGAGCAGTGCTGCTGGCCTGGGAGAGAGAGCTGAGGGCAGCAGCTGCCAGTGCCCCACACCCCTGCCTGCCCCATGACCATCTCACTGCCTGCCCCATGGCCGTCCCACTGCCTGCCCCATACCTGTCCCACTGCCTGCCCCATGGCCATCTCACTGCCTGCCCCATACCTGTCCCACTGCCTGCCCCATGGCCATCTCACTGCCTGCCCCATACCTGTCCCACTGCCTACCCCATGGCCATCTCACTGCCTGCCCCATGCCTGTTCCACTGCCTGCCCCATGGCCATCCCACTGCCTGACCCGTGCCTGTTCCACTGCCTGCCCCATGGCCATCTCACTGCCTGCCCCATGTCCATCCCACTGCCTACCCCATGCCTGTCCCACTGCCTGCCCCATGCCCATCCCACTGCCTGCCCTATGCCCATCCCAGTGCCTGCCCCATGCCCATCCCTCTGCCTGCCCCATGGCCATCCCACTGTCTGCCCCATGGCTATCCCTCTGCCTGCCCTATGCCTGTCCCACTGCCTGCCCCATGCCTGTCCCACTGCCTGCCCCACAGCTGCCCCTCCCATGCCTGCCCCAGTCCTGCCTGGCTGCCCTGAGGCAGCTGATGCCCACGAAATCCAGGCAAAGATGGGCAGGCAGAGATTTCTGCTGCGGTTGCCCTGGTTTGCCTTGTTATGCCCCAGGCAAAAGGGCAATAACTCCTCTCTGAAATTTATGTGGATTCCCTCTGAAGTCCCTGCCTTCATTTTAGGAATGACTGCCGGGTTACAGAGCCATCTGGCCATGCACAGGTTACAAATCTAAACCAATCTCCATCAAATAAGGGGGTTGGTTTTGGTACTAGGTCTTGAAAAGCTTGTCTTCCCTGCTGCTTGTGTCCACTCTTTTAAGGAGGAAATCACACTGGAGGTGGGGCTCTGCTGAAGGGAAACCTACACCTTTCTCTTCTCATTTGTTTATTTAATTCTGCTCTCTCTTATACCAGATTCATCTCCACGAGAGCAGTAAGTACTCAATCTTTTCCATGCTGCTTCTCCCTTCTGATGTGAGAAAACTTTCAGAAACTCACTATTTGAGCTGCAGACGTGTTTGCCCTGACTGAGCAGTGCTTTAATTCCTCTTGGTCCAGCTTCCACAGGCCATGTTTTCAGAGTTATTAAAAGGCCAAGAAGCTCGACTACCACATACAAATAATCAGGCCTGGATTTCGGAGGTCCCAGTTAATATGAGATTGTTTAGAAATTCTGTAAGGTACATGGTTTTTTTTTGTTTTGGTTTTTTTTGGGTGTTCTTTTTTTTTGTTTGTTTTGTTTTTTGTTTTTTGTTTTTTGTTTCCCAAAGCAGGAACCATGACATGGAAAATACTTTCTATTTACCCCTTGGCTAAAGGAATTTAACTGGCTGCCAGGTGTACGAGCCTGGAGAAGAGAGTGTGGCAGCAGAAGATGGTAACTCCTCTGACACAAAATCCAGGCTGGGGTGCAGGGCAGAGCTGCAGCTGCTGTGGGGGGCGTTTCTGCCCTGTCTGAGCAGCACAGGATGTATCTATCATGGAGCAGAACTCTGAATATTCACTGTGCACTGGACAGCAATATTTCATTTCATGCATCATTAAGAACCTGCATTGATTCCAACTAGTCATATAACCTCGTCCTACACTTGCTTTAAAGCAAAAGGAGGAAATTAAAAAAAAAAAAAGTCTCCTTCCCAAGTCACTGGATAACGTTAAAACTTGGATACTTGAAGAAATAGTATTTGTTAGTGTCACCTGTCCTGGGGACCAGGATGCCAGTGCAGTACCCCATGACCTGGAAAAGAGCAGTGACTCCGCTGAGGGTCTTGGTTCAGCATCACAGGTTTGTTTAGCACACGCTCACTGTGCCTCATCTCCCTGTCAGTGCTGGAGCTGGTTTAACTTGGAGTAACATTCAGCTCAAATATAATAAAAAGAGAGGAAATAGAAGGGAATAAGCTGGCACAGGAGCTGGTGCTGGTCTCTGTGGCCAGCTGGGCTGGCTGTGAAACACATGCTCCTGGGCAGAGCTTTTGGTGCTCTCTGGTATGATCCTGTGAAGCAGAATATCAGCTTAAAAAAATTAACACCTTAGTACATGTTGCAGTTTGAAGCTGTTTGGTGGATTTCGTTCGATTTGGTTAAGAACAGGGAAAGAATTCAGTGGTACTGAGGCTGAGATGCCCAACAGTAACACTTCTGTGCTGGAGAAGGCAGAGTGCCTTTGAAGAAGGGATGTTGGAGAATGGAACCTCTCTCCCCAGGCTGCAGCACATCAGCTGGACCATGGCCTTCCCAAGGCTCTTCTCTGGGCTGTGATGGGGCTGTTGGCTCCGCTGTGAGCTCAGTTTAGGGTGAAGAGATCCCAAGCAGGGTGAGTGGGGAAGACTCAATCAGCTCTCACTGTGTCTTTCCAATGGCCATTGCTCATTTCTAGCTGCAGTCTTTGGCAGGTTATTAACGGTTTTTACTGAATTTTCCAAGAATCCCACTTGTCACTCTCAAAGGGAACCTGAAATTGTTGATCAGCCAAAGGAAGGAGCCCCTAAGACTGAAAGAGAGCGTTTAAGAGGAATGCTCCTGCTTGCTCACACTCACAGCCCCTCCTCTGCAAGGAAAGGGGACAAAAGATAAAGTTTAGCTGGCATTAGCACCAGCTGCTCTGACTGACACCCATCTCAGCAAAAACCACTTTGAATGCTCATTCCCTGCCCTCAACAGGAGAAACTGCCTCCTTGCTGCTGATCTGTACATCAACCTGAGCCAGCACATGGGGCAATGCACTACAAAAAATAGAATCATGGTCATATATTATTTGCTTTTTGAATGAGACACAATACCCTCCATAAGGTATATGGCAAAGGCTGGCAGGGACTCTTACCTTCCATGAAAAGGCAGTATTTGTTGTACATGACTTAGTCCAGGGTAAAACAAGAGCTTTGCATTCATTTCTGACAATAATTTAACAAACAAAACCCCTACCTTTTCCTTGTATTTTAGTCTCTCATTGCCATGGTTTGACATTTTTTTATTCTCTCTGTATCTTCAGATCCCACAGCATCTGGTGGCAAATCAAACATGGTAAAATGTTGGTTTTGAGCTTAATAATATTTTCCAAGTCATTTATTTACCAAATGCTGTTGGTGGAAGTGCTTTGTTGTGTGTTGGCAGGTGGTGCATGCTCCATCTGAATGTATGGATAATCAAAGTCTCTCAGGGTGCTGTGTTCAACTTGGACAAGTTCTCAATGATTCAGAAGCTTCGTGCTTTGACTGTCTGAGTTTCCTGCCACTCCTCCCAAACCTGGGCATGGATTTTGCTACCACATTTCCTTAACTGCTATGGTTTGTTTTTCTGTGCCTGTTTTATTTGTATTGCAGGGCAGTGGTGGCCCCTATCAGAGTGAATGGGCTTATCCAGTACAAACCTTCATCTAAAAGGTCAAAATTCAGCTCGAAAGTGACCTCCTCATATTCAGAGCCAAGCCAGACCTTGGCACTCTGTGCTCTCTCCTTGGCAGGCTGAACTTGTCTTTAGAACTCACCAGATGTATTTTGTTCTCCAGGTGTTTGCTCATATTCCCCCAAACGGAACAGAAGCAGCAGTAAAATGTCCAATTGCTGTTCTGTGTGTTGTCTTTGGAAGAGGTCACAGCCCAGTCCAAGGTTAGGAACCTAAATTCTATAGGATAGAGAAAAAGAATAGAGAAACATTATAAGTAAAGTAGCCTTTTTTTTCCTTGAAAAACGACATCTTTCTTTCAAAGAATGATAATTTTAATCAGATTTCATTTTCTTAGAGTACTTACAGAAATGTGGTGTTACCTTTCATCACCTCCATGACACCAAAACATAAGAGGCTTTTGCAACATGATACCATTTATTCTAAAAACCCACCAGAAATTTGTATGACTCTGTTATTCAACAAAAGAGAAATCCATTATAATAGTAGCAGACTATCTAAAATCATAACCGTTCTAGTGTAAGAGCATTGGTTAAATCCAAACTGTAAACTTAGACATGGAAGCTGTTTGGGTTTTTTTTTTTTCAATCCACCAAACAACAGGAGCAGATGCAGATTATTTTTTGGATGAGCCATCCCTCTTTTGGAATGATTTCACATGCTAACTTTGCTTGGGAACTGCTCCTGTTGGTGACCATGTGTTCAGCACATCTGCTTTGGCTTGTTGTTTTCTCTGAGACTGACAATATTGTGGCAAGGCGTCAGAGTGAATTGAGGTGAAGGAAAAGGAAAAGGAAAATGAACACGAAAGAGCTTCCTTGGAAGCCCAAATGAACCCGGAGAGGCTTTCCATGCCTTGATCTTCCGTGTGTGTGTTAGGATATGTGCAGAGGGATTTGGAGAGGTGGGAGGACCTGATGGGTTTGAAGTAATACCTGTTCTTGTCTTGTCACAGTGAAAAACTGAGCTCGAGCAGACACACTGGGAGGACATTTCTGGCTTTTAGCCCATGGGAGAGGATGCCTTCAAAAAGCTGGGAAAATCCTGCCAATGACTCATCAGGGCTGGTTTCACTGCTCTCTGCATAGTGCACTCATTCATCAAACCGAGAGGATTTCAGTCAATGCTGTCAAACCAAAAAGTTCTGTATTATACACACAGGCACACACAAGTGCACTTAGTTATGCAAAACATATATGATGGCCATCATCAAACAAATCACAGAGCAGGCTTCCAACCTGAATTCGACAAAAATTCTTCTCTCTAGCTGTCTCTTATTTGCAGTTAGATTCCCATATAAAATCCAGTGGTTTTCATCTCCTTCAAGCAATCATCAAATAATGAAAACATGTGAAAAATAAAACAGAAGATCAGGAACATTAGCCTATTCAATACAATTTAAACTCTGTGTGAAAGCACATTTTCTAAAGAGAGGCCAGAGTGATAATTCTCTGCCTTAATTCCTGACACCTCAGCAACTCTGCTTCATGGCAGCCTGCCTGGCAAGGGACAGCCTGGAAGCCTTGGAAATCTTGGAGTGTTAATTGTGAATTGAATCAAACTGGGGTGTGTTGCTGCCGCTCATGGCCTGGAATTGCTGCCCTTCTGGGAGCTGATCAAACATCAGTCTCGGTGACAAGGAGTCTTTCCTTTTAATGATCCACTCTCTATGAAACACTCTAAGAGCAGGTCGGTTTAGCAGCACAATTGTGCTGAATTTTGCCTGAATGCCAATTCCCAGAGCATTAAATGGGCAGGGAGCTCCTTGCTGACTTCTCCCAGTGTCACTTGGTGGCTCCTGCCACAGCCACGTCCATGTGGCATCACTGTCTAGAGGTACATGACAAAAGAGCAGGTTAATAATGGCTTTTAAAGCAGACCAGTGATGCAGATGAGGATTGAGTAAAGAATTTGCCTGTCAGATTGAAATCTCACTCCTATGAAGCATTTTATATGGGTATCACAAAGAATCTTGCAAGACAGATATATAAAAAACATAAAAAGACATGAGAGTTGAAGGGATATTTTTTTTGAATATGCACAAAATGGAGCAGTAATTCATGTAGTAAAGGTTTGAATTCATATGGGATGTGCATTGCAGTGCTCAGTATAGAAAAGTACTTATATACAGATTTTAGATATAAGGATGTGAATAGGAACAGTGGAGTTAATGTCAAGCCAGGATGTCAGAATTCTGCTGGTGTGGGGATGGATGCACTGAGCATTCTTCAGGAAAAATACTCTTTTTCCTTCTGGTCTTGGAGTGCATGAGGCAGGCTGAGCTCAGCTCCCTGTGCTCTCTGAGCATGCACAGGAACTGCTCTGGTCTCCATATCTCTGTGTGCTTAATTGCCAGCCAAGCATCTCAACCAGGAACAGCAATTCCTGACATTCCCAAAAGGGTGGCAGAGTATTACGAACCAAGTGAAATTAGAATTGGGCAGGGTTACCAAGCCACTCTGTTGTGGGCACCACAGAATGAGCAATGTTTTAACTGGGAAATTATTTTCATTGCCCTTACTAAACAGGAGGAAAAAAAGAGTTCCTCTTTCCTGCAGCTCTGGCCTAACCCTTTTAAAAAAATTAATTTAAGTGTGTCTGTAGGGACAGTTTCTCTCACCTTTTCTGCTACAGCTTGTCTTCCTTTTCAGAGCTTGTTCCCCATCTCCACTCAGTAATCAAGTACCAAATACTGAGGCAGCATTTTCAGATTACAGGCTTTGGTAGCCTTTTGGCAAAATCAAAATGCATTAACACCCACAGGCTTTGGAGCTCTACTTTCTGGAGAATTTAGTTACTAAAAAACCTAATCCTTGCCTGCTCGTTCTACTTTTGAGAGACAGAGTCAATATTTCTCTGCTAAATGAGTAGAGCACTTTATAATATCAAAGAATTGGTGCCAGGCTGACCTTACTGTGACTGGAGTTCCCTCCTTGGTGAAGGTTGAAAGCTGCATGGGCAGGCACAGATGGGAGAGGTTTATTGCAGGTATGGGAGCCCAGCTGATGAACTGCAGTGCTAGGTGAGGTATTTTATTCAGCATTTAGCTTTGCCTCGCATGTCTGCAGCCTATTAATGCGTTCCCAGGAGACCTATTGTAATTTTCCAGACACTTGAAAATTTTCAAGCAGATGTCACTTTAAACAAAACCAAAAAAACTTGGAGATGTATCTGCTGATTCTTACTGGTGTCTGCAAACAGTAATTTCTACACTCAAATTGTTCATTCTTAAGGTGAGGGAGGGACAGGCTGCAATATCTAACTGGTAGCAATATTCTTTTACATTTAAAAATGGAAATGTGGAAAAGGGATATCTGTTATGATGGAGAAGGAAAAGTTGGGAGTGAGTGCTTGGTTTTAATCCTGAAAAGGTGTGGAATAGTCAGCTTCAACTGGGATGTGTCTTGATAGGAGAAACCTTTACATGAGCCTTTCTTTGAGCCTCACTCGGGCAGATAATGAAATTATCTGGAAGACGAATAGGGAAATACACTGAGGAAAACAGCAGTGCCAAAAGCTTTGCTAAGTGACATTTCAGCAGGGAGCTTGTCAGCAGGTGGCTCACACCTGAGGAATTTGAAAGCTTTATTGTCACAGGACAGTTGTAAGCTCCCCCTTGCCCAACTCCATGCAATAAAGTTTGAACCTGGATAACCAATGTATGCAGCTGCTTTGCCATCGAATAAATTCCCACCACACACTCAGTTTTTGCACCTTTGAGGACAACCACAGAGGTAAGAGCATCAAGGTGAGTACCCAAGGTTTTGTTGCCTACACTCACAGCTGACAGGTGAATACACTCATTTTTCCAGTTACCTCTCCTGCGGCTGTGTCTGTGGGAAGGTTCAGGATGCTGATTTCTCAGTGTGGTGAGAGCTGTGAGAAGCAGAGGTGGTGCCTCCAGCAGCTTCCCTCGTCCTCCTGTGCAGCATCAGGGACAGCAAACCTGACAGCTCTAGCCCAGCCACCTTCAGGCTGTGCCCTTAAACCTGCTCAGGAGGGTGTCCCTTCACCCCTGGTGTCAGAAGAAAGGAAGAGCATAAGCTGTACTCATTTTCTGTCTTTTCCACTAAAGAGTTAAGAAAACAAACCACACGTAAAAGCTGATGCCTGAGTCGCTCCCTGGGTGCCGAGGTGGTGAAGTATTAAGAACTTTGCTGGCTCAGTCAGGTCACTTCATGAGCATCAGGAAATCAGGCAGTGGACTGTGTTACCCATCTGTCAGCAGAGCTACCAAACAGCTTTCAATTAATTATTTTTAGGAGGAATGCAGATTGTCTTCGCTTGGGACAGGGCTGCTGCAGGCCAGAGTCTGTGCTCCATAAAGCAGGGATGTTCCAGAGCCATCAGTGCCACTTTGTCAGCTTGTGACAGCTGAGGATACAGCCTGGGCTCATTTCTGCTTAAGCTTTGTACAGCAAAATGTTCTAACACATGATGAGTGTTGGGTTTCTTGGTAGTTCCAGGTAATAATGAGATTCTGGTAAAACTGGGTAACTCTTGGTGTTTGTCTTTATCAGCAAACTTGCAACAGTTCCAGCTGGACAAGTTGTGTATTTAATGGCTTTTTCCTCTGAGCTGGAGAGAATGTTTCACAATATTTATAGAAATAAAAAAGATGGACATAATGGGTTTAATGTGTAAAATCAAACCATGCATCTATAAATATGTGGGAAGACATTGATTTGAGAGGAAATACTGATTGTACAGAGCACTGCACGTGCGAGGCAAGCTCGTGCAACGCCACCTGATTTGTGACAGGAGCTTCCCTGGACAAGAAGTTTTCAAGGTTCCCTTCCCTTGCTCTGTCATTCTCAACCCCTCCCTTGCACACAGGCAGGCCAATTACTGGGATAGCTCAGAAGTTTCTGTCACAATTCCAGCAGTTTCTCAAAACAAGTATCAGCTTAAAAAAGCATAGGAGGTTGAAACTGAAGAAAGCTACAGGGATATCGCCGGAGGGGGAAAAGGGAGGGAACATCAGTTGTCGACTTCCAAAGCAATTGTGGATATGGATTGCATGGAAGGCTTCTCATCAGCAGGGAGCCTGACAGGTCTATCAGGGGAGAGTTCATCTACTTCTGTAATAGTAGTTATTTGAACAACTAGAGATCGATATAGTTTCTAGGGGAGATGCTGCTATTTATTGGGAAATAAGAGAGAAATCTTGGTGAAAGTTTCCTCTCTGTTTCTGCAGTAACCACCATCAGGAGGACTGTGCACGTGTTTGCGAGCTGGGGCTCGAGCCGGGATGGCCACAGAGTGCAGGAAAGCTCTGCGTGTCACCTGCAGACCCCACTGGCTCTGCCTTGAGCTCCTCAGAGCTCAGGGGCTCGTGCAGTGGCATTGAAGGGATGGGTTAGCACCTGGAGGAGGTCTCTTGTGAAATGAAAATCAGCTCTGAAGTTGCATCTGCCTTTGTGCCAGCTCTGGGGTGTTTGGGCTGGGGCCCCCCATGGCTGCCCGAGAGTGATTCCTGCAGGTTCTGCTGCTGCCAGGCTCTCTGGGAGAGCCTTGTGTGCAGGAGCAGCATGTGAGGTGCCCAGGAGCTGCTCAGGGCTCAAGGTCAGAGCTCACAGCTCACTCCTACTCAGAAAGCAGGAATATCCTGCTGGGTGGGGGGTGAATTTCCTGGAGAAAGGGAGTCCATCTCATCCACTGCATTGTGTGACACTCTTGGGTTTGTCACCCACAGGCAGAGGATGTGCAGGGCACTGCTGCCCTCCACCACCTCACCCCACAGGTATCACTCCCCTTAAAACAACACTCCTAGGTTGTGGGCACTTCGGGCTCTGATTAAGTCATGATTAGGGAAACAGTAAATGCTTCTGCATGATGCATCATCAAGCCAGGCAGGAACACTTCCACTCTGTTAGCAAACATACCTGCAATATCTTTACCTTAAATGAGCTATAAAGTTGTCTGCCTCCCCTTCACTGTTTACTTTGTGTTCCTGTTTTCTGCACATGCTGCAATATTTTGCTCCTTAAGAGGTGTGTGTGATAAGCTCATGAATAACAAATGAGGATTTATGTTTGTGGATTGTGAAATAATATTAACGTGACTATTACTTTTAATCTTTGCTTTTGAATGATGTATTGAGCTGCAGGTAATCCCAGAGGGATATTATTAGGGTCTGAGTATTGCAAATGTCTCCTTCTTTTGTCTTCCCTCCTGTTAAGCGTGGAATTGAATGTGGAAAAGTGAAGGAAGCAGGACAAACAGGGGCTCTCAGATTTAATGCCTTATTTTATAGTCTGAGACCCCCACCAGCTGTATCTTATAAGGGTGGGGGGAGGAGAGAGAAGAAAGATAAGAAATTCTGAAATTCTAAAGAAGCTACCTTTTTTGAGAGAAATTACAAAAGCCTCTCCATGCTAAATCTTGATCTCCAGTAATGAACACTGGAATTTGCTGTTTCCAAGAAACTTTCACTCACTTAAAAACCCAAATCTTCCTTACTGTTTGGAAAGGAACAAATGCCTTTTCTTTGCAGCTTCTGATTACCAGAACTGGGAGCTGGACTGAATTTTGCAGCCCAACATTTGAAATAATAGTAGACAAGAGCAAAGTGCCTGCAATTCTATTGGAACAAAATTGAATAGACTGTCTCTTCAAATTTACCCTTTCTCATCTGACTGTGATAGGATGCTATTTCTTTAAGAGGATAGTTCTCTGAAAATGTTCTTCAGGACTATAAATATGACAGTAAAAATATGATGTCTGGGATGGTTTCATGCAAATATCCCCCCTCCCTGCATGCATATTTGTAAGTAAACAGAAGATCCTGCTATCTCTTTAAATCTGCTGTTCATTTCACAACATCAACAAATGTTGGTTATTATATTTGCATGTCAGCAATACTGCTGACAACTTCCATTCCTACATCATTTTTGTGCCTCCACCGATAGAACTGGCTGGACAGAAGAGGAAGTTTGGGGACAGAAGGAGAAACACTTGGTGCTATTTTAATTCTCAGATACATTTCTAATGAACATCTTTCCACGATATCCATCAAAACCAACTCTGTCCAACCTGCTGGGGTGTTCCAAACTTCCTGGGAATTGCCCCTGGGGTTTGCACTGACCCCAGACAGGTTCCCATAGGCAGCAGCAGGAGCAAGGGACTGCCAGGGACTGCCCCAGGGAGCAGCAGAGGAGGACAGGGAATGGGGTGGCTGCTCTGCTCTGCTCTGCTCTGCTCTGCTCTGCTCTGCTCAGGCTGGCACAGGGCTGGGGACAGCCAGTGCCAGGGCAAAGCAGAGTGACAAAACCCAGCAAGCCCTGCTGCAAGGCTGGGCACAGACTCCTACCTCTGCTCCTGAGGCATCTTGTAGCAAAAATACTGTAGGGAGCTCGACTGAAGACAATGCAGGTTGATAAAAAATGGGGTGAAAAGCCTGCAGCACTCGGGAAGCTTGCAGTGGGTAGGAGCTGGAGTGTGGTTCCTGCTCTGGGGCCAAGCAGAGCTGACCAAGCTGTGGCCCCAGGCTGCCTGGGGAGGAGCAGGGGACACTTTTCAGTGACTGCAGGTCTGCAGCCCTTGTGTACTCACAACTCAGGGTGCAAAGGGGTGAAGGTTGGGTCCCTTTTGCCCTTTCTAGCTTTGCTCTGGGAGACAGTTTTAATTTCAATGGGAATTCTTATTCTTAAAGCTCAGACAGCACTGTCCTTGAAAGCTGGTAGACCTAATTATGAGAGGCTTAGAGGGATGGTGAATAGATCATCTTCGCTTCTTGAGTTAATCTTGATATATAATGCATGGCAAATATTGTCTTGTTTCTTTTAAAAACCGTCAGTGAGAGGAAATTCCAGAGACGGGAAATGCAATCTTTCAAAGGATTAAGAGAGAACTAACTAACATGAACCAGATCATTAGCTTTGTATTTTCTGTTCCACCTTCTGATGCCCATATTTCACTCATGAGGATGAGTTGGAATGACTCCAAAAACTAAGTGGAAATTAATTTCTCAAAGGCTGATCTGAAAGTTAAGATGCATTTCAAAATCACTTGCTTTACAGATCCCATCCATTTGCCCCGAAGAAAGAAAGAAAGAAAAAAAATAATGCTTTATGTAGCAACACAAAGTACAAGTGAAAATGAATCTGGGTGAGGCTCTGCAGGAGGCTCGGGGGGAGGCAGCCAGCAAGGCAGGGCTGCTGTGAAATGGCACATCAGCCATGGGAAGGTGTTTAGCAGGTCTGAAAGAGATGCTCAAAGCAGAGGATTTCTTAAGGAGGCTGGGAGGACAATGCCAGGAGGATTGTACACACTGTAATTTCCCCCAGAATTTTAAGGAATCAAAATTAGGTTTTTGAGGAGACCCCCTATTACAGAAAATTCAGAAAAAAAATTCAAAGGTTTGATTTTACTTTCAACATTATGGGCTCTAATACAGATCATTTGAGGACCTATTTTCAAATTGAAACTAACACTGATAAAATGTTAAAGTTCTTTTCTTCCTCTAAAGCATGATTTTTTATGATACATAAATTGCAATCTTTCTAAAATAGTAAACTTATGGAAGATTTAATTACTGGAAAGATTAATTTTTTTGTAACAGAAAACTGCTTTGCAGAAGGTTCCACAGGGCTCTTTTGCCACTGGCTTTAACATAAGCAATTTCAATTGCAAACAAAAAAAGAGAGAGGTAATTAATTGGGTGTTCTACTTCGTTAGAAAGATTCTCTTCTGAATGTGTTTGAGCTCCAAATAAACACAGCAGAACTGGGACAAAAGTAGGGCTGTTGTGAGATCAGATTCTAGGCTCTGCCTCAAACAATATCTCTCGTTTAAAGGCTGAGAAGTAAAGGGTAAAACACTGGGCTTTGAGTTATGAATACACTTCAGATCTTTGCTGAAGTGTGATATGAGACTAATGATGATAAATATTGTGAAAGTGATTAAAGCATGGTTGCATTTATATTATTAATATTAGGTAATTAAGATCCTTGCATTCTTCCTAGCTATTATTACAGATAGGTAGCATTATTACAATGGCATTGATACCTTCAGTTCCAGAAGTGCTGCAAACCCTCTTTGGCCTCTCTTTTCTGTGAGCCAAATTGCATTTAGCATCTCCAGACAGTCACAGGGCAGCGGAGCAGTGGCAGAAGTCCTCTGGTTTCATATCTGCCCTGCAGATCAGTTTGGAAGGGATTTCTCTTGGCATAGGATAGGGAAGAAAGGATCAAGTGCTGTAAATAAGGTATGAATCATTTAATCCTGACACTCTGTACCGTGATTCACATTGCAAGTGAAAGTATGCCTTGGGGTAAATAAAATGCTGACTCTGCAGGAGGAAGTGTCAAAATCAGTGTGGATTTTAATAGCAGTGGATGTTAGCACTGACATTTCAGTGTGACTGACTTGGGAGATGAGTTATCACGTGCCAATCTAACTGAGAAAAATGCCCACTAAATCGGAGTTAAAGGCTGAGTGGGAGTGACTGGTTCCTTTCTGCTTTGGGGAAGGAGCAGAGAGCAGGAAGGCAAGTTGGCCAAACTCCCTGGAGAAATTCTTTGCATCAATACAGAACTGAGGTTTCCTGAGCTGCTGTGTAAACCTCTTTCCTAAGGTTTAACCTAGTTTGAAAAATAAAATGCAGTACCCATGAAAAAGCTCCCCTTTTTTCCAGTCTTCAAATGGGTCTTTTCATCCAGTTTAACCTATTTGCACTGACTTAAAGCAGTAATTGCTAATGATTCTTTAGGTTCAGTGTTATTCTGGACAAATTATGGCAATTATCTAGATCACAAATATATGTAGCACTCTTTGGTACTTTCTGTAATTGCCCTTGAAGTTCAAATGCCTGATGTTTAATATGGCCTATCCCATTAAGTATTGTTCCAAGTAAAGTCAATGGCAAAAGTCCCAGTGACCTCAGTGATGAAGGTTCACACCCTTAGATTTGGTTCATTTTAGTTCAGAGGTAGATTTTGTTTTCCCTTAATTCACTAGGTGGTAGCAGTGTACAAATTGTGTGGTGTGGGTTTAAGTTTTTTTTTTTTTCCCTAGCTCTAATCAGACTCGCTTCAGAACCTTCCTTCAATTCCCAACCCATCATTTCTGAGTCTTGCACTGGGTTCTTGAGGGGAAAGAAGACAAAAGGTTTTAAACACCCTTGTGAAGGAATGCCAAAATTTTTGCCACGCTGCAGATGTTTTCTCATGATGGCAGAAGCCACACTGCATTGGAAGTGTGCAGCTACTGCTGGTCAGAGAATGACATCAACATCTGAGGCTGAGCTTGAAGACTTTCATCCAGCCAAAAAGAAGAGAGAGACATTAAATCTCCATTAGTTCTGTATCCCTTCCACCAGTTTTTACTGAATTCCCTGCAATGTGTCAGGCAACATGATTAAATGAATGTCCATTATTATAGCAGTCAGTCCTGGGAAAGTCACTGTGTTCAGCGAGGGACGATCTAGCTGACAACAGGCAAGAGGACTTGGGCTTCTAAACTACTAATCTAGGCAGGGTTCTTGCTGAGTGTAATCCATATTTTTCAGCAGTGGATGTGTAGATTAATGAGAAGCTGTCATTTGGAACAGATGTTGCTGTTTTGTTCACTTTTATCGTGCCTAACACGCTGCACGTTCTGGGATTAACCTCCTGATCTACATGTTGCTACATGAGCATTAACCATTTCTTCGGAGAGAGGAAGGAAGAATTAATAAAACAAATGTTTGCAGTCTTTCTCCAGAAACAAGAATTTGTTTTCAGACAGCCAGGTATAACCTGTGACATTTCGCTTCTGCCCTGTCTTTTCAGTGACAATGGCCAGCCCTGAGTGGTGCTCTTAGGGAGCTGGGGGCAGCCAAAAGTGCCACTGAAAGGGCTGCTTCCCACCAAAGTGCCCCTCAGCACCTCTCCTGAGAGCCTGTGGCCCTCTGGCTCCTCATCTACCGCTCCCCACCCCTTCTCTCACCTTTGCTCTCTGCTCAGGATCCTCTGGGGGCTGGGGTTATTACAGTGCTACCCCAAAACTAACTCCAGTTTGGGATCACAGCTTACCAACCACACAGGGGCTCCTCTCTGGGGCTGCCTGGTCCTGTCTCTCTGTGTCTGAACAAGAATGGCCAAGCAAGGGCTGTTCAGACACCTGACTGTCTCACCTAGGGCGGCAGCTTGAAACCACAGCAGTATTTTTTCAAATTATGCAGCTCTACATTTCAACCCTAATATCCCACTACAATAGATTAGGGATGAATGATGGAAATTTGAAGGGGTCTATCAGAGAGATGTTTTTAGCCTAAAAATACATGATGCTAAGTCAGATGAAGATATTTATGTACTGATAGATAATGGCCAGAAGTAGCAGAGATATGATGAATGCAATCCTCCTGTGAGTACCAAGAACTAACGGCAGTTATCCAATATCTCTATCTGATCCTAGTGGGATGCAGATAGGAGCCTTATCACTAACTAAAACAGAGTCCTCCTGACTGAATCAGACAGCCTGACAGTGGGATCACTTTGCAGAAGTTGCTCTATATAAAGCTTGCAGCAAATGTTATTTTCTGGTACTACAATGAAATAAATCCAGGGGACATTTGCAGGAGAGCTTTCAGAATTCCTCCAGGCAATGACTGAGGAAGAGACACTGTAATATAAGTACACTCTTGCTTTGTGCAAAGCATGGTGAGACAGGAAGAATTAACATCGATGGGAGAAAGAAAATTCAGGTTTCATCAAGATGTTTAAATACCTGATGTCATTTTGCCAGTTTGGCTGAGTGGCAGGAATATACTGGGCTTTGTATGTTATTTTTAGCAGCAAATGAGACACTGAATTTTAAAATGCACATGCAAATGCAAAAAAAAAAAGTTGTTTAAATAGATGTGATACCTTAATGTACTGTCCATTTTATAAGTCTTTGTATAATACCTTGGGTAATATGAAACAATTTAATAGTCAGGGCCACAGAATAATCCTAGAATATATGATAGAGATGATGATAAAACAAGATCAGATTTCCATCTTCTTTTGGTCCTTGTTATTTCATAACTGCTAACAAAACTTTCAGAATGAGGGTCACAGTCTAAAACTTCAGCAAGGAATGATTCACACATGGAAAGAAGCAAACAAAATATACCAGTTCATGTTACAAGCATGTGAATGAGAGGAAAGCAGGGGATATGCTGATTCTGTGTCATCGTAATCCTACAGCTATGCTTAGGAATTAATAAAACATCCATGGCTCTCTTGCAGCTCCATCCCTGCTGGCTGCTGCTCTGGTGATACATTGCAATAATATGCCAGAGATAATATTCCAGTAATAAATGATGGCAATATCCCATCAGATCCTCATCACTCCAGTGATGCACTGTGGCCATACATCAGCAGGCAATGGAGTTTAGGCATTAGTGGAAGAGGCAAATTTGGTTGTACATGCACTGAACAGAGTGTTTGACATAATGCACCACGTGGGTGCTGAGCAGGGACTGCATTTGCAATGTGTGCTGCACTTATGGGCTCTTCTTTCTCACTCGAGTGCTTAAAATCCAAATGTGAGTGTGCAAACCATCACAGAATAGGACCACAGCATCATTTAGGCTGGAGAAGACTCCTAAAACCGTGGATTGATGGAGCTGATGGAATCAGCTCTCCAGGTTTTCACCATCCTGCACTGCCATGTGAATGTGTTGGGTGATTGCCTCTTTTTAGTATTAATACAAAATGTTGTGTAGAGGCATAGGTCAGGGTGGGGAGGCTTTTGGTTTAATGTGTGACTGCTTCTCAGCCTGTTCCTAAGGCACTGATTACTGCCACAGGGCTCGTAAACTATTTTGGGAGCGCCAACCAAGTCTTCTGCAATAATGGTATGATATTACACCTGATATGCATGCGGATGGACAAGTAATTGGAGGGGAAAATGTAAGATATTTCTCATCCCTAATTATTCTTTATTTCTTTAATTTGGCAGCTGTCTTCACAGGAAGCTTATACAGATGTAAGTCATCACAGCAGTGACATTTTCTCCGAAGCCTTCTCAGATGACAAAATTCATAGATAACTCTCCAGTGAGATTCCCTGAAGAACTGATACATCCCAGCTCCCAAGCAGTGATGTGAGTTTGGGGAGTCATGCTGAATCCCGTGCTCACAAGCAGGTTTAACCAGAAGGGAAGATTTTACTTTGGAAGCCAAAGCAGCAATACCAAGAGGGTTAAGGGAAGAGACTCCATTTTGGTTAGTAAAGTGCAGTTTCAGATGTTCACTTTTGATGACAACAGACCAGAGAATTAAGCTATGCACTTTAAAGATTTTTCTTAGCCTTTCTGATACTGAATTTCTCCAGAGGAATTCAGTACCAGCCAGCTCTGTGATCAATAAGTATGCTATTGATGGAAAGTGAGGGAAGGACTTACAGAATCATTAAAGGTCAGCTGATTTGTCCCTAAAGCTCATATGCTCAGCATCTGTTTACATCTTAAGAGTCACAGACTGAGGCAGTGAAATTCAGCCGGGAAAGAGGTTGGATTTTGTACGGCTGGCTGAAATTTGTATCTCCTAGCACTGAAGAATATTAATTTCTAGGGGCTTGTTCATGAGGAATCAAATTAGTCACTTCTGCTTCCAGTGTTCTTTAATGTAAAACAAGTAAGATTGTTCTATATGAGTTCAAATAAAAAACCCAAGCCAAGTAAAGCATCACTCACAAAACTTGGAGCACTGCAGTTTCATCACCCAAAGTGCTGCTACTGTAAATTTGGTTCAGCTACAAAGATTGCATCTTTTAGTACATTATAAATAAACTTTTCAGGATACTGTTGCAAGAGTCAATGCCACATGCTGTAAAAAAAAGCAATTAGAAGAAAAGAAAGCGAAGGGAGGTGAGGACCTCCGAGTGGAATATCCATGTTGTAACCCTGCAGAGCATCTAGAGCCACAGGGGCAAACTGCAGGTCCTGCTGGGCTTGGAATATTTTGTCTGCTTTATTAACTTTCAGGAGTGACAGTGGAACCATAGCCTGAGATGGGAAAAATATCCACCTTTAATATAAAGATTGCTAGTGATGAAAACTATCACAACCTTCATTGAATTGCTCCTCTACTTAGCAAGCATCACTGTTAGCAGCCTGAAATACATGTCTGGAACACACAAAATTTAGGTTGCCTGAAGTTGAAGCAATTCGGGTTCTACTGCAGATTTCCTTGTTCAGCAGCGGTTTCTGCTTTCTGGTGGCTTTTACCTTTCCAGTTATTTACTCTACAGCCAAGTTATTGTGTGCCTTTCTATTCTGTTTGACCTTTAGTACACCTATTGATTTATTTTCTTTTAAACTTCCCAAGTCCATAGTTTTATTTTGTCAGCTGTATAGCAATGTTTTACTGAAGCCTAAGTGTATTTGTTAAATGCTCTTCCTGCGTGAACTAGGCTAATAATCTCTCTAAGAAGATTACCTTGAGCAGATATATTTTCCATCCTTGATCAGCATTAACAGTAGCATGCACCTTACAGTCTCTGTTAATTGAATTAAATATGAGCTTTTCCTTTGTTGTCCCATATTGAACTCAGCCTGACAGCCCCTGTTATCTCTTGCCCATACTTTTTAATGAACTAACAAGGAACTAGCATTTTTCAACTTTTCTGGAATTATCTCCTGTCCATGGGTTACTGAAAAATGAACATTACCTGCCAAAAAAGCTTCTCAGCCAGCTGTGTTAAAATTTCTCAATGCAAATTACCCAGAACTTCTGATTTAAGTATGTCTAACTACAGTAGCTGTTGATTAATATCCTCTTTAGTTACAGTAGGAATAGAAAGTATATTACCATCATCGTCTAACAAATACTTCATCCTTTCCTCCAAATACAGAACAGACATCTTTATTGATTTTTTTTTTTTTTTGCATTGTTGCTAAATAAAAAAGAAGTATCTGTTGTTTGTGTTTGGGAACAGACCTATTGGTCTCTTTCAAGTGGTTTTTTTCCACTCCAGAAATGTTTTGCAAAAACTGTTCCCTTATTAATGTTCTCAATGACACATTTTTGTTTTTCTTGTCAATTATCTATCCTCTTTTACTATCACATTTGTCTTTTTTGTCCTTATTGGTAAGGCTTACTTTTATGGCTGCATTCACTTCCTACTGCAGAGGTTTCGGATTTATTATGCTGAGCTTATTCTGTTGTGGTTTTACACAGATGCAGCCTTCTTTCTCCTCTTAAAATAAGATATCCTTTAGTAGTTCTTACAAAGCTCTCATATTTTCTGCCTTATTTCCTTCTTCCAGTTGATCTTGCTCATAATGCTTTTTGGCTTTAAAAACTTTCTTAAGGCACCACTGTATTCTGCACTGATTCAAACTTCAGTTTCTTTGCATATAGCAATATTAGTTGAATTATTACTACTCATATGTCAATAATGAAGCCAAGATTGGTACTTGGTGGAGGTATTTCCCCTTTATTCAAGACCACATCGAAGCTAGGCAAAAATTCCACATAAAACTGATTCATTCACTCCTAACACTGAAGTATTCCTTTCTGGGAAAGGTTCCTCATCTTTCCTACGGGAAAGACCTGGCTGCAGAGTTAAACCAGGAGAAATGCCAGCCTCACCAGAGGAGTTTTATAGCTCCCTGTGGGATATGGCAAATCACTCCAGCTGGGCCCAGGCACAAATTCCTCCTCCCTCCTCCTTCCCCCATGGCAGGGTTCCCTGGCAGTCCCTGGAATGAGGACAGGCAGCTGTGAGGTGTCCTCTGCCAAGGCAAAGAACACTAACTCTCTTCTTGTCCCCCATCTGATGGGGTCTGTAGGACTTAGGGAGGAATCATTTGCACGCCGTGGGTTCTGCCCCACGGCTGCCTGGTGTCAAGGGAAAGCTGTCCCTGGTGAATTCTGCACTGGGCTGGCTTCCATCTGGGCTGATGCTGGAGGTAAAGGATCAGAGCTTGGCTTTTCAGAAGGCTGCATTTTGCATCTTTCTCTGCAGTTATTCACTCAGCTGCTGGCCAAGAGCACAACCTGCTTGAAGGATTTGTATCTGTGGGGAGCAGGTTTGGGTTTTCGCTGTTTTGAGGGAGAGAATGAGCTGATGTTCCCCATTTCTCCCTCTCCTTATGGCCCAGTGTTATGCTTCCAAAACAAAACCCCTGCTCAGTCTAGGACCCTGGACTAAAATATCTGCACACTGTTTTCCTCCCTTGCACTTTAATTGAAGCTGGTTAATGTGCAGTGGCTTCGTTAGGCCATTAACAGATCCAATTAGGGCCGAGTTCAATATCTGTTCTGTTGCTTTGCAAGGACAAAACTGGCTTACATCTTAACTGGTAAGAGAGAGAAAAAAATCTTTCAGCAGCTCTTTCCCAGCGCATCATCTCCTCTGGAAGTGCTTGGATTTACATGTGTGTCTTCAGCAGGAAAACATGAGGTGAGCACAGAGGGAACTGCTCAGTCCCTTCACGGCAGGACAGCGAATTCTGCCACTTCTGGGGTCACTCACCAACCCCTCCCTGCTCCTGCTGGGAGGTTTCCTGGCTGAAGAGCTTTCCTGACCCTTTGCTGTGGCTGCAGTGATGCTCAGAGCTGCCCCCGAGTCACTGTGCCCAGCTCTGTGCTCTGCTCTGCGTGGGGTCCTTGTCTGCTCACCCTGCACAGCTGGGGCATCCCATCCCACTAAAGTTTGGAGTCAGGCTGAGCAGCCAAATACGTCAAAAATATTAACAAAGCTTCTGTATAGCTGCTCTTCAGAAAAAAGGAAAAGAAAAAGAAATTCTTTCTATTTTGGAGCTTAGGCTCTAGGCTTAAATAGTATATATATGTGAACTTTCACCATGTGATTCTGTATTTTATAAAACTGTGGCAAAGAAAATATACTGATTGCTTGCCAGATTCCTCCCCCTCAGTCCTGCTCCTGACACTAGGAGCTTGCTGGAGAGCCAGGAATATTCCGTCCCTACAGCTAGGCTTTGACAGTAGCTTGCTTTTGTGATTGCAAGCGAGCCATAAAAGTAAGAAAAAACCCCAAAAACACAGGAAGTGTTACAGCAAATTAATAAGTCTGTTTTGCTGAATATGTTATTTCTATTAAAATTTTAAAAGAGTTTTAAGTGACAGTAAATGTGGTCTTATTTTAGAATGGTTTCCATAACACTACACAACGGTTGCCAATGGCACTTATGCCTTGTCGTGCATACACACAGTTATTTAGCTGACAACAGTGTTTAAGCCATTAAACAAGATAATATTGCAACTGTTATGCAATGCTAAAGCTCTCACTTGAAAGAAGTATTTGGGGTTTTTAGCTGAAAGTTGACTTTTTTTTCCATATTCATTTATATTTGCTTTATTAGAAATGTATAATTTAATGTAATATTCAAGGCCCTTAGGGTATACACTCGGTTACCTATAAAACATTCATGCACATTGAACACTTTTTTGGTGCCAGTTCTTGGCTTTGTACATCTGCTGTACAATACTGAGTATTCTAACTAACAACATGCCTTAATTGAGTTTAGGTGTTCCAGTCATTTATTTAAATTTAGTAGTGTGAATAATTTATTTCAATTTACATTTTAATTATTTTACCCACTTTTTTGGGAGTAACCTCATTTTCTAGCTTCTAAAAAAATAATCGGCATATGTTTACTGCAGCAACATTCACACTTACTAAATTCTCTGAGAAGTTTAGTTCCAAACTGAGAAATACTAATGAATTATTCATACCTCAGGCTCTAGCTGGAGTTGAATTAGGATGTCCAGATCTAAAAGAGACCTGGCCTTCTAGAACCCAACAGCCCCTAAAGCTCCCTTGTTCCTCTGGCAAGTTGGACTAAGCTGGATATAAATACGGTAAAATATGAAAATTTCTGCAGTCAATGTGAATTCATATATTTCCTTTATTATTATTCTTATATGTTATTATTCATTATCTATAATTGAACAGTTTTTTGGGACATCATGCATGGCACGGAGTTCCTTGTGCTCTATTCCCCACCCAACTGATGGACAGGGAAGGTCTGAGACAGGCATTGCTCTTCCAGCTGATGTTCACTGAATTTTGGGGATTGGCAGGTGAGGGAATGGGAGACAAACACCTCACCTGTGGCACCCTGAGGAGTTCAGCGTGCCCAGAGCTCCAGAGGGATTTGAGCTCACTGAGAGAACTGCAAGGAAGTCCAAGCTCTAAGGACCTATGTCCTCAGAAAGAAATGAGGAATTTGCTGGAAAACCAGCAGCAATTTAGAAAACATTATTTATTTATTTAGCTAATTGCTCATTCTCTGACAAACCTGCTTGCTTTAAAGGTGGCCCTGGTTTTAGAGGGGCTTAAAATCTGCAAACACACCCAGTGTCTGAGTCCAGCTCTTACAGAACATCTCTCTCGGACTGGCACCTGCCCGTAGAGGTTTCAAAGTGTTAACAGGACAAACACTGTCCACATTTCACAGTTTTATAACCAGAAAAAGATGCCTCAACAAAGGGCAATGAAAACCACTCAGTATTAAACATGTGAGGAGTTTTTCTTTAGTGGCTAAGTCAATTTGCCACCTCTGCTGCGTGCAGACACACACCTACACCGGCACGTGTCTCTCAGGTGGTCCCCTTTTTATAAGGCTCTTTTCCAAACACAATATAAACACAAGCAAAAATATATGCATTTTTTTCAGCCTGGATGTCTTTATTCCTTGGATTTCTGCATATAGCTATATTCATATTATTCAGCACTGTCTCTTCAGACTCATGCATATCTTTTCACACACACAAGTGTGCCCTGAGATGTTACAATCTCTTTTGCCTGTCGATCTATAGCTATATAAATGTTTCTCTAGGTAATAAATTTCACCACATTTTACTTTAAAATGTAATTTTTTTCAAATTCACTTTTACTGCTAAATATAGTCCATAACGGCCCATCCGTAAATGAACACCTTGAGAATGGAAGGTGGTAAGCTGGAAATATTTTTAATAATAAAAATCTTTAGCTACAACAAACTACATGCATATCTTTGTTCTGAATATCAATGGAGATGCTACTCAAAGTAAACCTTTTTTTTTTTCCAGCTACAAAAACCCCTTCAGCTGAGCAGAAGTTGGGTGCAGAGGGTCTGCAGCAAAGCAGTGACCCAGGGAGTTGTGATTCGGATGTGGTGACGATCATTTCAGCCAAGACCATGAGCTGGAGCTTTGCAGAGCTCAATCCAGCCAAGCAGCACCAACCGAGGCGGTGTCAGAGCTGCTGAGAGCTGTCCCACATGAAATTCCTGTAGAACTCGGCGAGTTCTCTGCTGGGGAAGCTCTGGTGGGAGTTGTTGTGGGGCGCAGGGGATGCTCAGGCTGTTTTCCCTGCATCACAGCCTGCAGATTCCAGCTGAAGGGACTGATTATTTCAGCAGATGGTTAAATACCTTGTTGAACCAGAGCCATCCCCAACGGCTGCACTTGGGGAAATAACTTGGGGAATGATGATGACAAGTGCAAGGCTGTGGGGTCCTGAGCAGGGAGGGGTCCCAGAGCCACGTGCGAGGGTCCAGGCAGTGTGGGGACAGTGCCAGGAGGATGGGAGCTGTCCCAGGCTCTGGCACACAGGGAGGAGGGACCCAGAGGGAACTCCCAGGGGCGTGAGGCTCATCAGGGCTAGTTTGGAACCCACAGGCAGCAGAGCAGGAGCAGCCTGGGAGGCATCACAGCAGGGAATGAGCTATGGGGCCATGAGCTGCTGTGAATTCATGGCGTGACAGAATCTGCTCCCCAGCCATCTTTAACCATTCATTCCTCAGTCTACACTCTCACTAACATGGGCAGTTGTTTCATTCAGACCCTTACTAACCCAGTCCTAAAGCACAACAGATTTTGTAGTAATGCTGGTGTGCTGTAAAAAGCTACTGCCGAGCTGTGGTGAATATGCCATATACACAGCTTTCTATATTGCAAGCCTGCCTGTAGCCTGGAAGTAATAAAATCAAAATAATTTTGGACAATATGACCTCTATTTTAAAGGCCATGAGTGAAAGACCTTCCTAAAAGCTACTCAGAATATAAGCAAAAGGTGGAAAACCAGAATCAGTTGTTGAAAAGAAAAAGAGCCCCCCTTTGGTTCGCACAATGTATTTATAATTTATTTTTAAAACGATTCAAATTTTTAGGCATTTTGTAGGCAACTCTGAGCCTAACAGTTCTTTGTCCCATTGCACTCACTATCCAGTACTGCACATATGCAAAAAATTTGCAAGAGGTAAGATTGAGAGTGATGGACATAACTGAAAATAGTTTTGGCCTTGTTTGACTGTGAAAGGCTTTTCAGGGGCAGATTTATTTGAGAAAGGGACTTATTTGATGGCTCTGAACCTACCCCCTCTGCTCACCTTTGTGCCAGAGGCACAGTGGATATGCTGGCAGAAGTCTCATGCCCTACTTTCCCCCTAAGCCTCCACTGCTGGAAACAGGATATTAAATGCTTGGCAATAAAGCAGTTTCTGCTTGTTGTTCAGTAACCTTGTAGCCTTCAGCTCTGCTCGAAAATCTTACAGGAGCGGAGTACCCAAGCAGGAATCAATGATTTGTATCAGGGAGGGAGGAGGATATTAAAGATACCCCGGAGGAAACAAAAAAAGAGGCCAACCTTGGAGCAGCCAAATGGGCAGAGACCCATCGGTTCAACTCCTAACCCTCATTACTTGTCCCTTCCCGCTGCTGGATTTAATCTTACATGATTCCAGCCAGCCCCTCCTCTGGCACTGCAGGCTGGCTTTTAACTCGATGAGTGGCTTCAGTGCTCAGGCTCTGCTGGGCAGGGAGGGGAGGTGAGGCAGGTGGGAAACAGCGCTGCTTCTCCTTCTGGGCTCTGGTGGGCCCTTGGGCAAGACACCTCTCAGTCATGGGAAAGGGTTTCTGAGCACTGCTAGGGCTGAGGAAAGCAGATTCTTCCCACACCTTCCTTATTGAGGGCTGCATGCTCCCTGGCAGCCTCTCCTTGTGATGTCCACGGGGAGCAGTGGGAAGTGCTTGGCAAGGCTTCCTACTCCTGCCCTCTGGTTCAACCCCTTCTAATGGTCCTCTGCCTTCTCTACTCCTTCCTCATCTTTTAATAAAAACTGTGCAGACCTTTGTTAAACCTGTAATACACAGAGAGCTGTCCCTGCAGAATGAGCTCTGCCCCTCGGCCTCAGCTTTCCGTGGAATGGTCAAAGCTGCGGTGCAGATTTGGGTGCTGGACAGGGAGCTCCCATTGTACAGAGATCCCATTGGGCTTGGGGATCAATCCTTCCACAGACAGAACAATTCTCCTTTTCAGGGGCAGTGTTCTGTAGCTCTTCCTGAGCTGACTGAGCCTGCTCGCACAGGGACTCTCCTTCAGCAGCCAGGTGAGGTTGGGACAGATGCCTGGTGGGTCTGTCAGGTATATTTGGCAAGTGAGGAAGCCCAGGCTGTGAGTACAGGAACCAAAATACCTTTCAAAGTCCCCTGTGAAGGAGGGGACAGTCAGTTTTGGGGCTGCCAGGCGTGCCTGGTGCAGCTGCTGGGGCAGAGGGAGAGCAGCAGGGCTCAGGCCATGGACACCGCTCTGGCTGCAGGGCTGAAAGGAAATGAAGTGTGCACGTGTTTTGCTTTTCCTCTGAAGTACACAGTTCATTGGAAAGTCTTCAGAGAGCCTTACTGGTTACAAACTCTGGGTCAGGGAAGAGTTACCCTGTGGTTTTTTTTTTTCCTGAATGCAGTGAATGAGAGCAGTTTGGTCAGGAAGATATTACACCCATGATGCCTTTCTGGAAGGGCAGAGGAGAACAAGCTGAGAGACTGCAATTCCTCACTGGAAGAAGGAGAAGGTCCAGGACCTCATTCTGGTTTTTGAGAGCTCACAGCAGAGAGCTGTGGGGACACTGAGCCGTGATGTTTTGAGGGTCACCACGATGCAGAGCTCTGAAGGGCTGAATGTGGTCCCAGTCACTGCAGCGCAGATCCAGAGCAGCCTGAAGAGCCACATCCCTCCTCCATGTGGATTCACCCTTCCAGCTCCCTGCTGAATCCCCTGGGTTTAGCCTTTCCATACCCTTGCACATGCAGAACTGTCCCCCAGCCCTTCAGCAGCTGAAAGGCCACCAAAGGCCCTGGAATGATGGTGGCTCATTCTACTGTCCGAAACAGAGCATCTCTCACCTGGCCTCTTAATACCGATCTCAAATGGCCACTCATTCCTGTGTATCACCATAAAGTCCGTCTGGAATATGCTCGATGCTTTCCAATTCCACGACAAGCTTCCAGATTAGTCCAAGTGTAATATAAGAATCATTAACTCGTTCTGAGCTCCTGGCCCTAGCAGAAGGCTGGGAGAGAGGATCAGTGCTGTTAAATCCTTGTGCTGTGCTCTCCTGAGAAATGGCACAGTTTTCAGCCCCATCTCGCATTATTGCCATTGTTGTCCTTTAGGCGTTGATGCTAATGACGACTGAAAGAGCTTAATGAGCATGCGCCTTGAATAAGCTCTTTATCCACCTTATAAAATAATTACATTTTATTGAAAATTCCACAGGGCCAAGCTCACAGAAGCAGTCAGGGGTGCCAATTTAATAGGATATGGTAGAGTGCTTTACTCAAATAAGGCCAGATCCTTCAGAAGTTCACCTTCATGGCCACAAAGGACAGCAGGGCCTCGCTGAGCACAGGGCTGTGGGATACCTGCTGTTATCCACCCCGAGACACTGAGCAAAGGCAGTTCAGCTTGAGGATCACAAAACACCTCTAAAACGGACTGGTGTTGTACGGCAAGAGGAATAGGATTTGCGTTCCAACAGCACAAAGACGCCTGGTGATCCCTGATGAAAGGTAGCTTGTCAATAGCCTGTTCAACACCCTTTAATAGGGATGGAAAGCTCCTTGTCCTGGTCTTGTTCCCATCCAGCACACATCAAAATTGTTGACCTATTAAGAGAAGAAAGATATTCCCAAAGGAATGCCTAGCGGTGTCTTCTGGGATGCAATGGGGCCTCTGCCTTTAACAACACACAGCAGTGGCAGCTCCTAATAGGGCTATAGAAAGTTCTTAAACAGGAATGAATGACAAAGATCCTATTGAGGCTGGGTAGGGCAAGTTTCTCATCATGTAAGCATTCTGTCAGAGGGAAATGGCTGAATGACTCACAGGTGAATTGCTTGTAATACGTTTCACTGGAAAATTAAAATTTGTAAATTTATTTTTCATCTTTAAGCAAAATGCTTCCACATCTGTCATTGAGGAAATATTCTTTGAGCCTGCACAGAATGAAAGAAAGTACAAATGAAATACTTCCATAATGTGCTTTCAATGTTATAAAATACATTTTCTGGATGAAATTTAAACCCTTGTGAAAACTTTTTCAACCAGTGCCAGTTTTTAAATATTGCATTATTTATGCTGCAAAAATGCTTAAGGATATCATAATTTCAAGACCAGACCCTTCAACAAAATGTATTTCTTTTACTAATGGGCCCATGATATCTTCTTTCAAAACATTTACTAAATGTGTGCAAGAACCCCAAGGACCGGGATGTCTGGGAGCATCCTTGCTCCCCATGTCTCTCAAGGCAAGGAGTCTGCAGCTACTGCTGAGATCTGAGCTGCAGCCTGGCCCCCCCAAAAAAGAGAAGCCTTCAGCATCCAGATCCCAAACTCCTTTGCTGGCAAAATTCTGAATTTTGCGTTAACACAAAATCAGCACAGAAAATCACAGGATGCTTTAGAAATGTGAAAGTCTGGTGTATTGCTTCTCTGTCTTATGGTTTCTGAGACTACTGCTGCGTTTTCCAGTTTTTCCTTTGCAACTGTGGAGGTTAACAGTGCATTTTAAAATGTCATATGCCTGAATAATTATCAAATTCCTACTATTCCCATGACATTTCCAGGCTCCTGCCCATGGCTGCTCATTCCTACCCAACCAAGCAGAGCTTCTGAGACTGCAGCTGAGGAACACTCACTCCATAACTGCTTAAGCTCTTGGCACCAGCACAGGGTGGGAAGGAAAGCAGGGAATTTTCCAGACTGGGTCAACTTCAAGGAGAACAGAGCAGTTTTCAGCCTGTGAAGATGCATTTCTGGAGGTTTCATCCATCCCTCTTCTGCAGCACATTATGGGGCCATCAGAATTCACTGCGAGCTTCTCCTCAGCCACAGTGCTGCAGCTGTCAGGAGGAATCCACCCCTGATGGCAGAGAAATGTCCAGCACAGTTACATATGTTGCCCAGAGCAAGTGCGAGTTCTGCCTGCAAGGTAAGATAAACAGCAGAGAAAGTGGCAAGAAGATAAAAAGGTGAAAAAAAGAGAAAGGTTAAAAAAAAAAAAAAAGTTGTTTGAGCAAAGCAAGGCCCAAGGACTCCCCACGTTTTACCCCTAGAGTTTACAACAGGGAGCCAAAGCAAACCAAGGAAGGACACTGAGGATGTCACCCTGTGCACAGGGACATCTGTCATGGGCAACCACTCGTGGACCACTGAGGTGGAGCTGTGTCCAGGCTCAGTGAGCCTCTGAACCAACCCCTCCAAATGTGTGTGCTCAGTGCCAGGGGTTACACTCTGGTGTCTGTCTGCAGTTTATAATCGGGAGCTCCATGAAATAATTTCATTAGGCAGGTGTGAGGTGTGAGGTAAATGCACGGCGTAATCCTGTATAACACAATCATCATCACATTTTGATTCCCCTGCCCATCACCTTCCACATTTATCTTCAGAGACCTCTTAATGAAACAGCTGCTTAGATTTAATTAAACAACAGCATTATATAAACAAGTTCTTTTGTTTTGTGTGCTGAGCAGGGCATTCATCTTCAAAAGCTTTTCTACCAGAGCTGGCCTGGCTGCCCCTTGACTTGTCTCTACTCCAATTACCACTCCAGTTTAGCTGATTAATTTGTAGCCACTGGCAAACATGCACAGTTGGCAGGACATCATTCCATTTCAGTGACAAGCGCTATAAAAAGATCATTATTTTCATTAGCATAAATAACTGCATGTTGATAGAACTCTGGTTTCTGAAAATAGGTTAAAGTCTTAACTGTCTTTATTCAGTACCCAGATATAATTGGAAGTAAAATTATCACATAAGTGAACAATAAGCTATCAGTGTAAAATGCTTAATGACTGCACTCAGTCCAGTAATAGTCTGGAATGATTTTTTTTTCTTAAAATGAGGCATTTTTTTTTGTAAATGCCTGTATGGACACACACTAATTTTTTACAAAGCCATACATATTTGATGGTATATAAGAAAAGTCAGTGAAAGAAACAATCACATGCAAATAAATATGTTTTCTCCTGCATTTCCTAGGGCGTACAGATATTATTTTTCCAGTCACTGGCCCAGGTTGGATGCTTTGAAAGCTTTTCTGGCTGCAGCCTCCTAGTCAATCATGATCCTAAGAGTTTTTCCCTTACTGGGTCCTTAAGACTTGATGTTGTATAACATGGTCCTTTGAGATGAAAGGCTCAGTTTTCTGCCATTCTCTTTTCTCTACCATGGTGACACCTGGTATGTGCCAAGACACCAATAGTAATAAAAGAAAGCAGCAATAATAAGCAATAATAAGCACTTTCAGTAGGTTTAGCCCCTTAGCCCAACTTAGCAGCTCTTCAGATGAAAAAGTGTGTTAATACACAGGATGTGACCATCTCGATGGTTTTAACTCACTATCCTAAAGGGAAGGTTGAAATGAGATTTCTGCTTTTAGCTCTCTGGGAGTATTTGGTTTTATTTCCCTCAGAAAATGCCACAAAAGTTTATAAATATATATATATACACATATATGCACAGAGACTCCTATCTCTGCAGCAATGATCTAGGGTAAACTCCAGCAAGTGTTGGCCAAGCACGAATTTCAGTCACTATATTGCTCATATATGTTCATGATTCTGACATGAACAGCCCTTCAAAGATACCACTGTTCATTTTTTACTTAACTCACTACTGACAGTATTAGTAGTAAAATAATTTTTCTTTGTATTATACAGCAAAACAAAAAATGGACATTGCATGGAAGAACAAGAGAGACTTTTAAAAAAACTTTTTTTGCCATCAAGAAGCCTTGCCACTGCTTTGAAATGTTGCCCAGAGCATTTTTGTGCCCAGCTTGTCTATGTCTTTCTGTCTGTGTCAGGAGATGACTTTGAAAATTAGCTGGTTTATATAACAGAGAAGAGCCAAGGGTAATGAAAAAGAGAGCAAATGATTGCCTCAGTATTGAATATTTTCCAGGAAAAAAATGTGGAGGAGTGAAAGGTGAAAGCTGGGGCTGGGTGGGGATGTATAGAGAGAGCTGAAGAACTTGTATCGTTATCAAAGGATAACCAAACTGAAAACATCCTGCAAAATGCTGTGTAATATTTGCTGAAAGTTCACACACTGAGTGGGGTGGAGGGGAGAGGAGGGTGGCAGGTCTGACAGCACCAGTGAACATCCAGGCTGGGAGTGGAATGATATGTCTGGATGCTAAAATGGATTGTTTCAAACAGATTTTGAAATTACTCTTGTGAAATGCTTATTTTGAGGCAAATAGCTCATAAACCAACAAAAAGGGAACACTGAAACATGATTTTGTTTTGCCAAAAAAAAAAAAAAAAAGAAAAAAAGGAAGAAATAAGCAGGAGAACCCTCTGACTTCATCCTGTGGAACATGAAGAAGTCTGGGAAATGCCTCTCGGGAGCAGTGATTTATTAAGCCACGGTGTTTACTGATGGAAGCAAGAGCCAGAACTGCAGCAAACTGTGGTTACCTTTTGGGGATGGAAGAAGAGGTTAAGGGCTGTTTGTAATAGACAATCACTCGCAGAGAGGAGCAAACAGTTCTGTTTGTTTGTTTTAAGTCACTGCAAATCACCCTTGAAGGGTAAATAAATAGTGTTTTGGACTGGAGAATTTGGGGTGCTGCTGAATAGGATGCATTGTATGAACAGCACAAAAGGCCAACAGACACTGAGGCAGAATAAGAGCTTGCCTATTTCATCTCTAGAGAAAACTGGGAATTTAAATGCAGTGCAAGTGCTGGCAAATTGTGGCCTTTGAGAATAATGCCATTGCATTTTGGAAGAGCCGCAAAAGGCAGCAGATAGATCCTGAGGAATGGTTTTGACTCCTCTACAGAGTTCACCTGGGCTGCACGGACAGGAGGGAGCTCTGCGCAGGGCAAGGGCTGCAGGGTGCAGCAGCCAGGGTGAGCCTGCCAGCTCAGCTCTCGGGGCTCTCCACCCTCCTTTAGGGAAGTGTTGCTTTCCCAGGGGCAGCAAACTGGCAAACAGCTTGCCTGGATTTGCTTAATGAAATAAAAAGATTGGTAGGTACCTTTGAGTTTTAGCAAACGTGAAATTTCATCTGCCTGAACTATCAATTATCAGTAGTTTCAAAATACCAATTATGAAAAAAACCCCAATCTCCTAACTGGAAAGAGACCAGAAGAGGCTTTTTTATTTTTATTTATTTATTTTTTTTTTTAATGCTAAAAATTATTGTTTGTATTTTATTGAATTCAAGACCTAGGAATAGAGGCTACAATATCTTATTAAACTCCTTGGTTTGCCAAGTCTGCAGCAAGTGACAGTGGGACTTTGTGAGGCTCAAACACCAGCAAACACACGAGCTACTTGTGCCCATGCTTGAGAGGGACTTTTTCCCTTTGAATGATTATTTCTGTTACACCATCATTATTATAGGAATTGTCCCAGAAAGCACAACAAAAGCAGGTGTGTTTCCTCGCAAGAATCAGTGCTGAGGACTCATTCTGATGTCCTAGCCCTTTGCTGGGCAGAAAATGCTTATGCCTGCATTTTCTTCAGCTGTTCCTGTCCTGGCTGCCAACATGGCTAAACTCATGATGGATCAGACTCGCTGCTGCAAATGCTGGCTTGGAGCGAAAGATCCAAATGCTTTAAGAGTTATCCATGCTGTTCTCCAAGTATCACTGCTGGCTGCCCTCCAGTAGCCTTATCTGGCTAATGTAATACTGCAGAAACAAAACTGGAGAGATTAAAGTAAAAAAAGCACTGTGCATGGATAAGTTTGTGTAAAAACACTGACTGGGGAAAACACATTTTTAATGTAATGCAGGTGACCTGGAATATTTTCCATTCCTGTGTCCATTTCCCAGATGTCATACAGCACATTTAAAGACTTTTTAGCTTTTTGAGCATGGATTTTTGGGCTGAAGGATCACAATGAAGCTTTATAGCCCTTTCTTATGAAGTGTGGCATTTCTGACATTATTTGATGCACAAGAGCAACTGCATTAGTCAAAGGCTACGCTTGAATAGTTATCACTTTAAGCCCATGCCCTGCGAGTATTGTATTCCGTTCCCTCATTATTTCCAGCCCTGCAGGTTATACCAAGAGTTGCTATTAGTACATTACAATCACAAAATGAAGGTAGTCACTTTCTATAAGGGTCAAGTTTTACTCCTAGACTCAGGCAAACTTCATTCCCCATCTCAGCAGGGCCTCATTCCGAGGGTTTTGTGTACAGCTTTGGGTGCAGCTCCACCTTTTGGGTCCGAGACTCACTTGGACAACTCTAAAACATTAAACAAAGTTTAACACTGATGCAACAATCAGCCTGTTCACCTCGCACCAGCTCCCACATTTAACAAACACAGTCCAGAGCGTCTGCAGAGTGTTTGGGCCAAAGTATTTCATATTGCTCTAAGAGAAGGGCATTCTGAGTAGGAAATGCAATAGAGAAGAGCAAGGAGCACTGTCCTCATTTAAGCCACGTCGGGTGGAGCTCTGTGGCTATACTGTAGCATATGGCCATGCTTCCACACTGTGTCTTTCATTTGTTAATAATTTTTTTGCAAAAGCAGTGAGATCATTTTTGGTAAAGCACAGTTGAACAGGGGTGCGTCACATCTGATCACCAGTAATCGGTGAAATGAAAGCCATCAGTTTAATGATAAGATGATAGGAGAAAATCTTAATGCATTTCATTGATGGTGCTTTGCTGCAGAGGCCCAGGAAAGAACTTTATTTGGCTGTGTGTGTTGTCTACATTCGATAGTGCTTTCAAGCCTGGTCTTTAAATGTGGCACCATTCTCTATAAATAACCCCTGTTCTTACCTTAACTGCAGTCCTAACCAGCACTGGTAAAAGAGTAACATCACAACTGCATCCCAAATATTTCTTGTCCTCTTAAAGGGTAATAGACTTTCAGCAATACATAAAAAAGTATGTATGAAAATACCCCAGGTATTTTCTTGGAAGCTTTCTGAGGAAACACCAGGCTCCAAGAAACCTCAGGACTGTGGCATGAAATCCTAAAACTACAACAATCTTTTTTTGACCCTGCCTTTTTGCAATGGTGTGTTAAGAAAAAATAAACTGCCCAAATTGCAAAATATTCCCCTGCATAATTTTTTATTTCTGAGAAAAAGTTAAAAAAGATGTGATGATGGGTGTTAACCATGCCATTTGAAGAATTTAAAAGCTGTGGCGTCAGGCAGGGTATCAGACAATAAATGGACTATCAGGATGATATATTTAACATATTTACTCAGAGATAATTTTCTCAACGGTCTATATAGACTACAGACATGCCTAGTACACACAAAGATAGCCACTGGAGAGTCCTGAGGAGTTTTCTTAAGAGTTTAGTGTTTGGTAAAGCTTCTTATTCAAAGCATAGCCAGTTTTTGAGCAGTTAAGGCAAGGCTACTAGTTTTGTCCATTTCCCAAGCTGCTGTTACAGTGGCCAAAGAGGTCAGCAGACTATTTACCACTGGGCTCATCATCTGTGTGCTACTGGAGTGCCTGTCCTGTGTGAAAGGCACATTGTGTATGCTGAGGACATCTCAGCCCGTCGGGAATGGGGAATTAGCCCCGGCACGGACGGAGCCGCGCTATGAAGTGCAATCCTTCCCCCACAGGCTCCAAAGCCCAGGTCTCAGCAAAGCTGCTCTTCAAAGGGCAGGAATCCCCAAACTGGGGCCCGTATTGATTGGTGCTAACAGCGAGAAACGAACGGAGCATCCACAATTCCAACATTCCTTCGGTTCCGCTCACGGATTTATGGGGACAGGAGCCAAAGCAGCCCAGGCTCTGCCCCCACGCTGTGTGGGAGAGGAGAAGCCCAGGACAGCAGCACTGAGAACGACCCAGGAGCAGAAACATGATGTATGAGCACTCTGCTCGTTTGCACAAGGCAGCCCTGGAACACTAACTTGTTTCCATGGCAACCCTGAAAAAGAATTACGGCTTTAAAACGGACTGAATGGTAGCCCCATGAAAAAGTAAAGGGCAGACCATATCTTTCTAAAATATAATTTAGTACTAAGTCACCTGAACAGTATTAGCTAAAAGGATTTCAGCACTAGACTTGGGAAGTGACCCATTTGGGATACGGAGTGTTAGGTTTTTCTAATGGTGTGCCTGAGATCTGAAGGGCCTGGCGGACACACCACGGCGTGCAGCGTAAAAGGAGAGGAAAATATCTTTATGCCTGAAATGTCTTATCAGAAAAAACAAGAAATTGTTGAGGTGAAGGGGAGTGGAATAATCTCATAGAAAACTGGCGCTTTTGTAAAGACACGGGAACATGTATGTTGAGTGCCTGGTACAAAAATACATGGAGAAGGAAGGAGAAATGTGGAGAAAATTAAACAGTCCCTGGGGTGAGGAGGAGGAAGCTTCTATATTTAGACTGGAGACACGTCCAGTTAGAGTAGGAGGCCAGAATGTGCCTCTAGCGTGATGCATTATCCTGCCCTCAGAACACTACTCTAATCTTGAAGTCCCTGAACATTTCAGAAAGTTTTTTGACAGAAAATACTCAGGTTAACTGCAGCAAGAATTGAGAAGAATGCTCAGGATTTGGTCATTTATGTGAAATAAATGCTGGGGAGAAGGGAAGGGGGCAGTAATTTGTACATGCAAGATGGCATTTTTTACATGATGATAATTAAAAGAAAAATAACAAAGTTTGTTATGGCTGAAAGATTCTGGAAAGCAGGAACCTAAATTTATTGTCAGAGAGTTTCCTTTGCAAACAAGAAAAAAATTAGATCCCAGAAAAACACCACATGCATCAGTCACAGACAGCATTAACCAACATTTGGAAAAGTTGGTTGGAACAATACAGAGGGGCAGATCTGCAGCTCTCATAAACTGACAACATCAACTGCACTGTTCAGGGTTTGGTCAGTCAAATCTCATTGCAAATTACAGAAATCAGTATTTTACCAAGAAATATAACCAATACAGTGTTGAGAATAGTGTAATGTCATGAGAATACACTTTTCCTCAGGAGCAGGGGCCATTCAGCTCCTGCCAAGGCAAACGTGACCGTGTGAGTTGTGCTGAAATGTGGGTGCCACTGCTCTCTCTCAGTGGTTTACAAAAAGCAGCTATCTGTAAAAACTCATTAAAAAGTCTTGTTCAAAAAATAAGTACAAGAATTGACCTCCGTTTCTAGAAATGGCCACGAGAAGGAATTATTCCTGTGTTTGGGTAAATGAGACCTTCGATCTGCAGCCTTTTTTCCCTGTTCCCAGCAGAAACCTGCACAAACTCATTGCTTTTGAGCCTTAGCAACACCAGTGTCCTGATTCTCAAGAATGATCAACACTGTTAATCCCTTAGGCTGGGATTTTCAAAAGAATCCCTATAGAAAAACCTCAGTGAAAGAAATAAACACTCTTGGCACCCTGGCCATCCCTGTTTGTAGGGCCCAGCAGGGGAGAAGCCCAAGGCTGGAGCTGAGTCCCCAGGGTGTAGGATACCTTTGCCCTCTTCTGGGAACACTCTGTTGAAACATCCTATTAAGGTATAGGTTGAAACAAATCACGAGTGTGTTTAATAACGTATAAAACAGCTTAGTAAAATTGTCATGAAAATTTAAAAGCTTGGGCAAAAACCCTACACCTCTGCCATTTATACTGATGACAATGATAATGAAAAAAATAATGATGTTTTAACTCACCCATCAAAAAAATTTATTCACCCTGAGAGAGTAGAAATGTGCAAAGCTGGTGGAAAGATATACTTACCTTGAATTTATAAACTGCTCCTCAGATAAAGAAATACAGGATGAGGAGTCACCTCATTTACATTCATTCATTCACCCTTGGCCGTTTTTTCAGCCAAGTGGATGCAAATTCTTTGAAGCCATTAGAGCTGATAAGGGAGGAACCCTAAACCTGAGCCCAGTGTCAGTGCCCACACATCTGAGGCCATGGGGATTGCCTGTGCACCCCAACTGCCAGGGACACCCCAGCCCTGCTGGGCAGCAGCACTGCAGCCCATCCAGAGCTTGGAGCGTGGGGGAAGGAGTCAGGACCAGCAGGAAAGAAATATTTCCTTGTGGGAGTTGTATAGCCTGCCTTACATAAGACTGCTTAACAATCTTTCTGCTTAATATAAGATGAACAATTTTTCCTCACTTCAGTAGCTCCATGGCAGATGAAATTGTAGAAATTGGATGATAACTATTAATCTGAAAAGGCAATTCCAATGCATATGTTTCTTGCTGGTTGATGTCCAGAGAAGTTCCATATCCTGAACTAGAGCTTTGCCATCGATTGGGTATAAAACACATAAAAAGCCCAACCAAACAAAAAAAGAGATTATTTACCCTTGAATTCACATGCTGAAAGACCCTGAAGGAACAAAAGGCAGCAGGGGAATCGAACAATAAGAGTTGTGGTGAGGAGATCAATTTCACAAGGAAGATGTTTCTATTTTGGAATTGTTTCATATCACAGGAGAGGCCCAAGCTGGTCAACCTCCCTGGGCACGGCAGAGCAGAAGGGATACTTGAGCAGGCCATAAAGAAGAAAGCTTGGCTGAACAGGGCACTTCTCTTTTATAGGGCAAAGCACAGGCCTCTGCAATCAAAGCACACACATGGGCATTCAGCCTGAGATTTACTGAAGATAGTGGTGCAACAGGAGAAAAAGGAGAGAGGACACGCTGAGCTGTGTGTGGCTTTGTTTTTGGGCCGACACAGCTCAAGGAAATGGAGGTGTGAGTAAGGGCTTTTGGGAAGGATGCTGTGCTGTAAGACATATTCCCCCAAGTGTTTATGTCTGCCCCTTTGCAGCTGTAGGTAAAGGCAAATGAAGCAGATCTGCTATGACTTGGACTGGCATCAGCCCCCTGACCTCACCCGCCTACCAGAAGTGTGCTTCAGTGTAAACAGACGCACATGTTTAGCATTTAGCCACATCAGGTCTAAATCCCAGCTTTTTATTCCTGTGGTATGGTGAACTTAGGCAATTTGCCACTGCGAAGAGTGAGAATCCCACCAGCAAATTGCTCCTCGCAGCGCCCAGCAGCAGACCTTGTAAATGACTATGATTGAATTTATTCTAAATTAATTCAGAAGCGTGTGGGATTTTAAGACAGAAGAACTGATCACCATGCAGTTAATTGGGCCTGCCCTCTTAGCCCCGTGCCCTGTCAGCCCAGCTAAGGAGTTGTCCCAGCAAAGGGAGAGGGGATGCCGAGGAGGCCAGAAAAGAGCCTTGACAAGAACCGAAATGAAATAAAATTGCCAAATTCTTTGCTCCATTGCTTTTTTTGGGGTTAGGTCTGCAGAGAGCTTGAACCAAATGCCAAACACTCCCAAACACACACCAAGATTGATTCATGTGGCATTTCCACTTTGCCATCTTGGGATGCTCCTGCTCGGGGCTCCCTGGAAGCAGCCAGCAGGTGCTGAGCTCTGCACTGCAGAGTCACCGGCAAAATGCGTCTGCTCTTACCTCTGCCTGTGCTTCTCTCAACAACAGGGCTTTAGGGTCCATTTACCCTGCTAGGAACGAGGACTGGGCAGGGCAAACCACCCTCAGCATCCTCCTCTCATGCTCAGTATCCTCGGTGCCTCCTGCCCGCTCGCCCCGTGCAAGCTGGGGCTGCTGGGTGTCGGGAAAGAGCTCCCAAATCACCAATAACTCCTGCAAATCCCAAATAAGTGCTGGGCTGTGACAGACGGAGCAGCACTGAGGTGTGCACGGCAGGAAAGCATCAGGCATTTGGGGATTTTGGCTGTCAGAGAGACGAGTGCTCGGGGAGCGGAGCTCTGCCCCTCGGGGCCGCGGTGCTTTATGTGCACTGCGCTCCTGGAGAAGGCTCCCGGTAACCACTCGCCCAGCGGAGCCTTTAAAACAAATTATGGATGATAAAGCAGGAATCCAAGGTAAATTTTCAGAGCTGATGAGTGAAAAACAGCTCACGTCTTTATGCGCCGGCTGAGCACATTTAGGGCAGAGCCACCGGGGTGCAATAAGCACGATTCCGCACTATGTCACTTTTAAGAGTAAAACTTCATAATCCTTGGCAACTTCTGCATCCTAAAAAGCAAGGTTTGAAAAGTTACCACACGCTGAAACACCTGGTGTCTCCAGGAGGCCATTTCTGCTCAGGGAGCTCCTCCCTTGGGGGCTCTGGGTGAGATGCTCTCACCTGCTGTGGGAGCTGGGGCAGGGTGGGGAGCAGGATGGAGCTGGGTCATGGACCAGCACCCCAGCCCTGGCAGGGCTGCCACCCCACCCTGGGCTTGGGGGCACCATAAATGCAGTCCCTCTATGAGCCATGGGCCTTTGCTGCTGATTCCTCAGGCATGACATTCGCAGGGACTAGGACCAATTAAATATTCTAGAATTTTTAATTTTTAGGCAGTAGCTCATCTTGCACTAATTAGAGCAAATGGGGGGGTGGGGAGAGGGTGGGGAAAGCAGGGTTTAAGCACTGCAGTGACAGATGCGTTTTACAGGATCTAATGATTCATTCTGAGGCACAATCATCTTTTCTAATACTATTACCAGCTACTATTCAGGGGCTGCCTGTTTTCAGGGCTGTACCCATCCCAGGGCAGATCCAAACACGATTGGAGATATTGCAAAGACTTAAATGCCTTTGACGTGGGACATAGCTGACATGTAAAGAAATAAATCTAATTAAATTCTCAGTTCCATGGAATGTATGTGAATACAGGTACATAAGATGTTCTGTGAGGTGACCGCGATGTTGGTTCAAACCCATCTGTGATTGTTGATGAGCCATTGGTGAAGTTTCTGCTTAGAAAAAAGCAGAATTTACAAATAACCCTTCATACTTTTGGCTGCCCTGTCCATCCTGTGAGATGTTCCAGCAGCTAGTGTGGCTGAGCATCCATCTCTTGCGCACTAGATCGCCATTATAGAGACTTTTCAGACATGAACTCAGCTAAAATAATTGAATTATATTTGAAGATTTTAACTGTATTAGAGAAATCTATTATTTTCTGTCCATGTTTCACATGAAATGAATGAATGAATGAAATGTTTCAGATTTCTTGTAGACTCTAGCAAAATACTCTCTAGGGAAAAAAAATCCAGAATTCTCAGAATAGAGCTGCTCTGTAAAATCTGTTGATCAGACAGAGATTTCAGCTCAGGAATCCAGATCTTCTTCAGTCCAGCTATCCTTTTACTTTCTCCGCATTGCCAGTAGTCTGGGTTTGAAACAGGCCACAATCAAATCTGTTTCTCCAAATTACTGGAGGTGATGTCTCACCCTTATGTATCTCAAACACTATTAGGGCTGTCTGTATATGAGCCCTTCAAAATTCAGAAAGATAATTTTGCCAGCACCTTAATTTAAGTGACAGAAAGCTCATCTCTTTCATTCCATTCTTTATTAGTGGGCATTCTCAGATGACATCAGACCCTCAAGCCACTTAGTCCGGGAATAGCAAGCAAGGGGTGAACAGAAGAGAAAGTGGGAGCCAGAGGCTGTGGGGATAATTTGTCATCGCTTAACTCTCCTCATAATTTCCAACAAAAAGCCAGAGACTCAGGCCAGCTCTAAGGAAAGCTGCTGTTCCACGGCTGCAAACCATCACACCACAAAAGCCAGCATCCTCCCAAGGTGGAAATTCCACATCCAGAGCCTGCCTTGTTTTCCGGGTGGCAGCTGGGCCCAAAACAACCTTTGGCAAATGCACCGTAATGTACTTATGCTGGTCTTTCCTCCAATTTCATCTGCAGTGATAATTAATGAATGTGACAGGCACCAGACGCTCTCTCCTTGCATCGTCTCTGAGTGATTTGCCACACAGAGGGCACATCACTGCCGGAACACCTCGCCTACCACTGTGGTGAATATTTATACAGATTTGTCACCATGAGCTAGCATGATGTTGCAGTAATCATTAATCTGCTATCTAGTGTTTAATTGCTCTTATCTGCTGCTGCAGAGAAAAGGAGCAGTTCATTAGGCAGCAGCAGTTCACGGGCAGCATCCCTCCCTCGCTCTGGCCTGGAGCTGGAGGGTGTCAGACCCCACTGCCTCCCTCTGCGGATCGCTTGTGCTGGAACTCTGCTGTGCTCTGGGGTGTCTGTGGCATCCCCCGTGCCAGGGACACAGGGACACAGGGACACAGGGACACAGGGACTGAGGCTGGGCAGGCTGGAGCCAGAGGCTTGGCCAAGTGCTGGGGAGGTGGATGGTCAGTGCTGCCTGAATCCTGCTGCCCCAGAGCCACAGCCCTGCCTGCCCAGCCCCATTCCCTGTGTCCCTCGGCCCTGGCTTCCCCCTCAGCCTCGTGATGCATCACCCTGAACCCCGAGGACCTGGCTCTTGGTGATGCCTGATGATTTTTTGCCTTTACTTTTTATATACCTTTTAATATATTTTCTGTACCCTTTAATATATTTTCTGTACCCTTCATAGGTTCTCTGTACCATTAGTCTACATGCTTGTAATTTTTGTAGTCTGATATTTTACCTTAATTTTGGGGCTCTGCAAGGCACAAAGACCAAACATCCCCAGTAGGAGGCTGGTGAGCCCTATGCTACCAAAAACTCAAGGTTTAAATAAAATATATTTTGTAAATGTAAAATATATTTTGTAAAATATAAATTTTAATATATATATTTTCTAAACTGAGCTCTAGCCTCATCTGGGGGGCAAATTCTTAGAATAGGGGGACATTACTTCATTTATTAAGCTTCTTATTGGGAGATCCTAGACAGATATGCTGATTTGCAAGGTCTATAAAAATTGTATACGTGTTATAAGGTGTGTGTATCTCAGCGTGCTCCACCTTGAAGAGCCGTGCACCTAGGATCCTATAAATTACTGATTTTACCCCTTAACCATGTCTGGCTCATAATTCTAAAACCAACAAAAAGGCAACAATGGCAAAACCCAACCCATGAGGGGCTACTGAATGAGACTGGCTGCCAGCTCCTGCTCCTCACGCTAAGAGTGTGAAGGATGTGTCTGCCAAAAATAACACTACAAACATACACACAGATACAGCTCAGCCATCAGATGGGAAAAACCCAGCAGCTTCCCAGGGAGAGGTGTGGCTGTGGTGCTTCTGGAACAGAAGGAGCAGAGAAATGTGATACCTACATAACCGAATTTTCTCTGCTGCATGCTCCAAACGACACCTTTTGCTCAGAGGCCCTTAGGCACAAAGAATCAGGGTGGCTGGGATGTATAAAATAATATGTTTCATTTCGGGGTAATAATATGTCTTTCAAATGAGAATGGTCTACTGCTGCAAGCTTCAAAGGAGCAGCCGGTGCACTTTTTAAAGCCCAAATAGGCATTTTATGATGCAAAGGATAAATCTGTCAGTAAAGATACTCGTGAGTCAAGTAAATACAGCTGTTCTCTTATGTGAGGAGCTAGATATTACTTTTGTGGGTAAAATTCTGCCATCTCTTAATAGTGAGCAATGAAAGAGGGAAAAACAGAGAGCTAAGAATGTGGGGAGATTTTTCTATAGTGTGGAGCAGTGAGCTGCAACCAGACACAGAGTGGCTGGGGATGGGCTCTGGCAGCAGCACTTCAGCACCAGAGGGGTGTGTGCTGGGGGAAGATGTGCAAGCTGCCACCCCCAAAAAACACACACTGTTTGCTCCAAACGAACATCAGCTGGTCTTTCAGAGCAGATCCTTTGCAAGTTGCTAATTCCTCAGCCCTGTGGCAAATGCGACTCAGGTGTGACACGAGATTCACCTGTAAGGCACAATTTAACACTGGTTTATGTAAATAATATTTGGACAGTAGCCATGAAGACACAACTCCGTGGTCCCAATCGTGATAATTTCCGAAGCTAAGAAGAAAAAAGAGGAACGGGACTAACACTCAGGCCCTGGAGCTGGGAATAAGCAGCCAGAGAGGGCTCATGCCGACAGCAGCCCAGGAACCTGTGCTGGAGGAACAGGCACTCCGATGGCGGCAGCATTTTTTCCATGGGTGTGCAGCTGCCCACAGACACAGCTCGGTGTGACCCGTCACAGGCAGGGAGATGGCAGGAGCTAGGGAAAGCTGGCATCACCTGCCTGTGTGACACTGCAAGTCTCATGTGCTTTGTAGTTCTGACAGCAAGAAATCAAAACGGATATTTTTATGAAGCTATTATTTTGTAATTCCACATCCCAAATGGGACTCTCGCATTATTATGGGTGAGAAACAGAAAACTCCCAAAAATCGTCTTAGAGGGACTGGACCCTGCTGCTTCAAGTGGATTGATGTACAAAAATCCATAGAAAACCTTCCTGTTCAATCCCAGACTGCAAGATCAGCTATCAACTGCAGGATCAAAGGTGTGTCTAGCTCACATCCTGGCTGTGCCATGGGCTGATCCGTGATGCTGCGAGGGCAGGATGGTCCTGAGCACTGTCCCTTGTGTGCTGTCCCCTGCTAGACAGCGCTCCTGACTTCTGCTGTCAGCGTCTGAGCATTTCCTCAGCCAGCAGTTGCCTTCAGAGCACAGCAGCTCGTCTGCAGCAATGCCTGCACATTTTATAGCTGTGTTTAAATTCCATTTGGACCCACATACAAACGGCAGCCTCAGGGAAGGGGTCCCACATTTTTGGTTGTGTGTTACAATTCTTGAGATGTGGAGAAGAAACCTGAGCTGCAGTTTCTCCTCCAACCTGTACCAGTAGCCCTGTGGGCAGGTGCTTTGCATTCCCAATGATTAGTCCTTCAGCTGGGGCTGGAATCCAGCTGGGCTTTCCCAAGAAACACTGGGAGAACAGGGGGGTGTGCTGGGGTGACAACTGGTCACTGCCAGCTGCCTTCCCAACTGCTCTCATCACCTCCTCGAAAGAAAAAAAGACAGAAAAACTTGTGTGTTGAGATGAAGAAGGGAGATCAATTACCAATTTCATGGGCAAAACAGACCTGACCTGGGGAAAATGAATATATTATTGCCAGTACCAAAATCGAATAGGACAGTAAGAACCAAAGACATCAATCCTTCTTCCCAGTCTCAGCCTCACTCATGCAGAGCTGTCTGGAAGGTGTGGCTGGTGAAACCCAGGCCATTTGTTGATGTCCAGAGGGGAGCAGAGCTTGGGGATTGGGTTTCCTGTGCTGGGCATAATCTGCTTCATCTCTGAAGGTGTCTGGTGTTTAATGATCTCCTCCCCTCCTCTCTCTGCCCTCTCCCTCAGAGCAGACTTTGCTGAGTCCCCAGCCCTTGGATTGTCACCAGTTTTTCTCAGGAAAAGCCACTTTCTCTGGCACAGAACAAAGGAATTTATGTTGGATTGCAAGGGAATGATAAAGAGTATCAGCATAACTACAGAAAAGGCTTATTCTGTGGATTTTCCCCTCCTAAAAAGCTCCAGCTGTCTCCCATTCTCCCTGGGCAGGCTAGAGGAGACAACCAGGGCTGGGTGAGGAGTTTTTCTTATGAAGGAGGTTCCCAGGAATGAGGCTTTAACACAAATTTATTCAGGATTAGTCTGCCTGTCATTGAACATGCTCTGGTGCTGCAGGGTTTGCTCCTCCAGAAAAACTCTGGAATAATTAAATAATGAGAGAGAGGAGAAAAAAAAGCTGTGGAGTTAAGTGAGCTTTGGATGTGTGCTGGTCCTACATTTTTTTGCAGCCTCAGTGTTCCTGAACTGGATCTGTAGGACACCCTCAGTGCCACTGGTGCTCCCAGACCCTCTGAGGTGCTGGTGCTTCAAAAGGAAAAGAGGAGACAATGACAACACATTTCCATCAGGAAGCAATTCTGTTCGTGTGGCTCTGAATTGTGTCTGCAACAAAGAAATCCCATCACAAAGCAGCTTTAAGCACCATGAGCAACAGAGGAGATGGAGAAATAATGAAACTCAGGCTGATCTCCTGTAACTCTTTCAGGCATGTTCTGTTAGGGAGAAGCCCAGGTAATAAATTATCATAATTTTGAAATTGAGGTATCTTATAAATATTTACTGGTTACAGTTCTTGTCAGCTAACAAACAGTAGTTAAAATCTCCGTTTCTATCATCTTCATTTGCTCAGTGGTCTTTCAATTGAAGAAATTTGAGCTGGGTTGTACCTCCTGTCTGTAGCTTCCACCCAAAGATAATAATTTCTGAAGAGCTTCAGAAAAATCAGGATAGCAGCTTTTGAGTTATGCGAGGGAAGGGAAAAAATATGCTTTTCCCATATGTTGTGATTGAAATGTTGCATTTGCATAAGTCAAAACCAGCTGTAGCTATAAAACTTCTAACTTAGCTTGATTTATTGCCCTTCCAGAGGAAGGAAAAACAAAAGATGTCTCAAGAATGATCCGTTCAGTGGATTTTGAGTTAGGACATGAATGGTTACATCTGCCTTATATGCGACTGCAGTATTTTCTAGTGGGGTTTTCTCAAAGCTCTTGGACGAGAAGGTTTCAGCCTGCATGGCATACACAGATCTAGGAGTCTGAGATGAGGATGACAGCCTTAAAGGATATTCAGCATTAGCCTGCTATTAAAAATAATATTATTGCCTCCAATTGTTTATTTTTTAAGTAGTGCTCAAATGCTTCACAGTCACTTGGCTTCAGTGGGACCACTGACAGGCTAAGATGCATTGAAAAGGACTCAAAAGTGTCAGTGTGACATGTCCCACACCCTGCCCCAAACATCTTGAGCTGTTAACAGCAGACACATGGAAGAATATGCCAAATAATACAGGGATGGGAGACATATACAGGGAACTCAGAGCACCTGAATGACAGAATTTTCTGGACAAACAGGAACCGTTTCATAATTTCTGTGAAAGGACCATACTTTGCTCTCAGATTTTTTTATGTTGGTCTTGGTTTTTAGTTCCCTCTACCCTAAGAAGACAAGAGTCTTCCATTTTACACCTTAGATGCAATAAGATAAGCTCCCTTGGAAGTGGTGTTCCCTTCCCCTCCTAATGTACTGTCAGAGGAGTCACCCTGCATGTAAGAGATTCTATCTTGTTCCTCTCTCCCTGGCATTGCAGTGAGATAGGAAATAAAGCTTTACTGCACAGCAGCGGAAATTCGGTCCTGGTGAAGCAGGAGACAAAAATTTCCATGCATTTTGGTGGTGTGAGCAAATCACAGAAATGGCTGAGTCATTTCATTCGTCTCTGTGGAGTGCTGTGAGCTCCACAAGGAGACAGGTTCATTAATGCAACATATGCATTTGTTTACCTGGGCACTAAAAAGTTTGCCTGATGTTTTTCAGCTGTGCCACTTAGTCCAAAGAGAAATCTCATCCCTGCCTACACACCCTGCCCTACCTGTGCCTCTGAGGGGCTGCACCAAGGTGCTGTTGCCTTTTCGCTGGTCTGAGAATTATGAGGCAGACATGGCTAAAAGGGGTAAAAGGGTTTTACCTTGGTATTTTTATAGGATCCGAGGTGCACAGCTCTGCAAAGGCGGAACACGCCAAGATGCCCCTCCCATACAATGCGTATAAAATTTTATGGACCTTGCAAATTAACATTCGTCTAAAATCCCCCAATAAGAAACATAATAATTGAAATAATGTCCTCCTATTCTAAGAACCACCCCCAAATGAGGCTAGAGCCCAGTTTACAAAATGTGTTCCAGAGAGAAAGTTTCAACCAAAACCTAGAGTTTTGAGATAGTATAGGGTTCTCTGGCCTCCTACTGTGAATGTTTGGTCTTTCTGCCTTCCAGAACCCCAATACTAAGCTAGAATATCAGGCTATGAAAATTACAAGCATGTAGGCTAAGGGTACAAGGAATGTATAAAGGGCACAGAAAATATAAAGAGGGTATAAAAACGTATAAAAGGGCATATAAAAAGAAAAGGCAAAAAGTCATCAGGCATCAGAGCCAGTTTGTTATCAGCAGAAGTCAAAGGTGGGCGCAGGGGTAATGCTGAAGGAGGGGTGAAAAAATGATACAGTTGTTGTCAGCAGGAAGATTAGAGAATCACAACTGCATCTTCCTTGAGCAATTTCAAAGAGGGAAGCAGCCCATCATAGGGCTGTTAAATTAATATTTATAAAATGATATTAGGTTAATGCTGAACTGGATGAAGCCACACGGAGCTCCCGCGGCAGAAACGCGGTGCGCTTGTCCTTGCGGTGTGTCAGGCTTCGGCAGCCCTTGTCACCTTCTTGTCTCAAAGACTTCTTCTGCAAATAAAATCTTGCTGAGGTTTGAAAACCGATTGGGGTCTGCATGGGAACATTTGGCTGCCCTCGCTGCAGTGGTCAGGGTACACAAGGCACACACGATTGGTCCTGGGACTGCAGCGAGTGCAACTCTGTCTATTGGCTTTCTGTTCCCCACCCCATGCTCTGCGGGTTTTGCTTTTGCTGGCAAAAGTTGTTTTCTCAGTGTCAAAAAATGAGCCAAAGTCTACAGTGTAAAATGATTTTTTTCACCTCTCTCACCTTTCTGTGGCAATTGGCAGGATTTGCAGGTTTCACATTACGTGTCAAGCTGCTTCCAGAGGCTCCAAACTCCCAGACTCTTAAAAATCAATGAGCTAGACACACTGAAAGCTCAGGAATTTCTTGCTTCATCACGTACCACACAGCATACAACGGTTTTTAAAAGAAAAAAACAAACACATGTATACAAAAACCCACCCAGAATTACCACTCCTCTCCATCTTGGAGGGCTGAAATTTTGGGGAACTTGACAATGTGTCTGCCTGCATTAAGGCAGACTAACCACCAACACCGAGGTTACCAGGTAGGAGCTGTATGTGGGGAAGAAGCAGCAAACATAGCCCTGGTTTTGTAGCTTTCCTCAACATTTTGGGTCTGTGGCTCGAGTGGAAATGAGGGAATCTTACAGTAATAAGTGTGATACCAGCATTGCTTTGTCAGCATAGAGGATCCACTTGGCTTGGAGAGGAGTTCTGGGGAGGATCACAGTAGCAGTGGTACCAGTGGGGAAAAAAATTGAAACCAATAAAATAAAGTAAATAAATAAATTTCTATAGAAATAATACAAATATATATTAAAAAAACCCCTAAAAAATTAAAAATGCATTATGATAATCTGTGAAATAGAGCAGAGTCTACTCAGCTCAAAATAATCTTAGGCTGATTCCAAACCTTTTTCACTTCATAGTGAAAAAAAGGAAATGAGCTTATCTGGGTGCACCAAGCCTGGTCAGACGCAGATCTCCAGGGAGCTGGAATGTGGGATGGGGCAGAGAGGTCCCCCTGTCTGGAGACCAACTCCCTCTATACCCACTGGAGAAGGAACTGGGGCTTTCCTGCCTGCCCTTCTCTTCTGATATACTGGGAAGGGACAGGATAATCAGCATCCAAGTGACTTGGAAAAAAAAAAAACCCATGGCAGGCAGGAAAATGCTTATTCATTCACCTAAGAAAGAAAATCCCAGCAACCTCTTTCAACAAAATCTGTTTTCCTCTTGGTGGAGTAATGAATCACCGTTTATTTACATATGGGAAGTAGCACCTCACAGTAAATGGATGGAAGTGGGGACTAATTTGAAAGTGTCATTTTGTGAAGGGCACCGGTAACATTTGTGAAACATTCTAGTTTTTGACCATCTGGCAATGTTGAGGGCTAAGCTAATGTATAAACCTTGAGAGACCCCATTTGTAGCAGGAACTGCTTTAGACTTCAAATTTTAATGGAGTGAGATCTCAAATCAATGCCACCCTAATAATGCAGAATGGATTTGGGCCAGGACACAGTGCTGTTTATACTGGCTTTCTCTGAAAGGCCAGAATTACAAATACAAAGGCTAAATCTTTCTCTCCTAAATTGAAAAAGATCTATTAATAATGATTGTGAGCCAAGAGAAAAATCTAGACCTCTCTAGAGACAAACTGGCAAATACAACCGGGAGGTCGTTAGCTTAAGCTTCGCAATCGCTGTCCAAAGGGGCTCTCTTTCAAACCTGTCAGGAAACTCTTTTCCAAAAGTGTCTGGTGGGGTATTGCAAAAGTCAGAGTCCTACCCAAAGAAAGGACACAGGGAGGGAGATGTGAAATTTAGCAGTGAATCCGAATCCGATGATTTAGCACAGAAGGAATGATTCGGGGAGGGAGTTGGCCTCGTGGGTGCTGGAGAGATGTGGGAGGTGAGCCTGGGGCTGGATCACAGTGCTGGGGCAGGTCCGTGCCCTCGCCTGCCTCAGTTTCTCTGTGGCAAACAGGAGCAGTGGCAGCGACCTTGGGAAGTCTTTCCCTCGACTCCAGCGCGCTCCACAGATGGAAAGTGCTTGCCAAGGGAAAGTGCCGCTATTTTGGGCTGAGGGAGGTGAGGCTCTGAGCAGCTGAGCGACTTATCTGCAGGCACACAGCGAGGCAGAGCAGCGCCAGGAATAGCACATGGGTCTCTCGGCTCAACAGGAACAGATAATGCTTAATAAAGAATTTAAAACTGCAATTAAGGGCGCACTCCTACCGACTCTACATTAAATGAGGAATCCCCTGGCCTCCTTGGGAAGCAAATGCAGCTCGGAGTGAATTAGGGGTGCAGACCTGGGAGCTAGAGGACTGCTTTGGATGAACAGTGTCACTCGAAGTGTTTTAGCAAGCGAAAACCAAAGTCAGTGCTGAGGATTAAGATTTGAAAGTAAGTGCTGACATACTGAGGTCCTTGGAAATTTTCTCTGTGAGGAAATCTACTGTATAATTAAATTTGCAGTTTCCTTAGTGGGACCATCATTTCCTTCCATGAACAAAAAGATAAATTTCTTAGATATTCTGTCATGGAGTCTTCTAATGTAACGAGGCTTGACAGACTGAATAAGTAACTCCGCAGCTTTTAAGAATAATCTTTTTGATAGCAGCGATTCCCTGAGATGATAACCTTCCTAAAGACAACTAAGGAGTCTAGCAATGAGCTGAGAAGCGTGGTTTCGCCAGCCACAGAGGAATTGCAGTCATGACCTTGTCCAGACTCTCTGACAGGATTTTGGCAATGACTGCAGGAATTGGAGGCTCAAGAGGAAACGCAAACTTCCTGGTCAAAATGCCAGCAGATAAGTAATTCAGCGGGAGTCCCCGGGCTGCACTGGAGGGGTGAGGATGCCAGCACTACATTCAGATGAGATGAGAGCAGTGGTATCATCAGAAATGTGTCCCACACCTGAGGCAGCCTGGGAAGAAGAGGTTGTTCAGAAAGACCTTCTCTGACATATGGCTGTGACAAAATACCTGTAAATCATTTTATTCTTTCTGTGATGCAAGTTAGCCAACAACTTTTAAAAATTAACCTATTTGTAGGTTAGAAGATATCAAAGAGTTCAACATTTTCTTCCTCTGGTATCTCCCATTTGTAGCTGCCATTTATATGGACAGGGCTACTGCCCTTCAGGCACCAAACAATGGTTACTGTTTTTACTGTTGGGAAAATCTCACTGGAAATTTTTTAAAATTCTAATTTATTCAGACTGGATGAGCAGCCTTACATCCTTGAGTAAGAAGTTTTAGCAGTCCAGGTTTTTCATTTACAGGATTTAATTATAGAAAAATTCAAACCTGCTTGCTGTCTCTACCAAACTATTCACAAACATGAGTCAACAACAGGACAGAAATCCTATATCAGCGAGTGCATAGGTATGGGGTTATGAAAATATGGGGCATGGGGTTCCCACATTGGCCTTTTAGTTCAAGAGTAATTCATGGCTACAGAGAGAAACCAAACTGCTCTGCATCTCCTTTTCCTCTCCCCTCCCTTGCTCACTTCAAGGTCACACCAACAGGCAAAGCAAAGGGGCGACTATATCCATGTCCCTCCACACCTAAAGCATCTGCTGGGAAGTGCTCTTCTACAAGCACAAACTAGAAGTATTTATAAGAGAAACAAGCTATAAAAAAGTGTCTATTTATGCTGATTTATGTCCAGATTCATACATCTTTGGTTGTGCTTACAGGGCCCTCCTGCTCTGATTGACCTTTGTGCCAAGAGAGGCAGCTAGTACACTTTGGGGCATTTAAATGTGTCTTTGGCAGAAAAGGACCCTTCAGGGCACTGGAAGAATGTCAGGATTTATCAAGTTTGAATGTCCTCTCTGCTGTAACTGGAAACCATACTCCTGCCTGCATTTCAGTCCTACTAGACAAGGAGGCTCTGCTCACTCTAGATAATCTTTTGGGGTGAAACTAAGTTGCGGTAGTTAAATATCCCTGAAGTTCACACATACAGTTCAGGGAGCAAGGAACCATGCACAAATGAGACTTTTTTCCTACTGCATTTCTCTTACTCTGTCTATCCTAAAGAAGACACAATTTCCTTCATCGTTATTTCTTTCCCTTTCAGAGCAAAATCAACCCTAACTTGGCCTGCACTGGACAATTGAGTACAACCTGATCTGTGAACCCTGTGTCAGAAATGCTCTGTACTGCAGGTGAGAACAGCCTTTCAGGAGAGCTGATACCCTGCTCCTCAGCAGGCATTTCACCATCTGGATCCAGCTGACATCAAAAGGAGTCCAGCCCCAGATCCATTTTAGAAGCTGGGTCTGAAGTCTTATGGAGCTGCCTGAGTAAAGCAGCTGGATCTTCAGAAAATGGAGAATTCTCCTGTGGAATGAGGCTGGCTTGAGTATTTACCCAGTTTTTTCGACATCTGAATGGGTGCTGCGTGTGTGACAAACACTTCCAGAGCTGGTTTTCCCTTTTTGACATCTGGTAACATGCATTAAATAAACCATAATTTTTTTCTGCTAATTGAGTTCATGCAGCAAATTTTAGTTAAAATGGAATTCCTTCAGGGAAACAAATGAAGTTGCCTACAAGGCTGAATCCCAGGAGAAAATACTTTGTTACATGTGAAAAGCATTTGCTGACAGTCTGCAGTGGTGCATTCTCTTGGCAGAAGTCCTTCCATAAATCACCAGCTACAGAGTGTAAAAAAATGAATGTTTGCTATGTTACCATGAGATTCCTGGCAAATCTAGGTATGAGAGAGCTAATTCATGTGCCTTGGCAGCTACCTAGTGATAAAGAATGAAAGACAGGATCACAACAAGGGCCCTCAGGAACTTCAGAGGGACAAATGATCCTCTGATCACCGTGAAGCTACTTAGGGATAAGGAAAAAAAAAATTGTCAGCAAATTTCTGTAAGCCACAAATACATTCCAAGAAAATCTGAAACATTTCTGTAACCTCATCCTGCCAGAGTGTAAAGGATTCAGATTTAAGCCTGAATGCCCCAAAACACATAAGAGTGAATTTGAACTGAAAGTAACTTCAGGGCTGTGAAAGGGGACAAACACGACACAAAACAAAGAAGCTATACAATCCTTCCTGCCTTCTGCTCATAGCTGGAGAGGAGGAATTATGGTCATCAAACAGAAGGGAAAACATTCCTAATATCCACTAACAGCCATGTGGTCACTCAACACCTCATTAGACCTTTGGGCCTCAGATCAGTAAAACACCATACACGCCTTTTTTTTTTTGTTTTTTTGACAATGTATTCGCAGTCATGAATGTGATACATGGTGGAAAATGCACTCACAGTGACATCAAGGGCTTGCAGAGCAGCATGCCTTGAAGCATCGAGCTTCTGTGACACTAATCCTACTTCCACTGACTGTGAGAACACCTTTCGTGTGCTTGCTGCCTTCCTGTGTCCCAGCCAGGAGCAGAAGGCAGTGTCAGAATGGCCATTCAAGCCATCCAAGGGCTGCTCCTGCCCTCAGGATGAGCCGAGCCCTGCAGATGACCCTCATGCCGCGTTCCCCACAGCTGCAGGGCTGCGCTGACAGGGTTCCCCCAGCTCCGTTTCGAGTCCCTCCCAGCGCAGAGCTCCATCCTGGTTAGGGATGAGGGATCTGTGTGTGCCGTGGCATGGCAGATGTCGCTGGCGGTGCTGGAGGGGATGGATGGGAGCACCGCAGCCCCGCTCCGGCTCCGCCAGCAGTTGGCTGCCCAGATGGAGGTGGCACACGCCCCATGCTGATGGATGCTCAGCAGATGCTCTTCAAGAGCTAAATAATGCAAAAAGAGGCTGGTGTGAGCACTGCACAGCCCTCAGAGTTCAGGCTCTGCTCACAGCCAACAAATGCAGAAAGTTGGAGAGGGAAGGGGATGCAGTTTAAAAAAAAAGAATAGTCTTAAAAAACCCAGACCAGTTCACCTTTCAGTGTGTCAAAGAAACACTTTCAGGTGCTGCTGAAGAGAGAATTTTACTTTATAAAAAAGATTCTGCATCTTCATTTAAAAAAAAATATTTATTTTGAAGACATTTCTTACTTAAATTAAATGAGTTCTTGACCTTCTGGAATTTGTCTACATTTACCTGGGACTGTACTCAAGACATAAAGTGCTTATAGTCTCCTCCGAAAACTCTGGGTCCCTCAAGACCAGGAACCTCCACTGGAGTGAATGCAATTTCTGAGTTCATCTGCAGTGCTCACATGGGTACAGGCAACTATTGGAATCTGGATCTTGCTAGGATAATGCCAGGCTTATCTTTATTGTCATGGTTAAAGAAAGATAACCTTTCTGCTCATATCAATATTTTAGAGCATCTTCAGTGGCTGAAATTAGGTCAGGCATAGCAAAACTGCTGGTAGTTGAGGTGAAAAAATAGATCAATAAGGTTACCTGATACAGAGACAGCACAGCTAGCAGCAGTCACAATATTAGCACAATATGCATCAAAATCCGCTTATATGTGGGAGTCACAAGAAATGGAAACAAATACTAAAACCCACGCACAAGACATAAGCTATGATTCATGAGATGAGACGGGAATGCAATTTTCAGAAGAAACACCGCAGAAAACAAAACAATCCAAAGGCAAATGCATTAGGTATGAGCCCATTTGAAGGGAAAAGGCATCAGAGCTGCCAACATTGCCCTGTACCTCCTCCATTTTGATACCAAAAGCAGCCGCAGGGAAATAAAAGTTAGAACTTAATATCCAAGGTCATTAGTGCTCTCAGTAATAGATTATCCCTGAAAACATGCTAAAGAAGAAAATTGTTTTAAATATAAAATTGGAATAAGCCAAAATTAGCCCATAAACTTGAAATTAAAAAAAAAAAATCTATGCATTGCTAACACTTGTTAAAAAGAGCAAAAACTGCAAGGGGTTTAATGCTTAATGTGAATTAACTCAGCCATGTGTATTAGACAGCCAAAGCCACAGAAATGGCCATCTAAATTGATTCTGGAGCTGGTAGGCCTGCAGCAGATTCGCAAATGATAATGCATATATTAATAGATACTTTCACTAATTTCACTAATGACCAATTTTAACGAGAAATTTGGGTTTGTAGATGAACAGAAACATTCCCATTCCATCATCTGTACACGTGCGAAGAATTCCACATCCCAGGCCAGAGACTGAGCCAACCACAACACAGACTTGTCCCTCCAAAGCCAGAGCAGCACAAAGGGTCACCTGCTGTCCTCATGGAGCTGGCCCTCCTCAAGCACCTTCAAGATTTATGTCTCGCAAAATGATGCTTGGCTCCGGAAAATGCATCCCTGTCAGTTTTTAGGGCTGGGTGACAAATGGTGTGGGCTTGTGGCGCTGCTGAGGAGGAAATCACACGCAAATCGAGGTGACAGCCCAGTGCCCTGAGAGAGCTGTCCCTGAGTGACACTCCAGGAGCTGTGGGGATCTAAGAGGGTCCTGTTCCTCACAGGGAGCATCCCCTGAGTGACACCAGGAGCTGTGGGGACAATCAGTGTCCTGTTCCTCACAGGGAGCAGCCCCTGAGTGGCACTCCAGGAAACCATGGGGTCCCAGCAGTGTCCTAGCCCCTGAGTGACACTCCAGGAGCTGTGGGGACCCAGCAGTGTCCTGCTCCTCACACCACACTGGGATGCTGCAGCAGCTGGGCTCTGCCTTCCCACCTTCTTTCTTAGGGGAAAGCACCCCAGGTTGGGTGGTCTGGCTGAGTCTGGATTATTAAGGTTCAAGCCCAAGCCTGGCTTTGCCAGGTGTCACAGAGCCAGACAAATATCCTGGCTGTTGTCCTTTTCTATCATTTTAGTCTGGCCTTCCAGCACCACAAAGGTTCTGTGAGCATCCAACGCCTGAGTGAATGGAAAAATTATTTCAACTGCAACATTAGCTCTTGGGGTTTAAAGGTTTTATTTTTTTTCCTAAATTTAATTTATCCTGCAACTTCAAGTGCTCAGCAGTGAACACATGCATAGACTCATTATCTCTGCCTCTGGCTTCAAAAGGCTCTGGAAGTTCCTTGGACCCATTCAGAGCCTCTTCCTCTTTCAAGTGCTATCAAACATTATTCGCTAACAGTAACATGAATATCCAGACACAGTCTGTGTCTGGTCTTTGTGGCCACCAAATTGTTACTTCCTTTCTCTCCCCATCCTCTATTTCTGTGTGTTGAGGATTTTTTTTGTTTTGTTTTTGTTTCATTTTGGGGTTTTTTTGTTCTTTTGATGTCTCTGCTTTCACATTTCTTCTAACTAGGATGTTTTTATGCCCAGCATAATTTGGTACATGTTTGAATACTTGTGCCTTCCTGGGCATTCAATAAACCATCCTTGAAAATTTCCAGTATTTATTCCGTTAGTGTGATTTGTCAGGAATGCTGACAACCACTGCGAGCTTTGAGAAAAAAAGCAGGTAGAATTATAGAATAATTCATGTTTGAAGGGACAACAAGAGGTCATCTAATCCGACCTTCCACTCAAAACAGGGTCAAAAAGGGGTCAGCAGGCTCATGCCTAAGGGGGTCTTGTTCTATGTGCATCAAGGAAAGGTTCAGATTGTGAATACCTAGAGCTACAGCACTGAGTAACTCCTCTTGTCCCTCATGAGGTTGTTCAATATTTTGCCTTCCAGAGGAAAGATATCCTAACTTTAGAAACTAAACATGTAGCACGGCTTGACATGACACAGGATGAGCTTTTCTCCTCGTTCTTTGCAGATCCTAAGGAGCATCCAGCAGCAAGCCCTCCTCCACTGGATGGAAACCTAACTTAATCCTGAAGGCTGGACGTGAATTGGACGAAATCTGCTAACAGTTCCTAATGTCTCTGATATAAAATAACCTGTCATTGCCTTTTGCTCACATTGTACCCATACAAAAGCCATTTTAGCTATTTTTTTTCTGCTTAGCCATGTATCTGCACTTCTGTTTTTCAAATCCATGTCCACACACAATTCTTCAAATTATTTAGGCACTAGCATTACCCTGAAGGTAGCTAAAGCTGTGTCTTTTACATTTCCATTTGTGTTTGAATTTGCCATGGCCCCAGTGCTGAGTTTGTCAAATGCCAGTGAAGCCAGCTACTCACCAGGCTTTCACATAAATGCAGATCATGGTGCAAGCTTTCAGCAAGGAACCATGTAGGAAAGACCTTCTGCAGAGAAGTGGTGGGGTCTCCCCTCTTCATTCTTCCCACATCCACCCCAGATATCATCCCTGTAACAACGAAGCATAATCCTATAAATCAACAGAGAATTCAGGCTTGACAGCTGTGCCATCTTGTTTTATGTATTACCCTGAGAGACTTTCAGCTAATTTCAGTTTTATGAAAAAATCAGAAAAAGTCTTTAGAGGCTTCATATATTGATCGAGTCACATATATATTTTCTTTTGAGTAGGCTCTGGTCTTTCCTCCTTGCCTGTGAAACAGGTCAGTAACTAACTTTCTTTTAGGAGTTGAGGTGGTAAGGATTTATTTTCTCCACACCCCCAGCGTGACCCCAGCTTCAGCCCAGTGGGACACTGGCACACCAAACATGCACACATGCATGCAGAGGGTGACCTGGGGACACACTGCAGAGCAGTTCATGCGCACAAGCACAGGAAAGAACTCTCCCTCTAACATGGTCTTCATCAGTTTTGGGTGCTCTTGGGCTCCAGAGAAGCCATGCTGCTGCTTTCTGAGGCTGCTGTGCCCACCACGCCTGGGGATCCCCTGGGAAAGAGCCTTGCCCCTTGCTCTGAGGCACTGGCCATGAACGTGAAGCTGTCTGGGACTGCACTGTGCTAAAGGTGCTTGTTGATGCTGCAAGGACTGGGGTTCCTTCCCCTTTTCTGCACGGACCTGATTCCTAGATCAGCACCACAACAGAAATGTGATCATGCAGTATCTTTCAGTGCAAGCAGTTTCTACAAAGATGAAAGCTATTTCTAATAAACTGCTTGAAGAGTAAATACTGAAAATTGGGAGGGATAACAAGCAGACTCTAGGTGCAAGTTTGCCCATGAGAAAATTCAAGCTGTACTGGCTCCTGTGGCTGCAAAGTAGACTAGAGGAGCTTTAGATAAAGGTAACTCTTTATGGGACTAGTCCCAGAGTCAAGGGTATGTAATAAAAAGAGTATTTTTAGTCAAAAGACACCACAGAGTCTGCACTCCAATACTGTTAGAACTGTAACCTATGAATGATAGAAATGTACTCAAAAATAACTACAACAAATATAATGAATGAGATCAGAAGAGATGCACTGTGCTGGAAGATCTGACAGAATCGGATGGATGCCAAAATCCCCTCTAAAATAATCTATAACAGGAAACCAAGAAGGGTGTAGTTAGCCCTGGAGAGGCTCTAGCAGACTTCTGTTCAATGAATTCTGTTGCACAGATGTTCCTTTGTAGTTCTCAAAAACCTTTAAGGCTCCTGGTCAGTAAAGAAGTTTGGAAAAGATTCAAACTTCAGCTCTGCAGTGTCAGCATAAATTCCAATCTGTGCTAACTAAAGCACAGTGCTAGCAAAAAAAGCAATTCTGTAAAACAATGGCTAAAATTCTACATTCATTCTCTCTATGTGATTTTCAGATCAAACACTTAATCCCCTCCCCAGAACTTTCCTGTCATGAGTGTCCCTTACTGGTGTCGATGCAGATTACCCAGTTGCCTGGGAAGTGTTTTTAGCAACACTTGAGACCCAAAGCTCGATTGTGTGAAAGGAATGGAAACATTCAAGTGAAAAATACTCTTAAGCAGGGTGAAGAGAGGACAAGGATTGAATGATTAGCTACAAGGAGTTCTTAGCTCTCGAAAGACCTTAAAACCCAGACTGGCCTTTACAGCTGTCTGACTCAATGGGATATAACATTTGCACCAAGGTCTGGCTGCTGGCTCGGATCGTTTGAACCAGCCTGGAAAGGAGAGCTGAAACCTTGCTGCTTCCTTGCTCAGGGGAGGGTGGTAGTGTCTGTACAAAAAAAAATTTAACTAGGTTCAAAAAGCAAACAACTCTAAAGCTCCAAATTGCCAGCAACGCTGGAAGTGTAACAGCACCTTGTCCTTCCTGCTGCAAGTTCTTTCATTTGGGATGTTCCTGTGGATTTGTCTCACCAAATGGGGTCCTTGCACACTAAGTGAGGAGTAACCATCAGGCTACAGATGAAGCAAGTCCACAGAGTGGGCATCTTCACATGAGTTCACTCTGTACAGCAAAATTCACTAGCAAAAGGAGCCAGTTAGCAGCACTGAATAATGTGCATGATGAAATCATGAGCCCTGACCACCTACAAAGTGTGCTGCTTTGGCTTAAGCAAACTGAATTACAGGTAAAATTAATGCACCTGCAAAGAAACAGTAAATATTCAAACACAGACAGCAAAGACAAACTGTCTGAGAGAGGAGAAGCTCAGAGGGATGGATATGATGACAATAAAAATTGTACAAAATTTGCAGACCCAAAACATGCCCCCCCTCTTTCCTTCCCACACAAATGCTTACTGAAGATATTATATATAAATAACTGTGCCTTGCAAACCTTTCCAACAGATACAGGAACAGTCTTCAGGATGTTTTATGGTCTTTTATTATCTTAATCTATTTTTCATTTTAGAGATGCCAAGTAGTGTTTACCAACATATAGTTACCTAACAATTGCCATACCTCATGAGTAAATCAATATAACATTTAATTGCAATTTTTTGCTTATATTACAACTAGGTAACAGCAACTGTTTGAAAAAGGTAAAAGCACATCCAGAAATGCATACAAAGCAGAGGTATTCAGCAGGCCTGGAAGAGGAGATCAGACATGCAAGAAGAGGGCAGGTATCTGAAGTCAGAGCTTTATATTGGATCAATTATTCCCAACTCCCTTTGACTCTCTCAAATGGCAGAGGAATACAGCCAAGTAATGGACAAAGGTTTCTTAAAATTCAAAGTCTGTCTTGATTTGTGTCTCCTTTAGAATTTCTATATCCCAGCACAATCCCTGTTATGTTGCAAGACTTCACAATTAGCAGCTTGCAAATGGAGATAAGTCCTCTCTCCATCAATGTGCACATGTTCTGGTCTGGTGTGGAGAGTGAGGCAGTATTTTAGTTGAGTCCTTCGCTTTATGAAAATCCAAACTGTTGTGAAACAGAAAAGCAGAATTAAATGGTACTGATTTCTGGACTCCCATCGCACACAGCAAGTATTGGAGGCCAAGAGGTTACCACGGTTTGGAGAGCTGGGAATGCAGCAAACAGAATTTCCACTGTCTTCACAAGAAGCACTAGTCAAGTGGGGTTTAGAGTTAATTTGATTTCCACCCATTAAAATTATATGTTCCACACAGAAGAGTCATAAAACGCCTATAAAAGTAAGAGCACTTGCACACTGAATAACTTTGGCAGTGGGGCTGGCTCAGGGGTGAGGAGCAGCAGCACAAGGGCGGCACAGGGAGAGCCCCCAACCCATGCCATGAGGGCTGTGGGGTGTGCAGGGCCCCCAAAAGTCACCCCTGCTCCACTGTTCCCCATTAGCCGAGCAGAGTGACACAGAGAACAGGCCACAGACCATCACGAAAGGCAAGGGGGATTGCCCTGCTTCCCCAAAATGCCCTGTCCCAGCAGGCAGGGGGGTGTGCAGGGTGAGGTGTGCTGTGAGTGCCATCAATGGCACTCTGACTGCCACCTTCTTAAAATCAGGCTGCACGCTTGTGCCAAGGACCGTGCCTTCAGATGATGTAAATCTGCTCAGCTTCATTGAGTCGTGGTAATTTACACCATCTGAGGGATGGACCAAAGGCATTTATTAAGGCTGCAGTGTATTTAAGAACAAGCACAGATCAATAGTCCAACAAATATTCATTTCACATCACTGCTTTTCAGAAGAGAGGTCAAATGGATCCTTAGACATTTTTTTTTCTTCTAAAATTTCAAGCAGAGAGCAGAGAAAGTTGGTAATTAAATCCCCTTTGAAGGAAGCACTGGCAATGAAGAGCAGGCAAGAGCTGGTACTGCACAGAAGCTGCAGTTGTGGCTCTCAGGTGGCATTAAGGGCTCTGAGAGAGCATGACTTATCCCTTGAACTGTCTTCTGGGAAGCCTGGGATCTCATCAGTGACAGGCCAGGTGGAATGGATGTAACAAATGAACAGCTCAGCATGTAGGGCCCAAAATAAACCAAATTGAACTCTGGACATGTAGAAATCAGTACCTTTCCCTGGTCGTTTTTCATTTTGATGTACGTGAATTCAGTGAGCTTTGTATTGGTATAGCTCTCTGCCTGGCTATAAGGAAGAAATATAAGTGGCATCACAGGGAAAAATATTCTCACGAGATTTCCATCCTAATTATGCAAACCCAAGACAACGGTAAGATTTTAATGAAATTTCCAAGTGTATTGACATTTTCAAATACAACATGACAAGCTTGACTTTGGGAAGGGATGCAGCGATTCCTGGGGAGAGAGAACACACAGCCTACAACTGAGCAATCATGCCAAACCTTGGGACAATTTGTATCAACAATGACACAAGGAATTATCAGAATGCCTCCCTCAGTGAAGGAAAGAGAAGAAAAAAGCATCACATGTTGGGTACAAGAAATCAGGGGTATCAGTGATGGCAATTTCCTGAAGCTGTAACGAACATGGGAATGAAAATTTTAGGTCAGGCTGCATTCCAAAATATGGAAAATGATTTGCCTTGCAGGTTAATTTTAAATTCATATCACCATACCACAACCAGACTGCTGTGGTTTCGTGTGTTGATCTGCTCTCTCCATCCTTTTCAGAGCAGAGCCCGGGCAGCTCTGTTCACAGTTTACAGCAGGGGAAAAAAAAGCCATAGGGCTTTAAATTTTTAAGTCGGTGTTTTGAAAATACTGCTGTATGTATTAGGCTTCTCCTGTTTCAGAGGCCCTTTCCTGGAGAGTCTTCCAACAGGAATATCATTTACATCAGCAAGGCTTTTTGGCAGTTTTTCTTTTTTTCCTTTTTATAACCATGTTGCAGTGAGACATCAGTTTAGGCAGCCAGCTCTGCAATAAAACTGACAACAGGTTTATTCTCCTACTCCTCCTGGGACCGATAGGAATTTTAGAAAAGAAAGCAGGAGGGAAGGAACAGCAAAAACATGTGCGTATGATCTGCTTTGTCCCAGCACACCAATTCTGCTCTTTCCAGAGTGATTCTCATTTTAAAATCCAATGTTTTTCTTATGTTTCATTAGATATTTATCCATTTGAATTACTCTGCAAAGGCAATGTATCCAGAGCAGAGGTATTAGGAGGTCCTACCAGCTTCAGGAGTGCCAGGATTTTACCTTTGGGATCACACTGCCCAGTGTCTTGTTCTTGTCAAAGCCATGGAAGCCACTGTGAAACAGCAGTACCCTGGAACACTTCTGCCAGAGGGAATCCCCCAAAAAGCATGGAAAAGATTTAAAAAAGAAAAGCAAATGAAACCCAGGCTCTTCAGATCATTGTGGAAGGAGCTATTATCTCAGAAGGAAATTGCTGAACCCTGCCCTGGCTGCTGTGCCTGAAGTCACACAAGTTCAGTTTCTGCTCCTCTCCCAGGAGGCACTGGGAGCAAAGATTTTTTTTTTTTTTTTTTTTTTTTGCACTCAGTGCACAAAGGGTCATTTTTTTGATGACAAAAGGGTGATCTTCCCTTCCTCACCATCAGACAAACGACTGAAACTCCTGAGCATGCAAAGATGGTTTGGGTTCCCATTTAACCCTGTTTTAACCCTGTAGTGTTCTCCAACAGATAATGGTGAAAAGAGCAGTGGGCACAAGACCCAAGAGGCAAGAAGTTGAACCAACAGCCTGGGAAGGTCTCATGGCCTGGAGCCAGGGGTTGTATCTCACAGATGAGCTGCCTGTGGTGCAGACCTGCATGCTTGGAACAGACATGCTGATAGATTAGAAATTCCATCTTGATTTAATGGATTTAGTCCCAATAGCCTAGGACGTAATTAAATCTTTAAGAAAGGATTAATCCATCTTTACTACCTAGTATTTATCATCTCTAAACACTCACAGACAGTATGTGTTTGTGTTGAGGGGTACAGACACATATATTTATCTAGAGAAAAACCCTGTTTCATTAGTAGGAACAACTTGCAGGTTTGCCGAGGCTCCCAAGTTTTTATCTCTGAGGCGACTCCATTTATTCCAGTTGCAAGCAGAGGCTGTGTCCAGATGATGGCGCCTGCAAATCACGGATCCCTTGGAAATAATCATTAGGTAACTCATTCTGGCGGGTTACACATTGTGGGCTTTAGGGTCTATTGCAGAGGAAAATAGAAGTCTTATTGTATTGCAACCCCTCAACCACCAAACCCCCAAACATCGCAACCCCTGCCTTCCTGTCCCCAGAAACCGTGGGCTGTGTTATGGTGCTGTGTTAAATTAGCTTTTACAGCTCCCTTCCATTTGGGGAGTAACAGCACCGGAATAAGATATAAGAAAATACAAAGGGTTTAGACTAAAGATTCTTCATCCCATGGGAAATGCATAATTCAAGGTATTTGTAAATGTGTTTGTGATGTGCTGAAAAGCTGAACTGGAACAAAATAAATAAACCCAAGCAAGCAGACCTGAGAATCCCAATCGTTGATGGGAATCAGACAGGCAGGTTTGGATGTGTTTTTGAGGGGATTGTAGGATTTGGGTCAGCTCACTGAAAGGCTGCCCTGGTCAGCAATAGCCTCGCACCAGAATGAAGCTCCGAGTGTTTTGTGCCAGGCAGGGACTACCTTTTATACAGGATAGCTTATGTTCATTTAGGGAGGGTGAGGGGGGAAGGAAATAAAGCTATTGAGAAAATAACAGTGTGGAGGGAGACAAGATTAATTCTAAGTGAATCACACGTGTTTCAGGGATTCAGGGTCTGCACACAGAGTGAAAATAAAAAGCTTCAGACCTAGTGTCTGAAAATCAGCTCAGCAAAGCATTTGAGTTTGGCTGTTTATCTGGGACTGGTGTTTTCAGAAATAGGGTTCTCTCTGAAGATTACCTCAGGTAGATGGGGAAACCACAACAGCCAGCATGCAACAAATTGGTGAGAAAATCCTGTTTCCTAATAAGAAAATGTTTTATTTGAATTTTGTGATCATGGCTAATAGAGGTTCAGGTTTAACACACCATTTCCTCTAAATGTATGTGTTCAGATACATAAATGTTAATTCTGACCTTTGTCTACTAAGTACATCTAATTTTCCTCACATATTTCAGTCACCTATAACAAATTATCCATTCCTTCCAATTCTCTATGTTCAGAGTCCTTCTAAAGATGCCCAGAAGAGGGGAAGAAAAAAAAAAGCTGAGGAGCAAAGATATGCCAAATTGATTTCAGATTTGGGAGCAATCCCACATTGTCTACATTGTTCCTTAAGAATAAAAAAAAAAAAAAATCCACAGAGAAAAATAATAAAATAATAAAACACCCCAAAACCAAACTAGTGAGCACACTTTTGGAAGGGAGGATTTTTCTAGAAGCTTTCAGGTTTGCTAGTTGCTGGCCCACAGAAGTATCGTATGGTCTTTTCCTCAGATGATTTCCAGTCTAAGTTCTAAAGAATCTAATTTCTTTCTCAGCACAGCCGTGTGGCTGTTAGAGCTTTGCTTGGGCTGGGAGCAGAGCAAGCATTTCCCAGCTTTCCTAGTTGGGTTGCAAGCAGCATTCATGCTAAATATGATTTTGGGTTCAATATTTGGAGAGTTTTCTTCACTTGCTTAAAATCAAGAGTCTCAGCGTCTATGAAGACAAAAATTGATTTAAGCAGTTGTGAACAACAAGACACAGTGCAGATGGAATCATCAGGAATGACAAAACCAGGAGCATTTTGAGCTATCTTGTATGATGTCTGATTAACAATCACAGACAACTTTGGTTACAGAAACCCTGTGCTTAAAGATTGACATATTTTTATCCTTAAAATGGCAAACGTGTCTGTTGTGAGTGCCAGATGTTTTGGATGGGACTCACGTTTTCTGATGCACTCCCTACAAACTGAGCACCCAGAGAAGCAAGTGGGCTCTCCTGACTTTTGGTTTTCCCAGGGCCATTTCAAGTGCCACAAACATCATTGTGAGGGTTTAAAGAAAAAAACAAAAAGCCTTGAGGAATGTACAGTTTAAAGCCACAATCCTGTAAATGTCTTACCATGAATTTCTTTTACTAACACAGATGATAGATCTATTAAATAATTTCCTCCTTGTAAATGCTAAGAACAGTTTAGTCCCAAAATGGCACCCTTGACTTCTTTAAGCATTTCTCTCTTTCTGTTTAAGTGCTGGGGATGTATGTTTTCTGAAGGAAAAAGAAAAAAAGATAGGCTATTTCAGACACTAGAAAAATTATTATTTGGGTTTAAAATTAATTCTGAAAGGCAAATTTAACCAAAATTACTTAAGAGGTACAATCAGAGGTCTGTTTGAAAGCCTGTGATGAACGTTTGAGAGTTGTGCCAAAGACTGCTCGGTGTGGATCCAAATCCCCGGGGCACTCCAGAAGAAAAATGATCTGTTCGATCAGCAAAAGCAATGGAGAAATCCTGCTTGTTATTTGTTGGCGTCTCTTGGACGACCTTTTAGATGAAAAAAACCCCATCAAGTAAATTACACTGAGGTTTTAACTGTCATAAAATTCATTAGGCTGGGGAGGATATGAGGGGATCATTAAGTCCATGCCAAAGCAGAGTTCAGAAATTATTAAAACTATTACTGGGAATGCTCCAACACAAGTCTTCTGCATCTGACTGAGTATTTTCAGGAAAACATACAGGAATTTAATTATCTTTTTCTTTTAGGACTTCTAACCTGTGATAGACTGAGTTTGAGTCTGTCAATAGGCTCAGAGATTTCTAGTGGAGGAAAACACACACACACAGAGACTGAGTAAGCTATAGAAAGCAAGTAAGGATTCCTACAGAAAACCAGACTGTAAAATTCCCAGCATTTGTCAGAAGTGGTCAGACATTTTTTAGAGTGAACCAAAAGGTTCTTAAAAGATTTCCAAAGACTCAGTTCCCAGTACTTTGCAATGTTTAGGCTTCTTAAGTCCTGTCCCCAAAACCACTGGTCAGTGAGAACACGAATGTCATCAGGAGAGCTGAGCTCTGCCTGCAGTGAATGCATTGCACCCCTGAGCCAGCAGTGCTGATGGAGGGCACAGGCAAAGCAAGGCTGGGAAACTCAGGGCTAAATAGAAATATCTGTACTGATGGAGGGGGATACCCTGTTTTCTATTCTGCCTGCACAGAAAGTCAGAATTACTGGACTCTGCAAGCCAGTCAGGTATTGCAAGAAATGCACTGTACTGCCTTGCAGCACACAAATACCTGAAATGTTGTTCCTGGGCACAAAGCCACGACAGAACTTAACATCCCTTGGCTGGAATATTACTGAAATTAAAATAGGTGATATGAGTGAGATATTTAATTTTTCAGAAGGTCTGGCATTCCCCAAATTAATGAGACACTCCTCGGGTTTGGCTAAGGTAAATACAGAATCAAACAGAGCCACCAGGGTGAGCAAAGCAGAAATCTCTCTCTAACTCCCCACACATGCTGCAACAGAGTACACATTTATTTATCCCCTGTTAGAGGCTCATGCAAGAGACTCGGATTTTCTGGAACTTGTGATTTATTTGTGAACTGAAGGCTAATATATTCTTTAGAATAAAGAAAAAAAAGTCTCCAACCCCCTCAAGGTTTTATTTGCTTTTCAGCAATCCTGGTCTTACCAATCAGTGTGTTCAAGCCAACTTAAAATATCTCCCAGACAAACAAACCACAAAGCACCACTCCTCCAGCTGGACCGGCAATCTTTCCCTATTTTTAAGAAATCTGACAACAAACCCATCATCAACTGCAATAGATAGTAAGAGAGAGCAGGTGAAGGACCAGGCACAGAAATTCTGTTGCATTAGGTTTCTCATCTATAAGACCTAAGAGGGGGAACAGAAGTATTTTTGTCTCAGATGGTTCCTCAGAGGAAATCTGGGAATCCAAACACTAAGAACAAAAGGATGAAAAAGAAAGAAAAGAGCCCCACAAACCAAACCAGTAAAATACAAATAGACTACCTGGGAAAAGTTGCATAGGAAGAAAATAGAAATCTGTAGGATGTCCTGTAAAGGGGTGAAAAATCTCAGTGTGACAGACACATAGAGCCGGACCTGAATGAGACAATGCCCTTGAAATTCTAACCGTAGGAAAGGTTCATGCCTGTTTTTTCTCAGCTGGGCTAGTGCCACTGAGGGAGGGTGCCACACAGGCAAGGATGATTCTGCAAGAACTGTGAATGGTCCTCACATCTGCATGGGGAAAAAGCTTCAAGATCTCTCTTGTTCAGAACACTCTTACTATTACTGGTGATGAAGCATGAGACAGAAAAGGCACAGATTGACACCGAGAGCCCAAGCTGAGCTGGTGGGTAGGCAGGAGAATCCCCCCTCCTCACATTTAAACCAACAAAAACCTCCCCACTGAAAATTTCTGGAAGAAATGAAACACAGTGGTGAGGAATGGCACTTTTTGAAAACCCTTTTCCAAGGTGAGCTGTGTTTCAGCAGCCCAAGAGCAGCAACAGCAGCTCAGCAATGTTCATGAACAGCTCCAGCTGTGGCACAGCTGGAGGGATCCAGGCTGGGACTGTTGGGTGTGGAGGGTCCCAGCCCTGCCTTGCCAGCACTGCTGGTGCACAGAAGATATTCCCAGGGCACCTAGAGGGATATCCCCAGCTATCCCACGGGGCAGCCCTGCAGGCACCAGGGTACAGGGAGACCACTGCAGGGGCTGTGCTGCTCCCCTAGGACACCTCCATGGCAATGGCAGCATCCTGCTGCAGGAGACACACCATGTCAGAGTGAAAGGGACGGGGAAATACAAGGAAAATTAACTAAATTTGCAGCAATGGACTGACTCTTTATAGGAGAGATGTTTCTTTGCTGGTAATAAAAGTTACTCCTATAGAGCTGCACTTTTTAAAAAATTTATTTTTTTATTTTCAGTACAGCTACTGCTCCTTAATGGGGCGACAGACTATGCTGTCTGTATTAGTCAGCAGTGGAGCTGAGAGAGGAGCTTTGCCTGGTGATGCCAAGGCTCAGTGTAATTTCTGCAGACATCCTCATCTGAAAACACCTCGGGTGACAGTTTGGCAGGCACGCTGGCATTTCCAGCTGAGTCCCTGCTCCTCCTCATTGAACTTCAGCACTGCCTAAAGCCACTAAATGAGACAGAAACCCCTCCACAGTAGGAAGGGTAAAAACTACGTGAGGACTATTCTGTGTCTCTGTGCCTTGATAAAGCAAATAAACTAACTGTGGGAGGGGAAAAGGAGATACAGAGAGCATGGCCATCTCTGGTCCTTGGCAGGACACAACTTTCTGCACCCTCTGCCCAGGCCTGGAGGGATGCTGGACTCAGAGCTGCTCTCCCAGCCCTGCATGTGTCCTCATGGCAGCCCTGGGGTGCCACCCACACCCCTGAGGGTGACATCAGTGCTGGGCTGAGCCCTTGCCTCAATCTGGTCATTCACTGCACCTGCTGATCTCACAGGTGAGGAAACACTGCTCTCACACAGTTCTATGAGCGCTGCATTCTTGGCTCCACCAAGCATGGATTTTGCTTTAGAGACCTGACAGCCCAAGTCAGGCCTCTCTTTAATCTTTCTATTCCCCTTGAAAAGCAAATATATTTCTTTTGAGACCACAGAGAGCACTCACTCCAGCCTCTTGGCTCCCATTTGCTGCAGATACTTTGAAAGACTAACTCCTGTTAATCAGAAAAAGATAAACAAATTCAGACCTTGCAAGTGCAGGTCTTGCCCTGGCCAGCTCCAAAGGGGGAGAGGCTTTAGAAGTTGATTTACCAGACACGTTCCCTAACCGTCACTTGAGTTAAACCAGACCCCATTTATTTTCCATGCCTTCTGCAAGCTCCATTCCCAGTGAAAAGAAAATAACATATTGATAACAGCAGGCTCTGCCACAGGAGAGGATCGAGAATCACCCACGCGTTGCCTTGAAAACAAACAACCCCCAAACAATTGATCAGTCACTGCTAGTACAGAGGCAGTCTATTATGGATAAAAATACAGGTGGAAAAAATTCATCAGGGATGTGCAAATGCCTTTATTTAAATTCAAGCACAGTAAAGCAAGCTTTGCTCCTATAAACAGGAGTAGTGGATTATGGATGCATTTCTCTCAAGTCCTGGCAGAGAGGGAATGCATTTCCAGGCTTGGGGAACCAGAAAACTGAGTGATTTCCCTGTCGAGGCTGGGATTTCTGAGATGGCTTAGCCTGACTGCCAGGAAAGGTGGAGGTGCACCACAGAGTGCTGTTTAAATTGCTGCTTTGGCTGCTTGTGTGATCTGAGCACAGCCCCCACAGGAGCTCTGTGTCCAGCACCCCAGCAGCACTGCAGCCTCTGCCCCAGCCCTGGGGAGGCTGTGCAGCTCAGTGCCAACTGCAAACAAGCCATGGTCAGCCTGAGAAGCTCTCAATGGATATGTGAAATGTTAAATTAGTTAACCGATAAATAAATAAATAGTTGGAGCAGCCTATGGAAAAGACACCAGGAAGGATATGAAAGACATCGTGTACATATTTCTGTGTGAAAAAGAGAGGGTGAGAGCAGGACCATGGCAGCTCCTCATCTCAGTTATCACTACCAATTCCTTCCCCACCTTTTGCTGTAGCTGTCTGAGTGATGCACTTCTCAAAGGAAAGGCTGACTCTTGTGTTGACACACTGAACCTGACTCAGTATTGTCCTAGAATCAAGCCAGACCTTGTCTCGAATCAAGATATAAGCCAGACTTTTAAATCCAAGCTAAGAAAGGAGAGTGGCCACTCTGCCTTTTGGTTTTTAATTTTAACTTACCTTTCCACCTGCTGGCGCACAAAAAAAGCCCAATTTTAATTTAGTCTCTGCACTTAATTTAGTCACTGCTTACCTTGATTTTCACATCATTGCTCTGGGAATCTTCAAGGCTTTCTCACCAGAGTGATAAACTTCAAATGGTAAAACCAGACCATGGCTGTAGAGCTCTGCCACTTTCGTACTGACATTTCTGCCTAGGAGAGAAAATACCACAAAATATCTCAGCTAGAAAGGAATTGTGTCTAGAATTCACTCATCTCCTTGCAATAGAAAAGAGGGAAACAGAGAGCTTGAATTTCAAAAACTCAGATAAACAACAATAACTAAAAGCACTAAATATTATTCCAGCCTCAACTTAGGAAAGTGAAAGAAAAATTACAACATTTTGACTTTTCTTCTCACTCGTGACCATGCAGAGTTACCCATCTGCGCTGGGCTGACCTTGGCCAGTTGCCAGCCATCCACCCAGCTGCTCTCCTACTGCCCCTCCTCAACAGGAGATTTGGGAGTCCATCTATGCAACAAACAGTTTAGACAGCTTGTAGTAGTAGCACTATCCAAATTCTAACTCTAAACTCTGCCAAAGACAGAAAAGAAGGGTTACCATAAAACATCATCTATGTGCAGACAGTCAAACCCCCTTCCCTACGCCTGTTCTGGGGTTATAACCCTAAATTCTGCAGGAGTGATTCCTCGGTGGGTGATACAGGGGTCTTGCATTGGTGGCTGAGTTTGAGGCAGAGTTAGTTCATACAAGAGAGAAGGTATAATCCAGCTCAAAGTGTGGCTGGTTTCAGAATATATAAAATATACATAGAAATTATGGAAGTGACGTAGAGACAGAACATCTTCAGCATGGAGAATGAGAAGAAAGTTACCCTATATTTTGCTACTCAGAAGCCATTGGCAGAACACAGCAGGTTTTGTTGTAGCCCTAAATTATTCGAATTAAAAAAAAAAATTTAAGAACAGCAAACCAATATAAAACAAGACCATGCCTATAAATGAAACCAAAAGAAATTTATCGCCTTATATTCAATCAAGAAAAGAAACACACAGTCTGCCAAATTTTTTTATCCTTACTATTTTCAGTCCTAGAGACTTTTCCGGCAATATCAACGTCATCAAGCAAGTATGACGTCAGCTGGTGACTGCTTATACTTCAGTGCAGGCAGATGATATATCATGACTTTCCTTGCTTGAACTCCATTCCAACTCTTCCTCTGCATTATTAGAAACAGGGAAAGTACAAAAAAGTTATTGCAGTAAAAGTTAATATAGGGGAAAAAGCAGGTTATTCACTTTAACTGAGAGAGTGGGGTCCCTGATGAGTAATCACAAGTCAGCAAATTCTGGGATGACTTCCAAAGGCACAAATAGGTGCTAGGGCTCATAACCATGGAAAGTCAAAGGTAGTCAATAGCTTGATTGCACCACTCCTTAAATAGTGACAGTCCCACTGAGCTGAATTACTGCTCAGGATGGAGAGGCTGGGAGCCATTTTCCCCCTTCAGTAACTCTACCATCACCTCTTCCTTCAAATATAGGAACACTGGACAGCTCCTCAGCCTTATGGACCCCCTGTATCTGCTCCTGGTCGTGAAGAGCAGGCTGTTCCTCCAGCAGGGTAAGGAGGTGCTGCAGGCAGTGGGGGCTGCAGTCCCTGTGCTGGGGGAAAGCCAGCCTGGAGCAGGCTCCCCAGGAATGTGGGACACGGACTCACAGAGACACTGCCACCACGGGTTTGGCCACTGAGGATACACAGGCACTGCAGGGATACCTCTGCTGCTATTTGCTTGCATACCTTAGTCATGGCATGCCTGATTCAGGGCCGTCACTTGGTGCCTTTTGTCCTTGCTGCAGAGCTTTTTTCTAAAATCTCCCATAACAATTGTTTAAAAACAGGATTTTAAAATAAAGGATGGGAAAACCAAACAAAAGCCACCATGAAAAAATAACAAAAATCCCCCTCTCCCTGCCAAATCAGCCTTGTCTGTCTAACAGCGAGGTCATTCTTTGTTTTGGTTCAGACAATTTCTTTTCCGAAAGCTATACTTTACACAGAGAGACTTCATTCACATATGCAATTAAATATTGCTTTCCTGAACAGAAGTGGCCACACAGAGCATGCTGTCAACACATCCCTGCAAGATTTCTCCAAGAGTTCAGCAGTATAATTAGCTTTGGTACCATTGCACAGTAGTTTTTATCTATCAGAGTTTTATCTTGCCTTCTCTCAGTGGTGAGTCTGAGAGAAATTCTGAACGTTTGCCTCATGGGTCTAATCATCTTATTGATGCTCAAAGCGTTTAAATGTGATCTGCAGCCCCTTCACTCTTTGACATTCCAGTTCTTAAAAAAAGTCAGATATTTTGGCAGGTGCTTAGCTCAGACTTGTTCTTTAGGCTATAAGGCTTTTGCCTGTCTAATTAGCTGTGGCAAAAAGCTGAGAATGTTGACAATCTGGGGATGTGAGGTAATAAAAAATAGATTATTTACCAGCAGCAAATTAAGCCCTCTAAGAACCAGTGCGATGAGTTGTGCCCCTCTGACAATTCCCTGCAGCAGATAGATACCACTGTCTCCATCTGTTTATCTCGTGCACAGCGTACCTGACGGCGTGTTTCTAATCTATTTTCCCATGCACAAGAATTGATCTACCAAAGCCTTCAGAGACTAAAGAAAGTAACCTTTCTGGTGACAGCAAGCAAAATCTGTCTGCTTCCAAAGATGATTTTTCCCAGTTTCCTTTGGGGCAGTGCAAATAATTGGCCGGAGTCGCCAAACACTGCTGGGTACTGGAGAAGCAGGGTGGTTGTGCTTCTGGTTTGGACTGGCAGACAGCAGCACGGAGGAAAAGGCAGCTGTGGATGATGGGTGAGGTCTGGATCTCCAGAAGCAAGGAGAGGCATCACTCTATATGTGCCTGCTCTGCTCCATGGCAGTGCCTGCCCGGCTCTGGCTGGAGGGAGCCAGTGCTGCCATGGGACCAGCGGGACAAACTGCAGCCCAAACTTGGGGACAGAAAAATCCTTATCACAAAGGTTAGCAATGGAGGTGACACGATTTATTGCCTAAGCACATGATCAGCAAGGCAGAAGGACGTGCAGGTGCTGCAGGACATTTTCCCCCCTTTTAAAAGCAGTCTCAGAAGAAGGCTAATTAGACAGTAGCTCACTAGAGTAGCTACTTTTACTTCAGCCAGTTTACCCCAGCTGACAATCTGCCCTGGCTTTACTCCTTTTTTAGACCACACTAATTTTCAAACTCCTCTCCCAAAATGTATTTTAAGGAATGAGGTTCTGGAATGCTTTTTGGTTTGCTCAAACCAGGTTGTATGGATGTGGGAGGGTAGTACATGCAGCCTGTACTATCCTCTCATCCATATTTCTTTAGAAATGGATCAGCCACACTTTCCTGCATGTTTTCCCCACAAGGTCCTGTAAGCCAGTGCAATTGTCTGATGTCAAAAGAATGGCAGAAAAACTTCTCTAGGTTACAATACTTGTTATTATAATCTTCCTGACTCCAGAAAATGCTGGATCCATCTTTGGATCCAATGCCTGGTCACGGATTTCGGGTTACATGCTTCAAGGAGTCCCAGAAGTCCAATTCTTGGTCAATGAGCTGTTATTGTAAGAATATTATTCTGCTTCCTAGGGAATTTGTTAATCAATATGGGTAGAGTAAGTGATGTTGTAAAACTCATGCACTTCATTTCTACAGGAAGCAGAGGTGACACCAGACCTTCCCTTTGGAATGGCCACACCAAGGTAAATACAGTAAAGGATAGATGTGTATGGATATTTTGCCTTTTGAGCAAAGGCTGCAAATTGTGTAGCATTTTCAGCTGTACCAACTCCCTCATGTTTTGGCTTGTCTCATCATCCACAGAAGCTAAATACGATGTCAAGGTTTATTGAGAAGATCACAAAGCAGTTTGCATTTTCTAACAGCTGGGGACGTCTGAACGAGTTCAGCAAACTGACACAGACAAGTTAAAACCCCGCTCACACACCTATGCTAAATTCCAACAGAATTTTCTCCAAGCTTTGGTCTGAAAGTTATTCAGCTAAATCTTTACAGAGATGGACAAGAAAGCAAAGTGCAGTTTCTCCCATCCAGGTAAAAGGCTGGAAGCATCAGGAATCTCATGAGTGTGACTATTGCCAAGAGGCTGTCGGTTCAATTTCAGAGATCAAAGAAGATACAGAAACATTCTGTAACTGTGATTTTTATGCAGTGTGCGAGGAACAGGTAGGTATAATTTACCTTAACGGATTTCAGAAAGGGATTGAACATTTTTGTGGAACAGAACATCTATAATAACAAATAAGACCACTTATAAAAAGCCCAGGAGTGGACTGTGGGCACAAACCCCACAAAAATTAATGCAAGGCTTTCTGTGGACTTCTGTAAGCTTGGGCTGGGTGCTAATGGGTATCAATAAGATGAAGTTTTCTCTATAGATAAGTTGTCCATAGGTTCCTGCTAGTAAAGGTTGTTACACCTCAAATAATTTTGTCCTTTATAGCAAAGGACCCTTTGACACACAAATTTTAATCTGTTGAGCTTTGAGCAGATAAAACCCATATTCTATTTAATAATATATGGTATTTTGTTAGATATTTACTAAAATAAATTTCACTGAATCCACTGTCTCCCTGGTGATCACAGCTGGTAGTAACCATTAAAAGCACAGAGAACATGTGAGCATACAAATTCCTGTTTGATTTTCAGCTTTTTGTTCCTGAAAGTACTAGAAAAGACTGAAAAAACCTAACTTTCCAATTTTGCAACTAATTTGAAAGGAACTTAAGGATCTATCTATGTTTTGTAAGGCTTTTAAAACAGATACTGACAATGAACTTGGCAGATTTTTAGAGAGCTTCAACACAGTGAAAGAAAAAAAATAAATTAAAAGAAGCCTGTGCAGTTTAGAAAGAGAAAGAAAGTGTATTCCATTATATCTCTTTCTCCTTCCAATATCCAACACTGCACTGCAGAAGCCGAATACTGAAGCAAATTACCTGTCAAGGGGATTTTATCAATAAATAATTGAATTCAGCTTTCAGGGAGGGCCAAGTCTGGTACATTTTCCCCTACAATTGCAATGGAGCCTTGTTCTGTACACTGTAACTGCTACTGCAGCACCAAACCTCCACCGGGGAGGCAAGGACTTGGGTACGGGAGCAAATTTGGAATTAAGGAAAAAAAACTAATAGAAGAGAGAGGGAAGAAGTTGTATATTTTTTTCTGGCTTCTTGAAGTTATGTCTGTGCATGCTCATCTGTTCCTGACACCTTCGGAGCCCACGAACTGATCTGATCCACACTCAGCAGGGGCAGGGCTATCAAATCAAGTCCTCTCAATCTCCAGCACAGGAAACTTCACTGAGGAAAGAGATCTTGCTGAGGGGAAAACTACAGCCCGACACACCATCTATTAGACACAAAAGTTCACACACAAGGGGAAGGCGGAGAAGGTGGGCAGAAATGAGAGAATGCAATAAAAGCTTGGGAAGGAGCCTGCATCATCCTGGACACCAGGGAATCCAACCAATGAGATATAAATCTATTGAAAAGCAGGCTTCATTAGCTGCACTGCTCATGGAGCTGCATGTTTACAATTTGGGAGGAAATGGTCTGAAACTGAAACATCAAAGCAAAAAAAATGGTGCTTTAATGCAGGGTTTATAATGGGCTCATGAAAAAATACAGCTTCTTAAAGGTCCTGGATACAATTACAGCCATCATGCCCTTAGAGCAGGAGGTGTTCACTGATCAGGATGCACAGAGCAGCCACACTGGAGGGCACTTGGGTTTAAATTGCAGCAGAGTGGCCGAGTTTTACCTGTGGGGAAAAACTCCTGCAGGGAGGGCACTGCCTGGGCTGACTGGGAAGGTGCAGCAAGGATGAGTCTGAGAAACTCTGAGCAGTGTCTGGAAAGCCACAGGCAGGGCTGTGCTCCTGTTGAGGCAGAGGACTTGAGTCAAGTGGGAATAACTTCATCATCAGGGCTCTTATTTCATTTAGGCAAAGTTTAAATAGTTTTGCCTGACTCAGATAAGCTGCCTCATCATTTCACCCTGTGCCTTTCCCAGCTGCTTTACAAGGAGCAGAGAGTAAAACAGTAGCTCCTGGAGAGTTATTTGTGACTCAATAGGATCGAAAATGTTGTCTCTATAAAAATCTTGTGCAGTCCCTTCAGCAGGACAGCACCTGCCCAGACAAACCACCAGGTTCCAGCTTACAGTGGGAATTCTTCATACATCAAAAAGTGAAACATGCTGGGGGAGGTTTATGGGTGTGGTGTGCTGGAACTCATTCCTGCTGATGTTGTGCTATGTGGCCCATCACTACTCATTTTTAAAATGTTTTTCTTTCTTTTTAAAAAAATTTTATAATTCCCTGGTAGCTGTTGAAGCTAGCTGTTGGCCATTTTTCCATTTAGCATGAACAGTTTTGGAGAGAAGTTTTCCAGCTGGGGTGAGCATTTGTGAACTGGATCCACACACACAATAATTACACTCACGTTCTTATTTCTTTGGTGGTGTTTCCTGTCCCTTTGCCAGGGCTGGGCTGTGCTAGCACTGTGCCTTCAGTAGGTGTGACATTTCTGATACATGCCCTGTGGAAACAAAGATATCCTCTGAGCCTGAAGGAAGACAAAATCCTCCAGACGAAGTTTTTAACTAGTCTCGGATACCCACTGCAGCAGAATGTATTAATTTTTAAAGTGATTGATTTTAATATATATAACACATCTTAAAAGAACTTGGACACTTATATAATTAACATTAAAATTTATATAGATTTGAAACGCTAATGGCCAAAATCTAACAGCCAACTAACAGCAAAAATCAGAAAGAAAGAAAAAAAATCTAAACTAATTTAGGCTGTGTCAAGTCTCAAGCTTGACACAGCCTAAATTGCTATCTCAAGCAAAATTTATAGCAAATGCAAAATATTTTCTTTTGTGTGCAGGTTTTTTGAAAATAGTTTCTATAGAGTCTCTTTCAGCTCTTAATATGTGCTAGTGTCACAAAAATAATCTCTGAACCAAACAGAGGTTTTGATGTCATGCAGCAAGGCTACTCTGACCTAAGAAAAATCTGAATTTCCAATGGCGTACAGCTCACCACGAGTCATGTCTTACAAATCAAACATTCGCAGCAAATTCCCCACACAGCCATCAGTTCTGGAGCACAGGACAGCTCCCCGAAACACATTTGTTTCCAGGAGCTTGTATTGTGCAGGCAGAGCAGAAAGCAAGGATCATGTGGGAAAACAATGCCTCATTTCTTGCCTGGGACCACAAGAGACAGGAGGAAGCACCACTGCTGTGCAAGGCTCAGGAGTGCCACCCCTTTGGCTCCTCAGGCTGGCAGAGGCTCATAGCCCACCTCATGGGCATGTTCAGGTGGGTTCTGGGTGCTGCCCTGCAGTGGCTCAGCCTGCAGCCTCCTGGGCACCCTGGGGAGCTGCACCTGCCCTGTTTGCCACACCTTCCCTGCCCCTGCAGGGCTCGGGTGCCTTGGCACAGGCACCAGACACTGCAAGGAGTCCCAGTGTGGCAGGAGTAACATCCCATTTCAGGCAGGAAAAGGATGAATAAATAGGCATAAGAACAGCTAATAATGACAGTAACTAAATTAGGCAGCAGGGGAGGAAGCTGCCACCTTAAATCCTGGGAAGTTTTTTCACTCTCCCACGTACTTGGATGCAGGAGAACACCTGAAGTCAGTGTCACCTGGGGCACAGGGGATTTTAAAGCACTTTGGAGCAGCACTGCTCAGCCAGTGAGATGCTGCAGACAGCAAACGCGATGCACTGCATTCCCATTCTCCCACTCCTTTTCCTCTTTGCCCTTTTGGGGAACATTAAGTTGCAGCACAAAGAATTTCTATGTGACTGAAGTGAAGCACTGGTTAAAGAACAACTACAAAAACACCAAGACATAGTGATGAAAAGGATTTTGAAAGAAAGATCCTTAATTTGAATGGAAAATATCTCTAAATCCTTTAAGCTGCTTTGAAAATCTCAGCCTCCATGATATAGTCTAAATCTAACATAACAGTGCGAGTCTGAAATTAGACAGAACATAACTGTACCTAAAAGGAAGAGGGATAGAAAAAGCCAAATTTTCCCTGAAGTTTGCTCATTTGTGCTTTTGTATTGTTAAAGCCTTGATTTATTTAGAGGGCAAACGAAAAATCTGAGCCTGTGCTTTCAGTGTGGGAAGCACTTTGGAGCGGCAGCATCAGGCCACAGGCAGGTCCCAGACAAGCACCACAACAAAGGGGCTGTTCTTGGGGAGCAAAGCTCACAGCAGAGCTTTAAGCTGGGCTCAAAGGAGTGGCTGAGATAGTTTGAAGCACCTGCAACTACATAGGAGGCTCCAGATTTGGAAAGAAACTTTATTGTCAGAAGATTATGTCACTACCTAAAACAATTTAAAATAAACTAGGCACTGCAGCAGGGACTGAAATGCTGAAAAAGAAATCACATGGCTTTATTTCTACAGATGCCTGCTGCACTGGCACTGTGAGGTACAGTGCTCTCACATCACACACTGGAATGTAGACATATATATCTACCTATAGCCCTTTGCATTTTAGACTCTGATTATTTATGCAGCTAACCCTTCTGCCAAGAAAGATTCATCTTAAAATTCACTGTTCTTTAAAAAAGGGGCGAAAAAAGAAAGGTGGCCAAGTGTTATACAGAGGGTGAAGATGAAGATGTATTTAAAATAATGTGGAGTGTGAAATAACCAGGGTGGTAAGTATTAAAGCTCCTTAGAAGGGATAGAGAACAGTACAAAGAGAAATTTAAGCTTCACTTGTGTTGGAGGATTTATTAGTTCTTGAAAAGGAAGATTTCAAAGAAACTAGTAATGAATGAGGGAGTAATTACATACTGAGTTTGCAGAGAATAAACTAATTATAAAAATATGGTATGTTGTAGGCCATCTGCCCCCCAAAAAAGAACTGAATTGTCAAATTACTGAGCCAGAGATGACACATTATAATTATACTGTTACTATGCAAGATTTAATACAAAAATCTAACAACATTTTCCAATAACAACCATTTCTCTTTCTTGTTTGAAAATGAGAGTCATTATAGGCTATCATGAGATTTGATGCTGCTTGTCAGCATCCCAATGTGTTGGGAGAACTGCATTACCCATCTTTTAGGGACAAGAAAACCTAGTGACAAACCCATGGAGGGACGTGCCAGAGCCAGCTGGGGAAATGAGGGAGCTTCACCCCCTTTTGGAGCACAAAGGAGCCACTTGATAATCTCAGCCAAATGATTTCATTCTCTGAATAGGTGCACAGAAATTTAACAGAAAGCATCTAGCTAGTTGGGTGTCCCAAATTTTTGCCTTGCCTTTGGAATTTATTTTATCAATTAAAGAAACTGTGTTTCCCTTCAATCTGTCTGTTGTTACAGTCCTCCTTTGATGCTCACTGAAAATCCAGTTTAAAACCTAGTTTTGGTACAAATATGATAAACCCCACCATTCTGGCTGTCTTAGGACCATGAGCCCTTCCTGGCAGTAAAAATGCTTGGAACCTGGAATCCACTTTCAGCCAGCTGGAGAAAGCAGTGGTGGAGTTTCAGAGGTAGGAATCAAATGGTTCAAAATAGTGAAGGCTTCATTTTACATTGAACTAGGTTTGGCTGTTATTTTTTCACCTTTCATGGTTCTTTATGAAGCTCTACACAGTAATTTCCAGTGCTTAAGATCATCTTTCACGTAATTTAATTCTGTTGTACTCACTAGCTCTTTGGGATTTTAGTCTCAGGAGAGTTTCAGTTCCTAATGGTGAGTTTTGTCATCCCTGAAAAACACAGAGAGGATATTCAAATAATCAGCAGCTATCGCTAATGTGAAAAATGAGGAGGCAGAGAGAAAAGGTACAGAAAACCAAAATGCAAGTGCCCATGCAGTGAGCATCTTAAATACAACTGAGATTTTACTTTAAAGCTTTGCACAGCCATGAGCCTTTCACCTTCTCAGTACAGATTTTCCTGAGTCACTCCCATTTTCCCCAGATTAGCAAAGCTCTTTGTTTCAGGTGAGCAAGGAACCTTATCAAAGACAGCAAGATCCTTGTGCTCTTAGAGCACAGCTGCTCATGTGCCTTCTTGGCTCCAAACACTTCAAAAAAGGCATCTAAATTCTGAAACACGAAGAAAAAAATGAAACAGATTTTCCTCAGCTAAGTGTTGGTCCTCTGAAAGTCCAGGTACACAAATTTATTTGGTGTTAAACACTCCTGAGAGAATGTTTCTGTTGACTTTATTGGTCTTTGGATAAGAACCAACTACTGGAAAGAGCAAGGAGGAATGAGAGGTGAGAATGTTTTTAAACAATGTGGTTCCAACCCTAAACTGCTTCCTACTACACCTAAGCAAGAATCTGCTTCTCGCTCACCAGTGACTAAAATTGGTCATTTCTATTTCTATGATGCATCTGTAACAATAACCAGAATGGCTTACAAAAGGAAAACCCTACAAACATTGGAAAGAGTTTTCAGTGAGATTTTCAATTCCTGATATACTAAAGTACAGGAAAAAGAATCTCAATTCATGCATAAGGTCTTAATATATTAAAAAAAACACCTCCAAATGCACAAAACAACCCCAACAAAAGCCAGAGGTGAAAGAGGGGGCAAAAGGCAGAACATTCAAAGCCTTTTAATTTTGTCATAGTGCCCCCAAAGCCTAAGAGATCCCTGCACAATTGTGGATTCCTCTTTGCCCAGAAGAGTCGAGATGAAGGTTCAGTTCTCCAGCAGCAGTACCTGTGCCCAGGGTCAGCAGAGAGTCTGGGCTCAGCCCCACACAGCTGAAACTCAGCCACTGACATCTTTCCATGCACTTTTTCTGTCATCTTGGAGACATCAAGCTTTGGAGCTGAGTTTGCGTCAGTTCATACCGTTAATGCTGGTTAACATTAAAAGTGGTTCAGCATGTGATTAAAGTTTGCAGTTTAATAAGTAATTACAGTGTTCCTGCCGTCCATCCTGCTGCACTTTTCTGCCTACAGCACTGACTTGAATACAAAACCAGTGAGTCTATTCCTGCTGATGTCTCTCTCTCTCGCTGTGTGCTCTGCTCTTATTTGCACCCCCCCAAATTAAACATTTAAGAGGCAGTTAATAAAACTAACAGTTAGACGAGACACATTAAATAGAATTTCTGAAGAATGTATTAAAATTCAGTATTAGGATAATTATAAACCAAGTTACATTTTCTTCCACTTATTTTTGTTCCAAAGAATTTTTACAATACTCTAGTATTTAGCTAAATCTGAAATAATAGCTGTATTTCCAATGAATGGAACTGGCATATTCCTGGTCACATATTGACATGAAGATGTGAAGCTGCCACTGTCTTCCAAGGGAGAAAATTCCCTAGAAGTTTAAGGCATTCAGGCTGGCTTTGCTCATCCAGCTCATCTTCCAGGTAGGAAAGTAGATTATATCTGAACAGATAAAAGTAAATAAATAAATATTATAATGATGATGGTGATGATTTATGCGGTATATCCAGGCTTATTAAATTTAATTTGTACACTATTTTTTACACAATATATATGTAGCCCTGTACATGCCAGTGCCCTAAGAGGCATTCTGTTGAGTTGTCACTATGGTCCCTGAATTGTGCCATCATTGTTAGATGCACTCAGACAATAATTACTTTTTAAAACTGCTTCAAACTGTTCTGTGAACAGTATTTTTTTCACCATCAGGTGAACAGGCTTTTAAAATTAGTATCCAATACCACAGCTACATGCATGGTTTTAGAGCTGATGTCAAGCCTAAATGACCACTGCTCCAGGAAAATTCTCCCTCTGGTGCACACCTTGCCCTCAGCACGTTCTGCACCAAGCACGTGCCACGGCTGCAGTTCTGCACATGCGAGGAGCAAACCAATGTCACCAGCTGAGCACAGCCCTCCCTGAGATTAATTGAAAAACAAACAACCAACCAGAAAAACCCTGAAGAGAGATTTTCCCCATCTCAGTATATTAGAAGAGGGATTACTCCTGACAGCAACTTGAGACAAGAAGAAATAAAGGACAGTGAAGGGGGAAGTAGTTTGCAGCATTCAATCAGTATGCAGCATCAGACTCTTAATTTGCAAAAGCTCTGCTGTAGAGACATTCCAGCATCGCTGATGGCCACTTTGCTTCCAATGACTGTAGCTACTGCAGATGAAGCCTAACGACTTCTGTAGTTGTGGAAAGATTTCCCCAAGTGAAAGTACTTCTTAAAACTTTGTTTCCCCACTCGTAGGTTGGTCAGACAGAGCACACACAAATGGGAATCCATTTCTGGGTTTTTTTGTCTGGGCATGTCCTTCTGGTCAGTGTGCAGCATATGTTCAGATTGCTTCAATTAGCTTTGCCTCTCTTCGTGTGCGGAGGAAAGGGACAATAATTTCAATTGTGTTGTTAGCTCCATCTCAGAGCTGCTCCCTGTGAATCACGGTGAGGTACCGTGACTCAGACACAACCCTTTTTCCTCATTACTCCAGCCCCAGTAGCAGGAGTGCAATATTGTCTCCCACAGACCTGTATTAGCTGAAGCTTGGTGGGGAAGGAGGTTTGTATGGGATCAAAGCTCCAGCCTCTGCTTGTCCACCTGCTCCTGGTCAAAAAGAGAGGTCACCTGGCTGTACTTTGAAAATAAACTCAGTGTCTAGTTAGCCTGTGGTAGCCCAGGGAATATTTTAATTTCCTTTCACAGAAACAGAGTAGATACTGCTGACCTCCAGGAAAAAAACCAAACCCAATACAACTATATTAACACAGTTTAAAGTAATCTTCTGAATTTCCAGTAAGGCAATATAAAGTAAGGTTAAAAGTCTCCCAACTAGTTTACTCAATACAGACTCAATTATAGAACTACTAAAAATGACCAAGTCCTGAAAGCTTCTCTGTTGTAAAAGAGGAGCTGAAAGCAGGCAGTGAATGCCACCCAACGCAGACTGACAGTGGGTACCAGTACAGAATTAAAAATAAATAGACACAATATATGCCCAGCCCCATGCTCTGCACCTTCCCTACACGTGGTGAATGCACTGTGGCATGAGCTGAACCCCAGGTCACTGGGTTTCTCTCTGCTGTTCTGCCCCAATGGGTTTAACAAGTATTTTCTTTGTTGTTAATGCCAAGCAACTGTTACCAGTATCACTTCAACCTTGAAATGTCTGCTTAAAATGCTGCTCTTCCTCCAAGTAAAATCATTTTGATCAGATTCTGTCCTCTGCGCTTCTCATCTCTCCCCTAAACTGAAATGTGAAACATTTAAAACAATAAAAATCACTGTACTGGAAAGCTGCACTGTTTATTTTTCGCACACTGCATGCAAGTGTACAGCAGACCTTTAAGAGTTCTAAATTCATTCTGACCTTCTTCATCGGTTATTTACTTTGAGCCTTGAGGAAATGCTTAGCTTAAATGGCCTTTTTCCCTTTCAGAAATCTAATCTTCCAGAAAAATTCCACTGGACAGCAGGTTTTGTAATGGAATTACTGTAGTTAATTCCTATCACAGCAGTTCCTTAATGAAAGGCTGGAAGAAAGTCAACAGGTACTGTATTCTGTAAAAGGTGCTGTAAATATGAGTGTCATAGTTCAGAGAGGTGTGTCATCTCCCCATCAAGATAATTAATGGTCTCTCGAGTCAGACAATTAAAGGTTGCAATAATAATCTATAAGATATCTCCCTTTGTTTCCCAATTAAAACTTTTCCGACTAATTAAAACCATGCTTGTGTCATGCAGTGTGGTGGTTTCCAACCGGGGCAATAAAATAATGGGTCTCAGCCAGAGAAGATAAACGCCGGAAAAAAAATTACCCATTTAAGCACCATCTTATGTCAACATTGATCTATGAAGTTTTGCTTCACATAGTGGAGGAAACCATCTTCTCTTTAAGGTAACCTGCAGTCATTTTCATAAAAGCTGAGAGCCTCGACTTTTATTAGTTCTCTTCAGGGAAACCTTTATCCATTAAAGTCCTGTAACCAGGAGCCAAGTGCTTGGGTTCCACAGAACAAATGAGCCCAATGCAATGTCAATTATATAAAAAAAGAGAGAAAGATTAATTAAAACTCCTCAGAAATCTCTTCAACATCATTGTCTGACATGCTTGCTATCAGCAGAGCATGTCTTCCATCTGGCAGCTTTAACAATATAACACTTTGAGGCTGTTCTTAAGGTAATTATGTCAAATATACTGAACGTGATAGGAAGCAATTGGTATTAGTTTCAGATTAATCTCTGCACATTCTGGTGTACCAGTTCTGTCTTCAAAGTCTGAATTTGCTTTCACTGTGCTGCTGGTCAAGAGGGCTTTCCCCTTTCTGGTTGGGTTTTTGTTCTGTTAGCTGGGATTACATGGGAACTCCATGTCACAGCACTGCTGGGGCTCTCCCGGAGGAATCAATGGGGCAGGACACAGTACTGTGACCCGGTCTCTGAGATGAGGCAAAAACGGACAGACCCCATTATCTACACCCTCAAAGACCTCCTGCAGCCTTTTCTGGCATTAGTAGAGTAATTTTTAGACTTAAACTCCTCATTGCCTGCTGCAGAGATCTGGGGATTTATCGTTCTTGTGGAACATCGGTGGAGTACAGCAAAATCACATCACTCAGCAGTTATACCCTGAATGACTTCTGTCTCCATTTCTATCCCTGATCTCACTACTTAATTAGTGGCAGCTAATTACTGTGAATAGCCTTGCATCTTTAACTAAATGAATGTGTTTAATCCTCTCTGTTTTTCTATTAGAAAAAGGGAGGGAGCTGGTGGTATCACACAGATAAATATGCTGTGTGGGAATATCTACCTGGCAGATTGCAGGAAATTTGTGCCCATCTTTGCTGTTTTCTTATCTTCTACAGACATGGGTCAGAGGCTCTGGGACCACAGTGATGATGAGCTGAGAGCTCAAGGGGGTACAGTGAGATAAAGGGGCTGGTGGCTGTTTGGTGACACTGAGGACAAGAAGAGCTTGTTCCCCTCTATGTGCAATGCAGAGGATCAGAACAACCCAACAGCAGTGCTCTGAACCCGCTGGGAAAATACTCTCCCTCCAAGCCCACGAGCAGCCAAGGGAGGACTCCTGCCTTTCCATACTCGAGATGCCAGCAATGAGATTTTGTCATTCTATGTGTAGATGCACATGTCATTCACCCCAACCAGCCTACATTTCACTGAGCAGGGGTAAACTTTGCAGGATTTACTAAATACACTCCAGCTTTGTCTTTTCTTACACCTTGTTGCCCTCAGCCCTGGGCGTTTGGGGGCAGTCCCCGGGTGCAGGACCGATGATATCAGCCTCTGCTCCCCCTCTCCTTACAAAACCCCTCTGCTCACAAGTTTACTTGGCATTTGTCAGGCTTCCTGAATTTTACTTTAATAAGAAGAGGATTTCCAGTAAAATTGGGAGTTTGCATCAATGCTCCTATAAAACAAATGAACAAACAGACAAACAAACAGAAAAGCATCAAAGCTGGACAGAATTTTCCTGTGTCATTGTTTGCACGAACTTGGGTATACATCACTGCAGCTGTCGGTTCTGTTCCTGGTCGGAAGGTAATTTCTGTAGCCTAAAAGAGTTTAACTCCATGGTTTGAGAAACCCTGAGATCCTGAATGAAAAGCTTCTCTCAGAGAAGTTGCCTTGGCCATATCCCCATCTCCAGTGCACTTCCCTAGTGCCACTGAAGTGAAAGCTTAGGGGAGGTCCTGAGTATCTGAATTTTTTACTCTCTATGCAGTTCTGATTCCTGTTTCAGCTGTAAAAAAGATCAAGTTTTCTGTTTGTTCAACACACATCATTAAAGGATTTGAGGGGCTAAATACGTGCACTCACAGTTGACTCACAGTCACAGGAGCTCATATCTGACCCTTAAATGCCCCTGCAAAACAGAGACATCAGAAAGATCTGCACAACTCAAAGTCACATGCAGCAAATCAGTCACAAAGATAGACACGGAGGTCAAGATGCTGTGTTAAGGAGCAGTTTCACCTTCTGCCAATGCCCACGTGGGAAGCTTGGGAAAATCCTGGTTTGGGAAGGCAGAGCAGCAGGATGCCTGCACACACCACACAGACCTGCAACTCTGTGGTCAACCACAGATTTTTTAAAGCAATGATAAGGAAACAGGACAATCTGTTTTGAACACCAGAGCCTTCTGGGATTCAGTGCCATAACTTTTTTATTTCCCTCCTAAAATGTTAATTCAAATGTGCAACTAAGTAAGTGCCAAAACAACTTGTAAAACTTTTAGTAACCCCACATTGACAAAAAAGTAGTATTGCAGAATGTGCTGCATTCCCTTTGATCTATGATTTATTGATGCACAGTATGAAATATTCATTAAAACAGACTGCTGTTTCCCGTTGATTTGTCATGTTTTTAATTCATATTTTAACACATTAATAAAACTGACACTATTAATTATTTTTTGAAATACCAAATATATTTGAGATGTAAAACTGGCATGGGTTATGTTTGATATTAAAATATCAGGAGGAATTAGTTCAAGCAAAATATGATCTGCAAGTGCTTGTAATGATACTCTATATTCTATTGCCCCAAACAACTCCCTAGTTCCCTCCACTACTTTGAAACAACTTTAAATTACAAATGCAAACTGCACTTGGAAGCAGTTGTAACATTAAGCTCATGCTGCTTCTGCATTTCACACAAATACGTGTGTTCATCAGTCTCTGCTATGGAGGTAACACAGAAATATATTGGAGGGGCACAGGAACCTGTTTTTCTGAAATGATTACTGATCTTGGTGTTCTGTGGCGTTCCTTTCATAGCAACGGTTTGGTTTAACAATCCACAAGGCAGCTCTGTTCTGCTACTCCATCTGCTGTGTAGCAATAATAGGAAGGCTTATGCATTTTTAAGGGAAATATAGTCTGTCTTATAAAAGGCAGACTCATAATTACAGCTTCCTGCTCAGAGGAGGACATGTTGAAATGTGCCTATGAAAAATTAAAGTTCATATACTGGTCAGAAAAACACTGCTGAGGTACCTTCATTTATGTCACCCAATTATTTGGCCCTCAGAGATGAATTACAAAGTATTGCTCAGAATCAGAATGACCACCTTTTAGGACTGTGTTGTTAAGCTGGTGGCACTTGAGATCTCGCCATTTCTACTTATGAAAATCTTGTTTTCTAGAACTCCAGGAGATTTATTAATTTGCTCATTTAAAAAAATTAAAATTCCAAATAAATATTTAAAATAGCACATCATATGAAGACTCAGAGATCAGTTCTCATTTCTCAGTTAATGTTTTCAAGAGCTTATAATTAGAGAGAAAAGCAAAAAATATGACTGACCCAAGACCACTCAAATTCCTCAAGCAGCTTCCGTTCTTGTTTTTGCCAGGATGTTTAAAAAAAGACCTGTCCAGCACAGTTAAAGGGTTTGGAAACTTGCCTAGGAATCATTAAAAGATGTGTAAATGTGTCATTAGCATCTTTCTCACATGGCAGAAAGGCAACAAACAAGAGAGTTTGCCTGGAGATTTGAGAAAGCCCACACCTGTTCCACTGGGATACGCCTTGTGTGGAGAATTCCAAAGGATTTCTGCAATTCTTTGACTTAATGCTTGAAGGGGTTTTTGACTATCAGACACCAACTCAGGCCTCCTGGCAAACATGGAGTGCTGCGTGGGGTGGACTGTCCTCAAGGCCTCACGTTGCCCTAGCTTTGGCAAAGAAAGGAAGGAGTGATATCCATGTGTTTTCTACTAGCAATGTGAAAGTTCACATTTTTCAACCTTCTTTTTTTTTTTTTTTTTTTTTTTTTTTTTTTTTTTTTTGGGTATTGATTTTGTTTTATAGCAAATCAGCATTTCATCTGACCTTTAAAATTGAAGTGTCTATGGTTCAGCAGCTCCCAAAGCCTTTGCCATCACATAATTACGGAACTGTGATTCAGGTCTGTTTAGCAGCCAACCTCAGGCAGGAAGTTCTGCAAATATATTGTAGCTGCTCCTTTATTAATTATCAGCAACTTCAGCTACTAGAGTTCAAAAGACACCAGTGTTCCAAATAAACATTAAGTGCTGACTGAAAATGAGAAAGGAACAGTACAGCAAAAGGCCAGAGTCCTGCAGACTGCTCCACAGGGGTGTGCCTATGGGATTCCTGATGTTGCATTTCCCATAGCGTCTGCAACTTCAGGGCCAACCCAAAAAACAAACTGCAAACCCAAAAAATAAACCCAACTGCATAAACATCACTTTCAACATGTTAATGATACTGGAAAGCACTCACTGATCTAGAATAAGCATCTCTTTCTCTACTGCATTGCGGAGAAGGCTTCACATGCAAGTAAGTTCAGACCCTATATTGAGATGGAATAAATGCTGGTGAATTATCCTGTCAATTATCGTTCTTTCTTTACTAGAACTGAATAAAAATATAACAGAAAAACCCTCAAGATGCACGTAAAGCTTGTTATTTGAAATGCCACTGTAGATGAAATGCAATCCTCACTCTAGCAAAGCTGGATTTGCAGCTGTATGCCCACAGCTTTTGCTGTGCTGTGGAGAAGGGTACCTGAACACCTTACATCAACAAACTGCAGCCACAGTGGGGACAGAAGGGATCAGTCAGTGATAAGCCCCTCCAGTTGTGGTTGGTGTGGCTGTTTTTTGGCTGTGCTGTGGTGGAGGGTACCCGCACACCTTACATCAACAAACTGCAGCCACACTGGGGACAGAAGGGCTCAGTCAGTGACAAGCCCATCCAGTTGTGGCTGGTGTAGCTGTTTTTGGGGCTGTGCTGTGGTGTGAGGGTACCTGAACACCTTACACCAACAAACTGCAGCACCAGCTGGGGACAGAAGGGCTCAGTTGGTGATAAATCCATCCAGTTGTGGTTGGTGTAGCTGTTTTTGGGGCTGTGCTGTGGTGGAGGGTACCCGCACACCTTACACCAACAAACTGCAGCACCAGCTGGGGACAGAAGGGCTCAGTCGGTGACAAGCCCAACCAGTTGTGGCTGGTGTAGCTGTTTTTGGGGCTGTGCTGTGGTGGAGGGTACCCGCACACCTTACATCAACAAACTGCAGCCACAGTGGGGACAGAAGGGCTCAGTCGGTGACAAGCCCATCCAGTTGCAGTTGGTGTGGCTGTTTTTTGGCTGTGCTGTGCACACCCCGGCGCCATCCCCATGGCTCCCTGAGGGGCCCAGGCAGGCCCAGGCAGGCCCGGCACAGATGGGGTGAGGGCCTGGCTGGGGACACCAGGCCGGCTGGAGAGGAGGTGATTGACTGCACCGCCACAATTAAATGTTGGCATTCTTGTCACAGGAGCTCTCTGGGACGGAATTTTGGGCAGTTGCAGAAGTTGCCCCAGGCAGCTCCTGCTGTGTTTAGCCCAGCCTGAATGCCTAAATGTGTTAGCTAACATCCTGGGTGGAGAATGAGGCCTTGGCCTCTGGAGACTCCCCGTGGTGATTTCTGCTGTGGAAGGGATCAAGCTGTGCATCACTATTTGTAAATAGTTAATAGAAATTGTTGCTATGTGGGAAGTCATTTGTATGTAGTTAAGCTATTTAAGAGATGCTTTGTCTTTAGTTAAGATATAGCAATGGCAATGAATTAAACATTCTGGAGCCATCCCCTTGGATCCCAGGTCAGCTGAGTGACAGTGATCCAGCAGCACAGCAGTCTGGGGACTCTCACCTTGGTGCTGGATGATTTTTGCCTTTTTTTCTTTTCTACATTTGTAACCTTCCCAGTACTTTTCCCTACCGTTTTCCCCAGCTGGAAAGACCAAACACATTCCAGAATTCCAGGCCCTGGGGGTCACAAGGCCCCTCTCCTGTCTTGGCTCTTCCTGGGAACCAAGGTTGAGAACAAAATCTTCAAGATGTATTTTCATAAACAAGTACAGCAAATACCAAGGATGGAGAGCTCAAGAGAAGAGGCTTGACCTGGGGGAAATTGCATCAGCACTTGTCCTCCTAATGGTGCTTTTTATAAATTCTGCTCATTTCCTCAAACCTATCAAACTGTATTCACCCCTGTGGGTGTGGGTTTTGCGGACATTCTTCCATAACTGCCCCTGGAACTCCAATAGAAACTTTTATATTACCTCCTCTACTAAAATTATCTCAAGCTTCATTTCTAGGTTGAAAAAGGCAACAACCTAAATCAGATGAAAACTCTTCTGCAAGGACACCTACAAGAAAGACTCCCACCTCCACCCAGGAAGCAACCACCCATCCTTTTTGAGAGAGTGGGTTCCTTATGGGGGCATTTACCTTCTGTAGAGGCCCCCAAAATCACCTCCTTTTTAAAAGCCCTGTCTGGGGGTACCTGTGCAATACCATCCAACCACAAACAGATGGCCTCTCCAGATGTGCTTCTGGAAGGACAGAGGCCCAGGGTGACACAGATATTCTGCTTTGGGTGCCCAAAAAACTACTTATAAACCTTGTTTACATAACACCAATCACCTTAGCACATGCACATCCCACAGGAGCTGTACTGAGCACTGGGCAGAGTCACGGTGGTCCAGCTGACCCTGCAAGGGTTATTGGGATGTTTGGTTTGTATGTGCCTCAGTTTCCCTCCTTGTAAAAGGGGGTGATACACAGCACTAGGAATTTGTGGATGTTTTATGAGCTACACATTTATTATTAGTTTTCTCGTCTGGTTTCGACAACTAGTGATATCAGGTCAAAAGCAAAGCAAGTTTTCATTAATGAAACATGAATCCTTCCCTAATACAGTAGGACTGAGCAGTCTGCAGGATGATTTTGTTGTCTGATATCGTTACCCTTTATGATCTCATATTTTATGGTAGTTAATGCCATTGGAGGAAAACATGATTAGAGCAGAAAGCAGCTTCAAAGCAGCCATTGCTCAGTGCATTCATCACACTTGCTGCAGAGCTGGATTTTTCCTCTCTACAAATATAATCAATCAGTGCAGGTAAAGAGTTAGTTGCAAATAGAAGCCCTTTATGTGAACTAGTGTGTATCCTGTTTTTATCAGTGTGCTGGGAAGTGTAGTTAGACTGGGATAAGTTATGTGGTGTGGGCTTAGGCATTAATGAATATGAGAAACTAAATTATTGAATTTTGCAATGCAAATTATTTTTTGAGCACAAATTCTTCACTTTTGAATGTTAAGGGCTCATAAAAAATGTCAATGGTTTATGAATTAGGCCATTAGCATGCAATTTGTGATTCAAACAGTACCACAGCCTCATGTAATAAGTGACTGAATAAAGAGCAGCATTCCTCTCTACACTTGCAAAATAGTTTGTCAGGAAGGCAAATGCAGGGAGATGTCACACGAGGGACTCGTTCCCTCCCTCTGGAGATGCACAGATACACAGCAGGGGGGTCCTATGTCTATCCCTAAGTACAGTGCCTAGAAATGTTGTATTTTTGTGATCCATGCAATCATGGCAACAGGCAGAGCATCTGAGATGCGAGATGGGCCCAGAGCTCTCCAGTCCCCTGCCAGCTCATGGTGGTGTGTGTGACCCTACAGAGGTGCTGCCCCTCAGCCTGTCAGGAGTACCTGGGCCTTTTGCCACAGGTACCAACCAGTTTAACTGCCTTGAGGCTTCAGGGAAAATAATATCCCCCCATGGTGGGAGGAACCCTGAACATGCATCTTGGATGAATGCAAAATCTGTGCTGAACAAGTGTGTCTGAGAGGTGGGGTACCCTGCACAGGACTCGGTAAGAAAGGGAATCTGACGGTGTCCCAAACACAAATGTGAGCTCAGTTTGCTGAGCCACCAACTGCTGCCTTGGTGGCCAATTCCCAATTCAAACAGTAGTGCTTACAAAGGTAACCAAAAATGCATAACTGTTACGGATATAAAAATTCATACTTGCCCAAGATGAGAGCAATTTTGCAAAGAAAACACTAATTATGAGAATATTTATGTGACAGGTTGAATATTGCTGTCATCTAAAAGATCTCTGCAGCTGCTCAGTGTTTTAGAATCTGTGCTGAGATAGAAAAATTAACCAGAAAAGAGGCAAAGGAATGGATTGAATAGGGATGTCACATGCTTTTGATATATAACACACACTTTTAAAATAGTATATATGTATTATATGCAATACCATGGTGTATGGAACTCCTGAAGGGCAGGGCACTGCCAATTTGAAAACACAGATCTCTAATTTGTGCCTGTGGCATCACTGATTTTCCCTTTCTCCACTTACAAATCGGTGGCACAAAGGCCCAAGTTTGTTGCATTCCAGAGGCTGACCTTTGATAGGGTCTCTAACGAGACAGAAGGTGTCGATTCCAGGGACCTCGGCAGGGGATGTGCCCTCCTTATCACTCCTTTCAATGAGTAGCATTCATCACAGTGCTCGGAGCTAAAGTGGAGAGAGGCTGAGCAGCTGGTGGCAAAACAGAGGAGTGGAGAGAAACCTTTGATTCCGAATCAGAAACGACAAGGATTTTTGGCTGCCCCTGCTGCTGGCTGTGGTCAGTACTTAAGGCAGCGCATCTTCTCTGCCCACCTTCCTCAGCTGTGTAATTGAACTTGCCATGGGCCATATCCCAGAGCCTCTGACCTGGCTTTCAAGGCTAGAGCGACTCATGTCCTGGGTTTTTTTCTCTCTTCTTTCTTGCAACAGAATCCACACACATATCCTCTGAGTTTGCATGTAGTAACCAGGCAATGAAGAGATCCATGTGATGGGTGGGTTTGAGAGACTGAGAGATCAGGCCAGTTGCAAATTTCAGAACAACATCAGATTAACATTCACTACCAAGATAGGTTAATTATTAGTCTTCATGAATAATTAGCATTACATATACAATTAACTTAGCCCCTAAGAATCTTATTCTAAATTAGCTGTGAGTGTACAGCTACCATGAGGGTGGTGCAAGTGGTTAATGCTGATTCAGGGTGGCCAAGCTTATGAACTCTTCCCTATCTTTCTTTTCTTATCATTCCTGTGATTCTGCTCATACCTCAGCTCTCCAAAAGCAGCTCCAATCTGCTTCTGGCCATTTATTATTTTCAAGGTGCCTGGGACTCTGGTTTCACCAGACATCTTTTTTGATTGTTCTGTGTGGTGTATATACACACACAAATAAATATGTACACACAATATATATATTTCTTTTTGTTTCAACATACAACTTTCCCGCCCTCTTGCACCCTCTTTTCTTGCAGATTTTACTAAATACACATTTTTATCCAATACCCCATTTGTGCAAGTATACAATTCCCCAGTGGTTGATCTGCTGTTACACATTATATCTCTGCTTAGATGTGCAGGTTTGTTGCTTATTTAATTAGTGGTGTTACATCAGGGCATACGCACACACTGTCACCAGATATGCTATTTTAGCATGTCCAGGTTAATAATACCTTGCTTAATATGCTTACACTCCATAGTGCAACAGGCTACACTCTTTCATGTTCAGTGGATCTATTTTTGTGGTCTTTTCTAAAGAGTGCTGTTACTGCTGAAACTGTGATTTAGATGCTTTTCTCTCTGCCTTTTTCACTGACCTGATGGGACATTTGCCCTATTAAGAGTACTCACAGCCTGTGGCTAACCTTCTGTCCTCCATAGTTGTGATATAGCTGAGTGGTCACTGTCCCTTTTAAAGCAAAATTTAAGCAGGTATCCTTCCTCCCTCAAGCTTTAATGGGCTTGTTGACATCCTCACAAGCAGACTGCCTGGGCCAATGGTCAGCAGCTGAAATCAGTGGTGTAGAAACATGCTAAAACCCGGGAATGCTGATTTATGACCGTGTCCTGTTACCTCACCATAACCACGGGACCCTGCTCAGGATTACAAGAGGCCGTGTACCTGCCAGCACCTGTCAGGTCCCGTGAGCAATGTCAGCATCAGGGCACTCCAAGGACCTGCTTTCACAGCTCCCCACAATAGCAGATGCTAATACAGACCACATCCCTCACTCCTGGCAGGAAGCAGGGACTGAGGAGACCCAGGTCTCTGAAGTGTGAAATGTTAACACTCAGTACCTCAAGCGCTGTCAGGCTGCCCATGCCCTGGGGACGTGCACCTCTCTTCTGGCTGGCTGTTGAAGCTCAAGTATTGCAAAGGTCAGAAATCATAAAAGAAAACCATAGAAGGGATGTTTAGTAGTTTGAACTACCAAAATACTAAGCGAAGGCTCTGATCATTGTCAAATGTTACTGTGCCTCCACCTGAGCTCTTGGAGTAGTTAACAAGAGCTCACAAAGAACCCCTTTGCTGCACACAAACCCAGGCTGGTACAGACCTGCTGAAAACCAGCACCTTGTCTGCAGGAATGAGAAAACTCAGAGGATACAGCCAGGGCTGCTCCCTGAAGACTGACCAAGATCCCATTCTCCAGTGCTTAACATGCCATATTCAGAGCACTAAGCCAGCAGGGCCCCCATCCCCTGAGCTGGGAGACAGGGAATGCTGCCAGGGGAGTGCTGGACTACTCTGTGCCAGCCTGGGGTGGCTGCCCCGGGCTGGGATCCCAGTGGATGGGCTGCTGAGGGGGCTGAGATGGGGCCCAAAGCTCAGGACTGACATGCTGAAAAATGAGAACGTGCAGGTGTTTGTGCTGTAAGTAACCACAGAGGCACAGAGTTATATTCTACCAATACTATCTCAAATTTAGGTCAATACCAGGCTTTAAACTAATAAATTGTGGGGGAAAGGTTGCTTTTTCAATAAAGGACAAAGAAATAAAACCCAACCTATGGTCCTTATCATGATTAATCCTGTTCCACGGGCTGTGCTCAAGCTCTAGTTGACCAGAACACGTTTGATTCAGTGCAGCTGAGTGGGTTTACATGACTCATGGAGATGTGGCAGTCATTTTTAAATTATCCTTGGAGCTTTGGATTTTAGTGTCATGACCAGGTTTGCATAGCTGCCAGCCACCTCTTAACATGGCAGGCAAGCATTTTATTTCTTATTGCAATACCACAAAGTAGAGTATGTTACAGTCAAATTCTTGTTTATGAGTAAAGAGAAAAAACACCATCTTGCATGTTTTTTAACTGACCACTAGTGAATTGTTTACAGCTGCTGTGTCTCTGGTGTCAATTCTATATGCCATCTCTTGTATTCTGTGTTTTCACCCCTCTCTGCTGCATTCTGCACCTCCTTCTCATCCCTGCTGTCACACCGAGCCTGTATTTCTCTACACTGCATCATTGTGCTGGAGTCATAAATATCCCATTCTACCCAGAACACCTGCTTGTTACTGCTGTCTATATGAAAGTGCAGATCTCCATCACAGACAAACAAAGATAAACCAGAGACAGACTCCTGATCAATTACAGAAATTGCCATTCCAGCTAAACCAAGTAAAGCAAAGGCAGACCAAGAAGAGATCAGACAATGTGGGCCTGACAGGCCTTGGTCCTGAGGCCTTGTAAACTTGGGACAAAACTTATGGCCTATTATCTGCAAAGATAATTCTGTATTATTTCACTGCTACAAAAAAGGAACAAATTGTTTTTCTCTTCCACTGTGTTTGTTTATTATTGACTGGGAAGGAGTTGCCTGCAAAGCTCAGTAGAACTGTGCTGTCCTGTTTCGCTCTGGGTGGGCAGCTGCAGTCACAATGAACCACGTAGAAAACTTGCACCTGACCTTGAAGACAGACATTTCAAACTAGGTCAGCTTTTAATTTATGAGAATAAATTTGTAATCATAAGGAAAAAAAGTGGCTAAAGAAATAAAAGAAATCACAGCCAGGGTGCACACATAGAAAGGAAATCTGAAAAACTGGTCTGAACATCAAAAGTCTTTTCTCAGAAGGCCCAGGTCTGAAAGTGTTGTTGAGGTAATTAGTCACTAAATACAGTGCCAGAACTCCTTCCCTCCAATACCAACCATCCCAGTATCCTGGCCTTTCAAAACAGCAGTCACATACTCTTCCTAGCAGTGAATGATGGTTGCCTTGTGTAATAAAATATTCAACTTCACAACAATGCTTTATAAAGAAGGAGGTTCATGAATTTTTAAAATTATTTTGTAAATCACTCTGAGAGCTGACAATGAAGGCTAACACCTCTGCTGGTGTACAACTGCCAAGTTATCCTCATATTCAGCCTGACGCTGGGATTTGTGGGAACCTTCCCCTCCAATGTGTCAGGAACCCTCTTCTGAGTAGCGTGTGAAAAGCATTGCCCCCACTCTCAGCGTAGCAGCCCAACCCACGCTCTGAGAGCTGCTCAGGCACTCGAGGGCAATTCTGTCAGGAGGAGATGGTTTGAGGCTTACCTGATGGGATGTGTCTGTCAATGTCTCAGGGCTGTGGGAAGCACAAGCTACTTCCTGGCATTCCCCAGACAAGAAACTGGCAGCTTGAAGGGTATTTGTTTTGCAGTACTGATGACTGCTTCTCTTCTTGGAAAGAAACAGGTGGGTGACTTAGTTTTTGTCTATAACCATTACCAGCAGTGTCCAGATCAGTTTTTGTGGAATCACAGAAATCCCCAGAACCAATGACTTCAGGAAACTCCCCTCTGTAAGATGGCAATCTCTGTAAAGCACTACAGACAGGACTGTACATGTGGGAGGAAGGGAAATGCCTTTCACTCTCCTTTTTTCAGTACTTTTTGTGCAGCTGCCTGTTCTTAGGCAGCCTGGTGATGGCTGTTCAACAGTGCAGCCAGAAAGGAGTAGGTACCCATCAGCAAAGCTAAAAACATTCATGAAGGTGAGCAACAGCACCTGCAGGAAGGTGGGAAACATTCACACATCATCAACTCAATATACATCAACACTTTTAGAAAAAAAAATAAAAATAGTTACTATGGTTGCACCTGTGGAAGGAAAAACCCATTCCTGCTAAATGTCAGGAAACGATTGTCTGGAGAGATGCTTTGCTGTGACTGCACTAGAAAACAAACTGGCCAAATTTTTATTGCATGGTGCTATTTAAGTAAGAAACTCCTCCTTGGCCACCCCCAGCAGGAAAGCAGCACAAGTGAGAGCAGGTTTATTGTTCATGGCTCTCCCCGGGTGCTGCAGAAGAGGCTGACAGCCTCCCCGTGCTTGCAGCAGGGCACGCTCTGGGTTCAAACCCTGCTGGTGACCCAGATGGAGGAGTTGTTATACAACGTTCTTTAATTGGCAATTTTCTGCTCTGTTCTCTTCTGCATCTGTTATTTATGTATCACAGCTTTCCTGCATGCTGGTAGACAACAAGGAACTACAGCAGTGGTATCCCCTCATATTTAAAACATTTAGACAGACAAAACCCCAAAATTCACATAACAGAATGGTTCATTACACTCAGAGGAAATTTTGTTGCTTTACGAAACATTTCTCTGAGAAGATAAAGCCCACATGGCTGCTGCACAACAACTACTGAGCAACAGAGGAAGAACAAAGGATAAACCAAACAGCAAGATGCTTCAGCAAAGATGCTGACCCAATATAGCAGCTTCCAACACGCAGAGCTGCAACCACAGCACCGCCTTGGCGCGAAGTGCCGATGAGCTTGGTGTTATGCCAACAAAATCATCAAGAAGCTGGATCTCTCCTTGTTATTAAATTGGGCAAGCAAACGAATGAAAGGAATCAAAGCAATAACAAAGGGCAGATAACCCCTGGGCTATCTCGTAAGCAGTGGCTGACAGATGTGGATTACTGAAAAAGTAAAGAGCTTGCCACTTGTATGTAATAAAGCCACAGGGATTTCAACAATATCCTTTTTGTTTTAAAGAAGAGCAAAGGCATATATTGTCAAAACCATAAAGCTTGCCACAGTGCGCTGTTGCACTATATAAAGACATCACAGGCTTACGGTTTTGAAAGGAGTGACAGCTATTACATGCTGAAATTTTTCAGTGACGCCCTGTGTGGAGTAACTAAGGATCATGCAGGGAAGCATCATCTATTTGTTCCTTGACAAGAACACCTGGACGACCCCTCTGAATTGGTCAGTTGGACTTAGTGGCCTGGACATTTATCACTGCTGCTGGTTTTTGTTGTGGTTTTTGTTTTTTTTTTCAAACAAACTCTAAGGAAGCAGTATTTTGGTTTCATAAAGAATGCAGAGGTAGAAAAAAAAAAGGTTGTCATGCTTGTTTTTAGTTCTTGTGCTGGCCAGGTATAATTTGTCATCTGAGGGTGCAAGCTGCCATTTGAACTAGAATGTGTCTGAATTTTGGCAGAGTTCCTAGTAGATCTGTAAAAGCCCCACCTGTCACCATTTTCACTGCCTTGTCAGCTTACACTGCCAAGGAAGCGTTAAAGGTGTCTGTACTCGGCACTGGTGAGGCTTCACCTTGAATCCTGGGGTCAGTTTTGGGGTCCTCATGACAAGACAGAGATCGAGGGGCTGGAGCGTGTCCAGAGAAGGGAAAGGATCTGGGGAAGAGTCTGAAACACCAGGAGCAGCTGAGGGAGCTGGGGGTGTTTAGCCTGGAGAAAAGGAGGTTCAGGGGAGACTTTATCACTCTCTGCTGAAAGGAGGCTGTAGCCAGGTGGGGGCTGGACTGCTCTCACAAGAGATAAGCGATAGGACAAAAGGAAACAGCCTCAAGCTGCAGCAGGGGAGGTTCAGAGTGAGTTATCAAGCACTGGCACAGGCTGCCCAGAGCAGTGGGGGAGTCCCCATCCCTGGAGGGACTTAAAAACCACACAGATGTGGCCCTTGGTTTAGTCGTGGCCTCGGAAGTGCTGGGGGAGCTCAGCGATTTTAGAGGTCTTTTCCACCATGAACAATTCTATGATTCAGGGACAAGATCCGCCCTTTGTTGCTGTTGTAACTGCCTTAAGCCCTTCCCTGTCAAATCCAAACATACACTGTACTCTTCTAAGACTAATTTCTGTCTTAATTAATGCCTCATTTTGGTTTGTAACTGCTATTTTTCTGTCTGTCACAAACTAAATGCATCGCATATGTTTTTACAACATACATGCAGCCATTTGATACTCATTGTGATACACACAACTGATCAAACATAGAGAAAACCTACCTGATGAAAAACATGCTCCTCTGTTCATCTATTTCCATTACATCTCCCTCTAAAAGCTTCAATGAAAAACATGGGAATATCATCTTTAACAACCTGACACATCTTAGACTTCCCATATGGCACAGAGCAGATTTCTCTCTGTTCCTTCCAAGTATTGTTGTTCAGTCTTTTATATCATAACCCCTTGGTGTTACCACTGGGAATTTTCAACAGGGCTGATTCCCAAAGATATGATGCATGAAATGTGATTCTAACCCTGAGAAATCCCATGATGTCCAACTTAACATCTCCCCGTGGATAGTTTTGGCTCTTCTGCTGTGATGATTTGCAGGACATTAAACTACAGTAAGGTAATGTGTGGCTTCAAAGTTCCTAAAGTTTGCTTTTACAGCATGTAAATCATAATCCCACAAGGTCCTACTGCATCACAGTGGAGAACATGGAAAATATATATTTAATGATCTAATTATTTCTAAAAGACATTTCTGTTGCATTAATGTACCTATGGCCCATGGAATTTCTTTGCACTTATTTGGGCAAACAGCCCAAAAAGAATTGCCAGAATGGGTCAGTGTGTCAAAGCTTGCATGGTGACTTAGTTGGTGTCCAGAGAAAGGCAGGAGTTGTTCAAAAAAAGGCAGAAAAGCAGGTTTTCACCTATGGATATTCTCTCTAAGTATTATCAGTATCCAACTATTCAAAATCCAAACCAGCCCAACTTTAAACCAAACTGCAATTATATTTATATACATATTATATCAACATACATGATTTCAACTCTCTCCCATTTTGTTTTCCACTTTTTCTCATGTGTCATGCCTAAATGAAACCACGAGATGCCATTTGTGCACTGGAAAATGAATGAACAACAATTCAGTTCTAATAAAATCAGGCAGAACAGGTCCTTCTAATAAGAAGCTGAAGGTTTAGAATTAAAACATTATGAAGCAGAAATCAAAGAATGATTTTCCAGCATATAAATTAAGATTGTGCAAAACATGACAGAAAACAAGCAAACAAAAAAGAAATAAGAAAAGAGCAAACCATGGAGCAGTTTTGATACATAAAGAAAAATGCTGCAGCATAACTTATAGAACCTCTGAATAAAATATGTGAACAGTGAAATAGATAGAGTGAAAACCAGACTATTTTATAAATTTAAAAATAAATTTACAGCAACTATTTATAAAAATTGGTTCTTGGGGAAAGAATGACTACCCTGGAAAATATTGACATTAACTAACTTTAAAATATCTAAAATGATAAAATAAAACAAGTATTACAACCACTTTAATGGGCAAAGTCTCCTGTTTCCTCCAGCCATCACATGATAAATCTCAGCCCACACATCAATTTGTTAGAAGGCAAGTCAGAACAATAACAAAGACAAACAGCCATTAGTGGACAAGACAGTTTCATCAAGCAAGATCTTACAAATAATATATTGTTGTTTGTCATCAAGACACTTTTAATACACCAGAGTCCTTTCCAAAAGCACCTATAATCAATTCCTTCTAATTTACAAACTCAGGAAGACTATGAGAGTGATGGTAATTTCATATTTTACACACCCACGGAGGTTACGACAATTGATTCAGTTCAGCAAAGAACTGTAATGACTTTGAATGCACTTGAAAGATTTTTGCATTTGTTTTCTAGAGCTGTAAAAAAAGTAATTCAAACTCTGCCACATGGGCACAATTTGTAAAGGTTGTACATGAAAAGTATGGATTCAGCTCTGACAAAGACAGCTCTCGTCTTATTATAACCCATCTGCAAGGCATGCTGGGCACTGCACTAAAACACTTGGCTTCCCTTTGTTTGGACTTTATGCGATCTGAATAGATTTCAGAATTCCTACAGAAAAAAAAAAAAAGAGGGGCAATGAAAAATGGGTGACACTTTAAACCACTCCAGAACAACTGGGTTTTAGTCAATTCTTTTCATCAATGCTTAAAGTAAGGATATGCAACCTCTGCCCTCAGATTAACAGCCCCCATAAAGATGAAAGCAATCAGAACCCTCCGTAGCTCAATGCAAGATTTCCAGCCATAAAACAAGACAAATGGCCACGTGGCCTGCCTTTCACTGCCTCTCACTAGCCAAATGGAACTAGCAATGAAACAGCAGCCTTGCTATTTCTGCCCTCAGAATAATACGAAACAGCTCAATTTACAAGATCATCACATAAGTGAGTTGTGTTTCTTTTCTTTTGGCACTTTTAGAAAAGGTTTAGTGACCAAAGTCATTGTCTCTGAGGGGTTATGGCCTCAGAGCAAAAAGACATCAGTGGCTCCAGTCTGCAAAAGGAATCAAGAGTTGAATAGAAAGAGATTTTATTGGCTTTTCAGCACTTTAGATGAGCCTTGCCAGATCCCAGCTAAGCAGACAAGGTGAGAGCAGAGAAACTCCATCTGGTCCTAGTGCCAAAGAAAGGGCTTGGTCTATCAGTGCTTGTTAGAGAAGAAAAGAAAGAAAAAGATACTCAGACATCATAACACTGCAATGTGAGACTTTAAATAGCACTTTAACATATGGGGGAATCTCCTGGGTGCCGAGTCCTACTTTAGGAACCATCTTTGAGTGTTTCTTCTCTCCATCACAGAGAAAGATCAGTGCATCTGCAAACATGGACAACTCCCACTTGATGCTTCCAGCAGCAGAAGCCTCCACAGGATCCTCTGGCCATCAAAGAGAATTTTTGTTACATCTGTATTCATCCTCCTTTGGTAGTTTATGAGACATTGTAAAGTTTACTTTGGGGACAGAAGTGCCTGCTATTATTTCCAGTGCTGGATCTGAGAGCACTGGATGCACATTTGAGCAAATTGTGCTTCCTGGGCAGCCTTCCTTTGGATGTGTTCTGTCTGCCTCAAGGCCAGGAGGGAGGGAATCCCCTGCAGTGCCCCACACACCTGGAAGGAAGGGATCCCTGGCAGTACCTGAGCAGTTCCACTGTGAAATGAAAGGATGAACAGGTCACATCTATTCAGCTAAAGTAATTCTTTGTTGGTTCATTGATATCAAAGGAACTACGCCTGGTATGCTGAAGAGCTGATTCATAATTTCAAATGAAAGTTTTTCATTCATATTTAAGACAGTTTTGACTTAAAGATCTCACTCAAGAACTCTGTGCTGTTAGGAAGACACGCAGCAGGAACTGGAAAGCAGTAACACAGCAGAACTTTTCTAATACTCCTTGCCAGTCTGTCTTGCCCATCTGAAAGATCTTTTGGGTGGGTCCTGTTCTGATCCTGAGAGATGGTGCAGCTTCTGCCAGTATGGAATGGGTTCTCATGGGAGGCTATTATGCTAAAAATGGATGCTACAGGAAAGTCGTAAGAAAAAATCCCCTCCCCCCTAGTTAGATTAACGCTTTAAAATATGAAATCTTGGTTTCAGGGAAGGCTATGGCAATTGTGCATTGTATTCAGCAGATCTAGAATTTCAAGTACAGTGTTTGGGGGTTTAAAAGCTTGCCTGGTTAGACAGCTGATGAAGTGAGAAGCAGAAATTGCTGCTTTCCTCCAAACCAAGGGAATCAGCGTCATGGAAGACAGTGTAGTAGCAAAGAGATGGTACTGGTAAGGTAACACACTTGAATGATTTTATGATTTATATTCTCCTCCTTATCTGTGACAATATCCATTCTCTGAAGATGAAACAGGAAACATACAGCTGCTGCATATATATTTATTTTCATTGTGTTCTAGCTTTCAGAACAGTGCCAAGGTCCATGAAAATAATGACCTAAGGCAGCAAGAAGAAAAAGACAGGGCTGCAGTGAACCTGCCCTGTGTTCTCCTGCAGCTCTGTCAGTGCTGGGCAGGGGGTGTCTCATTGCTGCCAGCCACCTGTGCAGCTCCTGTGCAAGGACACTTCACTTGTGCAATACAATGTGCCGTTCATTAATTATTTGCTCTTTGATATTGATACGACTTGCAACTTTACATTTTACAGTTTGTACAGTTTGCTAAGAACTGGTGCTGAAAAAGGAAAATCGCCTGCCTGGAGTCTCTGATGAAAAAGAGGATAAAGCATCGTGGTAAACCTAACAAAAGTCAGGAAACAAATTTAGAAGCCTAAGTAACTTCTTCTTGTTGGAGGAGAGATACTACATCCTTTCTGAGGGCATGGCGTGGGCTCCTGTGCATTTTGGGTACTTTAATAGAGGTGCAGCCAGGCCCAAGGAGCAAAGTCACCATGATGGTTAGTCCAAAACATTGCCCCTATGTTTAACACATAGACTTCAATCAATCTAAGGTGGTTGATGGTAAATTTAATTTACAATACAATTCTCAAACCCACTATTACAATTTTCTGTAGGGTTAGGTTGAATATTAAAATAATTACAGTCTATGATTAGATAGACAAAATATGCACTTGCTTTGAAACCAGGGTAAATCACTAATTTTTCCCCAAAACTTCCACAAATAACTACATTAGTGCAAAATTGGCCTATATGGGTCTTAACACAGAATGCCAAGTCTGAAAAAACATATTGAGAATATTGGAACTTTTCTTCCTTCTTTCCCCAAGACACATGTGATACTCACAAGGCTGTTTTAAACCTTTCTATCTTGGAAACTATCAGAAATACTTTGATAAATGAAGAACTTTAGATATTTCTTGAAGATCATGATATACTCACTGAGTGTGTTCCAAGTCTGGTTTTAGTTACAAAGATATTGCACTGGCTGGAAAGTGGTAAATGATTTTTTATTAGCCATAGACAAAAATCAAATTTGTGCCTCAATCTCCATCAATCTTAGTAAGGCTCTGATGCAGTGATACTGTTTTATTGGCTAGACTAATGAACACTGGAGTCAGTTCCTTTGTCCTCAGTTGGTTAAAAAAGTTATTCAGGTCCTGTTCTCAGTATTTCGAAGGTAATGGTCTGATTTCTGCCACCACATTGATTCCTGAGAGAACTCCACTAATGTTTTCTTCCTTATTCTTTAGTTACAGGTATTTCTTTGCACAGAACACAAGAGAATGAATAGTTGAAGTTTCCCTCTTGCAGCACCATTCAGGCTGTTTTTGCTAACACTGCGTGTGCATCTTTTGACTGTTTTGTGGTTCTGTCTTGTGGAGCTCAGCTTGGGGCTGGGACTTACAAGAAACAATAATAGCCAAGAGAGGAAAATTGCTGTCCTCAGCCTCCTCAAGGACAACGTGAGCCCTGAAGGGGCTCTACGTGAACCTGCTTTACTTCATGTTAGGGGAGCAGGTGCTGGTCCGTCAGCAGTCCCTGAAATTCATGGGAAGAGCAGCAGCTTAAAGCAAAGGAAATGGTGACTTCTTCGTTGGTGTGACTCAAGCCCTTTACTTGTAGGTCATTTGTTTACAAAATGAAGCTCTTTCCACTAGCGTGGTCCCATGTCTCAGACTGGATGGAGAACCTCTCTTTTGCAGGGTATTTCAGAAGAGGAATACAAATGATGATGTGTTAATTCTCCCCATGGGGTCTGCTCCAGGCCAGGGAGCTGTGCCCTTGGGGGTTTGACCACCTCTGGGGTTTGATACCTTTCTGTGTTTGATACCCTTTTGATAGCCTGCTGTGTTTGATACCCTTTTGATAGTCTGCTGTGTTTCCAGCATCAGGCACTTGTTTTTCTTTGTTCAGAGTAACACCCAACAAAATTTCTGGTTATTGTTATTTCTGATCACTTTAGAGATGTGTCCTACATCCTTCTTTGCAGTAATTTATGTGCCAACTCTTTACCAGCACTTAAATCACTACTAACTACTTCTAACCAACCATTTTTTTTTGCCTTGAGATGTTTAATTATTACAGGATAAATGGTACTAGTGAGGGATTCATGGGGAAGCAGTAATTAGCAGTTCCATCTATCTCAATAAAAGAAAATATTATTATTAATTAATATCCATACAAGGAAGCAGAAGGAGTTCTTGAAAATCTACAATAGAGATATCTACAGGGGCCACATTTGCTCAGAGTGTCTCTTTGACAGGTGCCCATTTATTATTTTAACAAGCTGAGATTGTCTGCATCTTCAATCGCAGGAGGTCAATCCTTCATTCCTGTCAAATCTTTGATAACTAAAGTGTCTGTATTAATAACTAAAAACTGGAGAGAACAAGCTCAGATAGCTCCAGTAGGGGGTCACATTGCTTGAAATTGCCAAATGCCAATCGGTTTGGAAAAGGAAAGAGTTTATCAAAGTGTGCTGTGGTGGTGATTAGCTTAGATTTGCTTTGGCACAACTTGGCTGCCAAGCAGCCCTCGATGTCCAAGCGACCTCTTTTCTACCACAGCACTTCTGCACAGGAAGCTGTTGCTGCATCTGTGTAGGGAAGGGAGAGGGGTTTTTAAACACCCAAATAATACTTGACCTATTGAAAATATTTAAAGTGTGAAAAATTATCACACATCAGCCACCTTACATAAGCAATGGAATGACCAAAAGGTTCAGGCTCTCCTGGAGGTGAATGTTTTACCCCAATGGTTAAGTTATTAAATTGTGTCCCAGGAAGGCAGATTGAAACTGCCTCATAAGGACTAAAGGATGGCAAATACATAGATTTATTCTGCCCTTAGTGAGAAATGTCTTAATTTCTAGAAAATGGAGTGTGAGTTTCCTATTCCTGACTGGTTTTGGAGCTAATAGCTTTGAAAGAAAAATTCTGAATGTATGCAGTAGGTCAGAGATTGTCATGGACACAGCTCAGGACCAAACCTGAGGCTATGAGCACTTGAAGAGCTTTGTGTGCTCACAGGTTCTCCAGACTGACTCGTCACACCCATCAACCACATGTTAACAAAACTGGTGTGTCTGAAAGTCTCTAATCAGCGCACTAGAAAAAGAGACCAGACCCTGGTGCTTTCCATTTGTAGGGCACAGCCTGAACAGCTCACTCTCCTCCCCTTGTGACACATACTCACGGTGTCAAAAACGATGTCAACTCCTCCTCTCAGACTGCATCCAACCTTACGAATTAATTTGATTCTCCAACTTGACTTTCAGACATTTCCCTAAATCCTGCAGACTCTCTGCTGTTCCCCTCTTCATCTTTACAAGCACCACTTTTCTCCCATCCTTAGAAGGAAATATAAAAGCCATTGGGCTTTCAGAACCTCCCTCGGTGGCTGCTCCCAGGGCTGGGCTGTACAAATGCAGCTCATTAACCTCAGCCCAGGCACAGCTGCAGCTGTGGGGACTGTGGGGTCCCCAGGCTGGCAGTGAGCACCAGCAGTTTCTGAGGATACAGAATAAAAGTAACCTAATGACTAACACAGTGCAGGAATAGGAGGGAGCTCGGTGTTTTATGTGAACCTAGTTATGAAGTCCTATAGGCTTTGACCTTCTAGGAATGCGGAGTTTAATGGTGGTGGAGACTTTTTATTGCCCCATTAGTCATGGGCCGGCCGGAGTTCAGCGGTGGGTGCGCTGACAAAGGTGATGTTCGTGCTACGAAGCCTAAAGACAGAAATGCAGCACAACAACTGTACAGGTACAAATGTGGCCAGAATTAGAAGTGGACTTGAAAAATTTCAGACTCGTCAACACAGGTGAAGCCTCAGGTTTGTTCCTGACTAGTCTGGTGGGCAGCCAGGTCATTTCCCTGTCTGACTTGGTTTCCTCCTTGGCTCCCTAGAGCAGCAATAGCAGTGCTGACCTCTCCTGCCAGGCTTTACAGGAGAACTGGCTGTTTTCACTGTAGTTCTAAGGGTGTTGCTTGTATCACGACTGCAGATTTCTTTTTAATGGTATCTAAATGTGGTAAGTATTGTACAAATGCACAGACACAGTCCTAAACCTGAATTAATAAAATGGCCATTTGATAGAGAGGGAAAGTTTATTTTTAAACGTGCCTCAGAAGAGGACAAGGATGTCTGTGCTCAAAGAGGGTGGATAAGTTTGTATAATCACTCCTATTTCTTTATCATACAGGTATGATTTGGAAATCTCCTGAAAGAAAATCTCCCAGTGTTTGACAAAATTTCCAAATTTTTGCATACTCATAAGTCTTAATTAAAAAGTGAATCTGAAGTTATTTTAACAAAGAACATCAACTGTTCTATTGGAGAGGGAAGAATATAGAAAGAAATTGTCCTTGCTCTTAGGCTGCTCAGAAAGATTTTGTCCTTCTGATGTCTCTCACATTACCTACTCTTCTCATTTCCATATTTTTGTTTTCTCCTTCGTTTCGCTCCATGGCAGCAAAGAATGCTGAATACTGCTGTAGTTGCATTCATTCATTTACAGATCATTTCTCTGAGCACCACACACCAGCACTCAGTTTTTCCAAATACAAATCAAGGCTGGTTACCTTAATTACTCATGGATTTCTGCAGTGCACAGGTGAGACAGGCTTTCATTACCCTGCCTATGTTAAAAGAAGCAGCTAAATCTCCATATTCTCTCAATGACTGCTCAATGTTCACTACTGGCACAGATGAATCCTTGTCAGGAATAATTCAGTTTGCCTGAACAAGGAGTTTCAGGGAGTGACATTACTTTTAAGTCAGCGGATGAATAATAATCCAACTGATTGCTTTGGGAGGAACATTATAAAAGAAAATCCAGTGACTTTTTCACCCAATTTACTGTTTCTGGGAGTATCAAAACAAAATTTAGACATGTTATCATAAAAAAGAAAAATTCAGACATGTTATCTGTAAAAAGAGGCTCTGGCTTCTCTTTCAAGTAAATTGGTAGCAGAGTATTAACAAAAAAAAATTCACCAAGCAAAATGGAAATGCTAGCAATGCAGCAGTGCTTAAATTTTATGAGAGTTAGATTATCACTAGGTACATAAAAATGAGCGGGAAATCTGCAGTCGACAAGAGCTTGGTGCATAATTACTTTTCCTCTCTCACCAAATGACTCCAGGTCGGAACACTTCATTTAAACACAAAGACAGTGACAAAAGTGCTGACTTGTGGTAAATGTGTGCAACAGAAGCAGATTTAACACTGCTAAAGAAGTTAAAAGAAATGGGAGACCGTAGGGGTATTTATTACAAAAAAAAATAAAAATCCCACATTATCATTTTGGTCAGAAGGGGCTGCTGTTATCTCCTGTCCAAGTCCCTGCCCAAAGCAGGGGTGGGTAGAGAGGGCTGGACACAGAGCAGTTTGGGACACCTCCAAGGATTGATTGTCCCCATTGATCCCTTGCATGGGGAGAAGCTCTTACACGTCTGAATAGCGTTTCCCAAGCCCACCTTGTGTTTGCATCCTCCTCCCTGTGCCCCTCTGAGCAGAGCCTGGCCCCACCCTAGGCAGCTGTAGGACCTGTCTGGGGCCCTCCTCCTCTCCAGGCTGAACCATCACCTGAGCCTCTCCTGCTCCCTGGTGCCCCTGGCCCCTTGGTGCCTGGGCAGGGCTGGCTCCATTTTGCTACTCTCTGCACACAGCTCCAGATGCTCGGGCAGCGGTGCCAACGCAGGGGAAGGATGGCTGCCCTCACCTGCTGCCTGGCACAGCCCGGGGAGCTGCTGGCCCTCCCTGCTGCAGGAGCACACCTCGCCATGTGTCCTGCCCGGCCCTCGGCTCCTCTGACAATATTGCAGCTTAATTAAAAAGAACTGCTCTTGTCAAGAAGGAAAGCAAGCTGGTGATCATTCCAGCTCAAGTGACCGGCTCACAGCTCCTTTCATCCAAGATTGGTTTGCTGTCCCCTGTGTCTGAGACCTCGAAAGAGCAGCACATGCTTTATGGGGTCACACACTCCATTTTGATGTTTTTGTAAAATGGGCTTGTCTGAGGAACAAACTAGATTCTCTCCCACACTTCTTTTCCAGACAGAAAGAAATACTGTAATTTCCATTTCTCTGAATAGAACAGTATTTTAGGTTCCAAATAAACAACTCCCTCCAGTGCACATCTCAGTGGAAGCAGATGCTTAAGTCCAGTCTGATTCAGCAAAGCTTTAAGCATGTATCTAAGTGTCATTGCCTTCAGAATGAAAGTTAAGTGTGTGCTGCTATGCTTTGCTGAATTTTGGCCTCATGCTATAAGAAAAGGATAATTTGGCTCATTATATTTTGTGAATGACACAATGCCCCTGAACATTAAAGTTTATATCTATTTGCATATATATGTGCAGCATTAGGTTTGGCTCTCAACTCTGTGGAGATCAAAGTACACAGAGATCCTTAGAGACTATCAGACAGCAATTACACTGCAAAATAAATTACAGGCAGTCTCCCTCTACATCTCACTATGTCCAGCTGCACATTTCCTTGGGTTCCTTTACTGCCCTTGAATGTGTTTTAGTTTCAGTCATTGCATAAGATCCTCTTAGATGAGGGCTTATGAAACAAGCACTTCACTCCCAGCGGTGAAACAAAGCTCAGTTTTAACAAGGATATTTTCTCAAAGTTGAAAAAGTAAAAAAGAAAGGGAAAATTATTTTCTCATGGGTTCTGCCCAACTGTTTCCAAAGGTCTTGTTAAGGCTTTTAAATAATTTTCTGCAGAGGACAAACAGAGCTGGGGGGTGGTCTCTGAACACAGCCAAACTTGCCATTTTGGGGCAGGTTTGCTGCCTTTCCGCAGCTCCCGATTTCTGTGAGTGTTAATTTATTTCGAAGCTGTCAGTGCTAGTGCTCAGAGCATTCCTGTCACAGGCACAGCACGCGCTGGGTGCACGGTTCCACTCTCACTCACAGAAAGTGCTTGTGACTGGGAGTGTGAGAAAGTCAAGTCCGAGTTACTCCAGCGCAATGCCTAATTGAGGAATGTCTCTGCGTAAGGACTCTTGCCTGCCACACTGATGGGCTCTGACATTCTTTTTCTCTATCAATGTCAAGTGGTTATTTGTGACTTTAATGATAAATTACCAGTATTGGCATCGTGATTATATCTGACTGCACTTGGGATGGAGATTTAAGAACAGATTGAAGAACTGAGATATTCAGCTCCTTTCATCCATCTTTATGAGGTGAAACCAAGCATCTGAAAACTCTGGGCTTAACTGATCACAATGTTTAACTGATTTTTGGGTTTTTTATTTTTTTAGTGAATTGTTAGTCTGCGATGGTGATCCCAGAAAACTGAAATTATCTTTTCATCTGCTGAAAAATATTGATCAGGAAAGAAATGGCCCCCTTCCCCAGTCCCATATTGCATACCAGATCCAGAATAACAGGCAATGGCAGCTGAGAACAGCAAAGTTTTTGGAAATACAAACTAGTGTTTTTCCACCTGGAAAGGCAGTCTCCCGAAATACTGTCTTTCCCAGTGTTTTTAACACCTTCCTCCACCCACTGAGCTCACAATCCCCTGGGCACTGAAGATGCCAGACCTGCACTGGGACTCCTGACCTCGGTGGCTGGCAGTCAGCGCTTGCCATAGGCAGAGCAGGCAGTTGTGGAGGGCAACAGAATAAAGTGGCAAAATAGCCATGGTCAATTTGCTTGTTTTGTCTAGGTAAGAGCCCTGCAAAGCCTGAGCCCTCGGCAGGGATGTGCAGGGGATGGTACATGCTGTGACAGGGATTTGGGGCCCTGGTTTGCAGACCCTGGGGCAGCAGGAGCAGCAAACCCTGCTCTCCATCCCAGCTCCATCCCCTGGCCTGCCCCAAGACACCCAAACCAAGCCAGCCAGTCCTGCTCGCTGCTTAGCAAACTGAAATCTTGAACCTCCTGTTCAGCCGTGGAATCCTCTACAACTGGGTACAGATATTGGAAATTTGGCCAATCTAGGTCAGCTCTGGGTTAACACAGTTCTGCCTGACAAAGTCTGGATGATGCTTATTGCTGTCACCGATATTTGTTATTTTTTAACTTCTCAGCTCCTACCCAAGAAAGTTTAACACCAGTTCTGTTTCCTCCCAACCGTTCACCAAGTGTATTTCCAAATATGCCTTAGAAAGAGGAGCAAACACACAAAGCACACAAATCCTACTGTAGCCTGCTGGTGTCCCGATACCACTGCATCTCTCTCACTGTTTTATTTTTTTCTTGCTCTCCTCTATTTCCCCCTTGAGATGCAAATTTGCAGTTCTTTGAGAACTGGAATATTTTCCCCCTTTTAATGTACAATGCCTTGCCAAATGGTGTGCTGGCTGTTTGATTAGGGCTTTAAGCTCTGTAACAATAGAAATAAATGAGACTAAAAGTATGCAGTTCAATATTTTCCAGTAATGGTAATTTTTGAATTCTGCAATCAAAGTTTAACCCAATCTCTGTCTAGAGGGAAGCTCTGTGAGGCTGTGGTATCTAGGGGTACCTGAAAGCCCACGTGATTTGTGACCCTTTACTCTAGTTTTCTGAGTTTTCAAACTTGCACAGTGTGAGTTCTTTCTAAGGACAAATATCAAAAGACGAACAGGAACAGGGTGATTTGTGATGAATAAATCTCAAAAAATTCAGAAGCTATGCTCTAATGGGATATGCACCACAGATTTTGAAAAGCTATTTGAAACTGAGGCAAAATTCCTATTTTGTAAAGCAGAGTTTAGGGGATCATAGTCTTTCTTGCCCAAAATGAATTTGGTTGTGCCATTCCATTGAAAGCATATCATAATTTAGATTAATGCTCATGACTGAGACAGAAACATCAGGTAATAGTAGGAAAATGAGGAAAGTGAATCTTGCAATCCAAAATAAATTTTCAATTTTCAATAAAAGCTACAGATAATAGAAGGAATATTCATGTGTTTTATTATTTTATTCAGAGTTTTCCATCTATCCCTAAAAAAGATTTTTCTTAATTTAAGAGAAAAAGTAAAAGAGCTTTGGATTGAACTGCATAATCAGTGAACCAGACAATCCCAAACTGCTCAAGCATATCCGACATCTGCTTGAAGAACTCAATTGCAAATAGCAGGAGAGAGTTTCCATTACAGTACACACAGAGCTGGGCTGGGAGAAGCAGCATTAGAAAGTGTGATTCCCATTTCGTAATTATGCCTTGATTGTTGTTTATATGTTTGCTCTACTGTAACTTGCCTGCCTTATGGTGGCACTACTGCTAGAGAAAACACAAAAGTAATTTAGTTTTAAAGGGGAAATGAAAGTTTTAAAGCAGTTTAACATTTCTGTGAAACTGTAATGGTTGGAGATGACTGGATTGAGTCGATAAAGAGTACTAATTTCAATAGTAACTCACGCCTTAATTCTCCTCACAGCAACCAACCTCCCTCCCTCCTTTCTGGCACACAATATAAATACTCTTTACACCGCAATCAATAGAACCTGAGAGAGAAAAAAATACTCATTTTTATTCCTCAGAGGCTTCATAAAGACCAAGTTTCCCCTAAGCTCTTATTTACTCCTATGTAAATGGCATTGGTTTTGTAATGAGGTGTAATCACCAGCACATCATTCACCTTCCCTTCCTCTCTTCCAGATTTACCACCCAGTCTCTCCACTGGTGCCTGGGATCTCAGAGGTAGGAAGTGGTGATAAGTCTGCTGTAGGCAATGCCCTGATAGCAGTGATTCCATTTCAAAAGTCACTATTTCCAAGGCACAGCCCTGCAGAGGACAGTCAGGGACACCTGGTGGGAGCAATGCTGTGACATCAGCTGTTCCTCACATCCCTGGAGAAATGCCGTGGCTGAGTGGAAACTTCCTGAAGGTCTCTGCACTCCACGGTGTTTTCCCCTCTACATCTCACAAACACTTGAGCACGAGTGGTGTGGTGGGTGAGCAGTGACCATGCCTGCTGGGCAGCTGCCATTCCTCACTCTGTGCTGGTCCAGCTAATGGACATTTGCTCAATTCCACGTGTTCCAGCGCTTAGCGCTTGGCCCCAGAGAATATTGTGTGATTAATGCATCAAAAGACTTGTCTTAAAATCCTCCTCCCCTCGCTTTCCAGCTTTTTATTCTCTCAGTTGCATTTTCTCTTTGTTCCTTTCTGCAAACCCTAGTGTAAATGTTTTTTGAGTAATTAATGTGTCAAATACCAGACCTGAATTTTCATGGGCAATTAGTGGGCTGAGTAAAGCCAGCAAAACGCATTTCAGTTTTAATAGTGAATTGTGGCTCATTTGCTGTTTTGCAGAAATATATCCTGGAATACTGAGAGCTTCATACGCCTGTATATTTTTTATTTCTGTTTCATCTACCAAAGCTCCCTCTCCTTTTCTATTTTTCACCACATACAAGATGCTGCTTGTAGTCTATTACAATTTGCATATTGTCCTTCTGCCTCATCGATAATTGATCAGGTTAACATCTGCTTTCTGCTGGTGCCAGGAGAAATATATTTGTTTCCACGGGACCCTGTAATTCCTTAGGGCCCTGCAGAATTGCACTTCCCGAAACAAAGGTACCATGTGGCCCCACAGCAGCACAAGGCACACCGCCTGCCCCTGAGGCTGTAGCTCCCCGAGGAGCTCAGGAGAGGCCCCAGGGATGTGTAAGGCCTCTCCACATTTTGGCACAGCAAAGTTGTGTAGGCAATGCAAGAACATTATAAATAGGATTACACAGGAACCTCACACTCCCCAAGTCCTGCTGAAAGCGTGAGACACCCATTGTGAGGAGAGAAGGTGAAGAGCTGCCTAGAGAGAAGTTCTAGTGTGCAGTTTTACCAATGGGACATGTACTTCCAGCCAATTTATAACTGTGGAAACTACATTGCTTTGATATTGCAGGGCTATTAGAAAGACTTTTATTCTCTCCACGGTTTCTGGGGATTCAGCTGTCTGAGTCAAAAAATACCTGAATCCGAATCAGTTCAGCTCAGAGACAAGCAGTCAAAATGATTAGCAAGGCAAGGAGATGGTTCAGTCTCAAGGACACAGCATAGTAGTCTGAGTGGCACAATCCATCACAGGTTGGATGTACCATAATTGTACACCACAGATTTGTAAATAATCTGTTTCTTGGTGTCTGTGTTGACAAGGAATAATACATGTGAGAGCTCCCTCGGTAGGTTACCTTCTGTCTAAACACACCATCCTGACACTTAAGTGTACCCAGTGCACCTTTAGGAGGTTCCTGAGGAGCATCAGAGGAGGATGGGATTGAACAAGGCAGAGTAGCAGAGGCATGCCATGACCTGGAGGGCAGGCTGAGCTTCCCACCCAAAAGAACTGCCTTTCCTGGGTACAGATAAAAGGGTTAGGATTAGGTCAGAAGGTATGCAATGAGGCTTTCAGTGTGCTGCTCTATTGTCTTAAATACCTTGTGCCTTTGAAGGAATGGATGTGCTGTCATTAAAATGACTGCCACTCTCATTGGAATCTAGATAAATTCCTACTAGCACCAAAATACAGATTATCACTGCTTCACAGCAAGGAATGCAGTGTCCCATCAGTGCCATTGGACCCAAAGTGCCCTCAGTCATGGGGAGGGAGAGCAAGGGAGGACTGTCACACAAGGAGAGCAGGGGAGGGATAAACATGCAGATCATGTTCTGGTCATCCATAAAACAGAATGAAGATCAAAAGCAGTTACTGGGGAGAGAGAATTTGTCAACAATCAGTACACAATGCCACGTGGGATGGCAATTCCTAAATGCAATTAGTAGCTCTGGGTGAACAATTTGAGACAAAACACAACCTCTGTATTGCTTTGGAAGGTACCAAGCACCCACCTCTAAGAGTAAAACCCTCTGCAGGTACCTCTGCTTCGACTACTCTGATTTCATATCACCAGCCCAGGGTGCTCCTGTGCAGGACACCAGAACTGCACTTTTGCTCCCTGGGTGTATCTGTTCCTGTCAGGTACCTGCTGTTGCAGTGCTGTAAAACGCCCATGTCTAATATGCATAGGGATACTAAGGATACTTTCCCCATTCCACCTGCTCCATGCATGGCAGTACAGGTGTTTCTATTGATACTCACATTAAAAACCCCAGAAATTCATTCTGGAAAGGAGAAGCTCTTTCTACTCATCTCAGATACATGATTCACAACCCACTCCTTCCCCCCCAAGACCTGTACTGTAGTCAATAACACCTCTAATAAGCTTAAGGGAAAATAAAATACATCAAGGAGGATCAAGCAGAGTTGCAGCAGTCAAACCCCACACCAGACACGCAGGCAGGTCCCTGCTAGGAAGCCAAGAAACAGACAAAGAAAAATGAGTTGTCAAGGAGATGATTCTACTGAAGAGACTCCTCCTGGAGCCGGACATCTGGGTGCTTCACATGCCAAGTTTAAATCATCAGTCAGCTGGCTGGGGGGGTTGAGGGGGCAAAACTGGAGTAAATGTTCATTTCCAGGGCTGGGATGGGGGTGCTGCAGCACAGACCCCACAGGCTGCAGCTGCTGGCTCTCCTCTTCCAAAGCCTGCTCCTCCTCAGGGGATGGGGCCTGAGCTGCACCCTGGCACTTCACTTGCTCCTAAAGGCTTCCCAGCTGCTTTTTGCAGATCAAAGATTCATTTTAAGGCTAAAACTCTTGAGTGTTTATCCATCATGACAGCAGGTCCCTTATTTTCTATTTTAATTGCAGGGTCCCAAAGTAAAGCTCATTTGTGTGGATTACAGGAAAATAACGAAAGTGATCGCTGCTCCAGACAAATACAAACTCACATCCTAAGAGAGGCAGGCCTCCTCAAGGAGAGCTCCAGGCCGGTTACTCAATCCTGTGTCCTTCCATTTTCCAAATTATTCTCTTTCAGTGCATTTCCAATGCAATGCTCTTTAAGGACAGCGTATTTCTAGACAACTAAGACAGCCAGCTGTATGTATAGACTTTTTACAAAGAAACTGTCATATAAGCCCACCTTTTTCCCTGTAATATAAATTTTCAGGACCTAGATACATGCAAACCTGTATGCAAGAAGCTTCTGATCAACACATGGGTATCAGCAATGCCCATATTTCTGTGTGACAATGCTGGAGCCTCAGCTTCACACTCTCAAATCCAGCAACAGTAAATCGGGAGCAATAAAACACAGAAAAAGTATAATAGCATAACATTAAAACATTAAGCAAAATGAAAGTACACGGTACATTCTGTTTACAAGGATCTGCAAATCCATGCAGGGCTTTAAATATCCTGAAAACTGCAACTGGGGAAAAGAAATCTATAGGAGGAGAAAAACATCATGGTTAGCATTTGAGCTTTAACTGAAGTTTAAAGTTCTTTCTAGGAGGGCAGAGTAAGGATGTCATTCATCTTCAGTTTCAGCAATAAGCCTGAATTTGCTCTGTTTTCAAGCTTTGTTTATCACATGCGCTATGCTCAGAGCTTGTGTTTTCCCTTAGTTTACTGATGATTTTATTATATCCTTTTTCATGAGAGAAACACTTTATTAACCTGGTATTAAAATAGCCTCCTGTGAAAGGGGAGAGGCTCTGAAGTGAGGTATAATTTACAGTTTCAGAATACTGGAATAACTTTGGGTATAAATCTGCAGCACTTGTGAGTTTTCTACCTGAAGTCAGGGAGACTTAGAACCAGCACAAGAGCAAAGTCCCAGTTAAGCTCTGCACTTCCATGAGGGAAGACTGAGAAGTCCACGACAGGGAGAGCATTACTGGACACGAAATATGGGTTGGAGATGAATTAGTGAGAAGGGCTTGGGATAAATGTGGTTTTCTACCTCAATTTCATGCTCCACTCAAACCCAGCAGTACAAGTTTCCCACCGTGTCTCTCTGCTGATCAGGTCTCAGGTCAAGATTTCTCAGTGTTTCTATTTGAAAGGAAGGGTGTCTACCAAAAATAACACAGGAGTCAAATACACATTGGCTACCTTGATGTCCATTTGACTAATGCAAGAGCAAATATGAAGTTTTTAAGGTGAGCCTTCAAGCCAAGAAATTCCTGTTCAGTTTCTTAACACTATTAGAGTATTTGGCATATAGTCCTCAGCCAACATTTCCAATGAAATCAATGGGATGCCTCCTTTGCTCCAAGCCAAGACCAGCAGATCCTCTGTCCTTGTCGCTGAAACCCACATTACAAAGATTCTGAGATCTACTAAATTTGTCTGCCAAAACAGAGCCAGTTCCCATCATTAGCACAGGACACTGAAACAATCAGATTCTGCTCATGAGGTTATCAGCAGTGTTTTCATGGACTTTGTTTCATGTGTTTTCGTAAGCTTTAAGTTTCATTTCTGTTTGAACTCACAGCTCTGGAACCCTTGTAGTTATCAGCACTTCATTCTACTGGCAAAGATCCCCTGCAAGTTACAAGAATATATCAGGAAAAAGTACCAAAATTGCAGCCCACTGAAAAATAATTCCTGTACCTGTACAGAAAGGGAAAAAACACCAGATTCTGATAAAAAAAGTTCAAAGACATAAATCAGACTTAACCCTCACTTGCACCTTCTATTAAGGCTTAAACCTGAAACTATGTGCTATTAGCTTGGGTTTTGGTTTAAAAATGAGCTAGCAATGGCACTAGTAACCAAGCAACAGTAATTGCTTCTCTGAGATTAAACCACAACATGACATTAAAGCTCTGCTACTGAACTTCCCTACAAAGGTGCAAAATTTTTGCAGGCAGAAGTTAATTATGTAGAAGGGCAATTTCAATTTAAGTTGCAAACGTCTCTGAGCTGTACGGAAGCAGGAAACAATGAGGTCAAGAGTTCAGCCTACCTGAGTTTTAAATCTAGAGGAGGATTATTGTAGCTTCCAATTTATAATTGATGCATCCAGCCTCTCAAAATAATTTCAACTAAATCAAAATAAATGACCTTTAAATAACTGCTATCCAATCATATGATTGGACTCCACAGATTTTACCAGAGCTGTAGTTAGAATTTCACTTCTAAAGTGACAATACTACCATGAATAAGAACTAGAGGGCATTGTGTATCTTATAACCAAACTAGAAAGTTCAAGCTACTCTTTATGAACATTCAAACCTATTTTCAGATAACTAGCATGGTCCTTTCTGTGTACAGATATGAAATTACTCCTTTGGGTTAATTATCTTAACTTGACAGTGCTATCATTTTACAAATGGTATCAATCTTTTCTATTAATACATTTAGATAATTTACTTTTATTTTTTTCTTACATGTAAATTAATTAAAAATTAAGGGTCAAGCAGCTTTCTTATTTGAGTGTTACACAGGCCATGTGATTTTCAGGTATGAAATATTTAAAGCCATATCTAAGTTTTGGGAAAATTTCTGGGGTTAGCTGGGGAAAGAAAAGTGATATTTTGCAATCCACAATATCATTTAGTTTGATGTAGGTGAATGGAACACAGCAAATATGATTTGGAACACCAGCTGAGTGTAGAGGAAGGGAGAAGGGGAAGGTGAAAGGAAACACAAGACAAACTAGAATCCTGGAACAGGTAAAAGCTTGTGAAACGTGGACCTGCTTTGCCACGTTTTCTTACATGAGCTCTGACCAAGGCTATTAGGTCTTTTCATGCTTCTGTTCTCCATCTGAAAAATGAGAATATCACTTCTCACTCCTCTCCCTTAGAGGCCAGAGTGAAGATAAACCTACAGAAAACACCATGGCCATGAAATCTGAAGCTCCTGAGACGAGCTGGACAGAAAGATACGACAAGGCTCCAGAGATCGTGAGGAGCAGACACACTTCAGAAATAAAGGAGTGGCTGACGGTTTCAGCACTGCCGTGCAAATTGGCACCATTTTGGCACTTGCAGGTCAGCCACACTCGATGCCACGCTGGCTGTGGGTGCTGCTGACCCAGCTTGGTTTAGGTGGAATCCACACCTCTGCCACGGCTGAGCTCACGGTGCTCCTGCTGGGGACACCACGAGCTCCCCCCTGGTGGCAGATATTCCAGATATTTCCATAGCTGCCAGGGCAGGAGTGGCTCCTACAGCACACCAAGCCATGCCAAGAGTCTGTTGCTGAAACAGTTTCCTCACACCAGAAGGCACAGAGGCATTTTTGTCACTTGCACAGCAGTTGCCATTAGGAAGTCAATGTTTGCCAACATATCAACCCAGTAGGCTGCAATTGTTCCATATGCTTAGAATACGGAATTTCTGTGGTAACCGTCAAATATCCAAGTGCTAATAGTGACTGTTCTCCAAATATTGTTATTTTAACTCCTTTCTCAGAGCCAAGAAGGAAATGGACTTCTCGCCCAACTCCTTCTCAGCCCCCCACTGCTTTCCAGTAAAATTATCTATTTTCTTTAACAGGGTTAATGACAGAACAATTCTATCTTTCACTGTTGTCACAGCTCCTTTTCATGTCCAATTTTAACAAGACAATAATCACTTTACTTCTGGAGTATGGGGGAAGAAATCAATGTGTGCTTTGCCTGACGCTCAAGTGATGGTATATGATGAACAGATGAGACCTAAAATGCTTGGCTTTGCCAGGAAAGAGCACATTATGTCAAAAGCAAAGCAAGTATCCAACATTTCCCAGCTGAACAGAGAAGATTATAGTGTTTAGCCTTATAGAGATGGAACATCTGGAGCAGGTATCCAATTCATAGCTCCAGATCACACACACACTAAACTCTGACGCACTGATATTAGCATTCCAGTGTCACAGCTAATTTGAAGATCACTGTTTGGAGAGAGTTTGAGTTAGAAAGAAACGTAGCCAGCAACAAAATGATGTTGTTGAATGCAGTGTGGCCTCATGGCCTTGCAGGGAAGAGTGAAGGAAGTCAGTCAGTCAAAGGTGAGTGTCTGCTCACAGATATTTGCTTTTCAAGAGGTGGGAGCAGCAGTGAAATCTGAATGAGCTCAGATGAGTTCCTCACCATTACTCTGCACATATGTGAACTGGTCCCTCACAGGCAGCTCTATGGTCAGAACTTACTTGCTTTTCTACAAAATGACCAGAACCTTCTTATTGATATTAAGCCACCAAATTTTAATTCTGTTTTCTTGCATGTTTCCCTTATTATCTGCATATCAGGTTTGTTGAGTTTTGTATCTGCCCTCCCTCTTCCCAGATGTAAACTGTTCAACTTAAATTTTGAGCACAGATTGCAAAAACATTCCCACTGGACTTGCAGACAAGTAATGCTCTTAATTAGAGACAAGCAAACAGATTCAAACTAAATAAGAACCAGCCCAGACTTCAAACCAAAGTTTGAAGGGAACTTCTTTATTATCAAAGGAAATTATTTTCTGCCCAAACTCTCTCTTTTCTGGTTGTCCTCTCTGACCTCTCACTTATTTTTGGAATCTTTTCTCTGTCTGACACACTGCAGACAGAACACCCAATTACTTTTTTCAGTAATGTCTTAAAAAGGTAATGATTGTGATATAAGGTTAGATGCTTCCTGGGTCACTGGTTAGCAATCACTGTCAAGAGCATTTAAATTCCTCTGAAGTTATGTTTGCTCCATACATTCTTGCTATTTATCTAAATGTCCAATCTTGAGCTGACTCATGCTCCTGGCACTATTGCAAAGGATTTCAGTGATAATAATGAGTAAAACAATTCCTCTCTATTAAGGTGTATATTTTTAGTATCACATCAAATGCTGAAAAAACTCCTGACACTGACTCTCACTTCCTTGAAGCTTGAGGTCTGCAAGAGAAGATGTGGGATTTAAATATAGGAACGAATATGTACCACGTAAAACATGCCAGGCCTTTTAGGAATGGGATGGCTGAATGAGCCCATGCTAATAAACACACAGAGACCAAAGGAATAAAACATTTTGGAACTGTCTTTCCCTGGTTCTGGACAGATAAAATAACATTAAATGGCTTGGGACAGGGGGCAGAGAAAGCTGGAATTGCTCATCAGAGAACAGCACAATGGATGCCAAAACCTGGCACGCAGTTTCCACCCTCTGCTCGCTGTTTGACCTTGAGAGCCTCTCTGCCTCCTTCCCCTGGCAGAAAGACTTTCACTGTCTTTTCTGAGCCACTTCAAGATCTGCACAGGAAAATTGTTATTATGTAATTCCCATTCATTGAAATATAAGCAAAATCAAAATAACCATCAATGTCAGATTATAGTTTTATAGCATGACAACACAAATAATGTTTGCACTCTCTGTAACACAAACCCATAAATCCTCAATGGATTAACCTTTCAGAAACCCTTGCCAACTGTTCCTGCCACTACAGCACAATTCAAAATCTCAAGCTGCCAAAGAGCTCTGTTGCTGTTTTCAGAATGCTGCAATCAATCATGTTAAGGAAGGGAAGATGAGAGAGCAGATTAAGCAGAGACAGAAATGTTAACTTTAGAAGTCAGCGTCTAACTTTAGTTTTTACTGGAAAGGACCAAATATAATTCAGAAAACTGAGAAGCTCCCTCAATTTCCCCTGCTTGCATAGAGGATCATTTCAGCTTCATGAGACTCTTCACCCATCACACAATTGTATCTGTCCCACAGCACAGCTTGTGCTTTGAAGGTGTGCACTCAGCACAAAACCCAAATGCCACAGCTGATAACAGCCCCTGCGAAATCTTCAGCTCCTGGAAAGACCAAGAATATAAATTCTCCTGGAAGAGCTCACCTCAGAAATGCTCTGATCTGTGCTTGTTGATGCTACATTTGAACTCTCCACCTGTGACTGAGTTTAAACTCGAGAGCCAGCAATGCAATTGTGCCCCAACGAGCTCAGTGTGAGCTGCAGTGCCTGCCCAAGAGCTGGAGAAATCCTCCAGCTAGGCCTCTCATGCCAGAGGGAATTTCCTGCAATCTTGTTATGTTTTATTTTTATCAATCTGCTAATTTCCCTTTGTGTTCCAAGACTCTATAGATAAGAAGGATTACAGCCCAAATCTCTGTGTGCTTGTGTATGCTTTACATTGTTTATGCTATGCCTAAAACCTGCACAATAGTTATACACACACATACTAGAGTTTGGCTTCCTATTTTTTATATAGAGAAGATCTGCATATGCCTGTAAATATATACACACAGGGCTCTGTGAACATCAGTGTAAGTTAATTACTCTCAGACAATGATATTCCTTTAACTGAAGGTATTTTCTTTTTCAGATATAAATACAGTATTTTCTTTTTTAAAGCATATATGGGCTCTCCATAGTTTCATCAAATTTTCATTCTCCTTTTCCCCCTAGGGGAGAATGCATGAATGCCACTGTCATAAAAATTAATGGAAAGGAAAAAGAAAACAAACCAAACCTAATTCCAGCCTGGTCAGACTAATGATGTGCGTGATGTTAAATGAAACCAGAGGAGTGAACATGCAAAGGTGACCAGCACTAAAATGAAATCCCAGCTCCCAAACCCCGGTATAAGGCTTTCACCAGAGATTCACTACAGACCCAAAGTGGGGTGAGGGCTGACACCAGAGCTGAGGCTCATGACAATATAGCCTCAGTGCCACTGATATCAGCTCTTCTGACACCTTTCAATATCTAACTTCTAGGCTGTGGGCAAGGGGGAAATCACATATGTTTACTTGTCTCATGGAGGGATCACACTGCTAATTTCATTAAAGCTCACCAAAGGATTCAAAATTAGGAGCAAACACTGTATAAAAAATAACGATTAGGCCTTATAGTCATGGGAGTATGGTGAAAGGAAGAGAGGGTAAAAGACTGAAAACACCTTCTGAATTTCTCGATCTGCCCAGATCATTTGCTCTGGTCATAAATGAGTATCCTATTATACCCTTTGTGGGGAAAAAAAAAACCCAATGAAACAACACCATGACAATTACAAGCTATGAATTGGGGATGTGAAAACTGCACCATGCATAATAAATTATTCACCTAGAAGCATCCAAAGTTTTCAGTCTCTTATTTGCTCCATTTTAATACCAAGGCAATTTCACGGGCTTCAAGGGAGCCACAGGTTCTGTAAGTCCTGCTTTAGCAAGGCATTTACACACAGCTGATCCCAAAGAACTCATCCCTGCTGGGATCTCAGACACTGAGCCACACTGCCTGGAGCCACGGGAAATGCCTGAACCTCCAGGGCTCAGCCAATCTGCTCAAGTGTTTTGGCAGAAGCTTGTGCCTGTGCGTCCCCCGGAGAGCACAGTCCCCTCCCACACCCCATCTAATGCATGCTATTCATTGCTGTTATCCTGGGCCACTGCAGAATATACAAGAAATAAACCCAGCTTGCTGTAACCAATAAACAGCCAGATAACCCTCAAGGTTTGTATAAATCATGCTTATCTGCTTTGAAATTCTCCTAAGGTCAAAGAAATAGCAGTGATACTATCTAGCAATCTTCATGTATTTCCTCTTTTCAGCGTCCTAATGACAATCCTTTCATCTGTGGATGCAAGATTTCCCACAAATTTTAGTTTCCCTGTATTACCAATGCATGTTTTAGCCTCTGCCTGTGTTTCCCATCTGCGCTGGGGGGATCTGCAGGCAGAGGATGGACTTTGGGAAGAGCTCTGCCTCTCTGTCAGGATGCAAGGAGCAGTTCAAACGCCTGCCACTGCTGCACGGATCACACCGGGAGCTGGCAGGGATGACCTGATGCATTAGTAGTCAAGAGGAGCAACCTTTGCATTCCAGTACGGAGCACTTATTGCTGCTGTCAGGCACCGCTGTACTGATTTACAGGCACTCAGCTTTGATGGGAGTGCAGGAATTTATTTCTCTCCGAGTCAGACTGAGAGTAAGCAAGAGCTTACAAACATTGATCCAAAACACACTCACAAAAGGCGCAGGAGAAAGACAAAGTACCAATTCAAGTTACATCCCTTGCTAGGAAATAGTTTTTAGGGCTTAAAAGGAAACAAACCTCTACAGTCTTACCAAAAATCATGGGAAAAACAGCAACGTGCTTGCTCATGTGGAATCGGCAAACAGTGGGAATTTCATGTGAAACATGGAAACCATCATTGTAATTTGTACTTCTAGAACTGAAAAAAGGTATGCTTCATTCTTTGATGTTTATGCAGCACAAGGAGATCTGCCAGCTCAAAAAATAAAAAAAAAAATTGAAAAGGTATTTCTTAGCTGGAAAACAAAACAGGAACAAAATCTGCTCACTGCCAAATGGCTGCAGTGGTTTGGACTGAAGGGCCCAGAGAACCCCTGCAGAAATTAATGTTGGGGGCTTGAGAAGGAGGAAATTTATTTAGGGAAACAAGTTTGTGTTTGGCAGAACTAAAGCACCTGGAGCTGGTGTGAAACAGCAAACCTCTCTGCTGGCTGATGGAACGGGAGTGGGGATTCCAGGGGGGAGCACGGAGCTGCCTCTGGAAATGGTGCAGTCAGGTCCTACTCATGGATTATGGAAATCATGAGTCTCAAATTGTCTTTCAGAAGCTTCAGGTGTAGTTTCACCATTTCAGAGGTTTAAGAGGCAGGTAAGGAAGACTCAGGGACAGACTCTGTATCTCCCACTCCTTATGGGTTTTCTCTATTCTTTAAATGTTTATAAACTAATTTCCACATCTAAATTTTAATTAGTCATATTAAATTACTTTTGAAACTGTATTCTATAAAGACAGAAATATGCTATCACTTCTATAAAACTGAAACTGTTCTTAGCAAACCTGAATATCTTTATTTCCCAACTGTGCAGTTGCAGAATTACTCTATTCAAGATCTTTCTCCCAAAAAACCACTGATTTCCACCACCTTACTGTTCACAATATAATTGCTAGCACTGATTCTTTACCTGCCTTATCTTACAGTCTCACCCATTCCTGTGCAATCCTAATATCTGTAAGCATGAACGTGGCTCAGACCCACATGGATTTATATTGGATGCACGTACGACAAAGAAGAAAAATATGGAGCTCTTTAAAAAAGACATCGACCCACCTGTGCAGTTCCACAGCCATGGATCCCTGGGGCAGGCACATTTATTCTACTGCCTGCATTGTTTCACTTGAAAGTTACCCAGGGTAGTCTGAAACAGATGCCAAATCCAAATTTGGTAAGTAAAGTAGAAGTAAAAAGAAAAAAGAAATAAACCCCAAAATAACAAAAACCCAAACCCAATCAGAAAACATCTTCTTGGACAAATGAGCATAAATTATTATAAAGAACAGATTTCCTGGATAAATGAATGAATATGACTATTTTGTGGAGAAGTCAACAGAGCTTTTGCCATGACCCTCAAAGCTACTGCTGCTCAAAGCTCCTTGCTGAGTCCTTTGAAGAAAACAACAAGCATGGGGGTAAGAGAGTTTGAGCTGATACAGTCTATTTGTATTTCCAAAAGGTATCTGACAAGGTCCCTCATCAAAGGCTTTTAAAGGAGCTGTGCTGTCATGGGCCCCAAGGGAATGTTCTGTCACAGATGAAGGGGGGGTTGAAAGAGAGGGGCCAAAGGCAGGGCAGATTTCAGAGCCCAGCACATCACCAGGGGATTCCCCAGGTACCCAAACCGAGCTGCCCAAAATGGAGCTCAAAGGGCACCGACAGTGAGCTGACAAAATTTTCTCAGCATACCAAGTTTTTTTATTTCCAGGGAAGTTGAAAGCCAGCTGTGAAGAGGTGCAGGAGGCTCTTGTGATATTAAAAAGGCAAATCAATTTCTGCACTGATACACGTAACACAATGCATATAGGAAAAACTGCTCAGTTTTGCAGGCACAGAAACAGGCTCTGAACTGTTCAGCACTGAGAGAGAGACCTTAAACTGTGAGAAACTGGTTTGATGGAAGTGGCAGCCCAGTTCTCAGTCACATCCCGAAAAGAATTCAGTAAAAACAGACAGAGAATGTGCCAAATGTTTTCAAAAGTACAGCTTCCACACAAAGCACTGTCACACCGCCTGACTGCGACGATCCTGCAGGAGAGGTGAATGAAGGGATGTGACAGAAGTCTATAAAATCATAACCAGCACAGAGAAAGAGCTAACGAAGGAAGCCAACAGCTGCTCCATCTATATTCTGCTGCACGAGGGAAGGAGAGCAATAACAGAAAGCCAAGGCAAATTTTAGAGAAGAAAAGGAGGTACTACTCCCCAAAACATCTAAATCTTCTGTGATAGTGATCATATATATGAGTTCATATATAAACTAGAGAAATTACTGGAAGAAGTCACAAAAAATTGTAAAAACAAAGGAAAACATTGAGCCAGAAGTAAGCAGGAGAATATCCTGGGAAGTGTTAGCCTTATTCCTGACTTTTCCTCTGGGACAGAGCAGGATTGCTGCTGGACTTCAGCCTGCCCTGCTCCAGCCTGTTCTACAAGGCTTCAGTAGGGTGTGTTTTACTGAGCACTTACACACTAGAGAAGAACCTAAAGTGTTCTGAGAGCATTTGCCGTTGTAGGAGGAGTGAATCTGACTCCAAGAGTGATGACAGCAAGATCTGACTCCCTTTTCACCCTCACCCCTCTCCCTCTGCATCTGCTCAGGGTGCTGGCTTTAGTGCCAGGGCTGGAACGGAGCATCGAGTTCCCTCCCTGCTCACACCAAAATCAGAGGGGTTCTGTCTTTGTAGCAGGAGGCTGAAGTGGGTGGTCATTGCTCCTTTGAAAAATGATTTGGATAATTTGTTAGGTTTAGTAGCAGCATGATGTACAAAACCTATACAGCTCGGCTCCTTAACTTTTGGAATTGTGCTGTTCTGTAATGTTGAGATCAGAACATAAAATGAACACTTAGCAGTTTAATTCACCATAAAGAAAGAACTTTATTGTCATGAAATGTTCTTGTCGGAAATGTTGTTTCTTCTTCATTTAGCAAAAATAACAATACCCCAAGGGGAATGTAGAGTTGTGAGAATATAAGCTTCAGACTTAAATAAATAATCCAAACCAAAAATAGTCCTTTACACTGAGAGCTCAACTCCACAATGTAAAGGTGTTATTGTTAATACTAATTTTAAGACCAAATCTCGATGATAATTTAGTGTCTCTTAAGAGTTCACATAAAACCAGATAATTGACATCCAGAGGGTGTCTGATTGGTCTTTATCCAGTTTTCTATTTTTTTGTCTGTGCAGTAATGCCTGCTTTCACTATTTGAAGGAAGTCTGATCAAGACAAAACAGAAATATCAAACCTAGAAGACTGGATTCATACTTGTCTCAACTACAGTCTCTTGTTGAAGATCTCCCAACACATGAATTGGGCAGGTAATTTTATCAGCATTACCCCAAGGTCCATCTTGGAGTCAAGCCTCTCTCGTGTGAAGCCATGGACACCAACAGAATCAATAAAGCAGTGCAAATACTCAAAACCAGAGAATGATCTCAGTGTGCACACGTCTGGATCTCTCTGTTCAATTGTAATGAAAAATATTTCAGTGGTGTTTTTCTGCAATGTACCTGAAAAAATGCACTTAGTGTTATTTAAAGCTCTGTATTTTAAAAATTTTTTCCTTTTGAATTATCAAATGTCTGAAAAAGGCTGTGCTGTGCTGGTGGTTTTTTATAACACAGCAGTGTGTTTTTGCTATTGACCAACAAAAAAGTTATTCTCCATATTAAAGTATTCCTTTGCAAAAAACAAAGGAAGATGTTGTCTGCTTCTATTATGAGCAAATTAAGAGTAATGGCAAATGCTCGGCTTCATATGCTTATAGAAATTCATTGTTCTCCTCCTATAACTGAGCCTTTATTTTATAACAAACAAGGACAGTCATTGGTATTCCAGCGCTGTGGTTGCCTACCTTCTTAACTTCCACAGCATTCTTCTTAATTTATGTGAAGCCTTCTGATAATCCTTGAAGGCCAAAATTAATTGCTGTCTGTTTTTCCAAACTCTTTTAGGGTCCAGATTCATAGCACTGTGATAAAGATTCCTTGCCCTTCTTCTTGACTGAAATATATCTATATTAGTCTGCAGGTTGACACTTAAGTAAATCATTTATATGCAAGGCTGAATATGCTAATTGTAGAATAATTTTGAGACTCTTTCTCCTCTGCAAGATAATTATTTCAGTGTGCTCAAAAATATTTTAAAAGAGAATTTCAAATGGAATTCCTTTCCACCCTGAAATTTTTCTTTTAGAATAGTGTATTTTAATAGTTCTTGCATGGATAAGGATGAGGGGGTTTTAGCACAAGATAACCAGAATTTAACACATTACATCCCAGATAAACAGAATTCAAAAATACTTCTGTGGAGCAGATTTTATCTTTTGGGTCTTCCTGGTCTTTCTACAGAACAAATGCAGTTCTTCAAAATCAAGGTAGTGAGAATATCATGCCCAAGCAGAATGAACCATCTCCCAGATGGATTGCCCCAGTTAAAAGGAATCCTCAGGAACAAATCAGCTCAACAACAGTGGTTTCTTTTAAAAGGTATTTCTCTGCAGTTTCCATTCCCTACACTACAAATTACCCATGGAACTCACAAGCCTTTAGCGGAGGAGGCTGGAGATTCTCTAACAGGCAGGGGAAGATCTCTCGAGCAATGAGTCCCAAGCCTAAGAGATGCTATAAACAACACAAAGTGGGCCTCGTTGCTACATTTTTGTGACAGAGCTTGCAGAATACAGGGGTTTATGACATGGGAACAGGACTGCATCCTAAAGTTATGGATTTAAATCAGAGAAGAAAAAACAAAGCACTATAAGCAGCTAATTAAGAAATCCTTTGTTCCCCCAGATGTCCATCATTATAACAAGGATTTTGAACAAAACAACATTTTGGGCCACAAAAAATTAGAATTTGTAAACCAAAAAAATAATTCTGACTTCTGACTCTAGGCAGAAGCCCTTTGTTAACAGTGGTTGTGATTTCATGGACACGGTCTTGGGTTCAGATGTCACAAGTTAACAGATGTGCACTATATAGACCTCAAAAAACCTCCTGCTATCCTCACTTCATTGCAACAAAACCAGAAAAAGATGTCTCACTCCCATAAAGCTTCACAAAGCTCTCATTTCCTGTGAGACAGATTTCATTGTTCTGTTTTGCAGTAGCTTAAATTTTTCCGGTTCTCAGCAAGTCAATTGCTTAGTCATCTGTCATGACCACATTTCATTTTAATGCATTTTTCCATGAGTTTTTTTCCAAATGGCCATGCTGGTCATATTTGTTGTCCTTCAATAGATTAAAATTAGTTTATGATCAGGAGAAAATATGCTCCCAAGGAAATTTTAGGATGCAAAGTTAATGGAGTGTCCCAAAAGCCTCCAAGTGTCCTGTATAGTATCCATCAAGCAAACCCCAAAGGTTTTGTGCAGTTTTACTTCCAAAATGATAAACAGCTCCCTTGCCTCACACCATTCTGCCTTAGAGTTCTAAAACTTGTGCTGATTACGGGTGCATTTTTCATCAGCTTCACATTGTCTTTCCAAAGTTCTTCAATAATTTTTTTTCCTTCTGTGCTAAGCAATATGAATATTCATCTCGGTACTCACAGCAAGGCTGGATATCTTTGAAGCAGCAGTCATTTACGACTGGCAGTGACAGGTATTACAACATTAAAATGGAAACACGATCGGTTTGATCTTTGCCAACTTTGTTCTTTCCTTTGTGAGAGTCAGTGCGGACGTGCATCACTCCATTGTACTCAACATTATCTGTTCTTGCTGCTTCCACAGTACAAAATGTCTGTGCTGTCAGTACAGTAACAATAAGTTGATTATGTTCATTGTCACTCATTTAATTAACATCAGGTCTTGTTTTCATCTTGAAATTTTCTCTGTGTGTTATTTTCCTTTATATCAAGCCTTGTTACAAATAGCAGCCACTTTCTGCAAACAGAGTTTTCTTTATTTTCTCTTTTTTTTTCTCCTGTGTTTGAACTAGAGAGAAAAGCACAGAGAAAAACGGATCTGCGGCTTGAGATCCTCTCGTGTTGCAAACAATGATGATGTATGAAGGGCTGAAATCTGCTTCCTACACATACTGGTGTTCTGTGAGAGGCACAGGGTAAGACTTTGGTCTGATTTATTTGAATATTTCCTAAGAATTTACAAGGTTGAAATTTCCAGAAGCAATCAGTTTGGCTTAACTGCATCCCCATCAAAGATCCCCATCAAATCCAACAGTGGATATATTAGATGTAAACCCAGAACAAACTGCTGAAAACATTATTCACTGATGCTATAAAAGGAGTGAATTTCCTCAATATTCAAAATTATATCCAATTTCATTCTTCTCAAGATGAGAAAATTATGACTTATTCATGTTGTATGGAAAAAAACTTTCACGTCTTACCACCATATATCTCAATCCTGTTTCCTATAGACAGGTCTCCCAGCTAATTGAGTAAAACTGGAAATGGATTCCTACTTTTCCATTTTTACTAAATCTTACAATTCTTCTTTCTAAGAATGCATCTAACACGTTCCATGGCTTGATTTAAGGAACAATAAAAGGGAAATTATATGTCATACAGAACTGTACAAAAATGTATGTCAAAACACTACCCCGTGTATTTGCTCACACACTACCATTTAGAAAGCATGCCTTCCCAGTTGAAAAAAAAAAAGGAAATGTCCATCTGGAGTATTCTTTTTAACCTTTTCTGGATTCAGGAAAAACTTTTCAAATAAGCAATGAAATTTGCTTAGCAAGTTCAGAAACCTTATGGAGTACTTCAAACTTATCTCCATTACAAGAAAGGAAGCACAGCGAGCATTGGAACAAGTTCTTTTTTCCTAGAGTTAGCCAAGACATGGTTAGTACTAATGCTGCCTTACTCAAGCTGACTTTGGTTTTCCCTAACTTGAAAAGCAATGAAGGTTACCAAAACCCTGAGGAAACCAATAAAAATTCTTTTGCTACAGTTGTAAGGGTTTCCTATGCAGGATTAAAAAAAACCCCAAAAACCCCATAAATAAAAATTAAAGAAGCCAGTATCACTGGCTCGTTTTACTCAATTTTTCAAGGCTCTTAATAAAATTAATGTAGAAAAGTCAATGCAATAGAAGGAAGATCAAATGGAAAAATGATTAATTTCCACAGACATTAATATTCAGTGTGTATTTACAGAAAATAAGATAAAGTATATTTATAGTAGGACAATGTCTCAGACTCTCTGTGTTCAACACTGGGAAAAGAACAGGCAACAAGAGGGGCCAGAAGAAAAGAGACATTAGTTTGACACATTTCAAAGGCTTTAAAGGTCTGAACTGCAGCACTACTTTCACATTCATGGAGAAGGCTCTAGACATTGTCTTCCACATCAACTGCCCATTGCCCTGTGAAATCTAAATATAGACCCCATGTGACAAATAGATTTGACTCTAAAGAGAGTCAGGGGAAAATATCTATCAGTCAATAAGTTTTAAATGTGGTGCTTATGCAGGTTCCAAAGCAATGAATATACACAGGACAGCGAGGCCGTCCTGAAAAAATGTACACACTTTTTTGCAGAAAAAGTGTAGCATAAATTTTCTTCTGATATTTCATGTCATTCCACTTATTGATTGCATACCCAAGTCTCATGAGCAAGCACAAAATTTTAATCAACTTCTGGACTCAATCCCGCCACCACAGACTTCAATGGAAATTGGATCAATCCCATTATCTACCATATGACTCCACAGGGCTTCCACAGGGAGAACCTCATTTCTAGCTCCAGCCCGCAGGGCCCCCAAGGCTACATTTAAAGCAGTGAGCAATGTGAATACCAACAAGCCTAAAATAGCATTAAATGTGTTTAAATAGGCCAAGATAATTTGGACAGCTACAAAAGCGTAATCCGCACTGAAAGCCCACCAATATTTCCCACACATTTCTTACGGAAAATAAGCTATAAAGCCCAGATGTGTTAAGAATATATCCCATGGCCTCCTCCTGGCCAGGAACATGTCAATGGTTGAAAAAAAATACCTGCTGATATAGTGAGGATGAAATTCAGGCTCTCTTTGTCCCAGCAGAGCAGACAGCACGAGCTAAAGAACACCGTGTTCGGCGAGGAGAGGCTCTCCCTGCCTTGCTCCGTGGTGGAGCCATGAGTGGCATTGCTAATCAGAGCCAGGAACCTGCTGCAGCACCTGCAGGAATTGGTTAGAGCCTCAGCTGGAGCTAACCAGCAAAACATCCCCTCTGACCAAATCCAGAGGATTAGGAGCATGGGAAGCCATGGTGTTGAGATGGGCTTGGCGTACCAAAAACAGGGCTGCCAGCCAAAAAATGTCCTGCTCTGCCTTCAGCTGGGCTGGGCTGGAGGGGCACTGGCTGGAACCTTCTCTCCACAGCCCCAAAGGCCTCTGGCGACTCCTCCACTGCTGACAGTGGGCAGCAGGGGAGCCCCAGCACATGGTCACCCAAACTCCCAAAAGTTTGGAGAGCAGCGTGGTGCCTGGGAAAAGGTTTGGAGCTGGGTGCAGGGGAAATGCAGTGTTTAATACCTGGTCTGTTTGGTAACTACAGGAATATAAAAAAGAGACAATCTTCTGTCAATAAATCCCAAAAAAATGAGCAGATACCTGGTTCAGTAAGCATCAGGCTGAGACACAAAGTGCCTCGACTGATCATTACGTGACAATGGAAAAAAATGTTATTAACAAACCCGAAATCTAATGTTCTGAGTGGTTTTCTAATCAGTTAGTGACAGTGCCACAAGAATAATTTAGAAGCTTAAGATCCACTGCCAAGTCTAGACCCTTCTGGAAATTAAGTGCTTTTGACAATTTTATTTCTTGTTCCAGTTTTCTGTAAGACAATATGTAAAAGAATTGGAAATTTCAAGTTCTGGGACTATACAAACACCCAGAAGTGAAATGTGTTCCACAGGATGATTTGGACTAGTTTGTCTCTCCTGTCCTTGAGAGGAAAAGGGAACAGCTGTTTTGGCAGCTCCCAGCTCCCTGGCAGCCAGACATTCCCCACAGAGCCTCCGCTCAGCACCTGGGACATCCACAACTGCTGCCACCCCCACCTCGGTGACACCAGGCAGGTGTGAGAGCTGGGGTGCTGCTGAGCTGCACAGAGAAACCCTCCCAGCCCCAGGTAGAGCATCCCAAACCCCACACGATGGGAAAGGGGCCATGCACAGCAGCCACTGCTCATTACTCCAGATAATGGCTAGAATTAACTGAAACATTTTTGTAATACTCTTCAGGAACCTCATTCAATTTACCAATCCCTAAAAATTAATGGTATGAACTTGCATTAAATCAGTCTGTCATTAGCTTGGCTTTCTTTATGGCAACCTCATTACGAGGCACTTCCTGCAAGGCAGAAGCCAAGAGAACGTCAGCAGACACAAGTTGCAAAGCACCATGGTGCATTAGCTTCCCGCAGAGCTCAGCTGCATCTCCCAGCGTGTGACAGTCCAAGGGACGAGCACAGGGTGACAGAGTGGGGACACCACGGCTGAGCACCCGGCTAGAACCAGGGTTTGCCCCACTTCCATTAATTCCCTTGGGATTTTGAATGGGATGATGTGGCCTTGTGTTTGGTGCCCTTGCAGGTCTGTGCCTCAGTTATCTCAGGGACAAGGGATCATGTGAAACAGGAATCATCCAGGAGGGGTGTGCTCCCTCCAAATGCAGCTCAGTGGATGGGGGTCCCACTCTCTCTCAGTATTGTAGGGACAGGGACAGAGCCAAGGGAAGCCCCACACCTCCTGGCAGCCCCACGGACTGCAGCAGCCATCGAGCCTGCCCTGGGGGTTTAGCACTCAGCATTTGGGCATTGTTTTCTGCAACGAAAATTGCTCCAGAGGAACAGTCCAGCTCCTGGGGAGAGCTCTGCATGGATTGGTGAGCACCAGGTCAGATGAGACCACAGAAAGCAACTCAGCTTCATAGGACTTGTGTTCTATACGTATGTGTGTGTGTGCATCTGGGCACCTACATAAACACTATTTTTCTAAAGAGGTATTTGCATGACATTCTAGAAAAAAGGAAGAAAGAGTTTAAAAAAAACAAAAAAAAGAGAAAACTAGTTTGTAAGACGCATATAGAAGGAGATGTGGGTTTTCCTCTGCCTTCTATAAGGAGCACACAAAGGGAGTTGGACAGATGCACCAGCCCGCAGTAACCAGCCTACAACACAATTCAAATTGTTCAGATTTTCTTTTGAGGCTTGTAATTTTATTATTTATTATATACAGTGAAACTTCACTTACCCTAATGTCTTATCTGAAAAAAACACACTTGTTTGAAATGAGGTCATGTCTCTTGACATACGTTAAGTGATGTGGAAAGCCCCCACTTACTCTAATGCCCATTTATCCATTTTAATACCATTTGAATAAAGGAAGTTTCCCAATATGTCAGGCTTTTCTTTTTTTTTTTTTAATTTTTTTTTAAACAAAACTCCAAGTTAATTAAACCAAACCCTACAATATTTATGACTTTTTTTTGTAGCTCAATGTGGTTTAGAAAGGTGATGTTAATATTGACATTAATTAACGTCAATCTTAATGTACTATTACATTAATAGGCTGGCATATCATTCAGCCTAAGGCAATGTACTGTGCTGCTCAAGCTATTTATAACAAAGTATTTTAAACAGCTTTGCCCCCCACTAAAAAAAAAAAAAAAAATCAATTTATACTAAATGTTGTTGCAGAATCAGATTCATCACCCTGGGGATTAAGAAAAAACGAAAGACCAATTTAATGACAGGATTTAGTTCATTATTTATCTTCTAGCATGTAAATTATAGATTGCCATGAATTTTTCATCCTTTTGGTGCCCACTACCTAATTCATGCGAAAAACATAAGTCTGTGTTACAAAGAGTGAGCTCCCCAGCTCTGTGTATGAGGAACATCTCCTCTGCCTTTTGACAGACGATAATCTGTCAAAATGAAAAATTAATGGAGGCTCCCTTAATTCATCATCTTCTGCCTCTCTTCTATTAATGGCTTTTTTTTTCCCCTCTATAACTCTGCTTGCACTGAATAGAGCTGGTGGGTGGGGGGAAGATAAACAGGTCAGCTGACTGCTCCAGCCTGTGCAGGGCACTGTAATTCAGCTGATGGATGGATGACGTGGTATTTATTGAATACATCGAGGGATCCTGTGGTTTCCAGCACGGGCTGTGAGCATGCTGAGATAAAGCTCGTACCAAATGTCTCACCGCTCTCAGCTTGGTCACAAAGACAATTACTTGGTACAAATGATCGTAAAGGAGTAGTGTGAACCAAGTGTGGTGTACTGCACACAGCTCAAGGCATCCACGGAGCAGTCAATAGAAAGAATAATTAGGATTCAGTTTGATTATAAAATGCATCTGAAAACAAATCAATCCCTCTCTCAAATTACCTCTGATGAAATAGTTTATGTTGTTGAACACTCCCCTCCTCCCAGGGTCTTAGAGCACAAAAAGCATTTGTCCAGTGCAGAAATATGCCATTCTAAATATACTGCCTAATTTCCCTAATCGTTGAAATCTAAAATCAGAAAGCTGCACCAAAGGTTTTCTGCTTTTCCCAACTCATCTTCTTTGGCATGTCTGATGCTTTACTGTGGTTGTGACAGGATAAAGCCCAGGAAAACCATGCCTCATCACCACCAGGGCACTCTGACAGTCACACAACGTGATTGTTAAGGACAGAGGAGCTTTATGGAAATGGATCAGCCTACAAGTGAAATGAATATTTGCTAGGAATGGCAGAGGGGATTATAATAACAGAAAAGCATTTCCTTTTATAAAGCACACGCAGTGCATATCCATACATGCTTTGATAGAATCATTTTATGCTATGGAAATCCCTACTCAAACATCCATTTTGAACACTGCTGTAACATTGGGGGCTAACTCCATTTCGCAGAAAGTGAAAAAACCCTGCAGCCTGACTCTGTGTCAAGCTGAGTGGTACTTTTAGAATTAACTTCTGAACTAGTAACCTGCAAAGCCCAGGAGGAATTAACAACCTCTCACATATTCATTTTAACCTGCAGCCAAACAGGACTATTTTCATTGACAACTCTCTGTTCCTCACAGTGCAGTATAAATATTGCAAACAAATTCATTTATCACAATTGTTAGAATATGATCGTGGCACCACAGCCTGGCCACATCTCCCTTATGCTGATGGAAAGATTGCCCAAGAGCAAGCCTTGACCCACATTTTGCAGCTTGCTCAAACCAAAACTGCTTCATTTAGGTAGAGCCAGCTTGAAATTAGAGTCTGGGGCTGGCATGACAGAGGCCAAGCTGACAGTCCCGTTACTGAACCGTGTTTGCTACAGTCACAGCTACCTGTCTTAGCCATAAATACAACAAAACAATATCTCCTTCCACTGTGATGGGGAAAGCAAAAACTTTACCAGTTTTTCAGAATAATTTTCTTTGTAAAATATCTTGGTTAAATATATTAACATTTGGAGACCGTTCCCAACTCCCAAAATAAAACCATAAACCCCTGACAAATATTGAAAGAATTCTGATCTTTCCTGATGGAAAAGGAACTAATTTATCATTACCAAATGGCTTTGCAACTTAATTGACTCTGCACATTCAGAAACGGTTGCAAAGCAAGACATTTTCACAAGAGTTGCAGGACAATGGGTCTGGTACAGGATCAAAGCTCATCAGGACCTGAAAGATGCTCTGTAGCCTCCATGCAATGAGCTGGTCACCATCTACTTAATGTCTCATGTTACAGAAACCATCATTAAAAAAAAAAAAGAAAAACTCACTTTTCTTTCCAAATCCCAAAAAACATCCAACAGCACTAGAAAAGCCTGGAATATTATAACTTATTAAAGAGAGCTCGCTCTCTCACCAAGTGCAAGGAGATGAAATTTTTAGTGCTGCTCTCCATGCTGTACTTGGCCCAGAAACCAAATACCTTTCTCCAAAAAAAAAAGCTTACCTGCTCTTCACCTAACCTGGTTATTATTTCTTAATAAAGCCCTGCCATACAGATAAGATTGTACCCATGCAGCACAGATATTTGCCTTTAAATTCTTGATGATGGAGGATAATGCAAAGGGGAACAACAGAATCATATTCCTACCTGACATGGGTCATAAAAGGAGCCCCCAACAACTTCTCTCGTGATCAAGTATTAAATCCTTCAGATACCTAAAAATTATTATGCTGATATGGCTGTTAAGGTCAAGGTTTAAAGTATAATGTGGATCTTAGAAGAAATTCTAGTGATTGATGTAACACATCAGACACTTACCTTGAAAAAGGTATTATTCAGCTGCCTCCACAAGAAGATTAAAAGTGGGGGGAAAAGAAGTTGAAGAACTGGTTAAATGACGAGTGGTTGTTCTCAGTGGTCAATGTTGCAATGAAATTACTGTAAAAAATAGCTCCTGATATTGAAACTTGCCTGCAACATCTTCTGATCTCTCTAATACATGTCCTCCAGGCAGCAGTTCTTTCCTCACCTCAGTAACCTTGTTACACCAGCTGGTTTCAAATATTAGCAATTTTAAAAATCATGCCTGAAAGATGTTTTCTGTAAACTCTGCGCGTGAAGTTTCTGAAACTTTCTGACAATGAATCAGGCTCTATTTTCATTTGCTTGGAGCTCAAGCTACTGGCACACAAATTGTTCCTTTTTGTTTCTGAAATTGTATCTCATTAGTTTTAATGGTTGCGGAGAGCTTGTGACCACCAAGCTTTTAAACAGCATTAAGATAATGACAACATTGAAAAGTGGGCAGAATTTTGAGGAAGACAAGCTATAAAAAAGTGGGATGAACCACGCTTTGCTGAGGTCTTAGTTCATTACTGGTAACAGCCTGGGGTTTTTCCATAGTCAGTGCTTAACAACTTATATCAATTTATATCAAAGCTCCACTGCTTTATCAATAGCCCATTCTTCAACTTACAACAACAATATTATATATGTTATATAACCTCCTTCATCGTCAAACCAATTACAGAAAACTGATGTACAGAGGATTTGCCCTAATTCTAGAGTTACAATTCAGGACATTCTCACTTCCACTGCAGGACAGAAAAGACCAGACCAGGAGAAACCCTAGAGTCTGCACAGCTGATGCTGCTCTGGTGTAACCCTGGGCTCAGAAGAGCAGCAGGAAAACCTGATCCTCCTCCTCAGCACTGTCACACTGTCACCCACAGAAGCTGGGGGACAACAAACATCTGCTCCTTGTTGCTTCGTTTACTCCTAGACACAACCAACTGAAGCACAAAAGCATAAAAAGAAGAATAATTGAGGGGAAAAAAATCCTCAATTCATATGACTGGAAAAATTCAGTTTCAGTTGCATAAATTTAAGTGAATGAGGCACTGAAAATAAGTCCCTAGACAATGTGCTTTTCAGCAGAAAATTCACCTTTTCCAGGTTCTGGATGGAGTTCTAAAGAATGAACTTGAAATTAAGCAGGAGAGGCTGGGGAAAAGCAAGAGCTTTGGTATCCATAGGAAACCTGACTCAAGGTTGCATCAGTTTAGGTTTTTGCTGCTCTAACACCACAGCATTACCAGACACATTGCTCCACATTAATATTTAGGGTCCTTTAGACCTCTTTTGCTGCACAGTGACATAAATACAGCTCCTAAAGCCCCTTGGGGTCTGTTCCATCCAGGTCACCTCGGCTCATACCTGCCCCTGCCTTCCCTGGAGCTAACCCTGATTTACAACTGGGTCAGGGGAGCAGGATCAGGCCCTCTGCAGAATCAGAATACGACCATGTTGTGGCCAAAAGGAGTGTTTATGACCGAGATTAGCTTCATTAAAATACAAACTCACAGAAATAAAAATATGAGGCACCTGATTTTAGAATAAATTACCTTCATGAAATTATGGTCTTTTCTTCGCACTGCAATATTCACAGGAAATTAATGAGGTTGTCAGATGAATTCTATGAAGATTTATGTGCTGATTAGGTGACATGTCTTAAAACAAAATAAAATAATAAAGAACCTCTTCCATTAAAAAATCAGCACATTTAATTTGAATTCAATCTTTTATCAGATTACTTCTGTTTAGTGGCAAATAGTTCCTTTGTTTAAAAACCCTTCACAAAGACAAAGCCTCAGGAAAACATTTTGTAAAAGTATTCTGAAAGTCAAAGTCATTTTGACAGAAATCAAACCAGAAATAATTTCTCCCTGAAGGAATCCTGCTTTATTTTAATGATGTCTGGATTGTTTCCATTTAAATAGAGTAATGGGAATTTTGTTAAAAAATTTGATTCAAACTGTCCGTTTTAACAATGATCTTTCTTGTAAGCTTAGCCAGTAATTTGTCATATACATTTTGTTCAAGCGGAGAAAACAAATATTAAAGGAAAACAATTTGACTAAAAACATCTTCCCTTCATTAAGGAGCTTTATGTTCTAATGTCTGAAAGTGAAAGTCTGCTTTAATGGCTGCTGGGAGCTGGGGATCTCTCCGTCAGACACTTACCAAGGCTTGCTTTCTGGGTAATAGAGGCTATTTATGGGGCTTTTCATGACCTTTCTTCTTGGTACTACCAACAGAGGAATACTGGAGGCATCTCTTTTGCATCCACATATCTACTTGCTCACGGATTATTGTCTCGATTGTTTTCTTCATTTTGAAGAAAAATGTTGCATGTAATTAAAAGGAGATAAGAGCACAGTGCTGTGTGTTCTATCACACATCCACCCAGTCCCTGCAGTCATTACGCACACTAACGTGCATTACACTGTGGAGACAAATATATTGGAACAAAGCTCCTGCCTTCATCGCCCCGTGCAGGGCAAAGCCTGTCCCACATTCTGGAAAGTGCTTCTTCAGTAAGGAAAATGCTTTCTGGCTTTTAATAGAACAAGACAGACCTTCTTTGAAAAGAATAAAACAACCCCACCCTGTAATTGTTTACCCAAATCGCAGAGTCTTCCCAAGTTAAATTGATAGCCTATTTACTTCATCTGTTTAATTTTGCTTTGTGAGAAGCAGACATACTCTGATTCAGAACTCAGCTCCACATAAACACTTGATCCTGTAAACTCCTTGTCTCCTCGTCTTAACTTTAAACAGGGCCACTTTGGGTGCAACAGAAGAATAACAAAAAAACCCCCAAAAAAACCAAAAAAACCCCCAAAACAAAACAAAATCCCCCTCCTCTTTTTGGGGATTTCTAACCCAGCAGCAGTAAACCTCTAAAGAGCCCCATCCTTCAGCTATATAGACATAAGCTCTAGTGCCAGCTTCCAGACTCCCATGGAGTCAAATTCCTGCATGTCAAACCAGCACCAGCCAGCTCAACTTTTTAACAGCATTCTCAGCATGATTTCCTTTTAAAAAAAGGATTTGTACGATGATGTGTGGTGATTTACAAAGTAATTGCTTTTGGTTTTCAAATTTAGGAAGAAAACAAATACAGTGTGTTCCACTCCAAATCCACTGGTATCACACTTTAAAGAGAAAAACTTGCACATTCCTATTCTGCCACAATTGCTGTTAATTAATAGCCCTTTGTCTAATGACAATAAATTCGGACCCAAGTAGTGAATGTCTGAACTGGCCCCAGATGCTCAAGGCCATGCTAGAAATGAGCCAGGAGTTCACCCTGTGTCAGCAGCAAGCACTTGGGTTTGGAGAAGGTGTTTTTGCATAATAGTACAACAAAAGGAGAGAAAAACAAGCTTCTGAAGCAGCACCAGTGAGTGCAACCTCCACGAAAACAAAACCCCGTGGTCTAAGCCATCAGAGTTGAGCAGCGCTGGGGGTAATTGCCACTCTGTCCTACTGCCCAGCTTTCCCCCATGGTTCCAATTTGATACAGAGGTTGAGAGCTATATGAGGTTCTGAAAAATAAATAATTCAGAAGGTTATTAAGGTTGTACAGTCCAGCATGCAAAAGTTTGGAGGCACTAGGCAGCCGGTTCCTTTTCAAACCTGAGCGAGGCTGTTTGTATATACAACTGTAATGAGAAAATAGTCTTGAATTTCAAGAAATAACTGATCACAGGATCCTATCAAGCGAGAAGGACTCCTCAAGCTGGAGTCTCAGAGACCTGGGTACATAGCACAGACTTCTACCTCTGGCTGTGATGAGACGTCTGGCAGCAATAAGCAGACTGTTATCATCGCAAGGGATCAAGTGCTCCAAGCAGGGAGGGTTTCACTGTCTCCCTGTGCTCTGGTTCAGTGCTTAGCACCATAATTGTCTCTGCATTTGCTTCCT